>CAWUFW010001485.1:1399304-2798609 GCA_963921515.1 Calotriton arnoldi | reverse complement strand
GAACAATGGACCCACCCATGATGCCCACAACAGAGTTAGGGAAACAGATGCTGTCCCCCACCTTTAGTGAAGCAAACTGCAAGGACACAGTCCCAAGTGACACAATTCCCTGAATGTAAGGGCCACACCTGGGTATCAGATGAGGAGTGGGCAGTGCACAATAGAGGGACATGGCTCCTGGACAACATGACTGCTGTACTGTGGCAGTTTAACCAGGCCAGAGGAGGGCACATAGCATGTAATACAGAGTTCACAGTGCAGTCTTTGACTCACCCCCTCCTTGCTGCTGTCTGGCCTTCAGCTGCCCATCCAGGTCTGGAAACACCACCGCCAGGATCTGGAGCATGTGGGGGTCAGGGTCCGTGTTCCGCCCCTCCTGCGAGGAGGCGACAGCTTCAGCTGGACCCGTGCAATCCTCCGGGTCCAGCCCCGAAGGTCCTGCCACCTCTTCTGGCAGTTGCGGATCCGGCGCTTGTAGACCCCCACGGACCGGACAGCCCCGGACGATGTCCTTCCAGATCTCCTGCTTCCGATGGGCATTAACCTGTGAGGATGACAAAGTGAAAAGGCCATTACTACACATGCAACATATCCGTGCATGACACAGTTGTATATACATGTCTCAATCACAGGGGCACATGATGTACACAGGCAGTGCAACGCTGCCCATGGACAGTTTGCCAGAAGTCACTACATGGTATCATTGCATGGGAAGTAAAACCTTGTTCAAATGCACTGTCACTGCACCATACCTGTCCAGTGCATGTCACTACACACTATGGGGGTGACAACTACTCAGTGAGCCTGCTAGCCAGTGGCGTGCAGACTTTCAGCCTTGCTAGTCAGACAAAATGCACATTCAGAAAGGCAGTGCACAGAACACTCACCTGCTCCCCTGGTGTCCCATACAGCTTGCTGTACTGTGGAAGTAGGCTGTCCAGCAGGGCCTGGTTCTCCTCAAGGCTGAAGGCTGGGGCTCTCTCCACAGTACGTGCCATTGCAGGGTCCAGAGGGGCAGAGACAGCAGCAGTGCAGTGGCAGATGTCGTCCTGGAGCATGTAGTGCAGGCAAGTGAGCTCTCAGGGGAACAGCCAGCAATATATATGTGCTGCAGAGGCAGATACTGTCCCATGTGTCCAAAGTGATAGGTCCAAGTCGTTTGCATCTTCTGAATCTGGCCAATCCATGGAATAGCAGCACCAATACACGCCCACAGCATCCTTCAAATCTTCAACTTCATGACATACATGATTTTGCAACATTGTTGTGGGTGACCAACTGAATTTCCAGCAACCGACTCGTTCGAATTTCGAAAACGCGTCCGTTGCCAGGCTAGGCCATTGTCAATGGGTGCGCACCGATCGGTCCATTGCTGTTCAACGCGTACAGGGGTACAACGCGTACCCGCACACATTGAATGCAATGGGCCGGCCGGGTGCACCGATCGGTCCATTGCTGTTCAACGCGTGCAGGGGTACAACGCGTACCCGCACATTGAATGCAATGGGCCGGCCGGGTGCACCGATCGGTCCATTGCTGTTCAACGCGTACAGGGGTACAACGCGTACCCGCACACATTGAATGCAATGGGCCGGCCGGGTGCACCGATCGGTCCATTGCTGTTCAACGCCGTACAGGGGTACAACGCGTACCCGCACACATTCAATGCAATGGGCCGGCCGGGTGCACCGATCGGTCCATTGCTGTTCAACGCGTACAGGGGTACAACGCGTACCCGCACACATTGAATGCAATGGGCCGGCCGGGTGCACCGATCGGTCCATTGCTGTTCAACGCGTACAGGGTACAACGCGTACCCGCACACATTGAATGCAATGGGCCGGCCGGGTGCACCGATCGGTCCATTGCTGTTCAACGCATCCCTGTACAAGTGACTGGCATATGTCACCATGCCTGTCTCAGATGAACATATGCCAGCCACAGATAGCTCCCAGGGAGTGAGGGGCACACCTACAACACGACAGCCTGTCCAAACTGTATCATAAGGCATGTAAGGCTGCATTTCCTATTGTGTGTATGTTGGTGTACATGTTGTCCTGTGGGTGTCACCTGGGGGCAGCCACCCCCAGGCTGTGCACGTGTTCATGGGGACAGGATCCTGGGTGTTACGTGTACATGACCACTGTGATGTGCAACTGTTCATATCTGTGCATGTGCCATGGTCACATTTCACGGTGGTGTATGTGTATGTCATGTCACATACCCCGTGAGTCCCATGTGGGACGGTATGTTTGAGCCAGGGTGTCCCAGTGGCACAATAGTGATGGTCCTCCACAGTCTGTGTGCATGTAGTGTTTACAATGTCTCTGATTTCATGTGCACAATGGGAGACAGTCTCCACATCCACGTTGTGTGTGCATGGACTTTGATGTTGTGCGTGTGTGTGTCACAGACGTCCATGTCTGTCCTGCAGTGGCAAGTGGGACCACTACCTGTGGGGGTCATGGTTGTTTTGCTGTGGTGTATACATGATACTCCATGTAATGCCAGTGTCCATGTGGCAATACAGGGTCCCTGGGAATGTACCTGTCGTTGAGCTGTGATGCCTGGGGCACATCTGTCCTCACATGTCACTGTGGGGGGTGATTGTGACATGGCAGCAGGAGATGGGAACTGTGACACGGCCTCATGATATCCAATGGGCCAACCTGGGACTTATTGATGCCACTTGTTGAACCGTGATGACAGATGTTGGCCATGTATGTACCATACATGTCCTTACGGAACTGCACACTTCATGTAGTTGTGCCTCATAATGATGTATGATGTGATATTGAGTGTGTTCAATGCCGCATATGTGGGGTGACTGACAATCTTGCTTTCTTCTCCTCTGCACTGCAGGGCTCCTGCTGTCCATAGACCATTCCCAGACCTGGCAACGATGGTGGAACGGGACAGCATCCGACGGTACCGCTTCACCAGGCAGCTGATTGAGGATTTGGCAGTGCAGTTGGCCCCACATTTGCAGCCTGGCCGGCCGTATCCTACAGCGCTGACCCCCAAGGTGAAGGTGATGGCAGCCCTACACTTCTTTGCCACCGGTACCTTCCAACATACTGTGGCGACTGCTGGTGGGATGTCACAGACCATGTTGAGCCGTGTGCTCCGCGATGTTTTGGAGGCAATGTTGCTATTCCTGAACCGGTACATCTATTTCCCTAGACTGCAACGACTCACTGACGTGAAGAGTGACTTCTATGCCCTGGGGAGGATGCCGCATGTCATTGGCTCCATTGATGGGACACATGTGGCTTTGGTACCACCACAGGCCCAGGAGCAGGCCTACCGTAACACGCAAGCACTACCACTCGGTCAATGCACTGGTGGTGTGTCTTGCAGATATGACCATCACACACGTGTGTGCCCGTTTCCCTGGTTCAGCACACGATGCCTTTGTGATGAGGAGTAGTCGCATCCCCAGGATGATGGCACAGATGCAGAACCAGCGTGCCTGGCTTGTCGGTGTGTACTGACTTTGTGCCATTGTGTGTGATCTGATCTGTAGTATTCCGCCCACTTTTCCAAGTCAGCTAATGTGCACTTGTCTGTCCGTAGGTGACTCGGGATACCCCAACATGCCGTGGTTGCTGACACCCCTCAGGAACCCTGTGACACCAGCCCAGATGCGCTACAATGAGGCACATGGTCGGACCAGGAGAGTGATTGAGCGGACATTTGGTCTCCTGAAGAGCCGCTTCCGCTGCCTCGACAAGACAGGAGGGTCCCTCCCATATGCCCCAGCGAAGGTGTGCAAGATTATCATCGTCTGCTGCATGCTCCACAACCTGGCAGTGCGGAAGGAGTTGCCTCTCATCCAGGATGACAATGACCAACATCCGCCACCTGTGGAGGATCCTGGCCTGGACCACGATGCCAGTGATGATGATGATGATGAGGGTGATGTCCGCACACAGCTCATCACCAACTTCTTTAGCTGAATGTGAGTATCCTGAGGTGTCATGTCAATGATGTGAGTTGGCATGATATGTGTAGGTGGTGCTCTGGTGCTGTTGGAGTGTGTCCATGGGCTACTTGACTGGATGTGTGTAGCGATGTGTGCTTACAGGTGGTCTGTACTCCCCAACAGTGTTGACATGCTAACTTGGTTCTGGGTGGGTATCTTGTAACATGTATTGTGCATGAGTTTTGCTGTTCTGTCCTGTTCTCCATTGCTTTTGACTGTGTGTCATTTCTGTCCTTCACAGGGTACTTTCAGATTCGTTTGGTCAACTGTGTCCACCGACGACGTGATTGTACTTCCAGGGTGGTAGCTGTTGTGTCCCTACAGGTGATGTGCGCCACACCCATGGACTTCCTTCCTTCTACAGTTGTTGACTGTGTGCCCGCTGCCAGGTGGGATTACCTTGCATCTGTAGTGGTTACGACATGTTGCAACTGTGTAATAAACCTGTGCTTCACTTTGTGATGTGCGTTGTCTGTGGTCACACATTTGACTGCCATTTGCTTACTGCACCTGTGGGCTACTTGACTACAACTGGGAATAGGTGTGGTGTCTGTGCATTGCACCGTCTTCCCTGGCAACATCAGTGTAGGCAATGAGTCAGATGGCCTAGGTGTGTATGTGTTGTGTAGCCCTGGTGGTGTGTCTCCCTCATATGTGTCACGTTGCCTTTACTCACATGCCTGTGTTGTACTTGCTGTTGCAGTCCGCATACACAGTGTAATTTTGCAGTTCATCATCCCCATGACAGCACCCACGTTGGAATCACAACAGAGGCAAGTATGGTGTATTAGTGTGTTTATTGTGATACATTTGTGTGAATAGTGCATAGGATTGTTAGTGCTGTACATTTATATTGCAATCAGAAGTTCCTAGGTGAATTGAAAGTCCTGGTAGACAAAATCCCCAGTATCGGGGCCACAGTTGTCTGAGACATTGGTCCAACTTGTACTCCCCATGTCATGTGTGGGAGTTGTGTTGCCGTCAACAGGGTGAACAGTCTGTGCACAAAGGTGAACATCCAGAACAGGTTCAGGCTTCCTGGGGGTTGCACTTGGCCATCGGCCTCTCACTTGCCCCTCCTCGGACGACCCCTCTTCTTTGGGGGGCCCTCAAGTACAGGCTGCTGCGGTGCAGGGGACTCTCCGCCAGAGTCATCCTCCCTCCCTGTGGCAGTTGCAGTTTGTTCAGCACCAGATGTTGTTGGCACACAGGGAGGTGTAGACTGGTTACTGTTCATCTGGCGGAGGCATTGTAATATGTCCCTGTGCACCGCCGTCATCTCTTGCAGTGCGTCCCACTTGGACTCCACGCGGGACATGTGAGAGTCCAAGCGGGCATGATGGGCAGCCTGCTGCTGTTTCATGTCTCTGAGGAGCCCCACTACCTGGCTGAGATCTCCGGTGCTGGACTGGTACGCATCGGCTATGCGTACCAGTTGTGGGTCGTCATGCACACCAGACACCTCTGCAAGCAGCGACCTCTGTCTCCCACCCCTCCCACCACCCCTGCCGACATGTGCAGTGCGTGCAGTGGCACGCACAGATGACCCTGGTCCCCCTTGGGGGTTGGTGGTGGTGGTGGTGTCCATGGCCCCACGTTGGTCCAGGGTCCCTGTGCTGGTGGTGCTCCTTGTTCTGTCCATGTCGGCAGGGATGGTATTTGTGGTGACAGTCGTTGGAGGGGTGGGTGCAGGGGGTGCAGCTGGTGGTCCTGCTGGTGCTGCAGCTGGTGGTCCTGCTGGTGCTGCATGTTGACTTGCACCGGAGGTGCCAGGTTGGTCTTCTTCGTCCGAGGAGGGCAGAGGCTGTACGACACCAGTGAGCTCTGTATCCTCTTGAGCCTGGGACTGGGACTCCTCAGCGTCTGCTGCTGTGTCCCCATCATCACCTGTTTTTGGGAGACACACACAATGTATGTTATGTTTCTGCAGGCATCAATGGTTGACACACCTGACAGTTGTGACTGTGCCTCTGGGTGCGGGCCTGTACATTGCATTGTCCTAAGTTGTCACAGTCAGGGGTTGATATTGGTGTAGCACATTGTCCTGCATTATTTGGGCATTTCTATGTATTTGTTGGGGTGTGAACATGGTCTGCATTGGTTGTATTTGGTTGACAGCCGGCCCTCCTTCCCACCCAGCCAGTCAGTTATCCCACCATGGACTGTGCTTGCATTGCAGGGAGTGAAAGTTGTCTCTCAGGATGTCAGTCAGTGGTGTCCTGCTGTTGGTTGTTGCACAGTTGCCAGCAGGGCCTTGTGCTCCCCACAGCAGTAGCCAGTGTCAGCCATCTTGTCAGTTGTTTTCCACTCCCTGTGATGTGAGCATGGTTCAGGGTGGTGTTGATGGGACAGTTGTGGGGGTGAGCTATGTCTGTGACTATGACTCCCATCATGCTATTGCCTCCACCCCACTTCCCAGCATTCCCATACTTACTTGCTTTTGTGGGAGTTCAGTGTGTGTGGGTGTGAGAGCAATGGCAAGATGGCTGACAGTGGTGTCCTGCTGTTGGTTGGTGTGCAGTTCCCAGCATGCCCTTGTGCTCCCCACGACACAGCAACAGTGTCAGACATCTTTGATGGGCCTTTCCACTCTCTGTGGGATGTGCATGCGTGAGTGTGAGCTTGCTGGGCCATGTGGTGGGGGATGTAGAGCTGTGCCTACGACTCCCATCATGCTATTGCCTCCACCCCCTTCCCAGCATGCCCATGCTTCCTTCCTTTTGACTCTGCTTCCCTGTGGGGTGGGCTGCCTGTGCTGACAGGATGGCTGGGAGTGTTGTCCTGGCAGTTGTTTGGCTAAAAGTCCCAAGAGTGTCCCTGTGCTTCACACAACATAACCCAGGGTGGTGGTTCTTTGTGGGATCTTGAGTTAGGATGTGAGGCATTGCATTCTCCCAGGTGGGTTATGTGGAGTATGTGTTGAGGGGGTGTGTGAGGGAGGTGCTTGTGACTATGGTCAGTGCTGCAAGTCCTCCTTCCCACCCAGCCAGATATCCCACCATGGAACGTGCTTGCATTGCAGAGAGTGCAAGTTGGCTTTCAGGATGTCAGGCAGTGGTGTTGTGCTGTTTGTTGGTGCACAGTTCCCAGCAGGGCCTTGTGCTCCCCACAGCAGTAGCCAGTGTCAGCCATCTTGTCAGTCCTTATCCACTCCCTGTGATGTGAGCATGGTTCAGGAGTGGTGTTGATGGGCCAGTTGTGAGGCTGAGCAATATCTGTGCCTACTACTCCCATCATGCTATTGCCTCCACCCCCTTCCCAGCATGCCCATGCTTCCTTCCTTTTGACTCTGCTTCCCTGTGGGGTGGGCTGCCTGTGCTGACAGGATGGCTGGGAGTGTTGTCCTGGCAGTTGTTTGGCTAAAAGTCCCAAGAGTGTCCCTGTGCTTCACACAACATAACCCAGGGTGGTGGTTCTTTGTGGGATCTTGAGTTAGGATGTGAGGCATTGCATTCTCCCAGGTGGGTTATGTGGAGTATGTGTTGAGGGGGTGTGTGAGGGAGGTGCTTGTGACTATGGTCAGTGCTGCAAGTCCTCCTTCCCACCCAGCCAGATATCCCACCATGGAACGTGCTTGCATTGCAGAGAGTGCAAGTTGGCTTTCAGGATGTCAGGCAGTGGTGTTCTGCTGTTTGTTGGTGCACAGTTCCCAGCAGGGCCTTGTGCTCCCCACAGCAGTAGCCAGTGTCAGCCATCTTGTCAGTCCTTATCCACTCCCTGTGATGTGAGCATGGTTCAGGGTGGTGTTGATGGGCCAGTTGTGAGGCTGAGCAATATCTGTGCCTACTACTCCCATCATGCTATTGCCTCCACCCCCTTCCCAGCATGCCCATGCTTCCTTCCTTTTGACTCTGCTTCCCTGTGGGGTGGGCTGCCTGTGCTGACAGGATGGCTGGGAGTGTTGTCCTGGCAGTTGTTTGGCTAAAAGTCCCAAGAGTGTCCCTGTGCTTCACACAACATAACCCAGGGTGGTGGTTCTTTGTGGGATCTTGAGTTAGGATGTGAGGCATTGCATTCTCCCAGGTGGGTTATGTGGAGTATGTGTTGAGGGGGTGTGTGAGGGAGGTGCTTGTGACTATGGTCAGTGCTGCAAGTCCTCCTTCCCACCCAGCCAGATATCCCACCATGGAACGTGCTTGCATTGCAGAGAGTGCAAGTTGGCTTTCAGGATGTCAGGCAGTGGTGTTGTGCTGTTTGTTGGTGCACAGTTCCCAGCAGGGCCTTGTGCTCCCCACAGCAGTAGCCAGTGTCAGCCATCTTGTCAGTCCTTATCCACTCCCTGTGATGTGAGCATGGTTCAGGGGTGGTGTTGATGGGCCAGTTGTGAGGCTGAGCAATATCTGTGCCTACTACTCCCATCATGCTATTGCCTCCACCCCCTTCCCAGCATGCCCATGCTTCCTTCCTTTTGACTCTGCTTCCCTGTGGGGTGGGCTGCCTGTGCTGACAGGATGGCTGGGAGTGTTGTCCTGGCAGTTGTTTGGCTAAAAGTCCAAAGAGTGTCCCTGTGCTTCACACGACATAACCCAGGGTGGAGGTTCTTTGTGGGATCTTGAGTTAGGATGTGAGGCATTGCATTCTCCCAGGTGGGTTCTGTGGAGTTTGTGTTGAGGGGTGTGTGAGGGGAGGTGCTTGTGACTATGGTCAGTGCTGCGAGTCCTCCTTCCCACCCAGCCAGATATCCCACCATGGAACGTGCTTCCATTGCAGGGAGTGGAAGTTGTCTCTCAGGATGTCAGTCAGTGGTGTCCTGCTGTTGGTTGTTGCACAGTTGCCAGCAGGGCCTTGTGCTCCCCACAGCAGTAGCCAGTGTCAGCCATCTTGTGAGTCCTTTTCCACTCCCTGTGATGTGCGCATGGTTCATGGTGGTGTTGATGGGACAGTTGTGGGGGTGAGCAATATCTGTGACTACGACTCCCATGATGCTATTGGCTACACTGACTTGCCCAGCATACACAGAATTCCTTTCTTTCAGTGGTCTTCACTGTGTGTTGGTGTTGTAGTGGTGGCTACATGTCTGGATGTGTTTGTTAGTTATATTTGTGCCACTGCCTAGCTGTAGTTGTAGTTGTGTTTGTACATGTGATGACACGGTTAAATGTAACTTTGAGATGGCATGTGTTGTGTTTATCTGACTGACATACACATTTTGGGATGATTCTGTTCTGGTTGCTGTGTAATTGCTATGAGTGCATGGTTTGACTCTCCCTTGACAGTGATGTGTGTGTGTATTGTGGCAGAATATTGTGTACATTTGTTGTGTACTCACCAGGCTCTGGGATGTTCTCTAGTCCATAGACGCTCACTGGCGGAAGGATGGCCCGCACCTTCTCCTCCCAGGGCCTGAGGTATACTGGCTTGGCAGGAGGGCCACTGCCGGTGTATTGGCTCAGGAGGTAGTCCTTCTTGAGCAGCTCCCGTACCCTCCTGCGCACGTCATACCACCTGTTCTGGATGTCAGTCTTTGTGCGCAGACATGGTGATTGTGCGTTCACCCTGTTGATGATCCTCTCCCACATCTTGGTTTTCTGGGAGATGGGTGTCTGTTGGACCAGTGTGCCAAACAGCTGTGGCTCTACCCTGAGGATCTCGTCTACCAGGACTTCCAATTCACAATCTAGGAACTTGTGATTCTTCTTGGGGGGCATGGTGATGGGTGGTGATGGTGAGTGATGTGTGTGTTGGTGTGCAGGTGAGGGTGTGTGAGTGTGTGTTTTGCTGGGTGTATGTGAGGTAGCTATTTGTTGGTGTGCTGATGGTGTGTGGCTTGTGTGAGGGATGAGCTGTGGGTGTGTGGTTGCTGTCTGTTGAGTGCTGGCAGTAGAATAGCATTTGCAAAGGATCATGGTTGGGATTTGTGTCCTTTATATGGGTGGAGTTGTGGGTGTGTCTTTGTTCTCTGTCCCCACCCCCAGTATTTATTGGCTTTGTAATTGCTTGTTTGGCCTTTTTTGTGTATTTTTCCTTAGTACTTTCTGTGCATGTTGGAAACGTTCTTGTGACCGAGTCGGACCCTGCAGTTGTCTCGTACGGTCTTCTCCGTTTCGTTCACGCTGTGTTTGTGCAGTTTTCTATGCTGCGTACGCGTCGGTCGCGGTGTTTTGTGTTACTTCGGCTCGGTTTTGTATGCGTGTCGGTCGTGCGGCTTGTCCTCCGTGCGACTCGGTCGTGGTTTTCGCGCCTTGCATCGTACTTTGCGGTTTGGAGTTCGCGTGTACGTTTCGGTTGGATTTGTTCCGGTGCGTGTCGGTCGGTTCGATTCGCGTGTTTTTCCGGCCGGATTGCTGTTTTCCGTGCGGCTCGGTCGTTCGGCTTGGGTTCAGTACGTGTCGGTCGGATTTTGCACGCCTTGCATCGTACTTGGCGTGTCGGGCGCCACAGGTACGTGTCGGTCGGAATTAATTCCGGCTCCGAGTCGGTCGGTGCTTTTTCCGGCCAGAATCGGAATCGACCCCTATATGTTTGTTGAGAATTTGCTGTAAAGGGCCGTGCTGTTGTTGTGTTTGTTGATACACTTGTTGATCATGATTTATCGCCTCTGAAGAGAGCACCTAGCATGTTTATTTTGCACCAATATTCACTGCGTCGCTATGTGTCTTGAAATTGTTTTTTAGAAACTCTGGGGCATATTATCAAGAAACAGCGTTAAAATTATCGCCGGTTAACTGCCGCTAAAGCGGCGATAATGGGCTTGATAATATGCCCTTGAGAATTCCAATAGAAGCCCATGTTCTGGTGTCAACATGGGCTTCTATTGGAATTCTCAAGGACATATTATCAAGCCCATTATCGCCGCTTTAGCGGCAGTTTTCTGCCGCTAAACCGGCGATAATTTTAACGCCGTTCTTGATAATATGCCCCAATGTTGAATAAATTTTACTCGCCATTTGGTCCTTTGTATCTAAAGTATTGTTACTAGGGACCAGTGTGTCTTTTGTTACAGTTATTGCCCCTGGTCCCCACTGATTCATGGGTCTCCCTTGTTGAAATATTATTTGCAAATGAAACAAGAGGCAGCAATCGGATGGAGCTATGCAGTAACTAAGAAGGATATTGAATAGGGTGACCTCTGTGTCAACTTGAGGCATGTACTAGATGAATCTGTCTTCCAAATGAAAGTGAAACCAGAGCAGTCTGCAACATGCTGGTGATGCTTGTAGAAGCCTGTGGATGCTTGGCATCGAAGATTGCCCCCAAAAAAGTGCAGATACACCATAATATCAGATATCCGTAATGTTGTCAACTGAGCTGAATAATACAGAACAAGCCCCACAGAGAATCTAAGGAAACCATGAAAGAGCTACAGCATGAACAGTAGCTCTGCTGCTCCCAACTCCCAAACTCTCTCTGCTGCCCAGCACCCTCTGGCTCCGCACCAGTACCTACCCTGGCCTACACATGGAGATCCCCAGCACAGCAGGCCCATACACATTTAACAATGTAATGGTACACAAACAACACTTGCTGACTGATGGTTATTTGTATCTTTGTGTTGCCCCGTCCATATGCATAGTCTGATGTAAAAATTAACAAACATTGGCAGTGCCAATAGGTCTGGTTTTATAGGAATGTTGTATGGTAATGTGTAATATTACAAGTAAATGACATAAGAATGAGTATTTGTGTTGAAGCAAAGAACTGTAGAACAATGTTGGTGTAGTGTAGGAAAGTGGGTTATTAGTAGGTGGGGGAATTCACTCTCAGCTAGTAATAATACCAAAATCACTAATAGGTCCAGTCAAGTCTAATTAAATTAATCCTTGCTGAACCCTTGGTAGCTTAGCAAACAAGGAGTCAGGCTTAACTTAGGAGGCAGGTATGTGTAAAGCATGTAATACCACCAAAACAGTAAATAAGTAAAAGATACAAACAATAAAAATCCAAAACTAATTTATAAAAATAAAGAATATTTTGTATCTTATCTTCAAAACAACACCAAAATGACAAAAATCCAATGTAGAGAACCGGAGATATAAATTTTCAAAGTTTAAATCAAAAATTGTGACTTTCTAGCACCAGCAACCTATAAGCGCCTCTTGCGGCTACCAGGTCACGCCGGACTGGTAAAAAAACTTTTAGGGTGACCGCCATAGAGCGTGGGTCAGATAAGCTGAAGGCTAGGTCCCGGTCAAACGTTTACCTTTGGAATTAGTCTTCTTCTTGGAGCTTTTCTCTCAACGACAACTTCTCGGGTTCCTTGGATCCAGAGTTAGAGTTGATGACGGTGGTCTCCTGCAGCTCGGTGACTAGGTGAAAAGATGGCCGTTGAGTCCTTGGCGTCTATGTCGAGGAGGGTCTCGGAGTGGTCATAGATGGCTTCCCTTTCGAATTCGAGTTGAGCGCTGCCTGGAGCTCTTAAGTGGGACGAACCACCAAGGTCAATCTGATCTGTGAGTCGACGTCGGCAGCTTGACTCTCTACATCGAGCCGGTCTCATGGAGTTCTCTGTAAAGCTTTGCAGAAAGTTTCCAAACTTTGACTTCTTGCAGTTTCTTGGTTCCTTTGGGGAAAACAAGGGTCCAGAAGTACCAGCCAAGGGTTCAGAGACTCTGGATTGCCTCTTGGGGGGTAGGACTCAATTTCCCACAATGCACCTGGCCAGTCCAGGAAAATCCAGTTGCAAATGGTCAGCGGGGGAAATCGTCTCTTTGACTTTGCAGGTGACTTCTTCCAGCTCTGTTATACCTGTTGCTGATCAAGAAGTCCACTGCTTTTCCCTTGAGTCAGGCACAATCCTTTCTTTGTGGAGCCTTGTGAGTGCAGCTGGTGCAGTATTTCAGAGTGCAGACCGTCTGTGGTGCAGTCCAAGGGCCCAGCAAGACAGTCCTTCTTCTTCTTCTTTTGTTCCAGGCAGTGTTCTGGGGTGGACTCCTGCAGCTCTTCCATATTTATACCTCCATTCTGGGCTGGCAGGAGAGGGGGACGAGACACTCTAACCAATAGGGGTGAAGCAGCCTCTCTCTGCTATGACCACGTCCTACGAAGTGTGACATATTTGTGGCTCAGAATGCACTATTCTCCCAAAAATCAAAATGGAGAAAATCTGTTGTTGGTGTGTGTGTCTTTGTAACCCAACCAAAAGGAGTTGCCAACAACTGACTCCAGTCCCTCTTCTAATCTAATTAGGGGAGCTCCCATCTGGCTGGGCATCAAGGAAGTGGGGCTGGCCTGTGTGTAATGACTTCTGTTCTCCTGCCTTTGAAGTACAGCTTATCTCCCCAGTCCATCTTCCACTCCCTGGCTTCTCCAGGAAACAAATCGCCTTTCACCAAATGGCTGTATTGTTGCAGCCCCAGGCCTCTTCACACCTACTCAGGGAGCAGCTTGACTCAGGCTGTCAAATGCTGACCAATCAGAAGAGGCTGCCTCAGGGCTGTTTTAGGTAACTTCAGGATAGTAAGTTCTAAAACTACCTTCCTGTAATAGTCATATTAAATCCAACTTTGGCACACTGTTGGATTTAATGTGACCATTAATTGATACTTTGAGTGGTATTGTTAGCTAGCTCCAATGCAAAGATAGACTTTATTAAATGTAATAAAGCCTTCCTCATGTTAGCCTATGGGGCTGGCAGCACTAGAACAGGGAAAAAACTACTGTCGCTCTTTTTCCTTACCAGGGCATATAAAACATATTTGATATGGTCTCTGCATTTTATAATAATGCACCCTACACTTGGGGCCCTAGGGCAGACCTTAAGAGTGACTTATAAGTGAATTAAAAAGGGTAGTTTTGGACTTTGGGAATAATTCCAAAGTTGAATTTGGACATAGTTTTTTTTTTAACCAGCCTGCAAGGGAGGCCTGTCTATAAAATGACACCAGACTCCACAGCAGTGCACACTAAAGTGCATTAAGCCCACTGGGGTCACTAAACCTACATGCCCTACCATATACCAG
The DNA here is from genome assembly GCA_963921515.1 of Calotriton arnoldi. NCBI lineage: Eukaryota > Metazoa > Chordata > Amphibia > Caudata > Salamandridae > Calotriton > Calotriton arnoldi. The sequence continues at coordinate 2,784,725 of CAWUFW010001485.1, read as the reverse complement.
GGAATTACAGGTAGGTTGTATTTGCAATCAGAGTTACACCAATTACCATATACCTTTAGAGGACAGAACACTGGCCCAGGGCCTGGTTAGCAGAGCCCCGGGCACTTTCAGAGTCAGTAACCACCAGCATCAGTCAGCAAATTAAGATGATCAGGGAAAAAAGGATGACTTTCCTAAATGCAAGTTAAAAGGGCAGCTGCACTGTCAAGCCAGACCTAAAAATCCATGTAGGTTTAGGACTGCCCCCCTTATATCTGTTGTGCTGCCAGAGGAAGACAAACACCATCAATAATCTAGTGATCTTAAGACACTTTAATAGCATTACAATACCATGTGTGTATTCCTGTTCAACCTCAGACTGCTGGATAAACAAAATGACTGAAGCTGCAAGGAGGGCAAGCATTTAGTGTTTTTGAATGCACACAACTTTTGTGCAATCAAAACATGTACTCCTGGCTCCCAACATGTGGGCGGAGCCAAAACCCATCTATAGTGATGCTCACCGAATTGTCAGGCAACAGCTGCACTGTCAAGCCAGACCATAAAAATCCTGCACTCAAATTGCTTAGCAATTCATATAGCGAAAGGCTACCCTATGGTATGACAAGCAATGTGAATGACATTGGTAATAAACGTATTAATTGAAGGGGGCTGACCCTGTATGTGTTATTTGTGTAGCTCACACTTAGCCAAAAGGCAGTGGAGTGATGCACAGGGTCAAAGGCAAAGATACAGCCAATGAGTGATTGGAGAAGTAAATGGTTTCGGGGAGCAGTAGTGTACAGTTACTACATCATGATTAGGCCTCCCAATATTTTGTTTTTACTGATCTTTACAGATAAATACAGACATAAAACTATTTATTTTCCTGTCTGTATTTATTTTCATTTACAGAAAAAGACGGAAAATAGGTCGTCTTTGGTTGATTTTTTCTACTGTCAATCATGAGTGCCAGGTCAGTAGGTGTACAGATTGAGAGGTAGGGGAGATGAAAAAAGACAATAGATTTCCTAATTAAGCTTAATTAAGTGCAGATATACAGTTATATTTGTTATTCTACAAAGGAAGTGTTTTCAGATAATGCTATTGCATTGTATACTGCTGAAATCTTCAGGACATTCAAATACGAGTATACATTTATCAGTTAAATAAATACGGAAAAATACCAATTAAAGCTTCATTTATACAGAAAACCCCAAATAAAAACGGATAAATACAGAAAAAATTAGCAATAAATGAATATGGATAAATACAGACTGAAATGTAAAAAAAAATAGCCTTAATCATGATGTAGTGTACTTCAAAGAGATGCTTCATCGACTCTTTCTAGATTGGGGTAGGTTTGGTGCATCCTTATAGATACATGGATGTTGTTCAAGATCCTGGGTGCATAGACTGAATAGGCCTGGTTAGAGAGGACTGCTCCAGACCACCAGTCACCTAACATTGTAAGGCTAGACCTAAAAATGAAGGCCATAGGCTCCTGCTGAAAGCTGTAACTAGACTGTGAATTAAACTGAATGGGATTGTATGGGGTAGTAGGCTTCTGGTTAAACAGCTATGTTATGGGACTCTCAGGCCCCACACTGGACCTTTTATATTGCAATACATGATTGCAAAAAATCCCCATCATACGTTGCTTTAAGCCAAGATTTGTAAGAATTCTGCAGAATAGTTCCTTTTTAATCAGTATTTGATGCAGAGCAGAACAATTCAGTTCATTTTAACCTTAATAATTCAGAAACTTTTAGGTCTGGAGTCAACCAAGATCTTATGATTTGAGAAACATTTATAAAAAATATGCTTACTTATAGGGACTTCTGGCCACCTCTCTTCGTCCATTGGTCTTTTTAGTGTGTCATTCACATTTCTTTTTCACCCAACACAGCAGACAGCATGGGGTATGCGATCAGCTAGTGTCAGTCATTTGCCTACCTCTGTGAGTGACCAGCATTCAGCTCTTGCAGGAATGTGCACTTCCACACAAAAAGTAGTGCCTTTCTACAGTTTAACAAAAACTAGTCACCAACATTGAGAAATGCAAAAGTCGCCAGCAAACGCCAGACCTATTGGCTTTGTCAATGCTTGTTTTTGCATTCAGTTTGCAGTTTCCACAGATGAATACATGGCTACTGTTAGTTCATTAATCATTACAACTAACTGTACTAAACTAAACATAATAAACACAGTGGCGACTGCCACTAACAAAGTGTGTGGGGTGTGGGGGGAGAGCGCGTGGGGGGGACGTGTTAATAATAATAATTAAAAAAACATACCTGGAGCCTCCGGCCACCTCCCGCATTGCGTCGCTCCTGCTGTCCTCTTCCTGGTCCCAGGGGCCCCTGGGGCAGACTCCCATCCAATCCCTATGCTGCAGAGCAGCGCGGGGATTGGACTGAGCGGGCAGGAAAGACGCTCCACACAGGTCATGGAGTCTGTGGGGTTTCTCCAGTCCGACTGCTAAAAGCAGCTGGATTGGAGAAACCTAAGTGCGGATGTATGTTTTGGTCGGCCTGAGACAGCCAGCCAAACACATATGCGCACTTAGGGAGTTCACAAGCACTCCTCCTCCCACCTCCCATGCCCCGCCCCTCCATGCACAAGGTGGCTCAGAGCATGCCAGGCAGTGGGGCAATGCAACACTCCTACACCATTGCGGAGAAGCCGCCACTGATAACATCCCCTTGGAATGTGGGTAATGCCGATAAATATCCACAAAAATGACATTCATATGTACGTTTCTGAAAATGTCACCATGGAAGGCAGTGTGTGTTAGTCCATGGCTTTCATTTCTAGCTTATATTGTAGCATAAAATCACCAGTACAAATATAACCATCTCTGACTGAAAGAAAAGCCGCAACTCAGGTCAGAAGTGGAAGTGATCCAGGTCACTTAACTAGATGGAGAGTGAGGCCTCTTGTGCCAAAAATAACTGCAGTAATGGAACAATGACTGTGTACGCAGCGGATTACCCCACATCTGGAGGAGGAACAGCGTGCATTACCTCACTTCTGGGCAGCCCCGAGCCGAGGCGCCAATTAACATTAATTATTATAGCAATTTGTATTCATTAGACTATTTGAAGTATTGTTTTCTGTTCTGGGTAAACACAGAAAGCTTTGGGCTGCAAGGTTTCGTTTTACGTGCCCACGTCATAGAGAATTCTGATTGATGCCGTGGGTGACTGCCCTGGCAGAGCAGCACATACATTATTTGGCAGTCGATCCACCTTGATGCCAAGACTTGTCACTCATGACGCTGACTGGATGGGAAGCCCATTTCTCAGGTTCAAATATTTGGTGCTAATCACGTTATTTTTTATGCAGTTTTAGGTTCTCGTTTCTCATACCTTGTTTGCAATATAAGGTTCATATTACTGTCATCAAGTTGTGATCACATTATTTATCTCAGATACCATGCATACCTGTGGCAACTAAGATTTTGCATCGGGGTTGCGTTACTTTTTTGGCACAGCCCCAATGAAAAATGTATTTTGGGATTTACAAAGTCACGCGAAGCCTGATTTGCGTGGCTTTGTGAGAAAAAAAAAAAACGTAGCCCAATGAATGCGTTACCTTACGCATCGGGGAGGCAATACATGGGCTTATCATGGATGGTCCTGTACATCCACCCTCGTATTTTGACACAAACCCATTTTTTACGTCTCGCCTACGCAGCGCGCATGCGCTGCATAGGCAAAAAGACCTTTTGCCATCGATTCGGCTTGTCAGCCTAAAACGTGCACGCGTTCCATTGCCTTCAATGGCAACGCGTGCACGTTTGGCGATTCACTTACGGGAGCGGCGGCAGCGCCATATGGTGTCAATTATCGCTCCTGGCGCCGCTCGCCCCCGCAAGTGAATCGCGCAGGCTTTCTGTGCCCCCTTGCTGCCCCTGATTGTGATCGTTTTTTCCTTTCTGTGCCCCCTTGCTGCCCCTGATTGTGATCGTTTTTCCTTTCTGTGCCCCCTTGCTGCCCCTGATTGTGCTCGTTTTCCTTTCTGTGCCCCCTTGCTGCCCCTGATTGTGCTCGTTTTTTTCCTTTCTGTGCCCCCTTGCTGCCCCTGATTGTGATCGTTTTTCCTTTCTGTGCCCCCTTGCTGCCCCTGATTGTGATCGTTTTTCCTTTCTGTGCCCCCTTGCTGCCCCTGATTGTGCTCGTTTTTTCCTTTCTGTGCCCCCTTGCTGCCCCTGATTGTGATCGTTTTTCCTTTCTGTGCCTGTTTCCCGCCGCTGCGCCTGCGGCCCCGCCCCCTCACTGCCCATTCGCTGCCCCATTCCCTGCTCCTACCTCCCACCTCCCCATTTATGGCGGCCGCTGCGTGGTGAAGAGGCGACCCCTGACCTTGACTGGTAGGTCGCTCCCCCACCACACAGCTCCGTCTGTGTGCCCTGCTGCTGCCCCTGATTGTGCTCGTTTTTTCCTTTCTGTGCCCCCTTGCTGCCCCTGATTGTGATCGTTTTTCCTTTCTGTGCCCCCTTGCTGCCCCTGATTGTGATCGTTTTTTCCTTTCTGTGCCCCCTTGCTGCCCCTGATTGTGATCGTTTTTTTCCTTTCTGTGCCCCCTTGCTGCCCCTGATTGTGCTCGTTTTTCCTTTCTGTGCCCCCTTGCTGCCCCTGATTGTGATCGTTTTTTCCTTTCTGTGCCCCCTTGCTGCCCCTGATTGTGATCGTTTTTCCTTTCTGTGCCCCCTTGCTGCCCCTGATTGTGCTCGTTTTTTCCTTTCTGTGCCCCCTTGCTGCCCCTGATTGTGCTCGTTTTTCCTTTCTGTGCCCCTTGCTGCCCCTGATTGTGCTCGTTTTTCCTTTCTGTGCCCCCTTGCTGCCCCTGATTGTGATCGTTTTCCTTTCTGTGCCCCCTTGCTGCCCCTGATTGTGATCGTTTTTTCCTTTCTGTGCCCCCTTGCTGCCCCTGATTGTGCTCGTTTTTCCTTTCTGTGCCCCCTTGCTGCCCCTGATTGTGATCGTTTTTTCCTTTCTGTGCCCCCTTGCTGCCCCTGATTGTGATCGTTTTTCCTTTCTGTGCCCCCTTGCTGCCCCTGATTGTGATCGTTTTTCCTTTCTGTGCCTGTTTCCCGCCGCTGCGCCTGCGGCCCCGCCCCCTCACTGCCCATTCGCTGCCCCATTCCCTGCTCCTCCCTCCCACCTCCCCATTTATGGCGGCCGCTGCGCGGTCGCGCGCTAGCGTGCCGAAGGCGCGCCTAAGGCAAGCCCGTCTGCGCCCGTCCGCGCCGTGGCCGCGCCCAGCACCAGACCCCCTGGTCAGCGCATGCGCTGCATAGGCAAAAAGACCTTTTGCCATCGATTCGGCTTGTCAGCCTAAAACGTGCACGCGTTCCATTGCCTTCAATGGCAACGCGTGCACGTTTGGCGATTCACTTGCGGGAGCGAGCGGCAGCGCCATATGGTGTCAATTATCGCTCCTGGCGCCGTTCGCCCCGCAGAGTGAATCGCGCAGGCTCCCTCCTCTCCCCCTCCCTCTGCTGCCGTGCGAGCGCGCGCGCTTGTTGTTTAAATGTTGTGTCAATCTCTTCCTCTCCCCGACCCGCTTATGTTTGCCTGTGCCTTTAAATCAAGGCTGTGGTGATTGGCAATGATTCTTTGTGCTGGTTTCTCAATGAGGAAGACTCGCCGGGAGAAGAGGAGTGGGGATATTTTACCACATGAAGTGACCGCCCCCACCCCCATTCAATCCGCCACCCCTTTCTGCAAGCAGAACGCTTTCAAGCGTGCTCAAGTTATCACGAGCGACTTCTCACTGCAGCACAACTCTTGTGGTTGTATGTTTACATTTGTTGCGCCCAATATACGTATCAGCAGCAAATGCGACGGGAAGGCAGCGCCGCGAGGGGAGAACCAGGGCTCTCGTGGCAGGGCAGCTGGACACCCCCAGAAGAGAGCAGGTAAGAGGGGTTTGGACTCCAGCGACAGGGGTCGCGTGCGGGGAATCGTTTAGAATAAGTGCTGTTCTGAGACCTACCGCACACATCTCGAGATCAACCGTAGATCTTTGTTAGTGCGCCGTCGGTGCTGCGGTAATCCACGCGCCCCCAAGAAATGCCTCCTTCGCCCGCTACATTGGGCGGTCTTGTTTGATATTTCTTAATCTCGGCCCTTTCTCATAATTGATCTGTTCATTCCGTCTAATGACTAATTACATATCAGAGAACATCAGCAGCCGCATTCATCATCGTAAAATGTAATAATCAATGACATTTCAACAAAGGAATAAATATACACACGTTCTGTGCGTGACAGGCGTCTTTACGGGCCTGCTCCAGCTGTGCGTGCCAGACTTGAACCCCAAAATCAGCCGCATTCAGGTGTGCTCTGCTGCACATTGCTCAGTGTAACACAGCGCCAGTGAAACCGATCGCGGTCAAGTCAGTCTGCAGTCACACCCACACCGCACTTACTTACCCTCCAGTACTCACTACAGTCCTCCCTGCATCGCCCTCACTCCAGCACTCACTTACCCACTCCAACACTGAAAACCGCCGACACTGAATCCCACTACAACCCTCAATGCAACACACACACATCCTCCAGCATTCACTAAATCCCTCACTGGAACACACTCCCACTCCAGAACTCACCACAACCCTCACTGCAACACACACACCCTCCAGCACTCATTAAATCGCTCACTGGAACACACTCCCACTCCAGAACTCACTACAACCCTCACTGCAACACACTCGCCCTCCAGCACTCCCCTCTGCACTGGCGCACTTGCGTCAGCCCTCACTGTCCCTCCCCCACCCTCACTGCACCCTCCGAGACTCTGCCTGCTTCTCACACTCAAGCTCACTACACACGCCTTCATCCGCATTAAACCTTTTAAACTCTGCAATTAAAATAACTACGCACCCCCCACCCTCTCCGATCCTCGGTGCATCAATACAGCCCCCGGTGAACCCTTCCCCGCCCTCACTACCCGTAACCCTATCTCTCTCACTTGGGCATTTGTTGGGGACATTGCGGGTGACAGGAGGGAGCTTCCTGCTCCATTATACCCTAAGTCCTCTACCGCCCCCCCTACCTGGTGAAACAGCTGCCTCCACTCCTGCCCATGTGCACGCGGTTTATGATGACACTGGGGGCATCTGACCGGGTTGGACGGAGGGGTAAGGGTGGGTGAAACTTGATGTCTCTGCTGCATTCCCCACTCACATTATGCATTTACTTGCGGTGCACAGTGGGATTGTGGCGCGCCTGTGGGAAAGTTTTATTGCTACTGAAAGCGCCACGAGGCTTTTAGTCATTGTGGGCACTATAGGAGCGGTTCCGCTGTCTGACAATAGCCTTGCGACCCGTTTCAGGGTCACTTAATCACTCGCGCATACACTTAGCACTCATTGTCTCATGCACTCACTCTCAACCATGCACCCTCTCATACACTCAGCCACTCACTCAATAGCCACTGAGTTGCTCAGTCATTAGTTAATTTACTCCGTTAAATCACACTCGCTCACTCCCTGGTGGGGTTTGTGCACACTAGCAGTCCCCAGGACTTCACTGCCAGCAGACGAGGCGCTGTGGTGTGGCGCTAGCTGTCTGGCAGATTTGCAGGGAATGAGCCAGTAATCCCACAGGTGCTCTGAGATATGTTTTCACAAGTGAACGCCACCCTTCAACCAATATTCAGGGGCTCCCCAACAATCAACGGGTGTTATTAACAAACTAAGTCACTAGATTGTGTTCTTTGGCTGAGGTGTTTAATTCATGGCGCCGGAATTTAATTTCTGCAATTAAAACAATTGCACACCTCCACCCCCCTCCGAGTGAAAATAGACCCAAGAAAGTTTGAGAAGTGTCTGCGCATGCGCGGAAATTGTAGGATATTTTACAAATGAAATCCTGTTTAAACTTCCGGTAAGTGCCCATGCTTAGCCATCTACTGAGCAAATACGTTCAGGTATGTCTAATATTAAATATAAAAGTTCGGCTCCGACATTTATTGAAAACATAAGTAGGCAATTTCAGAATTCTTCACACATATTTAATGTGCCTTAAATCCCCATGGCTGTTTTCACTCTGGGGTATTAAAGGGGCTCACCAGCATATGATACACATTGGTGCATTCTGGAGTCTATTGACCTTTACCCGCCTGTGAACTGTAAACATCCTATTTTAAAGGTAAATCTAGCCCTTAGAAGCCCCGTGCAGCAGGCGGGCAACTAGAGCATAGCCAATAGGTCTCGCCTTTGGGACCTTATAAGTGTTTAGCCATGCAACAGTTGATGTTGTTGCACCAAGGATATTGTGCTGGATAACTAAACACTTATAAGGTCCCAAAGGCGAGACCTATTGGCTATGCCAATGCTTGTTACTAATGTCAGTAAATATGGGTTTGCACCAAAATGGGTATAAAATTGGTATTTCACCTCCTTACTTCCTCTTTACATGTGTGCTACATTCTGCAGCACACATAGAAAGAGGAATAAGCCTCGAAGGTACTCCTTCCTGCACAAAAACTATTCTGACCACAACAGAGGCAGCTTGCGTCGTAGCACAAGGTGTGTTGGTTCCAAGCAGCCAGAAGTGCATCACTGCTATGAGAGAGCAGATCTGCACCATATCTTGGTATTTATGGCATATTCCTGCTCTCTGCCTGTGATGTAAGGCAGCACAGTAAGTTCCCTTACTGCATCACGTTGCGTCAACGTTCTGTAAATCTGCCTCAAACCTTTGTTAGCTTCAGCTTGCTTAACGTTGCAAGATGACTATGGAACTAGGTATTGTTGCTGGTTAGTAAATTTGAGCTTTTATTTTATCTTGTAGCTTCCTTTTTGTATAATCATTTAGATTTCCACTCAGTTGTCATGGTCAACAGAAAGGTGTGGCGCTTGCTGATGAGGTCATACATGATGCACTAGGTCGTGCCTCACTGATCCAGTCCCAAAATCATATAATAATAATAATAATTATAAAAATTTATACATTTGAGTTGCTTTGGGCCAGTCCTCTTTGTCTAATGCTATGATCGACATTTTGCTCCCGCCCACCCTAGCATACAGAACAGGAAAATGGCGCAGCCCATTTCAGCCATTGGTTCTCCAGCACTGCGAGTGAGAGCATTTTGCCTGATCACATATGCACATTACATTTTCCTATAAAGAAGTGCACTTCAGTGTCAGGGCTGGTAGGCCAAAACATCACGATTCCAATGATTACATTTTTTCTGTTCGTCATCGACTATTATTTTTAGCCATCCATGTGTGTTTAATCTATGTCTTCAGGTTAAAGTAAATCAAAGCCAGTAGTACCTTAAGTAAGCCAATAAGTATCAGATTTTCCCACCAAATCCATTTATATTAAAAAATGTTTTCTATAGCAGTCCTAAGTACACCTGGCGAGGAAGCACCATAATGTTCTATTAAAATTATATTGAATGGCATTTTTTTTTAAATGTAAAAGTCGTATTGCAAGCTTACATGGCAGCATTTTTTTTCCTTTTTATTTTTGCGCAATATGCTTCCAATAGAAAGTTTTTAAAAAGTGCAGTAGCCTGCCCGGCTACGCCTTTTGGTTTTGACAATGCTTGTTTTTGTGGTGTTTCATACTGCATGTCTTCTGTTTTGCAGCTCTGTAATTAATGGGTGTTTCTACTACACAATGTAGTACTCAATTCACCCTTTTTATAAGGATGTCAGGCAGAGTCTGGTTTGCCAGGACTGAAACTAACAAATCATACCAATATTCAGCAGCGCGCGCCCAACTCGCTGAGCCATCCTGCTCAAATATTGTCATGGAACGATATACACAGCATGTACATGTACTCAGGTGGCACTAACTTAAAGCAATGTTTCACCCCTGACGTAATGAGTCACCCTAGCTTTTACATCCTGGGGGCAGATTTACAAGCCCCTTGCGCTGCCAGTACGTCACTTTTTGTGACGCACTTGCAGCGCATTTCACTGCCCCATATTTACAAGGACAGAAAAAGCCACCCTGCGTGGCTTTTCCTGTCCTTGTAAATACGGCCCCTTTACATGCAGCACTTTGCGTGAAAGGGGCGTTCCATGGGTGTTGCTGTGGGTGTTCCCACGCAACACCCATGGAACAAGACACATTTCCAGATTTACGAAGATTCGTAATCCTGAAAATGCGTCAGTATGCTCCGCCACCCTAGGGGTGGCGTGGTGAGGCGCAACGAGGAGAAATGTTTTCATTTCTCCTCGTCTTTTCCTCTTTCAATGTGTGCTGCATTCTACAGCACGCATTGAAAGAGGAAAATGCCTGAAGTGATTGTTTTCGTGCAGGAAGGTGCTCCTTCCTGCACAAAAACAATCTCCCCATGACGCAGGCTTCCTTGCACCATGGTGCAACGGTGCCTGCACCGGCGCATGGCAGCTGTTTGTGCATCAGTGCAGGGGAGAGCACAGGAATGCGACATATCATTGTAAATATGTCGCATTCCTGTGCTCTGAAGCGGCCGCAGCGTGGCGCAGCCAAAGGGCTTGCGGTGCCACGCTGCGGCACCTTCTTGTAAATCTGCCCCTGCGTCTTTACATCTAAAGGTCATACCATATGCAACATTTTCAACATGTTGACTTTATCATAGTGCTTTATCTTTCCTCCAGCAGACGAGACTTCACCAATCACTTCTTTGGACTCTAACTACAGAATCCACTATCTTATAAATGCGCTCACTCATGTCTGAGAAATTACAGTATTCTAAATGGATTCACAATACTGATCCATCCTGGAACTTCCATTAATGTCTGGCAATTGAATTCCCAGGACAAGTAGTCGTTTCCAGAGTAGTCATCTAAGATCCCACTCTCATGCCACGATTCAATACTGAAACAGTTGAAATGGTTCTGAAAATTCTTTATAAAAAGCCCTAATCGATCAGTCAATCAATCCATCCATCATATGGTAGTGCATTGATGTCATTTAGGAGGCCGCAGCTGTGACGCCTGCCTTGCCCTTTGTGACCCCTGCCACTGCCTCTGCGACCCCTGGCTTCAGAGGTGGTAAAAACAGTGCCAGGACCACAGGGGCAGCTTGTCCTTATGGACGTTGGTTGGGGCTCCACTTTCCTTGTTTTCTTTTTTTATTACACTAATAGTGAGTAATACTATTTTGTTTACCATTAGTGTAATAAATGGTGTACAATTAGCTAGAATACTGCTCTCCCTGGAAGCTGAGGCAAGTAAAAAATGCTTATAAACTTATGTTCTGTGTGTGCCTGTGGGTGAGACTGTGCTTGCGTTAGAGAGAATGTGTATTTGAGTGAATGTGTGTGTATGTGTGTGTGAGTGAAAGTAAAGGTAAAATGGCGTAAAATGCTGCTACCGCTACCCCTGGCATTTTGGTGAATTGACGTCCATGTGGTGGCAACATCACATCTTTGTTGTGCCTGCAACTTTACCTGTCCTTTTAAGATATTAACTGAGGTGAACCCTTTCTACTTTCGGCTGAGGATGTAACAGCAGGGCCTCCTAGTAATGCCAGTACAAAGTATGGAGCCTCACTTTGACGAATGTATGAGAGCGCCTGATGACATGCAAAACTGGTCAGTAGTCATACTCCATTACCCCCAGGTCCCGGCAGTCCTCCTCCTATCCATTACCTGTGGAGATAAGCATTTCCCTGACACAAAAAAGAACAGAGGAATGCTGGGACCCTGATGCCACCCTCTCACACTGGGAGTACATAACCAGTACTTACCCAGCATTCCGCCTGTTCTTTTTTCTGTCTCCCGACAGGACTGGGACGAGGTTCTGGGTGCTGCTCCTGCTGGAGGGAGTGGCGATCTTCCCTGTCTCTGAGCGGCTGCCAGGCTGTCTGGTCGTGAGTTTTTGCTGGTGTGTCTCTCGGCCTGATGGGCTTTCCGGGAGGCATGATGGTTGCCAGCCGGTCCTTTACGTCTGGTGTGCTGGCCCCCCTGTCGTTTCCGGGTTGCGGGCTGCGCCTTCTTGCTGGCTGGGACTTGCTGTGGCGGCTGCTTGGCGGCTCAAGGGTTGTGCTGCTGTTGCCCCTGGCCTGCCTGGTTGCCGGTGGCGTGGAAATGCCTCTCAGCTCTGGTGCATCTTCCTGATGGCTGGGCCGGTTGGTAGAAGCACTGTGGAGCCTGCTTGGCGGTTCGGGGGCTGTACTGGTGATGCCCCCTGGCCTGCCTGGTTTCCTGCGAGCAGGTATCTTCTGCCCAGGTGCTCTGGATTTTCGTGTGTGTCTGGGCTCGCTGGTGGGACCGTGGTGATTGCGCGCTGTGGTCCGGTTTCTGCTGGACCCGGGGGTGAGTACCACGAAGCAGTTTACCTTTTCTTTTTTTGTTACTATTTGCTGCTGTGGTGCCAGAGTCTGTGGGGGTCTGCTGTTTCTTGGTTTCCCTGCCTGCATGGTTGCCTGGGGTGGTGGGTCTTCTGCCCTGGTGCTTCTTCCTGATGGCTGGGCCGGTTGGTAGATGCACTGAGGATTCTGCTTGGTGGTTTGCGGGTTGTGCTGGTGGTGCCCCTGCCTGCTTGGTTGACCGGTAGGACGTGGCTTCTGCCTGGGCTTTCTTTGCTCTGTCCTCTGTTTCGGTGGCTGTGTCTCCACCTTACTGTGTCCTTGGTCCCTCTGTGGCTGAGTTTGTGTCCCGGCTGTGGGGGTGTTGTCTTTGCAAGTAGTTTTTTTACACCTGCTGCTGGTCTGGGTGTTTTGGGCTTGGTCCAGTGGTGTTCCTGCCCGCTTTTCTGCTAGGTTTCCCAGCACGTGGCGCTGCGGCTGGGAGTTCAGCCTCTGGTGTCCCTGGTTCCTCCTGGGGTTGTGTCCTGCATCGATGTTGGTGTCGGGGCTTGTGGCACTTCTGGGGATTTTGGCTGCCCTGCTGTGACGTGGGTCCTTTCTGGCCTATCGCCTTCAGGCCTCTGCTCCCTCAGGAGGGGTGTGCGGCTGTATGTCCTTCAGACTGTCTTCCTGGGGTGGTGGTGCCACCTCTGTGTGTTCTCTGACCCTGTCTCCCATTTGGGTGCTGCCTGGTTGGGGCGGACTTGCCTCCAGGGTGCGTGTCTGATGCTGGCCGTTGGACTTTGGTGCCAGGGGAAGGGGGAGCCTTTTGGGTGTCTGCCTGGGGTTTTTCTTGCTTCCCTTCCTCTTCTTGGTGTCTTCCTTGGGTGTGAGTGCTTCGGTTCCCCTGGGGTCCGATGGTTCTGTGCCTGGTGTGGCTGGGGGACTGGGCCGTTAATCTTCCCCTTCCCTTTGGTTTCTTCTGCGAGTGCCTTCCCCTGGTGTGGACTGGGCAGTGGTTTGGCTGTCTTCATACGGGTTTTCTTGTGAGTGGCTCTGGTCCTGAGCCTCTATTCCTAGGTCCGTGGGGGCACCCTTGTTGGCTTCATCGCCCCCGTGTTAGGGGCGGCTGTGCCAACCTTTTTTGGTGTAGGGCCTTCTGCTCCTGGCCGTTTGGACTATGCTGGGGGCTTCTGCCATCCGTACCCTTCTTCCTGGGGAGTTTGGTGGTGGCCAGCTTGGGGGTTGACCGCCTCGGCTTCCTCGAGTCACTGGCCCTGGGGTTGCGGGCTGTTGCTTGTTGTCCTGGGCTGCTGTTTGGCCTTCCTGTCTTATGGTATGGCTTTCTTGTGGCCGATGGTGTTTTCTGCTCCTGTCTCTGCTGGCGGGTCTGTGGTTCTATAGGTTGGATTCCTGGGGGTCTGGGGGCCACCCTGTTTGTCTCCCCTGACCTTGGAGTTCTGGCGTAGTGCTTGTTTTCCTGCCAGGTTTTTTGCCTGGGGCTCTGGGGCCCTTGTTGGTGTCCGTCCCGGGTTGCTCTGGGGCTGGCGTGGGTCTTTGTCTTGGCCCTTCTGTGGCTGGTGTCAGGGCTCATTTGGGATGGTTCCTGGGGGTTGTCCTCTGCCCACATGGCCAGTTGGTTGCCTGGTTTTTCGGTTAGGGGTTTGCCCTTCCTGGTTTGGGCTGGTTGGCATGGTTTCCAGTGGGCTTTGTTCCAGTTGTTGGGTCTGGGGTATGGGGTGGATGGTCGTTGCCTCTGTTGTTCGGCTTGTCTATGGTGGCAGGTTGGTTTGTCCGTCTCCGGTTTGTTGTTGGTGGTGTCGTCCTTGGTGTGTGTTGTTTGGGGCGGGGTTTTCCCTGGTAAGCCTGTTTGGTTTTGGGTTCCCCTGGTATTGTGGCCTTGGGGGTTTCCTCGCCCCTCTCGTGGTCGTCTCAGTTTTCTGGTTCCTGGTCTGGTCCAGTTCTGGGTATGGTGGTGTCCGTCCCTCTGGGGTGTCTTTCCTTGGATGGAGCTGTGTGGTTGGCCTCTTACCTGGTGGGGTGTTGTGCTTTGCTGGGTTCTGGACTCTGGCTTTCCAACGTTTTTTTTCCTGTACTGGTGGGGTTTGTGCTTCTGGCCACGTGGTCCTCCCGGTTGGTCTTAAGGCGGCTGGTGTTATGGTGCTCATCTGGCCTGCCTCTGTCTGGATGAGGTGGTGCTGTTGTTGGGAAGGGTTCCGGTGGTTGTGTCCCGGTATTCCCTGCACTCTTTTGTGGGTTCCTCAGTCTTGCCCTGTTGGCCTGCCCCGGAGCCCTGTCTCCTTTTCCCAATATGTGGGCTTTGGCGGTAGTCCTGTGCCGGCACTGGTGGTTGGTACTGGGCGTTCTTGCCTTTGGGCCTGATGCTCCTCTGGGGTTTTCAGTGGCTGTGGTGTCCTCTGAGCTCTCTGGGGGCTGGGTCAGTTGGGTTGGTGGGGGCTTGCTTTTTGGTCGGTACCTCCTCCATTCCTGGTTTGGTCTGTGTGGTTCTGCCCTTGGCTGGTCCTCTGGATGTGGGCCTAGGCCCTGTTGGCAGCCCCTCTCCTCCTTTTTTTGGGCTGGTCTGTTGTGGGCCTCCCCAGTGGTGGTGGGGTTGGTCTGCTGTTTTTGGGGGTTGGAGCTGGTGGGGCCTGGGTACCTTGCTTGTCCTTTTTCTGTGGTTGGCTGCCTTCTTGGTGCCTGTGGTGGATTCTCCATTCCGGGGTCCTGGTTCTTCCGGGTCTTGGTTGTGTCCCTTTTGGTCTGTCCCTGGCTTTGCTGGGGTGTCTGGCCACTTTGGGTCTTCTTCCGTCTGTGGCCTCCTTATTGTCCTTCTATGGTTGTTGGTCTCTGGTGCTTCCTTGGTGTGTGCTCCTCCTCCGTTGTTGGTTCTGGGGTATTCACGGTGAGGGTTGGTTGCCCTCTGGGTGGCAGCGCCTGGAGTGGCCTTGTTGTTTTTCATTCTCCTGGGTCATCTCCTGCTTGTTATGGGTGGTGCGGCCCTTTTGTTTGGTTGGGTGTGTTGTGGTCTGTGTGCTACTACCTGTCTTTTCCTTTGGTTCTCCCGTTTGCTTCGCTTGGGATGCTGCTTTCGATTTGGTGCCCTAGGTGTTCTTTGGGGGTTTGGAAGGCCGGTTTCCTGGCTTTGGTATGCTCCTCAAGTAATGGATTGGACGAGGACTGGCGGGATCAGTAGTAATGAAGATTACCAGTAAGTATTAGGGCATTACTGAGGCACCAGACAAAATACAATAGTGATAGCTAAGATAGACACCAAGGTTCATCTACAAAATATGTGACTATTTTTGAAAGTTTAATGATCACTACGGTTTCTACATCTTGGTGCAGATAACTTTAGTCATTTGACTTGAGAGCATGGCATTAACACAAAAAATACAAAGAGAGGGGCCTTGGGTCAGCACCCTCTAGCCATAGTTTGCTTCGCATCAGTCCCATTAAGCAACTGCATGATTGCCTTGTCTTCCAAAATTAGACCCAGCCCACAGAAAGATTGTGCAGGTTTACATTTTACAGTGATGACTGTAAAAAACAGAGCTGGTCAGCTGCTGGTGGGGCACTGCAAGAGCGAACACCACTGATCCAGTACATCATCTGTCTCTGTAGCCCTGCACTCTGCTGCTTGAATGTTCATGGGGAGTGGGATGCAAGCAGCAACCAGTGGCATAAGACAGGACCCTGCAGCCCCAGTGGTGCGGGGGGCCCCGAAGACCCTGAGGGCCCCCTCAGCACAATACTCTGGCTGGAGAGCTCCTGATTGAGTCTGGAGGGGGTCCCGCCACGTACCTTGCAGGGGGCCCCTTCAAGTTTCGTTACGCTAGTGGCAGCAACACACAAGCACCCCAGAAAGGCAGAGAAAGACACTAGAGTGCTTGTTATTGGTAAAAAAAATACCATCATGTAAGATGTCGCCACAAGAATGTGATGAAACCTTTACAGTCTAAGATGAAAGGCTTCTTCTCACCATCCAATCACACTAGTCTGCTACTGCTGGCCTCCACCTGGACTCTGCTATCTGTAAATCTATCCTGCGAAGTGGTGCCACCCAAGTACCAGTCCCTTGGAAGTGGGCCTAATGTGCTTGCCAGATCCTGTTGATCCAGTGGAACCAACACATCCCCTCTAGTGGACGGCGCAACCTTGAGCAGAACTGACGCATCGGCGCTGCTGTTGAAGTACGCCATGGTGACGCCTTGAAGTAGTGCCTTCTTGAAATGCCACCTTGGTCTTGGCGGTCCATACCCATGGTGCATTGGCTTTGGTCAACTTCTGCAATGGTTTAGAGATTGTCACCAGATTTTTCACAAATTTCCCACAGTATGTGGCCATACACAGAAAACTTCATATTTAAGTTGCATTTTTGGGATCTTGGGCATTTGTGATTATTTCGGCCATTCGATGGTTGATGCTAAGACCATCCTTGGAGAAGATGTACCTAAAAAACTCAATTTGGTTTTTTACCACTCTATTTAGGAAGCCGGCAGAGCAGAATTCGCTACTACGATACAACAGTCACCATCCCAGAGGACTGCGTGACAACCTGCCCTTTGGACAATTTTTAAGGATCCGTCAGAACTGCTCACGGAAAGAAGACTATCTGATGGAATTGAACAGTCTCATGGACCGCCTCCCCTAGAAGATTGGTGAAACGTGCCAAAAAAAGAGCCTGGTTCAATCCCAGGGAAGACCTATTCACGGTCAAAACATGCAATAAAGACTTGAACAACAGGATGATCTGTGTGACCACCTTCTGCACCCACAGCAACGCGATTAGACAACCATTACCGGGAGCTCATATCAGATGACTTGGAACTGGCTCAACCACCCATGCATTCTTTTAAGAAAGGGAAAAGCATACGAGACCATGTGGTACGCTCTTTCCTAGAAACACCTCCATCACCCTCCATCCAAGCATTGTGGCATCTTCCTGAAATCATTGGCCACTACAAATGTGGGCACTGCAAGGCGTGCAGTCTTACGATCCAGACAAAGCAACTGAACTACAAACATCATGTGATTAACCTGAAAACCCACACAAACTGTAATACATCTGATGTCATTTACGCCATTCTCTGCCCGTGTGACATGATTTACATAGGCCAGACACGCCAAAAGGTGAACGCACGTGTACTCCAACATTGCAGTCGAGTGAGGTGTGGTGTGGCAGGGGCACCTTTGGTGGAATATTTCCAAAGAGTCAATCACCCACCAGAGAGTATAAAATGGGTCGTTTTGGAGAAAGTCACTTTGGGTGCCAGGGAGGAGACATTCAACCTATTTTAAACACTCGTGAATGCAAATGGATGCACTTACTAGATAGCATCCAGAATGGGTTGAGTGAACTAGATGCCAGTAGCGCCCAACTTGCATGTCTAGTCAATGAGTGAGCAGTTTTTAGGGGGGGTCCTGCCATTGATGGGGCCCTTCCTTATCACTTGCACCATCTGCACACCACAATCTCAGTGAGACATATACAGGTGCAGTATCTTCCCTCCAATCTATTCAAGACACTGCGGCACTTGTATGTATTTTATTTGTAACCCATGTACTCTATGTAACAGGCACACCATTGTGCACTGTCAGCAATTGGATGTACATTATGTTTTCATCGCATTTCATATGAGCCATATACCAGTGTATTCTACTTAATAGGCACTTCACGGTGCATTGTCAGCAATAGATGCACACTGTATAAATTTTTACTTTTCATCGTATTCTTAGTACCCGTGGCTGCCTCTATAATTCGTGCAAGAGCTTTTCACCACGCGTTGATACGATCGCACTGTTAGTCATTTACATGAAATGCCTTTATCTTTGTCCTGTTCCCCTAGGTTTTCAATGTAACATACACAGCATTGTTTATTATGTACATATTGCAATTTTTATCGTATTTTCTGTCCCGCTAGTGTTTGTGTTTCACAGTAATGTTTTATGCCAACCAACTTAGTCAAACTGTTAGGCGTCTTGGATCTGTATTCGCCTTTCCATGGAGACCGGCGCTCTCACTCCGCCCCTTTTCCCCAGCTGGAACCGCCTGAGATGATTCAGCTAGCGGTGTTTAATCAGGGCTCAGCTGCAACTAATTAGGCGTTCACAGCCTGCAGCTGTGGTTTTCGCTTGACGCAGAGCATGCATGTTTCCCGGCCGCGGTCTAAGTAATTTAACAGCGAAGCCTCAGTGCTTCGTTTGATCGGCCAGGGGACGGATGTTCACAGCACCGTTAAGGTGCGTTTTACCAGTACTGCCTCAGCCTGCTCTGAGCGGTGTTTAGGATTTAGGTTTAATTTTCCTCATTTAACCCCTACCTTTGGTATTTGTAGCTAATTGACCAGACAAAGGGAACCTTTGATTTATTCACCTCATCTCTACCGTATTCCAAGGAACAAGTTAACATCCAGTAAGTGTTTTTCACTGTTACGGGACAGCTCTAATTTAATTGTTTCTTATGCCATTTCCCTCTGCCCCATTTCCAGCAGATGCTGATACTCTGCACATTAATTCTTTCAGCATTCTATTGTCCAGAATCCATCCCTCTCTGACATTGGAGCCTACAGGCCTGTCCTCTCCACCACAGTTCTAGGTGGACTGAGGGTAATTATTTTACTTTATTGATTAAATCTGTCTCTACCATGTCCTTATCCATCACTTAATGCACTAAAAGTCACTTCCTAATTATCTGTAGGTGCCCCCTTGGTCCTGATGAAGACCCGTTTGTAAGGAGCAGAATTGCCTACACTAACCTTGGGTCGAAACGTCGACAGCCTTATGTTTTTTGTACTGAATGTGGACAACAGTGATTGATTCACCATGTCCCCCTTTGACATTCCGCCTTTGTAAATAGTTTAGCCTTGATTAAGGCTGGATAGGCCTTTTTATGTGTTTGGATGTACACACTGTCCACTGCCCTCCTTCCTTCACTCACCCTCACTTCTGCACTTTGATGCACAATCTCCCCCCTCCTGTTTGGGGCACCTATGCACTAAACCGTTTTGACCAATGTACCTTGCTTTGAACATGATATCTTCAATATGATTAAATATCCTGAATATGCATAAGTAGTGTCTGCAATTGATTTATCAGGTGATGTTGATATTTATATAATTATTGTGTTTCCACTGGGCCCTCCTTTGTTGTACCTCATTTCACCCAGGTCCCAGTGACGTTCTGGGTTAACCCCATTATTGTGTAACCCCGGGAGGGAGTCTTTCCCCTGGACTAGGTCTCATTCGACATGGGGTGCACCAGAGAACTATGAGAATCCACAATTGGCTCTAGGTCTGGCCCAGAGTCAACCCTGCCACAGGATGAACCACTGGAAGGGGTTGTGGAGAGCGCTGGGGAGCCCGTTGCTGGGGCGACAGTGGACATCACACTGGTGCAGATCCTGGAGACCATCATCAAATCCAGAGACGTCCTGGAACAAAGGATTGCATCGCAGGTGGTGGAACAGCAGTTCCTCCGTGATGATCATCTCAAGCTGAGTGCTAGAGTAGTGGAAACTAAGGTGGCGTTTGCATTGTTGATAACTGTTTTTAGTTGGTTATTTGGTTTTTGGCCCGGCGACCTTTGCCGCATTGTCCTGGGGATTGGGAGTTGGGAATGTTTGACTCAGATGGTCTGGGACAAAATTTGAAGCACTGGACTTGTCTTTAATTGTGTGGCATTTCTGTTCTACTGAGGATGGGACGGGGAGGAATGGACGAGGTTCTGATTCATCACTATGTCACAAAACACACCTTACACTCTCTTCTTAGTTGGAATGTGTGGGTTTCGCTGCGAAGCAGTACAAAATCCTTTCGGAGCTGCGGCTCAGGAAGGTGGATGTGGCTTTCCTGCAGGAGATGCACTTAAGAAGCGGGGAGGTTGATGCTCTGTGGCGAAGATGGAGCTGCTGGGTGTACGCCACAACCTTCTCCTCTTAGACCGTGGTGCATTGGTGTGGATTTGGGCGGGGATGACCTTGGATGTCATGTCTGAACATACCGATAGAGTTGGGAGGTACGTCTTCATAAGGGGTCGGCTTAATGGAGTTGAGTTGGTGTTGAGCAGTATCTAAGCCCCAAATATTATCTAAGATTGAGGTAGGTACTGAACAATTGCTTTTTCTCAATTGGAGAGATTACGTGGAGAACTCGCATGCGGACGGCGGGTGGGGTGGTAGGCTGCTGGCCTGCTGGTCCAAGAGGACCAGCGCAGTCATGCCATCGCCCACATCAAGCATAGCCAGGGGCATCTTGTGTATGCCCAGGACGAGATACTAGACATCTTCACATCTTACTATCGGGAGCTGGGGCACACCTGGAACTCTCGGCTGTGATCCTGGATCGGTTCCTGGGTAGAGCACAGCTTCCGCACCTGGAGCCTGAAGATCAGGAGGCTCTGGGGGTCCTATCCTAGTGGAGGAGATCAGGGCCGCCATAGCAGACCTAGCGAGGGAAAACCACAAGTACTGACAGCCTACCCACTGAGTTCTATCGGACTTTTGCTGGGGGCTTGACCCCTAGACTTGCTGCACTCTATGCCCACTCGCTGGAAGATGGACGCCTGCCGGCTACCACTCAGAAAGCTCGAAATTGTTTCAATGCCCAAGCCGGGGGGGGGGGGACTCTGAGGTGGGGGCATATCGACCATTATTGATGTTAAACACAGATTATAAGATACTGAGTAAAATATTGGCGGGTCGGTTACATGACCATGTGCCCACTCTCCTCCATAGTGATCAGAATGATTTCATCCCACAGCGCAACACCTCGTATATCTGTAGACTGTTTCGTTTCCTAGATGAGACGCTGGAGGAATACTCCAGAGGTGCCATGGTTCTTTCGGTCGACTTGCACAAAACCTTCAACATGCTGGGCGGGCCTTATTTGCAGGAGGTGATGAGGAGAATGAACCTGGGCCCACGCTGGTGGGTCACCCTTTTGTATGCAGATGCGTGGGCATGTGTGCGGTAGTAGGTGGCATCTCTGAGTCCTCTGGGGTGTTTCAGAGAACGCACCAGGAGTGCCCCTTTTCACCAATGCTCTTTGCATTGCCAGTGGAACCTTTTGCCAGTATAATGAGGATTGAAGGCATATCCTGGGGGTTACCATTGCAAATTGAAGTACATATAGTGTCCTTGTATGCGGACAACATGTTGATCTATTTGCCACATTCTGACGTGGGTATACAGTGGTGCATGTCCGTGTTAGAGGATCTGAGTGAAGCCTCAGTCTTATGACTAAGTGGGAGAAAGCATTTGCCTTCCCCTTGTTCCTGGTCTGGATTGAAGCACCTGCTCCGTAATGGATCGACACATTCAATGGGCACTGACTCAGTATTTGGGGGTGCGTGTGTTTCATGGTGAGGAGGACATGAGGGAAGCTAACCTAGGGGCTGTGCTGTGGGAGCTTAGGGGCAATGTTAAATGTTGCCAAACTCTCAAGCTTTCCATAATGGTGAGAGTTGCTCTTACCAAGATGGTGGTCCTTACACAAGTCCTGTATTACTTTACTAATCTCCCGATCTGGTTCCGACGGGGTTGGTTTAAGGCCCTTGATGCCGTACTCTGGGAATTAGTTTGGGACGGTGGGTGGAGTTGTGTGTCCGTTGCCACCATGTGCAGGTTTATCAGAAGCAGGGGCTTAGGTGTCCCTGACATAGAATTGTATTTCCTGTTGGCTCAGTTGCTGTGGCTGGCTAGGTGGCTAGCAAGATGAGATATTAAGGATCTTATGGCAGTTCGCTGAGCCCCAGCGCAGGGGTGCCCTTGTGCCTTGAATTGTTGGAGGGCTTTGGCAACAAGATTGCATCATTCGGTGTTATGTGCTCTGGCGAACCCACTGGTGGTACTTCCTACATGCAAGGTGGGGTACTTCTCAGAGTACATTCTGGAGCAGTGGCTTGAGGTGGGCATAGAAACTGTAGGGGACTGCTACACAGAGGACACTCTGTGTACACTGGACTATTTGATGGAGGAGAATGGCCTCCCTGGTGCTCAGTTTCTCTCATATGGGGAAGTTGATGTAGCCCTGCGGAGCCTGTGGACTGGGGCTAGACAGAACTTCGGACTCATGAGTTCCTACAGGGCCTTCTGAACTTTGGCCATGCAGCAGATGGACCACATGCAGTGCCCTCAATCTGCCCTGAGAGATGCTAGGTTTCTACATATGGTATGAGAATGCCCTGAGATTAGGCAATTCTGAAATGGAGTGATAACCGATATGGAACGCGCCCTAGGTAGGAGGAATGTTAGCACCATGGCCCTTTGCTTGCTGGGTACTTACTTGCGGAAAAGGCAGCGTAGAGTAGGTGACAGATTTCTTGACCTAGCCATGGTGTTGGCAAAATGGGAAATTGCCCTACATTGGAGGTAACAGTAAGGTAAGCCGCATACTCATTGGCGCTCCTCACTGGCATCATGGGCCAGGGCAGAGGCTGCAGCTCTGTGGAATGAGAAGAGACGGGGGTGGAGACAGCCTATTGAGGGGCTCTGGGTGGAATTGTTGGACGCCTTCCTTGTTAGTGAAGAGAGGCATGTTTTAGATTAAAGTACGTTTGCCCGCACTGTCATGGTAGTCATCATCATTATAAAACTTTATTTCGATCACATAGATCCTAAAAAGTTGCCATCATGCAGGATTGCACATATAAACATAAAACAATCATAATTTAAGAATAAAAATAATGAAAACACAGGACTGCCTCCCTACAAAAAGGGCGGCTGGTAACTCATTGGCAACATTGTACAACATTATTAAATGGGACATTGCTCTGCTTAATCATGTAATTACATGTCAAGAAAGTAGTCCCATACATGCACCATGGTTCCTGATACAATGTGTGTACCATCCTTTTTAAAGTAAGCAGGTAAAATGTATTTGTGACCCCACCCATGCATAAGTATTTAAAGAGGGAAGGGCCTAACGCTTAAAAACGTACATCTCACTAGATACAATGATAAAACCATTGCCTAGTATTAACTGAGGGATATCACACAATGCACTTCTAACGTCTAATACAGAGGGCCATCAAAATGTTGCTATACTAAAGACCACATCAATCCTTGTATCAGTGCTAAGAATTCTGAAAGTATCTAGTTGGGGTTGAGTTCGCCAATTGCTGCAGAACATTTGGTAGAGAGTTTCCTGTATCTAAATTGAAGAAACAGTTTCCACGCCATAGCTGGAACAATCTCATCAATAGTATGTTCATATTGGGGGTATGTTTTGAAGTCTGTGAACAGTAGAGTAGGCGATCCCATGGATTTGGTCACATTGTCCACCAGAATAAATCCCCAGTAAATTTCTTTAACACTGCCTATAGTTTCTGGGTCAATATCTAACGCACTTCTAACGTCTAATACAGAGGGCCATCAAAATGTTGCTGTACTAAAGACCACATCAATCCTTGTATCAGTGCTAAGAATTCTGAAAGTATCTAGTTTGGGTTGAGTTCGCCAATTGCTGCAGAACATTTGGTAGAGAGTTTCCTGTATCTAAATTGAAGAAACAGTTTCCACGCCATAGCTGGAACAATCTCATCAATAGTATGTTCATATTGGGGGTATGTTTTGAAGTCTGTGAACAGTAGAGTAGGCGATCCCATGGATTTGGTCACATTGTCCACCAGAATAAATCCCCAGTAAATTTCTTTAACACTGCCTATAGATTCTGGGTCAATATCTACAGGTCTGTTCCAACCCCAGTTTCCTCAAGAGTACCCTAAGGGAATGCAACAAAGGGATTTTACGAACACATGGGCATAAGATGAGATCCATAAGTCCCACACGGTAGGGGGCAAGAGCTTCTGTGGACCACACCCGATGCAAGAACATTAAAGGTCTACACTCAATTTTGTGTACTATCTTCTTTTGGGCCAGATCTAGAAAACTAGGGTTAGAGGGGTACTTGCCGGAAGATTAAGTAGAGATCTCATGAATCGATGCTCGATCACAGATATACTGTCAATGTTCCCACATCCCAACAGTTCTGCTCCATACATAACTTATCCTAAAGCCTTGGTGTTATAGATTTCAAGTGCTGGTGCCACTTTATTTGACACTGTCCTTCTGTGGATCTTTGTTATATTTGAAGTTTGCTGAATGAGTGTGCTTTCTCGAGGTGTGGAGCCCAATGCAAATTTGGGATGAGCCTTAAACCTAGATAATCAAATGTAGAGACTAACTCGATAGGATTCTCTTCAACAAGCATGCGTTTTTTAGGTGGCTTCAGAACACTGTTGGAGAAGACCACATACTTTGTCTTTGTGTCGTTTAGCTCCAGTTTTCACTCATCACAGAAGGAATTAAAGTTGTTCAGTAACTGTTGGAGCCCTTGGTGAGATTTTGATAACAATAAGGTGTTGTCTGTGAAGAGAAGGGCCAGAGCCCTTCTCCCCCCAACTTTAGGGGCATGGCACCTATCTCTGTCTAAATATCTCACGACCTTGTTGATGAATAGCGAAAACAGAGTTGGGGCTAAGAAGCAGCCCTGTCTGACTACGTGCTTAATCTTAAAAGGGCTCTGTTAGTTGTCCCTAGTCACCCCACCTGACCTGGGCCATATTGTCTGCATGTATTCTCCTCAGGATATCCAGTAAAACACCTTCCAAAGTCTGCCTCTTGGCACCAAATCAAAGGTTGTCCGCAAATCCACGAACGCTACAAACAATTTGCCCCCATTTACTATCACTTCTTTTTAATAGATGCTAAAAAAACGCAAGACCTGATCCAAGGTAATGATGTTGGCGCAGAACTCCACCTGAAAATCAGACAGGATATTTACTTCTGTGATCTACTCCTGGAGGTGCACCAATATTTGTGTACAAAATATTTTCTGCAAAGAATCTATTAGACTAATAGGCCTATAGCTTCCAGGGTTGGCCCTGTTCCCCTTCTTAAAAATTGTTATGATCTCTGCCAGTTTCCAAGAAGCGGGAATCACCATGTCCAAAAGGATGGCATTCGACAAAAGATTGATATAAGCACCCCACACTTCTGGATCTTCGCTATATAGGTCATTTGGGATCCTATCCGGACCTGGAGCTCTGGCTTGCAAAATACGGCCTTTTCCAACAAGATAATATCTTCCTCTTCCTCACTACTTCTACATGAAAACAATCCGCCAAAGTGGTTCACCTACTCATGGAGTTGGACAGGAAATTCAAGGGCGGCCTTTGGGCCATTTAGACATACCGCTGCTTTCTTCCAAAAAGCCCTATTATCTTTTCTAACCAGGGCTTTATGGAGAGAGGACCACAGAAATCTCTCCCACTGCCTCTTGACTTGGTCCAGTGTCAGTCTGTACCTAGCCCTGCACCTCGCAGGTCCTGCAGTGAATTAGATTTAGCTGCAACTAGGAGCTCGCCCTTCACCTTTCTACATTCCTGATTATACAACATCGCAGCTTTGGGCATTTTCCTCCCCACCTGTTTAGCTTGGCCCAGGGTATCCCTAATCTGCGAGTATAATGCATTATGTGTAGTTTTCATTTTCTCTATTTTTGTTTCTCGGGAAAGAGAGGACAGTAAATCCACCTCCTTTGATACTTTGTTCTTGATAGTTTTGAGGACCACAAGGTGTTTTTCCACCCAGTCCCATCTTATAGTCCTTAGAATATTCGCTTGGGACAGTGCACCCAAGCCCCTGATACCCCTGTAAGCAGCTTCCACCCCTACAGTATCGAGTATAGCTAGGCTCAAAGCATTGTGGTCACTGTCTATTCTTCTGACCACTTCCATATCATGTACAGCAGGCCAGAGCCTACAATCTACCAGACAATAATCACAGTGACTGGAGTGTCCAGGTCTATTATAAGTAATTTTGTCCTCCCGGTTGGAGTTGGTCCTTCTATTGGTAGCCCTCAAATCATACTGTAACATGCTTGTTCAGTCCATCTTACAGTTGGTAGCTCTATCAGGTGGATTTTCCAGCTTCTATCCCACTCTAGAGTTAAATCTAAGGGAGCGGCTGCAAAAGGCTTAAACGCGCATTTGAGATCTCCTGCCACCAATAGTGGATTGCTGCCCGTATACCCTGACAGTCAAGGGCCGCCACACTACACGTCTCCCCCTTACTGAGTCCCACTTGATTGTACACATTGTAAACTCTTATTTTGAAACCAGAAGGTAAGGCCCGCTCAATTGACAAAATGTCCAGCAAATCAACAGGGCCAATTTTAATTTTGCACTGAAGTGCAATTTTAACCCAAATTGGTAAATCTCCGGACCGCCTTCCTTTACCTTTCTTGACCGCATTTAAACAGCAGGTAGTGAACCCACTCCTGTGGAAAGGAGTCATGCTCCATGTTTCCTGAAACAGGCATAAATCGTGAGAGTCTATAAATTTGCCCCATTCTTCCTCAGAGAGCATCCTAGAAATCCCTGCTACATTCCATACCAGGATTTTTGCTTGAATCTGATTTGTAGGAGTGAGATTGGGTTCAGAGTCACCCTACAGGGGGCCTCCAGGGTGACTCTGTTGCTAAATTGGACCTCCCACCCCCATAGCCATTTTCTTGGGCAGCTGTTTATACAAGCAGGGTCCTCACCTGCCAAACATTGGGCCAAAAGAAAATCAGGGAGCCTGGGTGATATTTCACACCAAGATATCCCGTCTAACAGTGCATCCCCCCTCATAGCTACCAGCTCCCTCTACCTGAAGTCAATCCCAATGTCCAACAGTCCCGCTCACCATATCTCCCCCGTGTACAAGTGACATTCCTATTCAAGGGAGTGTTGGCCAGAGTTATACAATACTTGAATATAATGGGTGTGTTTGCAGTAGGGATCGTACAGGAGTCTATGGCCATTGGGCCATCTACTATATCTCTATGGACAAGGCATACTTTCACCATATCGTGGATCTTACAGGGAGTAGTTATACTTTCAACTTGGGTAATATAATCCCTTAGGATAGAATAGCAATGTCTAGTCTCTCTAAACCAGTATGTAACATTATTTTTGGTTGAATCCTGATCTTCCCTTGCAGCAGTGGCTAATATAGGCACCTGAATGAGGAAAATTGCAGCTTCCTTTTTCTGAGCGTGGTTTTTAATATAGAACCCATTTTGAACCTACCTACTAGTGAGAAGTATGTCAGGTATCAGTGTCATGGAATTCTCCCTCATCTATTTCCACCTCTCCTTTTTCAATCCCTCCTCCCAAGCCTCTGCCTTGTAGAGCTCTTTGAAAGACAGGGGGTCTGTCCCTCGCCCAGACTGGGCCATGGGGAGAGTAGGGAGAAAAGCGTTGGGGGGGGGGGGGTTGGCAGGACAGGGACAGGGGGCATCCAGTGTCTATTGCCAATAATTGGCTGGCGTACATGCACTGCTGGACAGGGAATGAGAACAACCTGCTGGCCATTTTCATGCAGAGACCCCTTTCATCTGTCTACTACCACCTTGGCATGGTGCTTCCTAGTCTCTGCCTACGCTAACCTCCGAACACTTTTTTTGTCAGGGCCTCTACCTCATTCTTAAGGCCCTCGATTATTCCCCTTAAATTTTGGAGAAGGGATGGAGCTTCCTCGGTGGCAACATCCAAAATGGCCACACTTTTCCCTTCTGCTCTACTGGTAGCTACAGATAGGGCAGCATACCTATTGTGACACTCAAGCTGTTCAGCCACCAAGGGGCATGGAGACTGCTCAGAAACATAATAGTTCCTCTTATTGCTGCCTCCTGGACTGGTAGGGCCCGCACCAGTTCGATTGCTCTGGCGAGATTTGCTAAACATTGTAGGATGCGCTTGGCAGCTTTCCTTTTGGCAGGGGGGTAGGTAAAGCCTTGAGTGGGTTTAAAATTGTTGGAGTTGAGGCACTGGGGATAGGGGAAGGTTAGGGATTAGCAATTTCTTGGCATTCAGGTAACAAGGTAGCTATCCTATCCATGACACTATTACTAGTTCCCAAAGAAGACATCATTTTGGCACTCAAATTCCCTGAGGCCCCGTTCTGAGCCTTCCTTTTACCCATAATAATATACAAAACTTTACGACACCCACAATACTGCGAGCTAAGATAATGTTACAGGGTCACCAAGATAGAATCAGTACAGGAGGGTATTTTCTCCCAGCATTGCAGGAGATATTGATGGAGGTGGTGTACCCAATCCAGGTAATAAATCAAGGACCAATGCAGGGCAGGATGGTGCAATGTCATGCAAGAAGACAAACTGGAGCGGGTCTTTCAAAGGAAGGATATAAAACAAAAGTACTTTTGAGAGCAATGGCGTAATGTTTCCCCCCAGGGTAGCAGGGGCACTTACTGCACGACCAAGGGTGGTGACCTGCCCTGCCTCCTTCTGTCGCAGAGAGGCGCAGGATGGGCCCGCCCTTGGCCCAGGCTCCACCCAGACGCAGCCCGCATGCGTCCCGTGCCGCAGGGTGGCCTTTAGCGCTTTATAGCCCATCCTCCTCTCAGCAATGCAGTTTGGGGCTTGGAGTCCTCAGTCCAGGGCAATGGTGCTTACGGCATCCTGCTCCGTGGGATGTCCTTCGGCGCTTTATAGCGCTATGGCGGCGGGAAGTGGCAATCCTGGTCCCTCCTCATCTCTGCAATGTAGTTTGGGGCTTGAAGCTCCCAGTTTAGGGCAACGGTGCTCATGATGTCCCACACATACACACCATTCAGCGCGGGGACAGTCTGAATTGGAGTAACCATGCGCTCTATAAAATGCTAACGTATAAACATATGTGCAACCATTAGATGACATTGACCTGTCACCGTTCCACTTACTTGAGAAGTTTTCTTTTTTATGACCACCCTCTCTGCCAAATTTGGTGCATGAATGGTTAAGGATAGCTGTTTATACCTGCCAAGTTTTTTCGACATGGTTCTGTGTTCTTTTTTTCTTTCTTCCCTTTTCTTCTTTGTTTATATGTGTGTTTCCTCCATTGTTGGGTGGGGTTGCAATATTGACCCCCAACTGGGGTGGAGGAGGGGCAATGCTGATTGTCTACCATGTGATGAGCGACTGCCCCCACTGTTTAGCGATTTGTAAATCTGTGGGCAAGGCACATGACTATTTTGCAGCTGTTTACTTTTTGCGTACCGGTGATGGGGCATGCCTGCCCGATCTGTTTTTGTACTTGAAGAAATGCCTCAAGTATATGCAGAGCCAGACAGACCTGGCTGCTTTGGCTTCATAGCAATTACCATGGGAGACACCCACGAGTGGAACTGACACCTTCACTCCTACCTTTTCAAGTCTTAGCATTCAAGCTCCATTAGGGGTAGGATGTGGAAAGGCACCCACCTATGTCTGAGGGCTGTAGGCTGGATTGTCTTATTAATATTGAGCTTAATAGTCATTCCCTTGGACACCACAGTCCTATGAATAGTTGTGTGAACACTTTTAGAATTTCTTATGTCTGACCCTACTGTACTCTTCTCGCAAAAATGACTTGTTCTAGGTCCTCTGATGTGTTGCAGTCAAAGAGAGTTCCTTTCTGTTCATTGGTGATGTAGAGCTCATTTCTCAATGTCTCAATTGTCTCAATCATGCTTGCCAGGGGTTGTGGTGGCTGCCCTCAATACGCATTGATTATATTTTATCAGTCGGGCGAATGGTGGATTCAGTTCTGGGGCCATGTACTGCTTAACATGCATTATATTGACCAATGCTCTAGTGTCGATGAGGGTGGGTATTGTATGACTACAACCTTTACTATGCACTTGGGTTGATGTTGCCTGCCCCTCTTGCCCTGCTTGGCATAGGAGATTAGGCAATCTTCTTTTTCTTCCTCATCCTAGGTGTTGAGTTCTTCAGGGTGGGAGATCCTCATAGCACTATGTTGTTCTTCATCTAGTGGCAGATGTCGCATGGCCATTGAGGCTCTTTGGCACCCCAAGGGGCCTATTTACTTGAATTGCGCCACAGGGCAGTGCAGTTAACTTGCTGTGCTACCCTGTATCACAGGAAAAGGGCAGGAATGCACTGTATCTATCCAGAACTCTGAGAAGCATCCTCCCACAGCACCACTTCCTGTCCCCTGCCTTCCAACAATTTCGACACCAGGAAAGCGCCAACAAGCATCCATGACGTGAGGACCTAGAACAAGTAACATTCCGATTACTCGCTGCAGACCCGCGGCAACTGCCTCAAAACTCTGCACAGTGACTGCCAAGTTATCAGTCTACCTATCCTCCCCCAGTCCCCAGTTATCTCACCCATCCTTCCTGCATTCTGCACCTCAACTGGCCCGCTGAAGGTGCATAGCCCCACAACAATTTGCCAATGAAAGTCACACCTGCTAGTTTGCCTGTGATTGTGACCCGAGACAGGCCGTTGTCAATCAAATCCAGTATAAACTGAATCACATCCTCTGCCCGCAACCAACCTTCCTCCCTGCGCTGTGACCCAGAAGCCAAGAACTCCATCCATGCCTGACCGTAAGATCTCCATGTGGACTCCGATAGAGACCCCACTGTGAGAAGTTGGCCTGGTATATGCTGTCCACTATTTATAGTGGGCACCTTGCACCAGTCCAAACAACCCCTTATTGGAGATAGGTTAAAGACAACCTTTATTGAAAGCTATCCTAGTGGTAGCTATGGAGAGCAGCCTTCAGGCTAAGTCTTGAAGGAATGTAAAGCAGCTTGTTTTACCAGTCTATAATCTCTTGAGTGACCAAATGAAAGAGGACCACACCAGGTATATATTTAAAATATATGTATTTAGTCTTAAACACACCCCTCTAGTCTCTTTATGAGGCTAGAGTTCGAAGTACATAAGTTACAAGTCAGTTATCAACAGTAATAGCACAAATAAAAGTTTGAGCCCTAGGGGCGTACCAAACCATATACCAATAAAGTGGTATAAGAACCACGACTGAGCTAGACACAAGGCCTAGAGCCTGTAGAAGTGCTTGGCCCTCAAGGAACCACCCAAGGTAGTGACACAGGGGACCCACGGGGGACGCGTGCAGTGTGAGAACACAGCCGCGAGCCGCCATTGATTTCTATGGGGAATGTCGCGGTTGGAGTTTTAGAGAAAAAGGACACTTAGAGGAGGACTTGGAGCAAACCCCTTTAGAACTAGGTCGTTCTAGAGTCTATACCCACAGGAGCACCAGAGTACTCGAGTTACCTCACCCAGGGAAGCCGGGTGCATAGGTGTCTTTCGGGGTCGGGTTCCGTCGTCGTTTTCAATGGCGATCTGCTGCAAAGTGCTGCTGGCGACCAAGTCGAAAGTGTTCGCGTGGATCCAAAGGTGGATTGAAGATCTGAAGAACCTGAAAGCAGAGGGGACAGAGTCTGGGTCACTAGCCAGTGACCAGGAAGGCGATGAGCGGATGCCCACCGATGTTGGGTGCTTCAGGTAGGTTGACGGTTGTCTTGACTCTTCAGCCACGAGTTCCAGGAGGCGTCGACGATGACCAGGAGCTGGATTCGAGCTATCCCACGAAGTCTGTCGATTGCAGGGGTGTCGGCGACCGGATTGGACCCAACAAGCCTTGGCAACGGCAAGTCTCGTGGAAACAGAAGAAGGACGGTGGTACAGACCAGCAAGGTTTGAGGGACTGACCCAGCAAGGGTAAGTCAGGGCACGTCTGGAGCAACCAGGGAAGCCCAAACAGAAGAAGAGTTGCCTTCGGGAGGGCCCACTAGCCAACGGACTAGCGACCGCGAAGGAGCCTCGAGTGGACGCACTTGGAGCTGGCTCACAGGACACTCATGGAGTGGAGGCCAGTGATCTTTGGTGCAGTTAGTGCTGGAGGCAAGGGCTACTCGGAGCCCAAAGCACAACTTCGTGGGAGACTAGGAAGAGGATGCACTTGCAAAAGTACTCGGTGTCCAGGGGTCAAGGTTCCACGTTACCCACGACAGCTACGGGCCTCAGCTTTGCTGGGGACTCAGGGCAGCCTCGGGGAAGTCTGGAAACCCACATCTGGTGATGCAAAGACTTCGACGTCCGGCGGGAGCTTCAGTGATGCAGACCGGACAATTGCTTTGTTGGTGCCTGCCAAGCAGGGGAGTCACTCCTTGACCCCAAGGGAGATTCTTCAGTCCTCTAATCTTGAAGTAGAGCATCGAAGGTCCAGGATTCAGTGTCAGAGTTTCATCCAGGGTAATCTAAAGTCCTAAGGACTGGGGTCCCATACTTATACCAAGTTAGGGGGTTGGACATACTCTGGGGACCCACCTATGGGAGGGTCAGGGAAGAGGGGTGGTTACACCCATTCCCTTTGTCCAGTTTCGCGCCAGAGCAGGGGCTGGAAGCCCCTGAACCAGTTTGAACTGGGGTATGCACAGGGACACCGAATGTGCCCCCAGTGCAGGACTTCAAAGCACCAGAGAGTGCTCCCGCCCAGCCCCAATACACATTTTCCTGCCTGTGGAGGTGGTTACACCTCCCTGGGACAGGAAACCTATTGTCCAGGCCTCCCCTGCCGGAGTTTCAGTCAGCAGCAGGAGGCCAGACCCGTGTCTGTGGCAGCGGCATCCATTTTGTGATGCCAGGGCTTGGAAAGAAGTTACCGGGCAGGCCGGTTTGTACATGTCTCTCCCTCTAGAAGGGTGGAATGCTACCCCCGCCGCCAGAACTGGCGGGGGGGGTAGTATTCCAAGATGTTTGACACCAAACACGACATGTTTCCGTGCAGCCCTCCCAAAGTTAGCATTTAACGCAAGGTTATAATGCGCTTAAGAGTATATGGTCAGGCTGCACTACAAACAGCATCAGAGAAGGGTCTCCGAACGCTGCAGAGGGGCTCTGCTCATGCAGGGGCACCCTCTCACATAAGAACCACGCACTCTGCCTTCAGGATTGATAAGGCATGCCAGAGGAGTGACTTATAGGTTTATATATGTGTATATATGTAGTGATATAGGTAACCTATATCACAGTAAGGGGTGCATGCACCACCTTACCCAGGCTGCAGTAGCAGACCTGTGGTGTCATTTTGGCTGGCCTTCCAGGGGTGGCATAATACATGCTTCAGCCCCTGGCAGGCCTCTGAGGTACCTATGCCCTGGGTACATAGTATACCATATACTAGGGACTTATAAGGGCACCCCAGATTCCAATCAGAGATGTGCCTAAGGCACATGGAAACCATTTTATAGAAGAAGCAGATAGACTGGGGCCCTGAATAGCAGGATCCCAGCCCAAATAAGTCATAAACCAGCAAAACACCAGGAAAAAAGTGGGGGCAACCATATAGTCAGATTCCACCTTCCTACACCCACCACCAGTTGTATCTTCCTGTGTTCCCTACCAACCACAACTTCTCTGGCATGGGCGTGATGTCTCTGTCAGCATCCCTGGCCAGCCCATAGAATCTTCCCCACTGTGAACAAGACAAAGCACAGCAATTTCAGAACCTGCACATCCCTGGCTGACTGCCTGTTGACCACCTCCACTGCAGACATGTTATCAACCCTGAATAGCACCTTCCTGTGTGCCAACTCTGCTCCCCACAAGGTTACTGCTATGACTAAGGGAAACAACTCCGTGAAAGCAATGATCCCGAGTCTGCAGAGCCAGGTACCCCCACAAAAAAGAAATTGTCCAAGTATTGGGTTGCCAACTGATGACCCTTCTGCCATGTGAACACTGCCACTGCAAAAAGGAGCTGAAGTATTCAAAAAGGGTGCACGATATGGAGCAACCCATGGGTAAAGCCTTATTCATGTACCAGCATCCTTCAACATGTATACCCAATAGCTGAAAGTCATCGGGATGCACCGGAAGCAGCCGAAAAACTGACTTCACATTGCATTTTGCCATTAGTGCCCTTAGGCCCACCGTCAGCACCAGTGACAAGGTCACATCAATGGAAGAGTATGATTCAGAAGCCACCTCTACTGCAATAAAATCGTTCACTGACCCCCCCTTCTGGCCAGGACAAGTGCTGAATCAGGCAAAACTGACTGGGCTCCTTTTTGGGCACCACCTCGATTGGAGAGACAATCAACTCCTCCATCGACCAATCCTGAAACGGACTCCTCCATCCTGCCCTCTGAAATTTCTTTCTCCAATTTGACTTGGACAGCCCGCTTGTGCTCTTTTGCCGACCTCAAGTTATCCGCCCACCGCCACACCCACGTGCCCTATAACCCAAGTGAAAACCCCATCTGAACCCTTCCCTTAGGATCTTTGCTTCTTTTCAACACCCGTAGAACCCCAGCCAGTACTCCAACATATCAAACTTAACCGGAGTACGAGCCTTTTGAACCAGATCCCTGGGCCCCGAGCCTCCCCGGTTGCCAGAAAACTGCTGCTGCTGGTGTGGCCCCTATCTGCCCCCATGCTGGTGCCATTGACTTGAACCCTGTCCCTAATGGCCCCCTCCAGCCCCGAAACAATTGGTAAGGGGATGCCTACCCACGCACTTGGAGCACTCGTGGCGACATTTGCAGTATTCCCGACTGCACATCCCTTTATTAAAGTCCCAGCAGGAACCCCCATCTGGGTTTTTGCTGTGAAACCCACCCCCCTTGGGTGGGGTGCCATTGAAAGGGGCGGTATACAATTGGCAGACCACTTGCCGTAAAGATGGTTTTGCCCAGCTTTGCTGTCCCTATGGTGTGCTGCCACAGGTCTGAATCTAACTCCCCCCACTTTGCCTCAGGATCCCATTCCAATCACGCCAGAAATTCCACATTGTACTGACCCCTGCATAACCTCCCCCGTGAGTTGGGCCTTCCTAATGACATCCATGTACTTGAACATGGCAACACAGCGCTCCAGATATTGTTCACAGTAGACGCTGGCATAAATTAAGAATGCCCCAGTCCAATTTTTGATCGTCAGGGGTACTTTTGGCCATTTCACTAGCTTGCATTCCTCCTCCTTTGAACCCTATAAAGAATTTTAGTATTTCCACATACTCCCCTTTCCATATCCATTGCTTTGTGGGCAGCATTGCATGTGCTCCCAGCAGCTTGGTGACCCCCATGTAGAGTAACTTCCTTATTTTGAGTTCCTTACTCTCCAGCCCTTCCTTCTTTTCTTCCTTCTCTTGTGCAAGCACTACCTGACCCTTCGCCGCTTCCCACTCCCTTCCCCCACCCCACTTTTTTTCTCCCTGGAAGCCTTCCTGTTTTCCTCCCTGCCCACACCCACATCTGTGACATACTTTCCTTTACGCAGCTGCACCCTTAACCCCCACATCCCTCCCGCATCCACACCTGCAGATACCATTACTGAACCTACTACAATGGCCGTGGCCTTACCTGGCTCCAAGGATGGTGCCCGTACTGCTGCTTGCCATCTCGCCAGGGGCCTTTGCACCTCCACCATCCTACTCAGCCGCTCTATGTTTGCCTGTAGCACACTAGACATGATATAGTTGCACCCCCCTTCGTGTTGCTTCCTGACTCTTCATCCCTCACCTCCCCTTCTTCAAGGCTTTCAACATCATAGTCCAGCACTGGGACCCCTAGCTGGTCCACCACATTACCCCAACTGGGGTACACACCCACCTCATGCCTGTAAACCGCTACTGGTCTGGGAGTGGTAGACCAACGTGTGTGGAGCACGGAGGGGGGGTGAAATCACCCCACCCTGACGCTCCGCCGACACTACTCGCCTATCTGTCATGCTACGATAGCTGGACGCCATTCGAGACCTTCCGGTTGGAGGGTCCGATGAGGTCATTCCAGACCCACTTGCATCTGCCTCGTAGAGATCCCTCGACGACATCAGGTGAACTGCGTAGGTCCCAACCATCTCTTCCCCTTGGTGCTCACGAGCTGCACCCAGCTCTGACCAAGTCTGGATATCTGTGCCGCTCCTGTACCTGCAATAAAGATGACAGGTCTGGTGTGCTGTGCCCCTGCACCTGCCACTGTGGCCCCACTGTACCCCTGAGGCTCCCAGATCACCCAGAATAACCTGCCACTGTTGACATATCCTGTCCCAGCTCCCAATCCCCCTCCCACCTCCCCTGACTGTGCTGCCCGTCAATCTCCAAAACCCTCTCTTTAAGGCCATCCTCGTTCCCTTCATCCTCCTCCCCATTCCAGTCCAGCATGGTAGCCACTATAGCTGACACGGAGCCCCTAACTACCCGTGTCCCACCCGCACTGACCGGATAGCCTTGAGGGGCGTCAAAACATATTCAGAGTGTACCTCTTGCACCACCCCCCAAAAGCGTTCTGCGTCCCCTTTCCGCTGCAACCCCTGAGATGCCCCCTGCAAGCTCCCCCTTCCCAGGTATTTATCCAGCTGTGCCACCATGTCCCTGCCCCCCTCCCCTCGGGCACTCAATGCTAGCCCCGCCAGTTCTCCAAATAGCCGTTTCTTGCTGGCCCCTACACTCTCCCTGCCAGGCACCGGGGACCGCAAAAATGAACTACCCTTCCACCCAGTAATGCCCCTCGTGTGGGCCTGTATTAAATCATCCCCCTTTTCCCTCTCCCACGGTTCCTCAATAAAATCCCCCAAGGCCCAGCCATCCCCGCCATCCATGTTTGCTCCCACCGCTCCTCTTTTGGCCTTCCTCCCGTGTAAGTCCCCAGCCAGGAGAAGCACTGCTAATTCCTCTCGCTTTCTGGCTGGGCCTACCCCGTCCGTGTGCTTGACTAACATAGTTGGCTCAGTTGACGCCGCCCATCTCTTCAGCTGCGGCCCCGTAAACACATAATTGGCGCGCAGGGGCCGCAGTCCTCATTGGATGGGGCGTGCAGGCCACGCTGGTCAAATGTGAGCCCGCATCACCAGCTTGGCCCCCTTGATGTGACGCTGCTCTCCCCCGCCCACGCCCGCCCCAGAAAAACTTCCAAGGCGGGCTAGGGCGTAACAGGCTGGCCCGCATCAACCGCATTTGTTCCCCTTTTTCCCACACCACGAGGGGCCGCAGTGACCCCTCACACTCACCTTCACTGGGGATGATGCCGACAACGACATCCAATTGCACGGTTGCGAGCATGTGACCACTGCCTCTTTCAACAACTGCATTGCATCCGCAACTTTTAAATCTGCTGGTGACATCATTAACAATGATCGGTAAGTCCTCTCAAACTACACTACTATACCGTTATGCAAAACGCCTGACAACCAGAAAATCGCCTACTTGCTCCTTGTCATCAGCCACTAGATCACCTGCACCTAAAATGGTGACAGGGAGACCAACAGAAAACTATTTATACCTTGGGCTATCTTGGGCTACAAACAAAGCTCAAACACAAAATGACAGCTACTTGGGCTGCACCATCTGTGCACCGCGGCACCTCCCGTTGGTCGGCTGCCACCCAAATCCCCCTTCTCTGTAGGTGGCACTGTGTCTACTGCGAGTAATCACTCTTTCCTCAGGCAATCACGAAAGAAGGACACTAGAAAGACCTTTACAGTATCCTGTCCTCCACAAGTTTGTTTGTGTGAATCATGTAACATAGAATATATTGTAGATATGTGTTTTTTTTTCTTGACAATAGCTCTAACTCTTGTAATTGCGAGACCTATTTCATTTCAAAGGAGCGGCCGCCATTGTTCTGGGCTGCTTGGAAAGTGAAAGCGCCCACGGCCCCCTGAATGTTGCAGGAAAGCATGTCGTGCCTGCAGTAGGAAAACCTCATTACAGAAAATAGTGCTTACAGACTAAATAAGACATTCCGTGTAACAACAGAAGTAAAAGGGCCAGTCCTCGCGGGA
Source organism: Calotriton arnoldi (assembly GCA_963921515.1). Taxonomy (NCBI): domain Eukaryota; kingdom Metazoa; phylum Chordata; class Amphibia; order Caudata; family Salamandridae; genus Calotriton; species Calotriton arnoldi. The sequence goes on along the minus strand of CAWUFW010001485.1, from coordinate 2,746,912 downwards.
GGTTACAAATGAAGACAAGGCGGTATTAAGGAGAGACTAACAAGCCTATTAGCGAATCAGAAGCCAGCATTTACAAAGGGCAATGACACCAGCCAATGAAAAATATGAGCGGAGAGTGGGCGGAGCTTCAAGTCCATACTCGAATACAGCATGCCTCGCAGAGCAGCGCATGCACTGCCAAGGCTCGATCTAAAAATGAGAGGAAATGTGCAGTTTAACCAGACACTGCTTCTTGCTCCATGATGTTCCTCAAGGGCATAGAAGTAGGAATAGTGGATAGGGAGGCAGGAGATTTTTTTTACCTACCACTTAGTGAAGTAAAAGTTGATTAATCAAGTATCTGCCTGTAGTAAGGAATGTGTCCGTATTCCTAGACTTTGCCACAATAATTAAAAATTCGCTCGTCCCTACGGTGCAGAAGTGTCGGGCACTTTGGCAAAGCAAAGGGCAAATCATTTCCAGTTGTTGGAATTTTTAAAGCTTGTTAAGAAGCACTGTGAGACGAAGCCTCAAGTGAACTCCAGCTGAAGATATTGTCACTCTCAGATCACAGACATTCAACCACAGACCAGGATCCAATCCAACCTTGTAAACTAAACCTCAAGGCGGCGGAGTTCCCAAACGCACACGTAGCTTTTAGTTAATGATTCTCCTGAGTCAGCCACGAAAAGGAGACGATTAAGAATAATAACACGATCTTTCTTCATCAAGTTCATCCACTCATAACTTTCACTGAACACTGTTAATGACTCAGTTGCTTATTCTAGGGTCTAAAAGACCTTCCTTTGTGCGTGTGTTTATATCTCCTACTTGCTCATAGTTTGTGTTAACTGCGGTAATATCTGACACAGAGGATCAAGTCATCTGCTATTCTGCATGTCGCACTGCCATCTACAGGTACTGTAGAGAGTTACATCTTCATGTTTTAGCATAACATATTTTAAAAAGCCAGTTTGATTAAAAAAGGCAAGAAAGTGATACTGACGTATAATGTTATGTGATTTGCATTTGTATAATTTACTTCTTCCTCTTATGTGCAGTGCCTGGAATGTGACCTGCCATATGGCTGCAGAATGTGACCTGCTTCGACGGCCATGTATCCTTTCTTTAAACACAAAGGTCGCAATATTTATTAATTCTAAAGAAAACATTTTTACACAGTATTTCAAACATGGTGCAATTAAAAAGACGTAATTGGTGTAGCCCAACACAAAGGAGCTTATTTAATCAACCTTAGAAACATGACAGACATCAAAGCCAAGATTTCAACATGTGGTCAGCACAACATGATATTTCTCTCCAGCCGTGCATTAATCCACTGAGCTATTTGACAAATCATTTCAGCTGACCTCATCAGAACACGTGAACCTCGTTTTAATCGGGAGAGGATGCGGTGTTACAGCCAGAGCTACCGACTTTGGAACTGGGGAATCAGGGGACAGATTTATCAACATTTAGTGCAGCGCAACTCAGCAAGACAACTTGCTGTACTGCGATGCTTCAAATAGGGAGAGCAGGAATGCGACATAATTACTAACATAGGATGCATTGCTTCTCTCTCTCTGCGCTGATGCCAACGCAGGCACCCTTGCGCCATGGTGCAAGGGTGTCTGCGTTACAGGTAGGATTGTTCCTGTGCAAGAAGGGACACCTTCCTGCACAAAACTCAATGTCTGAGGCGTTTTTCTCTTTCTATTTGTGCTACAGAATGCAGCACACATGGAAAGAGTTAAAAACGAGGAGAAATAAACCTATTTCTCCTCCTTGCATCATAAACGAGGAGAAATAAATCTATTTCTCCTCGTTACACCTCTCTTAGGAAGGCGTACCATTTTGACACATTCCCAGGTTTACTAGTCTTGGTTAATCTGATTATAAGGCATATGGTAATTAGGTTTAATACAATTGGTACTGACAGACTAGCTGTAAGCCCCTAGTATATAATATTATGTATGTAGGTTTAAAAGCCCAGTAGACGTAATGCACTAATGTGTTGCCAGCTGCCATTTTAAAGGCAGCACTGCTTATCAGGCTGTTTTTACCCTAAATTTAAATGCAAATTCGACTTTGGAAATAATGGTGCTTCCAAAGTCTCAAACTACCTTATTTTTTGTACATATAAGTCACCCCTAAGGTATCCACTAGGTGCCCCATGGGTAGGGTATCTTGCAACTATAAAAAGGGACATTATAAAATATGTTTTATAAGCCCTGGGGAGGGAAAAACTGTCAATTTCGTTTTTCACCACTGTAGAAAACTAGCTCAATAGGCTAACTTGGGAATATTTCAGTTAAGTATAAATATTGACAGGAGCAAGCTAAAAATGTAATTCAAGGACCCAACATGCTAGTTATGATAAATCCAACAACCTGCCACTGTCAGATTTATAATAACTGTTACAGAAAAGAAGGTATAGCACTTTCTTTTCTGTAAGCCAAAATCCAGGCTTCCAGCTGCCCTGTCCTGATTGGCCAGCTTATGCCAGGCTGAGTGAAGCGGTCTTAATGAGGTGTGAAGCGGCCTGCTAGAGAGACAAAGGATTTCCTGTAGGTGGAGAACTGCAGCTGCAGAAGCAAAAGGCAAGATGGGGGTGGAATGGCCAAACTGGTCTTCAAAGGCACAATGACACTTTAGGAATGCACAAGCTAACCCCAAATCCTGCACACTGAGCCACCCAGGAGCCCCTGTAACAGTAGCGGCTCCTGGTGGGAGTGCTACCGGGCGGTGACGTGGGGCGGGGGAGGGGCAGGGTGGGGGGTAGTAAACACCAGAATACGGATGAATGCAGGTAAGTAGACAATTAAATCAATAAAACGAATTTCGTTGCACGCGCTGCACCGCCAAATGCCTTTTGTGAATACCGAAAGTCGTAAAGTTAGGATTTTGTCTCAGTTTAGGAGTAGTAAAGTTAGGAGTCCTAACTTTACTACTACTAAATGCCTTCTGTGAATACTGAATACCAAAAGTAGTAAGTTTAGGATTTTATCTCAGATTAGTTCTGTGAATTGGCCCCAATGTTTTCCCTGGTCCTAATTTTGGCGCTGCCCCATATTTATGTCACCCTTCTAAATATGGGGCAGCATCAAAATAAATGGGTGTTGCTGTGAAACGCCCACAGCAACACCCATTGCCCTCCCCTTTTACGCTAAGTATAGCATGAAAAGGTGCCTTATTTACAAGGCAGCGTTATGCCACGTTAAGTGACTGTCAACAGGTGACTGTGCGGGACGAGGAGGAGAATGAAAACGCTGACCTCTTACCCCCTTACGTCTCTCCTGTGTTCTGTTTACAGTCGCCGTGGGAACAAGAGGTGGAGTCCGATCGCATCCCCTTTAATGGCTCGGATTCCCAGGAAGTCGACCCGACCCATGTGACAGGGTCACGTGGACCCTGGATCAATGAAGACGCTGCGGAGGCGGGCCATTTAAGCGGGAGTGCCGACAGCAGAAGAGAGAGCGGGGAATTCGAAAGACTGGAGGACCTGTGCACCGGCGCCGCGAGACGAGACGGACACCAGCAAGGAGCCTGTGGAGAAGAGGCTGCCGCATCCAGTGGAAAGACCGGAACATCTCCGCGTCCACGAACCCAGCAGAGGGAGCCGGACCCTATCCGGTACTACGCGCCTGCCAGCCACGCTCCAGGAGGAGCGTGGCTACCAGAGGTACGCTCTAGAGTCCGGGGGTGGTTCTTTAAAGGAAGCCGTGCTGGGAGGGAACCAAACGCGGGGACCGGGGAGGCATAGACGTGCAGCAACCGCTCGGGGTTCACAGCGGTAGCCGTAGCGGCGCTAGCGGTGACCTGGTGCGGCATTAGGTGTTACTCCCTCACTCCTCTCCCTATCAACAGTTAATCCGTATAGGACAACGCCTCTAAAACGAGTCTCTTTATTTGTTTGTTTTTTGGGTTATCGTGTTCCACACCTACGGGACCTTTTCGGTTGGGACGACGACGAGGACCTGAATGGAAGACTTCCTCTGAGAACAAGAAGGAAGCCATAACTAAGACTTTGTGCCAGTGCTTTGTCAATATACTGGGAATAAATACTCCTTTAATAGCACACTGCCTCTCAGCTCGTCCTTGCCCATTTCACAGTGACTTAACACAGCCTTGTAAATAAGGTGAAGCCCCAATCGCCACCACAATGTCGTGGAAAGTGACGTTGTGGTGGCGATAGGGGCTTGTACATATGCCCCTACATTTCTGGGACTTGCTAAAATTATAGACATGAATTCACTTAATATTCCTTCCATTGCTCAATTAGACAATTGGCAACATTTGATAAATTACAGCAAAGAATAGCTCAATAGTATGGTGCAGAATGGTACATTAAACTTCAAAACTTTCAGGTCCAAACGTGTGGTTATTGTGGTCAGTGGACACAAATAGTTGTTATGCTTGTTTATTTAATTCCACTTCAGCTTTTAAGGCAAGCAGACCGGACCCTAATTATTCCCAGTCTCAACATTCAGGAATAGTCACCACCTATTTGATAGGGCAATTTTGCTAACAATGTTGGAACATTCCACACTGTCTGCAATAAAACAGCATCTCTCCCTCCTGTCGGATGACATCCATCTCTAAAACTTTTTGTTGGGTCCTAAGTCTTCCCGTTCTAAAAGATTCATTCATGCCAGCTGCTGCACGTTTAAGACAAATTAATCAAGATAATTTGCAAAAAGTACTTGCTGTTGTTGATAATAGCATTAATACATTGTCTCCTCACATTTACAGTTTGAATAACATTGTGTCGTCTGCAATTGATATTATGCAAAATGGCATGTCTTCATTAAACCATGGGCAAAGTCAGCTTAGATGTATTATGCAGTTTAGTTGTACTCTTCAGGTATTAAAATCTGGCAGAGTGTCATGGCGTTATTTTAACTCTACACAACTATTCTTGCCTTTTAACCTGACATGTAAACAGCAACTCATGGCAAAAAAAGATGCCACATACACAATGTTACACATCATGAAGTTAGAACAACTGCCTTTCACAGTAGCTGAAACACCTTCAGTAGTGTGGTTAATACATGGCAGAATATCTTTGCCAATTTCAACATTCCAGTTTACATCTTGTATGAAACATTTCTGGGTAGGTAGATATGAACTTTTGGGAGGGAGTTTTATTCACAAGTTGTGGTCACTGCCTTTTAATTATTGATGTGAAAGGGCAGACAGAGCGGTATCCTTTCTGTCTCTCAGATAGTGACTTGATGTAATAATGTACTTTTCCCTCCAACACAGGAGATATCTGATATTTTCTTGTGGCCTTCCATTGCAACTTTGAAGGTTGATTTCAAAAAGCTAAGCAGACTCAAAGCCTTATTGTTTCAAAAGGATGTGGCACTCACATCTGCCAGAGAAACCTTTAAGAATTGCAGGCTACAATGACGTCCAGCGAAATGCAGTTGCTTCTAAGCACAAACCTCCCACAGCATTTTGGTGAGCTTGTGCATCGCATTTAATGCTTCTAATACAGCCAGTATAGAACACTTTTTCAAAGCAATCGGGACTGGGTTAGTCAGTACCTTCCAGAAACTCTTTGGATTTATACCGGCCTTCATAAATTCTCTCTTTTTGAGTGTGTTCTGGGGCATACCCTTAGTGTTATTCCTCATTTGCAGCATTTTGGTTCTATTTTTGTTGCCTCACAAACTAAACACTGACTGGTCATTGTCTTTCAGATCCACCTGGTTTACCTGCGTGAGTGGTGTCCCTTCAAGTGGGCACTCGATGTTGGTGTTTGCAATGCAATTGACTGCTTGTTTGGACTTGGACCTGTTGATGAGTCCAATAAGGACCCGTTTTCAGAGGTCTCCCAAGAACTTGTAGCTCCTTCAAGAGACATGTTATGAGCTGCTCCCTTCTTGGGAGATGGATGCTTTGGCCCCTAGACTTTCAAACTTTCGCTTTAACAACACGGATGCAGGACAAGAGAACACTTCCTCAGAATCGGCAGATAGAGAGGATCATATCTGTTCTTTGGAGCTTTTGAATGGGACTATTGCGGAATCATCGTCTGTGGATGATGAATCCATTCTAAACATTGACCTTGTCGATGAGATTTTGGGTGCCTCTGATACACGTTAATTTGGCCTCCATATTTAAATTTTTAACAGAGTTTCGTTTATTATGACTATATTTTTGGTTTTTATAAATAATAGCATGTCGTTGCATTTGCTTGTGATTTTTTATTATTTTGTTAGTAGCTGAGTTCCTTTCACAACCATGGAGGGGGTGTATTGAGTTCCCTTTTGAGCCCACTTTGCTTCTCCCTTAGTTTGGTGTTTCTAGACTCTGCTCTGCATGGCCACATATAATACACTTGCTTTCATGACATTGTTCTGGGAATATGCTGAACATGTTGCTTGTTACTCGGGGACTCTTCCTAGGATTTAGTCTGCATATATTGTGCAAGGTTGCTCCGAATACATAACAACATAGTGTACTCTTTTTCTCTGCTCATTCAGCAAAAGCTCCTAATGTTAGACACAACATGGTCGCACAGCTGCTTCTTCCAACAATGTCATTTTATCATATAAACTGTGCCCGACCCCCTTTGGGGCTAGAGAGGAGGATTCCGGCAGAGAGGACTGTTCTGGAATGCCCGCAGTGACTGACATGCAGCCCCTGTGTAAACTAAGTTTACACTCATGATACGGACCACCTAACTACATACACTAGGTACGACGTCTTAGGCCAATCCCAGAGATCGCAAAAATATCCCTGTGCTCACACAGTAAGGGTAGGCTTAGCTAGATACATAATTTGCCATGGTTGGGATGTTTGTCCTATACATCCTGTTAGTAATGCAAATTACTTTGTTTAGTTGCATCTGCCTAATGATCAGAGAACATTTGCTTTGTAATAGACCATGAGAGTTTCAACAAATGTATTGTAAACTTTCTTCTTTTAATTCCTGTGTTTACCACGAGCATGCACGAGTGAGTAACGAAAGGGGAGGATCTGTTTCCACTTTTCCCTTGGGGACTAGAGGGTCATGTTTGAGGTTCCCAAAATCACCTGCTACTCTGGCAAGGTAAGGAGATCAAATAAAGCACTGTGAGATAGCCAGGATTTGGGTCGACAGGTACTGGCATTGTGGAGAGACTCAGTCCCTACATTCTAATGTCCTGTCGTAGTAACACACTGTTTTGCTTTACCAGCAGAATCCATGCAACAGGGTTAAATTTACTATTCCCACTCCAGTCTGTGCAAGAGTAAGAAAAGCACTGGACTTTGGAGGGGTAAGATTTACTATTCCCACTCCAGTCTGTGCAACAGTAGCAAAAACGTTGGACTTCGAAGGGGTTAAATTTACTATTCCCACTCCAGTCTGTGCAACAGTAGGGAAAGTGTTGGATTTCGAAGGGATAAGATCTACAATTCCCACTCCAGTCTGTGCAACAGTAGGTAAAGTGTTGGACTTCGGAGAGATAAGACTTACTATTCCCACTCCAGTCTGTGCAACAGTAAGGAAAGCGTTGGACTTCGGAGGGGTTAAATTTACTATTCCCAGTCCAGTATAAGCAACAGTAGGGAAAGTACTTCACTTCAGATACATTACATATTTGAACAACCCTATTAATTTAGAACAAATATAAACATTTTCATATGAACATTATTAATTAAAAAAACAACAACAACAAAATATATATATAAATATTTATATATTCAAAACAAAGGTTACAGGAACGTTATAGTTAGGCTCAGATTTGACTCATACAAAACCATAGAAATTCAGCAATTACAGTTACCTGAGCTAACTATAACTTATGCCCCGCAATGCACTGCTTATGATCTCACATATTATATTACTCATGATATGGTCAGTGACATCACCGATGACATCCCAAATGACATCACTGATGACATCATCTAGTGAGTGTAAGTATTTACACAGAGTTTATGATTCTTAGACATATATACTAACCTACTACAAATGGTAAATTAGTATGCTAGGTGCAATACTACTGAGTGATACTACTTCTAACATATATTATGTGAGTGGCTGAGTGACAGTATGTATCCTTGTGTGTATGGGTGTGTGAGCAGCTGTATGGGTGCATTGCAAGGGAGTAAGTTATAGTTAGCTCAGGTAGCTATAGTTGCTGAATTTCTATGGTTTTGTATGAGAGAAATATGAGCCTGTCTGTCAAAGCAATGTTTTCATCTATTTCTCTGCACCCTTCTTTAGGTGCAGAGAAACAGATGAAAACTCTGCTTTCTGCAAGCCAAAGCTGTTCGACGGCTCTGGCTTGCACAAAGTTGAGTTATGTTTGAACTGCCAAGCCGGGTGGCGTAGTGAGCAACAGAACAATGGATTTAGCCCAGATCTCTTGACTGGCAGTGAATATTTGATTCATTCAGCATTCTGTCCATCATTAGTTGCCACAGCATTTTTTGTCCTAAGTGGGACGGGTATACCCAGTTGTGGCTCCCTTGCTCGCTGTGCCCATGGATTCAAGCTAGCCTGGCTGATGAGGGTTGATACCCTGAAACCAGTTCCAGGATGCTTGTTTCCAGTCTAGGGAGGATCCAGCTTGGCAGTTCGGACTGGACTGTTCCCATGAGGAGTAGGGTCAAAACTGATTTGCATATGGCTGGGTCCAAAGTGAGGTGGCATAGTAAGCAAAAGAACAATGGATTTAACCCAGATCTCTTGACTGGGTGTGAATGTTTGATTTATTCAGTATTCCAAATGATGGATTTAACCCAGATCTCTTGACTGGGTGTGAATGTTTGATTTATTCAGCATTCCGTCAGTCATTTGTTGCCGCAGCATTAAAAATAAAAAGGGCATAGCAGTGATTATGAAATGAGCAGTGAAGCTGCTTATTTCATATTCACTGCTTCTGCAGGGGAGCACCACATAATGCCCTGTGAGGGCTTTATGTAGTTATCTTTAATTCCGGGTGATGCCCCAAAAAGGGTCTTTGACACCACCAATAATTTTTTTAATTGTTGCTGGGGGCTGTAGGAACTGCAGCAGCCCCCAGCATCATTAAAAAGAAAAAAACAGAAATGCCAAATTACAAGTTACCCAACCCGTAGTGGAGGTGCGGTGGTGGTCGGAGACAGCCGCACCGGCGGTCTGACCTCCATATTATGGCTTCAGCGGTTGGATCATCATAGGACCGCCATAACCATTGGGGATCCGTGATCCCTGGAGGTTGTGTGGCGGCCTGAGGCAGCAATATGCTTGGCGGTGCGTATTCTTATATTATGAGTTTCCTCACCTCAAGCGGTCTCATGGCGGAGCTCACGCCATGAAAATGCTGGCAGTGAGTAAACTAAGGGGCCTCTACCAGGGCCGGACTGGGAACCGAAACCGGCCCTGGCAAACAGCTCGGCCAGCCCCCCTGGGGGGGGAGGGCCGAGCTGTTTGCTAGGGCAGGTTTTGGCCGATTTTGTTACAGGGGGCCAAGATTGCAGGCCCCCGGTAACAAAAACAGCCCTCCAGGTGCCCAAAACCGGCCCCCAACCTGACAGCCCACCGGGGAAACGCCCGGTGCCCGCTAAGGCCAGTCCGCCCCTGGTCCCTACAGGGCTCCCTGCTGCCTTTGGACATGGGGATACATGCAGGGGGCACATGGTGTGCCACCCTGTGTGCATGCACCGCAGTTCCTGTGCAGTATGGACTGCACAGTCATGGCATGCAGGAACCTGCTTTGGTGCTCCCTCGGCGCTGCAGTTCTAAGACTCACATATAAGCCTTAGAACTGCACCACTGCAGGCTCACCAATGCACCGCCTGCCAGACCATGAGGAAACTCATAATCTGGCAGGTGGGCAGCGGTCAACTTTGGCGGTGTGGGAGCCGGACGTTGGCATGGCTCCCACACCACCAAAGTCATAATGAGGCCCAAAGTCTCCTCGGTTATCAAATCTAGGACCGTGGAGAAATTGCCATATATTTGAAAAACATTCTTAGCTGGAGATCTATGCTCTTCAGCTATAGTGCAGAATCCTCTGGTGGTTGTTTTTATGATTGTATTTTCTGGGCCAAAATTTTTGAAGAAAGACATGTGGTTTTATTTAAAAAAAAAAAAAAAACCAATAAGCCACTGGCTATATTTTAATATTTTTCACCCAAAAAGTGTAATAATAAAAATATGTAAAAAAGGAAGAATGACAAACATGTTTTTTATCAAAACTTTATTAAACATTTTTAAAATAATCAACATAAATAAACATTGTTTTGTGTGAATTATCTAAATATACATTTGATTAAAAATAGTGGTAATTTTTGGCGAAAGATGAATGATCTGAATGAATATTGATATGTTCACCCCTTGATAAAGCCTATAGGCTCAATTCTTATATTTTGGTTTGGTGACTCTTTGACAATTTCAGTAAGTCAGCATGAGTGTGGCAAACTCCTGTGAGACCAACCGCACGCAATGCATGTCAGAAGGCCGTGTGTGGCGTAGGTTTGGCTGCTTGCAGGCCAGGCCCTGTGGCCAAATGCACACTGAGCACAAGGCCTATTGCCTGCATGCCCACCCCTGCATCGTGCATGACCAAACACCATACACAGCGGTGGGGTTGGCTGCTCACTGAGGGCTGGCCATGCTTTACATTAAAAAAAACTAGAAATTCACTGAAAAAAGCAAAGGTTAAAAAGTGACTTTATAGTTAGGTGAAAATTAAAGTGACAACTTAACTTTTTAAACTGAAATTCACTAGTATAGTTATCTCTAGTAGCTATAACTCGTGCCCTATGGTAACTATATCTCACACCCTTGACAAGCACAGCTAATTATTACCCCACATATTACATCACTCATGACATAGAACATATCAAATCATTGATAAAATCACTGCAACATTTTAAATGACCACATTGATGACAAGACTTTTTTGTCACAATACCAATTATAAGTATGGGAAGACAATATTTTTGCTGACAATATTTTTTTGTACCTGATACTTTGTCATGGAACCTCTCTTGCATAAGAAATCCACAAATTCGGTAACCAAGAACATAAAATCATTGAAGAGGTCAAGACGTTTGCGTATCAAAGCTGGGCTCTTACCATAAATAGTCTAATGTCAAGTAGTATGGAATGGTATTAGTGTATGGTTTACAATGGTCATACCACTCAGCATGATTACAAGTATTACCATGATTACAAGTAATACCATCCAAGGGTTACTGGTCACAAAGCTGCACTACTCAGAACAAGTGGAAATTGTGAGCAGAACATAGCCCAGAATTTGGGAAAATATGTAATTAGTCCTATGATACTGGGTCCCTCAAGATATTCCCAATCACCAATCTCATATGGATAACAGCCACTGAATGGGGAAGTAATATCATATGGTAATTGTTAGAAATGGGGGTCTCTAGTTGGCAGAGGTAGGTACCTTTGTCCAAATAGAGACCATTGCTTCTAGTCAGGGTAAGGGGGATACACTTCTAAAATAACCCCTGCTCACCCCCTTGGTAGCTTGGCGCGAGCCGACAGGCTTATCTCAGAGGCAGTGTGTAAAGCATTTGTGAACACATACAGTAATACAGTGAAAACACTACAAATGGACACCACACCAGTTTCGAAAAATAGGAAATCTTTATCTAAACCAACAAGACCAAATACGATAAAAATCCAACATACAATACTCTTGAAAAATAGTACTTGTGCAAAATAACATTTAAATTGCAGGAAAATCAATAAAACACAGTTCTTCCGACTCGTTAGCTCCTCCTGGGGCTACAGCGATACTGAATATGACAGAGTCTAACAATTCCAGCCGACCGCATTGATACAGGCCAGCTAAAGCGTCCACAGACTTGGACACAGTACCTTTCTTGTTGCGACCAACACGTCGGTGCGAGTTGGTCTGGGCAAACGTTGCGGTCGCGCTGTGAAGCGGAGCGTTGTGGCGGGCGGTGTCTTCACGATGCGGTGCAGGCAGCGGCTCGTTGCCGGAGTCGGTGAGACCAGGGCTTGCGTTGAAGGGTGAGACGGTGCTCGCTGCGGTGCTGGCAGGTCACGGTGCGGCGACGGAGCCAGTCGATGTTTGGGTCGGGCAGCGATGGAGTCGGTGACGTCCTCGCAGGGTGTAGCGAAGGGTTGCGGAGTGCGGTGCCCTCAGGACGCGGTGCAAGCAGCAACTCATTGGCAAAGTCGGTGAGACCAGGGTTGCGTCGCGAAGTGAGGCGTTGCTCTCGGTGGTGCTTTCAGGACACGGAATCCTGCGACAGACTCCATGACAGAGTTGGTTACCCTTTTCTTCTGCGGAGATGATCAGAGACGGTGCCCACAGACACGGCGAGGTCTTTGCTGTTCCTGAGACCTCTAGAACAGGAGGCAAGCTCAGTTCAAGCCCTTGGAGATCTTCTCTTCAAGCAGGGGGGACAAAGCAAGCAGCAAAGTCCTTTCTCCTTTCCTTGGCAGCAAGTAGCCACTGCAGGCCAACCCCAGACAGCAAACAGCACAGGGGCAGTATTCCTCCTCAGCTTCTCCGGCTCTTCTCCTTGGCAAAGGTTCCTCTTGATTTCCCAGAAGTGATCTAAAAGTCTGGGGTCTGGGCCCCTCTTTTTATGCACAAAAATCCATTGTTCTCTGAAGGCAGAGAGTGTCTGTACCCAGCCAAAACCAGTTCTGTGGGGCACTTTGCAACTGCACAACAACCTCCATTGTCAGTGTGAGCCCTGGCTCCAGACACACCACAGGGGGGGTGGAGCGATCATTGTGGAAGGCAGGCACAGCCCTATTCAGGTGCAGGTGCTACTCCTCCCACAACTCCAAATACAGACCAGGCCTATTCAGCCCAGCCCTGACTCATCAGGCTCCCTGGAGCCACTGCCCCTCTCCAGCCCCTGTCATTCAAAAGCCAGACATGCAATACACAAACCTAGCAGAGGCACACTGGATGGTTAGGGAAGGAAATACCTACTTTCTAAAAGTGGTATTTTCAAACACAGAATGTAAAAATCACCCTCACTAAAAGATGCATTTTAACATTCTGAGTTCAGGCATACTAAACTTTATTTTTCTACCTTGTTCCCAGGGCCTGTTATGTTTATAAGATGTTATAAACAAAATCCCCATTCTGCCCTATGGGAACAGGTAGCCTTGCAATAGTGAAAAACGAAATTGGCAGTATTTCACTATCAGGACATGCCACAAACACCAGGGCATGTCCTACCTTTCACATACAATGCACCCTGCCCACAGGGGTACCATGGGCCTACCTTAGGGGTGACTAATATGTAGAAAAGGGAAGGTTTAGGGACTGGAAAGTGTGTGCACTTGCCAAGTCGACATGGCAGTCCCAGACTGAACACAGGCTCTGTGAAGGCAGGCCAGAGTTACAATTTACAGGCACAATCAGTGCTGCAGCCCACTAGCAAACACAAGGAGATGATGGACGGAGCACTGAAACTTTTCAGACACTCACCCCCAGTCACAGATTTGGGTTCAATCCATCATCGTTCTTTAGCTCACTACGCCACCCCAGTTCAGACACAGCTATATGCAAATCAGTCTTGACCTTGTGCCTCATGGGAACAGTCCAGCCCGAACTGACAAGCCATTTCTTCCCTGGACCGGAAGCAAGCATCCTGGGACCGGTTTCGGGCTAACAACCCTCAACAGCCAGGCAAGCTTGAATCCAGTGGCAAAGTGAGCAAGGGACCCACGTCTGGGCATACCCTGCCAACTTAGGGCAAACAAAGCAAACACAAGGAGATGATGGCCGGAGCGCTAAAACTTTTCAACACACACACCACCAGTCACAGATCTGGGTTGAATCCATCATCGTTCTTTAGCTCATTTCGTCACCCCAGTTCAGACACAGCTATATGCAAATCAGTCTTGACCCTGTGCCTCATGGGAACAGTCCAGCCCGAACTGCCAAGCCATGTCTTCCCTGGACCAGAAACAAGCATCCTGGGACCGGTTTCGGACTAACAGCCCTCATCAGCCAGGCAAGCTTGAATCCAGTGGCAAAGTGAGCAAGGGACCCATGTCTGGGCATACCTTGCCAACTTAGGGCAAACAAAGCAAACACAAGGAGATGATGGACGGAGCGCTGAACCTTTTCAGACACTCACCCCCAGTCACAGATCTGGGTTGAATCCATCATCGTTCTTTAGCTCACTTCGCCACCCCAGTTCAGACACAGCTATATTTTAATCAGTCTTGACCCTGTGCCTCATGGGAACAGTCCAGCCCAAACTGCCAAGCCATGTCTTCCCTGGACCGGAAACAAGCATCCTGGGACCGGTTTTGGGCTAGCAGCCCACTAGCAGCATTTGATTTACAGGCCCTGGGCACACACAGTGCACTATACTAGGGTCTGACAAGTAAATCAAATATGCCAATCATGGAATCACTAATCCATAACTACAATTTACAAAGGGAGCACTTGCACTTTGGCACTGGACAGCAGTGGCAAAGTGCCCAAAGCATCTAGACCAGCAAAACGGAGTCCAACACACAGCAAAAACACAGGAGGCAAAGGCAAAAAATTCAGGGGAGACCCAAGCCAAAGGTGCCAGGTCTAACAGTAATGTTAACATCCGCCTAGTATTATCACCTGATTTTACTTGCCAACTCGCAAAAGGGCCCATAGTGACTTAAAAGCCACCTTCTTCTCAGCAGAAAGCCAAAGAAGCTTTAAACTCTAGAAGAGTGCTGATTTAACCACAGTGTCAACTTTCAACACCATTCTGGATGATTTTGCAGAACACATATTTCTACATGCCATTGGTTAGTGCATTTCAATAGTCCAGCTCCACATGATAACAAATAATCTTGGTATTCCCACCCTGGGGAATAATGGGTGTGGCAACATTTGTTACAAGTTTACCACTGGAAAAGCAACCAGTAGAGTTGAGTAAGGTCTCGGAAGGTGCTGCAGGCACAAGCATAGTCCAGCTCCCGTCCGACCACAGTTTCCCTAGCCCCACATGCCCTTTTTGCAGGTCACCTACTGAACCAGACCTAGAGTGACCAAGAATGGGGATCCTCAGGTGGACTTTGACCTTGTAAAACTGTAGTGGGTGACAGAGTTGGAGATAGATGACAAGAAGGGGGGGGGAGAAAGGGATAGCAGTGAGGAGGTTGGAGGAGAAGGAACGTAAGTATACATGAGCCATAATAGGGTATTAAAGAAAATAGAAGGGGACAAGACGATATATTATATATTAAATCGGAGGCAATAGGATAGACATAGTCTAAAAAGATGAATCTTTAGAAGAAGGAGAAAGGAGTACAGGGTAGGTTTTGTCCTAGTTTCCCTATGAAGGGAGTTACAGAGGAGGGTGGCAGCTCCAGAGAAAGATTCATGCAAAGCATGAGAGGTTCTGAAGTAGGGTGTCTGAAATTCATGTAATTTGCTTTCACAAAATGTCTGTAAAGTTAAACTAAATTATTCCTAATTATGCAAAATAAAAATCTGTAACTTAGTGCAATATTTTATCTTGAAATGCATCCTCATGTAAATTTTTGTTGCAAGGATTCATTGAATGCTTAAAATCCACAAAAAACAAAAAAGCCACGAACAAAAGTCACTAATGTTCTGGTTGTTTGCATTGTTCTCGCACTGCAGGCTGATAATTTTGCTGAGAACAGTGGTGCAATTATGCTGCATGGCAATATATTAATATTTTGAGAATTTCACATAAGAAGCATAACCTGAAATTTCTGAAATTACGCAATTTACACCTGAGTGGCTTACTTTCTCCTGGCCTATTCTGATAATAGGGGATTTTAAAGGAACATTGCCTTTACTCCTGTGGTTTCTCAAGCCATCAGTGATCTTGAGTAAATTAGTTGGGCAAGGTAAACATTCTGTGTAGAGTGTTTTGTTGGCTAGACATCCCAGTTTAAATAAAATTCTGGGCTTTATGGGAAGCTGGTGAAGCTCAGTTAGGATTGGAGTGATGTGGTCAAATTCTTAGATAAGGATAGGAATCTGCCTGTGGCATGTAGGTCAGATTTGAGTGCCTTAAGGGCAGAGTGTGAAGCCCTTGTCGGAACAGCATTGCCGAAGTCAAGATGAGGGAGAATTAGTGTAGGATCTGCCATTTTTAGGAGATCAGGAGGTAAGAGCAGTTGTAATTTTTTTAGTACCAAGAGTTAAAGTTAGCCAATTTAGCAATTTTAAGTGTGGTATCATAGATAGTGAGGGGTCCAGCAAAATTCCAAGAGCTGAAACAGTAGGAGATAGTGAAGGCGAGAATGCTGCCATGCTTACATGTTTCAGTAAGGCAGGGCTGAAGGATGTTTTGTATTTGGATGGGAAAGGATAAATTCCATCTTTTTTTATGCTCAAGAGCACAGAAGTTCTCTTTAATCCAATTCTGAATGTTCAAAAAGGACCATTTGTAGGGGGATAATGATTAAAAGTATCTTAGTTTTAAAATAGACTTGTGTCATCTGTCTATTAATGGATGGCAACACCTGTTCCTTTGAAAACTTCAGAGAGAGGTTCAACAGACAAGTTAAAGATTGTAGGGGATAGCATAGAGTCTTGTGGAACCCCACAGATGATTGGAGCTGGACCCAAGACAAAGCCTTACATTTAAAAAAAAATTGAGAATGATTGGAGAGAAAGGAGGCAATCTAACTGGGAGCAATATCCTTAAATCCAAAGTGGCATTGGAAAGGTAAAGCACACCACTAATATCAATTGTGTTGAAAACTGCTGAAAGATTGAGCAGAAAAGGGAGTCAGAAGTCACTGGATATCATCATATTTTTTAGTGACTCAGGTTCAATTCATGACCTGCTCTTAATCTCGATTGGTGAACTGTAAGTAGGTTTTCGCCAATGATGTACTGTGTGACTTGTAGGGTCCCTCATTTTTCTATGGTCTCACCCAACCAAGGGGGGATTGAAACAGGGCTGTAGTTTGCTGGTAGATTTGTTATGTTATGTGTTTTTATAAAGTGCACTGTCACCCCCGAGGGTACCCTAGTGTCGAGCTGTGTGTGTGCCTAGCCTTGCCTATGGTAGGATGATTAATTAAAAAGACAGGTCTTAAGCTTCTTCCGGAATTTAGGAAGAGAGGAGGAGGCTCTGATGTGGAGTGGGAGGTTGTTCCATGCTTTAGGAGCAATGTAAGCTAATGCCCATCCTCCTGATCTGGTTCTGTCCAAGCGTGGGATGTGTGCGAATGGGAGTCCTGTGGAGTGGAGCCTTCTAAGTCGCTGGTGATTTGAATCAACGTTGGGTTTATTGGATGGAGGGGGTGATTTGACAACATTTTAATGAGTCTGGAGAGCATACTTCGTTGAGGGCAGTGAGAAAGAGCATATGAACCCTTCTGAATTTGTTAGATTTGGCCAGTTGGATGGATGGCTTATAGCTCCTTCTTAGAACTTTGAGTTTCACAGATAGGACTGGCGATTTAGTGGGGCTCCACTCCCTTTCAGTCTTCTAAAATGTGTGCCCTTTTGTGTTAAGGACACAGGAAAACTAAGGGTGAGAGGGTCTGAGCTGCATTTGTTTTAGCTTTATGGGAGCAAGATGTCACATCTTGGTGGATGGTTTTCTTATAGGAGTCAATCATCAATATGATGTTATCATAATGGGGAAGAGCATGCAGTTTGTGAATAACCAAATCTTGCATGTTGGGTGAGAAATCCTGAAAGCAAAGCTTCCAGATTTTAATTGACTGATTCTTGGAGACAGTAGTGGTGAGGGAGGATGAGTAAAAACAGGATAGGATAAAAAATCAGACCAGTCAATCTCAGTTAAATTATGTGTTTTAATGAAGGCATTTAGAGAGTTCAAAAGTTTACATTTTTTATTACACCAATCGACATTTAGGCCACAGAGAAATGTGTTCTTCGCCAATAGCATTTGTGAGGTGATGTCGTGATATATTTCTCAGTTTCCTGCTGAGAGTCCTCTATGGGATTCGGTGGCTGGCAAATTATGGAAGACAGTTAGTCAAAGAGATGGATATATGGATCACAACTTTGAGGCATTCAAAAGAGGAGAATGATAATGCTGGGACTTCTGAACAGTTATGACATTTTTTAAAGAGGATTACTCTGCCTCGCCAAGTTTGAAAAGTCTATCTTTCTTCTGAGATCATAGATTGGGGGCTTAAAAAGTCCCTTTGCTTTTCACTTTTCATCTACAACACATCAATCTATGCCATACCTAGAATCCCCTCAACAACATGATCAAGACACTTTTACATAACATTGTATGAAGTTAAATGTTTTGTTACTTTGTTTATTGTCTTTCAACTTTGTAGATTTGTAAAGTACAACATTTTAAAAGGTGGTAAAATGGATCCCCATTACATAGCATGAACAGTCTCAATTTGCCATCAGGGCCACAAGCCACCTTGCTGTCACTCACCATTACCCAGGTAGGATTGGCATGGCTGGGCTCTAATTGCAATTCTCATATTTGCTAGTGCATTACCTGCATCTCTTCTGTTGCAGGAGTTGCCGATCCTAGACTAAGAGCCTGGTTTAGAGTTTGGCATACTCCACAAAACTGAAGGTCCGCTCGCTCTATTTAGAGAGAGGCAGTCATCTTTCCAGTTGAGGTGCCTCCATTGGCTCCCAATATGTAAGCCTGTCACAGACTGCCCAATGGAGTTTGGGACATCCGACTGTCCACCCTATTTAGAGCAGATGGCCCGATGTTTTTTTTTCTTTTTGGGACTGGCATGTATGGTGGGTCCATACAGAGAAAAATAAAAATTACCCCCACGCCCTGGGAGAAAGTTCCCAGGGTGTCAGGGTCATTAATATTTTGGGGCATATTTACAAGCCCCTTGCGCTGCCGGTGCGTAACTTTTTTAGATGCACCGGCAGCACAGTGTGGTGCTCCATATTTACAAAGTCACGTAAAGCCTCCCTGCATGACTTTACATGACCATGTAAATACGGCACCTTTTCACACAGCACTTTGCATGAAAGCGGTGTTCCATGGGTGTTTCTATGGGTGATCCCACACAACACCCATGGATTCTGCTGCATTCCCAGATATACAACAATTCGTAAACCTGGGAATGCGTAAGAATCCTCCGCCTCCCCAGGGGAGGCGTAAGGAGATGCAACAAGGAGAAATCTTTTTATTTCTCCTTGTTTTTTCCTCTTTCTATACATGATGCATTCAGCAGGACACATAGAAAGAGGAAGACACCTCTCATGATTGTTTTTGTGCAGGAAGGCATCCTTTCCTGTACAAAAACAATCATCCCCGCAATGCAGTCACCCTTGCATATGGTGCAAGGGTGCCTGCGTTGGCGCATGGCTGCCAATTGTGAGCCAACACAGGGGACAGCTCAGGGATACATCATATTATTGTAAATATGACGCTTCCGTTGTGCTTTAGAAGTACTGCAGTGCAGCGCATCCAACTGGCTTGCGGCACCGCGCAGCGTTACTTTCTTGTAAATATGCCCCTTTGTTTTTCAAAGCAAACGCCCACTTTGGGAGGTTGCATTTAAAAATCAAAAATCAAACCTTTCATCAGCCTGTAGTCAGAACCAGCAGTAAATTCAAGGCACCCACATTCAGATTTGACGTTAGCTTTATAGGTGCAGCTCTCTTGCTTGGCTCACTGTAGGTAATTCAAAATATATTTTCTATGTGAAAAGGTAAAATCTTCCACCAACCTTAAACCCACAGGGCCTCATTTAGGAGAAGCGTTGCATCGCTGCATGAAAGCAGTGATGCGACACTTCTCAGTGTGCCCTCCTTGCGACACGAATGATGCGTCATATTTACTGTATGACGCATCATGTCACAAGGAATGACAGACACGTCAGTATTACTGACGTATCTGTCAGCAGAAAAGTGGCGCATTGCTGGAGTTGTGTCGGAAGCCTGACGCAACTCCAGCAATGTTCCTTTCATGTGGGGCAAGCCCCATGTGAAAGGGCCTGCGTCACCCTTACGCCTGCCAAGAGGCAGGCGTAAGGTTTTGACGCATTGGCGTCCTAGAAGTGGCGCAGCCAAATCTCATAGATTTCACTGCACCACTCCTACGACCCTTTCTTGCGGGGGAACGCCCACCCTGCATACATTAGACCTGACGCAGGTATAATGTAGCGCAGGGGTTTACGAAGTGACACATCTGCCTAGATGCGTCACTTCGTAAATATGGCGCAACATGGCGCATTATTTACGGCGCCGCTGCTGCACTGAAAGTGGCGCAACGGCGGCGCAAAAGTGACGCAGGCCTTCATAAATAAGGCCCACAATTTATTCAACTGGGGCTCTTAGGAGATAGACAAGCCAAAATGTTGTTTTCCTTATAACTTAGAAATAGAGAGTTATATTGTCAGAGTTTATTCGATTTGCTGTTATCACCACCATTGTTGCTACTTCTGATGAATCCCTCCTAAAATGTAATCCTTTCTTTATTCTTTTCATTGAATTATATTTTGTTTATTCCATTTTTACTAAACGTTGGGGTGGACTTTACTTACTATGTGATGATATGTATTGTTGATGGTTATGCTCGTTCTCAAAAATTTTCTTGGAATTGCAGTGTTCTTTGGGGCAAGCTACAAATGCTGAGCCTAGGATTTAGTAGGAAAAATTGAGAACCCAGTATTTGTTTATTGAATACATTTTATCTCTGTTTAATACTCTGATTGGACATTGAAGGAGTTTAGCCACAGCTCACATCAACACTGTAGTCTGTTTTTGCCATTGCCTACTGATGGATGTGGTAAATCTGAGCAGATACAGGGTGGGTGTGGGGGGGGGGGGTTGGGAGGATGTGGGCAAGCTATGATATGGCTGGTGAGATCAGTGCAAACTCCCCAGTGTAATGGCAAAGGGTCATGTGGGGGGACAGAAGACTTATGCTCTACCTCAGCCGCTTTGTCCCAATGGTTTTAGTACGTGCAGAATCACATGGTAAAACTGGGACTAGCATTCCTGCACCCAGTAATATCAAAAATAGGAATGCTGGATATCTCATAGTATGGCAGAGCAGTATACTGCTCCCCCCCCGAATACCAATTCTCTAGACTCATAATTAGGGCTACTGGTTTCCGCACTGTACTCCTTACTCCCAAGCTTGCATCCTCTCTATCACGGTATGCCACAATATTTCTTTTTTATTAGTGGATCTGAATTTGGAATTTATTTTCGAAGAATATAAAAAGAGCTAATCTTCTTGTATTTTTGCTATTTGTCCCCATATTCTTTTCTCTTTCTGGTTATATATTAGAGGGCCTTTCTAAAAGAGCATTTGGAAGGACTAAACAAGACCATCTGGCTGCAACAGTAAAGCTCCTATCATGCACAAAAGGACCAAAATAAAGGTCCATGATTGCTTTCCAAATGCATGAGCTCACTAACACCGCAAGAATCCAAACCCTTTACCAGTGAAGAATTATTTTAGGAGGTTTTTTTTAACAAAAGGAATTAGGTGAGCGACCCACCTATCAGGCATCAAGTTGCCTCATATGGCTGTTATATAAATTTGTTATGTTATATAAGTTTCTTAAGCTCACAAATCATCTCCCGGGGATCTCTCGGTGCTTGAGCAGCTAACACAGGTTGTAGTTTCATGATCACGTTAACGATTAAACAGCCATGTTTTTAAAGATTTCCTTAATGAAGGTAGGTTCCGAAAAGAGCGAAGCTGCAGGGTTAGCTGGTTTCAGTGTTTCGGGGACAGAAAATAGAAAGAGCGCCTCCCATGCCTGGCCATACGAAAATGCCTAGGATGTAACAGCAATAATTCACTGGGTCTAAGGTAGTGAGTCGGAATGTATGGCTGCAACTTGTTTTTAAGATAGCATGGACCACTCCTGTGCAAGGATTTAAAAACCAGAGTTTAAAAAGTTTAAAAAGGGCACACTTTTTTACATGAAGCTGAAGAAAAGATCTTAATATAGGTGCAGATGGAGAGTGAGGAGAGAGGTTGCAGATCAGGTGAGCAGCCATGTTCTGAACAACCTGAAGTTTGGAAAATAGTTAATTGCGACCATTAAGGCATTCTTGTAGTCCAGGAGACTCACTATCAGTGCCTGGACCAAAGAGAGTCTTTCTCTCTCCTTTGGGGGTTTAATAATTATCCACTCAACAAGGGGGCAGAAAGTTCACTAGACTGGAGAGTCAGTGTATCTGTTCTGGCATTGCCTATACCCCCTACTTTCAGCCCCAAACAGCATATCTGTCACTCTGGTTGATCAGATTTTGGGGTTTCCCATATATGCCTTCACAAAGGGGTCAGAAATCCTACTAGACAACCAGGGCAAATACATGAAACAATGGAAGGAATCAGGGGGCAGGCCTATCTTGGCATTGGGTGAGCCCCCACTTCCCAGGCCCCGGAGAGTATTTCTGGCCTTGGGGGACAGATTAAGGTGTTAACTCCAAATATGACCACCCCAGCCAACAAACCCTATGGGACTACCAAGAGTAAAAGTGAAAAATGGAATTGGATCAGGGGTTTCCCACCCTCAGGCTGCATGCGACAGCAGTTTCTCTGACTCCTCTGAGTGGCCCCTACTGGTTGCAGAAAGCTCAATAACATCTAGAGATTAGCATCCAAAAATAATATAGCAAGAGCCAGACCATCATGACATCAGACTCCACCCCCAGGCATCAGTATTTCTGTCTCTTTCAGGAGGTAGAATTGAGGTTCACTCTCTCTTTGCATCCAATACAACAAAACTGATCAATCAAATTCCAATTTTCGCGCAGCTTCCATGGGGTGGCTGCAGGATTTGGGCTTCGTTAGTTGGCCAACATTAAGGAAACCTTACCAATCCTGCACATTTCAAAAATCTAATGACTCAAGGAAATCCAGGGCTATTTCCCACATTTATGTGTCACATTTGTCTGTAAATTCCAGTCAATAGTAAAAGTGTTATCATCCTGCATTCCCACAGATCACTGACACAATATCAAAACCAAAAATATTGTGATACAGAAATATTGTGTCAAAAATATCTATCACAAAAATATTGTTTTTCTATACTTATAATAGTAAGTACAAAAATATATTTTTTGAAATATCGTTTTACACTAATATTGAAAACAATTTACAATAATATTGTCTTTTAATATATATATTTAAAAACAGTAAATATTAACTATTTTAAAATATAACTTTAATATAATGTAAATTAAATGTTAAAGTACTATTTAAACACATATATATATACATAGAAACGTATTTAAAGAAACACATATATATTGTAAAAATTTTTTTTTTTTAAATAATTACTATCTAAATTAAACTTTTGTAATGTTTTTTAAGTATACCAATAAAACAACTATATATATATATATATTATCTACTGGCGGTCGCCAGTAGATAGTTATAGTTAGGACCTATTATCCATAGGAAATCCGTAACATTCTATTCCCAATAACTTTGGCGTCGTTTGACGAATCATCGCAAAAGTTTCAAAACTAGTGGGGCGCTCCGGTTCGCTCCTGTCTTGAAAGTTTCGGGGTGATTCATCAAGCGGGGCCGAGAAAAAAGGGGGGTCCCAAAACGTGTTTTCTCCATGGTAATTCCCATAGGAAATTTTTGCCACAGCTACAGCCCGAACTGCTGAACGGAATTACACCAAATTTGGCAAAAAGGTAGCGCTTGGTTCAGAAAGCGACCTTTTTTTTAAATGGTGTAAATCCGTTCAGTAGTTGCGGAGAAATTAAAAAAATAAGAGTGATTAAATCAATTTCCCATAGGAAACTTTATGCAAGGCTACAGCAAAAACTGCTGAACGGAATTACACCAAATTTGGCAAAAAGGTAGTGCTTGGTTCAGAAAGCACTCTTTTTAAAAATGGTGTAAATCCGTTGAGTAGTTGCTGAGAAAATCCAAAATAAAAGTTTCGATATCTATGGCCGCGGTGGATCCGCGCACCCTCCCGACCACGAGCTGCATGCTAATTGGCTGTCAACACTCCAAACCAGGAAGTGTTGGCAGCCATCTTGTTCCTCGGTAGAACCGAGGAACAAGAAAGCAGTAAGACAACTGCGCAAAACGCAAAAAGGGGGCAGGGTAGAAACACCCTGACCCCCTAGGCCTGCTCAGGGCCAAAAAAAAAATGTTGTTTTTTTTTTAAATGGGCGGGATGCGCTTAGGGTGCGCGGATCCCGCCGAAAAAAACAAAAAAACGAAGCGCGGTCTCCCGCGCTTCGTGGTTAATTGGCCCCCGGGTGGGCCAAGTCCCGGGGGCATGGGGGGTTTATTTAATAATATGGGGGGGCCTCTCAGGCCCCCCAAGCCCCGGGGACCACCACCCCCCCGGGGCTTTAAAAAAATAATGGGGCGGGAGGGCTCTTGGCCCTCCCGCAGCCCCTGGGACCGCCACCGCCCGGGGCTTCTTTTTTTAAAAATAATATACCTGTGTGGGGGGGCTCGAGCCCCCCCCACACACCCCGGGGACCGCCACCTTCCCAGGGCACAAAAAAAAAATGCTAATTTGGGGGTCCGGAACGGACCCCCGAGCCACCGGGACCACCACCTCCCGGGGGCTGTGCATGTGAAGGGAGGGGGGCCGCGCGGCCCCCCTCCTGGAGCCCTTGATGGCCCTGGGGACCGCCACCCCCCAGGGCCGGCTCCTGCAGTGTCCCGGGGTGCCTACCCCCGGGACACTGTAGTTTGCTATGACAGGACGGGAGCCTCGCGGCTCCCGTCCTGTCATAGCAAACTTGCTTTGAATTTTGGAAGAGAGAGCAGGAAACCTGCTCTCTCTTCCAAAAACCAAAGCAGATTGCTTTTCCACACGGGGAGCTGCATCTTGGCAGCTCCCCATGTGGAAAAGCAATGCCGGCTCCCGCAGGACGCGGGGAGCCGGCGGGACCGTGGGGGCATTGGGGACCACCCACGGTCCCCAACGGAGAGGGCCAGCCCCGGGGGATGGGGTCCCCGGGGCTAGTAGTGGCCCGGGAGGTTGGCCACACGCCCACCCTCCCCAAAATTAAAACATTTAAAAAAAAAAAATAATAAAAAATAAAGGCCGCCCCGGGGGATGGGGTCCCCGGGGCCAGTAGAGGCCTCCTCAGGAGGGGGGCCACGCAGCTCCCCTCCATAAACAAAAATATATATTTGGCCATGCCCCGGGGATGGGGTCCCCGGGGCCGGAATTGGCAACGGGAGGGGGACCCACGCGGCCCCCTTCCCGTTAATTTTTTTTATTAAAGTAGGGGTCAGGCCCTGGGGGATGGGATCCCCAGGGCCCAAAAAAAGTAAAAAGAAAAGGGGCCACACAGCCCCCCTTCCAAAAACCAAAAACAAAAAAAAACGCGATCGTGCCGAGGCTCCGCCCCCTCCCAGCAACACTCTGCAAACGCACCCTGTGGCGCGTTTTAAGTTGGGAAATGAATTCCCCTTCAATACTGGGGGTCCCTGGGGGCCAACTAGCCGACCAGGAACCTCCAGTATGCGCCAGGGGCTGCGTTGCAGAGAGGTGGTCCAGGCCACGCCCCTTTTACACCTCTCTGCAACGCAGCTCTGTGGCGCTTACTGGAGGTACCTGGTGGGCTAGTTGGACCCCAGGGAACCTCAGGATTCAAGGGGACTTAATCCCCAACTTGAAACGCGCCACGGGGCGCGTTTGCACAGTGGTGAAGGGAGGGGCGGGGCTTCAGGTGACATGTGTGCAAACAGGCCCCGTGGCGCGTTTTAAGATGGGGAATTATCACTGGGCAATATATATATATATATATATATATATATATATATATATATATATATATATGTATATATATATATATATATACAGAGATCTCTTCCGGTACACGAAAGAACGCTTCCTGCCGCCTGGCCCAAATCCAAGGAGGGGTCCGTATAATACTGAAGAAGCAATTCAGCATATAGATCCACAAGAATTCCGTCACCCACTCCAACTTCGCTGAAAAGACGGTACGGACCCAAAGATTAGTGCAGATAATTTATTTCATATCATAACCCAGCACTGCCGCCATGACGCGTTTCGGCCCTGAAAGGGCCTTGATCACATGACGCAACGAGGAAAATGTTTTTACTTTTAAAGTGACAGTGATTACAACACGTGACCGTAGAACCATAGTTGCATAGATATAGAAAAAACACTCTCATATGGGCAAATAAACATGTTGAGAGTGCAACTTCCAGCCCAATGTGCAAATAGGCAAATAAATAAGTTATTCTCAAATATTGCGCTTAGATGCATAAATCAATTTCAAAAGAAGACATTTACCAATCAATTATATGTAAAATACATAAAAGCTAAGTTAAATGTTAAAAGATTATTATTGTGGTCACACTAAAAGCATAAATTCTAAAAACCGATGACATGGTTTAACCAATTAAGACAATGTGCAAGTAGGTACATGAAATTACACTTAAAAACAGGAAGAGTTTTCATGACTGTGCAAAATACCATGCTGTATGTGCAATTACGCTGCGTATAAAATGTGCATCAATTTTTAAATACCCAAAATGTTTTCACTGATTGGCAATAATAGCGTATATTACATTGATAGACTTCCTGAAGTTATGACATAGGTAAAGGTGATGCGGCAACATAGATAACGTGAAATATGCTTCTTCCTTTTCCAACATCACCTATAACAAACATATTGAGCCCCAGTGGGCATTTGTTAGTTAATTCACCATATGCATATTAGCTTCATACAGGATAATTGAGTATCAAACTATATAAATGAACGCTTCTAAAAACACATGCAGAAAATGTTTGGGCAGAGTATTAAAAAGGTCCCCGATATAGAGCACGCATTCAATTTTAAGTATAGTTAAATTGTCAAACATGGGCATTTTTCATTGGTGTAGATGCTGCATTGGTTACTTATGCTCCCAGTGACCAAATTTAACACTACAGATAAAGGCTGGAATATACTGCAACTTTGACTGTACGGTATAACTAAGAACAAGTGCCTGTGCATATGTGTGTGAAGTTTCTTTTTATAAAACACCGTGTATATTAAAAATAGCTGTTATATTTAAAATCTAATGAAGAGGTCTGTGCAAAATGTTTATAAATATTTCGTATTAGAATGTTGCACATAAAGTGAATTGATTCATAAGCAAGTATATAGATCATCACTGGAGTTGAGCCCGTTCGGCACCTTCGTATCCAACTCCAGGATGTATTTAGTCTCCAATCTCCTTAACAGCGCCTCTCGGTTGCCACCGCGTCTAAGTGGAGGAATAGTATCCACCACAAAGTAGCTAAAATGATCAAGGCAGTTTTTGTGAACTTCATTAAAATGCCTGGCAACTGGGTAGGCTGCATCGCTGTTACTGATTGCCCTCATGTGCTGGAGTATCCGCTTGTGCACCTGCAACTTGGTACTCCCAACATATTGCAGGCCACAGGAACACTCCAGCACATAAACGGCAAATTCTGTCTTGCATGTAAGTCTCTTGGAAATTGTAATGGGCAACTGATGAAAGGGGCTTTTGTATGTAGCTTTATTTTTACCATATCTACATGCTTTACATGTTTGACATCGGGTAAAGCCTTTCACATTCGATAGCCATGATTTAGCCACCGTAATTTCAGGACTGCTTTTAACCAACATGTCGCTCATGGAGCGTGCTTTACTGAATGTTATGTTAGGTGTATTCCTGAGAGTTTCACCTATTGTGGGGTCATTACGAACTACCACCCAGTTTTTATTAATTAATTTGCGCAGGACCCGGTGTTGACGGTTATAGGTTAGAATCAACCGGGGCTGCTCAGCCCCTGTTGTTGGTGCTTCTTTGGGTTCCCTTTCTTTCTTGGGAATTAGTGCCATAGCTCTGGGTATTGAGTTAGTTTTATGGATGGCCCTGTCAAGGATATCTGTCGAATAACCTCTAGCTAGAAACCTATTCTTGCTCTCAGTTTGGGCTGCTAAGCACTCTGCATCCACGCTACAGATTCGTCTGATTCGCAGCATTTCCCCAAAGGGAATGCTGCGAATCAAGTGGTCTGGGTGATGGCTGGTAGCGTGAAGCAACGTGTTGCCTGCTGTGGATTTTCGATGTAAATTAGTTTCGAGTTTTCCCTGACTGACATATATTTCCACATCCAAAAAGTTAACTGTATTTTTGCTGATATTTGACACAAAGTGCAGGTTCAAATCATTGTCATTGATCTGTTCTATGAATGAGAGAGCTTCTTGTTCATTACCCCTCCAAATCAAAAATAAATCATCAATGTAACGATACCATCTGATTATATTATTTGCCAAAACATGCGCAAATTTAGTTTTGAGGACCTGCTCCTCCCATAGTCCCATATGGAGACAAGCATAACTTGGGGAGAAGCAGGCCCCCATGGCAACTCCTCTCATTTGTTGAAAAATTTGGTTGTAAAATAAGAAAAAGTTGTTGGTCAGGCATATTAAGTTCATATTCAATAGCATCCTGTTATGATTCCACATGCACATAGGTTTTTTGTTAAGAAAGTACTCTACAGCTTTGATTCCATCACGATGGTGTATGCTCGTGTAGAGCGCACTGACATCCAAAGTGATGAGGACATAATCTTCTTGCCAAATTACCTCCTCCATCTTTCTTAGAAAGTCACTAGTATCTTGTATGTAGGAGGGTAGTTGTTTGACGTGTTCCTGCAAGAAGAAATCTACATATTTGGTGGTATTCTCCATTATACTGTCGCGTGCTGAGATAATTGGCCTTCCCGGTGGCTTGGCCGCGTTCTTGTGAATCTTGGGGATAAAATAAATGACCGGCATCACCGGATGGTCATTTTTAAGGAATTTAAATTCATCCCCACTTAACAGCCCCGCACCCTTCCATGCTACAAGTTTAACATAGAATTCGCTCCAAGCTTCCCTCACTGATTTCATGTCACTGCGCTTGTAGCAGTCCCGGTCATTAAGGTGGCTGTATGCTTCCTCCAGATACAGATCACGTGGCCAGAGGACCACGTTCCCACCCTTATCGGATTGTCGTACTACAATATTCTCTTCTGCTTGTAGTTTTTTTATAAGTTGGCCATAACATTTGTCTTGGTAGGAGAATTTGCGACGTGTATGTAATGTAGAGATGTGCAATTTCTTCAGTTGATTAGTCATTAATTCATTAAACACATCTAAGTTATCGTGTAACATTATTGGATTAAATGTCGATTTGGGCTTGAAAGGTGTCTGTCCAGCCATACTAGTGCTTGGTACTCTTGCTACTCCAGCTTTTGGGGAACTTTGAGAGTTTGAACCTTCCTCATAAAGCTCATGTAGGTCATGTAATAGTTCCATATCTTGGACCGTGAGGGTGGATGGACTTGTTGTCAATGGAACTGCAGTTATCCGATTTGAGGTTTGTTCTTTCCTCTGTAGCATATGGAACTTGCGCAATTTCAGTTTCCTTGTGAATTTGTAAATGTCTATGCGAGTCTGTGCATAATTGAAGTCACACGATGGACTAAAAGATAATCCCAATGAGAGGATATCACGTTCATTATCGCTCAAATCCATGGATGTTAAATTGATTACAGCCAATCCATTGTCCTTACGGAACCCCTTGCTGATGTTTACTTGCGGTTCCATCTTTTGTAGGGCTTTTTGTTGTTTTGCTTGGGCGCGTTCCCTGAGCCCATGCCTTTCGCGTCGTTCCCTGCGTTTGAGGTTGAGTCTTTGTCGTTTTTGTTTAATTTTTGCATCCTTGGGCGTAATGTTTGTCTCCTGTCCTGGCGCAGACAGTCCAACTCCTGCGCCAAGGACAACTTTGTAAACCCCAACCTTGCAGTGGCATTTGCCTGCTCACCCTCAGATTCACTTCCAGGTGCCGAACTTAAGTCCGACATAGATGTTGAGGACTGTGCTCCATCTGTTGTATTAGCTGTTGTAACTGCATCACGTTTCTGCTCCTGGGGCTGTTTGAGGGACTGAAATTTTTTGGCAAACGTAAAGACCTGACCATTTTGATAGTCCAATTTATCCCTTTGGAATTTGAAGACTTTGCGTTTTTTGATAACCTCTTCCTCTTTAAGTAGGCGACCTAGCATTTCTTGACGCAGTTTTTTCTCATTATCGGACGGGCCCATTTTGTTTATTTCCTCATTGATTTCATCCATTTTAAACTGAAGGGCGGCGCGATCACTCTCCGCATATTTGACCAGAATCCTAACTAACTTGCAAGAAGATTCCAAATTGCATTCCGCCCACTCAGTTAACATTTTTGGATCCGGATTCTCATAGCTAGGCGCCAGCATAATGCGGAGCCCCCGCGGAATGCGCCCAACTTCCAAATATCTCGACAAGGAGCGATGCTCCCACCACTTTGATTGTTCATTACGCATTACTTTTTCCAATTTCCTAAAAAGCTCACGTAGATTGGAGCCTTCCACTTGCGGAACAGCAGAGTATGTACTTGCAACTGACTCGCTCACCGGCGAGTCATCAAACATTTCGCACGCCGCCTCTTCACGGCTCCTCAAAGCGTCGGCCGACATCGTGCAATTGTGGGTATGTATTGTGTGAACTGACACGGGCGGTTGAGAAAATACCACCACCAGCGCCGTTCGTACACTCCTCAACCAGACTATGAAGCAACAGTTCCTACCTTGGCCTCGTTTCAGACGTCGCTTGAGTCCTTCGATACAAGTTGAATCGTCGTAGGCTTCGGTAATAGTAATAGTGCTGTCTGGGGGCTGCTGCGGCTGAACCTCACAGGAACAGAGATCTCTTCCGGTACACGAAAGAACGCTTCCTGCCGCCTGGCCCAAATCCAAGGAGGGGTCCGTATAATACTGAAGAAGCAATTCAGCATATAGATCCACAAGAATTCCGTCACCCACTCCAACTTCGCTGAAAAGACGGTACGGACCCAAAGATTAGTGCAGATAATTTATTTCATATCATAACCCAGCACTGCCGCCATGACGCGTTTCGGCCCTGAAAGGGCCTTGATCACATGACGCAACGAGGAAAATGTTTTTACTTTTAAAGTGACAGTGATTACAACACGTGACCGTAGAACCATAGTTGCATAGATATAGAAAAAACACTCTCATATGGGCAAATAAACATGTTGAGAGTGCAACTTCCAGCCCAATGTGCAAATAGGCAAATAAATAAGTTATTCTCAAATATTGCGCTTAGATGCATAAATCAATTTCAAAAGAAGACATTTACCAATCAATTATATGTAAAATACATAAAAGCTAAGTTAAATGTTAAAAGATTATTATTGTGGTCACACTAAAAGCATAAATTCTAAAAACCGATGACATGGTTTAACCAATTAAGACAATGTGCAAGTAGGTACATGAAATTACACTTAAAAACAGGAAGAGTTTTCATGACTGTGCAAAATACCATGCTGTATGTGCAATTACGCTGCGTATAAAATGTGCATCAATTCTTAAATACCCAAAATGTTTTCACTGATTGGCAATAATAGCGTATATTACATTGATAGACTTCCTGAAGTTATGACATAGGTAAAGGTGATGCGAGCAACATAGATAACGTGAAATATGCTTCTTCCTTTTCCAACATCACCTATAACAAACATATTGAGCCCCAGTGGGCATTTGTTAGTTAATTCACCATATGCATATTAGCTTCATACAGGATAATTGAGTATCAAACTATATAAATGAATGCTTCTAAAAACACATGCAGAAAATGTTTGGGCAGAGTATTAAAAAGGTCCCCGATATAGAGCACGCATTCAATTTTAAGTATAGTTAAATTGTCAATCATGGGCATTTTTCATTGGTGTAGATGCTGCATTGGTTACTTATGCTCCCAGTGACCAAATTTAACACTACAGATAAAGGCTGGAATATACTGCAACTTTGACTGTACGGTATAACTAAGAACAAGTGCCTGTGCATATGTGTGTGAAGTTTCTTTTTATAAAACACCGTGTATATTAAAAATAGCTGTTATATTTAAAATCTAATGAAGAGGTCTGTGCAAAATGTTTATAAATATTTCGTATTAGAATGTTGCACATAAAGTGAATTGATTCATAAGCAAGTATATAGATCATCACTGGAGTTGAGCCCGTTCGGCACCTTCGTATCCAACTCCAGGATGTATTTAGTCTCCAATCTCCTTAACAGCGCCTCTCGGTTGCCACCGCGTCTAAGTGGAGGAATAGTATCCACCACAAAGTAGCTAAAATGATCAAGGCAGTTTTTGTGAACTTCATTAAAATGCCTGGCAACTGGGTAGGCTGCATCGCTGTTACTGATTGCCCTCATGTGCTGGAGTATCCGCTTGTGCACCTGCAACTTGGTACTCCCAACATATTGCAGGCCACAGGAACACTCCAGCACATAAACGGCAAATTCTGTCTTGCATGTAAGTCTCTTGGAAATTGTAATGGGCAACTGATGAAAGGGGCTTTTGTATGTAGCTTTATTTTTACCATATCTACATGCTTTACATGTTTGACATCGGGTAAAGCCTTTCACATTCGATAGCCATGATTTAGCCACCGTAATTTCAGGACTGCTTTTAACCAACATGTCGCTCATGGAGCGTGCTTTACTGAATGTTATGTTAGGTGTATTCCTGAGAGTTTCACCTATTGTGGGGTCATTACGAACTACCACCCAGTTTTTATTAATTAATTTGCGCAGGACCCGGTGTTGACGGTTATAGGTTAGAATCAACCGGGGCTGCTCAGCCCCTGTTGTTGGTGCTTCTTTGGGTTCCCTTTCTTTCTTGGGAATTAGTGCCATAGCTCTGGGTATTGAGTTAGTTTTATGGATGGCCCTGTCAAGGATATCTGTCGAATAACCTCTAGCTAGAAACCTATTCTTGCTCTCAGTTTGGGCTGCTAAGCACTCTGCATCCACGCTACAGATTCGTCTGATTCGCAGCATTTCCCCAAAGGGAATGCTGCGAATCAAGTGGTCTGGGTGATGGCTGGTAGCGTGAAGCAACGTGTTGCCTGCTGTGGATTTTCGATGTAAATTAGTTTCGAGTTTTCCCTGACTGACATATATTTCCACATCCAAAAAGTTAACTGTATTTTTGCTGATATTTGACACAAAGTGCAGGTTCAAATCATTGTCATTGATCTGTTCTATGAATGAGAGAGCTTCTTGTTCATTACCCCTCCAAATCAAAAATAAATCATCAATGTAACGATACCATCTGATTATATTATTTGCCAAAACATGCGCAAATTTAGTTTTGAGGACCTGCTCCTCCCATAGTCCCATATGGAGACAAGCATAACTTGGGGAGAAGCAGGCCCCCATGGCAACTCCTCTCATTTGTTGAAAAATTTGGTTGTAAAATAAGAAAAAGTTGTTGGTCA
This sequence comes from Calotriton arnoldi, assembly GCA_963921515.1. NCBI lineage: Eukaryota > Metazoa > Chordata > Amphibia > Caudata > Salamandridae > Calotriton > Calotriton arnoldi. Next base: position 2,713,720 of record CAWUFW010001485.1, on the reverse strand, counting down.
GGCATATTAAGTTCATATTCAATAGCATCCTGTTATGATTCCACATGCACATAGGTTTTTTGTTAAGAAAGTACTCTACAGCTTTGATTCCATCACGATGGTGTATGCTCGTGTAGAGCGCACTGACATCCAAAGTGATGAGGACATAATCTTCTTGCCAAATTACCTCCTCCATCTTTCTTAGAAAGTCACTAGTATCTTGTATGTAGGAGGGCAGTTGTTTGACGTGTTCCTGCAAGAAGAAATCTACATATTTGGTGGTATTCTCCATTATACTGTCGCGTGCTGAGATAATTGGCCTTCCCGGTGGCTTGGCCGCGTTCTTGTGAATCTTGGGGATAAAATAAATGACCGGCATCACCGGATGGTCATTTTTAAGGAATTTAAATTCATCCCCACTTAACAGCCCCGCACCCTTCCATGCTACAAGTTTAACATAGAATTCGCTCCAAGCTTCCCTCACTGATTTCATGTCACTGCGCTTGTAGCAATCCCGGTCATTAAGGTGGCTGTATGCTTCCTCCAGATACAGATCACGTGGCCAGAGGACCACGTTCCCACCCTTATCGGATTGTCGTACTACAATATTCTCTTCTGCTTGTAGTTTTTTTATAAGTTGGCCATAACATTTGTCTTGGTAGGAGAATTTGCGACGTGTATGTAATGTAGAGATGTGCAATTTCTTCAGTTGATTAGTCATTAATTCATTAAACACATCTAAGTTATCGTGTAACATTATTGGATTAAATGTCGATTTGGGCTTGAAAGGTGTCTGTCCAGCCATACTAGTGCTTGGTACTCTTGCTACTCCAGCTTTTGGGGAACTTTGAGAGTTTGAACCTTCCTCATAAAGCTCATGTAGGTCATGTAATAGTTCCATATCTTGGACCGTGAGGGTGGATGGACTTGTTGTCAATGGAACTGCAGTTATCCGATTTGAGGTTTGTTCTTTCCTCTGTAGCATATGGAACTTGCGCAATTTCAGTTTCCTTGTGAATTTGTAAATGTCTATGCGAGTCTGTGCATAATTGAAGTCACACGATGGACTAAAAGATAATCCCAATGAGAGGATATCACGTTCATTATCGCTCAAATCCATGGATGTTAAATTGATTACAGCCAATCCATTGTCCTTACGGAACCCCTTGCTGATGTTTACTTGCGGTTCCATCTTTTGTAGGGCTTTTTGTTGTTTTGCTTGGGCGCGTTCCCTGAGCCCATGCCTTTCGCGTCGTTCCCTGCGTTTGAGGTTGAGTCTTTGTCGTTTTTGTTTAATTTTTGCATCCTTGGGCGTAATGTTTGTCTCCTGTCCTGGCGCAGACAGTCCAACTCCTGCGCCAAGGACAACTTTGTAAACCCCAACCTTGCAGTGGCATTTGCCTGCTCACCCTCAGATTCACTTCCAGGTGCCGAACTTAAGTCCGACATAGATGTTGAGGACTGTGCTCCATCTGTTGTATTAGCTGTTGTAACTGCATCACGTTTCTGCTCCTGGGGCTGTTTGAGGGACTGAAATTTTTTGGCAAACGTAAAGACCTGACCATTTTGATAGTCCAATTTATCCCTTTGGAATTTGAAGACTTTGCGTTTTTTGATAACCTCTTCCTCTTTAAGTAGGCGACCTAGCATTTCTTGACGCAGTTTTTTCTCATTATCGGACGGGCCCATTTTGTTTATTTCCTCATTGATTTCATCCATTTTAAACTGAAGGGCGGCGCGATCACTCTCCGCATATTTGACCAGAATCCTAACTAACTTGCAAGAAGATTCCAAATTGCATTCCGCCCACTCAGTTAACATTTTGGGATCCGGATTCTCATAGCTAGGCGCCAGCATAATGCGGAGCCCCCGCGGAATGCGCCCAACTTCCAAATATCTCGACAAGGAGCGATGCTCCCACCACTTTGATTGTTCATTACGCATTACTTTTTCCAATTTCCTAAAAAGCTCACGTAGATTGGAGCCTTCCACTTGCGGAACAGCAGAGTATGTACTTGCAACTGACTCGCTCACCGGCGAGTCATCAAACATTTCGCACGCCGCCTCTTCACGGCTCCTCAAAGCGTCGGCCGACATCGTGCAATTGTGGGTATGTATTGTGTGAACTGACACGGGCGGTTGAGAAAATACCACCACCAGCGCCGTTCGTACACTCCTCAACCAGACTATGAAGCAACAGTTCCTACCTTGGCCTCGTTTCAGACGTCGCTTGAGTCCTTCGATACAAGTTGAATCGTCGTAGGCTTCGGTAATAGTAATAGTGCTGTCTGGGGGCTGCTGCGGCTGAACCTCACAGGAACAGAGATCTCTTCCGGTACACGAAAGAACGCTTCCTGCCGCCTGGCCCAAATCCAAGGAGGGGTCCGTATAATACTGAAGAAGCAATTCAGCATATAGATCCACAAGAATTCCGTCACCCACTCCAACTTCGCTGAAAAGACGGTACGGACCCAAAGATTAGTGCAGATAATTTATTTCATATCATAACCCAGCACTGCCGCCATGACGCGTTTCGGCCCTGAAAGGGCCTTGATCACATGACGCAACGAGGAAAATGTTTTTACTTTTAAAGTGACAGTGATTACAACACGTGACCGTAGAACCATAGTTGCATAGATATAGAAAAAACACTCTCATATGGGCAAATAAACATGTTGAGAGTGCAACTTCCAGCCCAATGTGCAAATAGGCAAATAAATAAGTTATTCTCAAATATTGCGCTTAGATGCATAAATCAATTTCAAAAGAAGACATTTACCAATCAATTATATGTAAAATACATAAAAGCTAAGTTAAATGTTAAAAGATTATTATTGTGGTCACACTAAAAGCATAAATTCTAAAAACCGATGACATGGTTTAACCAATTAAGACAATGTGCAAGTAGGTACATGAAATTACACTTAAAAACAGGAAGAGTTTTCATGACTGTGCAAAATACCATGCTGTATGTGCAATTACGCTGCGTATAAAATGTGCATCAATTTTTAAATACCCAAAATGTTTTCACTGATTGGCAATAATAGCGTATATTACATTGATAGACTTCCTGAAGTTATGACATAGGTAAAGGTGATGCAGCAACATAGATAACGTGAAATATGCTTCTTCCTTTTCCAACATCACCTATAACAAACATATTGAGCCCCAGTGGGCATTTGTTAGTTAATTCACCATATGCATATTAGCTTCATACAGGATAATTGAGTATCAAACTATATAAATGAATGCTTCTAAAAACACATGCAGAAAATGTTTGGGCAGAGTATTAAAAAGGTCCCCGATATAGAGCACGCATTCAATTTTAAGTATAGTTAAATTGTCAATCATGGGCATTTTTCATTGGTGTAGATGCTGCATTGGTTACTTATGCTCCCAGTGACCAAATTTAACACTACAGATAAAGGCTGGAATATACTGCAACTTTGACTGTACGGTATAACTAAGAACAAGTGCCTGTGCATATGTGTGTGAAGTTTCTTTTTATAAAACACCGTGTATATTAAAAATAGCTGTTATATTTAAAATCTAATGAAGAGGTCTGTGCAAAATGTTTATAAATATTTCGTATTAGAATGTTGCACATAAAGTGAATTGATTCATAAGCAAGTATATAGATCATCACTGGAGTTGAGCCCGTTCGGCACCTTCGTATCCAACTCCAGGATGTATTTAGTCTCCAATTTCCTTAACAGCGCCTCTCGGTTGCCACCGCGTCTAAGTGGAGGAATAGTATCCACCACAAAGTAGCTAAAATGATCAAGGCAGTTTTTGTGAACTTCATTAAAATGCCTGGCAACTGGGTAGGCTGCATCGCTGTTACTGATTGCCCTCATGTGCTGGAGTATCCGCTTGTGCACCTGCAACTTGGTACTCCCAACATATTGCAGGCCACAGGAACACTCCAGCACATAAACGGCAAATTCTGTCTTGCATGTAAGTCTCTTGGAAATTGTAATGGGCAACTGATGAAAGGGGCTTTTGTATGTAGCTTTATTTTTACCATATCTACATGCTTTACATGTTTGACATCGGGTAAAGCCTTTCACATTCGATAGCCATGATTTAGCCACCGTAATTTCAGGACTGCTTTTAACCAACATGTCGCTCATGGAGCGTGCTTTACTGAATGTTATGTTAGGTGTATTCCTGAGAGTTTCACCTATTGTGGGGTCATTACGAACTACCACCCAGTTTTTATTAATTAATTTGCGCAGGACCCGGTGTTGACGGTTATAGGTTAGAATCAACCAGGGCTGCTCAGCCCCTGTTGTTGGTGCTTCTTTGGGTTCCCTTTCCTTCTTGGGAATTAGTGCCATAGCTCTGGGTATTGAGTTAGTTTTATGGATGGCCCTGTCAAGGATATCTGTCGAATAACCTCTAGCTAGAAACCTATTCTTGCTCTCAGTTTGGGCTGCTAAGCACTCTGCATCCACGCTACAGATTCGTCTGATTCGCAGCATTTCCCCAAAGGGGAGCATAAGTAACCAATGCAGCATCTACACCAATGAAAAATGCCCATGATTGACAATTTAACTATACTTAAAATTGAATGCGTGCTCTATATCGGGGACCTTTTTAATACTCTGCCCAAACATTTTCTGCATGTGTTTTTAGAAGCGTTCATTTATATAGTTTGATACTCAATTATCCTGTATGAAGCTAATATGCATATGGTGAATTAACTAACAAATGCCCACTGGGGCTCAATATGTTTGTTATAGGTGATGTTGGAAAAGGAAGAAGCATATTTCACGTTATCTATGTTGCCGCATCACCTTTACCTATGTCATAACTTCAGGAAGTCTATCAATGTAATATACGCTATTATTGCCAATCAGTGAAAACATTTTGGGTATTTAAAAATTGATGCACATTTTATACGCAGCGTAATTGCACATACAGCATGGTATTTTGCACAGTCATGAAAACTCTTCCTGTTTTTAAGTGTAATTTCATGTACCTACTTGCACATTGTCTTAATTGGTTAAACCATGTCATCGGTTTTTAGAATTTATGCTTTTAGTGTGACCACAATAATAATCTTTTAACATTTAACTTAGCTTTTATGTATTTTACATATAATTGATTGGTAAATGTCTTCTTTTGAAATTGATTTATGCATCTAAGCGCAATATTTGAGAATAACTTATTTATTTGCCTATTTGCACATTGGGCTGGAAGTTGCACTCTCAACATGTTTATTTGCCCATATGAGAGTGTTTTTTCTATATCTATGCAACTATGGTTCTACGGTCACGTGTTGTAATCACTGTCACTTTAAAAGTAAAAACATTTTCCTCGTTGCGTCATGTGATCAAGGCCCTTTCAGGGCCGAAACGCGTCATGGCGGCAGTGCTGGGTTATGATATGAAATAAATTATCTGCACTAATCTTTGGGTCCGTACCGTCTTTTCAGCGAAGTTGGAGTGGGTGACGGAATTCTTGTGGATCTATATGCTGAATTGCTTCTTGAGTATTATACGGACCCCTCCTTGGATTTGGGCCAGGCGGCAGGAAGCGTTCTTTCGTGTACCGGAAGAGATCTCTGTTCCTGTGAGGTTCAGCCGCAGCAGCCCCCAGACAGCACTATTACTATTACCGAAGCCTACGACGATTCAACTTGTATCGAAGGACTCAAGCGACGTCTGAAACGAGGCCAAGGTAGGAACTGTTGCTTCATAGTCTGGTTGAGGAGTGTACGAACGGCGCTGGTGGTGGTATTTTCTCAACCGCCCGTGTCAGTTCACACAATACATACTCACAATTGCACGATGTCGGCCGACGCTTTGAGGAGCCGTGAAGAGGCGGCGTGCGAAATGTTTGATGACTCGCCGGTGAGCGAGTCAGTTGCAAGTACATACTCTGCTGTTCCGCAAGTGGAAGGCTCCAATCTACGTGAGCTTTTTAGGAAATTGGAAAAAGTAATGCGTAATGAACAATCAAAGTGGTGGGAGCATCGCTCCTTGTCGAGATATTTGGAAGTTGGGCGCATTCCGCGGGGCTCCGCATTATGCTGGTGCCTAGCTATGAGAATCCGGATCCCAAAATGTTAACTGAGTGGGCGGAATGCAATTTGGAATCTTCTTGCAAGTTAGTTAGGATTCTGGTCAAATATGCGGAGAGTGATCGCGCCGCCCTTCAGTTTAAAATGGATGAAATCAATGAGGAAATAAACAAAATGGGCCCGTCCGATAATGAGAAAAAACTGCGTCAAGAAATGCTAGGTCGCCTACTTAAAGAGGAAGAGGTTATCAAAAAACGCAAAGTCTTCAAATTCCAAAGGGATAAATTGGACTATCAAAATGGTCAGGTCTTTACGTTTGCCAAAAAATTTCAGTCCCTCAAACAGCCCCAGGAGCAGAAACGTGATGCAGTTACAACAGCTAATACAACAGATGGAGCACAGTCCTCAACATCTATGTCGGACTTAAGTTCGGCACCTGGAAGTGAATCTGAGGGTGAGCAGGCAAATGCCACTGCAAGGTTGGGGTTTACAAAGTTGTCCTTGGCGCAGGAGTTGGACTGTCTGCGCCAGGACAGGAGACAAACATTACGCCCAAGGATGCAAAAATTAAACAAAAACGACAAAGACTCAACCTCAAACGCAGGGAACGACGCGAAAGGCATGGGCTCAGGGAACGCGCCCAAGCAAAACAACAAAAAGCCCTACAAAAGATGGAACCGCAAGTAAACATCAGCAAGGGGTTCCGTAAGGACAATGGATTGGCTGTAATCAATTTAACATCCATGGATTTGAGCGATAATGAACGTGATATCCTCTCATTGGGATTATCTTTTAGTCCAGCGTGTGACTTCAATTATGCACAGACTCGCATAGACATTTACAAATTCACAAGGAAACTGAAATTGCGCAAGTTCCATATGCTACAGAGGAAAGAACAAACCTCAAATCGGATAACTGCAGTTCCATTGACAACAAGTCCATCCACCCTCACGGTCCAAGATATGGAACTATTACATGACCTACATGAGCTTTATGAGGAAGGTTCAAACTCTCAAAGTTCCCCAAAAGCTGGAGTAGCAAGAGTACCAAGCACTAGTATGGCTGGACAGACACCTTTCAAGCCCAAATCGACATTTAATCCAATAATGTTACACGATAACTTAGATGTGTTTAATGAATTAATGACTAATCAACTGAAGAAATTGCACATCTCTACATTACATACACGTCGCAAATTCTCCTACCAAAACAAATGTTATGGCCAACTTATAAAAAAACTACAAGCAGAAGAGAATATTGTAGTACGACAATCCGATAAGGGTGGGAACGTGGTCCTCTGGCCACGTGATCTGTATCTGGAGGAAGCATACAGCCACCTTAATGACCGGGACTGCTACAAGCGCAGTGACATGAAATCAGTGAGGGAAGCTTGGAGCGAATTCTATGTTAAACTTGTAGCATGGAAGGGTGCGGGGCTGTTAAGTGGGGATGAATTTAAATTCCTTAAAAATGACCATCCGGTGATGCCGGTCATTTATTTTATCCCCAAGATTCACAAGAACGCGGCCAAGCCACCGGGAAGGCCAATTATCTCAGCACGCGACAGTATAATGGAGAATACCACCAAATATGTAGATTTCTTCTTGCAGGAACACGTCAAACAACTACCCTCCTACATACAAGATACTAGTGACTTTCTAAGAAAGATGGAGGAGGTAATTTGGCAAGAAGATTATGTCCTCATCACTTTGGATGTCAGTGCGCTCTACACGAGCATACACCATCGTGATGGAATCAAAGCTGTAGAGTACTTTCTTAACAAAAAACCTATGTGCATGTGGAATCATAACAGGATGCTATTGAATATGATCTTAATATGCCTGACCAACAACTTTTTCTTATTTTACAACCAAATTTTTCAACAAATGAGAGGAGTTGCCATGGGGGCCTGCTTCTCCCCAAGTTATGCTTGTCTCCATATGGGACTATGGGAGGAGCAGGTCCTCAAAACTAAATTTGCGCATGTTTTGGCAAATAATATAATCAGATGGTATCGTTACATTGATGATTTATTTTTGATTTGGAGGGGTAATGAACAAGAAGCTCTCTCATTCATAGAACAGATCAATGACAATGATTTGAACCTGCACTTTGTGTCAAATATCAGCAAAAATACAGTTAACTTTTTGGATGTGGAAATATATGTCAGTCAGGGAAAACTCGAAACTAATTTACATCGAAAATCCACAGCAGGCAACACGTTGCTTCATGCTACCAGCCATCACCCAGACCACTTGATTCGCAGCATTCCCTTTGGGGAAATGCTGCGAATCAGACGAATCTGTAGCGTGGATGCAGAGTGCTTAGCAGCCCAAACTGAGAGCAAGAATAGGTTTCTAGCTAGAGGTTATTCGACAGATATCCTTGACAGGGCCATCCATAAAACTAACTCAATACCCAGAGCTATGGCCCTAATTCCCAAGAAAGAAAGGGAACCCAAAGAAGCACCAACAACAGGGGCTGAGCAGCCCCGGTTGATTCTAACCTATAACCGTCAACACCGGGTCCTGCGCAAATTAATTAATAAAAACTGGGTGGTAGTTCGTAATGACCCCACAATAGGTGAAACTCTCAGGAATACACCTAACATAACATTCAGTAAAGCACGCTCCATGAGCGACATGTTGGTTAAAAGCAGTCCTGAAATTACGGTGGCTAAATCATGGCTATCGAATGTGAAAGGCTTTACCCGATGTCAAACATGTAAAGCATGTAGATATGGTAAAAATAAAGCTACATACAAAAGCCCCTTTCATCAGTTGCCCATTACAATTTCCAAGAGACTTACATGCAAGACAGAATTTGCCGTTTATGTGCTGGAGTGTTCCTGTGGCCTGCAATATGTTGGGAGTACCAAGTTGCAGGTGCACAAGCGGATACTCCAGCACATGAGGGCAATCAGTAACAGCGATGCAGCCTACCCAGTTGCCAGGCATTTTAATGAAGTTCACAAAAACTGCCTTGATCATTTTAGCTACTTTGTGGTGGATACTATTCCTCCACTTAGACGCGGTGGCAACCGAGAGGCGCTGTTAAGGAGATTGGAGACTAAATACATCCTGGAGTTGGATACGAAGGTGCCGAACGGGCTCAACTCCAGTGATGATCTATATACTTGCTTATGAATCAATTCACTTTATGTGCAACATTCTAATACGAAATATTTATAAACATTTTGCACAGACCTCTTCATTAGATTTTAAATATAACAGCTATTTTTAATATACACGGTGTTTTATAAAAAGAAACTTCACACACATATGCACAGGCACTTGTTCTTAGTTATACCGTACAGTCAAAGTTGCAGTATATTCCAGCCTTTATCTGTAGTGTTAAATTTGGTCACTGGGAGCATAAGTAACCAATGCAGCATCTACACCAATGAAAAATGCCCATGATTGACAATTTAACTATACTTAAAATTGAATGCGTGCTCTATATCGGGGACCTTTTTAATACTCTGCCCAAACATTTTCTGCATGTGTTTTTAGAAGCGTTCATTTATATAGTTTGATACTCAATTATCCTGTATGAAGCTAATATGCATATGGTGAATTAACTAACAAATGCCCACTGGGGCTCAATATGTTTGTTATAGGTGATGTTGGAAAAGGAAGAAGCATATTTCACGTTATCTATGTTGCCGCATCACCTTTACCTATGTCATAACTTCAGGAAGTCTATCAATGTAATATACGCTATTATTGCCAATCAGTGAAAACATTTTGGGTATTTAAAAATTGATGCACATTTTATACGCAGCGTAATTGCACATACAGCATGGTATTTTGCACAGTCATGAAAACTCTTCCTGTTTTTAAGTGTAATTTCATGTACCTACTTGCACATTGTCTTAATTGGTTAAACCATGTCATCGGTTTTTAGAATTTATGCTTTTAGTGTGACCACAATAATAATCTTTTAACATTTAACTTAGCTTTTATGTATTTTACATATAATTGATTGGTAAATGTCTTCTTTTGAAATTGATTTATGCATCTAAGCGCAATATTTGAGAATAACTTATTTATTTGCCTATTTGCACATTGGGCTGGAAGTTGCACTCTCAACATGTTTATTTGCCCATATGAGAGTGTTTTTTCTATATCTATGCAACTATGGTTCTACGGTCACGTGTTGTAATCACTGTCACTTTAAAAGTAAAAACATTTTCCTCGTTGCGTCATGTGATCAAGGCCCTTTCAGGGCCGAAACGCGTCATGGCGGCAGTGCTGGGTTATGATATGAAATAAATTATCTGCACTAATCTTTGGGTCCGTACCGTCTTTTCAGCGAAGTTGGAGTGGGTGACGGAATTCTTGTGGATATATATATATATATATATATATATTGCCCAGTGATAATTATAGTTAGGCTCGTGTTTGCATCAGCGTTGAGTCCCACTTTATTTAATGTCTACATGGGTTCCTTGGCGCACATAGTCACTCCATCTGGGGTGCAGATTGTCACGTATGCCGACGACACTCAGTTGGTCGTCTTCTTGAATAAAAAAGACAATTCTAGATCAGGCCTAACTTCTTGCCTGGAAAAAGTGGCCAGATGGATGGACACCTCATTTTTGAAGCTTAATGGGGCGAAAACTGAGGTTATGCTCCTTGGCAACGCCGTTCCGCTTAACATAGACTCCTTTTGGCCTAATTGTCTGGGTACTCCTCCGGTCCCGAAAAAGTATATAAAAAGCCTAGGAGTTGTATTGGATTCCAATTTGGATTTTAAGGAACAGGCTCGGAAAGTGGCAGCCACCTGTTATGGCCTTATGAGGATGATTAGGAAAATCCTCCCAGTATTACCTCTCATGTCTAGAAGGCTGCTTGTACAAGCACTGATTTTGTCACGGCTTGATTATGCCAACTCTTTATACTTAGGAGCTCCCCTTTCTACAACTAAAATACTGCAGACAGTTCAAAATTGTGCAGCTCGGCTGCTTCTAAATGTTCCGAAATGGCTTTCAGCCAAACCTGCTCTTGCCTCTCTGCATTGGCTCCCAATTCAGGAGAGGATTCAGTTTAAAGCTATGTGTATTGCACATAAAGCACTCTCCGGAAAAGGATCTCCATTGATTTGTGCAATGATCCATCCCTACCATCCCAAAAGAGCCTTAAGATCAGAAAATAAACATCTGTTGACAGTTCCAAAAATCAAACGAATGAGAAGTGGAGGTCGCCTTTTTTCTTACAATGTTGCCAAGACCTGGAATCTTATTCCCCTCCACACTCGTTCACAACCAAACTACATGAGCTTCCGTAAGCAGCTAAAAACCTTTCTCTTTCCTTGACGGGTTTTGAATTGAGTATTTGTGTTCTTCTTAGCGCTGGGATGCCCTTGGGTAACCAGGCGCTTTATAAGTGCTACCTCATTCATTCAGGCACTTTATAAGTGCTACCTCATAGGAAATGCATTTCTGTGTTGCTAATAACGTTGGCCCCATTTGTCGAATCTCCACAAAACTTTCCGGATAAAGTGCTACTTTTCCACTAGTTTGCACCTGGAAAATTTTGGGGTGATCCATCAAGCAGGGGCTGGGAAAAAGGTGAGTCCCAAAACTCGTTTTCCCCTTTCATTTTTTCCATAGGAACTTTAGATCCTGCTACAGCTCAAACTGCTGAACAGATTTACACCAAATTTGACAGAAACCAAGCTCTTGGTCCAGAAAGAGTGCTTTTTGTGTTTTGGTGTAAATCCATTCAGTAGTTTTGGAGAAATTAAGGTAAGGACCAGCGGAGCCGACAGATCTCAAAGTGAGAACTGATTGGCTGCCACCACCTTGTGGCTCAGAGGAGAAGAAGACAGGTAAACAGGGTCTTTTTGATATGCCCAAAGGTTTATTTCAAACAATAAAGTTATCCTAGGGTGCTTTAGTCTCTCTTCCGTCAGAGAGTATAGTTCCTGGTTCCCCTGGACTCGACGTGTCGGGAAGAACAACCTCGCAGGCGGGCTTTCGGTCCTTGCCTCGGTTTACAGGAACCCCAGAAAGAAAAGAAAAGGCTATTTAGGGAACAGTTGCAGTGCTCAAAGGCATCCAGGAGAAGGGAGTGAAGGAACACACACACCCGACCGACACCAGTGACGCTGTGCTACAGTAACAGCAGTGTTGCAGGGGAGAGGCTGGCTATAGGGATCTAACAGGCTGCGCGTCCCTTCCACCCGACTTCCCCTTGTCCCACGCGGCCCCCAGGTGGTCCCGTACCTTTCTAAGCCACGACCCTCCTGGGCCGTGGCCGGCTTCAACGCAGTGCCGGATCGGGTCCGGCCCCCTCTTTTCCTCGTCACAGGTGGGCTCGCCTTCGGTCTCCTTGATTCCGGGGTCCCGCTCGGTTTCGATCTCCAAGTCGGCTCCTGCCTCGGGGGATGTCCGGAGTCCTCCCAGTCCTGGACTCACAACGAAGGTTCGGAGCACCGGTTCAGGCTTCTCCTCTCCAGGCAAACGGCTCCTGAACGCGAGCGCCAGCTCCTCCGTCTCGTCCCGTTTTGAACACTCATCATCTGACCAAACCACGTGATCGGGCCGGGAGGCCGGGAAAAGCGAGCCCTTAAAGTAACAGCGGCCGTCATACGAAGGGGCCTGAAAACAGAGGAGGGAAGAGGGTGACAGGTAAGGTGGCATCTCGTCTGTTGTGGAAGGCCAGGAGGGAGAGTCAGCAGGAGGCACCTCGCCACACACCTCAACCAGGAAGTGGTGGCAGCCAACTTAGTAGTCAGGACTCATCACAAGTCCTAAGAAAAACGCAAAAAAAAAAACTTATGGGGGCAGGATACAGATACACTAACCTCCTAGGCCTGGTGGTATGGTTCCAGATGGAACCCACCTGGGGCCAAAAACGTTTTAATTTTTTTTTATTTTGCCGCGAATCCACAACAAAATAAAATAAAAAAAAATAGAAATGTGTTCTCCTGTGCTTTTTTTTTTAAACCTCCCTGGAGTGGGCCAGTGCCCGGGGGTACAACTGTTTTATTTTTTGGGGGAATAGTGTGCACATGGCTACCCTCTCCAGGCCGATTTTGGCCCAGGGGACCCCATTCCCTGGGGCCCAATGTATATTTTACGGGAAGGGGGCATGTGGCCCCCCTTCCCAGGCTGTTTTGGGCTCTGGAGACCCCATCTCCTCGGGCCAGAATTATGTTTTAAGGGGAGTGGTTTGTGGGTCTGGGTACCCCATCCTCTGGGGCCCGACATATTTTTATGGGGAGTGGAGCACGTGACACCCCCCAGGCCCTATTCGGCCCCTAGATCCCCATCCCCTGGGGCCCACTATATTTGTTAGGAGGAGGAGGGCCGCACAGATGGCGCTAGGCACAGTGAAAGAGAGAAGGAAAAGGGTTATCTCCAAACAAACAGCGTCCGTGAGGCTGTTTTTTAAGGCTTGCGGCGTGTGCCACAGTTGATCACTTCAACAAGGACTGTGTTTTTCAAAACTGACTCTGCCGTCCGTTGGCCAGAAAAGCTGCATGCGACCCCTCTGTGGACTGATGGTGGCCAGAGGGGGCCTTTGAAAAGTCATACAGTTAAGTAATGTTACAGGATGGCTGCTGTTCCTCCAGTTGGTAAAATGTACTTTGTGTTTTTTAAAGTCAAAGTTCAATGTCAAGTTTGAACAGAGATTGCACCTTTCTCCTGCCAGTTCAACTGTACTCAGCAGCCTCGATTGTGGTCACATCCCTTGATTTCGCCATCTCTGGTATATTCTCAGAAGCAGCTGAAGCTTCCCTTCTGAGTCACAGGCCCGGACAGTCATGCCTTCCCCTTTTATACTATAGTTTGCATTGGTTTGTTCTTTAACTCTGCAGGACAGTACTTTATTCCTCTTTTTAAAGGCGTTGTTAAAAAGCTTATGTGTTCCATCAGAAAGCGGTTGTTGTAAGTACATTAGTGCGGTAAACAAGTCACCCCCACCCAATCTGCTGGGTGGCTGTCTATCCATGTAATGATTTCCAAAGAGGTCAGTGTAGCAACCAATCCAGCCTTGGATATTGGGGAATTCATGACCACTGCGAGCACCAGTTACCCCTAAAGCTGTGTTTGTAGCCTCTCCAGACCCACCCGCGCTCTGGATCTTGTCTAGGTTCTATTACATGATTAACCCCTTCAGTGCAAGGCGGGTGAGGCGCAGGATGTTTTCCCACCAGCTCGGGGAGAGCAGTCGCATGACTCTCATAGCCTAAGACTCTCATGGCCTATTACATTTTCTTTTATCCGGGCCAGCATGTGCGCAAGGAGCAGGGTGTGTCTGTCTGACTCAAGTCATACTGTATGTGAGCTCTCTCTGGCAGCTCAAGACCTCCAACGCCAGGGACATGACACAAGGCCGTGCAAGCCGCCTGCCCCAGCACCTTCTCAGCATACAATTGGGAGTCCGGCCTGCTGCATGAGAGAATGTTAAAGAAAGCTGAACTTCTGCACGCGGCCACTTCTCACCAGCAAGAGGCCTACTTCTCAGCTACAGTCATCAGCACTGCCTCCTGCAGCCCAGTGACCCCCTGCCTAGCATTGTCTCCAGCCAGAAGACACTTATGGTGGCACAGTCAGATAAGTCTAGCAGTTTGTGGTTCACTCATGATGAGTCAATGGGGTGATGTCTCTGTCAGTGGCAGCAGGTCACATGCTCATCTCTGCAGCAAGCGTTAACCCGCTAGACTTCCAGTATAAGATACTATACTGACAAACAGAGGCATGCTTTTTTTCTTCATTTCGTGCTATTTTCAGATGCACAATCCACAAGTAATTTCTTATCAGGCTATGTATATGCCTCAGGTCCCAGGCACACTTTATTATGAGAGGGCAGGCGCATAATGCACATCTCGACTTCAGCTGTCACAGACTACTATAACCCAGCAGCCCATTTCTGATAAAAATGGAAAGCATCTATTTTCATAATGTCAAAAATAAAAACCTTTTTAGACAATCAGTATGAATGAAGATTAAGCGACAACTTCCTTCCCTTGAATTAAAAAAGAAAAACAATCCTACTAGGACCTTACACCTCGTCTTAATGATTGAAAAAGGTATTCTTAAATTATGATGAATGATGTTTAGGAATCTCCAGCTCCAAGCAGCTTTAAAAGCCAGCCCTTCACCATCCAATGAAATATAATATGCTGTTCTTTGGATGCCATTGACTAAGGATGCAGCCCATGCCTTATCTCCATTAAATCTAGTGAACCAATAAATCAAAGAGAGAGAACAGAAAGACATGCTAATAACCTGACTGTGGAAAGGAAACCGCTATCCATTTTCTGAGAAAAAAACATATATTCAGTAGATACACTTAAAGATGGCCTCCTAGCACCGTATATAGTCAGGAAAAAAACCTTAATTTTACAAACATATAATACTCGCTCTGCTTGATGACCCTCTTAGAAATGGTTTTGCTGCACTTTCAAGATCTTTTTAGAGCAACTTATAGCTTAAAAGTCACAATTTCTGATATTTATCTCTTTCCCTTTTTTTAATTGCTTGGTTTTATTTACGAGAAGTGTCACTGTAAGTGTCACACAGAGGAAAGAGTGACCCCATAAGAAAGTACCAGTGGACTGTTCTGATCCGACTATTGAATATAGCTGTGCAGAGGCACCTATCAAGGCGAACATTTTATAACGACTAGTCTGCTTGTTTTGGGGCAGATTTACAAGCCCCTTGCGCTGCCAGTGCATCACATTTTGTGACGCATTGGCAGCGCATTTTTCTGCCCCATATTTACAAGGTTGTCCTTGTAAATATGGACCCTTTACACGCAGCACTTTGCGTGAAAGGGGCATTACATGGGTGTTGCTTGACAGCTTGCACTTCCTATTTGAGTATAGAAAGAGGCAAGAGAAGTACAGAAAGAGGCAAGAGAAGTACAGAAAGAGGCAAGAGAGGAGCAGAGAGGTGCAGAAAGATGGAAGAGGGGTGCAGAAAGAGGCAAGAGGGGTGCAGAAAGAAGCTAGAGAAGTGCAGAAAGGAACAAGAGAGGTGCATAAAGAGTAACAAATGTGCAGAGAAGTGCAGAAAGAGGCAAGAGAAGTGCAGAAAGAGGCAAGAGAGGAGCAGAGAGGTGCAGAAAGATGGAAGAGGGGTGCAGAAAGAGGCAAGAGGGGTGCAGAAAGAAGCAAGAGAAGAGCAGAAAGAAACAAAAGAGGTGCAGAAAGAGGCAAGAGGGTTGCAGAAAGAAGCAAGAGAGGTGCAGAAAAAAGCAAGTGAAGTACAGAAAGAAGCAAGAGAAGTGATGAAAGAGACTTGAGAGTTGCAGAAAGAAACAAGAGAGGTGCAGAAAAAAGCAAGAGAAGTGCAGAAAGAGGCAAGTGAGGTGCAGAAAGAGGCAAGAGAGGTGCAGAAAGAGGCAAGTGAGGTGCAGAAACAGGCAAGAGAACTGCAGAAAGAGGCAGGAGAGTTGCAGAAACAGGCAAGAGAGGTGCATAAAGAGGGAACAGTGGTGCAGAGAGGCAAGAGAGGTGCAGAAACGGCGAGAGGTGCAGAAAGAGGGAACAGGTGATCCAGCGGCGTACTAGTAACAGATACTCCACTACCATATACTCACCTGGGCCCATATAACTTCTTTCTCTTTCTTACACTACAACACCAAGTAGACCGCTGGAACTTTATAGTTTTATAATTTTCATACCTCACGATCTAGTTATTTCTTCTCTAACTAAATCTTTCACTAATCAAATAGTTCTTTCCTCTGGTCAATGGACCATTTAGGTGGAACTAGTTGATGGTGATAATTAACATAATTTGATTAAAACATTTCTTGATAAAAAATAATCACAGACTCTGTAAATTTTTAAAATCTTTATCTAAATTAATTGGGTGTGAACCATTTCAAAAACGTTTCAGTACAAACACCCTCATTCGCAAGAGTGCCAATTCAATCAAAATTCATTAGAAATAACAGTAATTCAGATCCACACAACAAACTATGCTCAGAAAGAAGAGGATAGAGAGAGAAGAGCATTTATCAAGACGATGAATTTGTAGTTACCAAGTATGGTGTGAAAACCAACCCCCTGGCCAAAGGGCTGGTAAGGGTCCCCAGGACAGATCAGGAGACAAAGGCTTCAGGACAGGAATCAGGACAGGATACTTCACCTCTCTAGATACCGACGACTACGTCGCACCCCTCTCTGACACTCTCTTCCTCCTCGTGGTTCTTCCGCAATCTTCTTTCTAACCCACCCAACTTAAGTAGATGGTTCTGCATTCGATTTCTTCATCAGTATTTCAGAGCATCAGCACCACCCCAGCACCAACAGCATCTCGAGCTTTGCATCGCCTCAGCACACCCCGTTCTTTTCAGCTAACTAGACTACCTCAATTATACCCTTCCATAAGCATGTACCACCCATTAATGTTTCAATTTTGCAAAATACTAACTCTGATTGGACAGGCGAGGGGGGGATGATCATCACACCATGCTTATATTTCATTTATTTCTTTAAACCTTTGTTTCAAAACTCTTCCCCTCAAACTTTTATTCCGCCCTTCCTTTCCCATACATCTTTAAACTTTATTAATACAAATGTATCGACTTTCTGAATACAGTTCCTTCATATGAACTCTTCACCCTCATGTTCCCAGGGCACATCCTCGCCGACCTTGGATGCGTGACAAGTCCTTAGTCATCTTTTTGAATTTCCACACCAGGGCGCTCGACTCAGACAAATTTGACAGGTCCAAATACGCATTAATAATAAAGTCAAAAGGAAGAATGCTATTCTCAAAAATAAATTATTTCACTGTATACCACCAACCTCTACTCTAGCCCATACCATTTATTATTTCTCTTTCTGCATTTGCGTTAGTATAAAACTTATTTTCTAATTTCTGCAAGCAGGTGCCATGCATGTGAGTTTTCAAGCGGCCATTTTATAGTTCTTTGCGCAAGCGCCAGAATTTCCCTCCAAGCGTCAGCACGTCATACTACGTAGATGTAGTAGACGCATGCGCAGTAAAGATCCCGTGTTATAATGCATCTTAGTCCTACGTTTATGTTAATGCAGTTAGTAAACACATAGGCAAGCTTCATTTTTCTCCTGTGTGTAACGGAAATCCGTATTATTAATCACAAAACACGTCGTTAGTAATTCGCTAGTGAGTTAAAACGAGTGGATTGTTTTCCGAGCAAGTCTCAGGTACGAGTCCTTGCTCCATCAATCCCCTCTCTGATGGCATATTAAGCCATCACAAAATTACCCATCCATCCCAGATACCAACTTTAATACTTCTCAGTTTTCTCTATTGTCTTCCCAACTTCCACCAACAATTTCGTTTCCTTCTAAATCTTCTTATATAACCTGCCTTTCAGTTCTTCCAAACTTATTTCATCATATTTCCTCTTTCGTGTCTGTCCCTTTCCCTTTCTCTCCAAGTGTACCTTTACTTTCGTACCTTTTCTACAACTTTTATATGTGACTATTACTAACATCACTATCATTATTATCATAACTAATGGTATTATTATTTGACCTATAAAACTTTTCCCAAAATCAACAAACCATTTCCCTATTGATGTTATACTCTTTGTTAGTCTTCCCCATACACTGTCAACCTCCAGTTGGGTCAAATCTTTATGCATTCCCATAATATTTTCAATGTATCCTTTCATTTCTCTGCTCTTGTCCGGAATATAAGTGCAGCAATGTTGAACTTTCAACATGCCACAGACTCCACCTTCTTTTGCTAACAATATATCAAGAGCAAGACGGTTCTGTAAAACCATAGATCTAATTGCAACCATTTCCATGTTAATCATTAGAAATCCTCCTACAGTGTCTGTAGCAAGACGATGAACTATGGTTGATAGCTTACAAATTTTCTGTGAATTTAGAATGACTCCAACTGAGGGTATCAGTGCACTAAAAATATCTCCTACAATTTCAGAAAAACTAGCTCTTCTTTTACGTGTTAGTCCATTAGAATTCCCATTGGTTCCACTGATTTTATCAACATGATACATTTTTGGAAAAACTATTCCAAAATAACAGCTTCCGTACCATCTTGCAGGTAACCTATAATAGGCATTGCTCCCACAAACATAATACACTCCTGGAAACACAGGATCAGTTCCCCCTTTTAGTCCCCATCCTCCTAATATTAGGAAATTATGTTCACATTCACTGGAACCAATGTAATTATTATTATAATCTGTCTTTAACCTATGGAGGCAGAATTTTCCCCTTTTCACAAAGTCCAGGGACATCGCAGCATGAGCCTTGCCACTTGCATGGATTCCCTCCTTCCCAACCCATGGAGGTACATGGGTTTTCTGTGTAGTTGCCTTCCTCATCAAATCCTGTCTCCTTTCTTCTACTAAATTCAAAAAATCTTTTTCTTCTTTTCTTAATATACATGTTAGATTGTCTCTACGTGCTTGAACTAAATCTATTGAACTAAGGGGGATATTAGCAACAACTTGCGATAATTATCGCAAACCGCGCTTAGCGTGTTTTTTTTTATCGCCGCCTATCGCTGGATTTTATCGTGGAGATAACACATTATTAGCAACGTTTATCTCCAATGCGATAAAATATCCAGCGATAGCGGCGAAATGCGTGAATATCGCTGGAAATCCAGCGATATTCACGCATTAACGCCATGGTGGACTTAGCCTGACAATCCACCTCCCATTGAACAAACAGGTAAGTCCTGTTTTTAGCAGGTGTTAAATTCTAGCGATAATCGCGCTTAGCGCGACTTTTTTTATCGCTTCGCGGGCGTTGCTAATAGGGGGAAGTTGTGTTAGTGACTGTTTTCTGTCGCTTTTAGTTGGGAACGCCTACCTTGCATGTCATTAGCGATAATTATCGCTGGCATGCCAGGCGATAGGAAAACCTGCCGCTATCGCCAGAAAGCTGTTGCTAACGCCTGTTAGCGACAGCTTGCTGATAGGGCTATAAAAATATCGCCGCTTTAGCGGCAAAAAGCGCAGCTAAAGTGGCGATACTGCCCTTGCTAATATGCCCCTTATTTTTATGAAAAATTCACCCAAAAACTGCGTTTTTACTACTAGCTACTGGATTCATACTCTTTCTAATAGGTAGTTCAGAAAATACTACATCTAAATTAGAATAAAAATACTGAAGTCTCCCTGTAGCGTAAAATAAACTTGATAAGATACTACATGACACACCATAAGTTAAGGGTATATGGTGATAGGTCATTCCTTCTGATACTGATGAGGGTAACTTCATACACACGTAGCAGTTATTAATCTCCATAGTACTAACATATTGAAATAACAACTTAATAAACACATTAGAGGACGTATTATAGTCTGATTCATTATGATAATTTGCTTCATCTTCTACCCCTATTTCTATTTTAGTTTCTCTTATTCTATCCACTTTAGCTTTAGTATCTGTGTTATTCTTGTCACTTGTTTTTATTATTAAAGGTTGTTAGGAATAACCATCCTAATGCTGCTAATAAAATACTACAAAAACAAAATCTAAAACACTTTCTTTTTACTCCACATTTTGGTTTTCAAGGTAACTTCAATGTCTGCCATTTTATTACTGAGAAAATTTCTTTTCTCTTATCTTTTTCTTTTTACAGTCTTAGCCTTTCTTTTTGTTCTTAAGGAGGTTTCAATTTGCTTTCATCAATTTGTGCAATATGAACCTCTTCTGTCTCATCAGACAGATCCAGGGACTCAAATTCTTCGAGAATGACATAGGTCCACTCTGGAGCCTTGTATCTCCTGTTTACATTTCTCAATCTTGGACTTCTTCGAGTTATTTTTGCTAAGGTTTGTTTAGGTCTTGTTTGACGTGTGATTTCGTTCACTTGCTCTGGTTTCTTTTCAGATTTTCTCAGATAATATTTTAATTTCTTTACTCCAGTTGGCCAATTGTCTCCCTTTCTGACTCTTTTGATTTGTACTGCGTTTTCACCTTCTTTATCTCCTTGTAAAGTTCTTTTTATTTCATTTATTTTGGGCACAATCTGTTCTGTGTCTCCGTTTTCTGTGCTTGTACCTTCTTTTGCTTCCTCCTGCTCAGGTTCTACTGTTTTTTGTTCTACTTCTTCCTGAGCTTGTTCTTCTAATTCTATCTGACCTTGTTCAGGACTTAGTTCAAACCTTTCTTCTTCTGCCTGAACTTGTTCTTCTAACTCTACCTGGTCCTGTTCAGGTCTCAATTCAAACTTTTCTTCTTCCGCCTGAACGTGTTCTTCTATTTTTCCCTCCTCAGGTTTGTTTGTGTCTCTTTCTATTTTCACCTGAGTGTGTTCTTCTTCTCCTGTCTCTTCCTGACTACTTTCCTGTCTTTTCAGTTCTGTTCTTCTTCTTCTGGTTTCAGCAACATCATCAATTATTTCAATCACTGGGATCCATTCTTCCTGACTTATCTCGGGCTGTTCGTCACATGGTTGTCTTTCAGAATCTATCACTCTAGATTCTTCAATTTCACAGTTTACAACTCCTGACGCTTCAGCCTGCTCAGTCAGTGGTGGCTCTTGTTGATCTGATGGGTTCTGAACTCTTCTGGTATGGCTGGCATGAATCCGATTGGGAAAACCTGCACACTTCACTGCTGTGGTAGTGACTAGTATGACTTGCCGCGGTTTATCCCACCTTGGTGCTAGGCACGATTTTCTTGCGTGTTTCTTCACTAGCACCCAATCTCCAGGATTCAAATCATGCGCTTGGTCTGGCTGTCTTTCAACTGCGTCTTCTCCAACCTGGTGAGAGATAGAACGCATCATTTCAGCCAATCCTTTGCAATAGTCCAATACCAGATCATCAGTGATACTCATTAGCTTATTTCCAGGAATAAATGCCTGTCTCATAGCTCTTCCCATGAGAATTTCATGTGGGCTCCTTCCTGTTTTTCTGTCTGGAATGCTTCTGAGACCCATTAATACAAGAGGTAATGCATCTGGCCATTTCAGCTTTGTGGATGCACACACCTTTCCCAATCTTGACTTGATTGTGCCATTCATTTGCTCAACAACTCCAGAAGCCTCTGGACGATAAGCACAGTGCAGTTTTTGTTCAATGTTAAACGCAGCAGAGATTAATCGAATTATTTCATTATTAAAATGAGGGCCTCTATCTGATTCCAAAGTGACCGGAAAACCAAATCTCGGCACTAACTCCCTCAACAACAATTTGGCAACTGTAAGACTGTCATTTCTTCGAGTTGGATAGGCTTCCACCCATCTTGAGAAAAGGCATACTATGACAAGTATGTATTTCAGTCCATTGCATGGGGGTAATTCAATAAAATCGAACTGTAATCTGGTGAAGGGTCCTTCTGCCTTTCCGATTTTTCCCCAGCTTACCACTGTCTTTCTACCTGGGTTCTGCTGTTGACAGGTTAAGCATCTTTGACAAAGGCTCTCTGCGACTACCCTGAACTTTGGATTATACCAACTCTGTCTGAATAGCCTGATCATTGAATCTCTCCCTATGTGTGTTTCTCCATGGTACACTCTTGCCATTTTTGAAAGCAGACAATCTGGCATGACTGGTCTTCCATCTAAATACACCCACACCTCATCATGTGGTCTCTTTGTACAGGCTGCTTTTATCCAAATTTATTTTTCCCTTTCCTCAACTTCTTCTTGTAACTGTCTAATCTCATCCCATGTTTCTGGTACTGAGAAGTACATAAGTTGGCATCTGGATTCACCCGTTTCAATTTTTCTTTTTATGACTACTGATGTGCAGCGCATTTTACAACTGCTATCTCTTTTGGCAATTGTGATGATTTTGGGGTCCCCCCTAACCTAGGGGGAGGACCAAGCAGATGCCTTGAACACAAAGAGCATATCATGCTGAACGATTCAGTGGTGGTCCCATCCTCTTAGGACCACCCCAAGCACAGTTATGGGCAAAAATACAATCCCAATCAAAGGCCCTGCAAAGCATTATGGGACAAGATTAGCAGTGGGCAGTGAATATTATAGCATCCAATATCAAAATAATTCTACAAAGAGCTGCAGTTCAACTAGTCTTTACTAGGTGTCCCTCACGAGTCAAATGCAAAAGCATTGAAATTATTACATCAAGCTGCAGTTCAACTAGTCGTTGCTAGGTGTCCCTCAAGTCAAATGCTTTTGCATTTGACTATTTAATGGAACTGTCACAAGTTGTGGTTTCTGGGAAATCTTATTATCCCCATATAATGGGATTACTGGACCAATGGTTACTGGTACTGTTAAAGCTTCAGTATTTAAATTCAATGGACTTATCCTTTGAACTAGTTCTTCCCTAGTTTTATTCAAAGCTTCTCTTTCACTATCTTGCAACACTCTATTATATGATGTCTCATGTAAAATCTGTGGAGTTAATGGTATTCCCATTACTGGCACACTTGGGACAACCTTACTAACTGCTTCTTGATACGGTGGTGGATTTTTCACTAAAATATCCTCCAGTAACTCATCATCTGATTCACCATATCCTACTGTGTTCAAATGTTTTGTTTTCTCCTTACACTTTCCTCCAGATTGTTCCTCAGCCATCAACACTGGGTATAATCCTTCTGATACCATAGCTCTCCTCCACTGTTTTATCTGCCCTTCTCGTGACTCATGCAAGTGTCTCGGAAAAAATCCTCTATATCTTCCACCTCTGCATTTCTCTCGTTCATATGACTCAGTCTCCCATTCTTCCGAAGCCTCATATTGAGTTAACCTAGGTCTAGGTTCTAAATCATTCATTTTCAATCTTAAATTCTGAAGAATCCTCCCATTAAACGTACCATCCTTAGGAAATGCTAACACCCCATCATCCTTTGTGTACTCTATCCAGTTTTCCAACCACACGCAGGTATGATATCCTCTCTCCATCATCATGAAAGATGCTGGTGTCTTCAGTGGTGGAATAGGAATTCCCTCTCTAGTCAACACAGGCTTATCCTTTATAAAGAAACTCTTTATTTTCTTAAAAAATGACATCTTTCTCTTTTCTTCATACATTCTTGAGGATCGGTGTAGGAATGTATTCCGTAAACCCTTGAAATTTTCTTCCTGTACGTCTTGCACTCACTGTCAAATCGAAGTCCTGCATACAATCTTCTCTTCACCAATTCTAGCCCGGCTTCTAACTGACTATCCAATCAAATCAGGTTTACACTCGTGATCCACCCAATGCCAGCACAGCCTTTTCCTGACGTCAGTTCTGCTCCTTCCTACTGACCCCTCCTTTACAAGGCTGCTCCTGTCACACACCCGCTGTGTCTACCAATCCCAGCGCGGCTCTCTGTGACGTCAGTACCACTCCGGCAACTGACCCTCCCTTTGCAAGGTAATACGAAACTTTACTTCTTGAAATTCTCTTTAAATTTCTTTGTTAATAACGACGTAAAAACATTCGCTACTCTGTCTGTTCCACTAAATCAAAGGATAGTTTATTTCTTTTCACTGCGAGTAAAACCTTCCGCTTACTCTTCACTTAAGCTTCAGAGAACCTGCTACTCCTCCGGTGTCACCCGTTAGGGAATTTTGAGACCGATGTTTCACTAGCGAACTCCTTTTGCTGTCAATCTAGCTTAGAAGAACCTACTACTCCTTCAGGGTTACCCTTACTAGGTGATATAACGCCTAAAGTTTCCCCAGCGAACTCTTTGCTATCAATCACTCTCACTTTTACACAGAAAATAGTCCCTACTTTAACACTGCTAGCTTTCCCTAGCTCCACAGTGTTATTCCAACAGACGAGTAACCTCACTGCAGTGTGGTTTCTATCGCCACCCGCTATTCATTCCCCGGGAATTTTCCAGACGACATAAAGACAGGACACTAAGGGGCCGATTCTGATCTCGGCCGGTAGGGCACCGAATCGGATTCGGCTTTACCGGATCCAATTCGGAGCCCTCTTTCCCGACCGATTCGTAGGTGCATCCGGGCGAGCGAGTACGATGCGAGCGCTCGCAAAATCACCGACCGACTCATTCGCGGGACCCAACCGCTCCGACCGACTCGCATGAACACGACTCGCACCGCGCAATGGAGACGTTCCCCGGCCGGGTAAGTACGAAGCGCGCCTCGAGCAGTCCGACCGACTCGCGCAGTCCGGCTCCAAAGAGCAGTCGGAGCCGCACTTTGGGGGTCCGTGCCGGACCCCCCTGTACCCGTAGCCGCATGAGTCACACACAGGGGGGACCCATGGGTCCCCCCTACCTGTGCATGTACGGCGCGAGTCGCTTCGACGCGTACCCGCTGTAGGGGGTGCCCTTGTTCGCCTCGCACCCATTGGAGTCAATGGGAGCCCGTGTACGCGTTGTACGACCGGCTCCCATTGACTTCAATGGGAGTCCGACCGAATCGAGTCCGATAGCATACGTACGCATCGTACTCGTTCGGTCGGGCTGCTAGAGTCCGATTCGGTCGGAAATCTCTCCGGGTCCGGCTCGGTCGGAGAGATTTCCTGCCCGAATCGGAATCGGCCCCTAACTCTTTTTGTTAAACATAAATCAAAATCAATAATCTATACTTATCACCAAACTAGTCACTAAAAACCATAGCTCTGCTACCAGAAAACTGTTCCAGCGGCGTACTAGTAACAGATACTCCACTACCATATACTCACCTGGGCCCATATAACTTCTTTCTCTTTCTTACACTACAACACCAAGTAGACCGCTGGAACTTTATAGTTTTATAATTTTCCTACCTCACGATTTAGTTATTTCTTCTCTAACTAAATCTTTCACTAATCAAATAGTTCTTTCCTCTGGTCAATGGACCATTTAGGTGGAACTAGTTGATGGTGATAATTAACATAATTTGATTAAAACATTTCTTGTCAAAAAATAATCAGACTCAGTACATTTTTAAAATCTCTATCTAAATTAATTGGGTGTGAACCATTTCAAAAACGTTTCAGTACAAACACCCTCATTCGCAAGAGTGCCAATTCAATCAAAATTCATTAGAAATAACAGTAATTCAGATCCACACATCAAACTATGCTCAGAAAGAAGAGGATAGAGAGAGAAGAGCATTTATCAAGACGATGAATTTGTAGTTACCAAGTATGGTGTGAAAATCAACCCCCTGGCCAAAGGGCTGGTAAAGGTCCCCAGGACAGATCAGGAGACAAAGGCTTCAGGACAGGAATCAGGACAGGATACTTCACCTCTCTAGATACCGACGACTACGTCGCACCCCTCTCTGACACTCTCTTCCTCCTCGTGGTTCTTCCGCGATCTTCTTTCTAACCCACCCAACTTAAGTAGATGGTTCTGCATTTGATTTCTTCATCAGTATTTCAGAGCATCAGCATCAGCACCACCCCAGCACCAACAGCATCTTGAGCTTTGCATCGCCTCAGCACACCCCGTTCTTTTCAGCTAACTAGACTACCTCAATTATACCCTTCCATAAGCATGTACCACCCATTAATGTTTCAATTTTGCAAAATACTAACTCTGATTGGACATGCGAGGGGGGATGATCATCACACCATGCTTATATTTCAATTATTTCTTTAAACCTTTGTTTCAAAACTCCTCCCCTCAAACTTTTATTCCGCCCTTCCTTTCCCATACATCTTTAAACTTTATTAATACAAATGTATCGACTTTCTGAATACAGTTCCTTCATATGAACTCTTCACCCTCATGTTCCCATGGCACATCCTCGCCGACCTTGGATGTGTGACAAGTCCTTAGTCATCTTTTTGAATTTCCACACCAGGGCGCATGCGTGGCGCAACGTCAGTCCGCTCTAGTCAGACAAATTTGACAGGCCCAAATATGCACTAATAATAAAGTCAAAAGGAAGAATGTTATTCTCAAAAATAAATGATTTCACTGTATACCACCAACCTCTACTCTAGCCCATACCATTTATTATTTCTCTTTCTGCATTTGCGTTAGTATAAAACTTAATTTCTAATTTCTGCAAGCAGGTGCCATGCATGTGAGTTTTCAAGCAGTAATTTTATAGTTCTTTGCGCAAGCGCCAGAATTTCCCTCCAAGCGACAGCACGTCATACTACGTAGATGTAGTAGATGCATGCGCAGTAAAGATCCCGTGTTAGAATGCATCTTAGTCCTACGTTTATGTTAATGCAGTTAGTAAACACATAGGCAAGCTTCATTTTTCTCCTGTGTGTAACGGAAATCTGTATTATTAATCACAAAACATGTTAGTAATTCGCTAATGAGTTAAAACGAGAGGATTGTTTTCCGAGCAAGTCTCAGGTACGAGTCCTTGCTCCATCACAGGGGTGCAGAAAGAGGCAAGAGAAGTGCTGAAAGAAGCAACGGAGGTGCAGAAAGAGGCAAGAGAAGTACAGAAAGATGGAAGAGAGGTGCAGAAAGAGGAAGAAAGGTGCAGAAAGAAGCAAGAAAAATATAGAAAGAGGCAACAGAAGTCCAGAAAGAGGAAGAAAGGTGCAGAAAGAAGCAAGACAAGTGCCGAAAGAGGCAAGGGAGGTACAGAAAGAGGCTAGAGAGGTCCAGAAAGAGGCAAGTTAGGTGCAGAAACAGGCAAGAGAACTGCAGAAAGAGGCAAGAGAGTTACAGAAACAGGCAAGAGAGGTGCAAAAAGGGTGCAGAAAGAGGCAAGAGAGGTTCAGAAACAGGTAAGAGAGGTACAGAAAGAGAGAACAGGGGTGCAGAAAGAGGCAAGAGAAGTGCTGAAAGAAGCAACAGAAATGCAGAAAGAGGCATGAGAAGTACAGAAAGAAGGAACACAGGTGCAGAAAGAGGCAACAGAGGTGCAGAAGAAAGATGCAAGAGAGGTGCAGAAAGAAGAAAGAGAGGTGCAGAAAGAAGGGAGGTGCAGAAAGTGGAAGAGATGTGCAGAAAGAGGCAAGAGAAGTACAGAAAAAGGAAGAAAGGTGCAAAAAGAAGTAAGAGAAATGCAGAAAGAGGCAAGAGAGGTGCAGAAAGAAGCAAGACTGGTTTGCTCACCATTAGTACCAATTTAACACCCACATTTAGCAATAAGTAACAGGTGACCATTCCAGCTTTGCAAAGGGCCTTCAACCACGCTGCAACACTTGTCACTGCATTTTTGGTAATGTTTGAGCCCTTTGAGCTAGAAACAAGGTTTTTTTTGTTCGAATCTGCAAATTATGCAGCAGATGATGGATTATGTGGCAAATGCGGAAAATGTATAATTATGCGAAAAATGGTGCAGCCAAAAAGTCGTATAATTCCAGTGGCCCTGGTCATACCTCTGACTAGGTCCAGAAGTGTTCCTCAGTGGTTCCTTCTTTTTTTGTCTCATTGAGTTTATAGTTTAGCTTCTATGGAAACGAGGAAGACTAAACCTGAGGTTAGCATTCCACAACACACACTACCATACCACATAATTACTCTTCATAACACTTAATCCCATTCAACATAATTCCTATACACTAATTACCACATACTTTCTATCCACATAATTTCAATGCACAACATACCACATAATTCCACTACACACAATGTACATCCACCCCACTCCAAAAAACATCAGTAAAAAACTTTTACATTTACAACGCCAATAGCTCTAACTTTCGCAAATGCGAGACCTATTACTTTGCAAATGCTTCATTAACTAGTAGTCGCATTTGCAGAGTTGTGGGCCAACTACCCCTCCTATTACCTCCAGTAAGTCCCACACAGTAGGATTGCTAAGTTCTCATAGCAGGCCACACCCCCTTTGCCCATCACTCTGCAAACGCGCTCCCTGGCATGCTCTTGGATGGGGATTGAAGTCACCTTCACTGCTGGGGGTCCTTAGGGGCCAACAAGCTTACCTGTTACCTCCAGTAAGCCTCACACAGTGGAGGTACCCGGTGGGCTAGTTGGCCCCTAAGGACCCTCATCAGTGAAGGGGACTTCATCCCCCAACCCCGAGTGCGCCAGGAGGCACATTTGCAGAGTGGTGCAGGGAGGGGGTGGGGCCTCCAGCGAGTTGCCGGTTTCTTTTTATTTTTTTATTTTCGGAAGGGGGCTGTGTGACCCCTTTCCCTTGACCCTTTTGGGCCCCGGGGAGCCCATCCCCTGGGGCCTGAGCCATTATAAAAAGAATAAAAAATTGAAAAGGGAGGGGGTGCGAGGCCCCCCTCCTGATGCCGATTACAGCCCCGGGGACCCCATCCCCCGGGGCTAGGCCTTTGCTAGGGCTGTGTGGCCCCCTTTCCCAGGCCGATTTCAGCCCCGGGGTCCCCAACTCCAGGGCATGGCCATTTCTATCTTTAAAAAAATATATATTTAAAGGAGGGGTCACGAGGCCCCCCTCCTGAGGCCATTTTCGGCCCAGGGGACCCCATCCCCTGGATTTAGGCCATTTTTTAAACCTCATCAGTCGGGGCCCAGCCATTCCATTTTTTTTAAACAAAAGGTAGGGGGGCCGAGTGGCCACCCTCCCGGGTCATTTTTGGCCCCGGGGACCCCATCCCCTGGGGCATGGCCCCAATGTCCCCGCGGTCCCTGCCGGCTCCATGCCTCCTGCGGGAGCCGGCATTGTTTTTGGGCAGAGGGAGCTGCAAACATTTTTTTAGCCCTCTGGGTCCCTGTAGGACCCCCTGAACAGGCCTAGGGGGTCAGAGTGTTTCTACCCTGCACCCTTTTCTTGTTTTTTTACTTTTTTTCTTGTGACTCAGTTCAACCACGTCACAAGATGGCTGCCAACACTTCCTTGTTGGAACTGTTGGCAGCCAATCAGAGTCAAGCTCGAGATGCGGAGGGTTTGCGGATCCACCTCGGTCACCAGATATTAATATTTCTAAATATATGCATTTCTCAGGAACTACTGAATGGATTTACACCATTTAACAAAAAGAGGGCACCCTGGTTGAAAACCTACCTTTCTGCCAAATTTGGTGTAATTCAGTTCAGCAGTTCGGGCTGTAGCTATGACAAAAGTTTCCTATGGAAAATTAACATGGAGAAAACTCGTTTTGGGACCCCTCTTTTTTCTCGGCCCCCGCTTGACGAATCACCAAAAAACTTTCAAGACAGGAGCTGACCTGAGTGCCCCATTAGTTTTGATTATTTTGTGAAGATTCGTCAAACGGCGCCAAAGATATTAGCAAATCAAAAAACGTTTTTCCTATGGAAACTAGGTCCTAACTATAACTACCTACTGGCGACCACCAGTAGGTAATATGTATCATATATGTCATCAGACAGACCTGGGGCCGAGGACGAGGCAAGCCTCCAGAAGCAAGAAGAAACGTCCAACGAGACGAGGAGGCTGGAACAAGCGCAAGCAGCGCGTCGCCACGTGTCACCAGGAGCAAACGGGGAGTCAAACGCTAGTGAGTGACAATCTGACTATTGTCAATCTGACTCCTAGAACTCTGACAGAGGTTGAAAAGACAGTCTTGCAACTTGGGTTGACCTTTTGTCCATCAAAGGATTTTGAGTATGTCCAAACAAGGATTAATCTCTTCAAGTACACAAGAAAATTGAAACTTTATAAGTTTTTCAAAACTCAAGGGCCAAGGAATGAATCTAATCAAGCTCAAATAGGGGATGTGGGCTTGGACTTGCTAACTGGCCATGATTTGAGTACCCTAGCGATTTTGGAAGATTTACAAGATGAAGGCACCTCCAATGATGGTGATGCCATTAGGGGAGTGTTTCGTGTGCCACAAGAGAGTATGAGGAGTCCTTTTAGACCAGTTTCTAAATTCATTCCCCAATTACCAAATGATGCTGTGGATGTATTTTCTGATCTAGTGATAAAAGACCTTAAGGATTTGAGAATCAAAAGGAATGAAAGACAAGTGAGAAGCAATTTAACGAAACCACAAAGGATAGCATTGCAAACTTTACAGAGAGATAAAACAATAGTATGTAAACCTTCGGACAAGGGTGGGAACATTGTGCTGTTGACAGTTGAATATTACTGTAGGGAAGCCCTAAAACAGCTACAAGATATATCGAATTATGTACCCATTGTCATGAAAGAATACACAAAGAGCGTGTGTGAATATCAAGAACTGATCGATAAATGGAAAGATAGAGGAATGTTAAACGATGAGGAACATAAATTTTTGAATTGCAAACATCCACGCATTCCTACGTTCTATCACCTCCCGAAAATACATAAGGACACCATGAATCCACCGGGTCGCCCAATTGTTTCCTCAAAGGGGAGTTTGACTGAAAGCATGTCCATTTTTATTGATCACTTTTTGTTTGACTTTGTGGTGGAGCTGTCCTCTTACACTCAAGATACAAGACACTTTTTGAAGCAAATTGAGGGGATAGCTTGGGAGGATAATTTTGTAATGATCACTTTGGACATTTCGAGTTTGTACACGAGTATTAATCATGCACATGGCCTTGAAGCCATAAAATATTTTTTGAATGGTCGTTCCCTGAAGTATACAGAGCATAACTTGATGTTGTTGGAATTTATTCATTACTGTCTGAATAACAACATATTTCTCTTCCATGAACAATTATATAGACAGACCTGTGGTACAGCCATGGGCACCTGCTTCGCCCCCAGTTACGCGAATCTCTTCGTGGGCTGGTGGGAGAAGCGGGTGGCCTGGTCTGATGCCAATGCCCAGTGGACCAACAATTTAATCAGTTGGAACCGCTATATTGATGATCTGTTTATTATCTATAGTGGTACAGAGAGATCAGCCCAGGATTTTATTAATCAATTGAACCTCAATGACCTAAATCTGAAATTCTCAGGGGAGATTAGTAGAACATCTGTTAATTTTCTAGATCTGCATGTCTTTGTATCCAATGGGAAAATCTGTACCAGTTTACATCGTAAGCCCACGGCCGGTAATTCAATCTTGCTTGCCGGCAGCTGCCACCTGGAAAAATTAAAAAATAGTATCCCCTATGGGGAACTATTAAGAATAAAAAGAAACTGTTCACGAGATTGTGATTTCCAGGTGATGGCTGCCGAAAGCATGGCAAGATTCCGTTTCAGAGGGTATTCTGAAGAAATCTTAATGATTGCGAAGCAGAAGGTAGACACTAAATTGAGAGTGAATCTCATTAGTGGAGTATCTAATATGAGGAAGAGAAGATTGGTAAAAATAACATCGCCTTGAATCAATGCAGAATGATCACTGATTTCTCCAATAATGCCAATGACATCAGGGACATAATGAGGAAGAACTGGCATATTCTCAAAGCTGATCCGATCCTAGAGGAAGAACTATCTAGAGTTCCCCTACTTACTTTTAGGAGAAACAAGTCAGTCAAGGACCTTTTGGTACAGAGTCACTTTGTACGGGACAAGAAACAATCATGTTTCCACTCTGTTAAAGGCTTTTTCCCATGTGGGAAATGTAAGGCCTGCAAATTTAGTTGCAAAGTATCAACTTACTCGGTTCCAGGGCTCAAGAATCCGAAAGCAATAGAGAAATTTATGAACTGCAACACTAGTTATACTGTATATTGCCTTGTATGTCCATGTGGACGTAGGTACGTCGGTAGTACCATTCATCCGACCAAAATACGGATTCTTGAGCATCTCCGAGCCATTGCCTCTAAGGACAAAAATTACCCAGTGGCCAGACATTTTGAAATTTACCATGCTAGTGACAGGGATCTGTTACGGTATTTTTGTCTGGACCACGTTCCGAATGATGCAAGAGGGGGAGATAGAGAAACAAGGCTCCGAAGATTAGAGTCGAGATACATCTTAGATTTACAATCAAAAATGCCCTATGGGCTAAATAGCGGCGAGGAGTTATCAGTACATCTCTAATCTATATCTGAGAAGGGGAACCATAGATGTTAGCAATTTGAATTACAACTGAAATCTAAATCAGCAGGTACCTTTGTACATATGTATATAGAAAGTTAGATAATGAAATTGGTCACTTTGATTTTCTTTTTTTTTCTTTTGTTTATGTGTATATTATCATAGGAGTGTGAGGTAGGAATTGAATTTGCACCATTATCGACCTTCAATAAGTGAGGATAAGCTGAATTTTGGCAGAACAACTTAATTATCCTCAAGTAGCAAATTAATTACATAGGGTATCGATGTGTACAGAGTTATATGCCCATCTAGGGCATGATTGTAAATCTTGATCATGATCGATTTGATCATCATAATTTAAAATCATAATTTTGAGATGTAATATTGATCAAATGAACTATGTTTGCACAAAGACACAAGCCCATTCAGGGCAGGATGAAATTTTCTAAATTTTCTAAATCTTACTTTTGAAGTTATATTTTCATACCTTACGTTTGAATTTTGATTTCTCAATAATGATAAACATGTATTTGCGTTATGGGACTGCAATAATGAGTTTAACATTGCATGTTCCAAGATGGCCGAAATGGTTTTGCAAAAGGACGATCAGTCCGTTTTTGATGTTGTTACCTCGCAACCATGAATGAGTTATCAAATGTATTTAATGGCGTGGTCTCCGGCTGCCGCTCTATATTGAGAAAGGCAGTCGCCGAAACGCGTCTTTTTGTTCGTGTTTTATGTGCCAATAAACTTGGTCACACAGTCCCCCGTGAGTGCTGTACTTTGTACTATGGAGCAGTGATATATATATATATATATATATATATATATATATATATATATATATATATATAATATATATATATATAATATATATATATATATATATATATATATATATATATATATATATATATATATATATATATATATATATATATATATTCACTGAAAAAACCATAGGTTTTAGGGACAGTTATAGTTAGTTGTACATTGCACTCGTACAAAACCCGTGAAATTCCCCGTTATAGTTAGTTCAGGTAACTATAACTCGCGCCCCGCAATGCACTGCTGATGACGTCACATATTACATCACTCATGACATGGTCAGTGACATCACTGATGACATCACTGATGACATCTCAAATGACATCACTGATGACATCATCCAGTGACTGTGTGTTTCTGTAAAGTTTAAATATGTTTAATATATATAGGGAAAGGCGTATTGAAGAATGAGTGGGTGTATAAGTGTCTGAATGGATGATTTAGTAGGTGCGTGACTAACTCTATAAGTGAGTGATTAAACGTATCTTACTTAATGCATGGGTTAGTGACTAAACTGGGTGAATGTCTGTATCCGTCTGTCTGTTGCTGTGTAAGTGGCTGCATGGGTTTGGGAATAGCTACATGAGTGTCTATATGAGTTATTGATTGGTTGTCTGAGTATCTGTATGGGTGCCTGAGTGTTTGTGTGGGTGGGGTGTGTGTGACTCTGTGCATAGATGTGTGAGTGGGTGATTCACTGGGTGGATGGTTTCAAGAGTGCATCTGTGATAGACTGTATGGGTGGGTAAGTGTGTGTAAGAGTGTGTTAGTGAGTGAATGTATGTCCCAGTGGTACATGTGTGAGTAACTACATATGTGAAAGGCAGTATATATGTGTGTTGGAGTATATAAATAGCTATAAGCGAGAGTGTGTGATTGTGAGAGTGACTGTATGGATGAGTGTGTGCTTGTATCAGAGATTGTATAAGAGCGTAAGAATGTGCTAGTATTTGTATGAGTAAGTGAGCTGGTGTGTGTATAACTGTATAGGTGAGTAAATGGGTGTGTGCTTAATTTTTTGCATGACTGACTAGGTGTGTGAGTACCTCTATGGATGAGTGGTGGTGTGTGAGTGTTTATATAGGTGTATGAGTGCATATAATAGTCCTGTACTGAGTGACTATAAGTATGAGTGACTGTACGGGTGAGTGAGTAGATGTGTGTGTGTAGACCTAAGAATCAGTGAGTGTGTATATAGTAATTGGTGTTGGAGTGTCTATGGTTTTGACAATGGCAGTCTGTAATTTACAGTGGGTGTATCAAAAGTTATATTAGGGTGTGAGAAGATGCATCAAATTATCACATGGATGATGTCATCAGTGATGTCACTGACCATGTCATGAGTGATGTAATATGTGACGTCATCAGCAGTGCATTGCGGGGCGCGAATTATAGTTACCTGAACTAACTATAACGGGGGAATTTCACGGGTTTTGTACGAGTGCAATGTCCAACTAACTATAACTGTCCCTAAAACCTATGGTTTTTTCAGTGAATTTGTAAGGTTTTTTAAATGCTAATTTCTAACTATAACGTGCCTGAAATCTATGGTTTTTTCAGTGAATTTCAAAGGTTTTTTAAATGCTAATTCCTAACTATAACATGTCTGAAACCTATGGTTTTTTTCTGTGAATTTCAAAGGTTTTGTAAATGACAATTTTTAAATGTATTAATTGTTATATTTATTTTTTTGATACTGATTTACTACATTTTTTTAAACTATTTATTTTTAGATATTTTATTTTTTAAAATACATTTTAATTACATTATACATTACATTACAAAATATACTTTCTCAGAATGAATTACTTTAGTTTAAATACTTTGCAAATAGGCAAAAAAACTTTTAAGTACAGTAGTTACAGTTGTTGCAATGGGCAACACAATTTAATACACAATGCAACACTGAGCTCAATGTGAATTTCAAGTTAAATGCAATTAGTTACTTTATGGATTACTTTTCTAACCACAGGACTGGATCCTAGATTCAGTCCTGGGACATCTCCTGTAAACAGTTGAGTAAAAGCGTTTTGGTTACAGTAGTGATTTTTAAGGAATATTATTGTATTTTAAAAGTTGACAGAAACTTTTTCACATAGAATCACCAATGTTATCCTATGGGAGGAAATTCACTTAGCAGGTAAGTAGTGTTATCGTTACTTTTTCTTACTCAGTGGTGGATCCTGGATCCAGCACTGGTGCATCTCCTGTAAACAGTTGAAAGAATGCGTTTAAGTCATACAGGCGATTTTTAAGGAATATTTGTAGTTTGTGAAAATCGACACTTTGAAACTTTTCTGCTGAAAACCAGACAATGGATTCCTATGGAAGGAAATACAAGTTACTGGTAAGTACGGTTAGAATTACTTTTCAGGGTCAGTGCTGGGCTAAAAGATGCAGCACTGGGTTCTCTCCTGATAACAGGTGAGTAAATCGGAATTCGTAGTTCGGCTGATTTTAGAGGAATATTATAAAGTTCCAAAACTCCACACAGAAGAATTTCTAAGTGAAACCAGTCAATTTAGCCTATGGAAGGAAATTCAAGTTACTGGTAAGTACGGTTAAAATTACTTTTCAGGATCAGTACTGGGCTCAAAGATGCAGCACTGAGGTCTCTCCTGATAACCGGTGAGTAAATCGGAATTCGTAGTTCGGCTGATTTTAGAGGAATATTTGTATGTTTCAAAAATCGACAGAAACTTTTTCAGCAAAAAGCAGGCAATGATATCCTATGGAAGGAAATTCAAGTTACTGGTAAGTACGGTTAAAATTACTTTTCAGGATCAGTACTGGGCTGAAAGATGCAGCACTGAGGTCTCTCCTGATAACAGGTGAGTAAATCGGAATTCGTAGTTCGGCTGATTTTAGAGGAATATTATAAAGTTCCAAAACTCCACACTTAGAAGAATTTCCAAGTGAAACCAGTCAATGTTAGCCTATGGAAGGAAATTCAAGTTACTGGTAAGTACGGTTAAAATTACTTTTCAGGATCAGTACTGGGCTCAAAGATGCAGCACTGAGGTCTCTCCTGATACCAGGTGAGTAAATCGGAATTCGTAGTTCGGCTGATTTTAGAGGAATATTTGCACAATGGTGAAGGAAGGGGGTGGGGCCTGAAGTGACATGTCTGCAAACACGCCCTGTGGCGCGTTTTAAGTTGGAGAAATAATTCCTCCTCAATCCCGAGGGTCCCTAGGGGCCAACTGGCCCACCAGATACCTCCAGTATGCGCCAGAGAACTGCGTTGCAGAGAGGTGTTCAGAGGCCACGCCCCTTTTACAACACTCTGCAACGCAGCTCCGTGGCGCTTACTGGAGGTACCTGGTGGGCTAGTTGGCCTCAG
The DNA here is from genome assembly GCA_963921515.1 of Calotriton arnoldi. Lineage (NCBI taxonomy): Eukaryota > Metazoa > Chordata > Amphibia > Caudata > Salamandridae > Calotriton > Calotriton arnoldi. The sequence continues at coordinate 2,676,889 of CAWUFW010001485.1, read as the reverse complement.
GGACCCTCAGGATTGAAGAGGATTTAATTCCCCATCTTAAAACGCGCCACGGGGCCTGTTTGCACACATGTCACCTGAAGCCACGCCCCTCCCTTCACCACTGTGCAAACGTGCCCCGTGGCGTGTTTTAAGTTGGGGATTAAGTCCCCTTGAATACTGAGGGTCCCTGGAGTCCAACTAGCCCACCATGTACCTCCAAAAAGTGCCACAGAGCTGCGTTGCAGAGAGGTGTAAAAAGGGGTGTGTCCTCTGTACACCTCTCTGCAACACAGCCCCCTGGGCATACCGGAGGTTCCTGGTGGGCTAGTTGGCCCCCAGGGACCCCCAGTATTCAAGGGGAATTACTTCCCCTTCTTAAAACGCGTCCGGGGCGCGTTTGCAGACTGCTGCAGGGAGGGGGCGGGCCTCCGGCATGATGCCGTCTTTTTTTTTGCTTTTTTCTGCCCAGGGGTCCTTGTGGGACCCCCTGAGCAGACCTAGGGGTCAGGTGTTTCTACCCTGCCCCCTTTGTGCGTTTGCGCACTTGTTTTTTGTGGTTTTTTTTTAATCGGCGGGATCCGCGCACCCTAAGCGCATCCCGGCGATTTAAAAAAAAAAATAAAAAATGCTTTTTTCTGCCCAGGGGGTCCTTGTGGGACCCCCTGAGGAGACCTAGGGGGTCAGGGTGTTTCTACCCTGCCCCCTTTCTGCGTTTTGCGCACTTGTTTCTTGTGCTTTTTTTTTTTTAATCGGCGGGATCCTGCACCACCAGCATCCCGCCGATTTTAAAAAAAATAAAATGCTTTTTTCTGCCCAGGGGGTCTTTGTGGGACCCCCTGAGCAGACCTAGGGGGTCAGGGTGTTTCTACCCTGCCCCCTTTTTGCGCTTTGCGCACTTGTTTCTGTCCCTCGGTTCAACCGAGGGACAAAATGGCTGCCAACACTTCCTGATTTGGAGTGTTGACAGCCACTTGACAGCCAATTAGCATGCAGCTCGTGATCGGGAGGTACGCGGACCCTACTCGGCCATAGATATATATGTGACTTTACTTTTGATTTTCTCAGGAACTACTGAACGGATTTACACCATTTAAGCAAAAGGCACGACACTGACCCAAGGGCTACCTCTTTGCCAAATTTGGTGTAATTCCTGTTCAGCAGTTCGGGCTGTAGCCGCTATGAACGGTTCCTATGGAAAAATGAATGGGGAAAACGCGTTTTGGACCCCCCTTTTTTCTCGGCCCCCGCTTGACGAATCACCCCGAGACTTTCAGGATAGGAGCGGAACGGAGCACCCCAACAAGTTGGAAGCTTTCGCGAAGATTCGTCAACCGGCGCCAACGTTATTTCAAATAGAATGTTGCGGATTTCCTATGGAAAATAGGTCCTAACTATAACTATCTACTGGCGACCGCCAGTAGATAATATACATATATATATATTTACATACACATATGAAATTTATTAACCCCTTCCATGCGTCGGACGGCCCCGGCCGTCCGACGTCACGGTGGGCGTGTGCGTCGGACGGCCAGGGGCCGTCTGATCTGCGCACGCGTCAAATTTGCCCGCACCGCGGTGGAATGTCCGCCGCGGCGAAGTGGTTAATACATGTAAAAAATAAACTGCAAAACAAAACAGTAAACAATATATAAAAATATGTTTTACAAAAAATATGTTAAAAATTACATATATTTTTATATATAAACATATAAAATTAAAAACACAAACACATAGGCCCTCAGTACAATGGCAGGTGGACTGCTACTGACAGGCCATTGGTGGTGGTGGTCCGCTCGCCATCTAGGGCATCGGTCTGACCGCTGCATTTCAAAGCACTGGTCGGACCACAGAGGAGGGGGGTAGGACCACTATCTCTGACAGGATCTGACATGGCGGCGGTGTCACGGCAGCAGGTATGTTAGGCTCATAGGAGAGCCTAAACAGCATATCATTGCCATGAGAGAGCCTGCAGCATGTACGTGCACGGTGTGGCATGCACCATGTCGTGCAAGCCACACAGTGCATGCAGGAAGGTGCATTTGTATGGGGGCACAATATGTGCACCACCGCACGAACCCTGATGGCCAGATTTGCCAGGGGGCCCTACTTGGACCCCCTTACCTGAATGTCCGCCACCCTTTTCATGGCAGGGTCCCCGCCATGAAATGGGCTGTGGAAATACAGGCCTTAATATGCACCACCAGCATATTCAGCCCCTTTTCAGACTGATGCCGCAGTGGGATCCTGGATCCCAGTGGAGGTGGTGGTCCCACTGTCACCCTCCTAATACTGCGGTCGGACCGCCCAGGGTGGTAACAGTCAGAACACCTAAAAACCCCACAACCCTCCCCTAAAACGGAACTTAAAAAATAAATTAATTACACAATTTACATAATTAATTATCAGTTGAAAAATTAATAATATTTCAAAATTTAATTATTAAATAATTATAATTAAATTACCTCTCACCCTTTACCCCTACAAAACCCACAACCGACAACAACACTAAAAATTACAATATACAATAAATTAAATCATAAAACAACTAAAAATGTACAAACTATATTAAAAAATATTAACAATACTTATACAAACAATTTATAACATATACAGTTAAAGCATATACTAAAATACATCAAAATTATTAAAAAAACGATATTATTAACAATGATATTTTTGTAAACGCTATTAACAACATAAATAGTTTTGACATCAATATTACTTACCTTAGAAAATCGATATCCCTGTCAACGATATTCCTGTATTTTAATATTTGTGGATCACGATATTAAAAACTCGATATTTCTGCATCTCGATATTTTGTACTTGATATTTTGACCTAATGCCAATTTCCACATGTCATCCAGGAACAGTGACACTCAACATGTATGAATGGGCCAACCACATGGGACAGGAATCAACTAAAACTATAATCATCTGAAAACCACATTGATACTACACTGACTTAACATGATAGCAGGTTTTATTCCTGTTTGGCATGATAGGCCCATCCACAAATATGTCATCCTTTTTTGATTGGGAATAGTATGAAGTGCAGGATGGTAAGACTTTTGCGGTGTATTGCAAGGGCTGGAATTTTCTATCACAGAAATATGAGGAAATTTAGGGCCTGATTATGATATTGGGTGGTCGGACTACCGTCTGCTGTTGCACGGTCAGGAGACAGCCTGACAAGCAGTCGGCAGTCCGACTGCTCAATTACGATATAACCACCATGGTCGTGGTCACAAAGTGCTCCTTTACACTTCGGCTTGTGCTGCAGCCCAGGAAAAGGACCGCAGCACAAGCTGGCATGGGAAGGAGCACTTTGTGCTTTGTTCTAGCAAAAGGCCGTTCCAGCGCTATCTTCCCACAAAGCAGCTTAGATCGGCGAGTAAAAATCTGCTGATAGTCTCAAGGTTCAAGAAGGGTAGATGGGGAGGCAGGGCCTTTTCCATTGCCGCTGCTAGGCTGTGGAATTCCCTCCCTAATGATCTGTCGGGACAAGCGTTCCATTCCCTTTTCCACAGAGCTCTGAAGACCTGGCTTTTTACACAGATATCAGTCTGAGCATATTTTCTTCACTCTGTAACAGTGTCTCTCCTGCAGCGCCTTGACGCCCTGGGTCTAAGTTTGCGCTCTATAAATCCAATATTCATTCATTCCTTCATTCCATGCACTGAGTGCCATGCAGCATGTGGTGCATGGATGTTTGTGGGGGCACTACATGTGCCACTAGGGCTATTTTGCAGTGGCCCATGAGAGACGGAGTCCCTCTCTGAAAGCCTTTCCATGGCGATCGGACCACCATGAAAAGGCTGTTGGAAAGGGGCATCATAATCCCGACGGTGGTGCCTGCCTGGGCACCGCCTCCATTCGGGATCACGATTCCTACTGCCGTCATGTCGGGATCACTGTTTCTGGTACAGGCTGCAGTCCGTCCCACGACAAGGGCTGTCTGTTGGTGGGACCGCCACCGACAGCTTGTCGGTGGCGGTTCCACGGACATCATAATTTTTCACCCATCCGTGAACATTTGCAGGACATTCTTGAAAAGAAAAAGTGATGTGATCTATGCTAGTCACACAACTTTGGATTCCTACAAGTTGCTAGTTTTTAAAAATGAATTGGGTTGATAGGTTTTCTTGTGTGCTGGCAAATACATGGCCAAATACTGCAGCCATTCTCTATGGATAGTTTCAGGAAGGTCAATTTTATAGGCACAGTTATGATGCTTGTAGGGCATTTGGGGTAAGATAAAATAATGGGATCTCTGTAAGCAACACCACCCAACAAATACTGCAGCGACCCACGTCCCAAGAAGCAACATAAGTTGAAGCAAAATTTTTGATATTTCCACAGTGCCTTTCAAGTACTTTTCTGTCTCGTGCAATAGACCCACATGTGATTTACAGTTTTTATTGAGAAAAGTGTAGAGACTCTGGGTGGTAGGACTTTGGGCCTTATTACAACTTTGATGGTTTTCCTGAAGGAACGCCACAGCGGCAGCCCCAGCAAGACCACCAAGCTGTCGGCATTGCCGTCTGCCGGATTACAACAGTAAACCAGGGTTAGCGGTGCAGCCGCTATGATGTCATGGTGGTGGGAATGTTTGGCTTATAGGAGAGCCTAAAAAGCATACCGCCGACATGACAAAGCCTCCAGCACGTTCGTGCAAGGTGTGGCATGCACCATGTCGTGCTTCCACAGAGTACATGCAGGACCGTGCACTTATGGGGGGCAGGTCATGTGTCCACTGCATGCACCCCCATGTGCAGACCTGCCAGGGGGCCCTGTTGGGGGTCCCTTTACATACTTTTCCACCAAGCATTTCTTGGCATGGTCCCACCCATGAAATGCTTGGTGGAAAGGCAGGTCGTAATCTGCTCGTCAGTGCAGGCATCGGCACCACCATGATTCCCGCCTGCTTTTCCCACCACCGCCACTGTGGGTTCCGGAAGCCTGATGGTGGTCCCACCACCGTAATTGGGCGAGGGATCCAACGTGATGGCTGTGGCTGGACCGCCATCCACGGGCGTTCTCGGAATTGGGCCCTTTGTCTTTCCTCACAGACTCCAGATAATTTATTATCTAAGCATCATTAAAAAGTATATTATCCAAACATTGGGGCAGATTTACAAGGAACTGATGCATCTGCATAGATGCATCAGTTTACTTGCGCCAGTGTCAAATGTCCTTGCGCCACCATGGATGCGCTGTATTTACAATACAGTGCTCCATGGTGCAAGGCTTAACAGATGCGTCAGAAATACTGACGTATCTGTTGGCACAAAAGCGACGCATTGCTGGAGTGACGCAACTCCAGCAATGTGCCACAACAGATAGGTTAATCCCATACAAAAAGGCCTGCGTCATTCCTTACACCTGGTCTGAGCAGGCGTAGGGATTTTGACTCAGTGAAGGCGTAGAGTGACGCAGTGAAGTGTTGTAAATTTCACTGCATCAGTTCTACATGGGTTTTTGCGTGGGAACACCCACCCTGCATACATTATTCCTGGCGTAGGTATAATGTGACGTAGGGCTTTACAACGTGACACATCTCCCTAGATGCTCCACGTTGTAAATTGGCTGCAATGTTTGCGCCGCCGTTGCGTGAAAAAAAGTGACGCAACGGCGGCACAAGGAGGCGCAAGGGGCTTGTAAATCTGCCCCATTGTTTCCTCACTTCACTTGTATTTTAGGCCATAGCTGTCCCGTGGGATAGGCCCATCTGTACCTGTATGGTATTGTTTTTATTGGCATAAGTGTGGGAACACAGAATGTTACATCTTATTATATTAAACATTTCAGTATATTTGTCTTTTAAATGATAGTCAGTTTGCAGAAAAATACATTTTGAGAGAAATGCCCTCATAATATCCTAGCATTATGGTCAAACCTAAAGTTATGCTTGCACAAATATTCCATATCTCTAAACTCATATTCCTGGACACAATTTCATAACACGTCTTTCCTGTTTTTTCTAGATTAGGTTTTTTTCCACATGAAGGGATGCATTGTCTGGACAGAATGAAAAGTCGTTTTACATCACAGATTGGTTGATGGCTTTGGGTATCACATATTTTTAGACAATGAAGTAACACAATATGTCTCTGCAACTGAAAGAGTCTCACAGTGGTATATTGCTTTTGTAGATCGGCCTTCAGTGCGAAAAATGATAAATGAAAACACTGCCACCTGCAAGAAATTGGGTTGAGGTTGACTGGGGTTGGAGCGCTGGTCAAGCAGCAACCACAATCCTTGTAGGGTGAGGAACAAGCCAACCCTAAATTAGCCTGTGCGCAAGCGTCTGGTAGCTTGGCATAGAGCAGATAGGATAAACTTAGAGGAAATGTGTAAAGTATTTGCTGCAATTCTTAAAGCAGTAAAGAAGTGAAAACATCACATAAATATAGCATGGCCACACCGGATTAGGAAAATAGAGTATGTTTTAATAAATAAAACAAGACCCAAACAAGAAACATTTAATCAGTAGGACCAGAGATATTTAATTTTAAAGATGTCAGCTTTAAAGCACAAAGCACCAACTGTGGATATCTGATCATGTCGGACCAGGACAAAGTCATAAGTTCAGGATGACCGTAATGGAGCACAAGACAGCTACAGGGACCCAGTTAGCCCCGCTGAACAAAGTTCCTTAAATCCTAGTTTGCGGAGCGTTGCGAGGATCAGCGTCGAAGATGTGTTGCGCAGCTGAGGCGATGCATTGGGTCTGAGGTGCGGGGAGGCTGTGATCTAGGGTCCAGCATCGTCATTGAGACTGCCATCAGCAAGGGATGCAAGGGCCTGCACTGAAGATGCGCACACAGTGACGGTTTCGAAGAGGTCGTGGGCTGCGAAGGCAATGCGAGTCTTTGCGACTGGTTCAATCCACGCAGCAGCGGCGATGCAGTGGTTCTGCTTGGGGTTGCACTGCACAACAGAGGAGATGTGACTGTTCTGCTAGGTCCACAGAGGCTGGCAGAGCACTTTAGGCCCACTTCCAAGGTTCCAGGACTGTGGTGGCACCACTTGGCAGGGTAGATGTTACAGTTAAATGAAAGATACGTAGTCCAGTGATGTAGTTCAGGATCACAGCTTTATTCTTCAGATAGGATCCATATTAAGTCTCATGCTAGGCCTCATACAATGCCCCACGAGGAGCAGCCTCCTGCCGCTCAGCCCTTCCACACCAACTGATCCCTTCTTCCACTCAAACACTCTCAACATTCTGATGACATCACATAGACTGAGCAGCAAGGCAAAGGGCAACAATAAAGAGGATGCATTAATCACTTGCTAGATTACAACACATCCCCCTCATTAAAATTGTAAAAATACCAGCATGCAAGAGCATAGTACATACATGCTTGTAAAAATACCAGCATGCAAGATCATAGTACATACATGCAAGATCATAGTACATACATGCAATATGACTGACAATAAATAAATGTGTGGAGGTGGACATACACACATACGAAAAGTCAAGAGCTTCAAGAATGACATCAAACTTTAAAAACATCGTCAAGCACCACATCCCCATCCCATCTAGAAAAGACGAGAGAAACACAAAAGCGTTGTATTCTTCAAATCACACGCCTAAACTCCAAGGCGTAACACTCTAAGGGTAATTTTACAACCCCTAAACACAGGGTGCTACATAAACCCCAACCAAAAACAACGGTAAATCCAGAGAAGCTTCGGAGTCTTCTCATATTCCCAAACAGTGTGAAAACAATACTCTCATAATAACCACAGGGGGTAAAGACACAAATTGCCTATAGGGTGACGAACCTATGTCAACCCACAACCAAGAACAGCGGCAGGACTAGGGACAAACCCTCTACTGCACACGCTTGCAGGTAAGGACACTACAGAACACCCCCTACTGCACTCACTTGCACACACACAACTTCGCTACATACACTTGCAGGACACATTGCTTACAGGGTGACGAACCTATGTCAACCCACAACCAAGGACAGCGGCAGGACTAGGGACAACCCTCTACTGCACACGCTTGCAGGACTAGGGACACTACAGAACTCCCCCTACTGCACTCACTTGCACACACACAACTGCGCTGCATGCACTTGCAGGACACGTTGCTTACGGGGTGGCGAACCTATGTCAACCCACAACCAAGAACAGCGGCAGGACTAGGGACAAACCCTCTACTGCACTCACTTGTACACACACAACTGCCGCTGCATACACTTGCAGGACTAGGGAAACTACAAAACAGCGGCAGGACTAGGGTCAAAACTAGTGATACAGCACCACCATATCCAACATACACTCATCAACACAACAGTGTAATATCATTGAACACGTTCAACACAACAGAGCACAGCGCAATGGGAAACAAACAAAGCAATAAACTTAAAAACAGTGTACATAAGTATGGTATTATGCATTATGGCAAAAACATAGATGACACATCCGAGAAGTTACCAAAACAGTCGAATGACCGGTGAATGACTTCTCACCCGAGACCACCATCCAAATAGCATTAAAAAAAAAAACCTTCATTCCGATGACCACATTGCTCATTTTCCATAAGAGTTCACTTCATTACTTCATCACGGGGAGCAGCGTTATTAATCCGATGTCACCGCACAATTCCGTTTCCAGTCGTGGTTGGCAACGTGAGAAGAATACAGGCAGGAAGTGTAGACCCGCCAATCTTAAAATGGTGGCACGCTGCGTGAAGAGTGCCGGATGGCTCCTCGCATGTCCTCGCAGCAGAGCGTCTTTTAGCAGCTCTGGACAGAGCCACGTCACAGTCAGGCACACGATGGTGGTCGCTCCAAGAACAGAACAGTGGCCTGCACGGGCGCCCAAGCTCGCTCCACAGGTAACTGCCACAGGCAACTCAAATGATGCGGTGGGTGTGAAGCCAGAGCAACCAAGCCAGTTTTATTTCCTTTTCTTTTCCACACACTCACTTGGAAACTAACCACCAACAGCAGGGCAGCTCATCACAACAGTTGGGACTGGAACGCCTTTCCAGACAAACACGTTGGCACTCCAATTGCACAACCATGACACTCCGGGGCCCGAACCCCGCCCCCGACCACTGAATCTGACGGGCCGGCAACCACACACTGGGATAGTTTAAGTAAAGACGAACCGTTAACACCGGGGCTCGACATATGCCCCCGAATACTGAATGTCCCCGAGATAAGTCCAGACGCAGTTAAGCAACACTGCAGTCAAGGTTCATAATATTCATGCATGGCCGGGTGCACAACACACGCTGCCGATTCACTGCACATGTAGAGTTCAATCAAAGACTTACATGGTCTCTTCTTTAGTTTATATTGTAAGCTTTAGAGTTACTTACAGTTCAAGGCTGACCAAAACACTCAGAATTATACACCATGTGGTACAATCAGGGCCAATGTAGTAGGCAGGCAAACAGAAACTGGCACACTTAAGTTGTGGGCGACCGATGACAGGGTCACTGGTGGGGCATTAGGGGTGCCAGGTTTCTTCAAATCCACGTGTTGTAATTTCACTTACTTGAAGTTCTTTTAGTTTTAAAAGTCCATTCTCAATAGAAGTAGCACGCAGGTTCTTTAAAATCGTCGCCAGTGTTACAGTTAAATGAAAGATACGTAGTCCAGTGATGTAGTTCAGGATCACAGCTTTATTCTTCAGATAGGATCCATATTAAGTCTCATGCTAGGCATCATACAATGCCCCACCAGGAGCAGCCTCCTGCCGCTCAGCCCTTCCACACCAACTGATCCCTTCTTCCACTCAAACACTCTCAACATTCTGATGACATCACATAGACTGAGCAGCAAGGCAAAGGGCAACAATAAAGAGGATGCATTAATCACTTGCTAGATTACAACAGTAGACTGACAGATGGCAGAGCCCAGGTGCTGGGTTCGTGGTTGTTGAAGCCTTCTGTCCCTGAGGCTCAAGTCAGGAAGCCAGCCAATTAGCCCTTGGAGTCACTCTGGGGTCCTGGGTTCAACAGATGTTACGTTATGTTATATGTACTTAGTATAGTGCACGACTCACTCCCGAAGGTGTATTTCGGCACTGCGCTGTACAGGCAGTGGAAGGACTTTCTAGAACAGCCATGTTTGGAGCATCTTCTTAAAATTCTTGAGATTGGGGCAAGTGCTGATTTGGAGAGGGAGATTGTTCCAATGATGTGAAGCTAGATAGGAAAATTCTCTTCCACAAAATCTGGCAGTACAAATGTGTGGGATCTGCAGAAAAGCTTTATTAGAAGATCTTAACTGTCTGGAAGGCAGATAGTAACTGAGTTTTGAACGTAGGTACATGGGCTGAGACTGATACAGAGCCTTGTATGTCAAACAAAAAAGCTTGAAAATTGTCCTTTTTTAATAGGCAGCCAATGTAATTCTTTTAATACGGAAGCCGAAGGTGACTGAGCTGGTAAATTGCAAATCAACCAGGTGCAGTATTCTGAACGATCTGTAGCTTAAGCAGCAAGGTGTCATTCGCTGCAGCCAGCAATGTATTCCCATAATCCAGGCAGATAGTTATAAGTGCCTGTACAAGGGTTTTCCTAGAGATGGATGGCAACCAGGAAAGACTTTTTTTAGCAACCTCGTTGTGGCATAGAAAGTGCCACATGTGGCATTGAACTGTTCTCTCATAGATAATGTCTGATCAAATTTTACTCCTAAGTTTCTCACCACTTGCTTAGGAATGGAGGCTGGTCCAAGATCAGAGGGCCACCAGTCAGCTGACCAGAGCTTGTGTGCTTTGTCAAACAACACAATCTTAGATTTCTCGCTATTTAGTTGGAGACAGTTATTGACCATCCAGTCAGCGATTTCCCTTATGCAGTGCGCAGATTGGTTTATCACCAGACCTGGGTCAGGACCAAAGGAGAAGAGGAGTTGAATGTCATCTGCGTTTAACACGATCTCCACACCGCAGGATCTCACAACATGTGCCAGAGATGAGACATGAATGTTAAATAGGATTGGTCTCAGGCACGAGCCTTGAGGGACTCCCTTATTAGAAAGTGTTTTTCTTTATTTCAACAGACCCAAACAGACATGTTGGGTGTTGTTGTCAAGGAAGTCCCTGCGCGAGACTAGTGCCCTACTGTGGATACCTACTTCATGTAGTCTGCGGATGAGGATGGGATGGAAGACCATGTCAAACACAGCATACAGGTCCAAAAAACCCAACATGACTGGGGTTACTACATCAAGAGAGAGTCCGATGTTGTCAGTGACTGCCACCAATGCCATCTCAGTAATATGTTGCACTCTAAAACCCCATTGTGAGGGGTCTAATATCCTATGCTCTTCTGGGAAGGATGTTAGCTGTTTGTTAATGTGGCTCTCTTAAATTTTAGCGAGCAAACGGTAGAAGCAAGATGGATCTGTAGTTAGTGAGATCTTCGGGATTGGGAGAGGGGTTTTTGAGAAATGGAGATACCTGCACACACTTCCAATCAGATGCCACTTAGCAGAAGTTAGCGAAAGATCAAACAATGTTTTTACTGAAGGAGCCAGGTAGCTAGCTAGACATGATCCTAGGTGGGCATAAGTGTAACTGGGAGCCTGATTTTGCCAAAGTTAGCATCCACTGCACCTGCTTCACTGAACAGGGATCAAAAGCCTCCTTGGTAGCTGTGACAACAGGATGAGGTTGACGCAGAACCAGTGCCATATCTGGTAGTTCTGGGCTTACAGAAAAACTCTTATTGATGTATTCATTTTGTTTAATAAAAAATCGGCTAGGGAATCACAAAGATTCTGAGATGCCGGGACAGTGGTAGCACAGGCTTGAGGATTCAGAAAGCTGTTTAACATTTTGCAAAGCCCCTTTTCAGAGTTAAGTAGGAAGTAATGTACATTTTCCAGGCTGGCTCTGATCTTATTATAATTACAGAGCATAACCCTGTAAGCTGCCAAGAACAATGGGGGCTACGGATCTCTTTCTTGGTTTTTAACCCTTTTGTTGCCAGGCCTCCCCCCACCCCGGGCCCCCCACCCGTGCCATGCCCTTTTCTTGGCTATTTGGGGTAGTTCGCGCTTAAGCCCCATAACTTTTTGTCAACATAAGGTATCCATACCAAATTTGCGTCCTTTTCTTCTAACATGCTGAGGATTCTAAAGGTCCCCAGGGCTTGTGGATTCCCTGGAGGGACCAATAAATTAGGCAAAATACAGCAATATTTTGGGGTTTTGGGGAAAAATGGGAAAAAAGTGCTACAGAAGAAAGCGTCTGTTTTTTACTTGCAAATGGTATCAACAAAGGATTTGTGGTGCTAAAATCACCATCTTCCCAGCTTTCAGGAACAGGAAAACTTTTGTCAGAAGACCAAAATTTTCAGCACAGTTTTGGCATTTTACTGGGACATAGCCTATTTTCCTATTTTTGTGTGCTTTCAACCTCATTCCAGTTAGTGGTTGAAATGGGTGTGAAACCAATAATGAATCCTGGAAAGCTATATGTTTCTGAAAAGTAGACACAATTATGAATTCAGCAAGGGTTCATTTGAGTAGATCATTCAAGGTTTTCCTATAGAAGGGAATAGTTGAAATAAAAGAATATTGAAATTTAGTTGAAAAAAAGAGCCATTTGTGTCTACATTTTCACTTGTAACTTCTTCTAACTATGGTAGATTTTTGAAAACTATATACTGTTACGTCTGCAGGACCCTTCTGGTTGTGAGGATATATGAGGCTTGTAGGTTCACCAAGAACCTGAGGTACCCAGAGCCAATACATGAGTTGCACCTTGCAATGGTTTTTCATCGTGTACCGGGTATACAGTAATTCATTTGGCAAAATATAGAGTGGAAAATAGGTATCAAGGAAACCTATGTATATCAGAAATGGGAACAAGATATGGAGTTTAGAAGCAGTGTTTTTTTGTGCATATCCGGACTTGTGGGCACCTGTTGGACTTGGCCCTTTTTACAGGGTCATCCCAGAACTTTTTGCCTTCCTCCTGTATTTTTTTTTACCTGTTGTTGGTGGTTTTAGGACTCTTGGCACTTTATCACTGCTGATCAGTGCTAAAGTGCGTGTGCTGTCTGTGGTAAACTTAGTAAGATTGGTCTACACCTGTTTGGCATATTTAATTTACCTGTAAGTCCCTTGTACAGTGGTAACCCATATACCCAGGGCCTGTAAATTAAATGCTACTGGTGGGCTTGCAGCGCTGCTTGCGCCACCCACCTAAGTAGCCTTTCAAACCTGTCTCAGGCCTCTGCCGGGCCTGCACGCACAGTTTACTGCCGCTGTGGCATGGCAGATAAAGCGGTTGCCACGTCTGTGACTCCCCTGTTACTACATATCAGTCACGCCTAAGGTAGGCCCTAGCTTGCCCTATGAGCAGGGAGCGGTGTAGGTAAAAGGTAAGACATGTGCCTTAACTGTGTGGCATGTCCTGGTAGTGACAAACAGCCTATTTGGTTTCTTACTGCTGTGAGGCTGCCTTCTCCTAGGGATGCATTCTCTGATATGTGCTTCAGTGGTAATTCCTGATATGAGAGGGGTACCTTGATCAAGTTTGGTATGTTTGGAATAGTGGTGATAAATGCTGCGTATTGGTGTTAGCGTATTTATTATTACTATTAGTTGAGGTTGAGGTGTGTCTTGCCCTGCCTGTATGACTCAGCGCTAGGCTGAATAGGCCTGGTCTGCATTTGGAGAGGTGGGAGGGTAGCACCTGCACCTGAATAGGGCTGTGCCTGCCTTCCACAATGATGGCTCCGCCCCCCCTGTGTTGTGTCTGGATTCAGGGCTTACACTTTGAAAGGGGAGTGTTGGGCACTGTAATTAATTTTTTAGAGTGCCCCCAGAACTGGTTTAGACTGGGCTAAGAGCCCTGGGCCAGAGGAGAACAAAGACATTTTCACTATAAGTACTGGGGCTGAGACCCCATGTCTGCTGAACTGCTTGAACAGGAACTGAAGAAGACACTGTAGGGGACTTGTGGCCGGCAGGCTGCTGGACTGCCAGGAGGAACCGCATAGGGACTGGACTATTCTGGGGGGGCTGAGAGAAGGATTGACCCTCTGTTCTAAGGGCCCTTGTGCTGGCCTGCCTGGCTGCTTCTTGCTGGCATGTCCCCCAGCACTCTTACAAGTGTTTTTCTGCTTGGGGCGCTTAGCCCCGGACCTGGGCTTGGAGCTCTGCAGGATTCCTGTGCCCTGTGTGCTTGAGCCCCTGATGTGGGCTTGTTTTGCAGTAACACATGGTGGGCGCTTTCAACGTGTATTTCTGAGCCCGAGAAGTGGGGCCTGAGACCCCCTCCACTGTGGCACAAGAAATTGGGAAAACCGTGAAGGGCAGCCGCTCTTCCCCGAATCGAGCGCCGCAGGAGTTGTGGGCATGGCCTGACAACGTGTCCGGCGCCACCGAGGGAGAAGCGGCTTTTGCAGCAACCTCGCTCAGCTGGGCACGACGCGACTACCCGAGTCCCGGTTGCTAAGCAACCGCCAAAAGAAGCCGACATGGAGAAGGAAGCGGCTCTTGGTCCTGGAAGTCACAATCCTGAGGGTAAGCCAGTCCCGCCTGGGATGCACAGAAACGTCCTGGCCGACAAGGAAGAGCCGACGGAAACTTTGCTCCATGTTAGCCGAGCCCCCCTGGGTTATTGCAGGACTCACATCGGTGGCCGGCCGCAGGCTTCCTTTCTACATGGCCGAGCGAAGACGGGGCAGACAACTCCCGAAGGGCGAGGCTGCCACCAGGTCAGTGGAGGGCGGAGACAGGTGGAAGTCGCCCATGTGGTGAGCCCGCTTGGGCCCACTGTTGCCAGCCAGACCGTGGGGGGGGGAAGCCTGAATATTGCTGGTGTACGCGGAGATGGGGCACGGTTGGCCCCGTTGGCCTGAAGTAGTGGCCGGGCCCCTCCCCCGTGGTATTGGAAGCTGTGCCTGCCTACTCAGCAGCATGATTTAGGCACAGCGTTGTGTGCTGTGAAGGCACCGTGAGGTGCTGGTAATTCTCAGGGGGCATGCCTCACGCTAATGGCCTCACATTCGTGCCCTGACGCTCTTATGTGTATGATGATACATTGCCAGGGTTCTTGCACCACATGTACAGTGTCGTGATTGTGTCCCCCTGATGTAAGTGTATATGGGGTGTTCTTTTACCAGTGGTGATATTGGAAGGATATACCTAAGATTTGCACACTGTAAGTGTTTCCTATGACGCACTGCTAATTATGTTTGCATAACGTGTTGTGCTAAGTGGAATATTACCAGTAGTTACTGGTCGCCCTTACTGTAATGTGTCTATGACAAAGTGATTTATGGGCTATGTAATGTCTTTACCAGTGCCTAGTAGCACAGTAATATGTGGTTGTGTTCTAATGCGTTTTTATGGATAATACAAAGGCTATTTTTATATAACCGTGTGTGGAGTTTCTTTTGTGGTGTGCCTAGTGTCGCTGCTGTGTAAGTGTGTTGCAACAATGCTTTACACAGCTACCAAGCTCCGTGAATTCCGCAACTACGCTGGGCTTTCCCACTTAATTAACAGAGACCTCATATACTTTAAATAAAGTAACAAGTATCTCTGTCTTTACATGCTAAAATGCATATAGTTATTTCACAAAAGTGAAAATGAAAACTTAGCAAGCAGTGAGAGAGGTGATGATTTTGAGATCCTCCCTAACCTAGGGAGAAAACCAAGCAGATGCCTTGAAAACAAAGAGCACATCTTGCTGAACGATTCGGTGGTGGTCCCATCCTCTTAGGACCACCCCAAGCACAGTTATGGGCAAAAATACAATCCCAACCAAAGGCCCTGCAAAGCATTATGGGACGAGATTTGCAGTGGGCAGTGAATATTATAGTATCCAATATCAAAATAATTCTACAAAGAGCTGCAGTTCAACTCGTCGTTACTAGGTGTCCCTCACGAGTCAAATGCAAAAGCATTGAAATTATTACAGCAAGCTGCAATTCCACTAGTCGTTACTAGATGTCCCTCACGAGTCAAATGCAAAAGCATTGAAACCCTTTCATGAAGCTGCAGTTCCACTAGTCATTACTAGGTGTCCCTCACGAGTCAAATGCAAAAGCATTGAAACCCTGAGCTGAGAGCTAATACTATAAATTCTACAAAGAGCTGAACTGCAGCTTCATGAAAGGGTTTCAATGCTTTTGCATTTGTCTCGTGAGGGACACCTGGGGGCATATTAGCAAGACCAGCGATAAAATTATCGCCGTTTTAGCGGCAGGAAACTGCCGCTAAAACGGCGATAATGGGCTTGCTAATATGCGTTATAGAATTCCAATAGAAGCCCAGGTTAGATGTCCTGCACATCTAACCTGGGCTTCTATTGAATTCTATAACGCATATTAGCAAGTCCATTATCGCCGCTTTAGCAGCAGTTTCCTGCCGCTAAAACGGCGATAATTTTATCGCCGGTCTTGCTAATATGCCCCCTAGTAACTAACGACTAGTGGAACTGCAGCTTCATGAAAGGGTTTCAATGCTTTTGCATTTGACTCGTGAGCGACATCTAGTAACGACTAGTGGAACTGCAGCTTGATGTAATAATTTCAATGCTTTTGCATTTGACTCGTGAGGGACACCTAGTAACGACGAGTTGAACTGCAGCTCTTTGTAGAATTATTTTGATACTGGATACTATAATATTCACTGCCATCTGCTAATCTCATCCCATAATGCTTTGCAGGGCCTTTGGTTGGGATTGTATTTTTGCCCATAACTGTGCTTGGGGTGGTCCTAACAGGATGGGAGCACCACTGAATCGTTCAGCATGATGTGCTCTTTGTGTTCAAGGCATCTGCTTGGTCCTCCCCCTAGGTTAGGGGGATCCCAAAATCATCACCAGTTCACTTTTGTGAATTTGTTATTTGCTTTTTAGCATGTAAAATTGCTTTATCATAGCATTTGTGGGTGCAGTTTAGTAGCTGATTCTACTACGTGGAGGAAAGGAGTTTTTGCTTGAATTCTGTGTTTTTAATGGAATGCGTAGTTATCAATTCTCCGCAAACTCTGGTAGCGTAGCGGAGTTCATTGCCCACCCCTAGTGCATTTTCTAGCTAACCAGAAACCCCATTTCTAACAGAACCCATATTAGCATGCAAATTAGAGGGCATTTTTCTATTTTACACACTGTCTTACATTTGGAAGGCAGAAATGTGTAGAAAGACAAATGGTAATAACGCTTGTTCTACTATTCTGTGTTTCCCTAAGTCTCCTGATAAAAATGACACCTCACTTGTGTGGGTAGGCCTAGTGTCTGCGACATGAAATGGCCCAAAATGCAAAGTGGACACATCACATTTTTCCACTGAAAACTGACCCTTTGTTCGCAATGGGCCTAGATGTGGATTTTGGGCCCTAGCTCAGCCGGCACCTAGGGAAACCTAGCAAACCTGTACATTTTTGAAAACTAGACACAGAGGGGAATCCAGGATGGGGTGGCTTGTGTGGCTCTCACTAGGTTCAGTTACCCAGAATCCCTTGCAAACCTCAAACTTTGTCAAAATAAACACATTTTCCTAAAATTTCTGTGATGGAAAGTTCTGGAATCTGCGGGGAGCCACAAACTTCCACCCATCCAGCTTTCCCTCAAGTCTGCCGATAAAAATGGTACCTTACTTGTGTGGGTAGACTAGGGACCCCCGACAGGAAATGGCCCAAACGCAACATGGACACATCACATTTTTCCAGTGAAAACTGACCCCTTTTTTGCACTGTGCCTAGCTGTGGATTTTCGCCCCTAGCTCAGCCGGCACCTAGGGAAACCCAGAAAACCTGTACATGTTTGAAAACTAGACATCCAGGGGAATCCAAGATTGGGTGACTTGTGTGGCTTTCACCTAGTTCTGTTACCCAGAATCCCTTGCAAAGCTCAAACTTTGTCAAAACAAAAATCCTTATATTTCTGTGAAGGAAAGTTCTGGAATCTGAGAGGAGCCACAAACTTCCACCTATCCAGCATTTACCCAAGTCTGCCGATAAAAATTTTACCTCACTTGTGTGAGTAGGCCTAGTGCCCGCAACAGGAAACGGGCCAAAACGCAACATGGACACATCACAATTTTACAGTGAAAAGTGACACTTTTTTTGCAATGTGCCTAGCTGTAGATTTTGGGCTCTAGCTCAGCCAGCACCTAGTAAAATCTTGTAACCTCCAATGATGATTCAGATTTGGAGGTAAGTTGAAAGAAGTTTATTTCTTGTAGAAGTTTCCCACAAGCCAGAGGGCAGCTTCTCTAACAGCCAGCCTTGCAGTAACTGACTCTCCTGGATCGCTCCCTCTGTACAAACAAATCCAGAATCCAGAATGCTGTCCACACTACATATTCCTTTAGCTCATCTTACACCTAGAACCTAGACAACACGTAAATACCAGATCACAATACATCTCCCCCATTTACAACCACTATACATACAACAGTAAGACATACAACACAAAACAACCCAGGAAACAAATAAGCAAATACATGCTGCAAAAATACATCATTGAACAAAATCCCTCAAATACTTGTGTGGTCTGCGCAACCTGGGATTCCTTGGAAAAGAATATTCCACACTCCGTGAACCCCCACCACCAGCATCTCCAGTGCCTAATGAGGAAGGACCGCTGGCCCGCATTGAGATGCACTCATGTCAGGATCGCTCATGAGCATAAATGTGTTATTCTCTTGCTCCTTAATACCACAGCCATTACCACCTCTCTGATACAAGGCTACACGTCTGTTATTCCAACTTTCCCCATTCCCCAACAACACAGAGAATCGTCACACCTCCTTGATCCTAAAAGGACCCTTGAACTTGGACAAACACCTCCTCTTCAAGGACACCGAATCTTGACCTAATCACCACTATGGAAACGTAAGTTGCTTGAATTCTCGTAGTTTGACTCCATGTATCCCTTCACCTTACCTTTAAACCATGCCTTATCCTTCATCCAAGCTGGTAACAACTTAGAACCTGCCACCCTACCTCTCATCACCTCAAAAGGGGACTTCATAGTTGTTTCATTTATACTTGTGCGACACATAGAAACCATGTCTAACACCATGTCGCCAACATCATGCCTACCTGTAACCGCCATTTGGATGCACCCTTTCACTAATCTTTTTGCTCTCTCCACGATACCATTTCATTGTGGATTGTAAAAGGAAGTGCGGTTGTGTCGAATACCAAATGATTCCAAAAAAACATGCATCTCGGCAGAGATGAGTTGAGTACCGTTATCCGTCATGATGACACAGGGTACACCCTCATCCCGAAAAATCTCTCTCAATGTTTGGATGGTAGCTCTGGTGGTGATTTCCCTTAAAAACTTAACAATAAGCGACTTTGAATAAACATCTACCACTACCTTGGTGTATCTCATGTCATGTCTAACTCGTGCATTGGCCCCTATAAAATCTAAATTTACCAGGATCCGATATGTACCCCATGAAAATTTGACACCCACCTTCAACCTTTTTTCTCCCTCCTTGCACACCACACATTCATCGACCCATCTATCAACTTGCTCATCCATGCCAGGCCACCACCAACTCTCTCTCAGCCTTTTTTTGTTTTCGAACGCCCCATATGCCCTTCATGTGCAATGGATATCAACCTGGGCCAAAGACTCATGGGCGGTGTGAACGTTTTGCCTCTCAGTACCATGTCATCACCAAACAATAATTCTTCAAGAATTTTAAGGCAGGGCCTAACAGAGACTGACACCATACTTTCTCACCTCCCACCCATTCTCAACAACCTTTTGACCTCATCAAGTACAGTATCCATAGTCATAGCTTCCTGCCATTCTGACTTGGTGTTGGCATGTACACTATCCAACTCTAACACATCATGCACAGTTGCAACAGTGCCCTCATTCTGCTTGGACATGACAGCTGGACCATCCAGAACCTTCCACTCTAAGGACAGCCTTGACAAACAATCAGCCTGGCAATGTTTCCACCCTGGTATGTATTCCACTACATAGCAAAATTCTCAAAGTCTAGCTGCCAACCTCGCCAATCTTGCTGAACTATTACTCGCCCCACCTGCCAATAGAACCTTAACCAAAGGCTTGTGGTCAGTGCATATGAGGAATTTAGCCCCCAGAAATAGGTCTTAAAATACTCTGCGCCCCAAGCTGCAGCTAGCGCCTCGTGCTCAATTACCAAATAGTACCTTTTAGAGGTGGTCAGGGTGCGCAAAGCAAAAGCAACAGTCGTCTCACCTTTAACGTGTAGCTGCGACAGGACTGTCCCCATCCCCGTGGCACTCGCATCCATTGTAAGCACTGACTTAAAATTTGGATTAAAAGGGGCTAAAATTCCTGCATTGAAATCTTTTTTTTGATGGACTCAAAACACTGTTGCTGCTCATCTCCCCACTCCTACACAACACCTTTCTTCAACAAAGCACTTATGCACCCTGTTTTATCAGAGAACCCCTTCACAAACTTAGCATAGTATTCATTGAGGCCCAAGAATAAACTCAACATATCCGTGTGTGCCGGGGCCACTTCAATAGCTCTCAAGAGAACGTCTTTAGGTTTAACTCCTTCTGCCGTGATGCTGTATCCCAAGTAATCCACTTGCTCGACCAAAAATTTACATTTGTCTTGATGAAGAGTCAGACCAGCGTCCTTCAGCTTATGCAGTGCCTGCCTGAGTGTTGAATTATGCTGCTGCACCATATCTCCAAAGATTAGAATGTCATATTGAAAATAAAAAATGTTCTTCATGCCTTTAAATATCTCACTCATCATCCTTTGAAACACACTGGCAGCAGAGCACAGTCCGAATAGCATGCGTGGAAACCTAAATGTCCCTTGCATAGTAATGAAGGAAGTGAGTGACTTTGAATCTTCATGCAGCTTGATCTGATGATAGGCATTCTTCAAGTCAAGCTTGGAGAAATACCTACCACCACCCAAAGCTAACACCAACTCATTTATATTGGGCGGAGGAAAAGTGTCGACTACCACATTTTGATTTAGGGACCTCAAGTCTACACAGAATCTGTAACTACCATCTGTTTTTTCCATGATAACAACTGGAGAAAACCAACTTGAAGCTTCTACCAGCTCAATCACACCATTTGCAAGCATATCACCCAGTACCTCTTTCACAGCATCTCAAGCAGCTAAGGGAATCCTCCTCACCTTGTGTTGCACAGGTATTGCATGAGGCTTTAATACAATTTTTTGAGCATATCCTTTAAGGAGGCCCAACCCCTCCTTAAACACCTCTTGTGCTTCTACCAAAATATCAGTAAGGGATATATCATCGGCCACCATTACTTGTCGGGTACTACTGGGATTGATTGTAATATGCAAATCAGATTGATGCATCCAGCCTAAGATTGGTGGTCCATCTTCCGCAACATACACTTTACCCTTGTTTGCTTTATTTTCAAATTGTATGTCAGCATCCATACAACCCATTAAATGTATGGTTTCACCTTGATACCCACATGGTTGGATGTCCCTGGGCAATAACTCATACTCTTTCTAATTCTCCAAAATCATGCTCTTTGGGGCAATAGTATACATTGATCCACAATCAACCATCAATTCAACTTGTTTGCAATTGATAACAAAGTACGCATGAGGTCTAGTCAATTTTGAACCTATGCCCTCAACGCAGAGTATACGATCTTCACTGCTACCACACTCTTCTTCAACCTCAGCCACCTTGGATTTGACACTTTGCTTACATACATTGGCAAAGTGGCCTCTTTTACCACATTTCCTTTAATCCTTATTGAACGCTTGACATTGTTTGTAGTCTGCTGTGTGGTACCTACTACCACACCTATAACATACTCTGTTGGGCTGTTTTGGTCTAGAAAAAGTGGTAGAAGATTTAGTCACCGCCCCAACTTCCAATCCTTCTCTAGTAACACTCATTACTTCCTCCACCGATATTTCCCTTCACTCCATTTCTTTCAAATATAGCTGTAATTGCTCAACAACCTTGGCCATGTCTAAGGCATCTCTCAATAATGGATTTTTGGCTGCCCAAATTTTCTTGCTTCTGCAATGTACTATTAACTGATCGCGTATCAACTCATCAGACATCGCACCAAACATGCTCTTTACTGATAATTCTCTCAACCTGGCCACAAATTCATCAATGGTTTCATTTTCTGTTTGAGGAGATGTATAAAATTTGAATCTATTCATGACTACATTCACTTCCTTAGCAAATCTATTCTCTGACCTTTTCTTTGCTTTAACATATACATCTGTAATAGCATCTCCATTGTTTTGTGTACAGATAGGCAGGTTTTTTAGAAAATACGTTGACCCTCCTTACCCAGGGTGTTTAGTAATGAAGCTTTCTTTCGCACAACACTACATTTATGCCCATCTAAAGCCTCTATGTACGTTTCAAACATTTTGATCTAGTCCTCCCATTCCACATCAAGGGGACCAGATTGCGTTAGGAATAAAGGAGGCGTGGTTATGGCACTTTGGGATTGCATAGTGAACAATAGGTTACAGTTTGAATAATGAATCAGGCAAAGTCAAAGTTGCTAAATAATCATGAGGAGCAGCGCTTAATGTAGAGGTTGAAGATACACTTTTAGCATGTGTGTCGCTAAAAGAAATCAGCATGTGGAAGATAAAGATTTGCTGACACACTTAAAAGTTAGTGTGTGTGTAGCTGAAAAGATTGTAATAAGTATACAAAGGTAAACACTATTGTACGTAGTAAATATGGATGTAGAAAAAGACTTGCGCACCTCCACACACTTTGAAATTATCGTGTGTGTCGCTGAAATGAAGAAATTATGGCTACTTACATGACGAAGAGTGCACGTCACCAAGTGCACGGTGAAACACACTTTGAGATTATTGGGCGCTGGTACGTGAAGTACATACACTCACTTGAGAAAGAGTGCACATTGCTGAGTGCACAGTGCTGGAAGCAGGCGTTAAGCGTCGGACGTCAGGGGTGTTACATTGGGTCACATAGAACGTGTGAGTGCACGTGCAGCCACAATGCATGTGCATCAACAGCCGTCTCCGCTGGAGCATGCACCGGGGTTTGCATTGGGGCTCATGCTGTTGGCAATTTGAGCTGGAGTCGACTAAGCTAAATATGCGTGAAAACCCACTGAAGACGTTGTTGAAATCCGCAGGAATGGGCCAAAAAGCCATCGGGATGACATCGTAGAAATCCTCAGTAATTAAGCAAAAAGCCGTCAGGATACATTTGAAACACCCTGTGCACCAGTTGGGTGCCTCTGGGTTGAAGGGAAGGGCTGGCTAATTCGTCGCCAAATTCTTGTAACCTCCAATGACGGTTCAGAGTTGGAGGTAAGTTGAAAGAAGTTTACTTCTTGTAGAAGTTTCCCACAAGCCAAAGAGTAGCTTCCCTAACAGCCAGCCTTGCAGTAACTGACTCTCCTGGAACGCTCCCTCTGTACAAACAAATAGAGAATCCAGAATGCTGTCCACACTCCACATTCCCTTAACTCATCTTACACCTAGACAACACGTAAACACCAGATCACAACAGGAAACCTAGCAAATCTGTACATTATTTAAAACTAGACACCCCGGGGGATATAGGATGGGGTGACTTATGTGGCTCACACCAGGTTCTGTTACCCAGTATCCCTTGCAAAACTCAAACTTTGTAAAAAAAAAACACATTTCCCTCACATTTCTGATTATGGAAAGTTCTGGAATCTGTGGGGAGCCGCAAACTTTCACCCACCCAGCATTACCCCAAGTCTGCCAATACAAATGGTACCTCACTTGTGTGGGTCGGCCTAGTGCCTGCAACAGGAAATGGCCCAAAATGCAATGTGACCACATCACATTTTTCCAGTGAAAACTGACCCTTTTTTTGAAATGTGCCTAGTTGTGGATTTCGGGTCCTAGCTCAGCTGGCACCTAGGGAAACCTAGCAATCCTGTACATTTTTTAAAACTAGACATCCAGGGTAATCCAGGATGGGGTGACATGTGTGGCTCTCATCAGGTTCTGTTACCCAGAATCCCTTGCAAATATCAAACTTTGTCAAAACAAACACACTTTACCAATATGTATGTGATGAAAAGTTCTAGAATCTGAAGGGAGCCACAAATGTCCACCCACCCAGCATTCCCCCAAGCCAGCCGGTACAAATGGCACCTCACATATGTGGGTAGGCCTCGTGCCTGCCACAGGAAATGACCCAATTGTGAAGACTTCAAAAATATTTTTCACGAAACAGCCTGGTTTTGCAAGGGAGTCACCTGCATTCTTGGTCCTGGGCGCGACGGCCATCTCGGGAAACCTACCAAACCCAGACATTTCTCAAAACTAGATACCCGGGGGAGTCCAAGAAGGTGTAGCTTGAGTCTATCCCCCAACGTTTTCTAACCCAGAATTCTCTGCAAACCTCAAATTTAGCTAAAAAAAAAATTACATTTTCCTTACACTTCTTTCTGGGATCACCACATCAGCACAAATTTCCTACCACCCTGCATTCCCCTGGGTATCCAGAGTAATTTCCCTAGAAGGCCGCTGAGCCCAGGAACAAAAACAGGTTGTTTTGTCATAGATAGGTGGCACCTGTGTTTTTGTTCTGGGGCTCGACAGCCATCTAGGAAAACCTAACAAACCCAGACATTTCTGAAAACTAGACACCCAGGGGAGTCTAGGGATGTGGGGCTTGTCTGGATTTCCCAACGTTTTCTTACCAGGAATTCCTAGCAAAACTCAAATTTAGCTAAAAAGTCACATTTTCCTCACATATCTGTGTGGGAAGGTTGTAAGATCACCGCGCCGACACAAATTTCCCTCCACCCAGCGTTCCCCTCAGTCTCCCAGTAAAAATGATACCTCACTTGTGTGGGTGCCCAAAGAAGTGTCAGCCTAAAAACATATGAAAAAAACTGCCCTTTTGGACCCACTTTGGTTCCCCCTCAGTTTTTCATTTTATAGGTTTTTAGGTTATCTGCTTTGGGCACCCACACAAGTGAGGTATCATTTTTTTTAGGAAACTCAGGGAAACGCTGGGTGTTCCAGCGCAGTGATCCGACAAATTTTCCACACAGAAATGTGAGGAAAGTGTGAATTGTTAACTAAATTTGAGGTTTGCAGGAGATTCTGGGTAATAAAATGCTGGAGGATCCATACAAGCCACACCGTCAGCCAAGCGCCATCCACACACACCACCAGCCAAGCACCAGCCAAGCACCATCCAAGCACATTGCCAGCAAAGCGACAGTCCACGCACATCGCCAGCCAAGTAACAGTCCATGCACATCACCAGACATGTGCCATCCATGCAGACTGCTAGTCAAGCAGCAGTCTACGCACACTGCTAGCCAAGCACAAGTCCACACTCACTGCCAGCTAAGCACAAGTCTACACACACCGCCAGCAAAATGCAGCTTCACACACTGCCAGCCAAACGCCAGTAAACACAGACCGTCAGCCGAACCCCAGTTCACACACACACAAACACACAGACAGAAACTTTCGCTAGTGCCGAGCAGTGTTCTGCCCCCCTTGGGAGCAGATGTGCCTAAAAATATCACTGATCTGTCCCCAAGGTCCCTGACATGCCCATAAACATATCTCTGGTGCCTGGTGAGTTTTCTGCCCCCCGGGTGGGCACATCAGGAGCTAATGCCCCCATATGCCCCCCAGGGCACGCAGAAAGACTGTCCCTTTTGTGTTGGGGGTGGGGGCATTGGCATGACCATTGTGGGCAGCCCCCACCCCTCTTTTATAAAAAAAAAGAAATCCCCATGCCTAGTGGGCTTTCTGCCCCTCAGGGGAGGCAGAAAGACTGTGGCCAATTGTTGGGAGTGGTGGGGGCATTATAGTGCCCATTTAGGGTAGCCCTCACACCTAAGTATTAAAAAAATAATATTCCCTGGTGTCTAGTGGGCTTTCTACCCCCTTGGGGGAAGATCAGGGGTAATAACCCCATCTGTCTCCAGGGGAGCCAGAAAGACTGTCCCTTTTGTGTTGGAATGGTGGGGACATTATAGTGCCCATTTAGGGCAGCCCCAACCCCTAAGTACTAAAAAACAAATCCCTGGTGTCTATTGGGTTTTTTGCCCCCAGCGGGCCAGATCGAGGGTAGTAACCCCCATCTGCCTCCAGGGGGGGCAGAAACACTGTCCCTTTAGGATTGGGGTGGGGGCATTGGCATGCCCATTGTGGGCAGCACCCACCCCTCTTTTATAAAAAAAAACAATCATCCTTGGTGCCTAGTGGGCTTTCTGCCCCCCTGGGGGGCATATCGGGGGCTAATGCCCCCATCTGCACCCCAGGGGGGTCAGAAAGACTGTGGCAAATTTTTGGAGGGGCAGGGGCATTATAGTGCCCATTTAGGGTAGCCCTCACCCCTAAGTATTAAAAAATAATAATCTCTGGTGGCTAGAGAACTTTCTGCCCCCCCCTGTGGCAGATCGGGGGCAATAACCCCCATCTGCCTCCCGGGGGGCAGAAAGACTGTCCCTTTTGTGTTGGGGGTTGGGGCATTGGTATGCCCATTGCGGGCAGCCTCAGCCCTCTTTCATTAAAAAAACAACTATCCCTGTTGCCTGTCTCAGTGAAGAAACATAACGTGGGGTGATGGGAGGAGATAAGATTCCAAATCTCTATGGAGTGCTTTACCACAGATCTAACATTACCGTAGAGCCCATCTATCGTTCCTATACTGTCCTTGTGTATACATGTGGTGTTGCCAGCTTGCAAGTAAGTCTTTATAGGAAGGGCTTTATCAGTACCTGCTTATGGACATGTATGAGCCATCTAGCTCATCGCACAGAGCGTGACTAGGAGGTCTGGGCATGAAAAGCCGCATTTTTTGCAACTTGCAGGTCCTTCTAGTAGTGGGTGCCTTGTTTGCAGCATAAAGCAGGAGTGTTAGCTCTAATTATATCCTTGTGTAGTTGCTTTAATTCAGAAGTAGAGTACTTCCAAGCCATTGTACTGGCCATACTACTAGAGTACTGATAAGATCGAAGAAACAAAAATGGGAAGGGGTCTTGGCATCTGGCGTCGTCCAGGCATGAATGGGCACAGACGGACTTGCCTTTGGGGTGCCTTCGGTGCTCCAGCTCTGCAAGTCCATGCCCTGCAGCTGCCTTAATAGTGTGGCGCATGTCAGGCCCAATGTCTAGATGACTGACCTGCCCAAAATGTTGGCAGTCTGGAGGCCCACAGGAAGAGAGACTGGTGAGAGCCAACTCTTTCTGCAACGAACGGCATGGAGCCTTGGTGGACTGGAGAGCGGTAAGTGGCCCAAGTTAGTGCAGTGCAACAACACGTTTTAAAAACATAATTAAAATACCCCCATCCAGTAGGTAAAACATCCTTTTTTTAAAAGAAATAGCAAGCACCCTTGCCAGTAAGCAGTGCTGCGCGTTCGCACCCTTCAGCTGCCTTAATCGTGTGGTTCCTTGTTAGGCCAATATTTACACCGCCTGCCTGCCCAAAATTCCGGCGGTCTAGAGGTCCACTTGAAAAGAGACTGGAAAGAACAAACCGTCTCCACAACATATGGCATGGAGCCGCAGCAGACCGGAGAGCGGAAAGTGGCCCAAGTTAGTGGAATGCAACAACACGATTTAAAAGCATATTTAAATACCCCCATCCAGTAGTTGAAACATCCTTTCTAAAAAGAAATAACAAGTGCCCTTGCCTGTAGATGTATGTCCAGTCCTTCACACCCAGGCAAGAGGGCAGCAGATCACCACAGCAGAGCAGCAGTCCTTCAGAGCAGCAGTCCAGCCGAGTGGCAGGCTTATAAGCAGCACAACATTCCTTCTTCCTGGCAGAGTATCCACAGGTCCAGAAGTGTATTGAAGAGGTTGTGTCTGAGGTCCAATATTTATACCTGGTGCTCTTCCTCTCGAAGGTGGGAGAAGTTTCTAGAAGTGCCCTTTGAAGTCCCCAGGCATCCTGCCTTTCCTGTCCTGGCTCAAGACTAACTGCAGGGGGTATACAGCCCTTTGTGTGAAGGCAGGACAGAGCATATTAAAGTGTAAGTGGGGCGATGCTCAGCTCCTCCCTCCCATCCTGACAGTGATTGCCCATCCATGCTCACCTACGCTCTCTGTTTTGTGTGGCTGTCTTGGAGGAATGCACAAAGCCCAACTGTCAACTACACCCAGTCTTGTGACCCACAGACAGGCTGCTCGCACTAAATGGGTAAGGCAGGAAAATGCCAACTTTCTAAAAGTGGCATTTCCAAAATTGTAATTTAAAATCCAACTTCACCATAAGTTAGTGTTTTTCATTATAATTCCAAAGACACCAAACAAGAATTGTTTACTTGCTCCCATTTGGAAATTATAGCTTATTAAATTAATAAGGTAACTCCATTGATATCCTATGGGAGAGGTAGGCCTTGCTGGTGAAAAATGATTTAAAGAGTTTTTTACTATCAGGACATGTAAAACTTAAAAATACATGTCCAACTTTTTAAATATATTGCAACCTGGAATTTGGGTTGTCCAGGGCCTACCCTAGCGGTGATTATATGTAGTAAAAAGGAGGGTTTAGGTCTGGCAAAAGGTTTATTTTGCCAGGTCGAAATGAAGGTTTGAAATTGCACATACAAGCTGCAATGGCAGGCCTGAGACATATTTGAAGGGGTACTTAAGTGGGTTGTTCAATCAATGCTGCAGGTCCACAAGCGGCACTTAATTTACCTATCCTGGGTGTATTGGAGTACTACTGTACTAGGGATGTACAAGTAAATTTAATATGCCAATTGGGGAATAAGACAATGTTACCATGCAGTAAGGAGTGAGCACATGCACTTTAGAACTGGTTAGCAGTGGTCAGGTGTGCAGAGTCCTTAAGCTAGCAAAAACAAGATCAGCAAAAATAAGGGGGGTAGGCAAACGGTTTGGGGGAAGACTGCCCTAAGGTTGAGAGGAATAACATGACCCATTTCTCTTCTATTTACTGTAGCTATTATGTATTCCAACAAATATTTTCTTTGGAAAAACCTTGAACGATCACAGAAATAAATCCTGGCAAAATTCAAAATTGTGACCATTTTCTGAAAATTATAGCTTTCTAGGTACACCCATAAATTGGAAGCAGGTAGAAACATATTTTCACTACAATCTGCAAGGAGGTACAAACCTCAAATATAGGAAGTATTGGCCAAAGGTCGAAAATTGCAAAAACTGTAGTAAAAAATAAAAGCCGGGATGATGGTAATCTGAGCACAGCAAACCTTTTTTTTATGCCACTTTTAGTTAAAAACACACACACTCTCTTGCACTGTGCTTCTTCCCAATTTTGATGTGCCAAAATGTGCCTATATTTTGACAAGGTTCTCAGGTCCTTTTCGATGGAAGCCACAAACCCTGAGTACCTTTACAATTTCTAAGATGGCCTGATTAATTATTGTGGAAAACCAGTTATGAAGGTTTTAGCTTGAACTGCTCCAAATATGAGAAAGGGCTCAGCGCTGTGGCAAGAACCATCAACACGTTAGGAGTCAATGTCTCCTCTTCCTTCAGTATCTGCTTTCATTGGCCCACAACAGCGGGACCAGCAAACAGTGATGTCTTTCTTGTTGGGTGCAAGAGGTTTTATGTCTTAGACCCTGCTACTTGGCAGAAGGGGACTTTTGTGTTACTGTGAAAGAGGAAGAGGAAGTCGAACTATAGAGAGAGCATGTGGTGTACACCTTGCTACATACTTATACCAAGAGATACAATCCACTAACAAAACAATATAATTTATTGATAATTTGCTGAACTAACAAGGCAAAGTGGAGCAATTGTGTTTTTTGGCACAATCTGACAATAAGATGAACGCTGATGTCTGTTGTATCGCGTCTCATTAATTGAGGCCTGCACCACGCGGCTGGCGCAATTATCACAGCGTGTTTCAGCGCGACTTTGGTTTCCGGTCTGGGCATCAATAATTAGTAAGCCCAGACATAACATTTGGCGACGAGGGCGGGGACACGTGGCTTGCGGTGGCGGCTACGCACATTCCTTTCGTGTGCGAGGTGCTCGTGCTGCTGTGGTGCCACTGTCATGCGCTGCCTACACCTGATGGGGGACACGCCCTGAAAGACGCCTGCTGCGCTACATCACCAGTCCTGAAGAGGCCTGAGGGGCAGCATTGGTGTGCTGATATTGAGCACTGACTGCTGGTCCCGTTGGTGGTGCTTTGGAGCCCACGAGTGCACACAGCAAACTGTGAGTATTGGCCAGAAGGTGTACTGAATTTTGCGGCTGTCTCCAGGCATAGCCCCGACACCTGTCCTTCAGAGGGATACACTGGGGTCTCAGTGCCTCTGAAGCCATGGCTCACATCCCTGCTATGGAGCCCTTTGTGGTTGATGGGGTCCCATCTGCTCAGGCCCCGAGATGGAAAGAATTGGTGGAGCGAGTGCTCCTATTCTTCGAGGCCACAAAAGTGGATGATGAACAGAAGAGGGCGATGATCTTACATCTTGGAGGGAAGGATGTATATAAGATAGCCAAGTCAGTGGCAGAGGCAGCGCCAAAGACTCATCTCACGCTCATCACAGCCCTGAATGCTCATTTTGAACCCATGGCGAATCGCGACTACGAACGCTTTGTGTTCAGACAAGCCAGGCAACAGCCTGAAGAGTCGCTATATACATTTCATGCATGGTTAAAGGAGCTAGCCAGCACCTGTGAGTTTCAGGATGAGACAGAGGAGATCCGTGGCCAAGCCATTCAGGGGTGCGCTTCAGCAAAACTGAGGGAGCGAATTCTGGAAGAATCAGGGAAGTCGTTGGCAGAGATACTTACCATGGGAAGGACTAAAGAACTCTCGAAGGCACGGGCAGCACATATGGAGGCCGCACTGCAGACTCCCATCAAAACTGAACCAGTGAATGCAGTCACCCCGACCACCATGACAGCGCCAATACGGACAAGAGGCCCGAGAACACGCACATGTGGATACTGTGGGGGACCCTCACATAGGCCGTCAGAGTGCCCAGCCAAAGGCAAAAAGTGCACGGCGTGCGAAAAGATGAATCACTTCATGAAAGTATGTTGATCCAGTAGAGGACGAGCTATGAGGTCCCAGGTGAACATGATCCCGGAGTCACAGGGACAAGGCAGGGATATGGATGATGATGACCGGGAAGAGCACACGGTACACTCGGTGTTCACCTTAGAGTCGGAATTGAATACCCAGAGTCGACTGCCGCAGTGCCAAGTTCTGGTTGGAGGACACCCTGCAACTGCAATCGTAGATACTGGAGCGACTATAAATATTATATCCCGTGAAGCTCACAAAGGGATGACACCTCCTCCATCACTGATGCCTGCCAAGATCAAAGTATTTGCATATGGACAGTCCAAACCCCTGGCCATCAAAGGGAAATTCAGAACCACCATAGCCTACGATAAGCAGGAACTGGAGGCGGTGGTATACGTCACGGAGGAAGGACATGGCATGTTGCTTGGGTGCAGGCCTTCAGAGGCCCTGGGCATAGTCACCTTTGCCTTCGGAATACACCAAGAAGGTGTGAGTCAAATCTTAGACGAGTTCCCGAAAGTGTTCAGTGGGATCGGATGTCTACGAGACAAGCAGATACATCTCCATATTGACCCCTCGGTGCAGCCAGTTGCCCTTCGACACAGGCGGGTCGCATTTCATCTGAGACCTCTGGTAGAAAAGGAATTGCGCAAATTTGTAGAAGCAGGGATTATTGAAAAGGTGAAGGGTCCGACCCCCTGGGTATCACCAATCGTGGTCGCAAGAAAGCCCAAGCAGCCGGGGGAGGTGAGAATCTGTGTGGATATGCAGATTCCTAACCCGGCAATCAAAAGAGAACGGCATCTGACTCCGACCATTGATGACCTGATAGGGGAACTAAGCAAAGCCTGCTGGTTCTCAAAACTTGACCTTCGGGCTGGGTATCATCAACTCGTCCTCGACGAACTGTCCAGATACATCACAACATTTTCCACGCATGTTGGTTTGAGACGTTACAAGCGGCTGAGTTTTGGGATATTGAGTGTTCCAAAACACTATCACAGAACTCCTGGCTGATCTCCAGGGCATGGTTTATGTGAGTGATGATATTCTGGTCCATGCAAAATCTATAGCGGAACACAACAGTCGGCTGAGACAGGTGCTCCAAAGAATACAAGACTCTGGGCTCACTTTACATAGAGATAAATGCGAGTTCCTTCAACAGAGACTGCAATTCTTTGGATATACATTTTCAGCAGAAGGAGTTGTTCCTGACCCGGAAAAAGTTAAAGACATCAAAGAGGCCCCGGCTTCCACAAATGTGACTGAAATGCGCAGCTTCCTGGGGATGGTCAACTAAAGCGGTAGATTTATCAAAGATTTATCCTCGCTGACCACGCCACTGAGAGAGCTGACCAAAGCATCCGTTCCATGGGTATGGGGCCCGGAGCAAGAGACTGCCTTCCAAGCTACCAAAGACGCACTGTCGAGCACCACCACGCTGGGATACTTTGACCCAAGGCAACAAACTCAAGTGGCAGTGGACGCCGGCCCAAAAGGTTTGGGAGCTGTTCTCCTCCAGCGGATGACGGAAGAGGATGAGTGGGCTCCAGTGGCTTTCGCAAGTAGGTCACTGTCGGCTACCGAACAAAGGTATTCCCAAATAGAAAAAGAAGCGATTGCTGTGCATTGGGGGTGCAGGCACTTCCACCTATATGTATATGGGAAACCATTCTTGGTCACCACTGACCATAAACCTCTTATTCCTCTATTCACAGGAACGGCGTCAAAGCCACCACCTCGCATAGAGAAGTGGATGCTGCAGTTGCAGGAATACAATTGCAAGATTGAATATCATCCAGGCACAAGTAATCCAGCAGACTACTTATCTCATCGCCCCAGGGCAGCTACTCATAGTGAGATGGAAGATGCAGAAGAGACTGAAGAATATGTGAGGTACATAGAGGACAGGTCGCGCCCGCTGCCCATATCCCTAGCGGAACTGTGTCAAGCAACCGTCCAAGATGAGTGCCTGCAGAAGGTGTTGGAGGCCATGAAGACTAGCAAATGGCATCCTCTCAGAAGTCAGGGGGTAACATTAACCCCTGTGGCCAGAAAGATCATCGAGAGCCTGTACCAAGTGAGGCATGAACTGAGTGCTGATCCGAACGGGTGCCTGCTCCGAGGCCACCGGTTGGTTATTCCGTCATGTCTAGTGGACAGAGTGGTTGGATTGGCACATGCTGGACACCAGGGAATGGTAAAGACAAAAGGCAGACTCAGAACTAAGGTCTGGTTTCCTCATATGGATGACAAAGTGGAAGAGGTGGTGAGATCCTGTCAGTGGTTTCAAGCGACTGGCGAACTGAATCCTCCTGCACCTATCATGACAGAGCGGCGACCTGAAGGCCCTTGGATGCGCGCAAGTATGGATTTTGGGAGTCTCCCGGATGGGAGACACTCTATGGTGATAATAGATGACTACTCAAAGTATCCTGAGGTAGAGGTGCTCACATCCCTAAGTGCAGGGGACGTCATACCAAAGCTGGAAAAGGTGATGGCCACCCATTGGCTCATCAAAGAGCTTAAAACTGACAATGGTCCACCATTTCAGGGGCAGGAATTTGCATCTTACCTGACGTCTCAAGGGATAGTGCATAAAAAGGTAACCCCAAAATGACCACAAGCCAAAGGTGAAGCGGAGCGCTTCATGAGAACTTTGAACAAAGTTATCTGCATAGCAGTGGCCAATGGAGAATCTGTGGAACAATCTATATATTCCTTTCTTCGGGATTACCGACAGACTCCCCACACCACCACTGGTCGTGCTCCAGGACACCTGTCCATGGGACAAGTAGTAAGTGATTCTATTCCCCATCATCTTCGAGGGGTTCCAGAAGAAATAAATGATAGTGCTGTGGATTGCAAACGGAAACGAGCCAATGATCAAGTCAGCAGAAGGCGGAGAGCGGAAACGTCTCATCTCAAAGTTGAAGATCTGGTTCTTGTCCAAGTCCGGCACCCAGGCAGCAAATTCCGCCTTCCGTTTGAAAAAGATCCCTGGTGCATTGTTCAAGTTCGAGGCACCCAAGTCACGGTCAAGAGAGGCCTGGAAGTGCTCACCAGAAATGTGTCAGTGTTCAAGAAATATCATGGGTGTCCTAATACTGATCGAGATCTTATGGAAGCAGGTTTGGGTGACCACACCTGGGACGAGTGGTCAGAGGCTGATCAGGATATGCAAGGAGCTGAGGGCTTGGATGTATCTACCCGACCCCAGGAGGTCCGGCGAGAATTGTCAGAATCTCCCGTAATAACTGGAGAGAACATTGAGTGCCGGGAGAGTCGTACTCAATATAAACTGCAGAAAAATCCTGAGCCGTCTAGTCGATTAAAGGACTACCATTGTTAGTATGTCACCCCAAGGAACTGGGATCTGGTATGCTGCATTCTGCTGATGTCCAGTTTTGGATGTTTCTGACTGTTTTCTCTAAACGCTAAGTTTTTCATTGCCTGTGTGAATTCTGTTTTGGGGAGGAATGTTGTATCGCGTCTCACGATACTGTCTTTGGGAGTTGTAATTATTGTTGCTGCATAGCCGCGGAGGTGTGCGGTGAGCTCTCCCAGCGTACGTGACTTTATTTGGTTTGTCCCGCGCAGCGCGGGTGTGTTTTAATAAATAGTTGTGCGTGTGCTCGCGGCGTCAGAGCCGTGACACGTGAGCAGCATGAAATAACCCTCTGTGTGCCTGCTCATTAATTGAGGACTTCACCAAGCGGCCGGCGCAATTATCACAACGCGTTTCAGAGCGACTTTGGTTTTCGGTCTGGGCATCAATAATTAGTAAGCCCAGACATAACAATGTCAACCACAAATCCTCACTTGTCATCTGAGCAGCTCTGGAAAGACTATAATTGCCACAAGTGACAACACCGGAGAAAACAGGAGGATTGAGAGAGAAAGAAAATGTGGAGTGGACTCTTCCTCTCAGGCCGAAGGGCTTTTGATATGGCTTCATCTTCAGGTTCTGAAGCTGAATAACACTACGGACGGAGCAGAAGTACACATGTGAACCTGCGGACTAACCCACAAGTCAACCAAATTATAGAGAATAAGAAATGTATGTTTGTGTCCTTACCAGACATTCACCCGCATGTACTATAAAGATCCCTGGAGCTGATCTTGAACCAGCCTTCAAGAATCCAAGAGGAGCAGTCTGTACTCAACCAGAAACATAGCTAAATCCCAAGTTTAGTAAGGTTTTGCATGGAGTTGAGTCACTTTTGTGGTACAGCGCAGACGCAAAATACATTTTGGCATTTACTAAACCGCAAAAAGTTAATTTGCGAGACGTTGCTTGGTTTAGTAAATACGAAGAAACACAACAAAGTGCATAATGCTGCTTTGTATTACTTTGCGTTAGGTAGATGTTACATGTGTGGAACATGGGTGTTCCCGTGTATTCACCCATGAATTTTGATGCAAACCTAGATTTACAAATACTTGTAAACCTAGGGTTGTGCCAAAATGGTGTGCTACCTGACAGAGGCATAACCAGGAGAAATATCTTCATTTTTCCTAGTTACTTCTACATTCCATTTGTGCTGCATTTTGCACCACACAAAGAAACAGAACTGTGCCTCTAAGGATTGTTTTTGTGCAGGAAGATCTACTTTCCTGCACAAAAACAACCCTGCCCGTAACACAGACACTGTTGCACCATGATGCAAGTGTGCCTGCGCATAGAGGGAGCTGAACATCGCCATATCTTGGTAAATAAGGTGCCGTTCGCCTCTCTTCTATCCATGCAACGCAGAGCAGCAACTTGCCTTGCTGGCTGCATGGCATGAACTATTAGTAAATTTGCCCTGAAATCAGAAAAGGCTGCTTAAGAACAGTAAAGGGAAAAAACAACAAAGGCAAAGAAAGCAAAATCAGATGCAAACTGAAAATAAAGTGGGAGAACCTTAGCAAAATGCAACAGTTGGCAAGCTAGACATTGGTGTCTGATTTAAATGTGGTTGCTGCTCTTGCACCAGAGAAGTGAAATAACCTGATCAGGAGCTGACACATTGCAAAGGATAATCTGAGCACTAGACTACTAATCTGTCTTTCTAATGTGCATATTCCTGTTTTCCATAGTCACCATGAATGCCTCTGTAAAGCATGCGACCTGCTCCACATTATTGCTGCACTCTCTGAGAGGAGGCATGATGTGACACGTGGTGGAATGTATGATCTCCAACTCTCATTACACCCCTAATCCTCACAGTTTGACAACCTTTGATTGCTAATGTCTCTCCAAAGTCTTTTTCATATTCCTTTATTCTCATTATATTATTCTCACTGTATTAGCAACTAGGGAAGTAACTTTCTATCTTTAACCAGATATAGAAGTGAGAAAAATAATGCATTTTATTACATTGAGCCCAAGCTTACCAGCAAACAGGGGATAATTGTTCTATGAGGGCATTTGAGGCATGCCGTATCTATTTTCTCATGTCACTCTGAGTGTCTGAAGTTGAGCAGGACCACATTCAATTCACAGCTCCAAACGCTCAAGTGGGGGAAATTTGTACATGTCTAGTGTGGTGCTCGTCCACTGTTTGTGCTCTTTGAAATCCTGATGCGTAGCTTTCTGATAGAGAAGTGAGACCTAAAATCATGGGCCATTGTCCTCAGCTGTGTTATGTCTCAGTGCTTCTAAACTAATGGCAGACCCTCTGTCACACATAGGGGCATATTCTCAAGAAAGTGTGATAACCACCGCAAATTTAGCTTAACGCAACTTTGCACATCGCAGTCCATCGCAGAAAATTAACGCCTTGTTAACGAAGTATTCACAACATGGCGGCCCCATGCGATACTCCCCAGATAACGTGCCAACTGACCGCGTTAGAATCAACGCCACGCCGCAAAAATGCAAAACAGCAACGCAAAAAAAGCTGCGATGAGGCCAATCGCGGTACGAAAATCAGCGAAACCCAGCTACAGGCCTGCAATCCACACGCGTCAGGCGGGAACAATCACCATAAAAGCAGAAAAAAACCAGACAAACAAATGCCAAACAACAGCGAAGCACAATGGACGTTGCCGGAGCAAGTACAGAGGAGAGCCAGAACCCCACAAGCCCCCCAGAGGACCATCCTGGGACTTCGGGGTCAGGGAAGGGCAAGGACAAGAAGAAGAGGAAGACAAAGTTCAATCTGCAGGAAAACAGGATCCTGATAACGGAGGTGACAGAACACCATCAACAACTGTTCGTCACCTCCACTGTGTCATTGGCAACAAAAAATACATTATGGCAGTCCATCGTGGACAAGGTGAATGCAGTCGGAGTGCTGAATAGGACAATGGGCCAGGTCAAGAGGCGCTGGAATGATGTCAAGCGCAAAACCAAGCTGAAACTCGCCAACAACCTGAAGGCAGCAATGCAGACTGGAGGTGGGAGCCTAGCGCCACAGGAGGAGCTGGACGACATGGAGGAAATGGTGTCCACAGTCATCAGTGGGGAGACGGTGGCAGGAGTTAGGGGCCCGGACACTGCTCAACAGGACCCAACACAACAGCAACAGGGTGAGTAATCACCAGGGCCTGGGGGGACGGGGGGAGATGGGCACAATGGCACACATGCGCAATTAATTTGAGCACATCTGCGGACACACCATGCCCCAGACCACCAACTCCCACCAAGAGACCAACGTTCCCCAGTATACAACATGTCAACACTGTACAAGCACATAAGTCAGAGGCATACCTCATGAAAGTGATAAGGGGCAGCAAAATCTGAGCTGCAGGGGCGACTCCCCAAAAATGCAGCACACACATCACATACAGAGCACATCTACATTGACAACGATGTGACACAATCCACAAAACACCTACAACAGAACACAGGACACTACTGGTGCCGCTTGGGTGCAGACACTGGCCAATCACAATTTGCATTGCAGGGATATGTGCGTTGATAATGTACAAGTACAAACACACATCCGTGATGTTGTCGAAATGTCCACTGTCCACCATCAAATAGGCAGCTCCTCCCAAACAGCCACAATGTACCCAGTCATGCTGTCTGTATGTAAACATGTACAATGCGACAACATACATGTGGACACATTGTTAAACTGCATCTCCCCTTCACATTGCAGAGGGAGAATCAACACCTCCTGCAGAGCATTCCGACCCTCTCTTCTCTGGAGACGAAGAGGACGACCACAGCTTCGATTCTGACGCCCTCCAACTGCTCGTGGAGAGCCTCCGCAGCCCACTTCCAGGAGCTGGGCAGCCCAGCTGCTACGAGGAGACACCACCCCCTGCACAGACCACACAGCAGGCAGCACCCACTACCACTGCTGCCTCCCAGGACTCCCACGGAGAACACATGGCCTTCCAATGCCGTGTTTTGGGGTGCCAGGAGAATCTGGCTGAACAGGTGCGGGTGGGCTTCGACCGCATGGCAGACAAACTAGATGCCATACGTGGGTGTCTAAGTCCCATCAGGGACCATTCACGGTCCCTAACGGACACCCACAGTCCACTCCATGCTCTCCAACGGACCATGGCTGACATCGCTGGAGCCCTGACTTAGAGAATAGTACAACTGTCCAGTCTGAGTGGCTCTAGCGGTGTCACACGGGAGTTGGGAAACATGCGGAGGTTAATGGAGACCATGGAGCGGGCGAATGCAGAACGAACGGCTGCCACGGCTGCACACCAGCGAGAGGTAGCTAGGTTCCTCAATGACCTCAGGACCCTCCTCATGGCATTGCTGCCACAAGGCCTGGTGCGGATGCATGCTGCTGCCACCACTCCATCCACATCTCCGCCCCCTGAAGTGTCAGTGCCACACAGTGC
The DNA here is from genome assembly GCA_963921515.1 of Calotriton arnoldi. NCBI lineage: Eukaryota > Metazoa > Chordata > Amphibia > Caudata > Salamandridae > Calotriton > Calotriton arnoldi. Next base: position 2,638,138 of record CAWUFW010001485.1, on the reverse strand, counting down.
GGCAGACCTTCCACCTCCGGCCACAGATGTGTCACTGCCACACAGTGCTGGAGACAGAACACCACCACCCACACGTGAGGCACATGAAACAGCAGAGAACGAAGATACGGATGATACTGCCCTTGTGGTAAGGAGGACGCAGCAGCATGCATCTCATACATAGGTCCGGCTTCAGCTTGGTACTGCCCTCTGCATCATCACCTTCCACTGCCCCCCCATGCACTCTGCGACACTCACCTTGGACCTCGCCATGGACTGCCATATGATGTTTGATCGCCATTGACACAGCAATCAGACTGCAGACTGTACTCGTCCTCTTCCTTTGGACTTGTCATTCCCTGGAGGACCCTGGCTGGACCTCCACGGGACAACATCGTCATGTGGGGTTTGCATGGCCCTGTACTGCTCCAGATGCAACACTCCACTGAATGTGCATTAAACATTCATATACACACAGATGTGTCATGTCTATGGTCTTTTAAGTGTGGAAGTATGGATGAATGTGGGCTCACTGGACTCCTCTTACGTCCATGTGGCTCATGTCGTAGAACAGGGGTGACAGGGTGACACATTGCCCAATGTGGTCTGGGTGGCGCTGACACAACAACAGGGGCACACGCATGAGTTACTTCCTTGTCCAGCCCAGTATGGAACCATGCCCAGGGCCCCGGGGTCATATACAGACCCTTACGCTGGACTGGCATACGCCAGGCCAGCCCACTCCGCTTACGCTCACAGGGGGGGACGGCAACGCTACATGTCCCCTGTCTTTTCTGTGGTGATCTGCTGCTCACAGGTCTAGTTGTCAGCATGCCACAGCCACTCCCTCACGGCTGGTTTACATCCACACCACACCCATCCAGCACACGCGTCACGGGACATGTGACCCTGCCAATGAAAAGGGACGGGCGCACGTGCTCGACGCCATTTCCACTCTCTATCTGGGTGCGTCCGTGTGGTGTTAATGTAGGCATGAGGGCCTCGGGCCCTGCAACATCACATTCCCCAGGACCGGAGGTGACATGATGGCGTCCGCAACACGATACCCAATCATACAGGGACCATGAATTTGGGACACAGACTTGGTGGCACCGGATACATTGCGGCCGGCACAGGCACACTGCCACGGGACGGTGACTTTGGGTGCACTGAGGTAGGGGCACCTTAAGTGCTGAGCGGGTGTGCAGCCTGCGATGATGCCCCGTCTGGGCTGTCCGGACTGCTCAGTATTTGTATGCCCTGCTGGACCGCAGTGTAGGCCAGAGCCAGCGGGCAGCACGGGCCTACCGCCTCATGGCGTCGTATCCCAGATCACAGAGTTAGTGGCACCTCAAGGGCTGAGCGGGTGTGCAGCCTGCGATGATGCCCGGTGCACTGGTATGTCCTCTGCCATGGCGAAATCAAGACCCAGAATCATATGTGAGACCTGGTGGCCTGCGGAGCGGGGCTGCATGATGTGGAGGGTGCCATGTCCACGGGCCCCGGGCATGTGGCTTGCAGCGGCACGTGGTGGGCCCTCATTACTACACGCCAAGGGCGGAAGGTGAGCAGTGAGGCCTGGGTGCGCAGGGGCGGGCATGCACCGCTGGGCAGCGGGAGGGGCTGGGGTACATCTGCCTGGGTGCGCAGGGGCGGACAGGCGATGATGTCTTGTGCAATTGTGTGTACTTTGCCATTCATGTCTCTGGACTCTGTTTCAGATGACGGATCTGTTTCAGATGTGTGACCTGGTGAACTGCACTACATACAGGCACGCGGTTGGAGACACACCTGTGGCAGCAGGTGGGCAGTGTGGCCTGGGTGCGCATTGTGGGCACTCTCTCTCCCTGTCCATCTCTTCTGTTATCTGTGTCTCACTCCCCCTCTCTGTCCGTCTTTCTCTCGCTCCCCCTCTCTGTCCATCTTTCTCTCACTCCCGCTCTTTCTCTCTCTCTCTCCTTCGCTCTCTCTCTGTCCTTTGATGTGCGCAAGACACACCTTCTCATCATGATTTTTGTCTTGCAGGCTGTGACCTACGGATTGTCCCGAGGGGAGCCGCCATGTGTCTTCATTTCTGTTCTGTTTTCATTTGTTACATCGAAGATGGATGTGTGTTGCTCATTTTTGTGACGACACATGCATGCCACCAAATATGATTGTGCGACATCGACATCTGGCGGATAATTTGGTACATGTTCCGTATAGTTGATGTGGCATGTCTTTGGCCGGAGGGGGGGCCCGGGGGAGGGGTCCTGGGGGTGGTGGCGGTGGGTGTTGTGGCCCTGTTGGGTGGGCCTGGGGGGCGGTCCTGGGGGTGGTGGCGGTGGGTGTTGTGGCCCTGTTGGGGCGCCGAGCTGCATGATCAGTGGCTCCATGGCATCTGTTGCCCTTCAGGTGTGGCTCTGGGCTGGGTTCCATTTTGTGGTGCAGGCTGTGGTCCGACTGTGCACCAGGTCAGAGCAGGTGTTAGTTTCCTGCTGCTAACGGGCCTTATCGCCTGTTTTGTGGTCTTATCGCCGATCTGGCTGCTCGTTGAGAATGTTGCGGAGTGATGTTTTCGCGGCTTTTTGCACGGGTACGCCTACTCTGCATCTCATTAGCGATAGTTGCGGGGGTCATCTGTGGCGATGTTTTTTGTGGATGCTATCGCGGGTAAAATAGTGTTCTGGGCTGTTAACACCAGCTTGTGAATGGTGTGATGAATTTATCGCCACTTTGGCTGCTATAAACTGCCGCTAACTCGGCGATAAGTCCTTGAGAATATGCCCCGATGTGTGAATGTCAGCACATGGCTTAATAAAGTCTTTCTGATGATGAATGGCTGTGCTACATTCCCTCCACTGTCATTCACACTCATTGTGACACAGGGCCTGCCAGGCAGCAGGTACTGGAACCTAGGGGCCGATTACTATGTTGTGTGGAAACTTTCCACCCAACACTGTCTCGGATTCGGGACCGACCGACTCGCGGTCGGCGGTTCTGCCCACCTGATTACGATGCAACCAAACACTGTTCAGTCGGAGTCCCATTGTTTCCTATGGGAGCCCATGTTCCGCCCGACAACCGGCCGTAACACAAGCTCCTATGGGGAAATGAATGGTGTGCGGAAAACCCTGCGCCCTGTCATGGACACCCCATGGTGCCAAACCAAAGGGGATGATGGACGGAGTGTTGAACATTGCAAGCACTCACCCCCAGTCAACTGATCTGGGTTTAATCCATCATCATTCTTTAGCTCACTCCGCCACCCCAGTTCAGACATGGCCATATGCAAATCAGTCTGACCCCATGGTGCCAGCCACACAGTGCAGGGTTTTACAGGGGGGTCCCCAACCTGAGGCCTCAGGATGAAGGGGGGCCTGCTAGGGTTCCCCAAAGTCACTTTACAACAGCCTTTCCGTGTTGGACAGGCGGACTCAGAAGCTGTTGGAAATCGGCATCGTAATCGCGAGGTCAGAAACGCTGTCCATAGAGGTGTACGATGCAGTTCCAACAGACACAAATTCTCCGAGAGCCAGTCAGAACCGATTCGGAATGACCGTGCGGTTTACATTCCGACCGCGAACATCTTAAACGGTCAGGCGGATTGTAAACCGACGAGTCGGTCTCAAGGGTTCTGACACGGTCAAGGAGATTCCGACTGTTGGACGGAAAGCCTCCTCCAACTGTCGGAATCTCCTTGACCGTGTCAGAACCCTTCCGACCGACTCGGTCGGTTAACAATACGCCCAAACGATTACGGCCCCCTAGTTGTGAATTGAGACATTCAGTGGAGGGTTGAGGCAGCCAGAGAGATGCATTAAAACTTACATATTGTAGGCATCTATGGCATGATGGTGCCTGTCATTGCTATAATGCTGACCATGGTTTATGGTGGTAATTCTTATAATTTTGATGGCATCAATGGCATGAGATAGTCAAACATTGAATGGTGTTTGGACAAAATATCGAGTTTTAAATAAGATGGGACATAAATATTTTTAAAAGAATATTGTTATAACCAAAATATCATGGGAAGGAATATCGCGGGCCAGAATATCGTTTTGTTGGTATATATAATTTAATTTGTTTATTGTGTTTTATAAAGCATGAACATGACCATCACAGTATCAGCACTGTACATTGAGAGAGCTGGAGAAGGTTGCAGTGCATTAAAACACTTGACACAATAAGGTAATCTGTACAAAGAGTTGTCGGATTAAGGTATAAATACAATAGGATACTATATAAAATAAGGAATGCTGTTTGTAGAGTTCAGAGCGCAAGGTGTAGAACAATAGGATACAGTATAAAATAGGATGAATGACAGTTTCAAAAGAGTTCTCTGAAGACACATGCTTTTCAAGTGGTACAGCTTTAACTTCCTTCTTGATGATCCTGAGTGAGGTAATTGCTCTTATTGAGGGTGCTAGGGAGTTCTATATTTTTGGAGCAGATCTGGCAAAAGTCCATCTGTGAGTCTTCCTTTTTTTTTAATCAGGGTGGATCTAGTATTAGAGATTTGTTGGATCCTAGCTTCAATTGGGAGCCAGTTGAGGGTTCTGAGTGATGGGGAGATGCAATCATACTGACGTGGGCATGTTAACAGTCTTGCTGCAGCATTTATTGTTGGTTTCATTGGGGCTAGGCTGGCTTTTGGTAGACCTAAGAGTGTAGCATGCCCATAATCCAGTCTTGAGAGAAAAATCAGGGAATGAAATACGTTGTGATGAGTCATGCCTTTCCCATCGCTGCCCTATGTACGCTTAAAACAGGAGGATAATCTACTCCCATAACTTCCATTGGAGTGATCACCATGTTGTGAAAGGCAATTTATAAGGTTTAGTTCTGCCCCTCTTTGAAAATTCATTGAGTTGTTCCACCTTGTAGAAGGAGCTTGAGATTGACATTGAATATACAATGCAGCATTCTGAAAATCCCACAGCCGGTTCCCACATCCCTCGCTTCCTGCAACATGTGTGAATCCCTGTTGGGTCACAGCAAGTGCAAAAGTGGTAGAGCATCTCTGGTAGTGAGGGAACACCATGTCTGTCTGGATACGACGTTTTGCAAGGTGCTGATATGACATGTGTATGAGACTTCTTCTTATGAAAACCTTGGGTCAGTTCTAGATACTGTCTTCCTCTCAGATGTGAAAGGCTGTGACTTTCCTTCTTGTTGGCTCAAAAGAGCATACAGACCTATTATCATCTTTGGCTCCATGAAGCATGGTGAATTTCAGTGTAGTGTGGGGGGGGGAACTAAGTTGGGCATCTTCAGGGTCTTGGTGTACCCATTCTGGTTTTGTGTTCTTCTCTTGTTAAAGTGCCTTCTTCACTGTTGTGGTTTCCTAGGATCAACTTCACCTAGTTTTCAAGGTCCAACATTTGCACCATCATTGACTTATGTAATGTTTTGACTATTTGTTATAAGTGAACTGAAGTATCAGTGACACAGTGCATCGGTGTCCCTCATGGCATCTGCTATGGTGACCATGAATGTCAGCAAGTTTGACTGATCTGCAACTCTTGAGACTTTTTAAGCGCAGGGGATGTGGCTCCAGTCATGCAACTGGTGATTGTGCCCTGTGATCTCATCTGATTTCTCTTAGAGATTCAGATGGTCCCCTGCACTAAAATCACAATTGTTAAGTATTTTATAAACAAGCAGCCATAGAGGGATAGGGTGGTCATAGTGTCACTGGTCTTTCAAATTGGATGTTAGGTGGAACTCTATCCTGTCCTCCTGAGGTCCACAGCTCTGCTCTGGAATGGAACTTTCAATTGCACCATCGCCAGCTGATGAGTCCCCTTCAGCATCAAATGTCTTGCCTGCAGTTTCACCTGTTGCTAGGGGTTGAGATGAGATGGTTGCAGAAGTTTTGTATCTCTTCCACTTTGGTACAGGAAGTATGCAGAAGTCCAACCTGGAGGTCTGACAAGTGCAACCTGGGTTTCTTTATAGTCCCGATGTCGGAGACATTCTTTCGATCCATGTGGCTGTGAGCCTTGGCGAGCTCTACAGTTCCTGCAAGATGGTTTTAATGTGGGTTTTTATAGTTTCTCCCCTATATGTTCAGTGGTGGTTGGAAGGTGGAGCAAGACCCTTAAGGAGCGCTTCCGACATGTAGGTTCTGAGTAGTCAACGTCTGAGGGTTTTTCTTTTTGTTAGCCTCCTTTGGACTTGCCTATGATTCTCAGGGCTTTACAGCAGCCTCTCCTTAACTCATTGGCTCAGGTAGTCCTCAAATTCTTGACCCTCAAGTTGTTTGGTTTGTTGGCCATCACATCTGCTTGTAGACTGCCTCAACATGGCTTTTCTTCTGTCCGGCCCCTTACTTAAGAGCTTTTCCTAATAGGTTTGTGTTAGGCCTGATACCAGGCTTTGGGTCTTTTGTGGTGCCTGTTTTTTCATCGAAACCAATAAATGAAGATTCTTACCTTTTTATCCTGCCATTCTTCTGAAGAGGAGGCTTCTCATCTCGTTCTCATGTGCTCTATCGGTGGACAGGAACCTGACAGGTGGGGGGGAGGTATGTAGGGGTATCTTTTTACATTTAGCTAGGTTACATGGTCTCATTTAGAGGTGAACTCACCTCATTTATTAAGCACTGGTATAAGTACGGATAATCTGACTGATGAAGATTACTGCGAAGTAAAAGGAGCATTATTGCATAACATAAAAAAGATAAGCAACACATTTCTGAGTTAGACGCTGCCTCTGATTGAGGGGAAGGGCTGGCTAACTCGTCACCAAATTCTTGTAACCTCCAATGATGATTCAGAGTTGGAGGTATGTTGAAAGAAGTTTACTTCTTGTAGAAGTTTCCCACAAGCGAAAGAGTAGCTTCCCTAACAGCCAGCCTTGCAGTAACTGACTCTCCTGGAACGCTCCCTCTGTACAAACAAATAGAGAATCCAGAATGCTGTCCACACTCCACATTCCCTTAACTCATCTTACACCTAGACAACACGTAAACACCAGATCACAACAAGAAACCTAGCAAACCTGTCCACTTTTTAAAACTAGACACCCTGGGGGATCTAGGATGGGGTGACTTGTGTGGCTCTCACCAGGTTCTGTTACCCAAAATCCCTTGTAAAACTCAAACTTTGTCAAAAAACACACATTTTCCTCACATTTCTGTGATGGAAAGTTCTGAAATCTGTGGGGAGCCACAACCTTCCACCCACCCAGCATTCCCCCAAGTCTGCCAATAAAAATGGTACCTCACTTGTGTGGGTCGGCCTAGTGCCCGGAACAGGAAATGGCCCAAAATGCAACGTGACCACATCACATTTTTCCAGTGAAAACGGACCCTTTTTTTGCAATGAGCCTAGTTGTGGATTTCGGGTCCTAGCTCAACCGGCACCTAGGGAAACCTAGCAATCCTGTATATTTTTGAAAACTAGACACCCAGGGAAATCCAGGATGGGGTGACTTGTGTGGCTCTGACAAGGTTCTGTTACCCAGAATCCCTTGCAAATATCAAACTTTGTCAAAACAAACCCATTTTCTCCACATTTATGTGATGGAAAGTTCTAGACACTGAAGGGAGCCACAAACTTCCACTCACCCAGCATTCCCCCAAATCTGCCGATAAAAATGGTACCTCACATACGTGGGTAGGCCTAGTGCCTGCCACAGGAAATGGCCCAAAACTTATTGTGAAGACATCAAAAATATTTTTCACGGAAGAACCTGGTTTTGCAAGGGAGTCACCTGCATTTTTGGTCCTGGGTGCGACGGCCATCTAGGGAAACCTACCAAACCCAGACATTTTTGAAAACTAGATACCCGGGGGAGTCCAGGGAGGTGTAGCTTGCATGGATCCCCCAAAGTTTTTTTACACAGAATCCTCTGCAAACCTCAAATTTAGCCCAAAAAATCACATTTTCCTTACACTTCTTTCTGGGATCACCATACCAGCACAAATTTCCTACAACTCAGCATTCCCCTTGGTATACAGAGTAATTTCCCTAGATGGCCGCTGAGCCCGGGAACAAAAACAGGTTGTTTTGTCATAGATAGGGGGCACCTGCGTTTTTGGTCTGGGGATCGACAGCCATCTAGGAAAACCTAGCAAACCCAGACATTTCTGAAAACTACACACCCGGGGGAGTCCAGGGATGTGGGGTTTGTGCGGATTTCCCAACGTTTTCTTACCCGGAATTCCTTGCAAACCTCATATTTAGCTGAAAAGTCACATTTTCCTCACATATCTGTGTGGGAAGGTTGTGAGATCACCGCGCCGACACAAATTTCCCACCACCAAGTGTTCACCTCAGTCTCCCAATAAAAATGATACCTCACTTGTGTGGGTGCCCACAGCAGTGTCAGCCTAAAAACATATGAAACAACTGCTCTTTTGGACCCACTTTGGTTCCCCCCCAGTTCCCCCTCAGTTTTTCTTTTTATAGGTTTTTAGGTTATCTGCTTTGGGCACCCACACAAGTGAGGTATCATTTTTTTCAAGAGACTGAGGGAAACGATGGGTGTTCCAGCGCAGTGATCTGAAAAAGTTTCCACACAGAAATGTGAGGAAAGTGTGAATTGTTAGCTAAATTTGAGGTTTGCATGGGATTCTGGGTAATAAAATCCTGGAGGATCCATGCAAGCCACACCATCAGCCAAGCGCCATCCACACACACCACCAGCCAAGCGCCATCCACGCACACCGCCAGACAAGCACCATCCAAGCACATTGCCAGCCAAGCGACAGTCCACGCACATCGCCAGCCAAGTTACAGTCCATGCACATCGCCAGACATTTATTTATTTATTTTGGAGTTTTATATAGCGCTGGCAAGACCCGAGGGTATCAGAGCGCTTTACAACATGTAGCAAAGAAGCAATCAAACAAAAGAAGTGACCATAGTAGAGCATAGTGATTCGTGACGAGTAAAGTTCAAACACACAGAGTAGCAAATCAGACGTAATGATCCGTGACGTGCACAGTTCAAACATAAAGAGTAACCGATAGACTCCATGATTCGAGACAAGAGGTGAGAGAGGTATCGGTCCTCTAAACAGATTGAATGTATACTGCAGTGTGCGGGATTCGATGTGGAGCGTCAGCTAACCATTCAATCAATCAATCAATCAATCAATCAGGTCACTTATAAAGCGCACTACATACCCGCGAGGGTCTCAAGGCGCTGGGGGCAGAGGGGGGGTGCTGCTACTGATCGAAGAGCCAGGTCTTGAGGAGTCTTCTGAAGGCCAGTAGGTCTTGGGTCTGCCGAAGGTTGGTGGGGAGGGTGTTCCAGGTCTTGGCGGCGAGGTGGGAGAAGGATCTGCCGCCGGCGGTCATTTTCCGGATGCGGGGGACTGTGGCGAGGGCGAGGCTGGTGGAGCGGAGCTGGTGGGTGGGGGTGTAGAAGCTGAGTCGTCTGTTGAGGTAGGCTGGTCCGGAGTTGTGGAGTGCTTTGTGTGCGTGGGTGAGGAGCTTGAAGGTTATCCTCTTGTTGACAGGGGATAACCTTCAAGCTCCTCACCCACGCACACAAAGCACTCCACAACTCCGGACCAGTTCGGTTGAGGAAAAGGTCTTTGAGCTGGCTTTTGAATTTTGGAAAGGAGGGGTTAGTCCTGATATGAACTGGGATGGCGTTCCAAATTTTGGGCGCATTTCCAGAGAAGGAGCGTGATGAGGCTTTATGTTTGTGAGTTTTTGGCGGGATGAGAAGTAGAGTGTTAGTACTCCTTAGGTTCCTTGACTTACCGGCTTTGTTTAGTTTGGTGGCCAGGTATGCGGGTTTGCCGGTATGCAGGGCTTTGTGAGTGAGACAGGCTGTTCTGAAGCTGGCGCGCATTTCGGTTGGTATCCATTTTAGCTCTCTGAGAGCAGGAGTGATGTGTTCATATTTTTTTACTCCAGTGACCATCCTGGCTGCTGCATTTAGAGTTGTTCTGAGGGGGGCAAGGTGGGATTTTGCTGTGCCTGTGAGGGTTGCGTTTCCGTAGTCCAATCTGGACAGAACCAAGGATTGGGTGGCTTGTTTGAGGTCATTGGGGGGGATGAATGGCTTTATTTTGTTGAGCAGTTTTAGGTTGATGAACGCGCTCTTGGCGGTATTTTTGATGTGTTTGACCATGTCTAAATTAGGGTCCAGAGTGATTCCCAGTGATTTTACAGAGTCTGCTGGGATGAGGCTGCAGTTTAGAGCATCAATGGTTTTTAGCCATTCTGTGACTTGGGGGGTCTGTGCTTTGTTGGCTATGATGAGTATTTCCGTTTTGTCCTGGTTTAGTTTCAGGTGGTTGAGGGATAACCAGTGTTGGATTTCTTTCAGGGTGAGGTTTAGTCTTTGTATGTCTTCAATAGAGGAAGTTTCAAGGTAGATCTGGGTGTCGTCTGCATATAGGTGGAAGGGGATGTTGGCTTTGTTGAGTATCTTGGTGAGTGGCTCCATGTATATATTGAATAGTGCCGGGGAAAGAACTGATCCTTGCAGAACCCCCCTGTTTACGGGGAGTAAGTCTGACGTATTGTTTTTAATTTTTATTCTTTGGGTACGGTTCTGCAGGAAGGAGGAGAACCACTGTATTACCACCTCATTTGCTCCGGCTCTTTCCCGTAGTACATTAATGAGCAGTTTGTGATCAACTGTGTCGAAGGCTGCCGATAAGTCCAGGAGGATGAGTAGGCAGCATCGATCAATGTCAAGTGACTTGTGGATGTCATCTATGACATTCAGGATCGCTGTCTCAGTGCTGCAACCTTTTCTGAAGCCTGATTGGTGAGGATCTAGGAAGTTGTTGCTTTCGATGTGTTGTGTTAATTGCAGGAGGACACATCTTTCAAAGATTTTTGCTAGAAAAGGGAGATTAGATACAGGCCTGAAGTTGTTGAGATCATTGGGATCGGAGCCTGTTTTTTTTTAAAAGTGGTGTGACTTGACCCATTTTGAGACAGTCTGGCATGACTCCGGTTCTTAGAGAGCTGTTTATGATCTTGGTCCACAGCGGGGCTAGGGTGAGATTGAGTTTCTTAGCAAGTTGCGCAGGGATAGGGTCCGAGAAGTGAGACAAGGGTTTGGAGCTGGTAATTAATTTAGAGATCTCTGCTTCTGAGATGGGGGCGAAGGATTTCCAGTTGTTGGGAGGGTGGCTGGGTGGGTTGAGGTCTTCTTTACAGGGTGGAGGGCTTACGTTAGGTGCTTGGAGGTTGTTGTCCAAGGAGAGCTCAATCTTGTTGATATTCTCATTGAAGAAGGTGGCAAAGTTGTTGCATAGTTCTGTGGAGGCCGTCACTGCGGAGGAGGGCGGCTTGGAGGTTTGTTGTCTGATGATATTAAAGAGTTCTTTGGGTCAATTTTTGGCGTTGTTTAGTGCATCACAGAAGAAAGAGGTTTTCTCATTCTTGATGTGTTTTTTATATTCCCTGCGTTCGGATTTGAGTAGGTCTAGGTGGGTTATTGACGGGTTGTTTCTCCAGAGTCTTTCTGCAGCTCTTAGTTGTCTTCTTTCCAAGTTTAGATCTGTGTTGAACCAGGATCTTGAAGGAATGGTCCTGGTTTTTTTTAGTTTCAAGGGGGCAATATGGTCGAGAATGGAGGTCATTGTTGAGTTGTAATGCGAGGTGAGGTCTGTTGTCGAAGGTTAGTCTGCGGTGATGGGAAGGAGTGAGCTTACCCTTTCTTCCAGGTCGGTGTAGGGGATTTGTCTAAGATTTCTCACCCAGTGGAAGGATTCCTGTGTACGGGGTAGGCGTTGGCATGATTGATTGATGTGGAATAGGATAATATGATGATCTGATCAGTCGACAGAGAGGATGTGGTCTATCGTAATTGTGTCTTCGTGGGCAATGATGGCATCGAGAATTGCACCCCTGTTATGGGTACGTTCGGTGCAGTGTTGGGTAAGATTGTAGTTGAGAAGAAGTTCGTTCAGGGATTGGGTCAGAGGGTTGTTTTTATCGTTCCAATGTAGGTTGAGGTCACCTAGTATTATGTTGTTGGAGTCTTGGAGAGAGCAGTGGGTTATCAGGTCTGAAAGGTGTTCTCCGAATGTAGGGGCGTAGCCAGGAGGATGGTAGAGGAGATGGCAGACTAGTGTGTTGTCACTCTTCTTAATGGTGGCGGTTAGGTGTTCAAATGAATTATATTTAAGGGAGTCTAATTCCGTTATAGAAATGTTGTTCTTGTGCCATCCACGCAGACTGCTAGTCAAGCTGCAGTCTACGCACACTGCCAGCCAAGCACAAGTCCACAAACATTGCCAGCTAAGCACAAGTCCACACACTGCCAGCAAAATGCAGCTTCACACACTGCCAGCCAAACGCCAGTAAACACAGACAGTCAGCCGAACCCCAGTTCACACACGCACACAAATACACAGACAGAAACTTTCACTAGTGCGAATGGTTTTCTGCCCCCCTTAGGAGCAGATGTGCCTAGAAATATTGCTGATCTGCCCCCAAGGTCCCTGACATGCCCATAAACATATCTCTGGTACCTAGTGGGCTTTTCTGCCCCCGGGGGGGCAGATTGGGGGCTAAAGCCCCCATATGTTCCCCAGGGGGCACAGAAAGACTGTCCCTTTTGTGTTGGGGTGGGGGCTGCCAGGCATTGGCATGACCATTGTGGGCATCCCCCACCCCTCTTTTATAAAAAAAAAAGTAGTCCCTAGTGCCTAGTGGGCTTTCTGCCCCTCAGGGGAGGCAGAAAGACTGTGGCAAATTTTTGGGAGTGGTGGGAGTATTACAGTGCCCATTTAGGGCAGCCCTCACACCTAAGTATTAAAAAAAAATAATCCCTGGTGTCTAGTGGGCTTTCTGCACCCCCACGGGCAGATCAGGGGTAATAACCCCCATATGTCTCCAGGGGTGGGCAGAAAGACTGTCCCTTTTGTGTTGGGATGGTGGGGACAATAGAGTGCCCATTTAGGGCAGCCCCAACTCCTAAGTACTAAAAACACAATCCCTGGTGCCTAGTGGGCTTTCTGCGGGGCAGATCAGGGGCAATAACCCCCATCTGCCTCCAGGGGGGGCAGCAAGACTGTCCCTTTTGGATTGGGGTGGGGGCATTGGCATGCCCATTGTGGGCAGCACCCACCCCTCTTTTATAAAAAAAAAACAATCATCCTTGGTGCCTAGTGGGCTTTCTGCCCCCCCGGGGGCATAACAGGGGCTAATGCCCCCATCTGCACCCCGGGGGGAAAGGGGGCAGAAAGACTACGGCAAATTTTTGGGAGGGGTGGGGGCATTATAGTGCCCATTTAGGGCAGCCCTCACCCCTAACTATTAAAAAAATAATAATCCCTGGTGTCTAGTGGACTTTCTGTCCCCCTCCCGTGGCAGATCGGGGGTAATAACCGCCATCTGCCTCCCAGGGGCAGAAAGACTGTCCCTTTTGAGTTGGGGGTTGGGGCATTGGTATGCCCATTGTGGGCAGCCCCCACCCCTCTTTCATTAAATAAACCAACCATCCCTTGTGCCATGTCTCAGTGAAGAAACATAACGTGGGGTGATGGGAGGAGATAAGATTCGAAATCTCTATGGAGTGCTCTACCACAGATCTAACATTACAGTAGAACCCGTCTATCGTTCCTATACTGTCCTTGCGTATACATGTGGTGTTGGCAGCTTGCAAGTAAGTCTTTATAGGAAGGGCTTTATTTGGACCTGCGAGCGGATATGTATGAGCCATAAAGTTCATCACACAGAGCGTGACTAAGAGGTCTGGGCATGAAAAGCCGCATTTTTTTGCAACTTGCAGGTCCTTCTAGTAGTGGGTGCCTTGTTTGCAGCATAAAGCAGGAGTGTTAGCTCTAATTAGATCCTCGTGTAGTTGCTTTAATTCAGAAGACGAGTACTTCCAAGACATTGTACTGGCCATACTACCAGAGGACTGATAAGATCAAAGAAACGAAAATGGGAAGGGGTCTTGGCATCTGGCATCGTCCAGGCATGAATGGACACAGACGGACTTGCCTTTGGCGTGCCTTCAGTGCTCCAGCTCTGCATGTCCATGCCCTGCAGCTGCCTTAATAGGCCCAACGTCTAGACGGCTGACCTGCCCAAAATGGTGGCAGTCTAGAGGTCCACAGGAAGAGAGACTGGAGATAACCAACTCTCTCTGCAACGAACGGCATGGAGCCATGGTGGACTGGAAAGCGGAAAGTGGCCCAAGTTAGTGCAGTGCAACAACAAGTTTTAAAAGCATAATTAAAATACCCCCCATCCAGTAGGTAAAACAACCTTTTTTGAAAAGAAATAGAAAGCGCCTTTGCCATTAAGGAGTGTTGCACGTCCGCACCCTTCAGCTGCCTTAATAGTGTGGTTCCTTGTTAGGCCCAATTTTTACACCGCCGACCTGCCCAAAATGGCAGCGGTCTCGAGGTCCACTTGAAAAGAGACTGGAAAGAACGAACTCTCTCCACAACATACGGCACGGAGCTGCAGCAGACCGGAGAGCAGAAAGTGGCCCAAGTTAGTGGAATGCAACAACACGTTTTAAAAGCATAATTAAAAGCCCCCATCCAGTAGTTGAAACATCCTTTCTAAAAAAGAAATAACAAGCGCCCTTGCCTGTAGATGTATGTCCAGTCCTTCTCACATAGGCAAGAGGGCAGCAGGTAACCACAGCAGAGCAGCAGTCATTCAGAGCAGCAGTCCAGCTGAGTGGCAGGCCTATAAGCAGCACAGCAGTCCTTCTTCCTGGCAGAGTATCCACAGTTCCAGAAGTGTATTGAAGAGGTTGTGTCTGAGGTCCAATATTTATACCTGGTGCTCTTCCTCTCGAAGGTGGGAGAAATTTCTAGAAGTGCCCTTTGAAGTCCCCAGGCATCCTGCCTTCCCTGTCCTGGCTCAAGACTAACTGCAGGGGGTATGCAGCCCTTTGTGTGAAGGCAGGACAGAGCATATTCAAGTGTAAGTGGGGCTATCCCCAGCTCCTCCCTCCCATCCTGACAGTGATTGCCCATCCAGGCACACCTACATTTTCTGTTGTGTGTGGCTGTCTTGGAGGAATGCACAAAGCCCAACTGTTAACTACTCCCAGTCATGTGACCCACAGACAGGCTGCTGGCACTAAATGGCTAAAGCAGGAAAATGCTAAATTTCTAAACGTGGCATTTTCAAAATTGCAATTCAAAGTCCAACTTCACCATAAGTAAGTATTTTTCATTACTATTCCAAAGACACCAAACAAAAATTGTTTACTTGCTCCCATTTGTAAATTATAGCTTATTAAATGTAATAAGATAACTCCATTGTTATCCTACGGGAGAGGTAGGCCTTGCTGGTGAAAAATGATTTAAATAATTTTTTACTATCAGGACATGTAAAACTTAAAAAGTACATGTCCAACTTTTCAAATATATTGCAACCTGCCATTTGGGTTGTCCAGGGCCTCCCCTAGCGGTGACTTATATGTAGTAAAAAGGAGGGTTTAGGTCTGGCAAAAGGTTTATTTTGCCAGGTCGAAATGAAGGTTTGAAATTGCACACACAGGCTGCAATGGCAGGCCTGAGACATATTTGAAGGGGTACTTAAGTGGGTTGTGCAATCAGTGCTGCAGGTCCACAAGCGGCACTTAATTTACCTATCCTGGGTACATGGAGTACTACTGTACTAGGGATGTACAAGTAAATTTAATATGCCAATTGGGGAATAAGACAATGTTACCATGCAGTAAGGAGTGAGCACATGCACTTTAGAACTGGTTAGCAGTGGTTAGGTGTGCAGAGTCCTTAAGCTAGCAAAAACAAGCAAAAACAAGATCAGCAAAAATAAGGGGGGGTAGGCAAACGGTTTGGGGGAAGACCGCCCTAAGGTTGAGAGGAATATTTACTGTAGCTATTTTGTATTCCAACAAATATTTTCTTTGGAAAAACCATGAACGATCACACAAATGAACCCTGGCAAAATTCAAAATTGTGACCATTTTCTGAAAATTATAGCTTTCTAGGTACACCCATAAATTGGAAGCAGGTAGAAACATATTTTCACTACAAACTGCAAGGAGGTACAAACCTCAAATAAAGGAAGTATTGGCCAAAGGTAGAAAATTGCAAAAACTGTAGTAAAAAATAAAAGCCGGGATGATGGTGATCTGAGCACAGCAAACCTTTTTTTATGCCACATTTAGTTAAAAACACACAAACTTTCTTGCACTGTACTTCTTCCCAATTTTTTTTGTTTAGAAAGCTTTATTGAAGTATTAAACAAAGTATAACATTAATACAGCTGATCTGATGAGGAGCGACAATAGAGAATAAACATTTGCAGTAGAATAGAAAATAGAACACACCTCAATTGTGAGAACTGTACAAAGTCAAATGCATTTTTAAACTTATTGAAAAGAGAAGTAAAGGAAGAGAAGAGACGAGAAGAGAAGAAAGAGGGAAGAGAAAAAGAAGAGAGAGGAAAGGATAAGAAAATGATATCAGAAGAAACACAGAATATGTAATAATTTAAACTACAATGGAAAATGAATCATGTGCATTCTAATCTTCCGACTTGGAAAGAAAGGAGGTCAAGGGTAACCATAACAAATCTTTTTGATCAACAGAGCAGTGGAATTAGCAAAGGCAGGATCAAGTATGTGATGGTGACAAAGTAAATTCCACCAAGCTTGTAGTGAAATTTTTGAAGTGTCCTTCCAGTTGGTAGTTATAATTTGGAGAGTAATAGCAAAAACAGGTCAATAAATTTACCCACAGGACCAAGAGTATCCCACACAGGAGAACAACTTCCTAGAAAAACATGTGAAATCTCAAAAGGGACATTAGACATTAAAATATCATTCAGTTTTAACCAAACCTGAGCCCAAAAAACTTTAACCCGAGGGCAGTGAAAAAACATGTGCATGAAATCACTATTGTTATTAGGGCAAGACCAACACTTCGGCGAATCTAATAACTTAAATGTGTACATATCGCAAGGGGTAAAGAAGATTCTGTTGTAGAAATAGTATGAAGTCTGTGTAGTGCTAGCAGAACGTGAAGCAGTATGAATCTTTTTCCATAAGGAGTTCCATGTGCATAGAGGGATTTCTAGGGAAAGATCCTTTTCCCATGTGAGTTCCAGTTTGGATTTGGTTCTGATCTTCGCAGAGTTTGATAGTATTTTATATATTGAAGAAGCACTAGATTGAGTAGAGAAGTCAATGGAAGTAGGTAGTGTCTGATTAGAAGTAGTGGTGCAGGGATCCTGAAGGAAGAGAGTTGTGAGAGGTTCCTTAAGCAGGGGATAGTGAAGGGCATGAGAGGAGGAGACGTTATAGGAGGTTTGAAGATCTGAAAAATCCATAAAAGAACCATCTCTTATTAAGTGTTGTGGTGTAATAATTCCCTTATCAATCCATTCCTTCCAAAATAAAGTACGTTTGTTAATCTTAATGGATTTGTTGTACCAAATTGGGGTGTGTAAAAGGGGTCAGCAGACGGTAAATGTGAGTGAATCAGAGAGATGGAAATTGCTTTGGAGTGAATAAAAATAGGGAGGAGAAACGTTTTGGAGGTTGGGACATTAAGACAGCAGAGGTAAAAGAGAAAGGAGAATATTGAGCTTGCTCCAACAATCTCCATGCAGTTAGAGGCGGATCAGAGGTCTCAGACAGAGAAGTCCATACTTGCTTTAAAGTGAAAGCAGAGTGATAGTGGCGAATATTAGGAAAGTTGACACCACCTAAATCTTTGGGAGATTGGAGGCGGACCAATGAAATCCTAGGTTTACGATTATTCCAGAGGAACTTGGAGAGAGAACTGTTAATAACGCGAAAGAAGGGGTTTGGGAGAGAAATGGGAAGCATGGATAAATAAAAATTTATGATAGGGAGAAGCATCATTTTAATGGTGGCTAGTCTACCCCACCATGAAAGGAATAGCGGTGACCATCCCTCAGTCAGGGCAGAAATTTTTTTTAGAATATCCGCCAGGTTGATTTTGATAGTCTCCTTAATGGTGTTAGCATATAAGATACCTAGGCATTTGATATGTCTAGAGGTCCACTCAAAACCTGTATTTGCAAACATAGAAGGGAGGCAGAATTTGTTGAGAGGTAAAATTTCAGACTTATCAACGTTTAATTTATAACCAGATACTCTTGAGTATTCCTGCAGGAGTGAAAAAAAGGCTGGTAGAGAAGTGGATGGGTTGGAAATGTATAAAAGAATATCGTCAGCGTAAGCGGTGAATTTAAGGTCAAGTGACTTGAGTTGGAGACCTGAATAGTGAGGAGAGCGTCTGATTGTTTCTAAGAAGGGTTCCAGCGCAAGGATAAAGAGAAGGGGAGAAAGAGGACATCCCTGTCTAGTCCCTCTGAGAAGGGGGAAATAACTAGACTGGCAACCATTAACCCAAACAGAAGTGGTCGGGACTGAATAAAGTAGTTGAATATATTGAAGGATAGGAGGGCCAAAACCATGCCATTTGAGGGCACTGAAAATAAACTCCCATTCAACCCTGTCAAACGCCTTTTCAGCATCTAATGTTATGGCAGCTAACGGAGAGTCCAACTTAGAGGCTAAATGGATAATATTAAGAAAAGTGCGCGAGTTGTCTGTAATAGAGCGGCCTTTGACAAATCCGGATTGGTATATATTTACAAGGTCAGGGATAACTTTATTAATTCGTATGGCGAGTAATTTTGCGAAAATTTTACAATCTGTGTTGATCAAAGAAATGGGCCTATAGTTTTTACATAAGGACGGATCTTTATCTTTTTAGGTATCAGACAGAGCATAGCCTGGGAGAAAGTGCCTTGCGCTGCGCCCGTAGTAAGAAAGTGCGTAATTAGGGAAAGGAGGTGAGGAAACAGAAGTGATTTAAATTGGAGAAAGAATCGAACAGTAAAACCATCTGGGCCCAGTGTCTTATCTTTAGGTAAAAGGAAATAGCGGCAATAATTTCTTGTTCGGAGATAGGAATATTTAAAGAAGAAAGGTCGACCTGATTTTCAGGATTTTTAGGAATGCGTTGAAAAAGGAATCGATAAGATCGATAGAAGGGGAAAATTCTGGGGTATACAGAGAGGTATAGTAGTCAGTGAAACACTCAAGAATCTTGGCATCTGAGAGATGTAAAACTCCGGAAGGATCCTTAATGGCAGCTATTTTAGATTTTAGTTTTTTAATTTTTAGGTAATTGGCTAGAGCTTTGCCGGCTTTGTTCCTTCCGCCATACATTTTTGCATTGAATTTAAGGAGGTTATTACAAGCCGAATCCCATGACTGTTTGTTATATTGCATTTTCGCTTTAATCAGATTAGATAATGTGTCAGGGCAATTGGCCGAAAAATACTGGTGTTCCAACGTTTTAATTTGTTTGAGGAGGGATGCAGACTCAGAGAGAGTTTTCCTCCTTTTCGGGACACAAAGTTTATTATAAAACCTCTGGCAGAAGCCTTAAAGGCATCCCATATTAAATGAAATTGAGAGACAGAAGAGAGATTATGAAGAAAAAATTCTTGAGCGAAGAGCGAAAACTGTTCCACAAATTGAGAGTCCAAGAGAAGAGAATTGTTAAAGCGCCAGCGCCGAGATGAGGTGTGGGTAAAGGGTAATCTAAATCTAAAATGATGGGGGCATGATCGGATATAAGAATGGAGCCAATCTCGATGTCGTTCATGAATTGTAGGGTATGTTGAGTAAGAAAAATGTAATCTATACGGGAATGAGATTTGTGTGCAGGAGAAAAAAGGAAAACTCAAGAGCATCCGGGTGTGAGGTTCTCCAGGCATCAACCAGTCCTCTTGTAGTAATTGCCTTGTGGAAAGTTTTTGCATCTTGTTGGGAGTGTATCTGGCTTGGGATTTTCGATCTAGAAAGGGATCCATTAGCTGGTTGCAGTCACCACCCACAATCAAATTGTTGGCAGAATGTGAGGAGAGAAGAGTGGAAAAATCAGACCAAAAGGATAAGTCAGTGCCATTCGGGCCATATACATTGCAAAAGAGAGTGGAGTGTTGTTAACTGTAACATCTAGAAGAAGCCATCTACCATTGGTGTCTTTAGATTCGGTTTGTAGGTGAACAGACAGCGACTTGTGGAACAAAATAACAACCCCGTTCTTATTATTATCAGCTGGGGAGCAAAAGATGTCACCCACCCAATGTTTACGTAATGAAGGCAAATCTTGTAATCTGAGGTGTGATTCTTGCAACAGAGCAATATGACATTTCAGTTTAGCCAGGTGGGACAATACTCTCTGTTTCTTAACAGGATTACGCATACCTTTTACATTCCATGAAATGATTCGGAGACTTTTCATAGGTACTGTACATAGGAGGATAAACAATCTCTAAACTTAACAAATGCAGAAAAGTTAATAAGTGAAATATGGAATTTCATTAAAAGGAAATTGTAAGAGACAAAGAGGATACAAGTATGGCAAAAAAGAGGAATGGGTTAAAGAGAGTAGCAAAAAGGAAGAAGAGTACACAACATTTTTTGGTATGGCGAAGGAAATGAGCGAAAAGGTGATTGTACAAACCTTGTTATAAAAGAGTAAAAAGGAACAAAAACTCTGTGCAAGAAAAAGATCCTGAAGGAAGGGGTAGAAAAAGTGGAGAGAGAGAAGGGAGTGAAAAAGGGGAAAAAGGCATAATCGCCAGCTAAGAGAGGGAAAGAAAGAGATAACAAGCAAGGAGAAAAAAGAGGAAATCGAAAAAGCAAGGGAGGATAACATAGTCTCCCAAGGAAGGATAACCAAGAGAAGATGACAAAAAACCGAGCGGCTTTAGTCATAAAGAACAATATGAAGAAGAACATTGACGAGGGAGGGGCGGCGAGAGACAGCCACACAGGCAAAGAGACTCCGAGAAAAGTCAATATTGCCTTCTAAAAGTAAACAAGGAAGCAAATATAAGAACATGAGGCAAACTTTACGGAACAAAGGGAAGGGAACTTACCAAACATTGGGAAGATATTGCAGCCACATGAGTCACACATTACAGACAGGGGGGTAACAAGGGTGGAGAACAACTACAGCAGTTCCGTGCTGGGGAAACCTGGGAAATGAGAGAAATAACAAACAAGGACATAATTAGAGGTTAAAAACTACTTACAGAAGCATACCAAAACAGAGCACAAAAGAAAAATTAACAAAAAGTAATTAAGGCTTGTTAAGTTCCATGGATTCTCCTTTATGGGCGTGGATGAACTTCCGGAGGTCGGCAGGATCTTCAAAACTGTAAGTTCTGTCCTTGTAGGTAACTTTGAAGAAACAAGGATGTATTAACCCATATCTGGCATTCATAGATCTCAAGGCAGGCCTTAGGTCGAGGAATTCCTTACGTCGAGTGGCAGTTGGCTTGGAGACATCTTGACTAAAGAAAACTCTGTGGCCAGACCAGAACATCTGCTTGTGCTGTTTAGCTGCGTTGAGAATTTCCATAAGTTCAGAGTAGAGAAGGAAATAGGCAATTATACCTCTGGGTTTAGACGAGGAGGATGCACTCTGTGGTCCCAGTCGATGAGCTCTCTGGATGTTGAAGTCTGTGGATTTTGCGCAACCAGTAATCTGTAAGACTTGAGATTTCAGAAATATAACCATATCTGATCCTTCAGAACCTTCCGGAATACCATAAATGCGTAGGTTGTTACGCCTATTACGATTTTCTAAGTCCTCTGTAGATTTCTTTAGCAAACTGACTTCTTTAGTAAGGCAGTCAACTTTGGCAATAACATCCTGAGCATCACTGACTTTTTGCTCCACATCCGAAAGCCTCAGATCTAATCCAGTCCATTTGTCGTCTAACCTTTGCAGAGTAGCAGCTGTGTCCGACATGAAAGGATGAATGAGGCGCAATTCCTCCATTATATCCTCTAATGTGAGAGGGAGCGGTGATTTTGACGGAGAGGGCGGGTCCTTCTTTGTACGTTTGCCAGGACCAGTCGCAGTGTCTTTTCGTCCACCCGCAGCACCCCCCTGGGGTTTGTGTGGATGATGGGAATCCATAATATAAAAGGAGAGGAAGCACCAACAGTCTAGTATTAGAAAGCAACACAGCAGGAGACAACTTTGTTAATATGCTGAAGAAGAGCCAAGCAGAAATGATCCAGAGAAATGTCCACAGATAAAAGCGGTCTATAAACAAAAAGATTTTTACTTCCCTAGATACCGCCAGAATTGAACACTATAGCTGATGACATCCGCTATAAAAGGAGGGGCATATGTCCAACAGAACGCCATCTGTATATATGCTGTTTTATCTCTTTTTCCCTTTTATGTGAGGCACAGCATGGTCAGCCCGAAGGACACTCTCCTCCCGGTCGAGTGCGGTGCTGCGTGAAGAGAAACACAAAATGGCGGCCGCTGCTCAGCTGAAACTAACGCAGCCGTTCTTGGGTAGGACACAAGGACCAGTGTACATGCTGGTCTGTCTCTTTTGATATGAGGCACAACAGAGTCAGCATTGAATGCGGGGAAAAATGCTAGGCAAAGACATTATCCGGAGAGCATTCTCCTGATAGTCAGTTGAGGTGCTGCATGAGGCAAAAATACAAAATGGCGGCCGATGTCGAGTGGAGACAAACGGGGCCTATAACGAGGAGAAAAGACCTTCCCAAGGTCTAAAAACTTGCCATCTTGGTCCTGTGATGCTCCTATGCAGGAAACCGCAGTTCCGGTATGCAGGTGCTGCTTAGGAACAGTTCCTTCGTTTTCGAGCGGAGCTCGAATTAGCGGAGCTCTTCAAGTGGCGGCCATCTTGAATCGCCGCTGCCGCGCGCCTACTTCTTCCCAATTTTGATGTGCCAAAATGTGCCTATATTTTGACTAGGTTCTCAGGTCCTTTTCGATGGAAGCCACAAACCCTGAGTACCTTTACAATTTCTAAGATGGCCTGATTAATTATTGTGGAAAACCAGTTATGAAGGTTTTAGCTTGAACTGCTCCAAATATGAGAAAGGGCTCAGCGCGGTGGCAAGAACCATCAACACGTTAGGAGTCAATGTCTCCTCTTCCTTCAGTATCTGCTTTCATTGGCCCACAACAGCGGGACCAGCAAACAGTGATGTCTTTCTTGTTGGGTGCAAGAGGTTTTATGTCTTAGACCCTGCTACTTGGCAGAAGGGGACTTTTGTGTTGTGTGAAAGAGGAAGAGGAAGTCGAACTATAGAGAGAGCATGTGGTGTACACCTTCCTACATACTTATATCAAGAGATACAATCCACTAACGAAACAATATAATTTATTGATAATTTACTGAACTAACAAGGTAAAGTGGAGCAATTGTGTTTGTGTCATAATCTGACAATAAGATGAACGCTGATGTCAACCACAAATCCTCACTTGTCATCTCAGCAGCTCTGGAAAGACTATAATTGCCACAAGAGACAACACCGGAGAAAACAGGAGGATTGAGAGAGAAAGAAAATGTGGAGTGGACTCTTCCTCTCAGGCCGTAGGGCTTTTGATATGGCTTCCAGTAGCGGTCGGTGGTGGGAGTGCCGCCGGGCTCTGACGTGGGGCGGGGGAGGGGCAGGGTGGGCGGTAGTAAACTACAGATTACGGGCGATTACAGGTAAGTACACATATAAATAAATAAAACGAATTTCGTTTCTCGCGCTGCATCGCCAAATGTGATGCAGCGCGAGAAACGAAATTCGTTTTATTTATTTATATGTGTACTTACCTGTAATCGCCCGTAATCCATAGTTTACTACCACCCACCCTGCCCCTCCCCCGCCCCACGTCAGCGCCCGGCGGCACTCCCACCACCGACCGCTACTGATGGCTTCATCTTCAGGTTCTGAAGCTGAATAACACTACGGACGGAGAAGAAGTACACATGTGAACCTGCGGTCTAACCCACAAGTCAACCAAATTATAGAGAATAGGAAATGTATGTTCGTGTCCTTACCAGGCATTCACCGGCATGTACTATAAAGATCCCTGGAGCTGATCTTGAACCAGCCTGCAAGAATCCAAGAGGAGCAGTCTGTACTCAACCAGAAACATAGCTAAATCCCAAGTTTAGTAAGGTTTTGCACGGAGTTGAGTCACTTTTGTTGTATAGCGCAGACGCAAAATACATTTTGGCATTTACTAAACCGCAAAAAGTTAATTTGCGAGACGTTGCGTGGTTTAGTAAATACGAAGTAACACAACGCAGCGCATAAAGCTGCTTTGCATTACTTTGCGTTAGGTAGATGTTACATGTGTGGAACATGGGTGTTCCCTTACATTCACCCATGTATTTTGATGCATCCCTAGATTTACAAATACTTGTAAACCTAGGGTTGTGCCAAAATGGTGTGCTACTCGACAGAGGCATAACCAGGAGAAATATCTTCGTTTTTCCTTGCTACTTCTACATTCCATTTGTGCTGCATTTTGCACCACACAAAGAAACAGAAATGTGCCTCTAAGGATTGTTTTTGTGAAGGAAGATCTACTTTCCTGCACAAAAATAACCCTGCCCGTAACACAGGCACTGTTGCACCATGATGCAAGTGTGCCTGTGCATAGAGGGAGCTGAACATCGCCATATCTTGGTAAATAAGGTGCCGTTCGCCTCTCTTCTATCCATGCAACGCAGAGCAGCAACTTGCCTTGCTGGCTGCATTGCATGAACTATTAGTAAATTTGCCCTGAAATCAGAAAAGGCTGCTTAAGAACAGTAAAGGAAAAAACAACAAAGGCAAAGAAAGCAAAATCAGATGCAAACTGATAAGAAAAGTGGGAGAACCTTAGCAAAATGCAACAGTTGGCAAGCTAGGCATTGGTGTCTGATTTAAATGTGGTTGCTGCTCTTGCATCAGAGAAGTGAAATAACCTGATCAGGAGCTGACACAGTGGAAAGGATAATCTGAGCACTAGACTACTAATCTGTCTTTCTAATGTGCATATTCCTGTTTTCCATAGTCACCATGAATGCCTCTGTAAAGCATGCGACCTGCTCCACATTATTGCTGCACTCTCTGAGAAGAGGAATGATGTGAAACGTGGTGGAATGTCTGATCTCCAGCTCTCATTACACCCCTAATCCTCACAGTTTGACAACCTTTGATTGCTAATGTCTCTCCAAAGTCTTTTTCATATTCCTTTATTCTCATTATATTATTCTCACTGTATTAGCAACTGGGGAAGTAACTTTCTATCTTTAACCATATCTAGAAGTGAAAAAAATAATGCATTTTATTACATTTAGCCCAAGCTTACCAGCAAACAGGGGATAATTGTTCTATGAGGGCATTTTTAGGTATGCCATATCTATTTTCTCATGTCACTCCGAGTTTCTGAAGTTGAGCAGGACCACATTCAATTCACAGCTCCAAACGCTCAAGTGAGGGAAATTTGTACATGTCTAGTGTGGTGTTCGTCCACTGTTTGTGCTCTTTGAAATGCTGATGCGTAGCTTTCTGATAGAGAAGTGAGACCTAAAATCATGGGCCATTGCCCTCAGCTGAGCTATGTCTCAGTGCTTCTAAACCAATGGCAGACCCTCTGTCACACGTAGTGTGAATGTCAGCACATGGATTAATAAAGTCTTTCTGATGATGAATGGCTGTGCTACATTCCCTCCACTGTCATTCACACTCATTGTAACACAGGGCCTGCCTGTGGAACCTAAGGGCCGATTACTATGCTGTGAGGAAACTTTCCAACTGGCACTGTCTCGGATTCAGGACCGACCGACTCGCGGTCGGCGGTTCTGCCCACCCGATTACGATGCAACCGAACACTGTTCGGTCGGAGACCCATTGTTTCCCATGGGAGCCCATGTTCCGCCCGACAACCAGCCATAACACAAGCTCCTATGGGGAAATGGGAGGTGTACAGAAAACCCTGCACCCTGTCACGGGCACCCTGTGGTGCCAGCCACACAGTGCAGGGTTTTACAGGGGGGTCCCCAACCGAAGGCCTCAGGATGAAGGGGGGCCTGCTAGGGGTCCCAAAGTCACTTTACAACAGCCTTTCCGTGTTAGACAGGCAGACTCAGAAAGGCGGTTGGAAATCGGCATCGTAATCGCGAGGTCAGAAACGCTGTCCATAGAGGTGTACGATGCAGTTCCGACAGACACAAATTCTCCAAGAGCCAGTCAGAACCGATTCGGAATGACCGTGCGGTTTACATTCCGACCGCGAACATCGTAAACGGTCGGGCGGATTGTAAACCGACAAATCGGTTGCAAGGGTTCTGACACGGTCAAGGAGATTCCGACTGTCGGACGGAAAGCCTCCTCCAACAGTCGGAATCTCCTTGACCGTGTCAGAACCCTTCCGACCGACTCGGTCGCTTTACAATACTTCCGAATGATTACAGTCCCCTAGTTGTGAATTGAGATGTTCAGTGGAGGGTTGAGGCAGCCAGAGAGATGCATTAAAACTTACATATTGTAGGCATCTATGGCATGATGGTGCCTGTCATTGCTATAATGCTCACCATGGTTTATGGTGGTAATTCTTATCATTTTGATGGCATCAATGGCATGAGATAGTCATACATTGAATGGTGTTTGGACAAAATATCGAGTTTTAAATAAGATGGGACATAAATATTTTTAAAAGAATATTGTTATTACCAAAATATCATGGGGAGGAATATCGCGGGCCAGATTATTGTTTTGTTGGTATATATAATTTAATTTGTTTATTGTGTTTTATAAAGCATGAACATGACCATCACAGTATCAGAGCACTGTACAATGAGAGAGCTGGAGAAGGTTGCAGTGCATTAAAACACTTGACACAATAAGGTAATCTGTACAAGGAGTTCTTGGATTAAGGTATAAATACAATAGGATACTATATAAAATAAGGAATGCTGTTTGTAGAGTTCAGAGCGCAAGGTGTAGAACAATAGGATACAGTATAAAATAGGGTGAATGACAGTTTCAAAAGAGTTCTCTGAAGACACATGTTTTTCAAGTGGTACAGCTTTAACTTCCTTCTTGATGATCCTGAGTGAGGTAATTGCTCTTATTGAGGGTGCTAGGGAGTTCTATATTTTTGGAGCAGATCTGGCAAAAGTCCATCTGTGAGTTTTCCTTTTTTTTTAACCAGGTTTGATCTAGTATTGGAGATTTGTTGAATCCTAGCTTCAATTGGGAGCCAGATGAGGGTTCTGAGTGATGGGGAGATGCGATCATACTGACGTGTGCATGTTAACAGTCTTGCTGCAGCATTTATTGTTGGTTTCATTATGGCTAGGCTGGCTTTCGGTAGACCTAAGAGTTTGGCATGCCCATAGTCTAGTCTTGAGAGAAAAATCAGGGAATGAAATGCGTTGTGATGCGTCATGCCTTTCCCAGCGCTGCCCTATATACGCTTAAACAGGAAGATAATCTACTCCCATAACTTCCATTGGAGTGATCACCATCTTGTGAAAGGCAATTTATAAGGTTTAGTTCCGCCCCTCTTCGAAAATTCATTGAGTTGTTCCACCTTGTAGAAGGAGCTTGAGATTGACATTGAATACACAATGCAGCATTCTGAAAATCCCACAGCCGGTTCCCACATCCCCCGCTTCCTGCAACATGTGTGAAACCTGTTGGGTCACAGCAAGTGCAAAAGTGGTAGAGCATCTCTTGTAGTGAGGGAACACCATGTCTGTCTGGATACGACGATTTGCAAGGTGCTATGACATGTGTATGAGACTTCTTCTTATGAAAACCTTGGGTCAGTTCTAGATACTGTCTTCCTCTCAGATGTGAAAGGCTGTGACTTTCCTTCTTGTTGGCTCAAAAGAGCATACAGACCTATTATCATCTTTGGCTCCATGAAGCATGGTGAATTTCAGTGTAGTATCGGGGGAACTAAGTTGGGCATCTTCAGGGTCTTGGTGTACCCATTCTGGTTTTGTGTTCTTCTCTTGTTAAAGTGCCTTCTTCACTGTTGTGGTTTCCTAGAATCATCTTCACCTAGTTTTCAAGGTCCAGCATTTGCACCATCATTGACTTATGTAATGTTTTGACTATTTGTTACAAGTGAACTGAAGTATCAGTGACACACTGCATTTTGGCTGCTGCCATCAAACCACAAGTGAGACACCCCTCTGTCCCTCATGGCATCTGCTATGGTGACCATGAATGTCAGCAAGGTTGACTGATCTGCAACTCTTGAGACTTTTTAAGCACAGGGGATGTGGCTCCAGTCATGCAACTGGTGATTGTGCCCTGCGATCTCATCTGGTTTCTCTTAGAGATTCAGATGGTCCTCTGCACTGAAATCACAATTGCTAAGTATTTTAAAAACAAGCAGCCATAGAGGGATAGGGTGGTCATAGTGTCACTGGTCTTTCAAATTGGATGTTAAGTGGAACTCTATCCTGTCCTCCTGAGGTCCACAGCTCTGCCGCCTGAATGGAACTTTCAATTGCACCATCGCCAGCTGATGAGTCCCCTTCAGCATCAAATGTCTTGCCTGCAGTTTCACCTGTTGCTAGGCGTTGAGATGAGATGGTTGCAGCAGTTCTGTATCTCTTCCACTTTGGTACAGAAAGTATGCAGAGGTTCAACCTGGAGGTCTGAAAAGTGCAACTTGGGTTTCTTTTTAGTCCTGATGTCAGAGACATTCTTTTGATCCACGTGGCTGTGAGCCTTGGCGAGCTCTACAGTTCCTGCAAGATGGTTTTAATGTGGGTTTTTATAGTTTCTCCCCTATATGTTCAGTGGTGGTTGGAAGGTGGAGCAAGGCCCTTAAGGAGCGCTTCCGACATGGAGGCTCTGAGTAGTCAACGTCTGAGGGTTTTTCTTTTTGTTAGCCTCCTTTGGACTTGCCTGTGATTCTCAGGGCTGTACAGCAGCCTCTCCTTAAGTCATTGGCTCAGGTAGTCCTCAGATTCTTGACCCTCAAGATGTTTGGTTTGTTGGCCATCACATCTGCTTGTAGACTGCCTGAACATGGCTTTTCTTCTGTCCGGCCCCTTACTTAAGATAATAGGTTTGTGTTAGGCCTGGTACCGGGCTTTGGGTCTTTTGTGGTGTCTGTTATCCATCGAAACCAATAAATTATGATTCTTACCTTTTTTTCCTGCCTATTCTTCTGAAGAGGGGAGGCTTCTCATCTCATGTGCTCTATTGGTGGACAGGAACCTGACCCGAGGAGGTGGAGGGGGGTTGTAGGGGTATCTTTTTACATTTTGCTAGGTTACATGGTCTCATTTAGAGGTGAACTCACCTCATGTATTAAGCACTGGTATAAGTATGGATAATCTGACTGATGAAGATTACTGCAAAGTAAAAGGAGCATTATTGCATAATGTAAAAAAAGGTAAGCAACACATTTCTCGATACATCCCGGAAAAAGCAACAGCGACTATATGAAGTCAGCAACTCTGAAAAAACAAGTAAACAAGATGACAAACAAATTGGTCAGCAAATAAAAATATCATGCCAGAAACCGAGAAACAGCCTTTCCAACAGAGCCACAGCAAAATTACCACCTCGGAGACACTTCTTAAATGTGAGATTAAAAAGAGCTAAATACAAAAGCAAGCTGCCAGACAGGATACACACCCTGTAAGAATATCTGCAAACAAAGACAGGCAACTAACGACCAACTGTAGGATTAGAGCCCAAAGGCTGCTCTTAAAAGTTGGCCTGGATCTGTCAACATTGTGGGCATATGCACAAGCCCCTATCGCCATGGGAACGTCACTTTTTGTGATGTTTCCGTGGCAATAGGGGCTTCGTCTTATTTACAAGGCAGCATTAAGCCACTTAACGTGGCTTAACGCTGCCTTATAAATAAGGCCCCCTTTAACGCTATGCTTAGCGTGAAAGGGGTGGGCAGTGGGTGTTGGGGTGGGAGTTCCACCGCAATACCCATTGATTGTGATGCTGCCCCCTATTTACAAGGGCAGCGTAAATAGGAGGCAGCACCAAAATTAAGATCAGGGAAAACCGGGTCTTAAGTTGGCGAAATGAGGAGAAATGCTTTATTTCTCCTTGTTTTTGCTTTTCCCATGTGTGCTGCATAAAGCACACATGGAAAAAGCAAAAAGCCTTGAATTGCTTTTGTACAGGAAGGTGACCCTTCCTGCACATAAACAATCTTTAAAAAAAAATGACATTTTGTGACTTCCATGTGTGCTGCATTAAGCAACACACATAGAAGTGACAAAATGGCATTTCAAGATTGTTAATGTGCCGGAAGTGGGACCTTCCTGCACATAAACAATCTTCCCCTGCACGCAGACATCCTTGCACTATGGTGCAAGGGTGCCTGCGTTGGCGCTACACTTCTAAGTGTAGCGCCAGCGCAGGGGGAAACGCAAGGCTGCACCATATCCTTGTAAATATGGTGCAGCCTTGCGATTCTGAAGTGGCGGAGTGAGGCGTTGATCCAGGAAGGCTAATGCCTCAATCCGCCACTTCCTTGTACATATGCCTCTGTGTTTGCTGTGGGAAATGTGCAAAATGTGATGAAGATGCACAGGACTAGACTATTGACCCGGAAATCAGAATGCGCTGCGAATGCTCCACATCAGCCGTCAATGAAAATCACCCTCGAAGAAGCCATCAACAGCAACGGACTTCACTACCCCCGCTCCCTTAAGTCCCCTCCCCCCGCACACACACACATACACACACAACCCCCACATCCTGATTTCCCTCAGCAGGTTGATAGTAACCCCAGCTCATTAACAGCATCAAATGTTATGTTACTAAATGTATGCCTTTAAGAAATCCACAGTCTTGAGCAACGAGCATTAACTTCTTCGAAGGATCAATATTATGAATGGATTCCCCAATGCAATACGCTGTAAAATTCCAAAGGCCTATTTCTGGGATGAGAAAAAAAAAATGCCATGCAAGCAATCACACTATGTACTATCAGTATAAAGTACCCCAAGAGACGTTCATTTTAAAACTCCAAATCCAGGGCAGAGAGGCCATGTAACAATTTACCTTTTATCCAGTAGATGGCAGTCCAATTCCACATTAACATATACCAGCGTACTTTCATCTTTACTAAACGCTCAAGGATTTGCCATTTTACTAAAAAGAACAAATGAAAGATCTGATCTACTAAAAGCATTTTGTGGTGGTGAACTTTGTGATGCGCAATAATTACTGGGTTTGTAGCAGCAAAATTACATTTTACAATTTAGTAAACAACTTTTGTGATTAGGAAAGGCCTTCGCAAATTGCAAAGGGGCTTTACATTCTGAATTGTCTCAAGCCCTCTCCTAACTGCAAATCATAATCGAGATCATGTACTAATGTTTTACAACAGCAGTTGTGGTTGCAATGGATTAAAATGTTACCAACTTCTCAAAGGAGGTGATAATAGATTCGAAAAGGGGAAACTATCTCGTCTGGATAGCTTCACCATTAGGATACGGGTAGGCTGGCCTTAAGGTGTGCAGGCAGTCGCCCAGAGGGCCATTGCCTGCTCCTCACAAAACAGGGAACTTTGGGGCATATTAGCAAGGGCCTTATCGCCGCTTTAGCGGCACTTTTTGCCGCTAAAGCGGCGATTTTTTTATCGCCCTATCAGCAAGCTGTCGCTAACAGGCGTTAGCGACAGCTTTCTGGCGATAGCGGCCCGTTTTCCCATTGCCTTGCATGCCAGCGATAAATATCGCTAATGACATGCAAGGTAGGCATTCCCAACTAAAAGCGACTGAAAACAGTCGCTAACACAACTTCTCCCTATTAGCAACGCAGGCGAAGCGATAAAAAAATTCGCGCTAAGGGCGAATATCGCTAGAATTTAACACCTGCTAAAAACATGACTTACCTGTTTGTAGAATAGGAGGTGGATTGTCAGCCTAAGTCCACCATGGCGTTAATGCGTGTATATTGCTGGATTTCCAGCGATATTCACGCATTTCGCCGCTATCGCTGGATATTTTATCGCATTGGAGATAAACCTTGCTAATAGCATGTTATCTCCGCTATAATATCCAGCGATAGGCGGCGTTAAGAAAATGCGCGCTAAGCGCGGTTAGCGATAATTTTCGCCTGTTGTTGCTAATATGCCCCCTTTTTTTTTAAAGTAGCACAGGTTCCTTTAAAGAACACGGCACTTTTCCTGTTTGGAAATGCAAACACGAGATGATGGTATGCTGTTCCTTGCAGGCCACCATCCCTGTGTTTGTAGCCAATTTACAGAACGTGGCAAATAATGACCTGCCTAATTAATATTCCTCAGGCAGGTCATTCTGAGAAACCCTTGCCAAAATATTTCGAAATGTGAGAGAATAGTACATGTCACATTGCAAAATTACACATAGGTCACGAATAGTCACTGCGCCATTTTCAACCACTGTTTGCGACCTGTCTGTGAGTGTAACACTCCAAGGATCTGATGTAGCATGGATTGTTACAGTCACAAAGTCTTCGATTTACAAAATTACTGGGTCTGTAATATCAAAATACCTTTTAATAATGTACAAAGCCCCTTTACAAGTTGGAAAAGTCTTTCTGACTCATGAAGAGGACTTTGTGCTCGCCTCCGAATCGCTAATAGGAGAAGGCGTGAAAGAGGGTCCCCCTGCTATTTGCGAGTCTCAGTGAGACCAGCGTTGGTTGGTGACATACAGACAGAAACCCACTTATTTTCCGGTCTGTATTTATTTTTTAATGTGGATAAAAACGGAAATTTGGTTATTTTTAGAGTGATTTTGAATGCTGTGAGTCATGGCTGCCAACCGAATAGGTGTGCAGATTCACAGGCAAGGTGAGTAAAAAAAAGAAAGGAATTCTACTAAAGATGCTCAAAGAGCAGTAGATATGCACAAAGTTGATAGTGATATGTGTATATTTATCATCTGTGGGTTTTCATATCATTGAAATCTCTCAGGCATTTAAGCATGAGTGCAAATTTATTGGTTAAATACATGTGGAAATATACTAGTTTCAGCTTCATTTATTTCACAAAACCCAAAATAAATATGGAGAAAAACAGATTAAATTAGCAAAAAATGAATATGGATAAATACAAACGGAAAAGTAAAAAAAAGAAATACCATAAAACCAGGAGCCCTATTTGAACAGATCACGACTCAGAGCTCTGGAGTTGAGACTGAAGGCATTGCGAGTTTCTCACAGTGTATGAGTCAAAAATGAAAACACAAGAGTTCAAAGTATGCACTATACAATCAATTTTGCGCCAACTCAACCAGAAGGTACTGGAGTGCTTTATATAAGCTCCAGTTACATTACACAGGTTCACCATCATTTTTTATGGCCACCGGGGAGATACAGTGATTTGCCCAGAATCACAGGATATTAAGCTGCACAGAGAATCGAACTTGCTTCCCTAGCTCTAAAGTCGGCAGCTATGGCTGTTACGCCACACCCTCTTACCTATAAAGAAGCAATCGACATTGGAAAGCATGCTGGAAATTGCTAACAGCCAGGAATGTAACTTATGCAGTAACTAATTCACTGACATGGGATGCATTACACTAACATTTTATTATAATGAAAAATGAAATGTTAACTTACCCATTAGCTGCAGCACATCCTTGATGTTCTTCAGTGTAGCTCCGTGCACGAGGTCTGCTCCAAGATTCAACTCCCTTAGCCAATCCAGACACTGTTCTCATGCTGTTAAGCAGCATGAGGGAAGCACCAGGATTGGTTAGAGCAGGCTGACTTGATGCTCTCTCAAGCGCTGGGGACCTGTGCATGCTCTCCACCCAGGTGTCTAAGACAGCTGGGATGGAGAGGTTTGAAATGTACATGTTAGGCTGGCAGTCACAAGACAGCCAGCCAAACCAACATGCACGCTTCAAACTGAAGTGATCACCACACCTTCTTGCCAATCAGCAGAAATGGCCCATTGGCCCCGCCCTGCCCTCACACTCGGCTTGGTCTGACAGAGTAAAAAATAAAATGGTAATAAAATCATTTTATTACCATTTTATTTTTCATGCTTTCTACATTTGCAGCAGGAGAAGAAATACTCCTCCACCCTTATGTAGGAACTGCTGCTGAATGTGACACAATGGGATGTATCAATGCTTTGTGAATGCAATTCAAAATTTAAAAACAAAATCAGCCACAACCAACACCATTGTTATACTCAAGGAAACACAGCCAAATACCTCTGAAGATATATAAAAAGTCTCTTTTTTGAGGAGGTGATACAAGCATCCAGAAGTGGAAAGGGAAAGGAGTTAGTCAAAGGTCTAGTTGTAAATCTAAAGTCTACCCCTTTTGCCTCTTGCAAACAAGATCCTTCAATAGAGAATGTCTTTCATTGTCACAACTGGAATGTTATTATTTGAAACTGAAGTTTCATTCTAACATTTCATGGGGGCTCTAAGATCAACTTTGGAAAAACAACCTGCTGTAGGCAAACTATCACTGAAAAACATAGATGCAAAAAAGAAATAGACAATCCCGCCATAATCATTATAATCGAAAATGATGGAGTAGAAATCATTGTGATGAATACAACCTTCTACAACAGTAAATTGCAAGAAAATACGTTTATCTCAAACTACTTGGTGGTCTGGCAATAGAACACAGAGGACTATTGGAGAAAATTCTCTTGATTGCTTTAGTTGAAAAATTGCTTTTTCTAAACCAGGAAAATGCTGGGTTGACCATTATTTACCATTTAAAACCCTAATGGTAGAGGTGCTGAAAGTGGGTTAAATTTTACAATATCTCGAAACTTATTGTAAGATTTTATGTGACTGTTACCTATCTAGATAAGGGACTGTGATTTTTCTGTGAACTCTCTAGCATCCATATGGAGAAATCCACACTACAATATTTGTCCATGGTGTTTTATCTTTTCATACATTGATACGTACATTTGATATTAAAGGAGTTAGTCACATTTTTTTGATGCAACAGATGACCTGAACAACTATGATCCTCAACTGTCTGGGGCTTTGATTGGTTTAAATGCTCCACCAAACAATGGAATTATCTAACAATTTGAAGATAAACATTTCTTCAGCAATTGGAACTGGATTCTGGACATAAGACTTTTTTGGTGTATTGATAATATTTTCTTCATCAGGGGAGGACTTGATATGATCTATTATTACACACATGGCCGATTGGTCGCTAAACCAAACAATGTGGTATGGCCGAAGAGAGTCACTAAAATTGCATACAAGGAACAATTTTGCTTATGAATGGTACAATGGTAATACGCATATATTTAGAAATGGTATCACGTCCTGTTGATCTTATCTGAGTGCTATATTCGATGTTAACTATAGTGTTGTTTGAATCCGGGTTATGTTAACGTTACCTGTGATGCAAACACTTAACACATGATTTCCGTGTATACCTACTGGTTTTATAAATATATTGTATACTGGCCAACTGTATCGCATTTGTAAAAACTGTAATAAAAAGATCAAACAAAAAATAATCAGGGGAGGACTTGAAAAGTCACTCATGGATGATATCAAAGAAATGAATCTACATAATTTTATATAGAAGCTTGCTATTGGTTTCTTTACCCACCTAGTTCTTTTTCCCTGCGCATAGCAAGCATATTGGTTTGGTAGGGGTCCCCTTTTTCTAAAATATGAATCTACATAATAGAATGTTTTTTACAAACACATTGTGATACTGTATAATATGATAAAGGAATCTGGAAGGCCATGTTGGATAAGAAACCTACCAATAAGAACAATATATTGCTTTTCAAACATTTCTAGCTTAACTCTATGTAAAGGCATTTACCTTTTTCAGAAACCTTACAGCAAAGATTTTTGGGGCTATTCACAAAGGAAAATTACACTTGAGATTAAATTTAAATATGTAATTCACTCTTACACTTTTGAGTAACTTTATCACTTTTGGTTATTCACCATATTCAAGTGTAAAGTTACTCAACAGTGTTGTTTTACACCTCTCCACCTCTGGAAAAAGATGGTGGAGCCAAGTGAAAGTTACTACTAAATAAAAACAGTAGTAGGTCCATCACTACAAATGGCCAACGACTATCACCATGAACAAGTTGGCGGAAAGGGACCTTGGGGGCCCGTAGCGGGCCCCCCTTCGGTCCGGGCACTTTCACTTGGGGGTCACCTATGGTGCCCCCTTCATTTCTATGCACCATGTGGCAGGCACCGCATGGTGCCTGCCACATTGTGCATGGAAATGTAAACGGTGCACTATTTACATTGCGGAGGGTGCTGCAGCCAGCAGCACCCGCCGCAATGCAAAGTATCATAATGCGGTTGGTGGGTAGGCCACCTCGTAGGCGGCCGGTCCCACTACCGCAGCGATGCAGTCGGACGAGAGTCTGACCACCATCGTAAAGACCCCCTAATTTAGGGACTTAAAGTAAAACCCCTTTGGAAATAATGCTAAATTAAATAAAATTTATTTTAAAAAGTTAGAAATGTCAATGAACATAATTTAATGCTACAAATAATTTATAAAACAGTACATATTTTTAATTTAATTATACAATAAACTTATGCATTTAAAAATTAAGGTAACAATACATTTTATAATTAGATTATATAATTAGATTACTTTTAATGAATGAATGAATTAATTAATTACTTTTAAATCATAAATTAATTATATAATTAGATTACTTTTAATTAATTCTATACATCACTTTTAATAATTATTACTGCATATAAGAAACATAGTTTTTTTACGTTAGGTGGGAAGTTATTTTTAATTTAACTTCAGAAAAATGTTTCATTTAATTTATTATAATTACATTAATTAAAGATTTAATTCAAAATTAAGTTAGTAGCCCTGTAGCATATATTCTTTAGTTCTACATTTAACATAAATATA
The DNA here is from genome assembly GCA_963921515.1 of Calotriton arnoldi. Taxonomy (NCBI): domain Eukaryota; kingdom Metazoa; phylum Chordata; class Amphibia; order Caudata; family Salamandridae; genus Calotriton; species Calotriton arnoldi. Next base: position 2,601,542 of record CAWUFW010001485.1, on the reverse strand, counting down.
TAAAGCTAATTTATATTAATATTTATCACAAACATATTGTTAACAATTTTTATAATTTATTAAACTATTTAAATGTTCCCTATACTCCACCATATGGAGATCTTCTCCCCAATTGCGGAGTCTTCTTATGGTCAAGTGTTGGGAAAATGTAAAAAGTTTATACATTCATACATCCCAAATTAAAAATGTTTGTCATTTATTTTATAATTAAATAAAAATGTATTGACATAACAGTGGTTGGCCGTTTGTGGTGCTGAACTTACTTCAGATCTGAGCTGGACTAACTTACTACTGTTTTGAGACTCTTTTTGCCTGTAGTAACTATAAAAGTGGAGCTTACTCTGTTGTAGATGGATGTATGTTCCTGTCTAAACCCCTCCCTAAGCCTTCCTAAATCCCTCCTTACTACTCCCTAAACACCCCCATTTCATAGTAGGTATACCACTTTTTTCAGCCACTCCACATGGTCCTTCCCACATTTCCTACTGCATAGTAAAGTTACATGTGTGAGGATCTCTCCACAGAGAAGATAGGAGAGGTTGAGGTGAAGTTTCACCCTTATTGTTTGTGAATAGCATTTTGTAGACTTTAGTAGTACTATCATAGCACTACAAAACATACTTTATAGCCCCCATTGGGTCTTCTCCAAAAGAGTCAAAGTTTGAGCAACACAGCATGTGAGAGATTTTGTCAGAGAGGTTATCCTGAAGGAATTCTTGATGAATCTACGAATAAAGCAAAAACATTGCAGACAGAGTCGTCACATACGAAACATCATCACATGTGACCGCAATCTTGTGCAAATGTACAGCAATTTGAAATCTATTTTGGCATGCAACCACCTTTTGCATATAAAGGTGGCACACATTTAATATAATAAGAAATGACAATGACAGTTGAGAACAAATCACAATGGATTCCCAACAATGACTAGAAAAGCTAAAAATAGGCACATTCCTAAGACTTTTTTGTGTGTTGTGTTCCAATTTGATTAAAAGGAAATGCTGTCACCCACTCCAAGCCAGGTGAAAAAAAAATCAAGGCTTGACAATATAACATGTGTGACACTATTAAGAATCTGTCCTGATTTAAGGGCCAGATTACAAGTATTGCAGAATTCCATGCAGATATATCTGGCTGTCAGAATGTCCTATATATACCAACTATACTCTCTGTGTGTAATTTCTGAAATTATGAGTTAGACTTCACAGACTGGGGAATAATTGTGCAGATCTATTTTTCTGCAGTAATATGCATGGAATTCACAGCTTTGTGGGTTTTAATTCAGATATTTGCCCCTTACTTTATGCAGGGGGTACTTTTCTGTGAGGAGTCCTGGGAGAGGGAGGGTAGTGGGGGATGGGGAGGGTGGAAGTGGAAGTGGAAGGATGGAAGAGGAAGATGTCACCTGACAGGGAGGAGCATTATATGTTCCCTACAGTAATGTATATAATGCCTTGGCCGAGGGTCAGATGGGGACTGAGGAACTGGTCTGAGCTTTCCCAAAGTGGTTTCAGCAGTCAGAATTTCCAGCTGGTAAAATTGCTTCTGTGTTCCCGCATCCAGAAAATCCTCATACGGAAACACCAGTTCATGTAATTGTGGATCGGGTAATTCCACACAGGAATTCTGCTTCACACGTCTCTCATTCTTTGCCTAAGTAGCTGTGTGGATAAGGGCAAGTGGTTAAAAAAAAATTAACAAGAGTTATCTGAACTCTAAATTAACACCAGAATGAAAAACAAGAGATCTCTTCTGGATAAGCATTTACAGAATGGTCTTATGTTAATGGTGGTGGCAGCCAAAATGACAATGCTCTCTGTTTTCTTTAAAATTAGGCTCAGGAATCTATATGAGTTTTAGCCCCCCAGTGATACCCCTTCCCAAGTTCTGAGCCCTTGGCTGGTATTATAGTTTACTATTCCTGCACTGGCTACAGAAGCTGGGACTTAGAAACTGTTTGTCAACTTTTTCTCCAGAGAACTGGCAGGAGATCAGAGCCGCTGTAGTTGTTGAATTCCAATCAGCGGTCAGATTCAATTTGCTAGTTTGACCCACTGAAGGAGATCTGACTTCCGGGAATGTTTGTAAGTCTGAACGAAGAGAGATTCATCATGACTGATGCCTAACAGCATCCCATCTGTGTTGAGGCCTCCATGGGCATGGACCTCACCTGCTCTGTACTTTCCCACCATCGTCAATGACTGCATCTGGGCCCTCCAGCAACCCACTGTCATTGAACCCTGCATCAAATCCAGCTTTCCCTGCAGACGACTTGTCGCCGACGACCTTTTCTATAGAAACATTTCTAAGTCCAAAGGAAAACATTTGAGTGGGACGAGCCTGGTCCCTGTATCTGACCGGCGAGCCATCGTGGTTGGCCTTAACGTTTGACTTTGACCCTGTCTAGCGTGACCAGATGACCACGGGAGATGCTTTGTGCTTCTTGGTACTATTTGATTTTTGGTGTCTTTTTATTGATTAAACTTTACTGTACTTTCTAAATTTGATTGAGATTTTTCTCGTGTTGTGTTTTCACTTTATTACTGTATGAGTACTCCCTAAATACTTTACAGATTGCTTCTAAGTTAAGCCTGATTCTTTGTGCCAAGCTTCCATAGGGTTAAGCACAGGTTTATTTAGTCACTTTAGATTGTGATTTATTTGAGGTGGGGTCTCACCCCCATCAACTAATACTTTTCTTACAGTGCAAAAACAGCGTAATAGATTTTAATGGCCAGAAAACCTGGCTGGCAAAATTGATTTAGGCCGGGCCTGCAATGTTAGCCTGGCCTTGTCCCTCGACCCACGTGACCTCCATCTACAGGAAGTTGCACTTCTTATGAGAATTCTTTCCCTTCCTTCCTTTACTCACCCACCCTCACGCGCATCCCTCTGCCTCATAGGAGCCCCCGAATACATTTTCTACCTACCTAGAGCAGGTGTTACAAGTGTGAGTTAAACCCCTTGGAACAGTTAATACCTCAAGGAAATCTACCCTGTCATTTCAGGACCACACACTTATTCCCCATTCAGAGGGGTTTAACAGTAGGGTGTTTCTGTAAAGCACTCATAATTACGGGTGCAGAGTTCAAACCACACCAGTACTGTGCAACTCGTAATCTGGGCCATAGTTAGCAAAGTGCTCCTAAATCAACAATACTGCAATGCAGCACATCAACTTAAACCCTATATGCTCACAGCTTAAAGTAACATAATCATAACTCAGTCTAGCTTGCCCAGTATATTTGATGTATATATGAAAGGGACTATATTTTCGCCAAGCAAGGAAAACTTCATCCCTGCCCCCCAAATGAAAGAATAATGAAGTCCTTCAGCACAGCAAACAAAGCACGTAGATAACCACTACTACTTTCCAAAATTGAATTTATTTTACTTTCACACTGCTGTTCATTTAACTTAAAACTGAGCAAACTCTGTACTAAACATTCAGACAAAAACAAAACAATGCACTATATCACAAACTAGGGCCTCCAGTTCGATTGATAGACTTCCTAGATCTGCATGAAAGGGTTCACTGACACAACATCGATGTAAAAATATCGATGTTAAAAATATCGAGTAATAAATATAGACAACAAAAATATCGACTCCTATACTTAAACATGTAAGTACAAAAATATCGACTAAAAATATAGATGTATAAAATATCGACTTTTATATACATATAAAATAAAATAATATATATTAAATATTAAATATAATTTTAACAAAATAAAATAAATGTAATGCACATTTTAATAAAATTTAACAAATAAACTTAATAAAAAAGATAAACACACAAACATAATAATTTATACACATACATTTACTTTAAAACAATTAATAAACTATAATTTATATTTTATGTTGAAAGTTTAAAATAATATAAAGATAAAAATATATATTAATGATTTTAAATATAAAAAAACATAAATCTATACTAAATTAAAACATTAAACTATTAAAAAATATTTAAACTTACATTTCAAAATACAATCAATGCAACAGTAGGGAACATGTTGGATAACAAAAGGGTAAAAATAACTCCAGTGAGTGCAACAGTAGGGTAAGGGTTGGATAGCCGAGGAATTAAATTTACTATTCCAACTCCAGTGACTGCAACAGTAGGGAAAGTGTTGGATAGCGGAGGGGTAAAAATTACTAGTCCCACTCCACTGAGAGCAACAGTAGTGAAAGTGTTAAATAGCTGAGGGGCAAAAATTACTATTCCCACTCTAAAGAGTGCAACAGTACGAAAAGTGTTGGATAGCGGAGGGGTAAAAATTACTATTCCCACTCCAAAGAGTGCAACATTAGGGAAAGTGTTGGATAGCGGAGGGGTAAAAATTACTATTCCCACTCCACTGAATGCAACAGTAGGATAAGTGTTGTATAGTGGAGGGGTAACATTTTTTATTTCTACTCCGGTGAGTGCAACAGTAGGGAAAATGTTGGATAGCGGAGGGGTAAAAATTATTATTCCAACTCCAGTGAGTGCAACAGTAGGGAAAGTGTTGGATAGCGGAGGGGTAAAATTAACTATTCCCACTCCAGTGAGTGCAACAGTAGAGAAAATGTTGGATAGCGGAGGGGTAAAAATTATTATTCCAACTCCAGTGAGTGCAACAGTAGGGAAAGTGTTGGATAGCGGAGGGGTAAAATTAACTATTCCCACTCCAGTGAGTGCAACAGTAGGGAAAGTGTTGGATAGTGGAGGGGTAAAAATTACTATTCCAACTACAGTGAGTGCAACAGTAGGGAAAGTGTTGGATAGCGGAGGGGTAAAATTAACTAATCCCACTCCAGTGAGTGCAACAGTAGGGAAAGTGATTGATAGCGGAGGGGTAAAAATTACTATTCCCACTGCAGTGAGTGCAACAGTAGGGAAAGTGTTGGATAGCGGAGGGGCAAACGTTACTATTCAACTCCAATGAGTGCAACAGTAGGAAAAGTGTTGTATAGCGGAAGGGCAAAAATTACTATTCCCACTTCAGTGAGTGCAACAGTAGGGAAAGTGCTGGATAGGGGAGAGGTAAAAATTGCTATTCCCACTCCAGTGAATGCAACATTAGGGAAAGTGTTAGATAGCAGAGAGACAAAAATTACTATTCACATTAAAACAGATAAAAAAAATTATATTTAATATGTTGAAAATAAAAATAAATAAACAATATTTAAAAAATGAAAAATAAAATATATTAAATATATAAAAAGATACCATATAATATTTTTTACATATAACAAAAACCTACAAAAATTATATAAAATAAAATAATAAATACATTTTAAAAACATAGGGGTCTATTAGGATGTCTGGCGGAGGCACGACCGCGGTGGCGGCGGTGCGGAAAAATGCCTTTTTCCGCACATCAGCAGCGGTCTTCACGGCCGCCATATTAGGATGGGAAAACATAGGCATTTACCGTCCGCCGCGGTGTGACGCCGACCGCCATCGAACAGCGCCCGCCACCGCGGCGGAGTGAGCCAATCACCACACACCGCCGTGCGGAATGACGTCCTGTACGCCGAAGATATCACGATGCCGGAAACAGGGCAGCGCACCGCGACGGAGAAACCGCACAGCGAAAGACGGCGGAGACATCACAGCGGAGACAGAAAAGAAATACCCGGGACACACCGCGATGGATCCCGCCCTACACGCCTTCCCGGTGCTGTACATGATCCACCACCTGCAAGTTATCCACCGCCACGGACGCCTCCGCAGGTACGTACAGACACAACAGTGCAAGTAACACAATACACAGCTCCAGGGGGGAAAAACATCGCATGGGAACACCACACACCCCTGTGGGGACAGGCACACAGCCATCACTGCACACACACATGTCCCACCTGTCACAAAAACATCATGCCACATACTGCCCACCCATGTACCGCATTCATGAACAAATGTCCCGGTCACGTCACCGCCGCGGTCAGTGTGCATGAAACCATGCACACAACGCAGAGCACAGGGCCAGCGCATGCCAAGGGCACCGTACAAATTGCACACAGCCACAACTCCATCCACAACACACCAGCTACCTCCCTGAAGGGACACAACATGTGCCTCACTAGTGCCACTCCTGCACAACAACCACACAACTACAGCCACACCATGCCCCACGTCCCAACAACTGCATATACAGCCACAGCAGGACCCTTTGCAAAGGAACACATAGCACAGAAGCCCAGGCCCCAGCCAACACACACACCACAACAACATCACACACAAGCCAAGAACACTGAGGGCAGGCACAAAATGTACACACACACAGATGAGGACCAAACACTTCACTGCACACACTACCTGACAAGTCACACACACACACACCACCCTGACTCACAGCTACATACACACACCACATGCCAGCAGTAATGGAGGACAACATATAGGAAAGCCAAAGTGAGGTGCCCACAAATGGAAGGGCAGTGACACAACCATCAAGCATGTGTGATGCACATGCAAGACAAGACACATGTGAGAACACACACAGCCCATTACAGCACACATGGCTGACACAGTCAGTCAACACAAACCACGGTCACCCCAATGCAACAACTCCTGGAGACAGCAAGGACACCCATGTATAGGCACAGGGATGTAAGGAAGGCCCTGAACTCAAACATTGACCAGCCACACATAGGCATCCAAATACTGGACAAGACAATGTCTGCTGCACAACACACAGGGCCCAGTGACACACTACATGACAGCCAAGCACAAGTAGGATATGTCACACATACCTCCTCCCACAACAGCAACACACAATACTGCCATGTGCACAAAACACAACCACAGGGCTAAACAAGTACACATACAGGCACACCACTCCAGTTTCACACATGGCAGTAGTTGACAATGCATGTGCACACACATCCACAACAAAGTCACCCCCTTCACACCATACACTTCTCCACCACCCAAGTGCACACATTGGAAGTAAGCCATGGGACCTGGATAACTCATCACCACAAGATGTCCATACACCGACACTGATTGGCACACAGAAAGGAAGCTCACACAGACCCCATGACCCTGGCCTGCCTGCCTGTAAGTCTGTGCCCAAACTCCCACCCTGTGCTGCCATTGCCCACAAACCTGACATGTGTCCACCATAGATAACATGAGCCAAGAAGGAAGATGACTACAAGATTTTATTGCCAACCACCTGCACTGCACCCATAAGTATCACAGTCATGTAGAAATGAAGTGCCTCCCACCCCTGCAAAAAAATGAAATGTGACACAACCCATTGGCAATGTCGAAGTGGCATACTGAGCCTGTGACACAGTAAACCATGCACACACAGAAACAACTTTATTCAGGAAGGACACTGACACAACTCACTGCAGGACCAACTGTGTTTATTCACAATTTGCATATAGAGCCAACAAATTTGGGCAACAGCAAAGCCAGTGGGCATTCAATATGCACAGTATTTACATGAAAAGCTGCACAGGCAAGGGGCAAACAGCAGTGAACGACAAGGCCAGTGGGCAGGACAAAGTGCAGGTGAGGTACATGAGAAGCTGCACAGGCAAGGGGCAAACAGCAGTGAACAACAAGGCCAGTGGCCAGGACACAGTGCAGGTGAGGTACATGAGAAGCTGCACAGGCAAGTGGCAAACAGCAGTGAACAACAAGGCCAGTGGCCAGTACAATGTGCAGATGAAGTCCATTAGATCCTGCACAGGCAAGGGGCAAACAGCAGTGAACAGCAAGGCCAGTGGCCAGTCCAATGTGCAGAGTGAGTCCATGAGAAGCTGCACAGGCAGGGGGCAAACAGAGGTGAACGACAAGGCCAGTGGGCAGGACAAAGTGCAGGTGAGGTACATGAGAAGCTGCACAGGCAAGGGGCAAACAGCAGTGAACAACAAGGCCAGTGGGCAGGACAAAGTGCAGAGTGAGTCCATGAGAAGCTGCACAGGCAGGGGGCAAACAGCAGTGAACGACAAGGCCAGTGGGCAGGACAAAGTGCAGGTGAGGTACATGAGAAGCTGCACAGGCAAGGGGCAAACAGCAGTGAACAACAAGGTCAGTGGCCAGGACACAGTGCAGGTGAGGTACATGAGAAGCTGCACAGGCAAGGGGCAAACAGCAGTGAACAACAAGGCCAGTGGCCAGTACAATGTGCAGTTGAAGTCCATTAGATCCTGCACAGGCAAGGGGCAAACATCAGTGAACAGCAAGGCCAGTGGCCAGTCCAATGTGCAGATTAAGTCCATGAGAAGCTGCACAGGCAGGGGGCACACAGCAGTGAACAGCAAGGCCAGTGGCCAGTCCAATGTGCAGAGTGAGTCCATGAGAAGCTGCACAGGCAGGGGGCAAACAGCAGTGAACGACAAGGCCAGTGGGCAGGACAAAGTGCAGAGTGAGTCCATGAGAAGCTGCACAGGCAGGGGGCACACAGCAGTGAACAGCAAGGCCAGTGGCCAGTCCAATGTGCAGATTAAGTCCATGAGAAGCTGCACAGGCAGGGGGCACACAGCAGTGAACAGCAAGGCCAGTGGCCAGTCCAATGTGCAGATGAAGTCCATTAGATCCTGCACAGGCAAGGGGCAAACAGCAGTGAACCACAAGGCAAGTACAATGTGCAGAGTAGTTACATCAAAAGCTGCACAGGCAAGTGGCAAACAGCAGTGAACAGCAAGGCCAGTGGGCAGGACAAAGTGCAGAGTGAGTCCATGAGAAGCTGCACAGGCAGGGGGCACACAGCAGTGAAACACAAGGCAAGTACAATGTGCAGAGTAGTTACATCAGAAGCTACACAGGGAATGTATGCAACTCTACCATGCCATGCCCAGCAACAGAGTAATGGGCCTGACAATGGGCATCACATGCACCCCTGTGGACAGACAGGTGTGTGAGGGTGACCACCACTCAGATGGGGCAGTCTGTCGGACTTGGAGCTGACTGTGTGTTGGGGTCTGTTGGCGGACTACCCTGGGCAGTGGGAGTAACAACTGTGGAAGAGCCAACTGTGCATGTGGTAGCTGGGGGGCTGCTTGGACCAGGTGGGGTGGTGGCCCGGGGAGGTGGACTCATGCCCTGGTGAGACACAGTGTGTGCCGGAGATTGTGGAGGGGTGCCTCTCCACTTCTTGGGGATCCTGAAAGGCTTCCCTGTCAGGGGATTGAGGGGAACTGTGGCAGACACAACAGGTGACCCCAACACCAAAGCTGATTCTGGTGTGGATGGTGACCCCCCTCTGGGGACATGCTGGAACCCGCTGTGCGCTTGCCTGGTGTTTGCCGCCGCCCTGCCTCCCTCTGTCCACCAGCTTTGCCCCCTACAGTGTCCTCCCGTGCTGGCTTCACAGGGCTTGGGATGGGAGTGGAGGTCAAGGATGGATTATCCATGGGGCCCTCATCCTGTGTAATGTTTGCAGGCAACACCTTCTCAGTGGATGTGGAAACTGTCTTTTGCCTCTGCGAGACGTCATTGGGACAGGGAGTCTTTGGCAGGGGAGGAAGGTGAGGCCTGTGACCCTGATGCTTTTTTCTTTGCTTTGTGGCCCTTGCTGTCGCCTGATGGGCTTTTCTCTCTGCGCTCTGGGGTGGCCTTACTCTTATGTTGGGATGGTGTCTGTGCCCTAGTACGCTTGGGTTGCTGCTGCTCCTGTGTGCTGCCGGTTCTGTATCGGGACTTTGGGGTCCGTTGGGCATTGTCACTGTCGTCAGAGATGCACAGTGACACGGGGCCGGACCGAGTGCTGGGAGCCGCTCCCTGACTAAGTGCCTGTTGCAGGGCTGCTGTCACAGTTGATGACAAGGACTGCACAGTCCGGTGTAGCCCACCTACGTCGGAATGTAAGCCCTCCATGAAAACTATAACCTGCCCCAACTCTTTGTCGTGCTCATTGAAGGCATTGAGAAGTGCTGTCTGGCACACACACAGCTGTCGCAATAGCTCAACTGCTTCTGCACTGAGGGCAGCAGGGCTGACATGGGCTGGGGCAGCTGTGCCTGGGGTGAAGGTGACTCTTCCCTTCCTACTTGTGCGGACACGGGCAGCACCAGTGGAGGTTGAAGGGAGGCTGGGCACTGGACGCTTTGTGGCGGAAGAGGAGGCAGAGTCCCCGTTCCTTGTACCCCCCAACATGGATGTGTCACCGCTGGCGTCAGATGAGGTAGAGCTTTGTGTCTCCAGCTGTGAATCCTCTAGCAGACTCCTGTCCCCCTCCTCGGCGCTGGTCACATCTGTGTCAGTCAGCTCCGGTGCGGCTGTTGCAGTGGAAGCCTCACCACTGGTGTCCGTCCCCTCTCCCTCTGCACATACGGGAGCTGCTGCATAGGAGAGAGAAGTACTGTGAGATGAGTGGCATCAACAGAACTAACACGTGCCAATACATCTGCATCCTAGGAAGAGGTGTGCAGCACATTGCATGCCACCCTGTGCACACATATATCTTGACACCCAATATTTCTACACAACGGTGCATGTCCGCCACACGTCCTGCTATAAGTGCCCCAGGTGATTCACACAGCACACCATCCTGCAGTTGGCTCACATCAGACACAGCCCCAAAATGGCCTGTGCACACACACTGTCCCGATGTTGGCAAGGATGAACACCACGACATGGTGCACATCACCTACATGTGTGGAGCAGTAGGGGACCACATAGACTACAACATACCAGCCCACAATGACCCTGCACACATGCCATCCACCATATCGAGTCCATGGGCACATCTACTGTTGCACATTGGCCTCAGATGTCTGACTGGCAGACATCTGAGGTCTGGAATTGCACGCATTCTTGAAACGCATTCACAGTTGGCACACTGGCATTCCCATCCATCAGAATTCACACACTACCCCACAGCAGAAGGTACCTGAAGGCCACAACTCCAAATGTAAGAGAGATGCACAATGCTAAAACTCACTTCATGAAGCGCCGTTTGGGCAAAAGCATGGCACATACACCCAGCACAGAGGCCACTCACAAAACATTGCACCACACAACCAACGTCACACAGCTGACAATTTGCACACTCTGTAGACACATGCACCCACTCCCAGCCAAAGGCAGCCTGCAACACATACTCACCCCTGACTCGCTGCTGATGCTCCCTCAGTCGTCTGTCCAGCTCAGGTTGTGTGACAGCCAGGATGCGGGCCATTAGTGGTGTCATGCTGTGCCTAGCCAACCTGCCAGTCTGAGGGAGCAGCCCCAGCGTCATCTCGGCCACGTACTTGCTCAGCCGGCAGATGTCGTCCCACCTTTTATGACAGTGGGTGCGCCTTCGGTGTGACACACCCAGATCCCGGACTCTGGAGGCAATGGCCCTCCACACGGCTTTACGCTGGTGGACCTTCAGCTGCAGGCATGGGAGACAAGAGGGGTGATGTTCCAGTGACACAGTGCACAATAACAACACAACGAAAATGCAGTAGCACGACACTGACTCATCCAAAACTCCAGCTACAACTGTCACATAGCCAACAATTGCTCTGAACATGGTGCAATGCCATTGGTCAATCAGACGTACAGGCATGCATGTTCGATGGTGGACACAGTACCTCCACATCCCATTCACATGCAGGATACCAACACAGCAAGCAACGTGTAGTCTGCCTGCAGCTACTGTCTGCAGTTACCTACAACTACACATAGAGAAGATAGCAAAACATGTGTCATGTTGTTGGACTCACTGTGTCAAACACTGCGCAGACCTAAGTGTCCTAGCCCTGTGAAAGCCTCACTGTGTCTTGGAACTCACATAGAGTGACAACAACTGTCATACACACACCCTTCTCCCACGCCTGCTCCTGTGCAATCTACATGGCAGAGATAGGACTTAGATGAAGAGGCGTGAGCCAAACACACATGGTACACACTGTACATGCAGTGATGTGGACATGTGGCATTCGGTGGGGACTGTGCAGGGCAGGTCGACTGACACTGAGTGGGTTAATTGGGAGCAACACAGCCATTCACACAAACGCTAACTGGCCAGACTCCTGCATCACCAAAATGCAGCTGCACTGTATGGCTGACACTACAGGACATGTCCCTCTACTCAGGATAGGCATGCAGGGTAACGTGTGAAAGAGCCCACCAAGCCCTTCCTGCTGTAGTAAACATGATAGGCAGTGCATGTCAGAGCCCCACAACCACTGACACATACCGAAGCACCTCCACCCCACGTGTGCACACGCTGCACTCTCACTCACAGTCTGGGAGACTTACCACGACATTAGGGCCGCCATAAAGCCTTGGGTACTGTGCAAGCACCCCGTCTACCAGGACCCCAAGCTACTCACTGGTGAAGGGACTGGCACGGATCTTCTGAGTCCTCGACATCACAATGGACATGTGGCAGCAGCAGCACGTTGAGGGTGGCAGTCAGCAGTCCCTTGAGGCAGCAGCAGCAGGTGCAGGGTGGCAGCCAGCAGTCCCTTGAGGCAGCAGGTGGAGGGTGGCAGCCAGCAGTCCCTTGAGGCAGCACCAGCAGGTGCAGGGTGGCAGCCAGCAGTCCCTTGAGGCAGCAGGTGCAGGGTGGCAGCCAGCAGTCCCTTGAGGCAGCAGGTGGAGGGTGGCAGCCAGCAGTCCCTTGAGGCAGCAGGTGGAGGGTTGTCAGTCAGCAGTCCCTGGTAGCTGTGGGAATGTGGTGCGCCCTCCCACACATATATAGGCCCCTGGGGCTGTGTCAGTGGTCCCAGGGTGCTGCAATTGGTGTACCAGGTCTGCCTCATTCAAATACATCCAATGTCCGCCTCCGCGGTGGCGGCGCTCGCCTACCGTGATTTTCAAACTCGCATCAGGCTACCGCGAGGCTGCTTCCCACTGGCTGCAGGGGCATGGTCCATGCCGGTGACACACCGTAGGATGCATGTGCGCGCTACCGTGGTGGTGCATCTTTTGAATGTCTCCAGTGACCGCCTCCGCGGTGGCAGTGCACGCCTACCGCGATTTTCAAACTCGCATCAGGCTACCGCGAGGCTGCTTCCCATTGGCTGCAGGGGCATGGTCCATGCCGGTGACACACCGTAGGATGCATGTGCGCGCTACCGCGGTGGTGCATCTTTTGAATGCCTCCAGTGACCGCCTCCGCGGGGGCGGTGCACGCCTACCGCGATTTTCAAACTGGCATCAGGCTACCGCGAGGCTGCTTCCCATTGGCTGCAGGGCCATGGTCCATGCCGGTGACACACCTCAGTGGCCAGGCGGTAGGCACCGCCACATGTCTGCCAGACAGTGCCTGGAGTGACCGTGATTTGGGTAGCGGTGCATGGTGACCGCTATTGTCACATACATATCTGGCGGTGTCTCCTGCGATCGTGCATGGGTTATGGGCGGTGACACACCTCAGTGGCCAGGTGGTAGGCACCACCATATGTCTGCCAGACAGTGCCTGGAGTGACCGTGATTTGGGGAGCGGTGCATGGTGGCCGCTATTGTCACATACATATCTGGCGGTGTCTCCCGCGATCGTGCATGGGTTATGGGCGGTGACACACCTCAGTGGCCAGGCGGTAGGCACCGCCATATGTCTGCCAGACAGTGCCTGGAGTGACCATGATTTGGGGAGCGGTGCATGGTGACCGCTATTGTCACATACATATCTGGCGGTGTCTCCCGCGATCGTGCATGGGTTATGGGCGGTGACACACCTCAGTGGCCAGGCGGTAGGCACCGCCATATGTCTGCCAGACAGTGCCTGGAGTGAGCGTTAATGGAGTTGTGGAGTAGCTGTGCTGCACCTAACGTGTCCTCCAGCTCTCTGCATAGGCCGACATGTACAGTGCCCAGTGTCTCAACAATTGAAGGGTCCTCATGAGGGCAAATGCACAAAAGGGACATGTCACTCCACGTCACCAACACATACCATATATGGGTCGCCAATACATTGCATGGGCACATACACTCGCACATGTCACATGTGCTGAGTAATGAAATGTAGACTGTCCAGTTAATGTGTTGCATAGCATATGGAGATAATGGTCAATGTCTGTGTGTGCAATGTAACGCACAATGTCGTCTCATTGACTGGACTAGGGGCATCAGCAACTGGCACATTGTCCAATGCACATGCACACACGTGTCCCCCACGCTCATCCGGTGGTCAGTGTGTAGTTGATGTGTGCCATGTGCAACCTGTGTTGGGAGGAGTATCAGGGCCAGAAACATGGTGTGTTCGGGTAGTATTGCAATTATTAACATATGCTGGGGGTCATACTCACAGGTATGCACACATATCTGTTAGTATATCACACTGTGCATGCGAATGAGCCGGAGGGGTACACAGATAATTGCTGCTGGTAAGGGGACAGGTGTACGAGTAGTGTGCCTGATGTGAACCTACTTGTGAAGTGCCCTGTCGGTTAATGGTGCATGTTGTAAGACTTGGGAATATGTCTGTAGAAGAAATTGATGTGATGCACATTTAATGGTCTTCTGCATTGACATCTGTGCACTGTGATCTGTCCTAGGAGGAGGAGGCACAATATCCATCGTCCGTTCACAGTCCTGGCAGACATGGAGAATGAGGAAATAATCCGCAAATTCAGGCTGGACCGACAAACCCTGCAGAACCTATGTTCCATGTTGGAGCCCCACCTGCAGCCACGTCGGACATATCCAACAGCTTTCACCGCAACATCTAAGGTGATGACATGCCTGCATTTCTTTGCAACGGGCTCATTCCAGCACACGGTCGCAAGTGCAGGCGGGATGTCACAGCCGATGTTCAGCATGGTGCTGAGGGATGTCCTGTCAGCCATGATGCTGTACAAAGACAGATATATCCATTTTCCCAGGGGGCCTGAGTTGGTGGCTGTGAAGGGCGATTTCTATGCCCTTGGACATATCCCCCATGTCATTGGTGCAATTGATTGCACACATGTTGGGCTTGTGCCACCACAGGCATGTGAACAGGTTTACCGCAATAGGAAGCATTCACACTCGGTAAATGTTCAAGTGGTGTGCCTGGCGGACATGATCATCTCACACGTGTGTGCCAAGTTTCCCGGTTCAGCCCATGATGCCCACATCTTGCGTAGCAGCATCGTTCCTCAGTTGATGGCCAATCTGCTTCCTGAGCGTGCATGGCTTGTGGGTGAGTATGTATAGTGGATTAGAGTGGTGTGTGTGTGTGCCATGCTGTTGTGTAGCATTTTGGGACTGCAAGGTTAATCAGTGTCTCTCACACCCAGGTGACTCGGCATATCCAAACCGCCCGTGCTTGCTGAGCCTATTGCGGAACCCCGTCATGCCAGCTGATGTGCGATACAATGATGCCCATGGGAGGACACGGCGTGTGATAGAACGGACATTTGGTCTCCTAAAATCAAGATTTCGGTGCCTGGACCGTACTGGGGGGGCCCTTATGTACTCGCCAGGGAAGGTGTGTCAGATAGTGGTGGCATGCTGCATGCTCCACAACCTGGCCATTCGCAAGGCAATACCCCTGATCCTGGATGACGATGATGAGCAGCCAAGGCCGCCGCCTGCAAATCAAGCCGGATCCAGTGATGAGGGCAGTGGAGAGGAGGAAGGGGTCGACATGCGTCGACAGCTCATCACCCGCTACTTCACTTGAAGGTGAGTGACGATGTAGAAGGGACGAAATGGTCTGATGGTGTTGCTGTTGCTGTGTGGGTGTATGTGAGCTTGCTGACTGCTGCTTGGTGTTGACTCATTGCTGCCTGCCAATGTATGTGTGATTGGTTAGTGTGATACAGATTGTCTCTATGGTGACTGTTGCTCTGTGTAAAGTTTGTAGATCTGAGTACCTTGTTGACAAGTGTTGTGTGATGTGTGCAATGCCACACCCATACAAGTGACTCTTGTTCTGCGGTTTTCCCTAGGTCCCTTCAGCATCTCACTTGTTACCTACATTCCATTCCCCTGGACCATGTCCTACACGGTGAAGGTTGCACATCCTGTATTAAAGACGGAGCAGACACAACAACATGTGTGTAAGGTGTATTTATTTACAACTGTGACATGCAAGGGTGGAGAAAATGTGAAGGGGGAATTGAAGAAGTGAGTTGACAGTCATGGTAAATGAGATACTTGAGTAGTCCCCACAATGATGTGGAGACCCAGTCCAACAGATGGATGCCATTCACATGGCAGTGTGGTGAAGGATAGTCCAAAAGGTCAATGCAGTGGTGCAGTGGTCTGCCATCATGGCTGGTTCGGGGACTAGCGTTTGGCAGGTGCTTGGGCACGTGAGTCCCCCTGGCCTTTCCTTGGACGGCCCCTATTGCGCTTCACTGGAGGGGCCACTGCTGCAGGGGCAGTGGTGTCTGTGGACTCACCCCCCTCTGTGGACGCAGGGGAGGATGATGAAGTGTCATCCTGCTGCCCAACGGGGGAGGCAGAGGGGTAGAATGTTGCGCTTGCCTGTCCCTCAGAACCGCCACTAGCTGCCCCAAGAGGTCCACAATCTGTCCCATGCGTGTGTCCATGGACCTCAGCAGCAGGAGGTGCTCCCGAGATTCTTCCTCTAACCGGCCCATTCGTCCCTGGGCCTGTTGGTATGCCCCAAGGACTCTGTCGATGTGGCCCAGGGCTTCCGTCCCAGGATCAGTCCCCCTCTGCATGAGCCTGTCCCGACCAGCTGCACTGCTGCCACGGTCCTGTCTGGTCCTCACATTGGCCCGCTGCATCCTCTCCCTGG
Organism: Calotriton arnoldi; assembly: GCA_963921515.1. Taxonomy (NCBI): domain Eukaryota; kingdom Metazoa; phylum Chordata; class Amphibia; order Caudata; family Salamandridae; genus Calotriton; species Calotriton arnoldi. The sequence goes on along the minus strand of CAWUFW010001485.1, from coordinate 2,584,902 downwards.
CCTCCGCAGTCGATGTGGTGGGCTGCTCAATCCCTGGGGCAAGGAGGGTGTTACGGACAGCTGTGGTGGTGGTGGTGGTGGTAGTAGTGGTTGACACACAGGCCGTGACAGCAGCTGTCAGAGGATGGTCAGGGGCTGCAGCTGATGTGGTTGGGGGGGCAATGGGTGCCTGGGACTGGTTGCGGCCTGCCACACCAGATGGGCCAGCGTGGAGCTCCTCATCCAATGACTCCAGGGAGTCCTCATCCAGTTGTCTCTGTTCCAGGGGGGGGGGGGACTGGCTCTGCAGGGTGGTGTCATCCTCTACAGTGAGTTCTTGGTCACCTGTGGGTCAGATGAGAAATGGTCATTGTGTTGCACCCATCAAAGTTTGTGTTAGCAGTGTTACATCAACTCTTTGTACATCCAGCAGTTGTTCACTGTACAAATTAGCATTGACCGACATCCAGTGATGCATTGCAAGCTGTTGTGGTACATACATTACTTGTCCATATTGGGAGTTGTCAAGACATGACAAGCACAATATAATTTTTTGACATTGACAGTCTCATGTTGGCATCCTGTGATTGATCTATCATATGTCATCCATTTACGCGTATGTGTCACTTGTAGAGCCCTTGTAGCGGTTCTCTCTGCACAGTGAGTGAGCATTGTAGTTTCATGCATACCTTTTCAATGTGGTGTAGATATCTGTATTTGCAATTCCAGACATGCTTAAGTTTGCTTTAATTAGATCCTAGGTGGTCTGGACCACTGCTAATGTCAGATGGCATGTAGTGGTGTGCATGGTTGTGCTCGGAGTTCCATCGACATGTGTTTCAGTCATTCACACTTTGGTTGCTGTCACAGTTTCATTTTCTTGGGTGTGTGCACACTATAGTTGCCAATGCTATCTGGGTGTGCAGTTGTGCATTGAGAGGCCTGGTGTCCTATGCCAACATGTTTTTTAAATGCATATCTGGCTGCATGTTGTGGCTGTTGATATGTTGTGTTTGCTGTGTTTTCCTTGTATTTGTGGAACCTCTCCGTGTGTGTAGGATGAGGGTTCCATCTTGGTCCAGTGTGGGACAAGTCAGCATGATATGTCCACATGCCAGTTCTTTTGAAGTGTACATTGCAATGACTGACACATGCATGTTGGTGCCAGGAAGTAATGGGTCTTGTGTGCTGGCGGTCAGGTGGGCCCGTGTGAGTTGTTGTGTAAGCTTCCCAGCCCCACACACCCCGACCTGTGAGATGCGGTTACCTACCTGTGAGTTGGGTGGGTAGCATACATTGCCTGCCACATGCTTCTTATTGGGGGTGTAGTGTCCCATCCTCCATAGTGGTGGAACAGCATGCATGTTGCATTTTGTGGGACGGATAGCCAGACACACTGCACCGTCTCACTGTGAAGATGGCTAACTACCGTTTGGGGTGAAGGTGAGCAATGACATGGCTATGTGACTTGGTAGAAATCTTTGGATGGAATGTGCGTGTGGTGAGCATGATGTGTGTGTGGCTTTTTGTACCCATTGATTTCAGATTACATTTGGTCATGGGGTATAGCCCCCATCACTGTTGTCCCAGCTATCTGGCTGTGGGGTTCACTCCCCCGACATTTGAAGGCACAATAGGGCAAGGGGTATGGTCTCGTAGCACAGTGGTGACATACAGCAGGGTGAAGATCTCACCCAGCATACATTTCCACACTGTCATGGTTTCATGGTATTTGTGGACCTGAGAACATGAGCCCAGTACTGGTGTAGCAGTTGTTCCAGGGCATCCATACACTGACATGTTGTGGTCAACAGTGGTGTGTGTGTGAGATGTACTCAGCCCTGTGCAGACAATGTATGGTTTTGGGGCCAGACTATACCAGCACTGTTCAGACAGACAGTGTGAGATGTGAACATTGTCAATGCATACACACATTGGTGGTCCAAACAAGACACCTTTGACAATTTAATTCAGACAAGGTGCTGTTCTGCAATTCAGTGCAGCACTGTGGTAGCTGGGTGTGTTGCAGGACATTTGGGATGTGCTTAGTTTAGCATTGTGAGTCCCAGCTGCAGTGTAGTTTTTGGGTGCACTGCACTTCCACTGTTTACATTGCAACACTGTGGTATGACATGGGTGATTTGCACTTTACCATGCAAACGGCCAGACACTGCTGCAGGGCAGCATGATCGTTGTTAGTGTTGCAGTGTGTGATGCCTGGCACAGTGTACACAATGTGGGTCAATTTTGAACAGAGACTTGTGCATGGTGACTACAACACAACTGTTTTGCATTATTTGTGTTGGTGACTGTGGACTAAGTGGCATGGTGTCATGTGCGGCTGCACAGACGTCACATGCCTAGGAGTGGGACTAGTGCTCCATCCTGCTCAGCTGTGGGCCAAGGGGGCCTGGTGGGAGTTGTTGTGCAGGCCTCCCAAACATCCACCTACCTCCCGGTTAAGATGGCTACCTACCTGTTAGGTGAGGGTGTAGCACACAATGGCTGAGGCATGCTTCTGGGTGGGGGCAGTGCTCTATCCTGCTCAGCTGTGGGCCAAGGGGGCCTGGTGGGAGTTGTTGTGCAGGCCTCCCAAACACCCACCCACCTCCCGGTAAAGATGGCTACCTACCTGTTAGGTGAGGGTGTAGCACACAATGGCTGAGGCATGCTTCTGGGTGGGGGCAGTGCTCTATCCTGCTCAGCTGTGGGCCAAGGGGGCCTGGTGGGAGTTGTAGTGCAGGCCTCCCAAACACCCACCCACCTCCCGGTGAAGATGGCTACCTACCTGTTAGGTGAGGGTGTAGCACACAATGGCTGAGGCATGCTTCTGGGTGGGGGCAGTGCTCTATCCTGCTCAGCTGTGGGCCAAGGGGGCCTGGTGGGAGTTGTAGTGCAGGCCTCCCAAACACCCACCCACCTCCCGGTAAAGATGGCTACCTACCTGTTAGGTGAGGGTGTAGCACACAATGGCTGAGGCATGCTTCTGGGTGGGGGCAGTGCTCCATCCTGCTCAGCTGTGGGACAAGGGGGCCTGGTGAGAGTTGTAGTGCTGGCAGCATGTACACATGTACCCATGGTGATGTTGCTAACTACCTTTGGGGGGCTTCAGGGGAGTGTCTGTTGTATCTGTGAGAGATGTGTTGGGGGAGTGTTGTGCACATGAATGAATTTGTACCTAGGAGGTATTATTTTGTAATAGTGCAAGACAGTACATTTGTGTGATGTTAGGCATTTGTTTGTACTTACCAGCATCCACTCCCCCGGGTATTCCTGAGAGACTCTCTGGATGTAGAATGCCAAGCACCTTCTCCTCCCATTCAGTGAATGTTTTGAGTGGAACGGGAGGGCCACTGCCTGTCCTGCGAGCCTGCTCATGGTTCTTGGCTCTCTTCTTTTTGACCACTGCCTTCAGATCGTGCCACCTCTTCACGATTTCATCTCTATTGCATGGCAGGGTCCCTACTGCATTGACCTTCTCTACTATCCTTCTCCACATTTGCGTCCTTGTTGCTAGTGGTGTCTGTTGGACCTGGTTACCAAACAATTGTGGTTCTACCCTGATTATCTCATCGACCATGACCCTCAACTCACTCTCACTGAATTTGGGCATTCTCTGTGGTGACATGGTGTGTGATGTGTCAAGGTGTTTAGGGTGCAGGTTTGGGAGTGGTAGTGGTGGTTGTGATGTGTATGGTGTGTGCTGTGCAAAGGTGTTAGAGGTGCAGGTGTGGAAGTGGTGGTGGTGGTGGTGATGTGTGTGTGTTGTGCAGATTTGCCTCTCCTGTCATCTGTGGTGTATGTCCCCTCAGTTGTGGAGTTTTGCAAAGGATTGTGGTCTGTTGGGGGCTGGATTTATACTGGTGTCTGTGGGTGTATCAGGATGGGGTATTGGTTGCAGGTGTGGTGTGTGTGTGTACCTGGGATTTGTAGTTTTGGAGTTTCCCATGGGGGTGTGTCTTTGGGCTGTGTTAGCTATTTTTGGGTGCATGCCTTGTATGGTTGGTGCACTTTGTGGCCATGTTGTGTGTTTTTCTAGCGACCGCCATTTTTTTAACGGAGCGTCCGCAGTGGTGGCTCGGCTATGGCGCTTCCGCCGTCTCACTGATTCTTCAATGTTGTCGACCGCGGCGGTCGGAAACAGCGCACTGCACCGCGGGGATGTCGGGAATATCATAATTTTGATGGCGGTGTCTCCGCTGTGGTTGCGGGCGTTTGGCCTGTTTCCACTGCGAAACCGACCGCCGCGGACGGGTTTGGGCCCTTTCCGCAGGCGTACGGCGGTTTCTCGGGTCTCCTTTCCGCCGCGGTTGGAGTTTTACCGCCGAGGATCCTAATCTAGCCGTCGGTTTTCCCGCGGTAGCGGCGGGCGGTGTTTTCCCGCTACCATGGCGGTCGGTTTTTTTTCCGTCCACCATCGTAATGACCTCCATAATTCTTTTAAACTAGAATATATTTACAAACAAAAGAATACATAAATGTATTTATTTTATTTCCTACCCTATAACACCACACTAAAAACAAAACACTTCAACATTTTAAATTAAATTTACTTCCATAACTAACATAATTAATAATCAATAAAAACAAATATTATTAATAAAAAAACAATAAACATTAATTGACTAAACACACTTTAACACTATAATATCCACAACACACACCTAAATGAAACTATAAAATAATAAAAAACATTAAAAGTTATATTTAAATTAAAAACTACTACTATCAACAACTAATAATAAAGTAATTAAAATGTATTTAATACCCACCCTTTACCCCTTTAAAAGTAAAAACAACACACAAAAAATAAACAATTACCCATGATAAATATCAAATAATTAACATTAATTAACAACTATATATTAATTAAACACAAATTACTTCCCACCCTTTACTCCTATAAACACCACAACTAACCCTGGGGGTAGTTTGCGTAGTAGCACTACACATAGCTACATGAAGTCCATTTTGAACTACACGTAGCTATGCAAAATACGTAGCTGTGTGCTTGACTGCACTGTACAATAATTGCCAAAGGCATCTTGCACAGTGCAAGTTAAGATAAAATAAATATCTCTGTCTTTATATGCTAAAAATGCATATAATCATTTCACAAAAGTGAAAACAATAAATTAACAAGCAGTGAGAGAGGTGATGATTTTGTGATCCTCCCTAACCTAGGGAGAGAACCAAACAGATGCCTTGAAAACAAAAAGCACATCTTTTGAACGATTCGGTGGTGGTCACATCCTCTTAGAACCACCCCAAGCACAGTTATTGGCAAAAATACAATCCCAACCAAAGGCCCTGCAAAGCATTATGGGACGAGTTTAGCAGTGGGCAGTGAATATTATAGTATCCAATATCAAAATAATTCTACAAAGAGCTGCAGTTCCACTAGTCGTTACTAGATGTCCCTCACGAGTCAAATGCAAAAGCTTCATGAAAGGGTTTCAATGCTTTTGCATTTGACTCATGAGGGACATCTAGTAACGACTAGTGGAACTGCAGCTTGATGTATTAATCAATCAATCAATCACAGAATTTGTAGAGCGCACTACTTACATGCGAGGGTCTCAAGGCGCTGGGGAGAAAAAAGGGGGGGGTGCTGCTACTGGTCGAACAACCAGGTCTTGAGTAGCCTCCTGAAGGTCAGCAGGTCTTGGGTCTGTCGTAGGCTTAGTGGAAGGGTGTTCCAGGTCTTGGCGGCGAGGTGGGAGAAGGAACTGCCGCCGGTGGTAGTTCTTCGAATGCGAGGGACAGTGGCGAGGGACAGGTCGGCGGAGCGGAGCTGGCGGTTGGGGACGTAGAAGAGGAGTCGTCTGTTGAGGTAGGCTGGGCCAGTCTTGTGGAGTGCCTTGTGTGCATGGATGAGGAGTTTGAAGGAGATTCTCCTGTCGACGGGGAGCCAGTGCAGGTTCCTCAGGTGGGGGGTGATGTGGCTGTGGCGTGGTACATCGAGGATCAGGCGTGCGGAGGCGTTTTGTATTAATAATTTCAATGCTTTTGCATTTGACTCGTGAGGGACATCTACTAACGACTAGTTGAACTGCAGCTCTTTGTAGAATTATTTTGATATTGGACACTATAATATTCACTGCCCACTGCTAATCTCGTCCCATAATGCTTTGCAGGGCCTTTGGTTGGGATTGTATTTTTGCCCATAACTGTGCTTGGGGTGGTCCTAGGAGGAAGGGACCACCACTGAATCGTTCACATGATATGCTTTTTGTGTTCAAGGCATCTGCTTGGTCCTCCCCCTAGGTTAGGGGGGACACCAAAATCATCACCTCTCTCATTGCTTAATATTTTATTGTTAAACTTCACTTTTGTGAATTTGTTATATGCTTTTTAGCATAGAAAATTGCTTTATCAAAGCATTTGTAGGTGTTTATTATACTGCTGCTACGCTACGTCAATTAGCACAGTTTTTCACTCTGCTATGTGCGATTTGCGTAGTGCGTAGTAGCACAAACTTTGCATGCTCCGTGAGCGTAGCAAAGTATTACGCCCAGGGTTAACCACAACACACACTAAAATGAATTACACAATTACCATAATAACATTTTAATTAATTTAATTAATATCAATTAACAAAAACAATTAATAAAAAATAAATAAACTACTTGACACCCTTTACACCTATAAACCCCAAAACACACACCTAAAATTAATTACACAATTACCATAATGAATTACTAATTAATTAATTAAAAATAATTAACAACCAATTATTAATTCATAAATTAAAAATAAATTATTTCCCACCCTTTACAGCTATAAACACCACAACACACACCTAAAATTAATTACACAATTACCATAATTAATTAACAATTAATTAATTAAAATGAATTAACAACCAATTATTAATTCATAAATTAAAAATAAACTACTTCCCACCCTTAACACCTATAGACACCACAACACACACCTAAAATTAATTACTCAATTACCATAATTAATTATCAATTAATAAATTAACATTAATTTACAAGCAATTATTAATTAATTAATAATAAATTACTTTGACACATTTAAAACTATAAAATCTCAAATAAATATTACTGAATAAAAAGTAATCACTTAATTTAATATAATTAAATTACTTCCCACCCTATTCCCCTATAAACCCACAACCCGCTACGGAACTAAAAACGCAAAATTCAAATTAAAAAAAAATTAATAACTACTAAAAACTTAACACATATATTACAAATACAAACAATTGTTATACAAAAAATGCATCAGATACATATAAAATATATACTAAAATGCAAAACATTAATTAAAAAACGACATTTTTAACAACTATATTTTTGCAAAAGATATTAAAAACTTCTATATTTTTATAGTCAATATTACTTACCTTAAGTCGATATTCTTGACCACGATATTCTTTCTGTCGATATTTCTGAACCAGGATATTTTTTACTCGATATTTGTGCAACAAAATTTTTTTTATTTGATATTCTGTCTGAAAGTATACACAGATAATGAAGGTGCTGTCATGCCATCACAGTGGTGGTTAGTGTTATCCAAATGCAAATAGCAAGTCATAACATAAGCAGAATATTTAATTTAATTATCATCATATTGACAAACTTTAATTTTGAAACCATATATTAATTAAATTTGACAAAATTCAAATGAAAAAACAAACAATATTAGAAACAAATTAAGGAGCACTCTTGTCTAGTTCCACTCTTGTGTGGAAAATAAGAAGAAGCTTTATGTGAATCATACAACAATGAACCAAACCCCAAAAACCTACCAAATGTTATGAGCCGAAATCCAACCTACACAATCAAACACACTTCCTCTATTTAAAGTGATGTCATCAATGATTTAATATGAGATGTTATCAATGATGTCATATAACATGGTATGAGTGATAAGCAATGCATGACAGGGGTGCAACTTATTGCTAGTTTACCTAACCAAAGTTGGTGAATCAAACTTATTTTTAGGTTTTGTATTGTAACCATAACTGCACTTTAACTGAGTTTTTTTAAATTGCATTTCGGAGTGTTTTTAAACCTATGTTCAGTTCTTATGATCAGAGCTAATTATACCTCCACTTTAAGCTTGGTTTTTGTTAGTGGTTTTCAGTTTTTTACTCATTTTCCCCATTCCTTGGACCTTTATGTTTGAGGACAATCTCTACTACACACAGCAGCCTTCAGGCATGGTCAGAAGTAGTTCTCCACAAAGCATGGCCCTTAGTGAGGCACCGCTCCCAACTCACTGTGGATGCCAACCCTTGGTGTGCATGCCTTTCAACCACGTGCAGTGGTGGTTGAGTGCAGGACCTGTCCTTTTGGGCGAGTCCTGTGCCCAATTATCCATACGTGGCCAATCCCTGCTGTGCCTGGCCTTCAGTTACCCACTGTGAGGTTTACGCTCAGAGAGAGGTTCTGCACTCAACCCAAGAGTGACAACCCTTCAATGGAAAGCTTTCGGCCATGTGTAGTGGCGATTAACTGAAGGTCTTGTGTATGGCCAAGCTCTGCACCCAACTTCTCATGGGTGACCAATCCCTTCCGTGCGCAATCTTATTTTTGTCTCTAAACATTTTTTGTGTTATGATCAGGGCCACTGGAATTATGCAGCAGCAGACGGACAAATTATGTGGCGGGGTTGAATAAATTATGTGGCAAGAAAAGCCAAAATATGCGGCACTATGCAGCACATTTCTTAAAAGTATTACTTCATTATTTTGTCAATTTTAAACTTGTTAACAGTACACTGTCTGGGCATTAGTTGAACCTTTTTAATGCCAGTTTAACACCCAAATATAACAATAAGCAACAGAAATGTGACCAGTCCAACTTTGCCAAGGGCCTTCCAGTGCTCGGCAACACATGTCACTGCCTTTTTTTAGTAATTTCTGAACCGTCTGAGCCAGAAACAATTTTTTTTGTTAAAATCTGCAGATTATGCAGCAGATGATGGATTATGTGACAAATGTGGCAAATCTATAACTATGCGAAAATCACCACAGCGGCACAATTGCATAGTTCCAGTGGCCCTGGTTATGATGTCACTATTTTTATTTTTTGCGTAACTTAACCTTTTTGAGATGTTTTTGCTCTTTTATATGAACCCCCGTGTTTTAATTTCAATTTCATTTTTTCTAATGTTTAAAATTTCTGGAGGTGTCTGTTATTTACAGAGGAGAAGTGAGAAACTGGGTGGTTGGTTGATGGTTGTGAAAGCAATAGCCACAATCCTTTTCAGGGTAAACTACAAAAAGTTACTAAATTAATCTGTGCTTAACCCTCTGGTAGCTTGGCACAAAAGCAGTCAGGCTTAATTTAGAGGCAATGTGTAAAGTATTTATGCAGCACTCAAACAGCAATAGAGTGACAACATCACACAAGAAAAATCCCACACTAATATAGAAACTTGGGGGCTCATTAGGATGGCGGTCGGAAAATCACCCCGACCGCCATGGAAGCGGAAAACAACTGCCCGCCGGTACTGTGGAGAAACCGGCGGCCAAATTATGATCAACTGCCAAAAAACACCGACCGCGGCGGTACGGGGGGAACAAAAACCGCCCGTAGCATGCGGAGATGGCCAAAACACGTCCGCGGCAGACGGATCCGCTGCGGAAAAACACCAACCCGCCGCAAGGATAGCGGAGACACCGCACGGCAAATTAGGATATCCCCGCTGGTTCCTCGGCACGTTCCGCTCTTTCCGACCGCCGCGATCGCTAACAGTGATGAATGGGAGAGCATGCGGAAGAGCTGCAGCAAAGCCACCGCCGCGGACGCTCCGTGACAAATTTGGCGGACGAATCAAAAATCCCACAATAAGGCCACACAGTGCCCACACCAAAGTAGCCATGCCACCCAAAAACAGAAAACACACCCCAATGACACAACATTGCACACAAACATTTTTTACAAGGACAACCCACACAACACACCTGAGAGCACTCCCACATGTGGACACACCCACATAGCAGAGCATAAAACCAGCCCCTTCCTTGACCACAATCCTCTGCACTAACCCACAACTGAAGGGCCCAACCCCTGAGAACAAAGGATAGGCAAAGCTACACACCATCACCACTCACACCACACACAGCACCACCACCACTTCCACACCTGCACCCCTAACCCCTTTGCACATCACTCACCATACACATCACCACCACCACCACCACCACTTACACCCCTGCACCTACAACACCTCTGCACATCACACACCATGTCAACACATAAAATGACCGAATTCACAGAGCGTGAGTTGAAGGTAATGGTAGATGAGATAGTCAGAGTGGAACCACAACTGTTTGGTAGCCTGGTCCAACAGACACCATTAGCCACAAGGACTCAAATGTGGGCAAGGATAGTCCAGAAGGTCAATGCAGTAGGGACCATCCCAAGATCCAGAAAGGAAATCATGAAGCAGTGGCATGACTTGAAGAGGGTTGTCAAAGAGAGGAGGACCAAGAACCGTGAGCTGGCTGACAGGACTGGCGGTGGCACTCCCATACCACCAAAACCATTCACCCCATGGGAGGAGAAGGTGCTTACCATACTGCATCCAGAGAGTCTCACAGGAGTAGAGGCTGGTAAGTACAAACAAATGACTACCACAACACTGCTATGTACTGCCTTGCACAACTACAAAGATACACCTCCTAGGAACAATTCCATTCATCTGCACCACACACTCACTAAAACATGTCTCACAGATCCAACATCCACCCCCTCCCAAACACCACCAATGTACCTAGCAACATTACCATGGGTGCATGTGCACAGGCAGCCTGCACTGCAACTCCCACCATGCCCCCTTGTCCCACACCTCAGCAGGATGGAACACTCCCCCACCCAGAAGCATGTGTCACCATTACATCCCCAACAAACAAACTTACAGGTAGGTAGCCATCTTGTCATGGAGGGCTGTTTGGGGTGGAGGCATGTACTACTACTCCCACCATGCCCCCTGTCCCACACCTCAGCAGGATGGGGCACTCCCCCACCCCACCCAGAAGCATGTGTCAGCCATTACATCCCCAACAAACAAACTTACAGGTAGGTAGCCATCTTGCCATGGAGGGCTGTTTGGGGTGGAGGCCTGTACTACTACTCCCACCTTGCCCCCCGTCCCACACCTCAGCAGGATGGGGCACTCCCCCACCCCACCCAGAAGCATGTGTCAGCCATTACATCCCCAACAAACAAACTTACAGGTAGGTAGCCATCTTGCCATGGAGGGCTGTTTGGGGTGGAGGCCTGTGCTGTGAGAAGTTGGCCTGGTATATGCTGTCCACTAATTATAGTGGGCACCTTGCACCAGTCCAAACAACCCCTTATTGGAGATAGGTTAAAGACAACCTTTATTGAAAGCTATCCTAGTGGTAGCTATGGAGAGCAGCCTTCAGGCTAAGTCTTGAAGGAATGTAAAGCAGCTTGTTTTACCAGTCTATAATCTCTTGAGTGACCAAATGAAAGAGGACCACACCAGGTATATATTTAAAATATATGTATTTAGTCTTAAACACACCCCTCTAGTCTCTTTATGAGGCTAGAGTTCGAAGTACATAAGTTACAAGTCGAATATCAACAGTAATAGCACAAATACACGTTTGATCCCTAGGGGCGTACCAAACCATATACCAATAAAGTGGTATAAGAACCATGACTGAGCTAGACACAAGGCCTAGAGCCTGTAGAAGTGCTTGGACCACAAGGAACCACCCAAGGTAGTGACACAGGGGACCCACGGGGGACGCGTGCAGTGTGTGAACACAGCCGCGAGCCACCGTTGACTTATATGGGGAATGTCGCGGTTGGAGTTTTAAAGAAAAAGGGCACTTGGAGGAGGACTTGGAGCAAACCCCTTTAGAACTAGGCCGTTCTAGAGTCAATACCCATGGGAGCACCGGAGTACTCAAGTTACCTCACCCAGGGGAGCCGGGTGCATAGGTGTCTTTCGGGGTCGGGTTTCGTCGTCGTTTTCAATGGCGATCTGCTGCAAAGTGCTGCTGGCGGCCAAGTCTAAAGTGTCCGGGTGGATCGAAGGATGGATCGAAGAGTTGAAGAACCTGAAAGCAGAGGGGACAGAGTCTGGGTCACTAGCCAGTGACCAGGAAGGCGATGAGCAGATGCCCACCGATGTCGGGTGCTTCAGGTAGGTTGACAGTTGTCTTGACTCTTCAGCCACGAGGTCCAGGAGGTGTCGACGACAACCAGGAGCTGGATTCGTGCTGTGCCACAACATTTGTCGATTGCTGCGGTGTCGGCGACCGGATTGGACCCAACAAGCCTTGGCAACGGCAAGTCACGTGGAAACAAAGAAAGGACGTTGATGCAAACCAGCAAGGTCTGGGGGACACACCCAGGAAGGGTAAGTCAGGGCACCTCTGAAGCAACCAGAAAAGCCCAAGCAGAAGAAGAGTTACCTTCGGGAGGGCCCACTAGCCAACGGACTAGCGACCGCGAAGGAGCCTCGAGTGGTTGCACTTGGAGCTGGCTTACAGGACACTCGTAGAGTGGAGGCCAGTGATCTTCGGTGCATTCGGTGCTGGAGGCGGGGGCTACTTGGAGCCCAAAGCACAACTTTGTGGGAGACCAGAAAGAGGATGCACTTGCAAAAGTTCTCGGTGTCCAGGGGTCACAGTCCCACATTACCCACGACAGCTACGGGCCTCAGCTTTGCTGGAGAGACTCAGGGCAGCCTCGGGGAAGTCTGGAAATGTACCTCTGGTGATGCAAAGACTTCGGCGTCCGGCGGGAGCTTCAGTGATGCAGACCGGACAATTGCTTCTTAGGTGCCTGCCAAGCAGGGGAGTCACTCCTTGACCCCAAGGGAGATTCTTCAGTCCTCTAATCTTAAAGTAGAGCGTCGAAGGTCCAGGATTCGGCTTCAGAGTTTCATCCAGGGTAATCTAAAGTCCTAAGGACTGGGGTCCCATACTTATACCAAGTTAGGGGTTGGACATACTCTGGGGACACACCTATGGGAGGGTCAGGGAAGAGGGGTGGTTACATCCATTCCCTTTGTCCAGTTCCGCACCAGAGCAGGGGCAGGTAGCCCCTGTAACCGGTTTGAACTGGCATATGCACAGGGACACCAAATGTGCCCCCAGTGCAGGACTTCAAAGCACCAGAAAGTGCTCCCGCCCAGCCCCAATACACACTATTCTGTCTGGGGAGGTGGTTACACCTCCTTTCGACAGGAAACCTATTGTCCAGGCCTCCCCTGCCGGAGTTTCAGTCAGCAGCAGGAGGCCAGACCCGTGTCTGTGGCAGCGGCATCCATTTTGTGATGCCAGGGCTGTGTAAAGAAGTTACCGGGTAGGTCGGTGGGTAGATGTCTCTCCCTCTAGAAGGGTGGAATGCTACCCCGCCGCCAGGACTGGCGGGGGGGTAGTATTCCAAGATGTTTGACACCAAACACGACATGTTTTGGTGCAGCCAGTCCAAAGTTAGCAGTGTACCGTGATGATATAATGCACTTAAGAGTATATGGTCAGGCTGTACCACAAACAGCATCAGAGGAGGGACTCTGAACACTGCAGAGGGGCTATGCTCATGCAGGGGTACCCTCTCACATAAAAACCAAGCACTCTGCCTTCAGGATTGTTAAGGCCTGCCATAGGAGTGACTTATAGGTTTATATGTGTGTGCAATGGTAGTGATATAGGTAGCCTATATCACAGTAAGGGGTGCATGCACCACCTTACCCAGGCTGCAGTAGCAGACCTGTGGTGTCATTTTGGCTGGCCTTCCAGGGGTGGCATAATACATGCTTCAGCCCCTGGCAGGCCTCTGGGGTACCTATGCCCTGGGTACATAGTAAACCATATACTAGGGACTTATAAGGGCACTCCAGATTCCAATCAAGGATGTACCTAAGGTACATGGAAACCATTTTAGAGAGGAAGCAGCTAGGCTGGGTTCTGATTAGCAGGGCCCCAGCCAGACTAAAGTCAAAAAACAGTGAAGCATCAGCAAAAAGTGGGGGTACCCATGTGAAGCAGATCCTACTCTCTTACACAACCCCCTCCAAACGCAGGGACATTAAACTAACCTTGACCAGTTGAGTCTTCATGCTCTAAGTGGAAGTACCTAGAGAGTCCATCTGCATTGGCATGGTTACTCCCAGGTCTATGTTCCACTGTAAAGTCCATCCCCTGTAGGGAAATGGACCACCTAAGCAGTTTGGGGTTTTCACCCTTCATTTGTTTTAGCCATAGGAGGGGCTTGTGGTCTGTTTGAACAAGGAAGTGAGTACCAAACAAGTATGGCCTCAACTTCTTCAGAGCCCAAACCACAGCAAAGGCCTCCCTCTCTATGGCTGACCAACGTTTCTCTCTAGGGGTCAGCCTTCTGCTAATAAAAGCTACTGGCTGATCCTGACCTTCATCATTCAATTGTGACAGTACAGCCCCTACCCCCAATTCAGATGCATCTGTTTGGACAATGAACTTCTTGGAGTAATCAGGACTCTGGAGAATGGGCACAGTGCACATGGCCTGCTTCAGGTCATCAAATGCCTTTTGACAGCTAGCTGTCCACTGAACCTTTTGGGCATTTTCTTGGAAGTTAAGTCATTCAGGGGTGTCACTATTGATCCATACCCCTTGACAAATCTCCTATAGCACCCAGTCAGGCCTAAGAAGGCTCTCACCTGAGTCTGGGTAGTTGGAGCAACCCAGTCCATGATGGTCTGGATTTTGCTCTGCAATGGTTGAACCTGGCCTCCACCCACAAGGTGGCCCAGGTACACAACCTGACTCTGCCCTATCTGGCACTTGGTGGCCTTGATAGTGAGGCCTGCCTTTTGCAGTGTAGCCAACCCCCTTTTGAGGCACCTCCCTGTATGCAAACAAAAGGCAGGGCAAGAGTATGTCCCATCTTCGCCTAAGCTTTTCTGGGAGCCCTTTAATCATGCCCTTTAAGGTTTTGTTGAATCTCTCAACTAAACCATTGCATTGTGGGTGATAGGGTGTGGTGAACTTGTAAGTCACTGCACACTCCTTCCACATTGCTTTCAAGTATCCAGACATAAAGTTAGCACCCCTGTCTGATACAACCTCCTTAGGGAAGCCCACTCTTGAGAAAATTCCCAGGAGGGCTCTTGCCACCACAGGTGCTGTAGTGGTCCTAAGGGGAATAACCTCTGGGTACCTAGTGGCATGGTCCACCACCACCAGGATAAACCTGTGCCCAGATGCTGTTTGGGGATCCATGGGACCAACAATATCAATCCCCACTCTTTCAAAGGGAACCGCCACCACAGGTAGTGGTATCAGGGGGGCCTTTGTGGTGCCACCTGCCTTCCCACTGGCTTGGCAGGTTACACAGGAGCGACAAAACTCCTTGGTGTCTTCAGACATGTGGGGCCAGTGAAAGTGAGGGACAATTCTGTCCCAAGTCTTGTTCTGGCCCAGGTGACCTGCTAGGGGAATGTCATGGGCTAGGGTCAATAGGAAGCCCCTGAACTTCAGAGGTATAACCAACCTCCTGGTGGCACCAGGCTTGGGGTCTCTACACTCTGAGTACAAGAGTCCATCATCCCAATACACTTTATGGGGACCACTAGCATTCCCAGCAGCCTCAGCAGCAGCTTGCTGTCTGAGGGGTTCAAGAGAGGGGCAGCTGTGCTGCTCCTGGCTCAGATCTGCCCTGGAAGGGCCCCCTGTCCCTAATAACTCAACCTGATCAGGCTCAAGCTCCTCTGGGACAGTTCCTTCCTCAGGACTGAGATCATCTCCCTGAAGAGACTGATCTCTTCTGAGCCAAGGGGGAAGGCACTGCCTTAACCCTACTACTCCTCCTCTTGGATGGCACTTGGTCCATTGTTCCAGGATCCAAGGCCTGTTCTGTGTTAGACATTTTGCTCTGTGACCTGGTCACAGCAAACACATCTGCAGGGATCCCCAGCATTTCTGCATGGGTCCTGAGCTCCACTTCTGCCCAAGCTGAAGTTTCTAGATCATTGCCAAGCAAGCATTCAACTGGTAGGTTTGCACTCACCACAACCTTCTTAAGGCCAGTTACCCCTCCCCAGGAGAAGTTAACAACTGCCAGAGTATGGTCTGTTCTGACATTGCTAGCATTGGTCACTTGGTACATTTCACCAAGTATAATCTGCCCAGGATCCACAAGATCTTGTGTCACCATGGTGACACTTGCTCCTGTGTCCCTAAATGCCAAAGCCTCTTTTGCATTGATTAATGCCTGTTGCCTGTACTTGCCCAGATTACTGGGACTCACAGAGGAGGTCACATCCATGCCTCCATCACAGACTAGGACAGCCTGAGTGAGTTCTCTGACTAGACCAGAGCTCATCTCATTACCCAGGGTCAACCCTACTAAACCCTTAGCTGGAGTACTCCCACCACCAATTGTAACTGCACTAGGGGGAACAGGTGCCTTAGGGGCATTGGTGGGGGCTGGAATAGAGTCTTTGGACTTGGTGCAATCACTGGTCCAGTGTGTCTTTTGCTTACAGACTTTGCACAATGGTTTATTTTGGCCTTTTCCCTTGTTAGACTGTGAATCCCCACCTGAAGAAGATTTTTGGGGGCCTTGTGAAGACTTCTGGTCTTTTCCCTTCTACCCACCCTTATCAGAGTTTTTGGAATCTGGCTTCTTAGGGTCACCACCTTGGTTCTGTACCTTCTGCCTCACCCTGGTTCTGACCCATTTGTCTGCCTTCTTTCCCAATTCTTGGGGAGAGGTCAGATCAGAGTCCACCAGGTACTGATGCAACAGCTGATTTTGACAGTTATTAAGAATCTGCTCCCTCTTGATAAGATTGTACAATCCTTTGAAGTCACATACCTTACTGCCCACTAACCAACCTTCCAGAGCCTTAGCAGAACAATCAACAAAGTCCAGCCAGTCTTGAGTCTGTGCTTTTTGGGTATCTCTGAACTTTAACCTGTATTGTTCAGTTGTTAGGCCAAACCCATCAATCAATGCACTCTTCAAGACTGTGTAATTGTCAGCATCCTCTTCTCTAACAGAGAGGAGCTTATCTCTACCTTTGTCTGCAAAGGAGAGCCACAAGATTGCTGCCCACTGCTCCTGAGGGACCCTCTGTACTTTACAGGCCCTCTCTAGAGCAGTTATCCATTTGTGGATGTCATCCCCACTCTGGTAGGGAGGGACAATCTTGCTCAGGTTTCTATGGTCGTAAGACCTTTCCCTATCTCTGGGGAAATTGCTGCCACCATGGGACTCTAGTCCCAACTTTTTTCTTTGCCTATAAAGATCTACGGACTCCCTGTCTATAGCCAACTGCTGTCTTCTGAGCTCAAGCTGGGCTTGTTCATACTGAAGCAGTCTCTTTTTCCTCTCATGAGAGGATTCCCTCCTATGAGAAGAAACAGAGGTCCCTACTGAGGTGTCAGAGTGGTTAGACTCCTGAGAAGGAGATCTAGACCTTCTGGGCACACTCCCAACTCTTCCTGGGGGGACAAAGGGGAGTCATTCTGAGTCTCCTCCTCATCCTCAGGAGTAGCCGCATTGTCCAGGTCAGGATCATTGTCATCCCCTTGGCCAGTTTCAGAGGTCAGGTCCTGGGCATTTTCATCCCTGGCCCCTCCCTCATCTTCTGCCCCACCCTCTCTGCCTACCCTTGCAGACCCTATGGGTCTTCTAAGATCATCTAGCAGAAGCATCTCCAGGAGACGTTGGGTGTTGGCACTTTTGCCTGTCTTCAACTTCCTAACCTTGCACAACTCTCTTAATTACAAGAATGAGAGGTGTTCATATCTGGATGGCAGGAGCCCACTGGTTCCTGGCAGTGAAGACATTACTAGTGTGGTGTGGTGTATGCACTACCTACTCTAGTGTGGCCTACTAAACTCTCTTGAGTTGTAGAAAGGGTGTGCTATCCCTTAACACACAACTCTAAGTTCAGTAGAACTTACTGTATCCTAAGCTTGAATTATATGTACCTAACGTACCTTAGTGGTTTTCAGTTGATCAATTCAATTGAGATTATCTGGTAAAACAATAGCAAGCTGGAATCCCACACGCTGCACACCAATGTGAGAAGTTGGCCTGGTATATGCTGTCCACTAATTATAGTGGGCACCTTGCACCAGTCCAAACAACCCCTTATTGGAGATAGGTTAAAGACAACCTTTATTGAAAGCTATCCTAGTGGTAGCTATGGAGAGCAGCCTTCAGGCTAAGTCTTGAAGGAATGTAAAGCAGCTTGTTTTACCAGTCTATAATCTCTTGAGTGACCAAATGAAAGAGGACCACGCCAGGTATATATTTAAAATATATGTATTTAGTCTTAAACACACCCCTCTAGTCTCTTTATGAGGCTAGAGTTCGAAGTACATAAGTTACAAGTCGAATATCAACAGTAATAGCACAAATACACGTTTGAGCCCTAGGGGCGTACCAAACCATATACCAATAAAGTGGTATAAGAACCACGACTGAGCTACACACAAGGCCTAGAGGCTGTAGAAGTGCTTGGACCATAAGGAACCACCCAAGGTAGTGACACAGGGGACCCACGGGGGACGCGTGCAGTGTGTGAACACAGCCGCGAGCCACCGTTGACTTCTATGGGGAATGTCGTGGTTGGAGTTTTAAAGAAAAAGGGCACTTGGAGGAGGACTTGGAGCAAACCCCTTTAGAACTAGGCCGTTCTAGAGTCAGTACCGGAGTACTCGAGTTACCTCACCCAGGGGAGCCGGGTGCATAGGTGTCTTTCGGGGTCGGGTTTCGTCATCGTTTTCAATGGCGATCTGCTGCAAAGTGCTGCTGGCGGCCAAGTCGAAAGTGTCCGGGTGGATCCAAGGATGGATCGAAGATCTGAAGAACCTGAAAGCAGAGGGGACAGAGTCTGGGTCACTAGCCAGTGACCAGGAAGGCGATGAGCAGATGCCCACCGATGTCGGGTGCTTCAGGTAGTTTGATGGTCATCTTGACTCTTCAGCCACGAGGTCCAGGAGGCGTTGACGACAACCAGGAGCTGGATTTTTGCTGTCCCATGACGTCTGTCGATTGCTGCGGTGTCGGCGACCGGATTGGACCCAACAAGCCTTGGCAACGGCAAGTCACGTGGAAACAAAGAAAGGACGTTGATGCAGACCAGCAAGGTCTGGGGGACTCACCCAGTGAGGATAAGTCAGGGCACCTCTGGAGCAACCAGGAAAGCCCAAGCAGAAGAAGACTTACCTTCGGGAGGGCCCACTAGCCAACAGACTAGTGACCGCGAAGGAGCCTCGAGTGGTCGCACTTGGAGCTGGCTTACAGGACACTCGTGGAGTGGAGGCCAGTGATCTTCGGTGTTGTTGGTGCTGGAGGCGGGGGCTACTTGGAGCCCAAAGCACAACTCCGTGGGAGACCAGGAAGAGGATGCACTTGCAAAGGTTCTTGGTGTCCAGGGTTCACTGTCCCACGTTACCCACGACAGCTACGGGCCTCAGCTTCACTGGAGACTCAGGGCAGCCTCTGGGAAGTCTGGAAATCTACCTCTGGTGATGCAAAGACTTCGGCGTCCGGCGGGAGCTTCAGCAATGCAGACCGGACAATTGCTTCTTAGGTGCCTGCCAAGCAGGGGAGTCACTCCTTGACCCCAAGGGAGATTCTTCAGTCCTCTAATCTTAAAGTAGAGCGTCGAAGGTCCAGGATTCGGCTTCAGAGTTTCGTCCAGGGTAATCTAAAGTCCTAAGGACTGGGGTCCCATACTTATACCAAGTTAGGGGGTTGGACATACTCTGGGGACCCACCTATGGGAGGGTCAGGGAAGAGGGGTGGTTACACCCATTCCCTTTGTCCAGTTTCACACCAGAGCAGGGGCAGGTAGCCCCTGCATCCGGTTTGAACTGGCATATGCACAGGGACACCAAATGTGCCCCCAGTGCAGGACTTCAAAGCATCAGAAAGTGCTCCCGCCCAGCCCCAATACACACTATCCTGTCTGGGGAGGTGGTTACACCTCCCTTCGACAGGAAACCTATTGTCCAGGCCTCCCCTGCCGGAGTTTCAGTCAGCAGCAGGAGGCCAGACCCGTGTCTGTGGCAGCGGCATCCATTTTGTGATGCCAGGGCTCTGTAAAGAAGTTACCGGGTAGGTCAGTGGGTACATGTCTCTCCCTCTAGAAGGGTGGAATGCTACCCCCACCGCCAGGACTGGCGGGGGGTAGTATTCCAAGATGTTTGACACCAAACACGACATGTTTTGGTGCAGCCAGTCCAAAGTTAGCATTGTACCGCGAGGATATAATGCACTTAAGAGTATATGGTCAGGCTGTACCACAAACAGCATCAGAGGAACTCCGAATGCTGCAGAGGGGCTCTGCTCATGCAGGGGCACCCTCCCACATAAAAACCAAGCACTCTGCCTTCAGGATTGTTAAGGCCTGCCATAGGAGTGACTTATAGGTTTATATGTGTGTGCAATGGTAGTGATATAGGTAGCCTATATCACAGTAAGGGGTGCATGCACCACCTTACCCAGGCTGCAGTAGCAGACCTGTGGTGTCATTTTGGCTGGCCTTCCAGGGGTGGCATAATACATGCTTCAGCCCCTGGCAGGCCTCTGGGGTACCTATGCCCTGGATACATAGTATACCATATACTAGGGACTTATAAGGGCACTCCAGATTCCAATCAAGGATGTACCTAAGGTACATGGAAACCATTTTAGAGAGGAAGCAGCTAGGCTGGGTTTCTGATTAGCAGGGCCCCAGCCAGACTAAAGTCGAAAAACAGTGAAGCAGCAGAAAAAAGTGGGGGTACCCATGTGAGGCAGATCCTACTCTCCTACATGTACTACTACTCCCACCATGCCCCCTGTCCCACACCTCAGCAGGATGGGGCACTCCCCCACCCCACCCAGAAGCATGTGTCAGCCATTACATCCCCAACAAAGAAACTTACAGGTAGGTAGCCATCTTGCCATGGAGGGCTGTATGTGGGAGGGAGGCCTGTACTACTACTCCCACCATGCCCCCGTCCCACACCTCAGCAGGATGGAGCACTCCCCCACCCAGAAGCATGTGACACCATTACATCCCCAACAAACAAACTTACAGGTAGGTAGCCATCTTGTCATGGAGGGCTGTTTGGGGTGGAGGCCTGTACTACTACTCCCACCATGCCCCCTATCCCACACCTCAGCAGGATGGGGCACTCCCCCACCCCACCCAGAAGCATGTGTCAGCCATTACATCTACAACAAACAAACTTACAGGTAGGTAGCCATCTTGCCATGGAGGGCTGTTTGGGGTGGAGGCCTGTACTACTACTCCCACCATGCCCCCTGTCCTACACCTCAGCAGGATGGAGCACTCCCCCACCCAGAAGCATGTGTCACCATTACATACCCAACAAACAAACTTACAGGTAGGTAGCCATCTTGCCATGGAGGGCTGTATGTGGGAGGGAGGCCTGTACTACTACTCCCACCATGCCCCCTGTCCCACACCTCAGCAGGATGGAGCACTCCCCCACCCAGAAGCATGTGTCACCATTACATCCCCAACAAACAAACTTACAGGTAGGTAGCCATCTTGCCATGGAGGGCTGTATGTGGGAGGGAGGCCTGTACTACTACTCCCACCATGCCCCCTGTCCCACACCTCAGCAGGATGGAGCACTCCCCCACCCAGACGCATGTGTCACCATTACATCCCCAACAAACAAACTTACAGGTAGGTAGCCATCTTGTCATGGAGGGCTGTTTGTGGTGGAGGCCTGTACTACTACTCCCACCATGCCCCCTGTCCCACACCTCAGCAGGATGGGGCACTCCCCCACCCCACCCAGAAGCATGTGTCAGCCATTACATCCCCAACAAACAAACTTACAGGTAGGTAGCCATCTTGCCATGGAGGGCTGTATGTGGGAGGGAGGCCTGTACTACTACTCCCACCATGCCCCCTGTCCCACACCTCAGCAGGATGGAGCACTCCCCACCCAGAAGCATGTGTCACCATTACATTCCCAACAAACAAACTTACAGGTAGGTAGCCATCTTGCCATGGAGGGCTGTATGTGGGAGGGAGGCCTGTACTACTACTCCCACCATGCCCCCTGTCCCATACCTCAGCAGGATGGGGCACTCCCCCACCCCACCCAGATGCATGTGGCATATAATGGATCACTCCAAATAAACAAACAGCTAGCCAGACATATTATTCTGTCTTGTGCCACCACTGAGCAGGATGCAAGCCTCCACCACGCACACACAGATGTGTCACAAAACAAACACAAATGCTAACACACAACAGGCAAGTAGGCAGTACGTGCACCTAGCCATTTGACACAAAAAGAATGGTGCCATATGACAACACCAGTCCTCTCAATGTACAAATATGCACACCGATCATATTGCCACGCACAGTGTGCACACAGCTAAGCAAAGGAAACTGTCACAGCAACCAAAGTGTGACACACCAATGCACATGTAGAGGAAAGACTAGGAACAATCATGCACAGCAATGAATGACAGGTTCAGTGCCATGGGGCCAGAGTAACAACGACCATATGAACAGTAAGAAAGCATGTTATGTGGTACCAATCCAGATATGCACATGACAAGACAAAGGTATGCAGGAGATGACAATGGCCAGGACATGCCCAGATGTGACGGCTGACAAGTCATAAAAATCCACATGCAGTCCGCACAAAAATCATATTTAGCGCAAGGCCCTAGATGTCAACATGTCCTTGTAATCACAAATCATGCACGTGGCGCATGGTACATATTGACACCTCACACCATGGACAAGAAATGCATGTACCACCGCAGCATGTCAGGAGGCACAGTAGTGCACATAGGAAACAATGTGATGATCAGTCAACTGTGTAGTGTACTAACAGTGAATGACACACAGCTAACACAAATCTTACGTGGTGCACCCCAATGACCATTTCCCATCTGATCCACAGGTGACCAAGAATTGACTGCAGAGTACGACACCAGCAACCTGCATGGCCAGTCTACCCCCCCCACCCCCACCCCGGAACATCGACTCTCGGATGTTGACTTCCAGGAATCTACGGACGAGGAGACTGAGGCCGGGCCATCTGGTGTTCCAGGGCGCAACAGGTCCCAGGATCCCATCGTCCCCCCCACCACACCTGCAGCTACAACAACCAATCTGCAGGCCCCTGCTGTTACGTCCGGTGCGTCCTCCACCACCACCACAACCACAACCACCAGTGCTACCTGCAACACCCTCCCTGTCCCACAGGATGACCACCCCACCCCAGCAACTGAGGAGGGCAGGGAGAGGATGTGTGGTCCGACAGTGGAGAGGCAACCGGTCCGTGGCAGCAGAGCAGGTGGGAGGGGCAGGGTCACCCACACACGAACACAGCCTGGGACCCAATCCCTGGACCACATCCACAGAGTCCTTGGGGCATATGAACGGGCCCAGGGGCAAACAGCCCGATCCGAACAAGATTCACGTGAGCTCCTCCTGCTGATGAGGTCGATGGACACCCGCATGGGACAAATTGTGGACCTCTTGGGCCAACTAGTGGAGGTACTGAGGCACAGGCCTGCGCCACAAACAACACCTCCCCCTCCCACTGGTGGTCCGCTGGATGACAGTTCACCATGCTCACTGCGCCACTGGAGTCAAGCTATCCTGGCTGATGACGGCTGATAGCCAGAAACCGGTCCTAGGATGCTTGATTCCGGTCCAGGGAAGACATGGCTTGGCAGTTCGGGCTGGACTGTTCCCATGAGGCACAGGGTCAAGACTGATTTGCATATGGCCATGTCTGAACTGGGGTGGCGTGGTGAGCAAAATAACGATGGATTAAACCCAGATCTGTGACTGGGGGTGAATGTTTTGCCAATGTGCAACATTCCGTCCATCATCTTGTGTGTTTTTCAGTTCACCATCCTCCCCTGCGGCCACAGAGAGTGGTGAGTCCTCAGACCCCACTGGCCCTATAGCAGAGGCCCCCCCTGCCAAACGGAAAAGGGGCCGTCCGAAGAAAACCCTGGGAGTATCTGTTGGCAAAGCACCTGCCAAACGCCAGTCATGCAGCCAGCCATGATGGCAACCCTCTGCACCACTGCATTGACTTTTTGGACTGTCCTTCCCCACACTGCCTTGTGAATGGGATCTGTCTGTTGGACTGGGTCACCACACCTATGTGGTGACCACTCGATTATCTCATTTACCATGAATGTCAACTCACTGCTCCACTAATCACCTCACTGTCAATGTACCCCCTCACATGTCACCTTTGTAAATAAACAAATCCTTACACACACGTTGTTGTACCTGCACCGTCTTTATTCCAGGATGTACAATTTTCAACAGGAATACAATGTACCAGGGGACGGAGTGTATGTAGGCAAGGAGAGGTCAAACGCACCTAGGAAAAAAAAACAGAACAACATTCACTAGTCTGGGTGTGGCATCACAGACATCACACAACACTTCACAACAAGAACAACCCACATGCACACATAACAATGGGCAACAAGTGCCAACATACACATCCTGTAGATGTTCAGAAATGAACTGTCCCATCAACATTGACAGCAAACACTGAGTCTACAACTGGCTGCTGTCACAAATCTCACTTACACCCTCACAACAACAGCAACATCATCAGACAATGGGTACGTTGTACATTGTCACCCACCTTCAAGTGAAGTAGCGGGTGATGAGCTGTTGACGCAGGTCAACACCTTCCTCCTCTCCACTGTCATCATCACTGGACACGGGTTGGTTTGCAGGCGGGGGCCTTGGCTGCTCATCAGCATCCAGGAGCAGGGGAATCTCCTTGTGAATGGCTAGGTTGTGGAGCATGCAGCATGCCACTACAATCTGACACACCTTCCTGGGCGAGTACATCAGTGCCCCTCCGGTCTTGTCCAGGCAGCGGAAACGTGACTTCAGCAGTTCAAAGGTACGCTCCACCACACGACGTGTCCTCCCATGGGCATCATTGTAGCGGACATCAGCTGGTGTCCTGGGGTTCCGCAGTGGGCTCAGCAACCAAGGACGGTTGGGATATGCAGAGTCACCTATGTGTGACACACAAAGAAACATTGCAATGTTGCAGATGCAGAGGACAGCAGGTCACACACACAGCACGCCAAATGACTAGGCATACTCACCCACAATCCATGCACGCTCAGGAAGCAGATTGGCCATCAGCTGGGGTACAATGCTGCTACGCAGGATGTATGAGTCATGGGCCGAGCCTGGAAATTTTGCACACACGTGGGAGATGATCATATCTGCCAGGCATACCAATTGGACATTTATGGAGTGGTAATGTTTACGATTCCTGTAGATGTGCTCACGGACCTGTGGTGGCACTAGCCCAACATGGGTGCAATCAATGGCACCAACTACATGGGGGATGTGTCCAAGGGGATAGAAATCTCCCTTTACAGCTGCCAATTCTGCCCCCTGGGGAAATGGATGTATCTGTCCTTGTAGATCATCATGGCGGACAGAACATCCCGCAGCACCATGCTGAACATGGGTTGTGACATCCCACCTGCCTCGGCCACCGTGTTCTGGAATGATCCAGTCACAAAAAATGCAGTGCCGCCATCACCTTTTACGTTGGGGTGAAAGCTGTTGGATATGTTCGGCGAGGCTGCAGGTGGGGCTCCAACAAATCACAAAGGGTCTTGAGGGTGGCTCTATCCAGACGGCATTTCCGGAAGATCGCCTCATCCTCCATGTCTGCCAGCACTGTCAAGTGACGATGCAGATTTGGTCTCCTCCTAGTTGAGATGAGAGTGGACACATTGTATTGCAATACATCATGGGATGTGCACAGCATCTCACATCATGGCTGACACAACGGCAACAAAGAATGTCATATGAATTGAGTCACAGACCAGCTGACATGTAGGGACCCCTTCAACTACACAAATCACACACTTGTCAGATTACACACAGCAAGTCCCCCAAACAACACCTCGGTCAAAGTGAATGGACATTGGGATATGGCCACATTCCCCATGGGCACGCCTGGGAGTCTGTCATCCTGCACATGTGTGACAAGGCACCCCCACGGTATCCTACCTAGCTGCTGTACATGACACACATTCAGGCGTCAATTGAACCTGGCACACCTCAACAACACAATGATCACAGTCTGAGCATCAATTACGAGTGTGTGCATGATCTAACATGAGAGGACATGCTAAAACAAACATCATTAATTGTGGAAACAAATGCTGTGATTGACAATGCACATCAACACATTGACATGTGTGCACATTGTATTGTCCATACCAACACTGTCCTGTAGTGTAGTGTAGTGTAGTGTACTGTAGGTGCGGTACTGAGAGACAAGTGATACCCAAATGGCGGTTGGCATTCCTCCTCCACCCAAATGGCGGTGCCTCATGTGTGTCTATGGCACCCAAATTGCGGAAACTACCGCCTGGCACCAGCGGTGTGTGTGCAACACATCCCAATGCACAGGTGCGGTACTGATAGCCCCAGAGACATGGCCAAATGGCGGTTGGCATGCTCTGCCACCCAAATGACAGTGCCCCATGTGTGTCTATGGCACCCAAAGTGCGGAAACTACCGCCTGGCACCAGTGGTGTGTGTGCAACACACCCCAATGCACAGGTGCGGTACTGATAGCCCCAGAGACATGGCCAAATGGCGGTTGGCATGCTCCGCCACCCAAATGGCGGTGCCTCATGTGTGTCTATGGCACCCAAAGTGCGGAAACTACCGCCTGGCACCAGCGGTGTGTATGCAACACACCCCAATGCACAGGTGCGGTACTGATAGCCCCAGAGACATGGCCAAATGGCGGTTGGCATGCTCCGCCACCCAAATGGCGGTGCCTCATGTGTGTCTATGGCACCCAAAGTGCGGAAACTACCGCCTGGCACCAGCGGTGTGTGTGCAACACAACCCAATGCACAGGTGCAGTACTGATAGCCCCAGAGACATGGTCAAATGGCGGTTGGCATGCTCCGCCACCCAAATGGCGGTGCCTCATGTGTGTCTATGGCACCCAAATTGCGGAAACTACCGCCTGGCACCAGCGGTGTGTGTGCAACACACCCCAATGCACAGGTGCGGTACTGATAGCCCCAGAGACATGGCCAAATGTCGGTTGGCATGCTCCGCCACCCAAATGGCGGTGCCTCATGTGTGTCTATGGCACCCAAAGTGCGGAAACTACCGCCTGGCACCAGCGGTGTGTGTGCAACACACCCCAATGCACAGGTGCGGTACTGATAGCCCCAGAGACATGGCCAAATGGCGGTTGGCATGCTCCGCCATCCAAATGGCGGTGCCTCATGTGTGTCTATGGCACCCAAATTGCGGAAACTACCGCCTGGCACCAGCGGTGTGTCCCCACCATGGTCCATGCCATTACAGCCAATGGGCTCCGCGATCGCGGAAGCTCGATGCAATTTTGAAAATAGCGGTAGGCGTGCTACACCACCGCGGTGCCGGTCATTGGATGCAATCAAAAGATGCAATACCGCGGTAGCGCCCGCCTGGCCCCTGCGGTGTGTCACCGCCATGGTCCATGCCATTACAGCCAATGGGCTCCGCGATCGCGGAAGGTCGATGCAATTTTGAAAATAGCGGTAGGCGTGCTACACCACCGCGGTGCCGGTCATTGGATGCAATCAAAAGATGCAATACCGCGGTAGCGTCCGCCTGGCCCCTGCGGTGTGTCACCGCCATGGTCCATGCCATTACAGCCAATGGGCTCCGCGATCGCGGAAGCTCGATGCAATTTTGAAAATAGCGGTAGGCATGCTACACCACCGCGGTGCCAGTCATTGGATGCATTTGTAAAAGGCTGACCTGGTAGACCAATTGCAGCAGCCCAGGACTACTGGAACGACACCAGGGGGCTATATATGTGTGGGAGAGTGCCCAGAATTTCCACTGCTCACAGAGCCTGCTGCCTGAGACCCTCACCTGCTGCTGCCTCCAGGGACTGCTGCCTGAGACCCTCACTTGCTGCTGCCTCCAGGGACTGCTGCCTGAGACCCTCACCTGCTGCTGCCTCCAGGGACTGCTGCCTGAGACCCTCACCTGCTGCTGCCTCCAGGGACTGCTGCCTGAGACCCTCACCTGGTGCTGCCTCCAGGGACTGCTGCCTGAGACCCTCACCTGCTGCTGCCTCCAGGGACTGCTGCCTGAGACCCTCACCTGCTGCTGCCGCTGCTGTCTCTAACCAACAGTGATGTCAAGGACAGAGAAGATCCGTGCCAGTCCCTTCACCGGCGAGGAGCTTGAGGTCCTGGTGGACGAGGTGCTCACACAGTACTCAAGGCTATATGGTGCCCCAAATGTCGTGGTAAGTCTTCCACAGTGGGTGTGAGAGTGCAGGGGGGGCACACATGTAGTCGGTCTGATGCAGCATGTGCATGTGAGTGTGGGTTTGTGTCATGCCTTGACTAACTTGCATTCCATTGGGTGAAGGGGTGTGTACCCTACTCCTCAAGTCTCCCTGCCTGCACATCAAGATTTGAGGGACATGTCTTGTCTTGTCAGCCATACAGTGAAGCAGCAAGTTGGTAATGGAGGATTCAGGCCAGTCATTGCTAGTGTGCATGTCTTTGCGTTTCCCTGTTGTCCATCTCAGTGTGAGCCCACCTGGCCTGCACAGTCACAGCCCAATCCAACAAGAACACATCACTGACTGTACAGAGTGTAACATGTTCATTTTCAATTTTGACTCCCCATCAATGTGCCAGGTCAACCCTGTAGATTGCACACGACTTGCACTGTGAGAAAGGAGGTAGGTTTGTGAGATCATGTCCCTCAATGTGATATACATGACACAGTGGGCTACTCACAGTGCATGTTCGTTGACGCCTGCGCATTGTCGGACACAGTGGGTCTCGCCACATACACATGTTGTTTTGTGACGTATGTCTTGCTCTACCTAAAAATGGTTAGTAGATGTGGGCAGAGTACACATGGTCTTCTGTGCTGGCATCCTGCTTGTACATGAGATGTGCAAGTATTGTGTCCCCCTTATACATGCATGCATTTACGTGTGATTCTCACATGCAGATGTACCATGTGAAAAGCATTTCTGTCTCTGCATGTGAGATATGTGGATTTGTGATTAATCTGTATCATGCTACTGTCCTGAGTGATTTTGTCACATGACACTGTGTCACTGATGGTTGCCCCCTCTTGTCTCCCATGCCTGCAGCTCAAGGTGCACCAGTGTAAGGCCGTGTGGAGGGGCATTGCGAACAAGGTGCGTGCTCTGGGAGTATCAAACCGACGGCGCACCCACTGCCACAAGAGGTGGGACGACATCTCACGGCTGGCAAAGAACGTTGCGGAGATGACACTGGGGCGGATCCCTCGCACTGGCCGGATGGCACGGTGCAGCATGACACTACTAATGTGCCGCATCTTGGCCGTGACTCACCCTGAGCTGATTGCACGATTGAAGGAGCATCGGCAGGCAATTAGGGGTGAGTGTACTGGGAAGGGTGACTATGGATGTGTGTGGCTGCATGTGTGCACAGCATGTGCCAGCGCTGGGCAATGTGATGTTGGTAGTGTGATGCAGTGGCCTGTGAGTGTCAGCTTGTGCCGGTGCTGGGTGCAGATGTCATGCATGTGTCGTACCTGTACTTAACACTGGGAAACGGGTATGGGGCATTTAAATGGCATTGTGGGTGGTGTGAGACAGGTATGAGCTATCTGTGTTGCAGTTGTAATGGAGCCACATGCAGGATGTTGTGCTGTGTGGTCATCACATTGCTCACTTTGTCCCGGTTTGATAGTGCACACGCACTGTTGTGATGACAGAGGTGGGTTTGAGCGATGTAATTGCACAGGGTGGCGTGCAACATGTAGATCTAGACATCTTAATGGTTGTCTGTAATACATATGTTTGTTCTGTTGCTGCCACTGCACTGACCCTACATCTCTCTCTCTCATTCAGCATCTCCCGTGGTCACGGAGGAACATGGGACGGACACCAGTGGTGGGGAAACTAGCACAACAGCTGCAGAGGAGCCCTGTGAGACAGATGTGACCAGCGCCTCGGAGGGGGACAAGAGTCTGCTGGAGGAATCACAGCCCGAGACGCAAAGTAGTACGTCATCTGATGCCAGCGGTGACGCAGACATGTTGGCGGGCACAGGGAACGGGGATTCTGCATCATCTTCCACCACACAGCGTGCAGTGCCCACCCTCCCAGCCACTTCCTCTGGTGCTGCCCGTGTTCGCACCGCTAAGAGGGGAAGGGTGTCCTTCACCCCCGGCACCGCAGCCCCTGCCCCGGTCCCCCCTGCTGCCATCAGTGCTGAGTCTGTGGACCTTTTGCGCCAGCTGTGTGTAGGCCAGACAGCTCTCCTCAATGCATTCATGGTCCACAACAGTAAATTGGCTCAGGTGGTTGCATTCATTGAGGGCATACATTCAGATGTGGGTGGGCTGCACCGGACTGTCCAGTCATTGTCCACTGCAGTGACATCAGCCCTTCAACTGGCACAATCTGGGAGTCCAGCGAAAGTCCCTTTGTCCACACCCATGCCAGTGGCCACGTCGGACGACAGTGACCACGCTCCACAGACCTCTAAGTCACGATACGGCACACTTAGCACACAGCAGCAGCAGAAGCCCAAGCGGTCCAGGCCGCAGACACCATCCCCACAGATGACCAAAGCCACCCCAGTGCACACAGACAAGAGCCCATCAGGCAACACCAGGGGACAAAGAGCCAAGAAGCAGGAGTCAGGGTCACGTGCCTCAGGGACATCCCCAGCCAAGGACTCTCCTGTCCCGAAAGCGTCTCCCAAAACCAAACATACAATTTCCATGCCCACTGAGAAGGTGGTGAGTGCCAAGGGTAGGCATAAGAAGGGCTGCAAGTCCGATTCACCCACTACCTCGACTCCCATAGCAAGCCCAGTGAAGCAGAGAATGGAGGGCACTGTGGGGGGACCACCTGGTAGGCAGGGGATGGAGGGGCAAAGCCAGGGCCATGCAAAGTGTTGCGCAGGTTCAAGCACGTCACCAGAGGGAGGGCCAGCGTCTGCACCTGCTGCAGCCTTGGTGTTGAGTGAGCCTGATGTGTCCACGCCACTTCCCATTGTTCCCAAAACAGTGAAGCCATTGCGACTCCCCAAGAAGTGGAAAGGCACCCCTCCACAATCTCCCATCCACACTGTGTCTCATGTCTGCATGACTCCACCTCCACGTGCCACTATGCCACCTGGTCCAAGCAGCCCTCCGTTTTGCCAAGACACTGATAGGTATACCTCAGCTTTGCCTCCCTCTCCCCAGTCAAGTGCTCCAACTGGGCCCGACACACAGCCAGCTCCCAGTATGACTGACAGCCAAGTCTGAGTGTTGGTAGACCTCACACGCCTGTCTCTCACACAGCATGGCCTGTGCTGCACATCGTGACACCCCAGACAGAGTTGCTGACCATGGTTTGGGTACAGTTGCACACATTCCCTGTGCATCTTCTCATGGACTCACTCTGCACTTTGTCCTGCCCACTGTCCTTGTCGTTCACTGCTGTGTGCCCCCTGCCTGTGCAGCTTCTCATGGACTAACTCTGCATTTTTTCCTGCTCACTGGCCTTGCTGTTCACTGCTGTGTGCCCCCTGCCTGTGCAGCTTCTCATGGACTCACTCTGCACTTTGTCCTGCCCACTGGCCTTGTCGTTCACTGCTGTGTGCCCCCTGCCTGTGCAGCTTCTCATGGACTCACTCTGCATTTTGTCCTGCCCACTGGCCTTGTCGTTCAATGCTGTGTGCCCCCTGCCTGTGCAGCTTCTCATGGACATGCCCTGCACTTTGTCCTGCCCACTGGCCTTGCCGTTCACTGCTGTGTGCCCCCTGCCTGTGCAGCTTCTCATGGACTCACTCTGCACTTTGTCCTGCCCACTGGCCTTGCTGTTCACTGCTGTGTGCCCCCTGCCTGTGCAGCTTCTCATGGACTCACTCTGCACTTTGTCCTGCCCACTGGCCTTGCCGTTCACTGCTGTGTGCCCCCTGCCTGTGCAGCTTCTCATGGACTCACTCTGCACTTTGTCCTGCCCACTGGTCTTGTCGTTCACTGCTGTGTGCCCCCTGCCTGTGCAGCTTCTCATGGACTCACTCTGCATTTTGTCCTGCCCACTGGCCTTGTCGTTCACTGCTGTGTGCCCCCTGCCTGTGCAGCTTCTCATGGACATGCCCTGCACTTTGTCCTGCCCACTGGCCTTGCCGTTCACTGCTGTGTGCCCCCTGCCTGTGCAGCTTCTCATGGACTCACTCTGCACTTTGTCCTGCCCACTGGCCTTGCCGTTCACTGCTGTGTGCCCCCTGCCTGTGTAGCTTCTCATGGACTAACTCTGCATTTTGTCCTGCCCACTGGCCTTGTCGTTCACTGCTGTGTGCCCCCTGCCTGTGCAGCTTCTCATGGACTCACTCTGCATTTTGTCCTGCCCACTGGACTTGTCGTTCACTGCTGTGTGCCCCCTGCCTGTGCAGCTTCTCATGGACTCACTCTGCACTTTGTCCTGCCCACTGTCCTTGCCGTTCACTGCTGTGTGCCCCCTGCCTGTGCAGCTTCTCATGGACATGCTCTGCACCTTGGACTGGCCACTGACCTTGCTGTTTTGCCCCTGCCTGTGCAGCTTCTCATGGACATGCTCTGCACCTTGGACTGGCCACTGGCCTTGCTGTTTTGCCCCTGCCTGTGCAGCTTCTCATGGACATGCTCTGCACCTTGGACTGGCCACTGGCCTTGCTGTTTTGCCCCTGCCTGTGCAGCTTCTCATGGACTCACTCTGCACTTTGTCCTGCCCACTGGCCTTGCCGTTCACTGCTGTGTGCCCCCTGCCTGTGCAGCTTCTCATGGACATGCTCTGCACCTTGGACTGGCCACTGGCCTTGCTGTTTTGCCGCTGCCTGTGCAGCTTCTCATGGACATGCTCTGCACCTTGGACTGGCCACTGGCCTTGCTGTTTTGCCCCTGCCTGTGCAGCTTCTCATGGACATGCCCTGCATTTTGTGCCTTGCTATTATCCACTCTTGTTGCCTATCTGTGCATTTTGTGAATAAAGACAGTTGATCCTGTTGTCTGTTTTGTCAGTGTCCTTACTGAATAAAGTTCTTTTGCTGTGTGTATATGGTTTACTGTGCCACATGCTGTGTGTGCCACTTCAACCTTGCCAATTTCTTTACTCACTTACTCTATTTTTTGCAGGGGTGAGGGACTTCAGTTTTTCCTGACCCTGATACTTGTGTGGGCAATGTATTAGATTTGAGGTGTGATGCAGTTGTCATTGTTTGTTCATGTTGGCTGTGTTGTACACATGTAAAGTTGTGGTGCACTGCCAGCTCAGAATGGGATTCTGTCCAGAGGATTGCAGGCATGCTGGCCAGGCTCATCATGTATGTGTGTTTGCTGTGGTACTGCTTCACTTCCTGTGTGTGATGTTGTCTTTGTGCTGTGCTGATTGGTGTTGTGTGGGTTCATGTTGTGTCACTCATTTCTGTGTGTGGCTGGTATGCTTGTTGTTCAGACACTGCTTGTTGTGCATGCAGTGCTGTGGGGGTATGTTGCCTTGTCATTGGCTGGTATGCATCCACTTATGTCCTGCTGTGTTTGCTATGTGTTCTTTTTTGGCTGTGCATCTGTTGTTTGTTTGCAGTGGCTGTGTTTATCTGTGATGGTACACTTCTTGTCTGTGTTGTGGTATGTTGTGTGTGCATTGTTCCTGACTGATGGGGTCGTGCACTCCTGTTGTGTCTGTGCTCCCATTGCCTTTCCACATTTTTTCTGCACAGGGCATGTCTGTTCTTGTTGTGGTTCTGTGTGTGGGTCTGTTGGGTTATGTGTTTGTCTGTTGTTTTTGTGCAGACATTGGTTCTGGCATCCCTGTGTGTATGTGATGTTTGTGGCTACCCCCAGGGAGTGTGACTGTTTGTCTATGTATTGCCTGGACATTATTGCCACCCTTCTGTGTGTTTGACACTGGTGTTGTGTACTGCAGATGTGAGGGGGTATGTGTGTGGATTCCTACTAGTGTTTGACAGTCATGGAGTGTGTCAATGGGCCCTGTGTGTTGTGCTGCTGGAGTATTCCTGTGAAGTATTTGTATACATATGTGTGGCTGTTCACAGTTTGACTTCAGGGCCTTCATTTCATCCTTGTGCCTCTACATGTGTTGCCTTGCTGTTTCCTTGGGTTGTTGCACTGTGCTGTCTGTGGTTTGACTTCAATCACTATGCAAGCAATGTGTGATTAGGTGGGCTGGGGGTGTTGTTTTATGTTTCTTGTCTTGCATGTGCTGTACACATGCTTGGTGGTTGTCTCCTTGGCCTTCCATTTGTGTGCACCTGACTTTGGCTTTCCTGTTTTGTGTGCTCCATTGCTGGTGGCATGTGGTGTGTGTATGTGTCTGTGTGTCAGTGTGGGGTATGTGTGTGTGACTTGGCAGGCTGTGTGTCCAGTGAGATGTTTGTTCCTTGTATGTGTCCATTTGATGCTTGTACTGAGTTTACTTGCCATTGGTGTGGTGTTGTTGTGGTGTGTGTGTGTAGCCCTGGCCCTGTGCTTCTGTGCTGTGTGTTCCTGTGCAGCGACTCCTGCTGTGGCTGTGTCCCTATTTGTTTTGTGTGTGGTCCAGGGTGTGGTGTCACCTGGCTTGTTGTTGTGCATGGGGGTGCACAGGTGTGGCACATGGCATGTCCCTTCAGTGGGGGGCTAGTGTGTGAGGGTGGAGTAGTGGCCCTGTGGTCTTTGTGCCCTGCCCATACCTGGTGCTGGCCCAGCCTTCTGCATTGTGCGCATGTATTCCCTTGTCTTCACCGCTGCGGTGACGTGGCCGTGACATTGCCGCACGATCGCGGTCGATGTGTGACCTGGATGCGGAGGGGTGTATTGGTGGCAGGTGGGTCATGTGTGTGTGTGCACTTGGGGATGTGTTCCTATCCCCACCAGGGTATCTGATGTGGTTAGGAACCCTGTGCCAGTCCATGGTTTGTGTTTTGTGGTTGTGTGTGGGGTTGTGTTATTGCGTACCTGCGGCGGCGTCCTCGATGGTCCATTATTTGCTGGTGATGTATCAGGTACAGCACCGGGAAAACGTGGAGTGCTGGGTCCATGGCGGTTGTGTCCGGGCGCTGTGGGCCGGGTCTCTGGTTTCGCGCTCCGCTGTCAAGTTTCCGCCGTGTAGGATTGGCCAGTTTCTCCGCTGCGGTGCAACTGGTTTTTTGGAGCATCCTAATTTGTGGACCTGAGCAGACGTCATTCCGCACGGTGGCTCCCACCACCGCGCTTGCGGGCGCACTTTGATGGCGGTTCGCGTCGCACGGCAGCGGACGGGAAATGGTCTATGTTTGGCCATTCTAATATGGCGGACGTGATTCTCGCTGCTCGCGGGCGGAAAAATGCATTTTTCTGCACCGCGTTGGTGCTACCGCCCGACATCCTAATGGACCCCAGAGAGTCTAATTTAATTAATTATTTGAAACCAAAATGACAAGAATCCAATCAGCAGAACCAGAGATATGCAATTTAGAAGATTTAAGATAAGAATAATGCCTAAAAGCACATAGTGGCACTTGCGGCTATCAGGTTTTGCAAGACCGTCTCAAAGACAAAAGTTTAGGCCGACCCCGATAGGGTGCGGGTCTGATACAGGGACCAGATTAGTGCCTCTAAAAAAGTTACCTTCAAAAGTCTAGCACAAAGAATTATTTTTGCCTTGGAGGAGTCTGCTAGAAGCACGGAGAGCATTGCAGATGGTTGTCGCTGTAGAGCGAAGATCCTGCCGGACGTCGTGGATGGTCATTGCTGGAGATTTGCATTTGCGGCCACTGCGAACTGTCGATGCTGTAGTGGGAAGTGCAGATCTTGAGTTGCCAGTTGTTGCTGGTGGTCACTGTAGCTGGAAGAGTCAGGCTCACTGGAGCTTTGTGTTTGTGGGCAAAGCGGGCAGCAAGATCTTGGCACAAACGAGCATATTCCCATTGACGAAGAGTCCAAAACTTCTGGATTTCTGCTTTGCTGAGTCAGTGGAGTGCACGCTGATGCCAGCGAGGGTCCAGGATCTGGGGAGGCACCTCTTGGGGATCAGGGACTCACTCTTGCAGAGGCCAGCAGGGCTCAGGCAGTTCCAGCTGCAGGTCAGGCAGTGCGTTCAGGCAGCAGGTCTGTTTGGCAGATGCAGGGAGTCCTCTGAAGCTTGTTATGTCCCTGTAGGTGAGTACAGGAGGTCAGTAAACTGACCTTTGGTGTCACTTCAACTTGGAATGAAGGGTGCATGTCCAGTCGTGCTTCCCAGAAAGCAGGGCAGGCCTCAAGCAGCAGGGCGGCAGGGCATCCTTCTTCTGTAGTATCCACAGATCCAGTAGTGAACTGAAGAGTGGGTCTGAGGCTCCCCTTTTTATACCTGGTTCCCACGTTGAAGTGGGAGAAGCTGCTGGAGTTTTCCCCCTATAGAGG
Source organism: Calotriton arnoldi (assembly GCA_963921515.1). Classification (NCBI taxonomy): domain Eukaryota; kingdom Metazoa; phylum Chordata; class Amphibia; order Caudata; family Salamandridae; genus Calotriton; species Calotriton arnoldi. The sequence goes on along the minus strand of CAWUFW010001485.1, from coordinate 2,548,518 downwards.
TGTCTTGAATCTCCTGCCTCCCTGCCCTGGTCCCAGTCTGGCTGGGGGCATAATAAGCTAATGTGTATGTAGTAACGAAGTCCACGCAAGTAGATGTAGTTCAGGATGATTTATTGTAGTTAGTTACAGGATATGTAGATCACCCCCACCAGGAGCAGCCAGCATGCTGCTCAACCCACTCTCAACTGTGACTTCTCCTCACAGGCTCCCAACATTCCTAAGCGCATCATCACTGCAACATTCCACTGGTTGAACAGGTGGTAAAAATGGTATGACATTAATATGAATAGGATACTAGGATACTATATATCCCCCTTTCTTATATAACAAAAAACAATTAAGATGGGAAACTGAAAAGGGATATCCATAAAAGAGGAAAGAAAAAGAGAAATACACAAACAGCATAAACTATGCAAAGAAGTGAACAACAAGGAGGGAACAGAAAGAAAGGTGGGAGTAGAAAAGAGGAAGCGACAGATGAAAAAACAGATAAATAAAACCCATCCTCTCTTCTATAAATAACAACAGAAAAGAGAAGAATGACCCAGCGAAAGAAAACAACGAGGAAAAGACAAAACATGAAAGCACCAATGACTACCCCTCAGACACACCTACTGGCCAGGCAGGCAAGCGAGAAAGCAAGGCATAGCACAACACAACAAAACACTGGACTAGAACAAGACACCCACACCGTGGAGAAGGAAGAGTAACCTCAAGCGGAAGGAAGAACAAATAAAAACGCACTACGATAAGAGAAAGACAGAGGACAAAGAAAGACTGACAACAAAGATAAAGTCCAGAATCCACAGATAACAAAAAGAAAAGACTTCACGAGGAAAACTGAACACGCGAAAGAAAAAGGGAAGATGAGAGAAAAATACAATAAGATCCCTCATCCAAACCCCATTACTATATTGACAAAGTAATTTAATATGAACATAACATTATGTTTCAAAATTGACAATGCAATATAATATAAAATAAATATATAACGTAGAGAAAATAACACAAATGGGACTGAAACCCATGAAACACACCCTATGTGAGGGTAAAGATGTACCCAACGTATGTGAGAATGGGAGGGCTAAAACCCATGACCAACCCCAACTACGAGGAAAAGGGGTCAGAAGCTAATATGAACGGGACTAAAACCCATGAAATGATAGCCCTTGTAAAGACAACACCATGTAGAGGTCACATAATGAGCAGTGAAGTAATGGGACTTAAACCCATACAACACAAGTAAGAAAACATGGGACTGAAACCCCTGACCTACCCTAAGACGAAAGGGAGGATAGATATTGTTAACTAATGTATATGGGTCTGAACCCATAACCTGTCCCTAAGAATAGGGATGGTTAACTAATGCAAAAAGGACTAAAACTTATGCATAGATCCCTTGAAAGAGAGTGGGAACTGTAAGTAACCCAAGAAGGCAAATATATTGTGAGCAAATGGGACGTACAGTAAGGACATGGGACTGAAACCCATTCGTAGCGTGACACGTACAATGAGGACATGGGACTGAAACCCATTCGTAGCGTGACACGCACAGTGAGGACATGGGACTAGAACCCATTGTAACATGAAACATACAGAGAGGACATGGGACTAAAACCCATTCCTAGCGTGAAAGGGAACAAACCCCTTGAGCCAACCCTCATGTAAGGGATAACTGTGAATGCCACCCATAAAAACACATGGGCACCCAAATGTATGAAAGCGTAAACTGTGGCATCACGAAACATGAACATTACTTCCATAAGTATGCAAAAACATTTCCAATAGAAGTACAATTATAAACTGAGTCCCACGCCGGTGAGAGACCTCTCACCCGAGTTCTACAAAATAAGAAACACCCTTGCGTAAGGGAACAAATCGTAAACATGCCTAACCGTAAAAACACAAAAATACTATAAATAGTAAGCATGACACATAAGTGCAAAAGTAAAACCTATGCAATAAACAAACTAAAACAATTTCCACAATATATGCACTTATAAACAGCCCCAGACACTGTAGCTCCAGACACAGTACATTGCAAATTGGAGCTTCCAACCTCAGACCTACTAACTCCATTTGCACAGGCAGTAAGGCAGTCAAAAAAAACGTGGTGTGCATGTCACCAGGATAGTGTAGACAAACTTCACACCGAAAACACATGTGAAATGAAATCCTTGAAGAACAGCAACAAACTCAATGTAGAGTCTGACACCAGATGGCAGCCGAAAAAAAACCTAAAAACAAACTACCACTAACCACAGGAATACAAGGCAGTGTCCACTGGTCTCCGTGGATTTGACGAATAGTCCTTGGTGATAATAAGATGACCTTCAATTGCAACAGACATTAGAAGATCCTTAAGCGATCTTAGCACCCCGTTGACAACAGACACCATCTGGTACTAATAAAACTAAATTGCAGCATGAGAAAACATTATGGTTGGAAGTAAAGGCGCGCAGAGGATCAAACTTTAAAAGTAACTCCAAACACAAGATGGCAGCACGTTTCCAGACGTCGCGCCGGATGGCTGACGGTAAGTCGAAGCTGAAATGCGTCCATCAGCAGCCAAAAACCTCCATGCTGCAACCGATGTCACCGAAATTCCCACAGGAGCCACGCGCAACACCAAGACTAAGGTGAGTTGCACGCGCCGATACTTTTAAATTTGAACTTGAGGTAAACAGTTGTTCATGAGGAAAAGACCGGCATCAATTTGTAGTGGGCTTTGAAGAAGAAAAAAAAATCACACAGACTCACCATAAGATTCTCAATAGACATAACGCCCCTTTTCTCAGTGAGAGATGAGATCACAAGGTCAACGTGTAACAAGTAATGTCCAGTGCACGTATGACACACATTTAAGATATTACAATGCGCTACACACACAGATCAAACAGCCCACAAAGCAGACTGGCCACAGCATGAAAACCATAACCAAGATCCCAAGAGTTAGTAAAATTCAAGAATAAAAACAACCACACCGCTCCTGTGTGGCCCCTGGGACGTCCTCAAATTGGGTCATAATTCAAGTTGCCAAAGATCAAAACCACGTCTTACAGTTTGTAGAAACCTTCAAATCAGGGCAGTGGCAATGACAATGAAGGAGAACTTCCAAAGTAAGCAAAAAGATTGCTTAAGAGAACATGAGCTGTAGTTTTCATACATCCTGGCAAATGTTAGATGAACAGAGTACAGCTCGCTTGGGCTGGATAACAGAAGAAGCACTGGTAGTTTAAAAGTCCAAAATGGGTAATCTAGATGAGCACAGCATGCTTGAACTAGGGCTGTCAGGTGGTGATGACACTGGTGGGGCTGAGAGGCGTAGTGCTTCATCTTTACAAATTTCTTATTTTCTTCTTTGCTTTTATATGAAAGACTTCTTTCTTTATGATGACATCTTTGTAATTCTGTGTAGAACATCCTTCTAATTTTTTGCGGTTATTCTTAACCTGTGGATACTTCCTCTTGTTCTTTGTGTTGCCTGTGACTGAACATACTGTAGATAGTTTCATCTTCAAGTCCTCTTATGTTCTTCAGGTCCCTGAAAATCCAGTTGTAGCACGTAGGTAGTCACCAATTCGTCGCCAAAAAATTGTAGGGACGAAGTCCACGCAAGTAGATGTAGTTCAGGATGATTTATTGTAGTTAGTTACAGGATATGTAGATCAGCCCCACCAGGAGCAGCCAGCATGCTGCTCAGCCCACTCTCAACTGTGACTTCTCCTCACAGGCTCCCAACATTCCTAAGCGCATCATCACTGCAACATTCCCCTGGTTGGACAGGTGGTGAAAATGGTATGACATTAATATGAACAGGATACTAGGATACTACAGTGTAGTTCTTTGTGTGTGTGCTGAGGCAGCCCCATTGAAGTGCAAGTGCGGTAGGTGACAGCTCCGCCCCCCACCCTTCCAGAGATGACCCATCCTGCCAACACCTAGTCCCCCTTTGTGATACTGTCTGGGAGGAATACACAAAGGCCAACTGTCAACTACACAAAGTCATATGGCCCAGGAACAGCCTGCAGGCACCAAATCGTTAGGTCAAGAACATGCCAACTTTCTAAAATTGCCACTTTCACAATTGTGACTTAAAATCTGACTTTACCATTAAAGAGGGTTTTAAATTACAATTCCTCAGAAACCAAGCAAGGCTTTCCTACCTGCCTGCTCCCAATCAAAGGTTATCACTTATTAAATGTAATAAGGTAACTCAATGCTATCTTATGCAAGAGTGAAAAACAAATTTGGGAGGTTTTTTACTACCAGGACAAGTTAAAACATAAATGTATATGTCCAACTGTCTAAATACAACATGCCCTACCCTATGGGTGGTTTAAGGCCTACCCTAGGGGTGATTTATATGTAATAAAAAGGAAGGTTTAGTCCTGGCAAAAGGTTTATTTTTTCATGCCGAAATTGCAGTTTAATATTGCACACACAGACTGCACTGCCAGGCCTGGGACATGTTTTAAAAGGCTACTTAAGTGGGTGGTACAATCAGTGCTGCAGGTCCACTGGTAGCATTTAATTTACAGCCCCTGGGTACAGGTAGGACCACTTAAATAGCGCCTTATAAGTAAATTTAATGTACCAATGGGGTGTAAGCCAATGTTGCCATTTTTAAAGGTGTGAGCACAAGTACTTTAGCACTGGTCAGCACTGGCACAGTGCACAGAGTCCTAAATGCCAACACAAAGCATTCAGAAAATAGGAGGGGTGAAGGGAAACTTTATGGGGGTGAACCTGCAGAAAGGGTCAGGTCCAATAGGACATAACACACATTTTCTGATCTCCTCATCAAATATCTTTCTTGCACTTAATGCAATAGGTTGCTAACATCTGGAGTCAGGGACTAGACTCCATTTGATTGTTTGCAGCTATTTCCAGAACCACATCTTCTTCCTCTTGTTACTCATGTCTTCTCTGTTGGATATCTGCTCGTGAGTGTAGGAAGCTGGCTCTGTATATACTATACCAAAGTGAGGTATAGTGTGCACAGAGTCCAGTGGAAACCCAAAGGTAGGCAGAGGTAAAGTTAGATAGCATCTCACTCTCTATTTGTGGTAGTGTGGTCGAGCAGTAAGGCAGTATCAGAGGACAGTGTTAAGCATTTGTTGTACACACTCAGTCAACAAATGAATTCACACACTCAAAGACTGAACTTCAGACCAATTGTTTTTGTATAAAAATATTCTTTTAGTTATTTTATTTTCTAGAACCAAGCAAGCCTGGCACAGGTAAGCAATAAATACTTTACAGTAGTAATGGAATTGAAATACAGTTTGAATGGTAATTGCATATGAACTTTGGTTTGATTTACAGTATGGATGCAGAGAAATACAATACTTAGTAAATGCAGTACATAGACTTGAATAGGCTTTTTAGTAAAATAGCAGGTAAGTAACTTTTGAGATTACTAGGCTTACTCAGAGTAGTATACCTAGATACTACTCTGGGACATTTCCTGAAAACAGGTAAGTAAAATCGTTTTTGTTAGCTTATGCAATTTTATAGAATTTCTTTAGTTTCTCAAACTTCACACTTTGAAACTTTTCACCGAAAAACAGTCAATGTTATCCTATGGAGGAAAATAGTGTTATCGGTTTTGAGGTAAGTATTTGGTAGTGGGAGTTGAGGTTCTGGGGGTAGACTCAGGGGTCCCCCAGGGTCAAGAATGCACTCTAGTTACACCCTCAGCGGCACTAGGGCGGCCGGGTGCAGAGTGCTGAGGCCCACTGTTATCCAATGGGGGATATGGGGCCTCCGGTTGGTGGCTGCTGACTAGCAGGCCACTTGGGTGTGGGAGCAAAGCTCCTGGACTTTAGCTCAGGGCAAATGGGGAAACAAAGTAGCACCAAAGGTGCACCCTCAGCGGCACTAAGGCGGCCGGTTGCAGGGTGCTGTTTTGACGTTGGATGCCCTGTTGGTTTCAATGGGGAACCTCCGGTTTGCAAATGCACTACAGGCTTGGGGACGAAGGTCTTCTGGGTGCGACCACCACTTCGAGAGGTAAGTTGGGAAGTTAGGGGCTGGTTAGGCACCGTCGGTGTGGGCACCCAAGGCCGTGGGGCGTCGGGTGCAGGGGTGCCTTTTGGGGTCAGATCTTCTTACCAGCTCCTGGTCGCGGTTGGGGGGACCCTCTGGATTTAGGCTGCAGGCGTCGGCTGGAGGCTCGAGGCAGGTCAGGGGTTGCTGGATCTCGGGTCCGGATCACCGGGGTGACCTCCTCGTGATGTTTGCCCACTCGAGCTTGGGCCGTGGACGGCGGGTGCAGAGTGGGGCGGATCCGCGGTGTCCGGACGGAGCCAGAAGTTGCAGATGAACAAATCCGGTGTTCACGGGAGACAGAGTCTTTGTTCTTGAAGGCAGGCAGGTCCTCCGGGGTTTTCGGAGTTGCTGGCTACATGACACACCGGGATTTCGCAGGAGCAGGTTTGAGGGGGAGACAGGCCGGTAGGGCTGGGGCCAAGGCAGTGGGCGTCTTCCTCTTGTTAGCGGCTGCACGGCTGTTCGGTCCTTCTTCTTCTTCTTGTAGTTTCTTCTTGTCTGAGGAAGCAAGGTTCAGGGGTGCCCCTAAATACTAGATTTAGGGGTGTTACAGGTAGGTAAAAGGCAGGGACAATGGGTCCCTTCCCTGGGGTGAGTACACCCCCTATTATGTCACCCTCCAGTGGGAGGGGGGCATGAGCCTGTCCCTGGTTGGCTGAGTCCCCCCATCTTCAAGATGGCGTGGACTGAGAGTTGAGCTACACCTCGCCTTCCCCACCTGAGGGGTGGAGTTGGCAGAGGTGGGCACACCTCTCTTCCTCACTTGTTTTTCCCGCCGGTTCTTCCGCCAAAAGTGGGGGTAAGAACCAGGGGGGACCAGTTGCTGAGAGCAGCAAGTGGCCTGGGGAAGCTCACAAAGGCGGAAAGCCTTTGAAACTTCCCCTTCGTGAACCCTGCCCATCCTGGGGGAGGAGGCTTGGCACCTCGTCCCAGGATGTGCATTGTTTCAGGCCCCAGAGAGCAGCAGGCTCTTGATCCAGGGGTCCAGAAACATGTCTGGTGGTGGCAGCTGAAAGCAGTCACTCAGCCTGGACAGTAGAGGTGAGTTCGTTTTCAGGGGGCATCTCTAAGATGCCCACTGTGTGCATTTTTCATTAAATTGCACACTGGCATCAGTGTGGGTTTAATTTGCTGAGAAGTTTGATACCAAACTTCTCAGTTTTCAGTGTAGCCATTATGGTGCTGTGGAGTTCGTAATGACAAACTCCCAGCACCATATACTCTTAATGGCAGCACTGCACTTACAATGTCTAAGAATGGACTTAGACACTGTAGGGGTACAGGGTTCATGCACCTGTACCCTCACCAATGGTATAGGGCACCCAGCTAGAGGGGTTACTGATCTATGCCAGGGCAGTGGGTTGTAGCATGGCACACAGAGATGTGTGCCATGTCGACTCTTCACTTTGTTCTGCACCAAAACACGCAGCCTGCAAAGGCAGTGTGTGTGTGTAAGGTTACAGGACCTCTAAGGGTGGCACAATAAGTGCTGCAGCCCTTAGAGGCCTTCTCTGGTCACAGTGCCCTGGGTACATGTGATACCATTTACCAGGGGCTGACCTGTGGCCAGAGATGCCAATTGGGTTTAGGCTTCAATGCAGTTTTAGGGAAAGAACATAGGCCCTGGGTACCTGGTTAGCAGGAGCCCAGGGCACACTCAGTCAAAGCACACCAGCAATTCAGCAAAAAGTGGGGGCAACCATGCAGAAAGAGGGCACTTTCTCACACAACCCCCCCCCAAACGAAAGAGGATGAGTCTAACCTTTCCCTAGAGAGTCTTCATTTTCTAAGTGGAAGAACCTGGAAAGCCAATCTGCATTGGCATGGGCAGTCCCAGGTCTGTGTTCCACTACAAAGTCAATTCCCTGTAGGGAGATGGACCACCTCAAAAGTTTAGGATCTCAAGATTTGAGTACCAAACAAGCATGGTATCACCTTCTTCAGGGACCAAACCACAGCAAAGGCCTCCCTCTCAATGGCACTCCAACGGTGCTCCCTGGGGAGAAGCCTTCTGCTTATAAAAGCAACAGGTTGGTCGTGGCCTTTATCACTGGTCTGGGATAGGACCGCTCCTATCCCTAGCTCAGAGGCATCAGTCTGCAGAATGAACTGCTTGGCATAGTCTGGAGCTTTGAGAAGTGGTGCTGAGCACATAGCCTCTTTCAGGGTGTCAAAAGCCTTTTGACAACTAACTGTCCAGTTTACCTTCTTGGGCATCTTCTTGGAGGTGAGTTCTGTGAGGGGAGCCACAATGGACCCATATCCCTTCACAAACCTCCTGTAGTACCCAGCCAAGCCAAGGAATGCCCTGACTTGGGTTTGGATTGTTGGAGCTGCCCAGTCCAGGATGGCCTGGATCTTGAGCTGTAAGGGTTGTACCTGGCCTCCACCAACAAGGTGACCGAAGTACACCACAGTTCCCTGCCCTCTGTGGCATTTGGATGCCTTGATAGTTAGGCTTGCAGTTTGCAGGGCATTTAAAACCTTCCCAAGATGGATCAGGTGATCCTGCCAGGTGGAGCTAAAGACAGCAATATCATCTAGATAAGCTGCACTAAAGGACTCCAATCCAGCAAGGACTTGATTCACCAACCTCTGGAAGGTGGCAGGGGCATTCTTTAAACCAAAGGGCATAACAGTAAACTGATAATGCCCATCAGGTGTGGAGAATGCTGTCTTTTCTTTTGCTCCTGGGGCCTTGCCAATTTGCCAGTACCCTGCAGTTAAGTCAAAGGTACTTAGAAATTTGGCTGCACCGAATTTGTCTATCAACTCATCTGCTCTTGGGATAAGGTGAGAATCTGTCTTGGTGACAGAGTTGAGCCCTCTATATGACACACAGAACCTCATTTCTCTTTCCACCCTGTGGATGAGGTTTGGGGACTAGAACCACTGGGCTGGCCCAGGTGCTCTCAGAGGGTTCAATAACCCCTAACTCCAGCAACTTGCTGACTTCAGCTCTGATGCTCTCCTTGAATTCGTCAGACTGTCGATAGATTTTGTTTTTGACAGGTGAACTGTCACCAGTGTCCACATCATGGGTACACCAGTTTGTTTGACCAGGGGTCAAGGAAAGAGCTTTGCATACTGCTGCAAGACTTGCTTGCAATCAGTCTGCTGTTGGGCAGAGAGGGTGTCTGAAAAGACAACTCCATCCACTGACCCATCTTTTGGGCTGTATGAGAGGAGGTCAGGGAGAGGTTCACTCTCTGTCTCTGATCCTCATCAGTCACCATCAGCATGGTGATGTCAGCCCTGTCATGAAAGAGCTTCAGGCGGTTCACATGGATAACCCTTTTGGGTGTCCTGCCTGTGCCCAGGTCAACCAAGTAGGTGACCTCACTCTTTTTTCTAGGATAGGGTAAGGGCCACTCCATCTGTCCTGGAGAGCCCTTGGTGCCACTGGCTCCAAAACCCACACCTTTTGCCCAGGCTGAAATTCAACCAGTGCAGCTTTTTGGTCATACCAGTGCTTCTGAAGCTCCTGGCTGGTCTCAAGATTTTTGGATGCCTTTTCCACGTACTCAGCCATTCTGGACCTTAGGCAAGGTGCATAGTTCACAATATCTTGTTTGGGTTCTTGGAGAGGCTTCTCCCAACCCTCTTTTACAAGACAGAGTGGTCCCCTCACTGGATGGCCAAACAGAAGTTCAAAGGGGGAAAACCCTACTCCCTTCTGTGGCACCTCTCTGTAAGCGAAAAGCAGACATGGTAAGAGGACATCCCATCTCCTTTTGAGTTTTTCAGGGAGCCCCATAATCATGCCTTTCAATGTATTGTTGAATCTCTCAACACGGACATTGGTTTGTGGGTGATAGGGTGTAGTAAACTTGTACTGCACTCCACACTCTTTCCACATGTGTTTTAGGTAAGCAGACATGAAGTTGGAACCTGTGTCTGAAACCACCTCCTTAGGAAACCCTACCCTGGTGAAGACACCAATGAGGGCCTTGGCTACAGCAGGAGATGTAGTAGTCCTAAGGGGAATTGCCTCAGGGTACCTAGTGGCATGGTCCACTACCACTAGAATGAATTTGTTCCCTGATGCTGTGGGAGGTTCAAGTGGACCCACTATGTCCTCACCTACCCTTTCAAAGGGAACCCCCACCACAGGGGGGTATCAGGGGGGCCTTTGAGGGGCCACCTGTCTTGCCACTGGCCTGACAGGTGACACAGGAGCTGACAAACTCCTTTACTTTTTGGTGCATCTGGGGCCAGTAAAAGTGGCTAACTAGCCTTTCCCAAGTCTTGGTTTGGCCCAGATGTCTAGCTAGGGGGATGTCATGAGCTAAAGTTAGGAGAAACTCCCTGTACTTCTGAGGCACTACCACTCTCCTAGTGGCTCCAGGTTTTGGGTCTCTGGCCTCAGTGTACAGCAGTCCCTCTTCCCAATAACCTCAGGCTTTAAAGAGTTGGACAGTCCTGCTGTCCAAGGCACAGCTCTTCCCAAGAGGGTCCCCCTGGGCCTAAGAGTTCAACCTGGTAAGGGTCAAGCTCCATGGGCTCAGTTCCCTCTGGGGTGTCCTTGGGCATATTATCAAGGGCAGTATCACCACTTTAGTGGCACTTTTTGCCGCTAAAGCGGCGATATTGTTATCGCCCTATTAGCAAGCTGTCGCTAACAGCTGTTAGCGACAGCTTTATGGTGAAAGCTGCCGTTTTCTTACCGCTTTGCATGTCAGCGATAATTATCGCTAATGACATGCAAAGTAGGCGTTCCCAACTAAAAGCGACTGAAAACAGTCGCAAACACAACTTCCCCCTATTACCAATATTTCACGCTAACCGCGATTATCGCTGGAATCTAACACCTCTTTAAAACTTGACTTAACCATTCTAGTCAATGGGAGGTGGATTGTAAGGTTAAGTCCTCACCTGCCTATTAGCAAGCTTTTCATTAGCACGTGGAATTTATCGCTGGATTTCGCGCGCTATTGCTGGGTTTCGCCGCTATCGCTGGATTTTCTATCACCTTGGAGATAAGCGTTGATAATAACGAGCTATCTCCGCGATGTAATCCAGCGATAGCCGGTGATAAAAAAAACAGCGCTAAGTGCGCTTTGCGATAATTATCGCACATCCTTGGTAATATGCCCCCAAGTCCTCTTCCTGAGGAGAGGGGTCCTGATCCTTTTGCTGTACAGAAGCTGGTTCCCAGTCTTCTTACCTTTTCTCTTGGAAGGTTGGGCCATTCTTTCAGGCTCCAACACTTCTTTTTCACCCTGTCTCTTGCTCTGTGCTCTTGTTTTTACACACACCAATTCAGGGAGATCCAGCATTGCTGCATGGGTTTTCAGTTCAACCTCAGCCCATGCTGAGGTTTCCAGGTCATTGCCAAGCAGACATGCAGCTGGTAGCTTTGGAGAGACCACTACCTGTTTCAGGCCAGTAACCCCCACCCCCAGTCTAATGTCACCATAGCCATTGCATAGTTAGTGGTAACACTGTCAGCAATGGTGACTGGGTAAGTTCTCCCAATCAAGTATTGCTCAGGGGAAACCAGTGTCTCTCACCATAGTGACACTGGCACCTGTACCCCTCAGATCTTCTATCCTAGTTCCATTAATCCAAGGGTATTGTAAGTACTTTTTTAAGTTGGGTGGCCACACAGCTAAAGTGGCAAACTCAACTTCCCATCTGAAACTAGAACTGCTTCAGTGTGCAACCCGATTTGCTCTTGGCACACTGTTGATCCCATCTGGAGACTTGCTACACCAGGAGTAGCTGTAGTAGGACTAGGGGCCTTCTTGGTTGGGCAAGCAGCACCTCCAGTTAAGTGTCCCAACTTCTTACAGCTGTTACACCAGGCCTTTATAGGATCAAAGTTCTTTCCCCTGTACCTATTATTGGACTGGGAAGAGTTTTAGGACCCACCCCCCTGTGCAGATTTTTGGGGCCCTTTAGAAGACTCAGGCTTTTTATCTTGGGGATTCTCACCTCCTTTCCCCTGGGGAGGTTTTGTAACCCCTTTCTTTTGGTCACCCCCAGTGGTTGTTTTTGTCACCCTTGTCTTGACCCAGTGGTCTGCCTTCTTTCCAAATTCTTGGGTAGAAATTAGACCTAGGTCTACCAAATGCTGATGTAACTTTTCATTAGTGCAATTACTTAAAATATGTTCTTTCATAAACAGATTGTAAAGTCCATTGAAATCATGCACATTGTGTCCAGTTAACCAACCATCTAGTGTTTTAACTGAGTAGTCTACAAAGTCAATCCAGGATTGGTTTTGGGTCTTGTGAGCCCCCTGAATCTAATTCTATATTCCTCAGTCGTGAGTCCAAATCCCTCAATCAGAGTTCTCTTCATGAGGTCATAAGACCCAGCATCTGCCCCTGTAAGGGTCAGGAGTCTGTCTCTGCAGTTACCAGAGAACAGTTCCCAAAGGAGTGCCCCCCAGTGAGACTTCTTCACTTTTCTCATTTCACACGCCCTCTCAAAGGCTGTGAACCATTTTGTGATATCATCACTCTCTTCATATTTAGGGACAATCCCTTTGGGGATTTTAGGATCATAAGATTACTCTTTATCCTTATTAACCCATTCGCTGCTAGGCCTTTCCCCCCCCCTGTGCTAAGCCATTTTTTGGCTATTTGGGGTAGTTCGCGCTTAGGCCCCTGTAACTTTTTGACCACATAAGGTATCCACGCCAAATTTGCGTCCTTTTTTTCCAACATCATGGGGATTCTAAAGGTACCCAGGGTTTGTGGATTCCCCTGGAGGGGACCCAGAAATTAGCATAAAATACAGGTAAATTGTGTTTTTTTTTGCAAAATGGGAAAAAAGGGCTACAGATGAAAGCATCTGTTTTTTGCTGAAATAACTTTTGTCAGAAAACCAAAATATTTTACACAGTTTTGCCATTTTTCTGGGACATAGCCTATTTTTGCTATTTTCTGTGCTTTCAACCTCCTTCCAGTTAATGGTAGAAATGGGTATGAAAGCAATAATGGATCCTGGAAAGCTATACATTTTGAAAATGTAGACAAAATTCTGAATTCAGCAAGGGGTCATTTGTGTAGATCCTTCAAGGTTTCTTCATAGAAACTAACAGTTAAATATAGGAAAAATTGAAAATTAGTTGAAAAAAACAGCCATTTGTGCCAACGTTTTCACCTGTAACTTCTTCTAACTGTGACAGCTGTTTGAAAGCAATATACCGTTACATCCGCTAGACCTTTCTGGTTGTGGGGATATATAGGACTTGTAGGTTCACCAAGAACCCGAGGAACCCAGAGCCAATAACTGAGCAGCGTCTTGCAATGGTTTTTCATTATGTTCCGGGTATATAGCAATTAATTTGGGAAAATATATACATGGAAAAATTGGTATGAAAGACACCTATGTATTTCTGAAATTGGAACAAAATATAGAGTTTAGAAACAGTAGATATTTGCACATTTCCGAAATTGGGAGTACCCATACTAGCATGAGACGTATAGGTCATTTTTCAAAATGACTTCTTTTTTGCATATTGTCTTTCATTTGGAAGGCAGAAATGCATCGAAAGTCAATAGGTAATAACAGTTGCTCTACAATTTTGTGTTACCCTAAGTCTCCCGATAAAAATGGTACCTCACTTGTGTGGGTAGGCATAGTTCCTGCGTGAGGAACCGGTCCAAAACGCAACGTGGACACACTTTATTTTTACAGTGAAAACTGACCCTTTTTTTGCAAAGTGCCTAGCTGCAGATTTTGAACCCTAGCTCTGCCGGCACCTAGGGAAACCTAGCAAACCTATACATTTTTGAAAAGTAGACACCCAGGGAAATCCAGGATGGGGTGACTTGTGTGGCTCTCACCAGGTTCTGTTACCCAAAATCCCTTTCAAACCTCAAAATTTGTCAAACAAAACACATTTTCCTCACATTTCTGTGGTGGAAAGTTCTGGAATCTGCGTGGATCCACAAAATTCCACCCACCCCGCGTTCCCCAAAGTCTTCCGAGAAAAACGGTAACTCACTTGTGTGGGTAGGCCTAGTGCCCGCGACAGGAAACGGCCCAAAACGCAACGTGGACACACCACATTTTCACAGTGAAAACTGACCCTTTTTTTGCAAAGTGCCTTGCTGTAGGTTTTTAACCCTAGCTCTGCCGGCACCTAGGGAAACATAGCTGTCCTATACATTTTTGAAAACTAGACACCCGGGGGAATCCAGGATTGGGTGACTTGACAGGCTCTCACCAGGTTCTGTTACCCAGAATCCCTTGCAAACCTCACAATTTGTAAAAAAAAACACATTTTCCTCACATTTCTGTGGTGGAAAGTTCTGGAATCTGCGTGGATCCACAAAATTCCACCCACCCCGCGTTCTCCAAAGTCCTTCGAGAAAAATGGTACCTCACTTGTGTGGGTAGGCTTAGTGCCCGCGACAGGAAACAGCCCAAAACGCAACGTAGACACACCACATTTTCACAGTGAAAACTGACCCTTTTCTGGAATCTGCGTGGATCCACAAAGTTCTACTCACCCCGCGTTCCCCAAAGTCTTCAGAGAAAAATTGCACCTCACTTGTGTGGGTAGGCCTAGTGCCCGTGAAAGGAAACAGCCCAAAACACAACTTGGACACACCACATTTTCACAGTGAAAACTGACCCTTTTTTTTCAAAGTGCCTAGCTGTAGATTTTGAACCCTAGCTCTGCCGGCACCTAGGGAAACCTAGCAAACCTATGCATTTTTGAAAACTAGACACACGGGGATTCCAGGGAGGTATGGCTTGCATGGATCCCCCAAAGTTTTCTTACCCAGAATCCCCTGCAAACCCCAAATTTAGCTGTAAAAATCACTTTTTACACACATTTTCGTGTGGGAAACTTGTGGCATCACCGGGCTGACACAAATTTCCTACCACCCAGCGTTCCCCCAGGTCTCCCGTTAAAAATGGTGCCTCATGCGTGTGGGAGGCCCAAGTACCCGCGACAGGCAAGGGCCCAAAACGTATTGAGGCGACATCAAAATTGCCTATCACAAAACGACCTGGTTTTGCAAGGGGGGTCACCTGGGTTTTTCCCCCCCGTGTTCGGCGGCCAGCTAGGAAAACCTACAAAACGCACACATTTCTGAAAACTAGACACCCGGGGAATTATAGGGAGGTGTGGCTTGCGTGGATCCCCCACCTTTTTCCTACCCAGATCCCCTGCAAACCTCAAATTTAGCTGAAAAAAATCACTTTTTCCACACATTTTTGTGTGGGAAAGTTGTGGCATCACCGGGCTGATACAAATTTCCTATCACCCAGCATTCCCCCAGGTCTCCTGATAAAAATGGTGCCTCACTCGTGTGGGAGGCCCAAGTACCCGCGACAGGCAAGGGCCCAAAACGTATTGAGGCGACATCAAAATTGCCTATCACAAAACGACCTGGTTTTGTAAGGAGAGTCACCTGGGTTTTGGCCTCGTGCTCGGCGGCCAGCTAGGAAACCTACCAAACCCACACATTTCTGAAAACTAGACACCCGGGGATTCCAGGAGGTATGGCTTGCATGGATCCCCCAACGTTTTCTTACCCAGAATTCCCTGCAAACCTCAAATTTAGCTGAAAGAAATCACTTTTTCCACAGTTTTTGTGTGGGAAAGTTGTGGCATCACCGGGCTGACACAAATTTCCTACCACGCAGCATTCCCCCAGGTCTCCCGATAAAAATGGTGCCTCGCTCGTGTGGGAGGCCCAAGTACCCGCGACAGGCAAGGGCCCAAAACGTATTGAGGCGACATCAAAATTGCCTATCACAAAACGACCTGGTTTGCAGGAGGTCACCTGGGTTTTGGCCCCGTGCTCGGCGGCCAGCAAGGGAAACCCACCAAACCCACACATTTATGAAAACTAGACACCCAGGGGATTCCAAGGAGGTATGGCTTGCATGGATCCCCCAACGTTTTCTTACCCAGAATCCCCTGCAAACCTCAAATTTAGCTGAAAAAATCACTTTTTCTACAGTTTTTTGTGTGGGAAAGTTGTGGTATCACCGGGCTGACACAAATTTCCTACCACCCAGCGTTCTCCCAGGTCTCCCGATAAAAATTGTGCCTCTCTCGTGTGGGATGCCCAAGTACCCGCGACAGGCAAGGGCCCAAAACGTATTGAGGCAACATCAAAATTGCCTATCACAAAAAACCTGGTTGTGCAAGGGGGGTCACCTGAGTTTTTGGCCCCATGCTCGGCGGCCACCTAGGGAAACCTACCAAACCCACACATTTCTGAAAACTAGACACCCGGGGGATTCCAGGGAGGTATGGCTTGCATGGATCCCCCAACGTTTTCTTACCCAGAATCCCCTGCAAACCTGAAATTTAGCTGAAAAAAATCACTTTTTCCACACATTTTTGTGTGGGAAAGTTGTGGCATCACCGGGTTGACACAAATTTCCTACCACCCAGTGTTCCCCGGTCTCCCGATAAAAATGGTGCCTCACTCGTGTGGGAGGCCCAAGTACCCGCGACAGGCAAGGGCCCAAAACATTTTGTGATAGGCAATTTTGATGTCGCCTCAATACGTTTTGGGCCCTTGCCTGTCGGGGGTACTTGGGCCTCCCACACGAGTGAGGCACCATTTTTATCGGGAGACCTGGGGAACGCTGGGTGGTAGGAAATTTGTGTCAGCCCGGTGATAACAACTTTCCCCCACAAAAATGTGTGGAAAAAGGATTTTTTCAGCTAAATTTGAGGTTTGAAGGGGATTCTGAAGAAAGCAGTTGGGGGATCCACGCAAGCCATACCTCCCTGGAATCCCCGGGTATCTAGTTTTCAGAAATGTGTGGGTTTGGTAGGTTTCCTAGGTGGCCGCCGAGCACGGGGCCAAAACCCAGGTGACCCCTTGCAAAACCAGGGTGTTTTGTGATAGGCAATTTTGATGTCGCCTTAATACGTTTTGGGCCCTTGCCTGTCACGGTACTTGGGCCTCCCACACGAGTGAGGCACCATTTTTATTGGGAGACCTGGGGAACGCTGGATGTAGGAAATTTGTGTCATCCCGGTGATGCCACTAACTTTCCCACACAAAAATGTGTGGAAAGAGTGATTTTTTCAGCTAAATTTGAGGTTTGCAGGGGATTCTGGGTAAGAAAACGTTGGGGGATCCACGCAAGCTATACCTCCCTATAATCCCCGGGTGACTAGTTTTCAGAAATGTGTGGGTTTGGTAGGTTTCCCTAGCTGACCGCCGAGCACGGGTCCAAAAACCCAGGTGACTCCTCTTGCAAAGTCAGGTCGTTTTGTGATAGGCAATTTTGATGTTGCCTCAATAAGTTTTGGGCCCTTGCCTGTCGCGGGTACTGGGCCTCCCACGCAGTGAGGCACCATTTTTATCGGGAGACCTGGGGAACGCTGGGTGGTAGGAAATTTGTGTCAGCCCAGTGATGCCACAACTTTCCCACACAAAAATGTGTGGAAAAAGTGATTTTTTTCATCTAAATTTGAGGTTTGCAGGGGATTCTGGTTAAGAAAACGTTGGGGGATCCACGCAAGCCATACCTCCCTGGAATCCCCTGGGTGTCTAGTTGTCAGAAATGTGCGGGTTTGATGGGTTTCCCTAGATGGTCGCCGAGCCCGGAGCCAAAAACTCATGGGACCCCCCTTGAAAACCAGGTTGGTTTGTGATAGGTAATTTTGATGTCGCCTCACTAGGTTTTGGGCCCTTGCCTGTCGCGGGTACTTGACCCACCCACACAAGTGAGGTACCATTTTTCTCGGAAGACTTTGGGAAACGCGGAGTGGGTGGAATTTTGTGGATCCACGTAGATTCCAGAACTTTCCACCACAAAAATGTGAGGAAAATGTGGGTTGTTTGACAAAGTTTCAGGTTTGCAAGGGATTCTGGGTAACAGAACCTGGTAAGAGGCACACAAGTCACCCCATCCAGGATTCCCCTTCGTGTCTAGTTTTCAAAATTGTACAGGTTTGCTAGGTTTCCCTATGTGCCGGCTGCTCAAGGGCCCACAATCCACAGGTAGGCACATCCTGAAGAAAATTCAGTGCCTAGTGGGCTTTCTGCCGCCCTGGGGAGGGGGGAAATCGAGGGCTATTGCCCCGATATGCCCCGAAGGGGGGCAGAAAGACTGCGGCTATTCTTTTGGGGGGGGTGGGGGCATTGGGATGCCCATTCTGGGGAGCCCCCACCCCTACTAATAGAAAAGCCAGCATAATCGCTGGCACCTAGTAGACTTTCTATCCCCCCGGGGGGCAGATCAGGGGCTACTGCCCCCATCTGCCTTCTGGGGGGGGCAGAAAGGCTGTGGCATCTTTTTTGGGGGGTGGGGGCATTGGCATGCTGTAGGAGAGTAGGATCTGCTTCACATGGGTACCCCCACTTTTTGCTGATGCTTCACTGTTTTTCGACCTTAGTCTGGCTGGGGCCCTGCTAATCAGAACCCCAGCCTAGCTGCTTCCTCTCTAAAATGGTTTCCATGTGCCTTAGGCACATCTCTGATTGGAATCTGGAGTGCCCTTATAAGTCCCTAGTATATGGTATACTATGTACCCAGGGCATAGGTACCTCAGAGGCCTACCAGGGGCTGCAGCATGTATTGTGCCACCCCTGGAAGGCCATCCAAACTGACACCACAGGTCTGCTACTGCAGCCTGGGTAAAGTGGTGCATGCACCCCTTACTGTGATATAGGCTACCTATATCACTATATACATACACACATATAAACCTATAAGTCACTCCTATGGCAGGCCTTATCAATCCTGAAGGCAGAGTGCGTGGTTCCTATGTGAGAGGGTGCCCCTGCATGAGCAGGGCCCCTCTGCAGCGTTCGGAGACCCTTCTCTGATGCTGTTTGTAGTGCAGCCTGACCATATACTCTTAAGCGCATTATAACCTCGCGTTAAATGCTAACTTTGGGATGGCTGCACGGAAACATGTCGTGTTTGGTGTCAAACATCTTGGAATACTACCCCCCCGCCAGTTCTGGCGGCGGGGGTAGCATTCCACCCTTCTAGAGGGAGAGACATGTACACACCGGTATACCCGGTACTGAATTTCCAGAGCCCTGGCATCACAAAATGGATGCCGCTGCCACAGACACGAGTCTGGCCTCCTGCTGCTGACCGAAACTTCGGCAGGGGAGGCCTGGACAATAGGTTTCCTGTCCCAGGGAGGTGTGACCACCTCCCCAGACAGGATAGTGTGTATTGGGGCTGGGCGGGAGCACTCTCTGGTGCTTTGAAGTCCTGCACTGGGGGCACACTTGGTGTCCCTGTGCATACCCCAGTTCAAACCGGCTCAGGGGCTTCCAGCCCCTGCTCTGGCGTGAAACTGGATAAAGGGAAAGGGGTGTAACCACCCCTCTGCCCTGACCCTCCCATAGGTGGGGCCACAGAGTATGTCCAACCTCCTACCTTAGTATAAGTAGGGGAACCGAGTCCTTAGGACTTTAGATTTACCTGGACGAAACTCTGATACAGAATCTTGGACCTTCGACGCTCTACTTTAAGATTAGAGGACTGAAGAATCTCCCTTGGGGTCAAGGAGTGACTCCCCTGCTTGGCAGGCACCAAAGAAGCAATCGTCCGGTCTGCATCGCTGAAGCTCCCGTCGGACGCCGAAGTCTTTGCATCACCAGAGGTAGATTTCCAGACTTCCCCGAGGCTGCCCTGAGTCCCTAGCAAAGCTGAGGCCCGTAGCTGTCGTGGGTAATGTGGAACCGTGACCCCTGGACACCGAATGCATTTGCAAGTGCATCCTCTTCTGGGTCTCCCACGAAGTCGTGCTTTAGGCTCCGAGTAGCCCCAGCCTCCAGCACCAACTGCACCGAAGATCACTGGCCTCCACTCCACGAGTGTCCTGTGAGCCAGCTCCACGTTCACCGTCTCGAGGCTCCTTCGCGGTCGCTAGTCCGTTGAATAGTAGGCCCTCCCAAAGGCCAATCTTTTTCTGCTTGGGCTCCCTGGTTGCTCCAGGTGTGCCCTGACTTATCCTCGCTGGGTGAGTCCCCCAGACCTTGCTGGTCTGCAACATCGTCCTTCTTCGATTTCCACGAGACTTGCCGTTGCCAAGGCTTGTTGGGTCCAATCCGGTCGCCGACACCCCTGCAATCGACAGACGTTGTGGGACAGCTCGAATCCAGCTCCTGGTTGTCGTCGACGCCTCCTGGACCTCGTGGCTGAAGAGTCAAGACGACCGTCAACCTACCTGAAGCACTCGACATCGGTGGGCATCTGCTCATCGCCTTCCTGGTCACTGGCTAGTGACCCAGACTCTGTCCCCTCTGCTTTCAGGTTCTTCAGATCTTCGATCCACCTTTGGATCCACCCGAACACTTTCGACTTGGCCGCCAGCAGCACTTTGCAGCAGATCGCCATTGAAAGCAACGACGAAACCCGACCCCGAAAGACACCTATGCACCCGGCTTCCCTGGGTGAGGTAACTCGAGTACTCCGGTGCTCCCGTGGGTATTGACACTAGAACAGCCTAGTTCTCAAAGGGTTTGCTCCAAGTCCTCCTTTAAGTGTCCCTTTTCTTTTAAATTCTAATCGCGACTTTCCCCATAGAAGTTAACGGTGGTTCGCGGTTGTGTTCATACACTGCACGCATCCCCCGTGGGTCCCCTGTGTCACTGCCTTGGGTGGTTCCTTGTGGTCCAAGCACTTCTACAGGCTCTAGGCCTTGTGTCTAGCTCAGTCGTGGTTCTTATACCACTTTATTGGTATATGGTTTGGTACGCCCCTGGGGCTCAAACGTGTATTTGGGCTATTACTGTAGATAACTAACTCGTAACGTATGTACTTCGAACTCTAGCCTCATAAAGAGACTAGAGGGGTGTGTTTAGTAATAAATACATATATTTTGAATATATACCTGGTGTGGTCCTCTTTCATTTGGTCACTCAAGAGATTATAGACTGGTAAAACAAGCTGCTTTACATTCCTTCAAGACTTAGCCTGAAGGCTGCTCTCCATAGCTACCACTAGGATAGCTTTCAATAAAGGTTGTCTTTAACCTATCTCCAATAAGGGGTTGTTTGGACTGGTGCAAGGTGCCCACTATAATTAGTGGACAGCATATGCCAGGCCAACTTCTCACACATGCCCATTCTGGGCAACCCCCATCCCGAACTTTGGAGAAAAAAAAATCCCTGGTGGCTAGTGGGCTTTCTGTCCCACCCCGGGGGGCAGATAAGGGGCTATTGCCCCATCTGCCTCCCAGGGGGGGCAGAAAGACTGTATCATTTTTTTGGGGGGTGGGGGCCTTGACATGCCCATTCTGGGCAACCACCACCCCTACCTATATAAAAAAAAAATCCCTGGCGCTTAGTGGGCTTTCTGCAGATCAGGGGCTATTGCCCCCATCTTCCTCCTGAAGGGGCAGCAAGTCTTTAGTTTTCTTTGGGGGGGTAGGGTGGGGGCATTTGCATGCCCATTCTGGGCAGCCACCACCCCGGGCCTATAAAAAACAATAATCCCTGGTGTCTAAGGTGCTTTCTGCCCCCACTGGGGGCAGATTGGGGGCTACTGCCCCTATCTGCCCCTCAGGGGGGGCAGAAAGACTGGAAGTTTGTGGGGGGAGGGGTGGGGACATTGGCATGCCCATCTTTGGCAGCCCCCACCCCTAAATTAATCGTAAAAAAAAACACTGGCGTCTAGTGGGCTTTCTGCCCCCCCGGGTGACAGATTGGGGGCTACCGCCCCCGTCTGCACCCAGGGGGGGGCAGAAAGACTGTTATTGTGCAGGGGGGTTGGGGTCTTTGGCGTGCCCATATTGGGCAGCCCCCACCCCTAATTTACATAATAAAATAAATCCCTGGTTTCTAGTGGGCTTTCTGCCCCCCAGGGAGGGCAGAAAGACTGGAATTTTGTGGGGGGAGGGGTGGGGGCATTGGCATGCCCATCTTGGGCAGCCCCCACCCCTAAATTAAATGTAAAAATAAACCCTGGCGTCTAATGGGCTTTCTGCCCCCACGGGGGGGGCAGATTGGGGGCTACTGCCCTCATCTGCCCCCCAGGGGGGGCAGAAAGACTGTAATTGTCTGGGGGGGGTGGGGGCATTGGCGTGCCCATATTGGGCCACCCCACCCCTAATTTATATAGAAAAAAATCCCTGGTTCTAGTGGGCTTTCTGCCCCCCGGGGGGGCAGATTGGGGGCTGCGGCCCCCATCTACCTCCCAGGGGGGGCAGAAAGACTGAATTAGGCCCAAAAATATTGGGGGAGCAAAGGCCCTTTCCTAAGGGGCCGCTCTGCCCTCCCTGGTGCCTAGTGGGTGGATCCCTGCTTGGGGATCGCCCAGCAGGGATCCACTAGGGAGGAGTACCATTGGAAAGGGGAGATTCTCCCCTTTCCAACGATACCTCTCTCATCTGTTTCGGTGCGCGCGATCGGCATTGCAATAAAAATGCAATCTGGCCTCGGGAGGTTGGGGAAGCTCTTCCCCAACCTCCCGAGGCCAATAAAAAAAAGGGAAATCCCTCTGCTGTCTGCAGCAGAGGGATTTCGTGCCCCTGTCCTCATGACGGAATGGTTCCGTCATGAGCACAGGAGCACCGGTGCTCATGACGGAACCATTCCGTCATGAGCACCAAAAGGGTTAAGTAAATTGCTGCCACCATTGATGGGTGCTAGGCCCATCTCTGCTCTCTCTCGTTCTAGAGCCAGCAACCTGGTCTCTAGATCCAGTCTTTTGGTCAGCCTTGCTAAACGGCTGTCCTCCTCATTGAGGCTGTCCTCAATGTCCTCAGTAGTGCCTGACCCACCTGTGTGGGATCTAGGTACTGAGAGGTTGATTCTTGGAGTCAAGGGTACTTGGACCCTTTTCTCCCTAGGACGTGGAGGGGGTTGATCTACCAGGTCATCCCCTTCCCCTCCTTCTCCATCTGACTGGTCTTCACCATTTTCAGATGGGTGGTCTTTAGCATACCCAGCCATCAGCTCCTGGAGCTTTTGTTTGGTGGGATGGGGACCCATGGCTATGTTTTTAAGTTTACATAGGGACTTTACCTCCTTGAAAGACAAGTGAAGGTAAGGAGTGAGGTCGAGCTCCTCAATCAAGTCCTCTATGTCATTGTGATTATTTTCACTAACAGCTGGGTTCTTGTTTTGAGACATTGTTAAAAACATTTCTAACCCCTCTAACCCTAGCTAAAGTGACTTTTTATTTTTCTAAAATTCTAAAGGGACTTAACCAAGGCCCTAACAAGACTTTTAGTAGTTTTGCAAAAAATGCCAATTTGAAAAAATCAGAACTCTAAAGACAATTTAAGAGTTCTGTCGTGTGATCAGGTGGTAACCAAGTAGTCCAACAAATGCAAAGTTGTTTATCCCACCGCTGATCCACCAATGTAGGAAGCTGGCTCTGTATATACTATACTAAAGTGAGGTATAGTGTGCACAGAGACCAGTGGAACTCCAAAGGTAGGCAGAGGTAAAGTTAGATAGCACCTCACTCTTTATTTGTGGTACTGTGGTCGAGCAGTAAGGCAGTATCAGAGGACAGTGTTAAGCATTTGTTGTATACACTCAGTCAGCAAATGAATTCACACACTCAAAGACTGAACTTCAGACCAATTGTTTTTGTATAAAAATATTATTTTAGTTATTTTATTTTATAGAACCAAGCAAGCCTGGCACAGGTAAGCAATAAATACTTTACAGTAGTAATGCAATTGAAATACAGTTTGAATGATAATTGTATATGCACTTTGGTTTGATTTACAGTATGGATGCAGAGAAATGCAATACTTAGTAAATGCAGTACATAGACTTCAATAGGCTTTTTAGTAAAATAGCAGGTAAGTAACTTTTGAGATTACTAGGCTTACACAGAGTAGTATACCTTGATACTAGTCTGGGACATTTCCTGAAAACAGTAAGTAAAATCGTTTTTGTTAGCTTATGCATCTTTAAAGAATTTCTTTAGTTTCTCAAACTCCACACAGAAAAACAGTCAATGTTATCCAATGGAGGAAAATAGTGTTATCGGTTTTGAGGTAAGTATTTGGTAGTGGGAGTTGAGGTTCTGGGGGTAGACTCAGGGGTCCCCAGGGTCACGGATACACTCTAGTTACACCCTCAGTGGCACTAGGGCGGCCGGGTGCAGAGTGCTGAGGTCCAATGTTATCCAATAGGGGATAGGGGGCCTCCGGTTGGTGGCTGCTGACGAGCAGGCCACTTGGGTGTGGGAGCAAAGCTCCTGGACTTTAGCTCAGGGCAAATGGGGAAACAAAGTAGCGCCAAAGGTGCGCCCGCAGCAGCACTAGGGCGGCCGGGTGCAGGGTGCTGTTTCGACGTCGGACGCCCTATTGGTTTCAATGGGCAACCTCCGGTTTGCAAATGCACTGCAGGCTTGGGGACGAAGGTCTTCTGGGTGCGACCACCACTTCGAGAGGTAAGTTGGGAAGTTAGGGGTTGGTTAGGCACTGTCGGTTTGGGCACCCAAGGCCATCGGGCGTCGGGTGCAGGGGTGCCTTTTGGGGTCGGAACTTCTTACCAGCTCCTGGTCGCGGTTGGGGGGACCTTCTGGATTTAGGCTGCAGGCGTCGGCTGGAGGCTTGAGGCAGGTCAGGGGTCGCTGGATCTCGGGTCAGGATTGCCGGGGTGACCTCCTCGTGGTGTTTGCCCACTCGAGCTCGGGCCGTGGACGGCGGGTGCAGAGTGGGGCGGATCTGCTGTGTCCGGCCGGAGCCAGAAGTTGCAGATGAACAAATCCGGTGTTCACGGGAGATAAAGTCTTTGTTCTTGAAGGCAGGCAGGTCCTCCGGGGTTTTCGAGGTTGCTGGCTGCAGGACACACCGGGATTTCGCAGGAGCAGGTTCGAGGGGTGGACAGGCCGGTAGGGCTGGGGCCAAGTCAGTGGGTGTCTTCCTCTTGTTAGCTGTTGCATGGCTGTTTGGTCCTTCTTCTTCTTCTTCTCCTTCTTCTTCTTCTTCTTGTAGTTTCTTCTTGTCTGAGGAAGCAAGGTTCAGGGGTGCCCCTAAATACTAGATTTAGTGGCATTACAGGTAAGTAAAAGGCAGGGACCAATGGGTCCCTTCCCTGGGGTGGGTACATCCCCTATTATGCCACCCTCCAGTGGGAGGGGGGCATGAGCCTGTCCCTGGTTGTCTGAGTCCCCCCATCTTCAAGATGGCGTGGACTGAGAGTTGTGCTTCACCTCGCCTACCCCACCTGAGGGGTGGAGTTGGCAAAGGTGGGCACACCTCTCTTCCTCACTTGTTTTTCCCGCCGGTTCTCCCGCCCAAAGTCGGGGTCAGAACCAGTGGGGACCAGTTGCTGAGAGCAGCAAGTGGCCTGGGGAAGCTCACAAAGGCGGAAAGCCTTTGAAACTTCCCCTTCGTGAACCCTGCCCATCCTGGGGGAGGAGGCTTGGCACCTCGTCCCAGGATATGCATTGTTTCAGGCCCCAGAGAGCAGCAGGCTCTTGATCCAGGGGTCCAGAAACATGTCTGGTGGTGGCAGCTGAAAGCAGTCACTCAGCCTGGACAGTAGAGGTGAGTTCCTGTGGCCAGAGATGCCAATTGGGTTTAGGCTTCAATGCAGTTTTAGGGAAAGAACATAGGCCCTAGGTACCTGGTTAGCAGGAGCCCAGGGCACACTCAGTAAAAGCACATCAGAAATTCAGGAAAAAGTGGGGGCAACCATGCAGAAAGAGGGCACTTTCTCACAGTGAGAATTCAGAGGAATACATTGCTGGGAATTGTTTGATTATCCCCCTAGTACTGAACTAATATATCCCAAGGTGTCCTTTTTAGAGAGAACAGGTTATGGGTTATTTTCATCATACACCCTAGGGTATGTGGAGAACTGCCAGAACAAAGACTCAAAAGGTGCAGATCGGCAGCTTTTAATGTAGTTGGCACCTCTTCCACATCAAGTAGCTGCTGCTTGTGTAGTAAAACCCCGAGTTTGGCTGCCTTGTTCCTGAGACACTTTATATGTATGCAGCTATAAGCAATTCTCTGCAGCAGATATACTTTGTATAGAAAGCAGTTCAAAATTATGTTAGTGGAAGTATAGATCTACGAGCAGATTTACAAGCCCCTTGCGTCATCTATACGACACCGTTGCATCATTTCTGTGACTCAGCGACATCGTAAACAATGCACCACAATGCGACAGATTTACAACGTGATGCATCTAGTGAGATGCGTCATGTTGTAAAGCCCTGCGCTACATTATACCTGCGTCAGGTATAATGTAATCAGGGTGGGCGTTTCGTCGCAAGGAAGCCCCGTAAAAGTGACGCAGTGAAATCTACAAGCAGGCGTAAGGAGTGACGCAGCATGTTAGGTATAGGGCACCCCTGAGCATTGCTGGAGTCGCGTCACGCTTGCGACACGACTCCAGCAATGTGCTGCCCTTACGCCAGAAGATGCAACACACATCTGACTATCCTTGCGCCACGGTGCGTTGCATTGTAAATGCGACGCATCCGTGGTGGCGCAAGGGTATTCCTGCGTGTCGCATCTTTACTGGCGCATCCCTGCTAATATGCAGGGGTGCGCTAGTCCTTGTAAATCTGCCCCTCAGTTTGTAAAGGTCAGGACTTTTTAGGTCTGGCGTTAGCCAAGACCTTTTTTATTTTACTAAAATATGTGCATAATATACTTCCCTGAAAAGGCTTTTAGCCACCTCTCTTCACCTATTGGTCTGTTGTTGTGTCATTCCCATTCTTCTTCTGTCCACTTTAGCATACAGCATGGGGCAATGGGTCAGTCTTCTTAAGCCTCCAGTTACCATCATTTTTAGTGACTACATTTTGCTCTATCACAAGGTGCACATACGCACACAAGGAGTTCCAGTGCTGCCTGATGTGAAAATAGGGAGCATTTGAAGTGAGCACAGGGCACATTCCAGCTTTAATAGGTCCTGTCTCCTTCCAATGGTTCTTCAATAAAGTTTGGCCAGGAAGAAAACCAAACTTTTGTGTGTTGAATTTGCAGCACAAATGTTTTATTTAAGCACAGGTGGGGCGTAATAGAGCTTTTAGTATCCAATATTTTATACTGTGAACCCTCTTACCTTCCATTGTTCCATCATATCTTTCTTTCTTTCATTCTCTTGCTTTCTTTCTTTCCTTTTCTTTCCCTTTGCCTTCATTATTCGTTCTTTTTTGCTTCTTTCAATCCTTCTTTCCTTCTTTTTTGTCATCTTTCCCTTTTATTTACTTTTTCTTTCTTTCTTTCCTTTCTTCTTTTCTTTTTTGACTTCTTTCTCTTTCTTTTTCACAGTGTTTCCTTTTTCTTTCCTTTTTGCTTTCTTTCATTCTGCCTTTCTTTTTTCATTCTTTCTTTTTTATTCTTTCTTTCTATGCCTTCTTCCCTTATTTCTTTCCTTTTTCCCTTTCTTTCTTTTCTGCCTTTATTCCTTTCCCTTTCCTTCTTCCTTTATATCTTGCCCTCTTTACTTTTTTCCTTTTTCTTTCTTTTTTTACCTATTTTCTTTTTTCCTTTCTTTTTTTTTTCCTTGTGTCTTTGATTCTTTCTTTCTGCCTTCTTTCCTTCTTTCTTTCTTTTCTTGCCTTCTTTCATTTTTCTTTCCTTTTTGCTGTTTTCTTTCTTTTTACCTTTTTACCTTCTTTCCTCTGTCCTTATTTTTTGCCTTCTATACTTCCTTTGTTCCTTATTTCTTTCAGTTTTGCCTTCTTTCTTTCTTTGCTTTTTTCTTCTTTCTTTTTTGCCTTCTTTGGTTTTTTCATTCTTTTCATTCCTTCTTTTTGTTGCATTCTTCCTTTCTTTCCTCCTTTCTTTTTGCCTTCTTTCTTCCTTTCTTTTTTGCCCTATTTATTTCTCTTTCTTTTTTGACTTTTTTCTTTTATTCTTCCTTTTCTTTGCCTTCTTCCCTCCTCTTTCTTTTTGCCTTCCATCCTTTTTTGCCCTTCTTTCTTCCTTTTTTGTCAGCTTTCCTTTCTTTTTTGTCTGCCTTCCTCCCTTTTTTCCATTCTTTCTTTAGGTGAGGCTAGTAGCCAATGTCAGACTTATGGCTTTTTTTTAGGTCTGTCTTAGCCAAGACCTTTTGATTTTACTAAATGTATGCATAACATAGTTACTTATAGGGGTTTTCAGCAGACTTCATCCGTTAGTCTGTGATTGTGTGATTCACATTTTTATTCCACCCACTCCTGCATATGGCAAGGGGCAAAATTAGCCCACTTCAGCCATGTAATGTGTACTTTATTAAGACCAGATAAAAACGTTTTTTTTAACTTAATGATGGCCTGGCAGCTTCCTGAACAATTAAGTTTTGCATAAACCATGGCAAAACAAAACAAGAATTGCCAAAACGCTAGCGGTCAACGCCAGACCTATTGGATTTGCCAGTGCTTTTTTTAAGTGTGTAATGTTTCTTGTGTATAGCCAATCAAATATCCTTTCTGTTGTGTAGTGATCATATAGGCCCTTTCTGTTTTTTGGTTTCTTATGGATCTGCAGAGGGTTTCCAGTTCCAGTCGATTTCAGAAGGCGGGATTGGCATTTTGAATGCCGTAGTACTGAGTATGAGAACAGAAAACACCTGGAATTTCTGGTGAGTTTAATGGGAAAACGTATTCTATTCTAGAATGTAGTTTGAAGTAGGCCTAATGTAAGAACTGCAAAAAATAGCTGTTCAGTTACTTTTAAATTTCATCACAAGGCTGAATGGAATGTAGAAAAGAATCCTTCAGGGTATTGAGGTGACAGAGAAACCAAAACATTGGGGGTGGCGAGATAGTAGTCAACAATTACTACTCAACAAATTGAACACAAATGAATTATGAGATGTAGATGCAGAAAGGCAATTGTTCTCATATAATTCCATGTTCAGCTGTAAAAAAATGGCACTCCATCTCTATCAATCTACTCTACCTATTTCTAATATAATTTAGCTCTCTTTAGCAATGAAAATTCCCACCCACACACAGTTGGGTTTTCCTGTCCCTAATGGTGTTTGTCGATGAACAATAAGGGGCATATTTACGTTCCCTGGCGCATCCCTGCAAATCAGCAGGGATGCGCCAGGGAAGATGCGACACGCAAGTTTGCCCTTGCGCCACCGCCGATGCGCCGCATTTACAATGCGGCGCGCCGTGGCGCACAGAATGGCAGATGCGTGTCGCATCCCCCGACGGAAAGGCGGGGCATTGCTGGAGTTGCGTCGCAAGCGCGACGCAGCTCCAGCAATGCTCGGGGGGTGCCCTATCCCTAACATGGTGCGTCAATCCTTACGCCTGCTTCAAGCAGGCGCAGGGTTTTGACGCAGCATGGGCGTAAAAGTGACTCAGTGAAATCTTGTAGATTTCACTGCGTCACTTTTACGTGGCGTACCTGCGAGGGAACGCCCACCCTGCGCTGGAACGCCCACATGAAACCTGACGCAGGTTTCATGTGGCGCAGGGGTTTACATCGTGACGCATCTCCCTAGATGCGTCACGTTGTAAATATTGCGCAACGTGGCGCATGGTTTGCGTCGCCGCTGCGTCACGTGAGTGACGCAACGGCGGCGCAAAAGTGGCGCAAGGGGCTTGTAAATATGCCCCTAAGTGTACAGCTGTCTCCAAAAGCGTCAGCTATTTTGTTGCCACTTATGGGTGCATCAGGCACAGTCGGTGTGCTTTTCAACACAACTATTGTGGCTTTCAAAAACCGCTCTCCCCGTGGTTTTTCCACCAATGTTTAAATCTGTTTGCCCCGGATTCAAATGCTGAAATTGTAAGTATACCGACGCCCAACCCTCTGCAACCCATTCACTAGCACCTATCCTGCTGCAAGTGAATACAACGTTGTGCAGGCTTTTCTTTAATCAAGGGGTTTGTGTATTTGCTCAACCCACATTCCCGAAAATTATGCAAAATTATGCTTAAGCTTCTCCAACCTATGCAGTCCATTCCCTGGCTCCTAGCCAAGAGGTTTAAAAAGTTTATGTCCATTTACTTCTGTTACAAAGCTTTTTCTATGAATACCCTACCTTTCTTTCAGAGGCTCCTCCCAAAATATACCTGTAACATCTCACTGAGTTCAAATGAGTTATATCTTTTAAGGGCTCCTTGCGGGTCAGGCTAGAGCTGGAGAGAGCGGGAAGACGTTCTCTGTTGCAGCTCGGTTACTGTGGAACGCCCTACCTAATAGCTTGATAGAAAGAAATCTGATTTAATTGAGAAAAGAGCTTAAAGCCTTTCTCTTTTACGTAATACACTGAAGGCTTATTTTTGTATCTTGCTGTGATTCCCGCAAAGCCTTCAGGTGTCATTTTGCAGCCTATAAGTGATTACTTACTTATTCAGTTCAGTTCAGTTCAAAATCTTTATTTCGGTTCTTTTAAATCATAAAAGATGCATAAAAATACGTACAATTTTAAATACAAATACAAATAGTCCAAATAAAAACCTATGCGAGCAATTTATACAAAGAGATACAATGGAAAGGGATCTGTATGTCCCTACTATGTTAAAACATAAATACTAATATAAATATGCTAAAAAGGCATCAATGATTAAAAAGAGGAAAACTCATGGTATTAGGCTTGCATTCCACGTCCTTTTTAAGAAACTCCAGTATTGTTAGAATATAAGACAATTAATAACTTTGTGTCTGCTAATACATAGTACAGTACCATTCCCCGTGTCTTTTCATTATAGACAACTATATTGTTTCAAAAATTCCGAGAAAATACGGACAATACACTACAGCTTAAGACCTGCTTTAGCTCTTAAAAAACTAACTGCTAGCAAAAATCTACTAACGCCAAAGACAATAACCTGTGCAGTTTCAGTCTTTAGAATTCTTTCCGCCTCTTTGCATGATCTCATTCCTAGGATTAAACAAATCGGTTTGATCCATTTTTTCCTAGCCTTAACATATACAGGACAGAAGAAAAGAAAAGAATATGCAACTCATTTTCTTTGGCTTTACCTGAACATAAAGTACACAAATCATCGATATTTTCAGTGTGTTTACTGGCCCAACTTGCTACAACTGTATTAATGTTCATTATGCCATATCTAAATTTCATATATAATGTTTTTGCAAGTTGAGGGCGTACTTCGTCCAAGAAAGGCTCAAAATATGCCACATCTTTGAACAAAAGGAACCTTGTTGTTAACGCCCCTCCTGCTGAATCATGTAGCATGCTACTTTGAATGTAGGCCCAGAAAGTAGATTTTAATACCTTTTTAGAGGCTTGGGTCAATAAAGACGGGTCATCCCAAAACTGGGATAAGCCAATCTTTTTCAACCATAAACAAACATGTCTAAGCCATGTGATACTTTTGTTCTGATCCAATTTTATAATTTCTTCTAAACCGACCTTATAATCTAGCAACTTTGGTGTTGACCAAAGTCTTACCCATAATGTAAGAGGTCTTAAAATTGCATAGTGATCAGTCCGTTTTATATTCAGGTCCAAAATAATTGGGATTAGTGGTGTGCGTACCGGAAGACTTAAAAGTGCTCTATAGAATTTGTTTTCTCCCACCTCGAAATTCTTTTTGCAGACGGGTCCCCATATTTCAGCCCCATATAATGCTGCAGATTGGGCTTTGTATTTGAACACCTCCAATGCTGGAGAAACAGCTTTAGTAAAACTGTTTCCATGCCTTTTCATAATAGGCAACGCATTTTGTGTCAAGGTTATCTTACTTTTTTCTATTTGGGTCTTCCATGATAATTTAGTATCCAAGGAAATACCCAAATAGCTAATACTCTGTACGTACTCCAACTTTTGACCATTCAAAACTATGTTTTCCCGAAATGTTTTGTGGGGATTTATGGCCATGTATTTAGTCTTACTAATGTTAATTTCAAGGCCTTTAATGTTACAATACGTATGGAACGAATCTATTAAACATTGTAGTCCCTTGGGTGTTTGCGATATTAATATCGTATCGTCAGCGAATAAAAGTGCTGGCACCAATTCACCCCTTAATTTTGGTGCATCATTTTTACAGCCATTCAGAAATTTCGGAATATCGTTAACGTATAATGAGAATAATGTGGGTGCCAGTACGCATCCTTGGCGAACGCCCCGTTTTATGGGGATTGGTCCTATTAGTTCGCCCCTTGGACCCCATCTAACCTTCGCGTAATTATTTTCATGTAGCCTCATAATCTGTTCGAGTAGGTTAGCTGGCAACCCTTGACATCTCAGTGACTCCCATAACAAAGCCCGTGGGATAAGATCAAACGCAGCCTTTAGATCTACAAAGGCAACGTAAAGATGACCCTTTCTTAAGTTCACATATTTCCAACATATACAAGAAAATCTAAAGACCTGATCTTGAAATTTAGAAAGTATAGTGTTCTCCTCAATCCATATATTTATGTGATTTAAAATATGCCTTGCAAAAACTTTCTGTAAAATATCAATTAAACTGATAGGGCGATAATTTATTGGGTCACAGCGATTACCCTTTTTAAAAATTGAAAAAATTTCCACCCCTTTCCATGTTTCTGGAATTTCTGTGCCCGCTGCTATGGCGTTGCATAGATAGTTAATATAGGGGCCCCAGACACTGATATTGTGCTTGAATAAATCTCCCGGGATTTTATCAGGTCCGGGCGCTTTCCCTAAATTAACTGCATTGATCGCCAATATTGTTTCTTCTAGATCAAAAACTAATTTGTCTTCATTTGGACTGGGTAGTAACCCGGCATTAGGTAAGACCATGTCACTATCTGGTGCTGCATACAGCCTTGAGAAGTGGTCAACCCAAGTGGCTGCATCAAGATAAACGTCCTTTACTTCCTTCCCTGTTTTGTTCCCTTTGGCCACTAGCCTCCAAAAGCCCAATTGGTCCTAATTTTTAGCTGCTGTAAGGAGATCGGACCAATTTTCATCATCCCAAGTTTTTTTGGCCTTCTCAAGAGTTTTCCTATATTTGATCCTGGTATCCTTTATGTTAGACAAACTACCATTTTTTATTGCCAATAATAATTCTGTCTTAACATTACGACAACCCTTGTCGTACCAAGGATTTGCTTCACTACTGAGAGTTTTTACTTCTCCATTCTTCCTTTTTGACATTTTAGTCACTATCGGAACCAATGCTGTCAGTAAATGTTTATGTAGCTCTAGGAATAAATCTTTCCCTAGTAGTAGATTTGAATGGGGACCAAAAATATCGGCAAATGTATTATAAATTTTTGCCAATACCTCGCTATGCTCTAATATATGTGCCCATTTTAGAGAACGGCGATTATTACTAACTATAATATCGTCAGGGCTCACGTCTAAACTCTCAGTATTCTGCGAAGCGATACCAAAGGGGATGATGGACGGAGCGCTTGAGCTAATCAAACACTCACCCCCAGGCAACTGATCTGGGTTTAATCCATCATCATTCTTTAGCTCACTTCACCACCCCAGTTCAGACATGGCCATATGCAAATCAGTCTGACCCTGTGCCTCATGGGAACAGTCCAGCCCGAACTGCCAAGCCATGTCTTCCCTGGACCGGAAACAAGCATCCTGGGACCGGTTTCTGGCTATTCAGCCGTCATCAGCCAGGCTAGCTTGAATCCAGTGGCAAAGTGAGCAAGGGACCCACGTCTGGGCATACCCTGCCAACTTAGGGCGAACAAAGCGATACCAAAGGGGATGATGGACGGAGCGCTTGAGCTAATCAAACACTCACCCCCAGTCAACTGATCTGGGTTTAATCCATCATCATTCTTTAGCTCACTCCACCACCCCAGTTCAGACATGGCCATATGCAAATCAGTCTGACCCTGTGCCTCATGGGAACAGTCCAGCCCGAACTGCCAAGCCATGTCTTCCCTGGACCGGAAACAAGCATCCTGGGACCGGTTTCTGGCTATTCAGCCGTCATCAGCCAGGCTAGCTTGAATCCAGTGGCAAAGTGAGCAAGGGACCCACGTCTGGGCATACCCTGCCAACTTAGGGCGAACAAAGCGATACCAAAGGGGATGATGGACGGAGCGCTTGAGCTAATCAAACACTCACCCCCAGTCAACTGATCTGGGTTTAATCCATCATCATTCTTTAGCTCACTCCACCACCCCAGTTCAGACATGGCCATATGCAAATCCGTCTGACCCTGTGCCTCATGGGAACAGTCCAGCCCGAACTGCCAAGCCATGTCTTCCCTGGACCGGAAACAAGCATCCTGGGACCGGTTTCTGGCTATTCAGCCATCATCAGCCAGGCTAGCTTGAATCCAGTGGCAAAGTGAGCAAGGGACCCACGTCTGGGCATACCCTGCCAACTTAGGGCGAACAAAGCGATACCAAAGGGGATGATGGACGGAGCGCTTGAGCTAATCAAACACTCACCCCCAGTCAACTGATCTGGGTTTAATCCATCATCATTCTTTAGCTCACTCCACCACCCCAGTTCAGACATGGCCATATGCAAATCAGTCTGACCCTGTGCCTCATGGGAACAGTCCAGCCCGAACTGCCAAGCCATGTCTTCCCTGGACCGGAAACAAGCATCCTGGGACCGGTTTCTGGCTATTCAGCCGTCATCAGCCAGGCTAGCTTGAATCCAGTGGCAAAGTGAGCAAGGGACCCACGTCTGGGCATACCCTGCCAACTTAGGGCGAACTAAGCGATACCAAAGGGGATGATGGACGGAGCGCTTGAGCTAATCAAACACTCACCCCCAGTCAACTGATCTGGGTTTAATCCATCATCATTCTTTAGCTCACTCCACCACCCCAGTTCAGACATGGCCATATGCAAATCAGTCTGACCCTGTGCCTCATGGGAACAGTCCAGCCCGAACTGCCAAGCCATGTCTTCCCTGGACCAGAAACAAGCATCCTGGGACCGGTTTCGGACTAACAGCCCTCATCAGCCAGGCAAGCTTGAATCCAGTGGCAAAGTGAGCAAGGGACCCATGTCTGGGCATACCTTGCCAACTTAGGGCGAACAAAGCAAACACAAGGAGATGATGGATGGAGCGCTGAACCTTTTCAGAACTCACCCCCAGTCAGTATTCTGCGAGGCAGAAGGGAGAAACTCATCAAGGAATGACAATTGAAGGGGACGATGGTCACTCTCTATTCTCGGGACCACTTTTAGATCGATTACATAAGGCCAAACATCAAATGATACCATTATGTAATCTATTTTACTCCGGGATTTACCCCTACAGAATGTATGGGCCTTTGGCGTATCTGATGGTAAGCGGCCATTGCATGCTCTCAAGCCATACCCGGCCGCCAGTCTCATAATTTGAACCGCTGCCACCGAGCACGGCACTGTGTTAGTGCTATCTAGCGCGGGAATGTTATTAGCGATGTCCTCATCTTCAAAAATATTACAGAGCCCTACAATTGGTTCAAAATTACAATTTAGATCCCCACCTATTATTATGCCTGTTTTTATATCTAATAAATTTAGAATAGAGTCCATATGTTCAATTACCAATGACTCTTTCGAGGCTAAGCTAGGTCTATTATAGACATTAAATAAATGCAGCACCCTTCCAACTTTAGTTGCAATTTTTACACCAACTATATCTTGTGATTTCATGCGCAGTTGGGTGATTTCAATATCGAGGGTTACTTTTATCCATATTACAAGGCCCCCTGAAGGCCTCCCCCTTGCTGATGGAATTGCATCCACATTAAATGTCTTATAGCCTGCTCTGTGTGGGGTTTCTAGGGCCCAAGTCTCCTGTAAGAGACAAATATCGCTCTGTTCAATATATTCATTCCAATCTGCATCCCTGAGGTTCTTGCAGAGTCCCGCTATATTCCACGAAATGAAACAAAGCCCTGCTAAGTTACTAGCTATAATAGCTATCTTGGGCTCAGCTATCAAAATACAACTTGTATTATATATATCATTTGTCATTGTGACCTCATCTGGCGGCTTTAATACAACACGTTGGATAACAGGTACAATTCCAACACCATCCCACTCTTTCCGCTCTTGTAAATCTTCCTGGGTCTCTTCCTGTATATTCCAGTTTTTTAAGATAAGTGGCCCCTCTATATTTGAGGCAATGTCTTGATTCCCTAATGCCTTGCCTTCCATCGTTCCAGATAATACTTCCCTTGGGAATTCTGCGATTTGTAGTCAATCGACAGCCTCCAAGGATGTTAATTCCTGGTATCTGTTAAAAATAGATAAGGGGGGAATATTATCATACTCAAACTCAATCTTCCCACTGGCTGGCCTGTAAAAATAACCCAGGGGTAAGGCATGGATACAAGTACTCTGCACCATAGACTCCTCATGCGCTCTTAACAGATTACGGACCAAATATGGACACCTGAAGTTTATAACAATACAATCCCCTTGTATGTTCTTAATGGAATCACCTACCCACCCTACCCTGCGAACCATTAAGATGTCATTCATTTTTTGAGGATTACATTTTTTAAACTTGGATAACCAGTCAACAGTTTTATTTCTGAGATTGTGCCAAGATTCTTTTTGTTCTCTTTTCAGGGTAGGGACGCCGGCTAGTATCAAAACATATGGACACGCAGCTGGGGGTAATTTTAGGATGTCTGTATTAGAAATTAAATCAGTTCCTCTTGGGCTATATACTGTCCCTACACTATTACCCATATTTGAATGATCAGCAACCACCTCAATTCGAGAACCAACATTTCGACCTACCTCCCCAATTTCTGTTGGCTTTGAACTAACCCTCACAATTCGACCCCTACTAAGTGTGTCAGTTCTAGCTTGCTCTGAAATTTGTTCACCACATATATCATTCTTTCTACTTATAGATACATTTCTAGCTTCAGCTATTAATTTTGCCCCTTCCTCAAATGTTCTTTTACCATCCTCAATTAGAATACCTAATTGGTCTACGGCCAAGTTTAACGGGTCTATTTTTCCATCCAGAACCCCAAATTTAATGTCCATACGTTCATTAATCTTGGTCTGTATATGATCTAATGCGGTTTTAAGAATGGCCTCGACAGTTTGTTCTACTGTCCCAACACCCTCACTAAATAAAGCAGAACAAGAAGTACAGTCAGTCTCAGTTTGTGTACTAACAGTATTACATAAGGACACCTCTTGTTCATGCTCATCTATGATTTCCTTGGATGAGCTAACTGTTCCCCCTTGTTTCTGTTTTATTACACCATTCTTAGAACCGTTTTTTTACTCTCTGTGTCTGCTTAGTTTTTCCTTTTAGGGCTCCCACCTGTTTTGAAACTCGTAGTCTCGACGATATTCCAGGCCTATTAATTTCAGCTGAGTTGGGAGACAACGGCATACTTAGGGGCCGATTCCGATTCGGGCCGGAAATCTCTCCGACCGAGCCGGACCCGGAGAGATTTCCGACCGAATCGGACTCGGGCAGTCCGACCGATCGAGTACGATGCGCACGCATGCCATCGGACTCGAGTCGGTCGGACTCCCATTGAAGTCAATGGGAGCCTGTCGTACAACGCGTACGCGGGCTCCCATTGACTCAATGGGTGCGAGGCGGACAAAGGCGCCCCCTACAGCGTGTACCCGGTGAAGCGATTCACGCCGTACTCGCACAGGTTGGGGGGACCCATGGGTCCCCCCTGTGTGCGACTCGCGCGCCTACGCGTACAGGGGGGTCCGACGCGGACCCCCAAAGTCCGGCTCCGACAGCTTTTTCGAGCCGGACGGCGCGAGTCGATCGGACTGCTCGCGGCACGCATCGTACTTACCTGGCCGGGAAACGTCTCCATAGCGCGGTGCGAGTCGTGTCCATGAGAGTCGGTCGGAGCGTGTTGAAGCCGCGTTCGAGTCGGTCGGAGTTTTCGCGGGTGCCTGCATCGTACTCGCTCGGCCGGACCCGCGTACGATTCGGTCGGGAAACAGGGCTCCGAATCGGATCCGGTAAATCCGAATTCGATTCGGAGCCCTACCGGCCGAGATCGGAATCGACCCCTTAGTGTGGATACTACAACATGAGTGTTTTGATCAACAGGGGGAGTTGGTGTTCGACCACTCAAATTTGGTTGTATCGTGTTAGTTGTTATTGGTGAACTAACTTGTCTATATGTTGGTAACCTGGCTGGGTCAAGTGACAACCTTCTCTCTGCTAGTTCAATTTCGTGGCTTAAAAGAGACTCAGCTCGTATGATGAAGGCATCAAGGGTGCCAGCAGCACCCTTTCGCTTATTCATGATTATATATTTCCTTACTGAGCCAATATGTAACCCCAAGCAGCAGAAACGTAATTGCAACTAAAACAGTGACTGATTTTATGCACTAACCCTAAGAAATAAACCAAACTTAACTTTTGCCCCTTCAACCCCCTTCAGACTCTACCAGGCAAATGCTTACCCCGAAACATATATATAATTAGTTCTTGGGGGGGTGGTCCAGTCCAGTCCCAGACAGTCGCGGACGGGCGCTGTGGGAGCCCTAGCCCCATTTTATGCGCCTCCTGGCACGAAGCGCGGCGTCAGCGCAGCGAGGAATGACGGGCAATGTAGTCCTCAGATCCCCCAAGCGTCAGCAACACAATGGCGGCACTCGGCACTTGGCGTCCGTGCAGCAGGGAACAAGCAGGCAGGAGACAACAGTGGGCGGCAGCAGGTATAGACTCTCAAGAACGGACTGCTTTATGTAGAGGCCTCTTATTCACAGGAACATTCACAACACAGAGGATGGCCAAAATATCCGATGGTGATAAGGGTTTCCAGGTCTCCCTGCAAGCAGACTCCAAGTCCTACACAAGTGCCCACGGCCGCAAATGAAAGGGGGATGGCCCTGCCCTGCCTCTTCCTGGCAATGACGGGCAAGGACGGGCCCGCCCTTGGCCCGGGCGCTGCCCGCGCGCGTCCCGCGCTGCGGGAGGGCGACAGCGCTTTTGATGGGGCTGGAGGCGCTGTTGTGACGCTGCTTCCCCGCACCGGGCAGGGGCTGCTGGGAATTGTAGGCCGTTCCCCTCACGGCAATGGATTAAGGTACGGAGCCGTTCCCCTCACGGCGTTTGAAGGTGTCGTCCAAGCTGTTCCCCTCACAGCGGTGCAGTGGTCTCTCGGGCAGTTCCCCTCACGGCAAGTAACAGGCGCCGGTAAGCGCGTCCCGCGCTGCAGGAGGGCGGCAGCGCTTTTGATGGGGCTGGAGGCGCTGTTGTGACGCTGCTTCCCCGCACCGGGCAGGGGCTGCTGGGAATTGTAGGCCGTTCCCCTCACGGCAATGGATGAAGGTACGGAGCCGTTCCCCTCACGGCGTTTGAAGGTGTCGTCCAAGCTATTCCCCTCACAGCGGTGCAGTGGTCTCTCGGGCCCTTCCCCTCACGGCAAGTAACAGGCGCCGGTAAGCGCGTCCCATGCTGCGGGTGGGCGGCAGCACTTTTGATGGGGCTGGAGGCGCTGTTATGACGCTGCTTCCCCGTACCGGGCAGGGGCTGCTGGGAATTGTAGGCCGTTCCCCTCACGGCAATGGATGAAGGTACGGAGCCGTTCCCCTCATGGCGTTTGAAGGTGTCGTCCAAGCTATTCCCCTCACAGCGGTGCAGTGGTCTCTCGGGCCCTTCCCCTCACGGCAAGTAACAGGCGCCGGTAAGCGCGTCCCGCGCTGCGGGAGGGTGGCAGCGCTTTTGATGGGGCTGGAGGCGCTGTTGTGACGCTGCTTCCCCGCACCGGGCAGGGGCTGCTGGGAATTGTAGGCCGTTCCCCTCACGGCAATGGATGAAGGTACGGAGCCGTTCCCCTCACGGCTTATTCAAAATATGACAATGGAATCATGCCTCATTCTAAGCCATTTATGCGTTAGCAATTAATACTATGTGCTTCATAAAATGTATTTTTGTTTTGCACTTTTTAACTAGCAGCTGTAACCCACCCTCTTCCTAGTGCTGCTTAACCACATGCTTGTATCCAGCTTTGCTGGGGTTCGTAAGCCTGTTTTTGATTGTCTCACCCTTGGTGACATATTTGTTTGGGTGAAATAGTGTGTTGTGGTACCAAAACTATTAGCACAAAGATTTAATAAACAATTCATTTTAGCTTAGCAAACAATCACATTTGTGTTAACTGTTGGCTGTAGTCTTCCTGCAAGAAAGTGAAAGTTGCAATATAAGTCGTTCGTATCTTGGCTATGTCCTTAAAGAGACAACAAAGCCTGGGGATAGCACACTAGGGACCAGATGTACGACCATTCAATTTTGCGAGTCGCAAATTGCGTCGAATTGCGACTCGCAAAATTGAATGTACAACAGTGTCTCAGACACTGTTTGCGATTCCTAATGGGGTCACAAATTGCATACCTCATTAATTTTCATGAGGCAGTCGCAATT
Source organism: Calotriton arnoldi (assembly GCA_963921515.1). NCBI lineage: Eukaryota > Metazoa > Chordata > Amphibia > Caudata > Salamandridae > Calotriton > Calotriton arnoldi. The sequence goes on along the minus strand of CAWUFW010001485.1, from coordinate 2,508,340 downwards.
TGCGACCCCATTGGGAATGGCTAGCACTCCCAGGGATGGTGGCCTGCTGGGGTCAGCAAACCACCATGTCTGTGACTGCTTTTTAAATAATGCAGTTTTTTTATTTAAATGCAGCTCATTTTCCTTAAAGGAAAACGGGATGCATTTAAAAAAGAAATATGAAACTTTTCACTTTAATTTTTTAAGAGCAGGCATTGGTCCCTGGGGCCACTGCTTGCTCTTAAAAAATATTTTTGCACACACTCAAAAAGGGGAAGGGGTCCCTAGGGACCCCTTCCCATTTGCGAGGGGTTTACCACCTACATGAAGTAGGTGGTAAACTGCAAGTGTTTTGCGGCCGCAAATGCGGTCCCAAAACAATAGTATATTGCATTGACACTCGCTATTAGGAAAGGATGCCCCTTCCTAATAGCGAGAGTTGCAAACGCTATTTTGCGAGTCAGTGACTCGCAAAATAGCGTTTGTACAAGCAAGAACCTTTTTTGCGGTCACAAACGGCCCGATCTCCCGTTTGTGACCGCAAAAAATGGTCGTACATCTGGCCCTTGGTCAGGACTAGCAGGCCAAGCATGCAAAGAACAGATAGCCAGAATATTCCTTGACCAAGGTATTATTTTATTGTTTAAGCTTGTACATCAGCAGGCATAGTGATCACCAGGAGAATGATAAAGACAGCTACATTATCAGGGAGTCACCGGCCAATACAAAAGCCCAGCTACGGGTGATCCATTTTAATGACCTTTCACTAGCATCACCTCTCTAATATGAAGAGGCCACAGATCATCAGGACACACAGGGGCAGATTTACAAGCCCCTTGCGACACTTTTACGCTGCCATTGCGTCACTTTTGTGACGCAGCGGCGGCGTAAACCATGCGCCACGTTGCGACTTATTTACAACGTGACGCATCTAGGCAGATGCGTCACGTTGTAAAGCACTGCGCCACATGAAACCTGCGTCAGATTTCATGTGGGCGTTCCATCGCAGTGTGGGCGTTCCGTTGGAGGAAAGCCTCGGAAAAGTGACGCAGTGAAATCTACAAGATTTCACTCAGTCACTTTTCCGACGCCGCTGCGTCAAAACCTTGCGCCTGCTTGAAGCAGGCGTAAGGCGTGACGCAGCATGTTGGAGATAGGCCGGGTTGGAACAGTGCTGGAGTTGCGTCGCGCGCGACACGACTCTCGCACTACGCCAAACTTACGCCGGCAGATAGGTCACGCATCTGCCTATCCGTGCGCCACAGCGCGCCGCATTGTAAATGCGGCGCATCCATGGTGGCGCACGGGTAGTTTTGCATGACGCATCTTTCATGGCGCATCCCTGCTGATTTGCAGGGATGCGCCAGAAGTTGTAAATCTGCCCCACAGTGCTTAATTTCTAAGAGAATAAATTCTGGTGCCCAAAGTTCTGCTGAGAAGCTCGAGGCCGGTACTATTACATTTTGGCGCACCAAATACCAATGCTAGGTAGCCCTGAATCCAGCTTAGTACTGTTTAATCTACTATGAGACACTCCCTGCCCATTTACACTCACTCTGGCAGGTTCCTGCTTTCTCCCTTTTGGGTCGGGGGCACAACACCTTTGTTACGATTTTTCCATTTTTCTCTTCCTCCTTCCTTCCTCTTTTTGTGTGTTTTTCTCTCTTGCTCTTCGCAAATGTCTGATGAGGAAAAATAAGTGCGGCCCCAACAAAATGTGTACCGGTGAACCACACCAGCAACCAAGGCTGAAATTAGGTGATGGGAACACATAAAGCAACCAAAGGCCACTTTTCAGAATATGCTAAAATTGGCGGAGACGTGGCCATAACAGAGGATAAAGAATCATGTAGCCAGTAGGTATGGCACATAACAGCTAACAGGAACAAATCAATGGTTTCATATTGTAATAACAGCGCAATTATAGAGAGACAGTGGTCTATCTCTCCACTGACTCCACCGCTTCTTTTCCCATACAGCTCCCATTATCAAAATGTGTTTTGGGGGCTGAGCTCTGGAAGGTGCACCATATTCAATTATTAACCTGGTGTCCTACTAACATACGAGCCTTGGTTAAGTCTCAAACATTTGCTCACACATAGTGATTGAAAGCATACACATTTGGTTATTTAATTGTAAATGGTTGGTGATGGAACTTGGTTTCCCTGATAATAAACACAAAACAAATCAATCCTCTGAATCATTGATTCATTGATTATCACCACTCGTTACAAACTTTAGCTGCACAAAGGACTATTGTAAAAAAAAAAAAATCTTTTCCTGTTTCTCTTACTCTCTCTGAATGATTTTCAGCGGGCCTGTCACCAAGATCTCAGACAGAGATGCTTTCTCTTGCAGAGCACTTTCATTTTCCCAGAATATATGTGTCGATATTTTAACCTCCTCCTTTAGCCAAAAAAGAGTATTTTTTTACTTTTTACCCTTGGATTTTCGTCATATATCTGGGTTCTGCCGCCAATAGCAAACATCACATTCGCATTACAGTGGCGACTAAACTGTTGTTACAATCTGGGAGGAGTTTAGTTGCCCTGCTTCCCAGGATTGGCTGCAGCCAGCCAATGATTTACAACATTGTTGCCAACCTCTTAGATAAAGATCACAGCAACAAGGTAAATTTATTTGCTTCCCTCGTCAAAGACATAATGCAAAACATAACAGGAGATCAAAGTATGAAATTTGTTTTCACAATCCACTTATTCCCTTATCACGTCTTAGATAACACTCAACAGGAACACGCAGCTTCCACTTACAATATGATTCTTGGCAGCTTTAGGTTCAGCCTGGACAACCAGGGAACAGCCTGTTCCGCTTCTCTGTGTATCAGTGGGTGAGCTCTACCCTACATCAACTGAGAAGATAATTTCATCTCATTGTGTTGTATCTTTTGAGTGCTGACTACAGCACTTAGGAATTTTAATGAATGGCTCAGCCCTATTTAAGCATCTCAAAATACACAACTTTGAGTCATCCTTTTAAGAGTCTCAGAAACGAATGAGGCATCCAAGTCACTTGAAGCTGGAGCTCGCGTAGAGCAGCCGGACTGACACAAAACCCTAGGGATTAGATCACAGCGAGAGATCTCTCTTACTGTATACTGAACCTTGGATCTTTTGTATGTACCATTTAATCCTCGCCGCCGCCTGATGCTTCCTTGGGTTCCACGCGGAGTGTTCTTACACAAAAGGTATGACAATGATGGCGGACAACGGATCAAACAAACATTTTCCCCATCATTCTTCACAATGGATTTTTTAAGGATTAGACTACATAAATTACTTCCATTTCACTTTGCTGTTATGGAGAGTAGCGTGAAAATGTATGCGTGTAGTCGGCCACTTACTTCACAGTAACTTATTTGAAAAATTAGAGCCTGAAGAAAAAATCTTGTGTTTAGATCATTTAAAAGGAGTAATTTTCTGGGAAATAAATAGTTTATAGGAAAAAGTATAAAGGAACTGAGCTTAAATCATTTCTTTGACCAAACGCAAATGCCTTTTTTTGGATATAGTCAGAAAGACTAGAGCAGTGTAATTATGTAGCCTAAGGGGGAGATTTACAAAAAAGTCACGCAACGCAGAGCAGCCCCCGTGAGGCTGCGCTGCGTTGCGTGACAGGGAGGGAGCAGGAGAGCGCCATATCTTCAAAGATATGGCTATCTCCTCCCCTTTCCCTTGCGCCTCCGCTGATTACAACTGCCGTGCGCCATGCACACACCTTAGCGCCGCAGCGCTAGGGTGTGTGCATGAGTCTAGCATAGGTTTTGTACAGGAAGGGTACCCTTCCTGTACAAAATACTATGCTAGACATAAGGGAAAGCTTTTCCCACTTTGTATGCATGCTGCACAGTGCAGCACGCATCCAAAGTCGGAAAAGGAAGGAGAAATGAAAGCATTTCTCCTTCCTTGCGCCTAGTTGAAAAGGGCGCAGTTTTCTCACGCTAAACCCAATCTACTGTTTTTAGTAAATTAGGTTTAGCGTGAGAAACCTTGGGTGGTTGCATGGGAACGCCCATGCACCACCCTTTGTACACCTCCATTGCGCAAAGTAACGCGAAGCAGCGCATTGCGCTGCTTCGCATTACTTTTACGTTATTTCCAGTAAATTGCAAAAAAAAGATTTTGCGTCGTTTTGCTCCACTTTTGTGATGCAAACACGGCGCAAAAGCTTAGTAAATCTCCCCCGTAGTGTTTACCATGCGAATATGAATTTGCCAAACTGGCTACGTTAACCTGGAGCATAATTTGCAGATTAAAAATAATGTATTTAACTCAAAAACATTCAAAGTGATTACAATTGGTACGTATGGGGTGTAATGCCATGCCAGACTTTTTAAGAGAATAAGCTCGTCACCTTCAGTTGCTGATTGCTGTAACAAGCCATTTATCAGTGAAAAGTTGCAAAGATTTTGCAAAGATACTCATTTAGTAGACCTGGGGAAGGACTTTTGTCTGCAGCAGGATTAAAAATCCTAAATATGCAAATGTAATTCAAATAGGGTGGTTAGAATTATTTTTCTTTTGTCATGTTTTTTCTTGTTTCACTTGTAACAAAAATCCATGTTCATATCACAAACACTGTTCTCAAAGCTTCAGCTATTCAATGGGACTTCAAATATGTGGCATCTATTTTGAAGTCTCTTTTCTTAAACCTTAAAGTACTAACTAGTGAGACACATAATAAATATTAAGGGCCTGAGTCATAAAGGTAAACTTACACTTTTGTGTACGTTTACTCTATTTCGGTATTCACAATCTGAGATTTAATAGTAACTTTACGCCAATTAAAAGAGAGGCCATTTATGCAACTAGAAAAGGCAAACTATGTGGCAAATATGCAGCATCAGTGCAATTAGAAAACATTCTGCAGAAGCGGATAATACAAATAGGGCCTGATTCCCAAAGGTAAACTTACACTTTTGTGTAAGTTTATTCTCTTTCGCCATGTACAAACTCCAATTTAATAGTAACTTTATAACTGCGGAGGCTCCGCAGTCGGGACGGAGAACTCCACACATAAAAAAATCCTATCTTTTTATTTGTGGAGATGGAACACTATACACATTCAGCAGCTCCTCTTCAAAATGTTGTTCACCAATAATTACTAATTTTGTCTTGCATGGAAGCACAGCAATACCATTTTTTTTAACACTAAGGGGCTTATTTACAAGCCCCTTGCACGGCCGGTATGCCACTTTTTCCCATATTAAAAGTGATGCACCGGTCGCACAAGGGGCTTGTAAATAAGCCCTTAAGGGTTCTGTTTGCTAAATTCTCATGCAAAGCAGCACAGCAGCCAAAAATGCTATGCTGCATTGCGTGAGAAGGAGAGAGAAGGACAGCGCCATATCCAGAGAGATATGGTAATCTGATCCTCTTGCTGGTGCACAATCAGGCTGCCGAGCACCACACACAAACCTTTGCACCATAGTGCAAAGGTGTCTGCGTGAGTCTAGTATATGCCTTGTCCTGAAAGGGTACCCATCCAATACAAAATATTATGCTTACCATAACTTTAAAACATCCTACTTTTTATGTGTGCTGTACAGTGCAGCACACATACAAAGTTGGAAAAGAAATAGTCCTTCCCTCAGTATTTTTAGGTCGAGCCTAGCCGCAGCGTGCATGCGCTGCTCGCTCTGCGAGACTGCTGTAGTAGAGTATGGGAGAGAAGCCGCACCCACTCTCCTCCCACATTTTTCATTGGCTTGTGTCATTGTCTTTCGTAAATACTGCCTTCGGATTCGTTAATAGGCTTGTTAGTCCCTCCTTAGTACGGCCGTGTATTAGTTTGTCACCTCCCATGGCTACTGGCCTCCTTGCTTTGGTTGTTAAACAGGACCTCTTATTTAGTCTGTAAGCACTATTTACTTTATTGAGTTTCTCTTACTGCAGGCCGGACATGCGCTGCTTCAGCTGAAACAGCTTGTGTTTTTTTAACCCGGCATTATCTCGTGTCTGTTTCAAACCCCTCCCCCCCAAGTAAAATGGATTTAGAAATGATTAGCGAATTACGTCATGTGAATTCCAGGTAGCACATAATCGTGTGCTGAAGCTGACAACAGCATATCTGTGTTACATGTCATCTGCACTAAGCCACCTGACAGGTTGTTTTCAAAAGCCTGTTTTATTAACAACAACAGCACCACCAATACCACCACCACCAATACCACCAATACCACCACCACCACCAATACCACCACCACCAATTCCACCACCACCACCAATACCACCACAACCAATACCAATACCACCACCACCAATACCACCACCACCAATATCACCACCACCACCAATAACACAACCAATACCATCACCACCACCAATACCACCATCACCACCAATACCACTACCAATATCACTACCACCAATACCACCACTAATACCACCACCACCAGCAATACCACCACCAATACCACCAGCAATATCACCACCATCAATACCACCACCACCACCAACACCACCACCACCAATACCACCACCACAAATACCACCACCACTAATACCACCACCAATACCACCACCACCAATACTACCAATACCACCACCACCAATACCACCACCACCAATACCACCACCACCAATACCACCACCACTACCAATACCAGCACAGCAATACCAATACCACCACCACCAATGCCACCAATATCACCACAACCCCAAATACCACCACCAATACCATCACCACCACCAATACCACCATCACCACCAATACCACCACCAATATCTGTACCACCAATACCACCACTAATACCACCACCACCACCAATACCACCACCACCACCAATACCACCAATACCACCACCAATATCACCACCATCACCAATATCACCACCACCAATACCACCATCAATACCACCACCTCCACCACCACCAATACCACAAATCCCACCACCAAAACCACCACCAATACCACCAATACCAACACCACCAACACCACCAATGCCACCACCACCAATACCACCACCACCAATAACACCACCACCAATACCACCACAAATACAACCACCAATACTACCACTACCAATACCACCACCACCAATATCACCAATACCACCACCACCACCACCACCAATACCACAAACACCACCACCAATACCACCACCACCAAAAAATACCATCACCACCAACACCACCAATAGCATCACCACTAATGCCACCAATACCACTACCCCCACCAACAATACCACCACCACCAACACCACCACCACCAATACCACCCCACCAATACCACCACCAATACCACCACCAATACCACCACCAATACCACCACCGATACTACCACCAACAATACCACCACCATGAATACCACCACCACCACAACCAATACCACCACCAATACCACCACCACCACCAATACCACCGTCAATACCACCACCACCACCAATACCACCACCATCAATACCACCACCTCCACCAATACCACCACCACCACCAATACCACCATCACCACCACCAATACCACCACCAAAACCAACGCCACTAATACCACCACCACCACCACCAATACCACCACCACCAATACTACCACCACTAATACCACCACCACCAATACCACCACCACCAATACCACCACCAATACCACCACCAATACCACCATCAATACCATCACCACCAATACCACCACCAATACCACCGCCACCACCAATACCACCACCACCAATCCAATTCCACCAGCACCAATACCACCGCCAATAACAATACCACCAATACCACCACCACCAAAACCACCACCACCAATACCACCAATACCACCACCAATACCACCATGACCACCAATACCACCACCACCAATACCACCACCAATACCACCACTAATAACACCACCACCACCAATACCACCACCAATATCACCACCACCAATACCACCACTACCACCACCAATACCACCACCACCACTACACCTACCACCAATACCACCAGCACCAATACCACTACCATCAAAAAACCACCAATACCACCACCACCACCACCACCTCCAATACCACCACCAATACCATCACCTCCACCAATACCACAACCAATACCACCAACATAAATAACACCAATACCTCCACCAATACCACCACCACCATCACCAATACCACCACCACCATCAATACCACCACCACCATCAATACCACCACCACCAATACCACCACCACCAATACCACCACCACCACCAATACCACCAGCACCAACACCACCAATACCACCACCACCAATACCACCACCAATACCACCAATACCACCACCAATACCAACACCACCAAAACCACCACGAATACCACCACCATATACCACCACCACCAATACCAATACTACCACCACCAATACCACCACCACCACCAATACCACCACCAATACCATCAAAACCACCAATACCACCATCACCACCAATACCACCAATACCACCACCAATACCACCACCACCAATACCGCCACTAGTACCACCACCACCACCATTACCACCACCACCACCAATACCACCACCAATATCACCACCACCAATACCACCACCACCACCAAAACCACCACCAATACCACCAACGCCACCAATACCACCACCACCAATACCACCAATACCACCACCAATACCACCACCACCACCACCACCACCAATACCACCACTGCCAATACCACCACCACCGCCAATATCACCACCACCGCCAATATCACCACCACCAATACCACCACCACCAATACCGCCAATACCACCACCAATATCACCATCCCCACTAATACCACCACCAATACCACCACCAATATCACCATCACCACCAATACCACCACCACCAATACCACCACAACTACCGCCACTAGTACCACCACCACCACCAATACCACCACCACCAATAATACCACCACCAATATCACCACCACCAATACCACCACCACCTCCACCACCACCAATACCACAAATACTGCAACCAATAACACCACCACCACCAAAACCACAACTAATACCACCACCAATTCCACCACCACCAATACCACAACCACCAATACCAGCTGTGAGAAGTTGGCCTGGTATATGCTGTCCACTAATTAAAGTGGGCACCTTGCACCAGTCCAAACGACCCTTATTGATGATTAGGTTAAAGACAACCTTTATAGAAAGCTATCCTAGTGGTAGCTGGGAGAGCAGCCTTCAGGCTAAGTCTTGAAGGAATGTAAAGCAGCTTGTTTTACCAGTATATAACCTCTTGAATGACCAAATGAAAGGAGAACCACACAAGGTATATATAAAATATATGTATTTATTACTAAACACTCTCTACTAACCTCTTTATGAGATTAGAGAACAAGGCACACAATATTACAGTACTAGAATGACAGTAAATAGCACAATACACAGTGGGCTCCAGGGGAGACCAAACCATATATTAAGAAAGTGGTATAACAACCACGACTTGACTAGACACAGTGCCTAGAGCACGTAGAATCGCTGGGACCCCAAGGAACCACCCAAGGTAGTGACACAGGGGACCCACGGAGGACGGGTGCAGTGTGGGAACACAGATGCGAGCTCCGTACAACTCTATGGGAAAGTCGCGGTTGGAAATTTAGAGTTTAAGGACACTTCGGAGAGGACTTCAAGCAAACCCAGTTAAACTTAGAAGGTTATAAGGCCAGCACCCTTGTGAGTACCGAGGTACCCATGTTACCTAGCCCAGGGAAGCCGGGTGCATAGGGGTCAAGTGGTGTCGGAAACCCTCGTCGTTTTCAATGGCGTGATGCGATGAAGTGCTGCTGTCGTGGAGAAGAAAAGTGTCCGGTGTGACCCAAGCCTGGATCGGAGATGAGAAGAACCTGAAAGCAGAGGGGTCAAAGTCTGGGTCACTTCACGTGACCAGGAGCGGAGCAATCGAATGCCCACCGATGTCGGGTGCTTCAGGTGCAAAGAGGTGAAGCTTGAATCTGCAGCCACGGGGACCAGGAGATGTTGACGATGACCAGGATCCACAGGCAAGCTGTCCCACAAAGGATGTCGAGTGCTGCGGGGTCAGTTTCTGGATTGGAGACCAACAAGCCTTGGCAACTGCAACCCACGCGTTCAGAATAATGATGCTTCTGTGAGGACCAGCAAGGTCCTGGGGACTCCCCTATCGATGGAGAGTCAGGGCACATCTGGAGCAATCAGGGAAGCCCACTGAAAGTTAAAATTGCCTTCTCAGGGACCCACAGGTCAACAGACCAGGGATTGCAAAGGGACTTCAAGAGGAATCACACAATACCAGCCCACAGAACACTCGTGGAGTGTAGGCCAGTAATCTTTGGTGGAAACACTGTTCGGGGCTTAGACTACAAGTAGCCCAAAGCACAGTCTCAGGGATTGCCTAAAAGCATATGCTGCTGCAAATGTGTACAGTGTCCAGGGGTTCGGGTTGCACGGTCCCCACGAGGGCTGTGGGTCTCAAGGTTTCTGAGAGCACTAGACGGCCTCGGGGAAGCTTGGGCACCCACCTCCTGTGTTGCAAAATCTTCTGAGTCCATCAGGAGCTGCATAGGTGCAAACCGGTCAGATGTGTTGAGGTGCCTGCCTTGCAGGGGAGTAACTCCTTTACTCCAAGGGAGATTCTTCAGTCGTCCAGCAAAGCGTAGATCGTCGAAGGTTACTTGGTTTCTGTAGCAGAGTTTAGTCCAGGTAATATCTAAAGTCCTGTAGTCAGGGTTCCTACTTTATACCCAAGGAAGGGGTGGGACAAACTCTGGGGAACCACCTATGGGAGGGTCAGGACAGAGGGGTGGCTACACCCATGTCCTTTGTCCAGTTTTGCGCCAGAGCAGGGGCTGGTAGACCCTGCAACCGGTTTGAGCTGGACTATGCACGAGGACACCAAATGTGCCCCCAGTGCAGACATCAAAGCACTCTGAGAGTGCACCCACCCAGCCCCAATACACTAAAGCCTGTCTGGGAGGTGGTCACACCTCCCTGTGACAGGAAACCTATTGTCCAGCCTCCCCTGCCGGAGTTTCGTCCAGCAGCAGGAGGGCAGACTCGTGTCTGTGGCTGGCAGCATCCATTTTGTGATGCCAGAGCTCTGTGAAGCTGGTACCGGGTGTACCGGTGCTGTCATATTTCTCCCTCTAGGAGGGAGGAATCATACCTCCCACACCAGTTACTGGTGTGGAGGTATGATTCCAAGGTGTTTGACACCCAACACAACATAATTCCTTGCAGCCGTTTTAAAGTTAGCATTTACCGCGAGGTTATAATGCACTTAAGAGCATATGGTTGGCTGCATCACAGACAACCCCGGAATAGTGGTTCCGAAGGCTGCAGAGGGGCTCTGATCATGCATGGGCACCCTCTCACATATAACCCAGTACCCTGCCTTCAGGATTGATAAGGCCTCCCATAGGGGTGACTGATAGCCTTATATGTGCAGTGATTAGGATAGAAATAGTGAACCTATATCTAAGGAAGGGGTGCATGCACCACCTTACACAGGCTGCAATAGCAGACCTGTTGTGTTATTTTGAATGGCCTCTCAGGGGTGGAATAATATATGCTGCAGCCCCTGGGAGGCCTCTGGGGTACCTATGCCCTGGGTACATAGTACACCATATACTAGGGACTTATAAGGGTACCCCAGAATCCAATCTAGAGTGTACCTAAAGTACATGCAATCAATTTAGAGGAGAAATCAGATAGACTGGGGTCCTGAATAGCAGGCTCCCAGTCAGACTAAGTCGAAAACAGTGAAACATCAGCAAAACGTGGGGGTAACTATAAGAAGCAGATACTACTCTCCTACACAACCCCCCCCCAAACGTCAGGACATTAAACTAACCTTCGCCAGTTGAGTCTTCATGTTCTAAGTGGAAATATCTCCAGAGTCCATCTGCATTGGCATGGTTACTCCCAGGTCTATGTTCCACTGTATAGTCTATCCCCTGTAGGGAAATGGACCACCTCAAAAGTTTGGGGTTTTCACCATTCATCTGTTTTAGCCATAAGAGGGGCTTGTGGTCTGTCTGAATAATGAAGTGAGTGCCAAACAAGTATGGCCTCAGCTTCTTCAAGGCCCAAACCACAGCAAAGGCTTCCCTCTCAATGGCTGACCAACGTTTCTCTCTGGGGGTCAGCCTTCTGCTAATAAAAGCTACTTGCTGATACTGACCTTCATCATTCAATTGTGATAACACAGCCCCTACCCCCAACTCAGATGCATCTGTTTGGACAATTAATTGTTTGGAGTAGTCAGGACTTTGCAGAATGGGAGCAGTGCACATGGCCTGCTTCAGGTCATCAAATGCCTTTTGACAGCTGACTGTCCACTGAACTTTCTTTGGCATTCTTTTGGAAGTTAAGTCATTCAAAGGGGTCACTATGGATCCATATCCTTTGACAAACCTCCTATAGTACCCAGTCAGGCCCAAGAAAGCTCTGACCTGAGTCTGGGTGGTTGGAGCAACCCAGTCCATGATGGTCTGGATTTTGCTCTGCAATGGTTGAACCTGGCCTCCACCCACAAGGTGGCCCAGGTATACAACTTGGCTCTGCCCTATCTGGCACTTGGTGGCCTTGATAGTGAGGCCTGCTTTCTGCAGGGCCTCCAAAACATTTAGCAGGTGGACCAAGTGGAGCTAAAGACAGCAATATCATCTAGATATGCTGCACTATAGGCTTCCAGGCCTGTAAGGATTTTGTTCACCAACCTTTGAAAAGTGGCAGGTGCATTCTTCAAATCAAAGGGCATCACCACAAATTGGTAGTGCCCACTAGGGGTTGGGAATGCTGTTTTGGCTTTTGCATCCTCAGCTAGTCTGATCTGCCAGTAGCCAGCTGTCAGGTCAAATGTGCCCAGAAACCTGGCTGAGGCCAAAGTATCTATAAGCTCATCTGCCCTAGGGATTGGATGGGCATCAGTCCTAGTGACTGCATTGAGACCTCTGTAGTCAACACAAAACCTCATCTCTCTCTTACCACCCTGGGTGTGAGGTTTAGGCACTAAGACTACTGGACTAGCCCAAGGGCTATCTGAGGGTTCAATCACACCCAAATCCAACATCTTCTGGACTTCAGTCCTGATGCAGTCCCCGACATGGTCAGGTTGCCTGTAAATCTTATATTTAACAGGCAGACTGTCCCCAGTGTCCACTTCATGAGTGCACCAGGTAGTCTGACTTGGAGTCTGTGAGAACATATGTCTAAACTGGTTGAGAACTTTTCTGCAATCAGTTTGCTGCTGGTCAGTGAGGCTGCCTGCCAAGGCTGCACCATCTACTGAACCATCATCAGGGTTCTGTGAGAGCAGGTCAGGGAGTGGATCACTCTCTTCCTCCTGTCCCTCATCAGTAGCCATGAGCAAGCCCATGTCTGCCCTGTCAACATATGGTTTGAGCCTGTTGACATGGAGCACCCTATGGGGGCTCCTGGGAGTTCCAAGGTCCACCAGGTAGGTAACCTCTCCCTTTTGCTCAATAATTGTATGAGGGCCACTCCACTTGTCTTGGAAGGCTGCTGGGGCCACAGGTTCCAAAACCCATACTTTCTGTCCTGGCTGATAAACAGTCAACACAGCCTTTTGGTCATGCCAGGCCTTTTGCAATTCCTGGCTAGCCTCAAGGTTTTTAGTTGCCTTCTTCATGTACTCAGCCATCCTGGAGCGGAGACCAAGTACATAGTCCACAATATCCTGTTTAGGGGGTTTGAGAGGTAACTCCCATCCCTCCTTCACTAGACTCAGTGGACCCCTAACTGGATGTCCAAACAGATGCTCAAATGGGCTGTAACCAACCCCCTTCTGTGGAATCTCTCTGTAGGCAAAGAGAAGGCAGGGCAAAAGTATGTCCCATCTGCGCCTAAGCTTTTCTGGGAGACCTTTAATCATGCCCTTTAAGGTTTTAATGAACCTTTCAACTAAACCATTGCATTGTGGGTGATAAGGGGTGGTAAATTTGTAATTTACACCACACTCCTTCCACATAGCAGTTAAGTAACTAGACATGAAGTTTGTATCTCTGTCTGATACTACCTCCTTAGGAAAACCCACCATGGAAAATATTCCCAGGAGGGCCCTTGCCACCACAGGAGCTGTGGTGGTTCTAAGGGGAATTGCCTCTGGATACCTAGTGGCATGGTCCACCACCACCAGTATAAATCTGTGCCCAGATGCAGTTTGAGGATCTAGGGGACCAACAATGTCAATTCCTACCCTCTCAAAGGGAACCCCCACCACAGGTAGTGGCATCAGGGGGGCCTTTGTAGTGCTACCTGCCTTACCACTGGCTTGACAGGTGACACAGGAGCGACAAAACTCCTTGGTGTCTTCAGACATATGAGGCCAATGAAAGCGAGGGACAATTCTGTCCCAAGTCTTGTTTTGGCCTAGGTGACCTGCTGCTAATGGGATATCATGTGCTAGTGTCAATAGGAAGCTCCTAAACTTCAGAGGTATAACCAACCTCCTGGTGGCTCCAGGCTTGGGGTCTCTACACTCTGAGTAAAGGAGTCCATCATCCCAGTAGATCCTATGGGACCCACTAGCACTCCCAGCAGCCTCAGCAGCAGCTTGCTGTCTGAGGGGTTCAAGAGAGGGGCAGCTCAGTTGCTCCTGGCTCAGATCTGCCCTGGAAGGGCCCCCTGTCCTCAAGAACTCAACCTGATCAGGTGCAAGCTCATCTGGGACAGTTCCTTCTTCAGGACTAAGATCAGCTCCCTCAAGAGACTGATCTGGATTCTGAGGCAGGGGGGAAGACACTGCCTTAACCCTACTGCTCCTTCTCTTGGAAGGTGCCTGGTCCATGTTTCCAGGATCCAGGACCTGTTCAGTTTTAGACATTTTTGCCTGTGACCTGGTCATAGCAAACACATCTGCAGGGATACCCAACAGTTCTGCATGAGTTCTGAGTTCCACTTCAGCCCAAGCTGAAGTTTCTAAATCATTGCCCAACAAGCATTCAACAGGGAGGTCTGCACTTACCACACCATTTTTAGGGCCAGTTACCCCTCCCCAGGTGAAATTAACAACTGCCAGGGAATGGTCTGTCCTGACATTGCTAGCACTGGTCACTTGGTACATCTCACCAAGTATGATTTGCTCAGGAGCTACAAGATCTTTGGTCACCATGGTGACACTTGCTGCTGTGTCCCTGAATGCCAAGGCCTCCTTTCCATTGATTATAGGCTGTGGCTCTGTATTTGCCCAGATTACTGGGGCTTACAAATAAGGAGGCCATATCCATGCCTCCATCACAGAGCAACATAGCCTGAGTTGGAACTCTGACTAGGCCAGAGTCCATCTCAGATCCCAGGGTTAACCCTACTACACCCTTATTTGGAACACCACCACTTGGAGCTGAACTAGGGGGAACAATTGCCTTAGGGGCAGTGGTGGTTGGAGTGGAGTCCTTGGACTTGTTACAATCACTTGTCCAATGGGTCTTCTGTTTACAGATTTGACACCATGGCTTCTTCTTGCCTTTACCTTTGTTGGATTGTGACTCCCCACCAGATGCAGATGTTTGGGGCCCTTGAGAAGACTTCTGGTCTTTACCCTTCTCCCCACCCTTATCAGAGTTTTTAGAATCCTGCTTCTTGGGGTCACCACCTTGGCTCTGAACCTTCTGCCTCACCCTGGTTCTGACCCATTTGTCTGCCTTCTGGCCCAATTCTTGGGGAGAGGTCAGATCAGAGTCCACCAGGTACTGATGCAACAGTTGATTTTGACAGTTATTAAGGATCTGCTCTCTCATGATTAAATTATACAATCCTTTGAAATTACACACCTTACTGCCAAGTAACCAGCCTTTCAGAGCCTTAGTAGCACAATCAACAAAGTCAACCTAGTCCTGAGTCTGTGCCTTTTGGGTGTCTCTGAACTTTAACTTGTATTGTTCAGTGGTTAGGCCAAACCCATCAATCAGAGCACTCTTCAGGACTTTGTAATTATCAGCATCCTCTTCTCTAACAGTGAGGAGCTTGTTTCCACCTTTGTCTGCAAAGGAGAGCCACAAGATTGCTGCCCACTGCTCCTGAGGGAGCCTCTGTACCTTACAGGCCCTCTCCAGTGCAGTTATCCATTTGTGGATGTCATCCCCACTCTGGTAGGGAGGGACAATCTTGTTCAGGTTCCTATGGTCATGAGTATGATCTCTACCTCTAGGGACACTATGGCTGCCACCATGGGACTCTAGTCCCAGCTTCTGAGAAGCTCTCTGAAGCTCCAGGGATTCTCTGTTTAAGGCGAATTGCTCTCTCTTGATCCTGAGCTTAGCTCTTTCAAACTCAAGCAGTTGGCACTTCTTCTCATAAGAGGACTCCCTTTTATGAGAAGAAGTCCTATGAGAAACAGAGCTCCCTACAGATGTACCAGAATGATTAGATTCCAGAGAAGGAGATCTAGATCTTCTTGGTAAACTGTTAACCCTTCCAGGTGGGGTAAAGAGAGGCCCACAGGGGCCTCCTTCCTCACCTTCAGGAAGGATTGGCTGTTCCAGGTTAGAATCATTTTGATCCTCCTGGCCGGCATCAGAGTCCATGTCATTGAGGTTTTCACTCCCTGGCCTTTCCTCTTCTGCTGTCTCACCCCCTTTGCCTGCCTCATCAGACCCTGGGGTCTTTCTGAGGTCATCTAAAAGCAAAGTCACTTTGAGCTTTTGGGTGTTTGGGTTTTTCCCTGTCTTCAGTTTCCTTGATGCACACATGTTTCTCAATTCTTGGAATGTGAGGTGGTCATACTTAGGGGCATATTAACAAGGGCCAGGATAATTATCGCTGGCCCCACATAGCGATAGAAATATTATCGCCGGCTATCGCTGAAAATTATCACCATGATAACGCTATATTTACAATGCATAGCGCTATGGCGAGAATATTTCAGCGATAGCGGTGTTTGCCATGGAACATCGCTGGTTTCCAGCGATGTTCCATGGAAAACAGCGATAACATTGCTGATACGACCCTGTGGTCGTATCAGCATAATCCACCTACCATTATTAGTATGCCTTAGTCTGGAATTTAACAGACGTTAAATTCCAGCGTTAAGGCCGAGGTAGCGCGATTTTTTTTATCGCTGCACCGCCTTGTTAATATCGCGAAGCTGCCTTCGCGATATTTTCATGTGTTGTTTTCACAGCCACGCCTTCTTTGCATCTCATTAGCGATGCGAGGCGAGGCTGTGAAAAGCAGGCTCTACATCAAGGAAACACGCGCTAGCGTGACCTTGATGATATTGCGATATAATTATCGCCACTTATCGCCCGAAAACGGACGCTAAAGCGGCAATAATTATATCGCCAGCCCTTGCTAATATGCCCCGTAGTTGGCAAGGAGTCACTGACTTCAGGCCTTGAAGACATTCTAGTGTGGTGTGGTGTATGCACCTACCTACTCTAGTGGGAACTGAGACTCTCTTGAGTTGGAGAAAGGGTGTGCTAGACCCTTGACTTACCCAACTCTAAGTTCAGTAGAACTTACCTTATTCTAGACTTGATTTATATGTACCCAAGTACCTTTAGTGGTTTTCAGTTAATCACTCACTGAGATTATCTGGTAAAACAATAGCAAGCTTGAATCCCAACCGCTGCACACCAATGTGAGAAGTTGGCCTGGTATATGCTGTCCACTAATTAAAGTGGGCACCTTGCACCAGTCCAAACGAACCTTATTGATGATTAGGTTAAAGACAACCTTTATAGAAAGCTATCCTAGTGGTAGCTGTGGAGAGCAACCTTCAGGCTAAGTCTTGAAGGAATGTAAAGCAGCTTGTTTTACCAGTATATAACCTCTTGAATGACCAAATGAAAGAACCACACAAGGTATATATAAAATATATGTATTTATTACTAAACACTCTCTACTAACCTCTTTATGAGATTAGAGAACAAGGCACACAATATTACAGTACTAGAAAGACAGTAAATAGCACAATACACAGTGGGCTCCAGGGGGAGACCAAACCATATATTAAGAAAGTGGTATAACAACCACGACTTGACTAGACACAGTGCCTAGAGCATGTAGAGTCGCTGGGACCCCAAGGAACCACCCAAGGTAGTGACACAGGGGACCCACGGAGAACGGGTGCAGTGTGGGAACACAGACGCGAGCTTCGTACAACTCTATGGGAAAATCGCGGTTGGAAATTTAGAGTTTAAAGACACTTTGGAGAGAACTTCAAGCAAACCCAGTTAAACTTAGAAGGTTCTAAGGGCAGCACCCTTGTGAGTACCGAGGTACCCGTGTTACCTAGCCCAAGGAAGCCAGGTGCATAGGGGTCAAGTGGTGTCAGAAATAACCCTGGGCGTAGTTCTACGCTACGCTCACGGAGCATGTGTAGTTTGTGCTACTATGCACATTGCACGTAGCACAGTGCAAAAACTGTGCTAAACATGTAGCGTAGCAGCAAAATCATCAACACCCACAAATGCTTTGAGAAAACAATTTTACATGCTAAAAAGCATATAACCAATTCACAAAAGTGAACTTTGACAATGAAAATATTAGGCAATGAGAGGGTGATGATTTTGGGGTCCCCCTAACCTAGGGGGAGGACCAAGCAGATGCCTTGAACACAAAGAGCATATCATGCTGAACGATTCAGTGGTGGTCCCTTCCTCCTAGGACCACCCCAAGCACAGTTATGGGCAAAAATACAATCCCAACCAAAGGCCCTGCAAAGCATTATGGGACGAGACTAGCAGTGGGCAGTGAATATTATAGTGTCCAATATCAGAATAATTCTACAAAGAGCTGCAGTTCAACTAGTCGTTACTAGATGTCCCTCACGAGTCAAATGCAAAAGCATTGAAATTATTATTACATCAAGCTGCAGTTCCACTAGTCGTTACTAGATGTCTCTCACGAGTCAAATGCAAAAGCATTGAAACCCTTTCATGAAGCTTTTGCATTTGACTCGTGAGGGACATCTAGTAACGACTAACCCTGGGCATAATACTTTGCTACACTCACGGAACATGCAAAGTTTGTATTACTACGCACTACGCAAATTGCACGTAGCAGAGTAAAAAACTGTGCTAATAGACGTAGCGTAGCAGCAGTATATTAAACACATACAAATGCTTTGTTAAAGCAATTTTCTATGCTAAAAAGCATATAACAAATTCACAAAAGTGAACTTTGACAATGAAAATATCAAGCAATGAGAGACGTGATGATTTTGGGGTCCCCCCTACCCTAGGGGGAGGACCAAGCAGATGCCTTGAACACAAAAAGCATATCATGTGAACGATTCAGTGGTGGTCCCTTCCTCCTAGGACCACCCCAAGCACAGTTATGGGCAAAAATACAATCCCAACCAAAGGCCCTGCAAAGCATTATGGGACGAGATTAGCAGTGGGCAGTGAATATTATAGTGTCCAATATCAAAATAATTCTACAAAGAGCTGCAGTTCAACTAGTCGTTACTAGATGTCCCTCACGAGTCAAATGCAAAAGCATTGAAATTATATATACATCAAGCTGCAGTTCCACTAGTCGTTACTAGATGTCCCTCACAAGTCAAATGCAAAAGCATTGAAACCCTTTCATGAAGCTTTTGCATTTGACTCGTGAGGACATCTAGTAACGACTAGTGGAACTGCAGCTCTTTGTAGAATTATTTTGATATTGGATACTATAATATTCACTGCCCACTGCTAATCTCGTCCCATAATGCTTTGAAGGCCTTTGGTTGGGATTGTATTTTTGCCAATAACTGTGCTTGGGGTGGTCCTAAGAGGATGGAACCACCACCGAATCGTTCAAAAGATGTGCTTTTTGTTTTCAAGGCATCTGCTTGGTTCTCTCCCTAGGTTAGGGAGGATACCAAAATCATCACCTCTCTCACTGCTTGTTAATTTATTGATTTCACTTTTGTGAAATGCTATATGCATTTTTAGCATATAAAGACAGAGCTACTTATTTTATCTTAACTTGCACTGTGTAAGATGCTTTTGGCAATTATTGTACAGTGCAGTCAAGCACACAGCTACGCACTACGCAATTTGCATAGCTATGTGTAGTTCAAAATGTACTTCACGTAGCTACGTTAAGTGCTACTACGCAAACTATGCCCAGGGTTAGTAATGACTAGTGGAACTGCAGCTTGATGTAATAATAATTTCAATGCTTTTGCATTTGACTCGTGAGGGACATCTAGTAATGACTAGTTGAACTGCAGTTCTTTGTAGAATTATTTTGATATTGGGTACTATAATATTCACTGCCCACTGCTAATCTCATCCCATTGTGCTTTGCAGGGCCTTTGGTTGGGATTGTATTTTTGCCAATAACTGTGCTTGGGGTGGTCCTAAGAGGATGGGACCACCACCGAATCGTTCAACAAGATATGCTTTTTGTTTTCAAGGCATCTGCTTGGTTCTCTCCCTAGGTTAGGGAGGATCCCAAAATCATCACCTCTCTCACTGCTTGTTAATTTATCGTTTTCACTTTTGTGAAATGACTATATGCATTTTAGCATATAAAGACAGAGATACTTATTTTATAATAACTTGCACTGTGCAAGATGCCCTATGCAATTAGCGTAATTTGTGTAGCTGAGCATAGTTCAAAGTGTACTTCGCGTAGCTACGCGTAGCTACGCGTAGTGCTACTATGCAAACTACGCCCAGGGTTAGTCGGAAACCCTTGTCGTTTTAATGGCGTGATGCAAAGAAGTGCTGCTGCCGTGGAGAAGAAAAGTGTCCGGTGTGACCCAAGCCTGGATCGGAGATGAGAAGAACCTGAAAGCAGAGGGGACAAAGTCTGGGTCACTTCACGTGACCAGGAGTGGAGCAATAGAATGCCCACCGATGTCGGGTGCTTCAGGTGCAAAGAGGTGAAGCTTGACTCTGCAGCCACGGGGACAAGGAGATGTCGACGATGACCAGGATCCACAGGCAAGCTGTCCCACAAAGGATGTCGAGTGCTGAGGGGTCAGTTTCCGGATTGGAGACCAACAAGCCTTGGCAACTGCAACCCATGCGGTCAGAGTAATGATGCTTCTGTGAGGATCAGCAAGGTCCTGGGGACTCCCCAAGCGATGGAGAGTCAGGGCACATCTGTAGCAACCAGGGAAGCCCACTGAAAGTTAAAGTTGCCTTCTCAGGGACCCACAGGTCAACGGACCATTGATCACGAAGGGACCTCAAGAGGAATCACACAATAGCAGCCCACGGAACACTCGTGGAGTGTAGGCCAGTAATCTTCAGTGGAAATACTGCTCGGGGCTTGGACTACAAGTAGCCCAAAGCACAGCCTCAGGGATTGCCTAAAAGCATATGCTGCTGCAAATGTGCACGGTGTCCAGGGGTTCGGGTTGCACGGTCCCCACGAGGGCTGCATGTCTCAGGTTTTCTGAGAGCACTAGTCGGCCTCGAAGAAGCTTGGGCACCCACATCCTGTGTTGCAAAATCTTCGGAGTCCATCGGTAGCTGCATAGATGCAAACCAGTCAGATGCGTTGAGGTGCCTGCCTTGCAGGGGAGTAACTCCTTTACTCCAAGGGAGATTCTTCAGTCGTCCAGCAAAGCGTAGATCGTCGAAGGTTACTTGGTTTCTGTAGCAGAGTTTAGTCCAGGTAATATCTAAAGTCCTGTAGTCAGGGTTCCTACTTTATACCCAATGAAGGGGTGGGACAAACTCTGGGGACCCACCTATGGGAGGGTCAGGACAGAGGGGTGGCTACACCCATGTCCTTTGTCCAGTTTTGTGCCAGAGCAGGGGCTGATAGACCCTGCAACCGGTTTGAGCTGGACTATGCACGAGGACACCAAATGTGCCCCCAGTGCAGACATTAAAGCACTCTGAGAGTGCACCCACCCAGCCCCAATACACTAAAGCCTGTCTGGGAGGTGGTCACACCTCCCTGTGACAGGAAACCTATTGTCCAGCCTCCCCTGCCGGTGTTTCGTCCAGCAGCAGGAGGGCAGACTCGTGTCTGTGGCTGGCAGCATCCATTTTGTGATGCCAGGCCTCTGTGAAGCTGGTACCGGGTGTACCGGTGCTGTCATATTTCTCCCTCTAGGAGGGAGGAATCATACTTCCCACACCAGTTACTAGTGTGGAGGTATGATTCCAAGGTGTTTGACACCAAACACGACATAATTCCTTGCAGCCGTTTTAAAGTTAGCATTTACCGCGAGGTTATAATGCACTTAAGAGTATATGGTTGGCTGCATCACAGACAACCCCGGAATAGTGGTTCCGAAGGCTGCAGAGGGGCTCTGCTCATGCATGGGCACCCTCTCACATAAAACCCAGCACCCTGCCTTCAGGATTGATAAGGCCTGCCATAGGGGTGACTGAAAGGCTTATATGTGCAGTGATTAGGATAGATATAGTGAACCTTTATCTAAGGAAGGGGTGCATGCACCACCTTACACAGGCTGCAGTAGCAGACCTGTTGTGTCATTTTGAATGGCCTCTCAGGGGTGGCATAATACATGCTGCAGCCCCTGGGAGGCCTCTGGGGTACCTATGCCCTGGGTACATAGTATACCATATACTAGGGACTTATAAGGGTACCCCAGAATCCAATCTGGAGTGTACCTAAAGTACATGCAATCAATTTAGAGGACAAAGCAGATAGACTGGGGTCCTGAATAGCAGGATCCCAGTCAGACTAAGTCGAAAACAGTGAAACATCAGCAAAAAGTGGGGGTAACTATAAGAAGCAGATCCTACTCTCCTACACCAGCACCACCACCAATACCAGCAACACCAATACTACCACCACTAATACCACCACCACCAATACCACCACCACCAATAACACCAGCATCACCAATACCACCACAACCAACACCAATACCACCAATATCACCACCACCAATACCACCACTAATACCATCACCACCACCAATACCACCATCACCACCAATATCACTACCACCAATACCACCACTAATACCACCACCATCACCAATACCACCACCACCAATATGACCAATACCTCCACCAATATCACCACCACCAAGACCACCAATAATACCACCACCAATACCACCATCGATACCACCACCACCTCCACCACCACCAATACCACAAATACCACCACCAATACCACCACCACAACCAATACCAGCACCACCAACCCCACCAATAACACCAATACCACCACCACCACCAATACCACCAACAATACAACCACCAATACTGCCACCACCAATACCACCACCACCACCACCAATACCACCAATACCACCACCAATACCACCACCACCACCAATACCATCACCACCAATACCAGCACCACCACCAATACCACCACCACTAATACCACCACTACCAATACCACCACCACTGCCAATATCACCACCACCAATACCACCACCACCAATGCCGCCAATAACACAACCAATATCACCATCCCCACCAATACCACCACCAATATCACCATCACCACCAATACCACCACCAATACCACCACCACCAATACCACCACAACTACCGCCACTAGTACCACCACCACCACCAATACTACCACCACCAACAATACCACCACCACCAATACCACCACCACCTCCACCACCACCAATACCACAAATACCGCAGCCAATAACACCACCACCACCAAAACCACAACTAATACCACCAACACCACCAATACCACCACCAATACCACCACCACCAATACCACAACCACCAATACCAGCACCACCGCCAATACCAGCAATACCAATACCACCACCACTAATACCACCACCAATACCACCACCACCAATAACACCAGAATCACCAATACCACCACAACCAACACCAATACCACCAATATCACCACCAATACCACCACCAATACCATCACCACCACCAATACCACCATCACCACCAATACCACCACCAATATCCCTACCACCAATACCACCACTAATACCTCCACCATCACCAATACCACCACCACCAATATGACCAATACCACCACCAATATCACCACCACTTCCAATACCACTAATACTACCACCACGAATAACACCATCGATAGAATCACCACCTCCACTACCACCAATACCACAAATACCACCACCAATTCCACCACCACCAATACCACCACCAATACCACCACCACAACCAATACCAGCACCACCAACACCACCAATACCACCAACACCAATACCACCACCACCAATACAACCACCAATACTACCACCACCAATACCACCACCACCACCAATACCACCACCAATACCACCACCACCACCAATACCACCACCTTCAATACCACCACCTCCACCACCACCAATACCACCACCAATACCACAAATACCACCAGCAATACCACCACCACCAATACTACCACCACCAACAACACCAATACCACCACCACCACCACCAATACCACCACCCCCACCACCAATACCACCAATACCACCACCAATACCACCCCACCACCACCAATACCACCACCAATACTACCACCAATACTACCACCACCAATACCACCACCACCACCAATACCACCTCCAATACCACCACCACCATTAATACCAACACCATCAATACCACCACCTCCACCAATATCACCACCAATACCACCACCACCAATACAACAACCAATACTACCACCACCAATACCACCACCACCAATACCACCACCAATACAACCACCACCACCAATACCACCACCACCAATACCAGCACCACCACCACCAATACCACCACCACCAATACCACCACCAACACCAATACCACCACCACCAATACCACCACTGCCAATACCACCACCGCCGCCAATATCACCACCACCAATACCACCACCAATACCACCACCAATATCACCATCCGCACCAATACCAACACCAATACCACCTCCAATATCACCATCACCACCAATACCACCACCAATACCACCACCACCAATACCACCACAACTACCTCCACTAGTACCACCACCAATACCACCAACAATAGCACCACCAATATCACCACCACCAATACCACCACCACCTCCACCACCACCAATACCACAAATACCACAGCCAATAACACCACCACCACCAAAACCACAACTAATACCACCAACACCACCAATACCACCACCAATACCAGCACCACCACCAATACCACAACCACCAATACCAGCACCAACACCAATACCAGCAATACCAATACCACCACCACTAATACCACCACCAATACCACCACCACCAATAACACCAGAATCACCAATACCACCACAACCAACACCAATACCACCAATATCACCACCAATACCATCACCACCACCAATACCACCATCACCACCAATACCACCACCAATATCCCTACCACCAATACCACCACTAATACCTCCACCATCACCAATACCACCACCACCAATATGACCAATACCACCACCAATATCACCACCACTTCCAATACCACTAATACTACCACCACCAATACCACCATCGATAGAATCACCACCTCCACCACCACCACCAATACCACAAATACCACCACCAATTCCACCACCATCAATACCACCACCAATACCACCACCACAACCAATACCAGCACCACCAACACCACCAATACCACCAACACCAATACCACCACCACCAATACAACCACCAATACTACCACCACCAATACCACCACCACCACCAATACCACCACCAATACCACCACCACCACCAATACCACCACCAATACCACAAATACCACCAGCAATACCACCACCACCAATACCACCACCACCACCACCACCAATACCACCACCCCCACCACCAATACCACCAATACCACCACCAATACCACCCCACCCCACCACCACCAATACCACCACCAATACTACCACCAATACTACCACCACCAATACCACCACCACCACCAATACCACCTCCAATACCACCACCACCATTAATACCAACACCATCAATACCACCACCTCCACCAATATCACCACCAATACCACCACCACCATCACCAATACCACCACCACCACCACCAATACCACCACCAATACAACAACCAATACTACCACCACCAATACCACCACCACCAATACCAGCACCACCACCAATACCACCACCACCAATACCACCACCACCAATACCACCACCAACACCAATACCACCACCACCAATACCACCACTGCCAATACCACCACCGCCGCCAATATCACCACCACCAATACCACCACCAATACCACCACCAATATCACCATCCCCACCAATACCAACACCAATACCACCACCAATATCACCATCGCCACCAATACCACCACCAATACCACCACCACCAATACCACCACAACTACCTCCACTAGTACCACCACCACCACCACCACCACCAACAATAGCACCACCAATATCACCACCACCAATACCACCACCACCTCCACCACCTCCACCACCACCAATTCCACAAATACCGCAGCCAATAACACCACCACCACCAAAACCACAACTAATACCACCAACACCACCAATACCACCACCAATACCACCACCACCAATACCACAACCACCAATACCAGCACCAACACCAATACCAGCAACACCAATACCACCACCACTAATACCACCACCACCAATACCACCACCACCAATAACACCAGCATCACCAATACCACCACAACCAACACCAATACCACCAATATCACCACCATTACCACCACCAATACCATCACCACCACCAATTCCACCATCACCACCAATACCACCATTAATACCACCACCATCACCAATACCACCACCACCAATATGACCAATACCACCACCAATATCGCCACCACCACCAATACCACCAATACTACCACCACCAATACCACAATCGATACCACCACCACCTCCACCACCACCAATACCACAAATACCACCACCAATACCACCACCACAACCAATACCAGCAACACCATCACCACCAATACCACCAACACCAATACCATCACCAACACCACCAATACCACCACCAATACCACCAATACCACCACCACCACCAATAACACCACCAATACCACCACCTTCAATACCACCACCTCCACCACCACCAATACCACAAATACTACCACCACCAATACCACCACCACCACCACCAATACCACCACCACCAACAACACCAATACCACCACCACCACCACCAATACCACCACCACCAATACCACAACCCCCACCACCAATACCACCACCACCACCAATACCACCCAACCACCACCAATACCACCACCAATACTACCACCAATACTATCACCACCAATACCACCACCACCAATACCACCACCACCACCAATACCACCTCCAATACCACCACCACCAGCAATACCACCACCATCAATACCACCATCTCCACCAATATCACCACTAATACCACCATCACCAATACCACCACCACCAATACCAGCACCAGCAATACCACCACCACCACCACAAATACCACCACCACCAATACCACCACCAATACCACCATCAATACCACCACCACCAATACAACCACCAATACCACCACCCCAATACCACCACCACCAATACCACCAACACCAATCCAATTCCACCAGCACCAATACCACTGCCAATACCAATACCACCACCAATACCACCAGTACCACCACCACCAAAACCACCACCACCAATTCCACCAATACCGCCACCAATTCTGTAGAAAATTAGCTGCAATGGTTGTTAGCATCAGCTGAAGCCATTTTGTTTTTGCCAGCCATTTTAGTTAGCCATGTGCTCGCCATGTGCTTTCTCCCTCTTCACTGTTGCCTGCTCTTGTATTTCACTTGAGTCAGGAACTATAATTAACTCCTTCAGTACTGAGCCAGAGCACTGCACATGCTCAGAAAGGTCTAGCTGCTAGAATGCACCTGCTCTTAGAGTAACTGTCAGGCTATTTAATTAATATCAGCAATATTGTAAACCCTCCCACTCTGTTGACTAAGCAATTCTTATGTATCCTTATACTATTCATGTGCACACTTGTACCGCCTCTTTTTGAGTCTACATGCTAACTCAGCGGTAAACTGGGCATAAAAGACTCAGGATCTTTGTACTCCTTAGACTGACTCCTACAGTGGCCTGCGGGTACTGTATTGACGCAGTCTCCCTCATGTGAGGTTAAGTTGTTATTTTGATATTCCAGCTTCCGTGCCAATCTCTTCTTTGTTGGTTTAAGGACCAGGTGCATCAGTGAACCCCTGAAAAGGTTTTTTTTTCTACAATACCACTAATACCACCAACATCAACAATACCACCACCACCACCAATACCAATACCACCACCACCAATACCACCACCACCATCAATACCACCACCAATATCACCACCACCAATACCACCACCACCACCACCACCAATACCACCACCACCAATCCCACCAACACCAATACCACCATCACCAATACCACCACCATCAATACACCACAACCATCACCAAAACCACCACCATCATTACCACCACCACCAATACCACCACCAATACCACCACCAATACATCACCAATACCACCAACATCAATACCACCACCAATACCATCACCACCACCACCACCAATACCACCACCACAATCAATACCACCACCAGCAATACCACCACCAACACCACCACCAATACCACCACCACCAATACCACCAGCACACACACCACCACCACCAATACCACCAATACCACCACCAATGCCACCAACACCAATACCACCACCACCAAAACCACCACCAATACCACCACCACCACCAATACCACCAATACCACCAGCACCAATACCACCACCACCACCATCAATACACCACCAATACCACCACCACCACCAATACCACCACCACCAATACCACCAGCAACACCACCACCAATACCACCACTAATACCACCAACATCAATACCACCACCACCACCAAAACCACCACCAATACCACCACAACCAATACCACCACCACCAATACCACCACCACCAATACAACCAATACAACCACCACCACCATTACCACCACCAATACTGTCACCACCACCAATACCACCACCAATATCACCATCACAACCAATACCACCACCAATACCACCACCACCAATATCACCACTAGTACTACCACCACCACCAATACCACCACCACCACCAATACCACCACCAATATCACCAACACCAATACCACCACCACCAATACCACAAATACCAACACCTAAACCACCACCAATACCACCAACACCACCAATACCACCACCAATTCCACCACCACCAATACCACCACTACCAATACCAGCACCACCACCAATACCACCACCACCAATTCCACCACCAATACCACCACCACCAATACCACCACCACCAATACCACAACCACCAATACCACCACCACCAATACCACCACCAATATCAATACCACCAATACCACCACCGATACCACCACCACCACCAATACCACCACCACCATCAATACCACCACCACCAATACCACCACCAACACCACCACCAATACCACCACCACCCATACCACCAGCACCAACACCACCAATACCACCACCACCAATACCACCACACATACCACCAATACCACCACCAATGCCACCACCACCAATACCACCATCACCAAAACCACCACCAATGCCACCACTGTGAGAAGTTGGCCTGGCATATGCTGTCCACTAATTAAAGTGGGCACCTTGCACCAGTCCAAATGACCCTTATTGATGATTAGGTTAAACACAACCTTTATAGAAAGCTATCCTAGTGGTAGCAGTGGAGAGCAGCCTTCAGGCTAAGTCTTGAAGGAATGCAAAGCAGCTTGTTTTATCAGTATATAACCTCTTGAATAATCAAATGAAAGGAGAACCACACCAGGTATATATAAAATATATATATTTATTACTAAATACTCTCTACTAACCTCTTTATGAGATTAGAGAACAAGGCACACAATTACACAGTACTGGAACGACAGTAAATAGCACAATACACAGTGGGCTCCAGGGGGAGACCAAACCATATACTAAGAAAGTGGTATAAGAACCACGACTTGACTAGACACAGTGCCTAGAGCACGTAGAATCGCTGGGACCCCAAGGAACCACCCAAGGTAGTGACACAGGGGACCCACGGAGGCCGGGTGCAGTGTGGGAACATAGTCACGAGCTCCGTACAACTCTATGGGAAAGTCGCGGTTGGAATTTTAGAGTTTAAGGACACTTCAGAGAGGACTTCAAGCAAACCCAGCTAAACTTAGAAGGTTCAAAGGCCAGCACCCTTGTGAGTACCGAGGTACCCGTGTTACCTAGCCCGGGGAAGCTGGGTGCATAGGGGTCAAGTGGTGTCGGAAACCCTCGTCGTTTTCTATGGTGTGTTGCGAAGAAGAGCTGCTGCCGTGGAGAAGAAAAGTGTCCGGTGTGATCCAAGCCTGGATCGAAGATGTGAAGAACCTGAAAGCAGAGGGGACAAAGTCTGGGTCACTTCACATGATCAGGAGCAGAGCAATCAAATGCCCACCGATGTTGGGTGCTTCAGGTGCGAAGAGGTGAAGCTTGACTCTGCAGCCACGGGGACCAGGAGACATCGACGACAACCAGATTCTGCAGGCGAGCTGTCCCACAAAGGATGTCGATTGCTGAGGGGTCAGTTTCTGGATTAGAGACCAACAAGCCTTGGCAACTGCAACCCACACAGTTAGAGTAATGATGCTTCTGTGAGGACCAGCAAGGTCCTGGGGACTCCCCAACTGATGGAGAGTCAGGGCACGTCTGGAGCAACCAGGGAAGCCTGTTGAAAGTTAGAGTTGCCTTCTTAGGGACCCACAGGTCAACGGACCAGGGATCGCGAAGGGACCTCGAGAGGAATCACAAAATGGTGGCCCACGGAACACTCGTTGAGTGTAGGCCAGCAATCTTCAGTGCAATTCCTGCTTGGGGTCAGGGCTACAAGTAACCCAAAACTCAGCTGCAGGGGTTGCCGGAAAGCTGATGCTTCTGCAAATAGATGCTGTGTCCATGGGTTCAGGTTGCACAGTCACCACGAGGGATACGGGCCTCAGACTTGCTGTGAGCACAGATCGACCTCAGGGACCTTGGGAACCCACCTCCTGTGTGGCAATATTCTTCGGAGTCCTCTGGAGCTGCGGAGATGCCAACCGGTCAGTTGCATTAAAGGTGCCTGCCTTGCAGGGGAGTAACTCCTTTACTCCGAGGGAGATTCTTCAGTCATCCAGCGTAGTGTAGATCGTCAAAGTACTTGGTTTCTGTAGCAGAGTTTAGTCCAGGTGTAATCTAAAGTCCTGTAGCCAGGGGTTCCTACTTTATACCCAAGGAAGGGGTGGGACAAACTCTGGGGACCCACCTATGGGAGGGTCAGGACAGAGGGGTGGCTACACCCATGTCCTTTGTCCAGTTTTGCACCAGAGCAGGGGCTGAGTGCCCCTGCAACCGGTTTGAGCTGGACTATGCACAGGGACACCAAATGTGCCCCCAGTGCAGACATCAAAGCACTCTTGGAGTGCACCCAACCAGCCCTAATACACTAACGCCTGTCTGGGAGGTGGTCACACCTCCCTGTGATAGGAAAACTATTGTCAAGCCTTCCCCTGCCGGAGTTTCGTCCAGCAGCAGGAGGGCAGACTCGTGTCTGTGGCTGGCAGCATCCATTTTGTGATGCCAGGGCTCTGTGAAGCTGGTACCGAGTGTACCGGTGCTGTCATATTTCTCCCTCTAGGAGGGGGAATCATACCTCCCACACCAGTTACTGATGTGGAGGTATGATTCCAAGGTGTTTGACACCAAACACGACATAATTCCTTGCAGCCATTCTAAAGTTAGCATTTACCGCGAGGTCATAAAGCACTTAAGAGTATATGATTGGCTGCATCACAGACAACCCCGGAATAGTGGTTCCGAAGGCTGCAGAGGGGCTCTGCTCATGCATGGGCACCCTCTCACATAAAACCCAGCACTCTCCCTTGGAGTAAAGGAGTTAATCCCCTGCAAGGCAGGCACCTTAAACGCATCTGACCGGTTTGCATCTCCAAAGCTCCCGAGGACTCTGAAGAATATTGCAACACAGGAGGTGGGTTCCCGAGGTCTCTGAGGTCGATATGTGCCCACAGCAAGTCTGAGGCCCGTATCCCTCATGGTGACTGTGCAACCTGTACCCCTGGACACCACATTGATTTGCAGAAGCATCAGCTTTCCGGCAACCCCTGAGGCTGAGCTTTGGGTTACTTATAGCCCTGACCCTGTGCAGTAATTCCACCAAAGATTGCGGGCCTACACTCCACGAGTGTTCCGTGGGCTGGCATTTTGTGATTCCTCTTGAGGTCCCTTTGCGATCCCTGGTCCGTCGACATGTGGGTCCCTGAGAAGGGTACTTTAACTTTCAGTGGGCTTCCCTGGTTGCTCCAGGCATGCCCTGACTCTCCATTGCTTGGGGAGTCCCCAGGACCTTGCTGGTCCTCACAGAAGCATAATTACTCTGGCCGCATGGGTTGCAGTTGCCAAGGCTTGTTGGTCTCCAATCCAGAATATGACCCCCCAGCACTCGACATCCTTCGTGGGACAGCTCATCTGCGGACTCTGGTTGTCGTCAACATCTCCTGGTCCCCGTGGCTGCAAAGTCAAGCTTCACCTCTTCGCACCTGAAGCACCCAACATCGGTGGGCATTCGTCTATCGTGCCCCTGGTCACTGGCAAGTGACCCAGACTCTGTCCACTCTGCTTTCAGGTTCTTCACATCTTCGATCCAGGCTTGGATCACACCGGACACTTTTCTTCTTCACGACAGCAGTACTTTGCAGCGTCTCGCCATTGAAAATAACGACGATT
The DNA here is from genome assembly GCA_963921515.1 of Calotriton arnoldi. NCBI lineage: Eukaryota > Metazoa > Chordata > Amphibia > Caudata > Salamandridae > Calotriton > Calotriton arnoldi. Next base: position 2,475,702 of record CAWUFW010001485.1, on the reverse strand, counting down.
CCCGACACCCTTTGACACCTATGCACCCGGCTTCCCTGGGTGAGGTAACACGAGTACTCCGGTGCTCCCGTGGGTGCTGGCCTTAGAACCTTCTAAGTCTGAAAGGGTTTACTCAAAGTCCTCTCCTAAGTGTCCTTAAACTCTAATATTCCAACCGCGACTTTCCCATAGAGTTGTACGGAGCTCGCGTCTGTGTTCCCACACTGCACCCGTCCTCCGTGGGTACCCTGTGTCACTACCTTGGGTGGTTCCTTGGGGTCCCAGCGATTCTAGGTGCTCTAGGCACTGTGTCTAGTCAAGTCGTGGTTGTTATACCACTTTCTTAATATATGGTTTGGTCTCCCCCTGGAGCCCACTGTGTATTGTGCTATTTACTGTCGTTCTAGTACTGTAATATTGTGTGCCTTGTTCTCTAATCTCATAAAGAGGTTAGTAGAGAGTGTTTAGTAATAAATACATATATTTTATATATACCTTGTGTGGTTCTCCTTTCATTTGGTCATTCAAGAGGTTATATACTGGTAAAACAAGCTGCTTTACATTCCTTCAAGACTTAGCCTGAAGGCTGCTCTCCACAGCTACCACTAGGATAGCTTTCTATAAAGGTTGTCTTTAACCTAATCATCAATAAGGGTCGTTTGGACTGGTCAAGGTGCCCACTTTAGTTAGTGGACAGCATATACCAGGCCAACTTCTCACATTGGTGTGAGGTGGTTGGGATTCAAGCTTGCTATTTTTTTACCAGATAATCTCAGTGAGTGACTAACTGAAAACCACTAAAGGTACTTAGGTACATATAAATCAAGTCTAGAATAAAGTAAGTTCTACTGAACTTAGAATTGGGTGTCAAGGGCCTAGCGCACCCTTTCTCCAACTCAAGAGAGTTTAGTAGTTCCCACTAGAGTAGGTAGCTAGGTAGGTGCATACACCACACCACACTAGAATGTCTTCAAGGCCTGAAGTCAGTGACTCCTTGCCAACTAAGTATGACCAGCTCACATTCCAAGAATTGAGAAACATGTGTGCATCAAGGAAACTGAAGCCAGGGAAAAACCCAAACACCCAAAAGCTCATAGTGACTTTGCTTTTAGATGACCTCAGAAAGACCCCAGGGTCAGGTGAGGCAGGCAAAGGGGGTGGGACAGCAGAAGAGGAAAGGCCAGGGAGTGAAAACCTCAATGACCAGGACTCTGATGCTGGCCAGGAGGATCAAAATGATTCTAACCTGGAAAATCCAATTCTTCCTGAAGCTGAGGAAGGAGACCCCAGTGGGCCTCTCTTTACCCCACCTGGAAGGGTTAACAGTTTACCAAGAAGATCTAGATCTCCTTCTCTGGAATATAATCATTCTGGTACATCTGTAGGGAGCTCTGTTTCTTATAGGAAGTCTTCTCATAAAAGGGAGTCCTCTTATGAGAAGAAGTGCCAACTGCTTTAGTTTGAGAGAGCTAAGCTCAGGATCAAGAGAGGGCAATTGGCCTTAGACAGGGAATCCCTGGAGCTTCAGAGAGCTTCTCAGAAGCTGGGACTAGAGTCCCATGGTGGCAGCCACAGTGTCCCTAGAGGTAGAGATCATACTCATGACCATAGGAACCTGAACAAGATTGTCCGTCCCTACCAGAGTGGGGATGACATCCACAAATGGATAACTGCACTTGAGAGGGCCTGTAAGGTACAGAGGGTCCCTGAGGAGCAGTGGGCAGCAATCTTGTGGCTCTCCTTTGCAGACAATGGTAGAGACAAGCTCCTCACTGTAAGAGAGGAGGATGCAGATAATTATAAAGTCCTGAAGAGTGCTCTAATTGATGGGTTTGGCCTAACCACTGAACAATACAGGTTAAAGGGGCATATTATCAAGGGCAGTAGCGCCACTTTAGCTGCACTTTTTGCCGATAAAGCGGCGATATTTTTATCGCCCTATTAGCAAGCTGTCGCTAACAGCTGTTAGCAACAGCTTAATGGCGATAGCGGCCGCTATGCTGCAGCTTTGCATGTCAGCGATAATTATCGCTAATGACATGCAAAGAAGGCGTTCCCAACTAAAAGCAACAGCAAACAGTCGCAAACACAACTTCCCCCTATTATCAATGCCTGCGTAGCGATAAAAAAAGTCACGCTAACCGCGATTATCGCTGGAATTTAACACCTGATAAAAACTTGACTTAATCATCTTGTCAATTGGAGGTGGATTGTAAGGTTAAGTCCTCACCTGCCTATTAGCAAGCTTTTCATTAGCGCAGTGAATTTATCGCTGGATTTCTCGTGCTATTGCTGGGTTACGCCGCTATCGCTGGATTTTTTATCGCCTTGGAGATAAGCGTTGATAATAACGCGTTATCTCCGCGATGAAATCCAGCGATAGCCGGCGATAAAAAAAACAGCGCTTTGCGATAATAATCCCAAATCCTTGGTAATATGCCCCAAAGTTCAGAGACACCCAAAAGGCACAGACTCAGGACTGGGTTGACTTTGTAGATTGTGCTACTAAGGCTCTGGAAGGTTGGATACATGGCAGCAAGGTGCATGACTTTTTAGGATTGTACAATTTGATTATGAGGGAGCATATCCTTAATAATTGTCAAAACCAGCTTTTACACCAGTACATGGTGGACTATGATTTGACCTCTCGCCCAGAATTGGGAAAGAAGGCAGACAAATGGGTCAGAACCAGGGTAAAGCCAAAGAATCAGGGTGGTGACCAGAAGAAAGATTCTTCCAAAAACCAAGAGAAAGGTGGGGATAAATCAAAAGATAAATCCACTAAAGGGCCCCAAAATTCCTCTTTTGGGGGTGGGTCCCAAACTCCTTCCTCCCCTGAAAAGAAACCCTATTGCCATGTCTGCAAGAAGCCTGGCCACTGGAAAAATGACCCCATTTGCCCTAAGGTCAGCAATAAAGAAAATGTTCCTCCAAGTAATACTACCACTCCTCCTGGTACTACAAGTAGTAATCCTCCAGGTGGTAGTAATGCACTCAAAAAGGTAGGTGCATTCTCATGGGGAACTGAGGGGGACCCCAGCTTATCAAGGTCCTCCTCCCAGGCCTCCTTAGTCTGTGATGGTGGCATGGGATTTGCCACTTTTACTATGAGTCCCAATACTATGGGCAAGTACAGACAGGAGCCCCTAATAAATGTAATTCAACAAAGGGATTCTACCATTATTTACATAAAGATATATATGTGTATAAGTGTATATTCAGTTTTACTGCAGGTGTTTTTATATGTTCCAAAGATGATGTCTAGAAACATCCTTCTCTAATTACTAGGAAGGACAGTATTAAAAAAAATGGTAAAATACCCCTCACACACTGAAACCTGATTCAGTGTCATGCTTCATCATTGGGGTCTTCCCGCCCCTCTACGGGACGGGGCGTGCTACTACCTACGTAGACGCGGGAGCACTTAATTTAGTGATTAGTGTATATGTGTAGTGCGTGGGATCGTGAAATAAAATATATATATGTGATGATTAAAAATTCCCTGGCTAGTGGAAAAAATACACTTTATTTGCTTCCCTAGCTGAGAATAATAAAAGTGGGGAGGTGTAGATAGTGTACTTTGATGGGTCAGTTTCTACAGGGTCGACATGTTTCAGAAGCCATCCCCTTGGCTTACTTCCTCAGGACCAGAAACGATCCCTATTACACCTCACAGGGTGATATTGTAAATGTACATATGCCTACTGGTCACACATACTCTTCCATGCCCCTAATTGGGGTCGTAAACACAATATACCAATTGTATATCCTGTAATGAAACATTCGTATATTAACGTGTCCGCTCCATGAGATGCCACGAGGGGTGTAAAGGCGCCTTCACATTGATAATGCTGGATGCTGCTCAATCACCAAGGATTACCTTCTCGTGGCTCTCCGGGAACTCCGGGCCCCTAATAAATGGTCAGAAAGCTGTGGCATTCAGGGACACAGGGGCTAGTGTCACCATGGTGACAGGGAAACTAGTCCCCCCTCAACAACTTTTACCTGAGTTCAAGTACCAGGTGACCAACATTGATGGTATCATAACAGATCAACCCCTGGCCATAGTCAATCTCAGCTGGGGAGGGGTCACTGGCCCAAAGAGAGTGGCAGTGTCCCCAAACTTGCCTGTAGATTGCCTGTTGGGCAATGATCTGGAGGTTTCAGCCTGGGCTGAAGTTGAATACCAGGCCCATTTAAAAATGGTGGGCCTCTCTGAGAAGGTTGGTGGGGCTGTTAGGGCCTCAGCCCCATCCCAGGGAAATTTTGGAGAAGTGGAGCCTGAAAGAATGGCCCACTCTACTCCCCAAGAGAGCAGAAGGGTTGAAGAAAAGTCTTCTTCCCCCCAGACTATAGGTAAGGGTCAGCTTCCTCAGGGAACTGATCCTACCCCTTGTGAAGGAACTGCCCCAGAGGTAGTCAGGCCTGGCCTGGTTACCACACTGATGGCAGGGGACCCTTCCAAGGTGGTACCCAGTCTAGAGCAGGTAACCTGCCCCTCTCTACCCTCCCTCTGTCAGCCCAGGGCTGCAGAGGTCAGGGAGGTCAGTGGACCCCCAAGGGCTCCCTGTCCAGAGGCACCTCCTCATCCACAGATTAGGGGCACCCAGTCTAGTAGCCCTAGCCAGGTGAAAATTCCTCAGCACACTGAGGGATCCCTCTTACCATTGTGTAGGGACCTCCCCCAGATGGACTCTGTTGGGCAAAGGCAAACCTGGAACAGGTGGTTCCAAACCTACCATGTCCCTCCATTGTTCCAACCAAAGGGACCCAACCCCCAGCTGTAGGCTGCCAGAGGTTGACCCTTAGGGCCAGATACAACTCAGTCCTGGAAAGAAAGGCCTCCATGGTGGCCAGTGATCTGAGGAAGCTGAGACCAATTTTATTAGGGCCTCACTTCTCCACTCAGACACCCCACCAGCCTTTTACTTTGAAAAAACACACTACAGGTAGTAATTCCAAATGGTGGAGATCATCCAATACCCTTGGGGTTAGGAATTGCTTAGTGGACCATGAGACAGGGGGTAACCATGCTAGTGCAGGTTCTTCCTTATATGGCCACTTAGTCAATAAAGGCTCAACTGGGCAAGGTTAGCCTTATCTCCTTTCGTTTGGGGGGTTATGTAGGAAGGTAGAATCTGACTGCATAGTTGCCCCCACTTTTTCCTGGTGTTTTGCTGGTTTTTGACTTAGTTTGGCTGGGATCCTGCTATTCAGGACCCCAGCCTATCTGCTCCCCCTTTAAATTGATTGCATGTACTTTAGGTACACTCCAGATTGGATTCTGGGGTACCCTTATGAGTCCCTAGTATATGGTATACTATGTACCCAGGGAATAGGTACCCCAGAGGCCTCCCAGGGACTGCAGCATGTAATATGCCACCCCTGAGAGGCCATCCAAAATGACACAACAGGTCTGCTACTGCAGCCTGTGTAAGGTGGTGCATGCACCCCTTACTTAGATATAGGTTCACTATATCTATCCTAATCACTGCACATATAAACCTATCAGTCACCCCTACGGCAGGCCTTATCAATCCTGAAGGCAGGGTGCTGGGTTTTATGTGAGAGGGTGCCCATGCATGAGCAGAGCCCCTCTGCAGCCTTCAGAACCACTATTCCGGGGTTGTCTGTGATACAGCCAACCATATACTCTTAAGTGCATTATGACCTCGCTGTAAATGCTACCTTTAGAATGGCTGCAAATGCTACCTTTAGAATGGCTGCAAGGAATTATGTCGTGTTTGGTGTCAAACACCTTGGAATCATACGTCCACACCATTCTGATTCCTCCCTCCTAGAGGGAGAAATATGACAGCACCGGTACACCCGGTACCAGCTTCACAGAGCCCTGGCATCACAAAATGGATACTGCCAGCCACAGACACGAGTCTGCCCTCCTGCTGCTGGACGAAACTCCGGCAGGGGAAGCTGGACAATAGGTTTCCTGTCACAGGGAGGTGTGACCACCTACCAGACAGGCTTTAGTGTATTGGGGCTGGGTGGGTGCACTCCAAGAGTGCTTTGATGTCTGCACTGGGGGCACATTTGGTGTCCCTGTGCATAGTCCAGCTCAAACCGGTTGCAGGGGTACTCAGCCCCTGCTCTGGTGCAAAACTGGATAAAGGACATGGGTGTAGCCACCCCTCTGTCCTGACCCTCCCATAGGTGGGTCCCCAGAGTTTGTCCCACCCCTTCCTTGGGTATAAAGTAGGAACCTCTGGCTACAGGACTTTAGATTACACCTGGACTAAACTCTGCTACAGAAACCAAGTACTTTGACGATCTACACTATGCTGGATGACTGAAGAATCTCTCTTCTAAAGGAGTTACTCCCCTGCAAGGCAGGCACCTTAAACGCATCTGACCAGTTTGCATCTCTGAAGCTCCAGAGGACTCCGAAGAATATTGCAACACAGGAGGTGGGTTCCCGAAGTCTCTGAGGTTGATCTGTGCCCACAGCAAGTCTGAGGCCCGTATCCCTCGTGGTGACTGTGCAACCCGAACCCCTGGACACCACGTCGATTTGCAGAAGCATCAGCTTTCAGGCAACCCCTGAGGCTGAGCTTTGGGTTACTTGTATCCTTGAGCCCGTGCAGTAATTCCACCAAAGATTGCGGGCCTACACTCCACGAGTGTTCCGTGGGCCAGCATTTTGTGATTCCTCTTGAGGTCCCTTCACGATCCCTGGTCCGTCGACCTGTGGGTCCCTGAGAAGGGTACTTTAACTTTCAGTGGGCTTCCTTGGTTGCTCCAGGCGTGCCCTGACTCTCCATTGCTTGGGTAGTACACAGGACCTTGCTGGTCCTCACAGAAGCATAATTACTCTGACCGCATGGGTTGCAGTTGCCAAGGCTTGTTTGGTCTTCAATACGGAAATTGACCCTCCAGCACTGAACATCTTTTGTGGGACAGCTCATCTGCAGACTCTGGTTGTCGCCAACGTCTCCTGGTTTTCGTGGCTGCAGAGTCAAGCTTCACCTCTTCGCACCTGAAGCACCCGACATCGGTGGGCATTCGTCTATCGTGCCCCTGGTCACTGGCAAGTGACCCAGACTCTGTACCCTCTGCTTTCAGGTTCTTCACATCTTCGATCCAGGCTTGGATCACACCGGACACTTTTCTTCTTCACGACAGCAGTACTTTGCAGCGTCTCGCCATTGAAAACAATGACGATTCACGACACCCTTTGACACCTATGCACCCGACTTCCCTGGGTGAGGTAACACGAGTACTCCGGTGCTCCCGTGGGTGCTGGCCTTATAACCTTCTAAGTCTGAAAGGGTTTACTCAAAGTCCTCTCCTAAGTGTCCTTAAACTCTGATATTCCAACCGCGACTTTTCCATAGAGTTGTACTGAGCTCGCGTCTGTGTTCCCACACTGCACCCGTCCTCCGTGGGTCCCCTGTGTCACTACCTTGGGTGGTTCCTTGGGGTCCCAGCGATTCTAGGTGCTCTAGGCACTGTGTCTAGTCAAGTCGTGGTTGGTATACCACTTTATTAATATATGGTTTGGTCTCCCCCTGGAGCCCACTGTGTATTGTGCTAGTTACTGTCGTTCTAGTACTGTAATATTGTGTGCCTTGTTCTCTAATCTCATAAAGAGGTTAGTAGAGAGTGTTTAGTAATAAATACATATATTTTATATATACCTTGTGTGGTTCTCCTTTCATTTGGTCATTCAAGAGGTTATATACTGGTAAAACAAGCTGCTTTACATTCCTTCAAGACTTAGCCTGAAGGCTGCTCTCCACAGCTACCACTAGGATAGCTTTCTATAAAGGTTGTCTTTAACCTAATCATCAATAAGGGTCGTTTGGACTGGTGCAAGGTGCCCACTTTAATTAGTGGACAGCATATACCAGGCCAACTTCTCACAACCACCACCATCAATACCACCACCACAATACCACCACCACCAATACCACCACCAATACCACCACCAATACCACCACCTCCAATACCACCAGCACCTATACCACCACCAATGCCACCACCACCAATACCACCACCTCCACAAATACCACCACCAGTACTACCACCACCAATACCACCGACACAATCAATACCACCACCACCAATACCAATACAACCACCATCAATACCACCACCACCACCACCACCACCAATATCACCACCAATTTCACCATCACCACCAATACCACCACCACCAATACTTCCACCAATACCACCACTAGTACCACCACCACCAATATTACCACCACCAATACCATCACCACCACCAATATTACCAATACCACCACCTCCACCACCACCAATACCACCACCACCAAAACCACCACCAATACCACCAACACCACCAATACCACCACCACCAATACCACAATCACCAATACAACCACCACCACCAATACCACAACCACCAATACAACCACCACCACCAATACCACCACCACCAATACCACCACCACCAATACCAATAACACCAATACCACCACCACCAATACCACCACCTCCACCTATACTACCACCACCACCATCAGTACCACCACCATCAACACCACCAATAACACCACCACCCATACCACCACCAATACCACCACCACCAATACCACCACCACCAATACCACCACCAATACCACCACCACCAATACCACCACCAATACCACCAATCCAATACCACCACCACCAATACCAATACCACTGCCAACACCAATACCACCACCAATACTACCAATACCACTACCAATACAACCAATACCACCACCAATACCATCACCATCACCAATACAACCACCAATACCACCATCACCACCAATACCACCACCAATACCACCACCACCACCAATACCACTACCAATACCACCAATACAATCACCACCACCAATATCACCACCACCACCACCAATACCACCACATCCAATACCACCAACACCAATACAACCAATATCACCACCAATACCACCTCCACCAATACCACCACCAATGCCACCATCCCCACCAATACCACCACCAATACCACCACCACCAATACCACCACCACTAATACCACCACGACTACCACCACCTCCAATACCACCAGCACCAATACCACTAATCCCACCACCAATACCACCATCACCACCAATCCCACCACCAATACCACCACCACCAATACCACCACTAAAACCACCACCAGCAATATCACCACCACCACCACCAATTCCACCACCACCACCAATACCACCAGCACCAATATTGCCACCACCAATACCACCACCACCAATACCACCACCAATACCACCATCACCAATACCACCACCACCAATACCACCACCACCACTACCAAAACCATCACCACCACCAATACCAATATCACCGCCACCAATACCACCACCACTAATACCACCACTATATCAATACCACCCCCACCAAAAATACCACCACCACCAATTCTACCAATACCACCACCACCAATACCAGCACCACCAATATCACCACCAACACCAATACCACCACCAATAGCCCACCACCATTACCACACACACCACCAATACCACCAATACCACCAATTCCAATACCACCACCAATACCACCACCACCAATACCAGTACCATCACCACCAATACCACCGCCAATACCAATACCGCCACCACTACCTCCAATACCACCAGCACCAATACCACCAATGCCACCACCACCAATACCACCACCACCAATACCAGCACCACCAATACCACCACCACAATACCACCACCACCAATACCAGCACCACCATTACCACCACCACAATACCACCACCAATTCCATTGCCAATACCAATACTACCAATACCAATACCACTCCCAATACCACCACCAATACCATCACCACTAATACCATCACCAATACCACCACCACCAATACCACCACCAACAATACCACCACCACTACCACCACATCCAATACCACCAGCACCAATACCACCAATACCACCATCACCACCAATACCACCAATGCCACCACCAGCAATACCACCACCACTACCACCACCTCCAATACCACCAGCACCAATACCACCAATACCACCATCACCACCAATACCACCACCAATATCACCACTAATACCACCACCACCAATACCACCACCACCAATACCACCAATATCACCACCACCAATACCACCACTACCACCACCAACAATACCACCAGCACCAATATTGCCACCACCAATACCACCACCAATACCACCATCACCAATGCCACCACCACCACCACCAATACCACCACCAGTACCACCACCAATACCACCACCGCCACTACCAATACCATCACCACCAAAACCACCATTAATACCACCACCAATACCACCAATACCAATAGCACCACCACCAATACCCATACCACCACCACCAATACCAGTACCACCACCACCAATACCACCACCAATACCACCACCAATACCACCAATACCAATAGCACCACCACCAATACCCATACCACCACCACCAATACCAGTACCACCACCAATACCAACACCTATACCAATACTACCACCACCACAAATACCACCACCAATACCACCACCACCAATACCACCACCAATACCAGCACCACCAATACCACCACCAATACCCCACCACCAATACCACCAACACCACTAATACCACCACCAATACCACCAATTCCAATACCACCACCAATACCAGTACCACCACCACGAATACCAATACCACCACCAAATCCAATACCATCACCAATAGCACCACCACCAATACCACCACCACCACCAATACTACCAGCACAAATACCACCAATGCCACCACCACCAATACCACCACCACCAATACCACCAATACCAGCACCACCAATACCACCAATATCACCACAACCAATACCAATACTAATATCACCATTACCACCACCAATACCACCACCACCAATACCAATACCACCACTTCAGTGCCTCTCACTCACTAGTAATAGCAGGGGCACTGTACGAGGCCAGAGCTGCAGCTGAGACCAACCCTCCCTCCCTCCATGCCTTCCATAAATCACAGCCCGCCCTGCACCAGGAGGTGAAGCCAGGGCCCTACTACAGCTGGAGTGTTTTTTATTTGGCCAAAGATAGCAATGACATTACGCAATGCCACACTGCACACTCAAATCACGGAGAGGGCAGGAAATAGCCCCCCCACCACCACCAATACCACCACCACTACCACCACCTCCAATACCACCAGCACCAATACCACCACTACCACCACCACCACCAATACCACCACCAATGCCACCATCACCACCAATACCACCACCAATACCACTAGCACCAATACCACCACTACCACCACCTCCAATACCACCAGCACCAATACCACCACCAATACCACCACCACCTCCAATACCACCACCAATACCACCATCACCACCACTACCACGACCAATACCACCACCAAGACCACCATTAATATCACCACCACCACCAATACCACCACCACCACCAATACCACCAATCCACCAATATCACCAACACCAATACCACCACCAATACCACCACCACCAATATTGCCAAAACCAATACCACTACCACCAATACCACCACTAATACCACCATCACCAATACCACCACCACCACCAATACCACCACCACCAATACGACCAATACCACCACCAACACCACCACCACCAATACCACTACCAATACCATCACCACCAATACCACCAGCATCACCACCACCACCAATACCACTAATACCAATACCACCACCACCAATACCAATACCACCACCAATACCAATACCACCACCAATACAAACACCACCACCAATACCAACACCACCACCACCACCAATACCACCACCACCACCAATACCACCACCACCAACACCACCGCCACCAATACCACAAAAACCACCACCACCACCAATACCACCACCACCACCACCAATACCACCACCAATACCCCACCAATAATACTACCAACACTACCAATACCACCAATACCACCAATTCTAATACCACCACCAATACCACCACCACCAATACCAGTACCACCACCTCCAATACCACCAACAATACCAATACCACCACCATTACCAATACAACCACCAATACCACCACCAATACCACCAGCACCAATACCACCACCACCACCAATACCACCACCACAAATACCACCACCAATACCAGCACCACCAATACCACCCCCACCAATACCAATACTAATACCACCAATACCACCACCACCAATTCCACCACCACCACCAGTACCACCACCTCAGCGCCATTCACTCACTAGTAATAGCAGGGGCACTGTACGAGGCCGGAACTGCAGCCGAGACCAACCCTCCCTCCATCCATGCCTTCCATAAAGCACGGCCCGCCCTGAACCAGGAGGGGAAGCCAGGGCCCTACTACAGCTGGAGTGTTTTTTATTTGGCCAAAGATAGCAATGACATTACGCAATGCCACACTGCACACTCAAATCATGGAGAGTACAGTAAATAGCCCCCCCTCCCGCTCTTCCCCCTGAGCCACGACAGTGTAATCATAGAGCAAAAGGTGTTGGAGCGCTTTGTTAGTGTTTATAGCTCGGATCATATGTAACTCTCACTTCACACTTTGGGGCATATTCTCAAGGATCTATCGCCGAGTTATCAGCACTTTATCGCAGCCAAAGTCGCGATAAATTAATCGCCCCATTCACAAGCTGGCGCTAAGAGCCCATAACACCAGTTTACCTGCGAAAGCAGTCGCAAAAAACATCGCCACAGATGACCCCGGCAACTAACGCTAATGATATGCAGAGTAGGCGTTCCCGTGCAAAAATCCGCGACAACACCACTCCACAACATTCTCAACGGCCAGCCAGATCGGCAATAAGATCACAAAACATGTGATAAGGCGCGTTAGCAGCACGAAATTAACACCTGCTCTTACCTGGTGTAAAGTCTGATGACAACCAGCACCAGACAAGGGAGCACAGCCCATAGCCACACATGAAGAACAACAGATGCCCTGGAGCAACCGATCAAGCAGCCCGGAGCCCCAATAGGCCAACAACACCCACCGCCACCACCCCCAGGACCCCCCCCCCTTTGGACAAAGATATTGCACATCAACTCCATGAAATCATGAACCAAACAAATCGCCTGAAGTCGCACAATCACAACACCTAACATACATGTGTGGTCAGAAAAAGGGAAATCATACATTCATATCATAATATCCAAATAATACGTTTATTACAGAATAAACCAAAATCCACAATTCTGAAGAGGCATGGCGGGTCTTCTCAGGACATTCTGTAAGTCACAGCCTGCAAAACAGAAATCTGGATAAGAAGGTGTGCCATGCGCCCATCAAAGTACAGAGAGAGAGAGCGAAAGAAAGAGAGAGAGAGAGAGGGAGAGAGAGAGAAAGAGAGGGTGAGAGAGAAAGAGAGAGAGAGAGAGGGAGAGAGAAAGAGAGAGAGAGAGGGAGAGAGGGAGAGAGAGAGAGAGGGAGAGAGGAGAGAGAGAGAGAGAGAGAGAGAGAGAGAGAGAGGGAGAGAGGGAGAGAGACAGAGAGAGAGAGAGAGAGAGAGAGAGGGAGAGAGAGAGAGGGAGAGAGAAAGAGAGGGTGAGAGAATGCCGACACTGCGGACCTAGGCCTCACTGCTCACCTGCTGCCACCGGTGTGTCTCCAACCACGTGCCGGTATACACTGCAGTCCCCCAGGTCCCTTATCTGAAACAGTGTCCAGAGACATGAATGGCAGAGTCCATACAGTTGCACAAGCCATCATCGCTTGGCCGCCCCTGCGCACACAGGCTGCTGCACCCCAGCCCCTCCCGCCGCCCAGCAGTGATTGCCCGCCCCTGCGCAACCAGGCCTCACTGCTCACCTTCCGCAACCGGCATGTCTCCAAGAGGGCCTACCACGTTCCGGTGGGATCTCCAAGCCCGGGGCCCACGACCATGGCACACTCCACATCATGCAGCCCCTCACCGCGGGCCACCAGGTCACACACCTGACTCTGGGTCTTGATTTCGCAATGGCAGAGACCACATCAGTGCACACGGCATCATCGCAGGCTGCCACCCGCTCAGTGCTTGAGGTGCCACTAATTCTGTGAACCGTGAGGCAACGCCACGTGGCGGGAGGCCCACACTGCCCGCTGGCTGAGGCCTACACTGCGGTCCAGCAGGGCTCACACTGATCCTTGCCAGTCCGGACTGCCAGGACGGCGCATCATCGCAGGCTGCACACCCGCTCAGCACTTTAGGTGCCCCTATCTCACTGCACCGCAAGACACCGTCCCCTGGCGGTGTGCCTGTGCCTGCCCCAGTGTATCCGGTGCCACCAAGTCTGTGCACCGCTAGCCATGGACCCTTAATGATTGAGTTCCGTGGTGCGGACGCCATCATGTCACCCCCGGCACTGGGCAATGTGAAATGGCAGGGCCCTAGGCCCTCATGCATACAAGAGAACTACATGGAGACACCCAGTTAGAGAGTGGAAATGGCATCCAGCACGTGCGCCAGGCCCTTTTTATTCGCAGGCTCACATGTCCTGTGACGCCTGTGCTGGATCGGTGTGGTGTGGGTGTACACCAGCCGTGAGGGAGTGGCTGTGGCATGCTGACAACTAGACCTGTGAGCTGCAGATCCCTACAGTGAAGACCTGGGACATGTGGCGTTGTCATCCCCCCCTGTGTGCGTAAGCGGAGTGGGCTGTCCTGGCATATGCCAGTCCAGCGTAAGGGTGTGAACAATGACCCCAGAGCTCTGGGCGTTGTTCCGTCCTGGGCTGGACAAGGAAGTGACTAATGGATGTGTCTCTGTTGTAGTGTCGGCACCACCCGGACCGCAATCGGCAATCTGTCACCCTGTGACAAAAGTCCCACAACATGAGCAACATGGACGTAAGGGGGAATCACTGACCCTACATTCAGCCATACTTCCACACTTGAAAGATCATAGACATGACACATCTGTGGGAATATGAATGTTTATTGCACATTCAGTGGAGTGTTGCAGCTGGAGCCATACATGGCCATGCCAACCCCACTTTACATTGTTGGCCCGTGGAGGGCCAGCCAGAGTCCTTCAGGGAATGACAGGGGGGTACATCAGGGGAGGAGGAGTTCAGTCCGCAGTCTGATAGCTGTGTCATTGGTGACCAAACAGAATATGGCAGTCCATGTCGAGGTCCAAGGTGAGTGTTGCAGAGTGCATTGGGGGACAGTGGAAGGTGATGATGCAGAGGGCAGAACCAAGCAGAAACAGGCCACATGGCGGAGATGAATGCTACTGCGTCCTTCTGACCACGAAGGCTGATTCATCCGCATCTTCGTCCTCTGCTGTTGAATGTGCCTCACATGTGGGTGGTGGTGTTCTGTCTCCAGCACTGTGTGGCAGTGACACCTAAGGGGCCGGAGGTGGAATGTCTGCCGCACTGTGTGGCACTGACACATCAGGGGCCGGAGATGTGGATGGGGTGGTAGCAGCAGCATGCATCAGCGCCAGGCCTTGTGGCAGCAATGCCATGAGGAGGGTCTTTAGGGCATTGAGGGACCCAGCTACCTCTCGCTGGTGTGCAGCCATGGCAGCCGCTCTTTCCGCCTGCGTCCGCTCCATGTTCTCTATGATCCTCTGCATGTGTCCCAACTCCCGGGCGAGATCGCTGGAGGCACTCTGGCTAGACAGTCGTTCTTGTCGCAGAGTCAGGACTCTAGCGATGTCAGCCATGGTCCATTGGAGAGCATGGAGCGGACTGTGGGTGTCCGTTAGGGACTGTGTGTGGTCCCTGATGGGACTCAGACACCCACTTATGGCGTCTAGTTTGGCTGCCATGCGGTCGAACCCCACCTGCACCTGTTCTGCCAGCTTCTCCTGGCACCCCAAAACACGGCGTTGGAAGGCCATGTGTTCATCGTGGGGGTCCTGGGAGGCAGCCGTGGTGGTAGGTGCTGCCTGCTGTGTGTTCTGTGCAGGGGGTGGGTTCTCCTCATGGCAGCTGGGCTGCCCTGCTCCTGGAAGTGGGCTGCGGAGGCTGTCCACGAGCTGTTGGAGGGCGTCGGAGTCGAAGGTGTGGTGGTCCTCTTTGTCATCAGAGTAGAGAGGTTCGGACTGCTCCGCAGGAGGTGTTGGATTTCCCCCTGCAATGTGAAGGGGAGATGCAGTTTAACATTGTGTTCACATGTATGTTGACGCGTTGTACATGTTTACATTCAGACTGCATGACAATGTACATTGTGACTGTTTGGGGGGAGCTGCCTATTTGATGACGGGACAGTGGACATTCCAACTACATCACGGATGTGCGTTTGTACTTGTACATTGTCAACTAACATTTCCCTGCAATGCCAAATGTGATTGGCCAGTTTGTATGCACATGCGGCACCAGTTGTGTCCTCTGTTCTGTTGTGGACGTGTTGCAGTTTGTACCACATCGTTGTCAATGTTGATGTGCTCTGCATGTAATGTGTGTGTGCCGCATTTTGGGGTAGTCGCCCCTGCAGCTCTGATGTAGCTGCCCCTTATCCCTTACATGCGGTGTGCCTCGGGCTTCTGTGCTTATGCGGTGCTGAGATGTTGCATACCTGTGTGCATTGGTCTCTTGGTGGGAGTTGGGGGTCTGGGGCATGGTTTGTCTGCAGATGTGCTATGCTTAATTGTGCATGTGTGCCATTGTGCCCATCTCCCCCCGTCCCCCCAGTCCCTGGTCGTTACTCACCCTGTTGCTGTTGTATCCGGTCATGTTGAGCAGTGTCCGGTCCCCCAACTCCTGCCACTGTCTCCCCACTGATGACTGTGGACAGCATTTCCTCCATCTCGTCCAGCTCCTCCTGTGGCGCTGGACTCCCACCTCCAGTCTGCATTGCTGCCTTCCAGTTGTTTGCGAGTTTCAGCTTGGTTTTAAGCTTCCCATATTCCAGCACCCCTTGACCTCGTCCACTGTCCTCCTCAGCACTCCGACTGCATTCACCTTGTCCACGATGGTCTGCCATATTCCATTTTTAGTTGCCAGTGACACAGTGGAGGTGACGAACAGTGGTTGATGGTGTTCTATCACCTCCGTTATCAGGATCCTGTTTTCCTGCGGACTGAACAGCTTCTTCCTACTCTTCTTGTCCTTGCCCTTCCCTGACCCCGAGGTCCCAGGCTGGTCCTCCGGGGGGCTTGTGGTGTTCTGGTTGTCCTCTGTACTTGCTCCGGATGCCTCCATTGTGCTTCGCTGTTGTTTGGCTATTGTTTGTATGTTTTTTTTCTACTTTTATAGTGCATTTTCCCGCATGACGCGTGGGAATTGCAGGCCTGTGGCTGGTTTTCACAGATTTTTGTATCGCGATTGGCGTCATCGCTACTATTTTCGCGTTGGGGTTTCGCGTTTTTGCGGCATCGCGTTGATTATGACGCGTTCATTTGACGCATTATCGTGTGACTATCGCATGGTACCGCCGTGTTGGGAATACCACGTTGACACGGCGTTATGTTCCCGTGATGGACTGCGATGTGAAGTGTTGCGTTAAGCTGGATTTGCGGTAGTTATCACACGTTCTTGAGAATATGCCCCTTTGTGTCTGTGCAATTTACAACACTTACACATCTTCTTCACTGCACTATTTATCACTACTTTGAATACGTTGCAGCCCCGTCTTTTCCTCTGATATTTACAATCTAACAAGCGGTCGAGAAGGCCCTTTATTGCAATGTAATAGGTCTCGCATTTGCAAAAGTTTTATGCTATTAGTATTGTAAATGACAATGCCTTTTATTTATGTTTTAAAACCCAAAACATAAATAAAAGGCATTGTCATTTACAATGCCAATAGCTCAAACTCGCTTGAATGCGAGACCTATTGCTTTGCAAATGCTTGTTCATGTTTATTATCTCCTTGACTTTCAAATAGGAACCTTTGAATTTAAGACAGTGGCTCTTAAAACAAGACTTAAAAAGAAATTAACATATTTGGGATTTTTCTTAAATCTGAGTACCCTGAGTACCCTCTTGATATAACTGTTGCTTTGAGAACAAGGTCTGTGATTGAAACATATTTTTGGGAACACTGAAACAGTGAGAAGTGCATACATTAGACTTGGAATTTCTCCAATGTAGAGCATGCACTGCAGACAGCACAGCTCGGAAACAGTGAGCAGTGATTGCCTTTCTCTGTTTCCGAGTTGTGCTGTCTGCACAAACTATATGAATGTAGAGAAATTGCAAGTTAAAATGATGGGTAGGCGTAAAGCTGTGCCTGGCATGAACGCATGTATCCATGATTCCGCCCTGGGTGCAATCGAAACACGAGAATAAGGCCCTCATTTATGGGGAATTGGTGAAGGGCAGCTGCACAAACCTTGCTGCGCTGCCCTACGCCAATGTGAAAGAGAAGGAATGCACTGTATTTATGAAATCCGGTGTATTCCTGTCCTTTCCCCCTGAGTTGGCCCATAATTCACTGCCTAGTGCCAATGCAGGCACCCTTCCACAATGGTGCAAGGGTGTCTGCATGCAATCTTTCTATGCATGCTGCACAGAATGGAAAGAAGAAAAAACAAGGAGAAATAAAAATATTTCTCCTCGTTACACCTGCTCTGAGGAGGTGTAAGGTTTTGGCGCTGCCCCAGGTTTATGCGATTAAATAAATCTGGGGCAGCGACAAAATCCATGGGTGTTGTGTGGGAAAACCCACAGCAACGCACATAGAACACTTCCCTGGCACAGAGTAAGGCAACATAGCGACTTGCGCTGCTTTGTCTTATTCCATATCTATGAGGTCATGCAATGCCATGCAAAGTAGCTTTACGTGGCCTCATAGATATGATTGAGAGGCTTGTGCTGCCGGAGTGTCAAAAAAAGTGATGCTCCGGTGGCTCAAGCCTCTCATAAATAAGCCCCTAAGTTATCTTAAAATATCCACAATGCATGCCAACTTTTAGTCAATTTAAATATTTAGATTCATTGATGAAACAAAGTATGATTTGGAATGCTGGGAAATGATGCGATTGTTTTTGCTAGTCTACTTTAATGCACAGTCTGTATTTAAAACGTCACTAGGCCTTATTTTATTTATGCTGAGTGGTTGTCATGAAACGATGATGGTGCACAAATCTATCTGAACATTTATTGGCTTCCGAAGAATAATGGCAACATTATGATTTATGGAACTGGGCAAACTGTGGACCATAAAAGTGTGAGAATGCTCACACTTTCTTACATCTTATTTTAAGTATTGTCCGAACAAGGGCAGTATCATGAAGTTGTGCGTATGCACATAGCACAGCTGTGAGCCTGATTTTATGCACTTGCACTTTGTTATGTGTATTTGTAAAGCACACTCTCACATGCAAAGGTGTCCTGGCCCTGAGCAGGTGTGTGTGACTAGCCCAGCCTTTGGTAGGTTGATTCAATGAAAAGCCAAGTATTCAATTTCTTGCAGAATTCAAGAAGGGAGGAGGAGGTTCTGATTGTGAGTGTGAGGTCATTTCACGCTTTCGGAGTGATGTAAGAGAACGCTTGTTCTCCTGATCTTGTTCTGTGTATGCATGGGATGTATGTGAGCAGGAGTCCTGCAGAGGTGTCTGGGTGGTTGGTGGAAGATGAGACTGTTCAGGTAGGTGGGGCTTCAGTTGTGCAGTGCCCTCAATGTGTGTGTGAGGAGTTTGAAATAAGTGTGCTTGTGTATCGGGAACCAATGTAGTTCCTTTAGGTGTGGTGTGATCTGCACACCTTGTGGGAGGTCGAGGATGAGTCTGGCTGCCAAGTTCTGTATGGTTTATAGTCTTATAGTGAGTTGCTTGGTGATCCTGGTGTAGATGATATTCCTATAGTCAATTTGCTGGTGACTAGGGTGCAAGTGAGTTTTTTTAGTGTTCCTTGGGAGCAATTTGAGGATCTGCCTCTGCATCTTCAGGGTGTAGAAGCAGGATGCAGTGACGACGTGTACTTCTGCAGTCATGTCCAGTTTGTTATTGATGATTATTCTGAGGTTGCTAGCAAGGGTTTTGGGTGTAGGTCTGAGTTCGGCCTGCCACCAGTTGGAGTCTCATGGTGGATGTTCTTGCCGAAATCACTAGTTCTGTCTTCTCAGTGTTGAGCTTGAGACAGTTGGCTTTCATCCAGTTAGCAACTTCAGTCATGCAGGTGGTGCACTTGTTTCTTGTGCTGGGGGTCTTTTACAAGAGGGAGTATGAGTTACTTGTCATTTGAGTAGGAGAGGATGTTGATGTCGTGTGCATAGATGACAATGGCCAGAGGGATTATGTATGCATTGAAGAGGGTGGGGCTGAGCGATGAACCTTGAGGTACTCGACAGCTGAGTTTGCGGGATTCTGAGGAGTAAGGTACCAGACTGACAGCTTGTGTTCTATCCATTGAGAAGGAACAGATCCAGCGGAAAGCAGATCCTTGGATGCCAATCTTGTGCAGGCACCTGATGAGGATGGAGTGTGAGACTGTATCAAATGCTGCAGAGAGGTCCAGGAGAATTAGGGCTGCTGTGTCTCCTCTGTTAAGCATCATGCGGATGAATGCTGTTTCTATACTGTGGTTGGGCCTAAAATCTAGACTGCATCACATCGAGGAACTGGTGGTTGCTGAGGTGGTTGTTGAGGCGTCGGTTGATTATTTTCTCTAACATCTTTGCTGGGTATGGTAGTAGGCAGATGGATCTGTAGTTGAAAAACGTGGCTGAGTTAGCAGATGGTTTCTTAAGCAAGGGCATAAAAGTAGCATGTTTCCAGGTGTCCAGGTATGTGACTGAGTCGGTGGAGGCATTGAGGATGGGTGATAGTGCTTTGCTGATAGGCAGAGTCCTTTGGTGAAGGTGTGGTGGGGGAAGGGTCAAATAGAACTCCCGACTCTATGGTCTTCATGATAGCAGCGATTTTGAAAGTGGTCATTCCAAGCCATGAAGTCAGGGTTTGTTCATTGGTTGTGATGGGAAGTTGAGTTGCGATGGTAAAGGGTTCCAGTTGCTGTATATCTAGGTGATTTTGTTGCAGGAGAATTCCAAAATCTTGTTGCAAAAGTCTTCTGAAGGAGTGATGTTGCTTGATGCAGCAGGAGGCACTGTGAAATCTTGATGATGGGGAAGATCTCATTGCTGCTGTTAGTGCTGGAGTTGATGGGATCTGGAAGACCTGTGTGCTTGGTATTCAGCATCTGCTGGTGGTAGCGTCTTAGGGCTTATTTAAAGATGTCATTATCTGCGGAGTCTTGACTTGTTCTCCATTTGTGATACAGTTGCATGCAGTGGCGTTTCATTAGCCTGAGTTCCTCTGTGTACCAGCTGGCATGTGTTTGGGCTCTTGCCTTGAGGAGAGCTAGGTTGTTGGTGCATATGGTGATCCAGCTGTTGACGTTTTTGATGGCTTTCGGCAAGTTACTGGTGTGCTCGAGTCACTCCTCTTCAGAATGCATTTCCAGCTGCGGTGGGTGGTTCCGGTGGTGGTAGGTCTGTGATGGTGTGGGATGTGTATGCTGAAACTGGCGAGGGGGCAGTCTGTCCAGGTCATAGTTGATGGCTTGTTGACTGTAATGATGCTGATTGAGGAGAAAATCAGGTTAAATAGGTGCCCACTAGTGTGGGTGGGTTTATTAACATGCTGTGTGAGGCCAAGATTTCCAATGTTTTCCAAAAGGGCCGTAGAGCTTGGTTCAGTGCAGTCTTCTAGTTGAAAGTTAAGGTCTCCAAGGAGGATGAAGGGTTTGATGATGTGGGGTACAATGATATCCATGATGTGGCTGGCAAAATTGATGCAGGGTCCAAGCGATCTGTATGCGAGGGTTCTGCCCAGGAGGATGTTGGCTGTGATGTGCATCTGGAATGTGAGGTGTTCCATGTAGGTGGTGCAGCTGATGGTATCTTTTAATATGATGGTGACGCCACTTCCGGGCTTGTGCTGACAGTCTTACCCTATGAGCTTATGGCCGGTGGGGATGGCAGTAGCGATGTCTGGTGCCAAGGTTGGGCTTATCCATGTTTCTGTGAGAAAGTGTAGGTCTGGACCGTGGTCATGCAGTAGGTCCCAGATCTCCGTGTCGTGTTTGGTGAGCGAGCTGGTCTTGAGGAGCAATCATGCTGGAGTAGTGTGTTGTTTGGGTGGTGTTTGGTCAGTGTGAGTGTGAACAGGTGCCTGGTTTGTGTGAGTGTGAGCGAGTGGGGTGCTCGGTGCTGCTGGTGTGGGGGTGGTAGGAGTATGGTGTGGAAGAGTGCATGAGAACTTGCAGGAGGCATATGTGAACACGTCTTCCATGGTGTGGTGTGGCAGCAGTGGGGTGAGAGGTGGCCGAGGTTAAGTGCATGGAAGAGCGCAGCAGGGTATCAGTGAGTATGGGGAGAACCATAGTACCTGGCAGGGAGCTTGCCTTTGGCACTCCTCTGGTGCCCGCTGCATGCATGCATCGCCTTTCTACAGCTTATACTCTTAACTCGTCTCGGTGTAAGTTGTAGGTGTTCCCGTACAGATCTGACCCTCCAAAGCTGATGTACCTCTTCTTGCTTGGATGCTGTGTTGGAGTAGCCGGGGAGCAGCAAGTCAGTAAACTGGACTCTGCGGGTTCCGTGCCTGTGGAATATCTGAAGAGGCTGGCTTGCACTTCAAAGGCGGCATCACCTTTGAAGCTTCCCGCCTTGGAATGCCATTATGGCCTGTTGGAGTTGTGAAGCACCTCCGCCCAGACAAGGCATTGTTCCTGGCCTCTGAGAGTGCTGGCTCTCACCCCATGAGGTCAGAAATATGTCTGGTGGTGGCAAGCTGGCTAACACTAGTCCGAGGCCACACCAGTGTTTGGTAGGGTTTCAGGGGACTCTCTAAGGTGTCCCCTGTGTGCATGTATTAATAAATCCAACACTGGCATCAGTAAGGATTTATTAAGACAAGATGTTTGTTACCAAGTATCTTAGGGAACAGGGAAGCTATCATGGAGCTAGGAAACTCATAATGAATAAAGTATCCAGCTCATGTTCTCTCTATGGATTCCCTGGCCACTTACAATATCCAAGAATGGACTTAGATATTGTAGGGTCATATCTGCTCATGCAGGTATCTCCACACGTGATATAGTGCACCCTGTCT
The DNA here is from genome assembly GCA_963921515.1 of Calotriton arnoldi. Taxonomy (NCBI): domain Eukaryota; kingdom Metazoa; phylum Chordata; class Amphibia; order Caudata; family Salamandridae; genus Calotriton; species Calotriton arnoldi. The sequence goes on along the minus strand of CAWUFW010001485.1, from coordinate 2,452,739 downwards.
TAGGGCTGTAAGGCCTGCACTAGGGGTGACTTACCTATACCTCATGCAATGTCTGTGGACATGGCGCACAGGCTGTGTGCCATGTCGACTCTTCAGTTTACTCTGCACCAAGACACGCAGCCTGCAATGGCAGTTTGCATGGTCGTGGTGAGGGGCCCCTAGGGTGGAACAATTTGTGCTGCAGCTCTAGTGGACCCTCTTCAATTCCAATGTCCTAGGTACCAAGGTTTACTAGGGACTTACAGGGGTTGCTGAAGTTGCGACAATCATGGTACAGTTTTAAGAAAGAGATCTGGCACTGGGAACCTGGTTAGCAGGGACCTAGTGCACTTTCATTCAAAATCACATCATGCACCAGGCAAAAAGTAGGGGCTAGCCATGTCAAGAGAGGCACTTTCCTACATTTACCATTTGAAAATGCAAACACAGGAATGGTGATCTGCTTTTCCTTACAGGCCGCCATCCATGTGTTTGCAACCAACCACAGGCTGTCGAAATTAGCAACCTGCTTAATTAACATTAATTAGGCAGTTCGTTCTGTAAACCTCTGCAAGTGGAAATTTCGAGATGTGACTTATTAGCAAAGAGGTTGCATTGCAAAATCAAAGACCGGTTGCAAAATCTGGATGCTCCATTATCAACAGCTTTTATGGAATAGTCTTTTTAGGTACATCTGGCCCCAATCGTATTATTTTTTAAAACAGTTTTTACGTTGTCAAGAACAGCATGATAATTGATTTCTGTTACCATAGTTCAGTTGTCACACATAAATGCATAGATATGAATCCTGGGTTAGTCAAGGAAACACAGTGATTTTATTCAGTGACTTTTCAGGGTAAACTACTATTATATAATTACAACTTAACTACAACTCTAGAGACTATAGAAGGGTAAAGTGCAATTAAGTAGTACTAGAATTGTCAAACTCATTTAGCACAATTGTAAATACAACTCACTGCTACTAATTGTTATTTATTTAATCCATTACTGAATGCAGGGTATGGCATCAAGGATGGAGAGGTATCCCATTAAAAAAGGACAAAACAAATCCAGTTGCAAAATAAAAACTCAAAGTAAGCATGCTTGAGGTTAATGCACCTAATCAGGGTTGAAATATTATCAACATTCTCTGCGAGTACAACTTAGTTATTGTTACTTATAGAATAGGTCCACTGTGATCCTGGTTATATTTTATTCTGCTGTGATATGAGTGTAGCCACAAGAAGGAATTGTGAAGTAAAGTACATGAGCAGGGATGTTGTGCAGATCTGAGCATTGTGCAACTGATTGTCACATCACATGTGTTCCTCAAGGCGAAGGCAGATCTTAGTTTGAAGAGACTTTAGTCTACCAATATTTTGGGATAGCTGTGCAGATTGTCTGGCTAGTGGCAATCAAACCACGAAACTCACAGAGACACGATATTTAAGGTATATTCCTCAACTCTCTACAGGTATTATCTTGAGGATCGAGCTTCGACTTAGGGGCCGATTCCGATTCCGGTCGTAAACCGTACCGATTGACTCGGACCTGGAATGGAGACCGACCGACACGGACCTGCGCCGTACGACCTGCGCAGTACGATGCCTTGTGTGTGAATTACAACCCACCTGCACGGAACACAAGCCGCATGACCAAACCGTTCGGAAATCATTGATTCGCCCGTAAACTGACCGGGAATCGTACCTACCGACACGCATTAGGAATTGACGCGAGCGAAACGTACCCGCGATGCACGAGCCGCGTAGTACGATGCAATACGTGTGAAACGCGACCGACTTGCACGAGCATGAAAACCGAGACGTACAGCAAATAGTGACTAGCAAACAATAGAGCCCTTTGCGTCCGAGGCGTACACCAACGTCGAAACACAGCAGATTGTCAGTGTGACAGACTCGGGTCACCCCGCGCGAGCCACAGGCAGCGTCCGACCCGGTCAAACGAACGTCTCCATCATGCACAACAAAAGCAAAGGAAATAAGACAAAACATTTTTTTAAAGCAATGATACAGCCAATTTATAAATAAATAATAAAAAAGGAACAAAGACACACCCACAACTCCAACTATATAAAGGCCAGAAATCCCTACCATGATCCTTTGCAAACTACAGGCATAGGACAGCAGACAACCCCACCACACTGCAGAGACACACCACAACTCACACAACACACAACTACACCATTTGCACCACTCAAAAACCAAATCACATATTCACTTACACCCTCACACACACATCAATCACCACAACCACCCAGCACCATGCCCCCCAAGAAGAATCCAAAGTTCACAGATAGTGAGTTGGAAGTCATGATAGACGAAATACTCAGGGTAGAGCCACAGTTGTTTGGCACATTGGTCCAACAGACCCCCATGTCACAGAAAACCAAGATGTGGGAGAGGATTGTCGACAAGGTTAACGCACAAGCTCCTTGTCGGCGCACAAAGGACGACATACAGCACAGGTACTATGATGTGCGCAGGAGGGTCAAGAAGCTCATCAACAGGGAGCACACCTTGAGCACAGACACTGGCGGTGGCCCTCCTGCCAGACCAATGCACTTCAGGACCTGGGAGGAGAAGGTGCGGGCCATCCTACCACCGGAGAGCATCCATGGATTAACAGGAATACCAGAGCCTGGTGAGTACACAAACAATATACTCAATTTTGTGCGGCAATACACATATATCACTCTCAAGGGGACTGTTAAACCAATTCCTGCCAGCAAAGCCATAGCAACATAAAGGCAAGTATCCTGTGATGTGTATGCCAGTTACCCAAACACAATACCTGCCATCCCACACTAAAAAGGAACTACGACATAACATGTACAAACCTAATGACAAATACTGCAAGGCATTAGCATAAATCACCAACAAACACAGTCATCCATTTCTCCAACAACGTCACACCACCTCACAGGAAAGCGGAGTCAAAATGAAGGAAGGTTGGGCTGCTGGGAATGTGCATGTAGCAGAAAGCATGATGGGAGTTGCAGTCACAGCCAACAGTCCCCCCCCCCTGTCCCAGCAAGCTCACACTGAACCATGCTCACCTCACAGGGAGTGCAAAAGCACTGCCAAGATGGCTGACAATAGGCCCTGCTGTGGGGAGCACAAGGCCCTGCTGGGACTTGGGCTCAAACAAACAACAGGACACCAATGCCTGACAGCCTGAAAGGTAACTTACACTCCCTGCAATGGAAGCATGCTGCATGGTGGGATAACTGGACTGGGGGAGGAGTACTGCCTGCTCTGACCACATCTACCAGCAGGTACTTGCACACACACACCCCTTAACACAAACGCAACCCAACCCACCTGGTATAATGCATTCCCTCAGAATCCATTTAAATATCCCACAAAGATTTAACACACTGGGTTCTGCAGTGTGAAGCACATGGGCTTGTTGGTACTTTTGTGCAAACAAACACCAGGACAACACTGCCTGCCAACTTGTCAGCACAGGCACACCACCACATAGGGAAAAAGCTTCACAGGAAGTAAGGTCAGGGTTTGTGGGAAGGTGGGTGTAGCCAAAAGCATGATGGGAGTTGAAGTCACAGCCAACAGTCCCCACCCACATGTCCCAGCAAGCTCTCACTGAACCATGCTCACCTCACAGGGAGTGCAAAAGCACTGCCAAGATGGCTGACACTAGGCCCTGCTGTGGGGAGCACAAGGCCCTGCTGGGACTTGGGCTCAAACAAACAACAGGACACCAATGCCTGACAGCCTGAAAGGTAACTTACACTCCCTGCAATGGAAGCATGCTGCATGGTGGGATAACTGGACTGGGGGAGGAGTACTGCCTGCTCTGACCACATCTACCAGCAGGTACTTGCACACACACACCCCTCCCACCAACACCAAAATACACACCTAGAATTATGCTCCACAAGAGAGTGAGTGAAAAGTCTCTACCAAGAACACAGACAAAGGCCTGTGCTGTGGGGAGCACAAGGCCCTGTTGGGACTTGTGCTCAAACAAACAACAGAAAACCACTGACTGACAGCCTGAACGTAAATTGTGACTCCCTGCAATGGAAGCATGCCACATGGGGGATTACCTGGCCACTGTGGGTGAAGGAGGTCCTGCAATGACTCGAAATGCCATCAATGCCGCATCAAAACACACCTTCTCTGCTCGAACAAATTGCACCCTGGGACCAGTCACTCCAAAAGTAAATGCCTTGGCAAGATGTCTGACACATGGTCCTGATGTATGAATTGGCTGCAAGTCACACCTACGCACTGGCCAACTCAAACACATTTACACTCACAGCCATTGGAACTGAAGGTATCCTCCCACTGTCTGGAGATTCAGTGTCCCTGGGGTGTCCCCTGACCTTCCTGTGAAGGTGTGTTTCGTAGATGACAATTGGGGAGATGCAGACATAGTACATAGCACCAAGCACACACAATGTCACATATACATCATTGACAGTGGACACCTGACAGTGACTAGAATGGACACACACATATAGCTGACACTGTAGCATGGTGTCATACACAAAATGTGCATTTGTGAGCTGCATTTCAATACCACATCGGTCTGCGTTGTACGCATCATTCACACAACACATCACTCACTGTCATGGACAATCCAAACACAATGACTATCCTGGACTGCATCGGATGAAGCATGCAACTCACAGCAGCAGAACTGTAACACACACACACCTCTGCCCATCACTGTCATGGGCATGGAAAAGAAAGAGTGCTGCTGTGCCCAATCCCTCTCACTGTGGAGGAAATAGACAAGATAAAAGACGTTAGCACTGACAAAACTCTTCACCAACATCATTAGGCACGGTAACACCATGACTTGTTTGAAATGAGTTGTGAACTAGGAACACAGATAACCAGAAAGTATCTCACATTGGATCACAGGCATACCGGACTGTGACCATGTTGCACAGACACACCAATGTGACACACAGAGCAACGCAACAAATTCCACCACACATGCACCAAGCTTGATACATACCCTAAGTGTAATTGTACGTATGTCATCGTTATAGCACAAATGTGGACAGGGATGATACAGCTGTGTCAGGCATGTGATGGAACCAGAGTAGCAATGGACAATTGATCAATACATGAGCTGGTCATGCACACAGCTTGACGTGCACATCGAAATGCTTCAGGTTGCCATGACAAAGTGCTTCAACAATATCAACCTCAGTCTGTCACAACTTTTGACAATGCAATGTACAGACTCTCATTATGATGTCCAGTGGCAAATGTCATGTGTGTGAAACGTTGATGTTGGTAGAAACATAACATACATTGTGTGTCTCCTCCAAACACAGGGGATGCTGGGGACACAGCACGACCTGAAGAAGAGTCCCAGTCCCAGACTCTGGCGGACCCTGAGCTCACCGGTGTGGATCAGTCCCTGTCCTCTTCGGACGACGACCCTGAACAACCTGGCACCTCCGGTGTGATTCATCGTGCAGCCCCAGCAGCAGTAACATCAGCACCCCCTGCAACCACACCTGCCACATCTGATACCACACTGAGTACCCCTGCTGACACGGACAGGCCGAGGCCACTGACCAACAACGGAACAGGTACACAGGGCACCCTGGAAGCAAGGGACAACACCACCGTCGCAAACACTCAAGTGGTCCCAGTGTTGCCTGTGCCGGCCACGGCAGGTCCTGCCCGTGTGGGTAGGGGCGGTGGGAGGGTGGACAGGCAGAGGACACGGCCTGCAGAGGGGGCTGGACTGCATGATGAGCCACACCTGGGACGCATCATAGATACGTACCAGGAAAGCACCGGAGGATTTGGACAGGTAGTGGGGATCCTCAAGGACATCAAAGAACAGCAGGCTGCACATCATGCCCGCTTGGACTCCCACATGTCCCGGATGGAGTCCAATTGGGACAAATTGGATGAACTAACAGCGGTGCATAGGGACATACTGACATGCCTCCGCCAGATCAGCACCAACATGTCCACACCTCCCTGTGCGCCCACAACATCTGTTGCCACAACATCCGCAACTGCCACAGGGAGGGAGGAGGACTCTGGCGGAGAGTCCTCTGCACCGCAGCAGCCTGCACATGAGGGTCCCCCGAGAAAGTAGAGGGGTCGTACAAAGAAAGGGAATTGAGACGCTGATGGCAATGCATATCCCCCAGGAACTCAACACCTGTTCTGTATGTCGTCCCTTGTGTGCAAACCAATTAACCTTGTTGACTGACGCACAAATCTCCCACTTGACATGGAGGGTCAAAGTTGTGACAATGCAGCAAATGACTGTGGATTCTACTCTGGACATTTCATCTCTTAAGACTACTAACTCACCTGTGAACTTTGGATTATCATCACATTGTACAGCACTTCAAATTCCGTTCACCATCCTTACACATGTCTGTAAATAAAATCACATTCACACAATACTTGCCTCTGTCGTGATTTATACTTTGTCTGTGTCATGGCGATGATGATCTGATAAGGAACACTGTGCATGCAAACTACCACAGCAATGTGAACACCGTTATGTGAGTCATGGTAATGTGACACATATGAGGGAGACACACCACTAGGGCAACACAAGACATACTCACCATGTCCAGCTAACTCATCCTCATAAGTGATGTCAACAGGAAATACAGTGGAATGCACATACACCACACCCATCCTGGGTCAGTGGCAAGCATTCCACAGGTACAGGATGCTAATGACTGTCTGATGTGTAGATACACACGGAGCACAACCCAAAGTGAAGCACAAGTTTATTAAAGATTCACAACGTGAAAATTCCACAACTGATGCAAGTTAACCTCACGTAACAGTGAGCAAACATTAAACAAGTTGTAAACAAGGAAAGTCCAGGGGTGTATGGCACATCATTGGTTGGGACAACGACTACTTGCACTCTGGAACAAGGATCTGGGTTTTGGGGTTCAGACCTCACCATACAGCAGCCAAAGTACCCTGTGAAGGACAGACAGAAAACACAATCAAAAACCTTGAATTACAGCATACAACAACAATATACATGCCCACAAATGTAACAAAACTACGTACACACAACATATCAATCAGCTAAACACTGTTTGGGAGTACAGACTACCTGAAAGGACACATTACAGCAAGCATCCTGACAAGTAGCACACAGTCACACTCAAGCAGCACAAGTGTACCACCAACAGATATCAGGCAAACACAATACTTTGAAGACACATCAGTGTATACTCACATTCATGTGAAGAAGTTGAGGATCAGCTGGCTACGAACATCATCCTCACCATCATCATCACTGGCATCATGCCCCAGGGCAGGATCCTCCACGGCTGGTGGAGGTTGGTCATCGTCATCTTGGATGAGAGGCAACTTCTTCATCACTGCCAGGTTGTGTAGCATGCAGCACACTATGATGATTCTGCACACCTTAGCAGGTGCATATGGGAGGGCCCCTCCTGTCTTATCCAGGCAGCGGAATCTGCTTTTCAGGAGTCCAAATGTCCGCTCGATCACTCTCCTGCTCCGACCATGTGCCTCATTGTAGCGCATCTCCGCCGGTGTCACAGGGTTCATGAGGGGTGTCAGCAACCACGGCATGTTGGGGTATCCAGAGTCACCTACATAAAGACAATAGCACATTAGATGAGTCTTAAAAGAGGGTGTAAATAAACTTTAGCAAAATCACACAATAGTAAACAGTCAGTACACACCAACAAGCCAGGCACGCTGGTGCTGCATCTGTGACATAATCGTTGGGATGCGACTACTCAGCATGACTTAAGCGTCGTGCGCTGAACCTGGGAAACGTGCACAAACATGTGAAATGGTCATGTCGGCCAGACATACCACCAGAGCATTGATTGAGTGGAAATGTTTCCTATTCCGGTATGTCTGCTCATGTGCCTGTGGTGGTACCAAAGCCACATGTGTCCCATCAATGGAGCCAATGAGATGTGGCATCCTTCCCAGGGCATAGAAGTCACCCTTGATGTCAGAGAGTCGTTGTGGTGTTGGTAAATGGATGTAGTGGTTGAGGAAATGCAACATTGCCTCCAACACATCTCGTAGCACACGGCTGAACATGGTCTGTGACATCCCACCAGCAGTAGCAACTGTGTGTTGGAAGGTACCGGTGGCAAAGAAGTGTAGGGTTGCCATCACCTTCACCTTGGGGGTCATCGCAGTAGGGTATGTCCGGCCAGGTTGCAAGTGTGGTGCCAACTGCTACGCCAATTCTTCAATCAGTGGCCTAGTGAAGCGGTACCGTCGCATGCAGTCACGTTCAACCATGGTGGCAAGGTCAGGGAACGGTCTGTGGACAGCTGGTCTCCTGCAGTACATAGATGAGCATAGACAGTTTGTCAGTTCCCCTATCTAGGTGCCAGTGTACATGCTAAATAGCACATGAAACAACAGGACACAAAACATGATGTATGTGCTGTAGTGTATGTGCACACATGTCAGATACATGCCCATCATCTGAAATCTCAGCTCTACAGGTCCACACAACAAGGTCCATGTTGTGCTGTGACCAATCTATGGGCTCTGCCACAGTACATCAGTATGAGTGTCACATACCAGACACACACCACAGTCACTAGTGAGGACAGATGTCTACCACACATCACAGGTTTTTGACAGACACACACAGGGACCTTGTGTCGCCACAAGGACACCATCATGATGTAGCGTCTCATATACACACCACAACGCACACATGGCACACACATGAAGTACCACAACGTTTTTTTGCATCTCACACATGGTGTCTGTGACACACAGACGCCACATCAACTCACATTGACAATACACATGGATGTGGTGACCGTTTGACATTGAGCACATGAAATCAGAGTAATCTCCGTAGCTAAATGCACACATACTGTGGATGAACATCACAATTGTGGCACTGGGACACCCTGTGACACACATCCCATTCCACCTAAGAGTCAGGGTGTATGTCACATGTCATACACAATGTACCCCGGGAACTGTGTACATGCCTCATGCCCTGAACTGTACAGTCGTCAATCACAGTGGTTATGTGTCCAACACACAAAGGTATCTTTCCCCATGACACCTTGCCTTGCCTGGGAGTGGGTGCCACTAAGTGACACATACCAAATCACATGTTTACCCACATATGCACACACAGGTAATGCAGCCTGACATGCCCCTTGATATACTGTGTCACAGGCTGTATTGTTGTTGGTGTGCCCATGTGTCCATGGAAAGCTATTGTGGGTGGGATACTTAGCACATTGCCTGCAATGGTGACTGACGCGGGTCACCAATTCAAAAGACGCATCGTACACCTAGGGAACGAGGCGAGCGCATGCCTTGCACACACGCCTTGCATATTGACTGCAATGGGGACTGACGCGGGTGACCAATTCAAAATACGCGTCGGACACCTAGGGAACGAGGCGAGTGCACACCTTGCACACACGCCTTGCACATTGACTGCAATGGGGACTGACGCGGGTGACCAATTCAAAAGACACGTTGGACACCTAGGGAACGAGGCGAGCGCACGCCTTGCACACACGCCTTGCACATTGACTGCAATGGGTACTGACGCGGGTGACCAATTCAAAAGACGCGTCGTACACCTAGGGAACAAGGCGAGCGCACGCCTTGCACATACGCCTTGCACATTGACTGCAATGGGGACTGACGCGGGTGACCAATTCAAAAGACGCGTCGAACACCTAGGGAACGAGGCGAGCGCACGCCTTGCACACACGCCTTGCACATTGACTGCAATGGGGACTGACGTGGGTGACCAATTCAAAAGACGCGTCGGACACCTAGGGAACGAGGCGAGCGCACGCCTTGCACACACGCCTTGCACATTGACTGCAATGGGGACTGACGTGGGTGACCAATTCAAAAGACGCGTCGGACACCTAGGGAACGAGGCAAGCGCACGCCTTGCACACACGCCTTGCACATTGACTGTAATGGGGACTGACGCGGATTTGTCCCTTGTGCGATTCGTGTTCTGAAAAATCAGTTGGCTCCCTACAACAATGTATCAGACTCGTTGGTGTAATGGGTTTGAAATATTTGAACGATGCGGAAGGCGTGTACAATGCGATGGATTGGCCAGATTCATAGGATGCAAACGTGTTGGACCTATCGCTTTGGACGCATGGGACAGAATCTGCCTCTGCAGCACAGATATAAGGCTGTCTGTTCCCCTGAGAGCTCACTTGCCTGCACTACATGCTCCAGCTTCACATCTCTGCTACCACTGCTGCTGTAACTGCATCCTCTGGCTCCAAGAATGGCACGTACTGTGGAGAGGGACCCATCATTCACAGAGGAGGAGAACAAGGCCCTGCTGGACAGCCTCCTTCCACAGTACAGCAAGCTGTATGGGACACCAGGGGAGCAAGTGAGTGTGCAGTCCACATCCCTTTTTCATTGTGCATGTTGTCTGACTGGCACTAATGGCATCGTGTACACCAGTGTCTAGCATGCTCACTGAGTAGTTGTTACCCCCAAAGTGTGTATGTACCTGTAGAGGACAGGTACTGTGCATGAAAAGTGCATTTTAACACAGTTATTATACTCAGGCAATGTTTCAATTTTGTAAATGCAGGACAACTGTCAATCACCATAGTTGCACTACCTGTGTACATCATATGCCCTTGTGATGAAGACATGTATATCCAACTGTGTGTTGCACAAACATGTTGCATGTCTGGTAATGGACTTTTATCCTTGTCATCCTCACAGGTTGATGCCCATCAGAAGCAGGAGATATGGCTGACCATTGCCCGGGCTGTTCGATCCGTGGGGGTCTACAGACGCCGCATCCGCAACTGCCAGAAGAGGTGGCAGGACTTTCGTGGCTGGACCCGGAGGATCGCCAGAGTCCAGCTGAAGCTGTCGCCTCCTCGCAGAAGGGGCGGACGACGGACACTGACTCCCCACATGCACCGGATTCTGGCGGTGGTCTTCCCTGACCTGGATGGGCAGTTAAAGGCCAGACAGCAGCAAGGAGGGGGTAAGTGCATGCCTTTTCTGTGAACTATGTCTCACATGCTCTTTGCACTCCTTCATCCTGGTTACACTCCCACAGATCTCCTGTCTGCTTGAACAGGAGTCATGTTCCTAAATTAGTTCTTGGCCCATCCTCATCTGATACACAGGTGTGGCCCTTTCAGTCTGTGACTTGTGTCACTTGTGTTGTGTGTCCTTGAAGTTGTCCAAAATTAAGGTTGTAAACAGCATCTGCTACCAGTGCATTGTTTTGTCCTCATGAGTGAGGCAATTGATTGCCATGTGTCTGCACATTGCCAGAAATCAGACATGTACTCTATGTGGGCAAATGATATGTGTTCCAATTGATGCTTTGGCTCACCATATGTGTCTGGGGTATTTACCACACAGCCATGCAGCAGGTAAGACAATGTTGTGGCCTCATAATAATGTACATCATGTGTGTCACACATGCATGAACACATGCCTAGTGTTCAGGGTAATCCCATGTTGCACATGGAACTGGACAGGTATGCCTACTCCGGACATGAGGAACACTCTGTGCTCCTACTCCTGTGTGTCAGCCTACATTTAGTTCATTGTGAAATATGCGATATGGTGTCTGCCTCGGTGTCATTCTGGAGTGGCCTAGCTTCTTAGACTCCTGTGGTGTTGAGCATTTTGGTTTTGGCAGCTAGCTGAGGTGTGGCTAATGGATCATCACAATGGGGAAAAACATAGGTGTGTGATCACTTGATGGTGCATAATGATGTATTATACATAATAGTACAGGCAGCCTCAATTCATTCTCATCAGACTGTGATGTTATCATGTTCACAGATTGGTGCTTGCAGTCACTCAACTGTCGCATTTGTATTACGTGGGATCATCATACACCTTAAGATGTGTGTAGCAGTAGTGGAACATGTGCACTTGACAGCTGCAGGGCTTACATTCCCCAAAATGATAATGATTGTGACACAGTGCAGACTTTTTTATTATCCAGTGATGACTGATTAGCCAGACTGGCCCGTAGCATGGTATCCCACTTGCTGATGTGTATCCTGCCGTTATGTCAGTTGTACAGCATACACTCTATTGTGGCATTGACCATCAATACATGGGCACATCATGGTGTCTTGTGAAGGAAGCATATCCATTTTACTGACAATGAGTTTGGCCATCCCTTATCCTGACACATGTACTGAGTCAGTGGCAGGAGATGGGATATGTGTGTACTGACACATTTCATTCACAATTTAAGATGTTCTGAGATATGTCTATGTGGTGCATGTGTGCACATATAAGTAGTGGCATACTACATGCACCAGACAGATGGGTCCATGGAGGGGAAGTGTATGAGTGGCATGGTTGACTGGCAGAATGACAGGGGTCATTTTCAATATGTGCCAGCACTTCTAGCAATATTTAGCAAATGCGGCAAATGCGTCATCTGTAATGTGCTGTAATGACTGTGATGTCTCAGGTGAAACAAGTGACTGATGTGTATCTGTTTATCCTGATTGTTTGCAGAAACATCTTCGGCTACTGGAGGAGACAGCTCCACGGACCAAGAGGAGCCGCAGAGCCAGACTGGGTCTGCTGGAGAGGAGTTGGAGGGACCCAGTGGCACAGAGGGTGAGGGGAGCCACACTGAGGAGACCTCAGCTACAACCACCTCGGCTGAGGAACACAGCATCTCCAGTGAGGACTCCCTTGTGGAGGCGGGTGTCAGCGGACCCCAGACAACACCGAGCGAGTCTGTCCCCGCCACCACCACCATCTCCACCCTCCCATCTGCTCCCATCCCAGAGGTCCGTGGAGGCCCCCCGTGTAAGGGAGCATGTCTCCTTTGTGCCAGGCACCGCACCCCCTGCCCCTGTCTCCCCTGCTGCCCTGAGTGTGGAGTCTGTGGACTTGCTGAAGCAGCTCCATGTAGGGCAGACAGCGATGCTGAGTGTCCTCCATTCCCACACCAGTCTGTTGACACAACTGGTGTCCTTCATGGAGGGCATCTCATCAAACATGTCTGCCCTACATCGGACTATTCAGGCCATGGCCTCCACGCAGACATCAGCAGTGTCCCTCCTCCAATAGTCACTCACCCCTCCTACCTCTGCCACATTCACAATCCCCACTGCCCTACCTGTCCAACGCACACACACCAGCACCGGCACGCACCACAACAGACACAAGCAGCACACAGCCACGCAAGCCAAAATCCAGAGCCACAGGCACGCACACTCCGGGGACTGATGGCACACACACAGGGGATGGGTCACAGATGCACAAACAGACATCCACAAGAACTCCGCAGTCCTCAGATGCCTCTCCCTCCAAAACCCCTTCCCTTGCCTCACCTGCAACCCCCCCTTCCCAGCAGCTCTTCCTCTGTGACCTTGGCCTCTTCCCCACCGATCCATCTGCTCCAACTCACAAGGGGAAGAGGAAGTCACCACGCACAGGGGGGAGTTCCCCTGCCACACGGACACCCTCCCCCAGGCGCACGGACACTGATGCCCCCATCCGCAAGTCCCCCCGGACTAGGAAGAGCAATCCTGCAGCTCCACCACACAGTCTCCGTCCTGCAGCCCCCAGGCCACCACTCCACAGGTCCCCCAGCCACACCCTGCCCCTGATTCACCCACACACCGATAGCGCATCCCCAAAATGATTAGGCCCTCCCCCCCTACCACATGCACTTCCACCCCCACCTCACACGCTCAGCCTGTTCCTGCCACTGGTGTGGAGTCCGTGTCTCCCCCCTCTGTCCTGCCCACCTCACCTGGACCCCATGACACTACTTTGGAGGTTGGCACTGCAGTGGAGAGCTCATCCACCCCGTCTGACTTTGGCACTGCAGTGGAGACCACGTCCACACCATCTGACCTGCCCACTGCTGTGGTGCAGGCAGCCACCCCATCTGACTTCATCCCTGCAGTTGTGACGGTGCCCACTGTGTCAGACACCTCCACTGCAGGTGCCAGTGACACTCCAGCACCCACCACCCCTCCCCTGCCCCATTCTGCTGTCCCCTGATCCTGTCCCTGCAGTGCCTGGCCTGCCCCATGTATGCCCCTCCAAGGGGAGATGTCCCCTGGTCGTAGCAGTGCAGGCAAGCAATGGGTGACAACTTGTCACATGTCACCCTGGTTGAATTGAGAAATGGACTGGCCATTGGCCTTTTGACATTGTGGACTCGAATTATCAGTTTTGAGGAGTTTTATTTGTTAATAAAGCAAATTGTTGTTATCCATTGTTGTTGCATCTAATGTACATGATGTTGATGATGAGTATCATGGACATGATGTTGTACTTGTGTTTTAAAGGTAGAACAGGATGATTTGTTGATGTGATGGACTCCATGTGGTCCATGGGATATGTGTTCTTTTCTGCTATGTATCCATGACATCCTTTGCTGCAATTACAGGGTGTAATGATTGCAAAAGTTTGTAACCAGGATTATCTCTTTGGGTTTGCTACTTCACATCTTTGGCATACACTGTTGCACATATGTTGTTCTTACATTTGGGCACATGGTGAGATTCCCTGACTGGGCCCATCTACACTGGACAGGCAGGTTTGTGCATCCATGGTACACAAGTCATCTGTGTCATCAGTGCAACTATCTCTACATGTGTATTGCGTATGTGCAGATGACTGAAGGGACACTCCCGTACACATGTTGCTGTGACCAGAGCTTTCATTGTGTTGTAATTGTTGGCTCACTGTGCAAGTGGTGTGCTGGCATGACAGGACCCTGCACAAACAACGTTTTTCACAGCTGACATTCCCCAGGAGTGGAGACCCCTCATGGCATTGTGTCATTCCGTGGCATTGCCTGTGCACATGGTGTGTGTTGTGTGAGCATGTCTGTGTGTGTTCCCTTCCCTTTTTCGACTCAGCCTGTGTTCCATGCAGATGTTCCTGTTATGTGCACTTGCTGAGTTGTCCTGTGTTCATCAGACTTCTTTTCCCTGGGTTTACTGGGATGTAGGTGCATGGCAGACTACTGGTCATTAGGTTGTCATCCCTGGCTGTTTTAGTTGTAATTTCAGGGGATGTTGTCAAACGCACATGGGACACATTCAGGATTCCCATTGGCACTTATGTGTTTCCAACATCATGTTGTTTTCCCTATGTGGTATCTGTCAGTGTGAGGCTCACTCGTATGTGTGTGTGACTACTCCCACTCATCAGGGTCATTGCTGCAATGTTGGAAGGTGTCAACATGTGTTCTTTGTGGGTCTCCTTTGGTTCCTCATTGGTGTAGGTGTGTGGCAGGGTTCCCAATGAATCGTGTTGTCTTCACATTATGCCCATGTTCCGCATACTGTGCAGTGTGGCAGACATTCACAGGTGTTGTTGACAGGCCATGTGTGTTGATTTTTGTGTACCTTAGATCCCCCCACCACCGCTGGGATTGTAATGGGTGCTTGAGCAATGTCAACAGTCCCTGTGTGCCTAGCTGATGCACATTGTTGCAGATCAGGGTGTGTGGTATTGAGGGTGGCCACATGTGAGTTGTTTCATGTCTAGGCCCCTACCTACATTTTGCACATTGGTTGCAGGACATGGCCAGTGATTTGTGTTTATGGAGGTGTGATGTGAGTTTGTTGTTCTGGACACATGACCCAGTATGCACAGCTGACTGTGCTCCACAGTATAGGCAAAACAGACCTTTGTCATCACAGTGGGATTGGCGTACAGGCTACTGCACCACAAATTAGGGTACTAGAGGGTAGTGCTGTAGTGGGTCTGTCTCTTGCTGTGTTGGTTGCTGTTCCACACAGCTTGTGTCACATGAATACGTTGCTATACCACTCATCTGACAATGTATGCTTGACCACAAAGGGGTGCCCAGTTCATTAGTTACTTTTTGTATGGCACTGTGGACACATCTGTGTGATTGGAGTTCATCCCACCGTCATGTGTTGCGTACTAGCCTGGGGACACTGAGACACACACACGTGTTGTGTATGATATGCAGTGTGGGTCTGCCTGTCTGTGTTTGTGCATCTGCACCTCTGCATTGGTATTGCTTTTGCGTTCCATTGTGTGGATGTAGTTTGGAGGTTTTTCCCTAATGTCCATGCATCTTGTAGCTCATCATCCTGCACATTGCTCATGTTTGGTATGTCCCATTGCTCCCATGGTATGGGACTTTGTCACCTAACATCGACAGTCTCCACAGGATTCCTCAGTTTGTGTGTCTGTTCGTAGAGATATGTGTGTATGCATCATGATGCTCACTTTTCACATAGTCTAATTGGACACTGTGGGCATTGTCAGGGCTCATGGCCAATGCTTGTCTGCACATGGCAGAGGGAGTTCTTGTGATACACAGCAATCTTTGCCTCTCAAATCTATGTTTGTATGTGACACAACCACCACATTGCCACTACATTGGTTGTGGATTTGGGACCAGTGAGCACAAATGCTGGTCTGGTGATGCTGCTATTATTTTGTCCACACTCACCTTCTGGTCACTGTAGTGATGTGGGCTTTGGAACCCATTACCACAATGTTCCTGAGATGCTGGAGTTTTGAACCCCACAGTCATCTTTTGGGCACACATGTGATGGGAGTCACATTGTATGTTCACTATCAGAATCAGTGTTGTGGGCATTTGGCACACACATACATAGAATCTTGCAAATATGGTAGGGGTGGGGGTTTGCTTAGTTACCCTATGCGTGTGAATGCTGGTGGTGCAGGGTATCCAGCCCCCTATGAGTGGGGACGGTAGTGGTGCAGGGCATCCAGCCCCCTATGAGTGGGGATGTTAGTGGTGCAGGGCATCCAGCCCCCTATGAGTGGGGATGGTAGTGGTGAAGGGCATCCAGCCCCCTATGAGTGGGGATGGTAGTGGTGCAGGGCATCCAGCCCCCTATGAGTGGGGTTACTGGTATTGATGGGCATCCAGCCCCCTATGAGTGGGGGTACTGGTATTGATGGGCATCCAGCCCCCTATGAGTGGGGGGTATTGGTATTGATAGGCATCCAGACCCCTATGAGTGGGGATGGTAGTGGTGCAGGGCATCCAGCCCCCTATGAGTGGGGATGGTAGTGGTGCAGGGCATCCAGCCCCCTATGAATGGGGATGGTAGTGGTGCAGGGCATCCAGACCCCTATGGGTGGGGATGGTAGTGGTGCAGGGCATCCAGCCCCCTATGAGTGGGGATGTTAGTGGTGCAGGGCATCCAGCCCCCTATGAGTGGGGATGGTAGTGGTGCAGGGCATCCAGCCCCCTATGAGTGGGGATGGTAGTGGTGCATGGCATCCAGCCCCCTATGAGTGGGGATGTTAGTGGTGCAGGGCATCCAGCCCCCTATGAGTGGGGATGGTAGTGGTGCAGGGCATCCAGCCCCCTATGAGTGGGGGGTACTGGTATTGATGGGCATCCAGCCCCCTATGAGTGGGGGGTACTGGTATTGATGGGCATCCAGCCCCCTTTGTGTGGGGGGTACTGGTATTGATGGGCATCCAGCCCCCTATGAGTGGGGGGTACTGGTATTGATGGGCATCCGGCCCCCTATGAGTGGGGATGGTAGTGGTGCAGGGCATCCAGCCCCCTATGAGTGGGGATGGTAGTGGTGCAGGGCATCCAGACCCCTATGAGTGGGGATGGTAGTGGTGCAGGGCATCCAGCCCCCTATGAGTGGGGATGGTAGTGGTGCAGGGCATCCAGCCCCCTATGAGTGGGGATGGTAGTGGTGCAGGGCATCCAGCCCCCTATGAGTGGGGATGTTAGTGGTGCAGGGCATGCAGACCCCTATGAGTGGGGATGTTAGTAGTGCTGGGCACCCCCCCCCTAGGTGTGGGCACTGTTGGTGGTGTGGACCATGGTACCCCTGTGGTTTTGCTTTTGCTGGTGGAAGGCATGTCCCCCCCTATGTGTGTGTAGCATTTCGCGTGTTTGTGACGTTTGTTTCTGTGGGTGTCTGACTTACCGTCTGCGATGTACGCGTCTGTTCATGATCCGGTCATAGATATACAGTACTGGGATGACCTGCACGATGGGATTCATCATTGGTTCGTCTCATACTTGCTGATTGTTGCTCCGTCTCGTACACGTTGTGAGTTGGTCCGTTTCGTAGCAGTGGATCATGCTGTGGCGCGAATCGGACCTGCTATTCATCTCTCCCGGATGCTGTGACGTGCTGCTAGTGGCGACCCATTCGGTGCGTAGGATTTGCGCATCGTACTTGTCCGGCCGGAAACTATTGTGGAAACTGCTTCCGGGCGACTCGGATGGGCGTTAGGATATGCGGCTCGTACGGGAAATGTTGCTGGAATCGAAGCCTACGTGTCGTTCGGAATTGTGGCACTTTTTTGCATCGTACTTCATCCCAGTACGAGTCGGTCGCAAGGTAAGGCTACGGACAGCTCTCGGAGGGCTGTCCGAGCAAGATCGGAATCGGCCCCTAAGAGTTTGAAATAAGTTGAGTAAAAATACAAACTGTTGTATGTAATTACATGTAAAGATCCAGAAAAGAGATAGAAGCCACGAAATTGCAGGTTGTTAGAAATGGGGGTCTCTAGTTGGCAAGGGTTTGCACCTTTGTCCAAATAGGGACCCTTCTTCATAGTCAGGATAAGGGAGTTACACTCCTAAAATAACCCCTGCTCACCCCCTTGGTAGCTTGGCACGAGCAGTCAGGCTTATCTTAGAGACAGTGTGTAAAGCATTTGCACTTAACTAACAGTAATACAGTGTAAACACTACAAAAGGACACCACGCCAGTTTAGAAAAATATCCAATATTTTTATATACTTAAGACAAGACCAAAAACGATAACGAATCCACAATACAGTACTTGAAAAATAGATACTTTGCAAGATGTCTTCTAAACTGCAGAAATACCTCAAAAACACAGTTCGTATGAGTCGTTAGCTCCGTCCGGGGCTACCACGATGCTGAAAACAACAGAGTCTAACAGTTCCAGCCGACCGCGTTGATACGGGCCAGCAAAGGTGTGAACAGACTCGGTAACAGTACCTTTCTCGTTGTGGCTTACACGGAGGTGCGAGACGGTCATGGCATCTGTCGCGGTTGTGTTGCAAAATGGAAGCAGTGCAGGACGCGGTGTCCTCTCGATGCGGTGCAGGCAGCGGCTCGGTGACGATCGTCCAAACGGCGTCGGTGAGACCAAGGCTTACGGTGCAGGGCGAGATGGTACTCGACGCGGTGCTGGCAGGTTGCGATGCAGGCGACAGAGCCGGTTTGCGGGAGCTGGTGTCGGTCGGCCCAGACGGAGGTGTGGGACGAGGTGGTGCATCGTGAAACTTTATGAGCAGTGCCCCCAACCACGAGGCGGTCACGGGTGTCGAGTCAGCCGCAGCGACAGTGTTGGTGAGACCAGGATGGCAAAGTGAAGTGAGTCGGTGCGGGCTGCGGTACCCACAGGTCCCGGTGCAAGCAGCGGCTCGGTGGCGGCGGCGTCGGTCGTCATCGGTGAGACCAGGGTTGCGGTGCGAGATGCGGACGGTGCGATCTGCGGTGCCGTCAGGACACACAGCCAGCGACGGAGTCGGTGACGGAGTCAGTTGCGGTTCCCTTCTCTGTGGCTACTGAAACAACGGTTCCAGAAGCGGTACCCAGAGGCTTTATGAAGTCTTTGCAGTCCCTGAGACTTCAGAACAGGAGGCCAGCTCGATTTCAGGCCCTTGGAGATACTCAGCACAAGTAAAGAAAGTTCAGTTCAGTCCTTTCACTGACCAAGGCAGAAGCAGCAACTGCAGGCCAACCCAACAAAGCAACAACACAGCAAAGGGGCAGTACTCCTCCTGGCAGTTCTTCCAGCTCTTCTTCTTGGCAGGGTCCCTGATTCCAGTGAGTTCTAAAGGTCAGGGGTCTGGGCCCCAATATTTATATCCCAAAATCCCTTGATCCCTTGGACAGAGAGTGTCTGTGCCCAGCCAAAACCAGTTCTGCCTTCTCTGGTGTGGCTTCCTGGTAGGAGGTGGAGATGGCATTGTCAGAGGCAGACCAGGCCCATTCAGGTGCAAGGAAATCTCCTCCCCCTACTCAAAATGCCGCCCAGGTCTATTCAGCCCTTTCCTGATCCACCTAGACTATCCGGAGCCACTCCTGCTCCCCAGCCCTCTGTCATCTAAAACCCAGACAGTCAATCCACATTCTAGCAGAGGCACACTGGATGACTGAGCAAGAAAATACCTACTTTCTAAAAATGGTATTTTCAAACGCAGAATGTAAAAATTACCTTCACTAAAAGATGCATCTTTAGATTCTGAGTTCAGGCATACTAAACTTTATTCTCCTACCTAATTCCCTGGGCCAGCTATGTTTACAAGATGTTATAAACAAACTCCCCATTCTGTCCTATGGGGAACAGGTAGCCTTGCAATTGTGAAAAACGAAATTGGCAGTAATTCACTATCAGGACATGCCACACACACCAGGGCATGTCCTACCTTTCACGTACACTGCACCCTGCCCACATGGGTACCTTGGGCCTACCTTAGGGGTGGCTGACATGTAAGAAAAGGAAAGGTTAGGGCCTGGCAAGTGGGTGCACTTGCCAAGTCGACATGGCAGTACCAGACTGCACACAGGCTCTGCAATGGCAGGCCAGAGTCACATTTACGGGCTGTTTGTGTGGGTGGCACAATCCACTGCTGCAGCCCACCAACAGCATTTGATTTACAAGCCCTGGCACACGCAGTGCACTTTACTAGGGACTGACACATAAATCAAATAGGCCAATCATGGGAACACCAATCCATAATACATTTTACCACAGGAGCACTTGCACTTTCCCACTGATCAGCAGTGAGAAAAGTGCGCAGAAACACTCCGCCAGCAAAACCAGAGTCAAAACCGGGAGGTCAGAAAGCAAAAGCTCAGGGGAAACACGCCAAAAGATGCCAAGTCTAACACATGTGGACACATCCTTGCACATAGCAAATCTTTTAAGTGAAAGGCTTTCTAATATCATCTTTTGTGAGTTGTCAACCTGAGTGTCCGTCCTCTGACAGTTTACAAGACAATACAAAAATCTCACACCTGAGGTGACTAGGTCAAATATCATCAAATGAAGTGAAATGAAATAGAAATTTATAGAGCGCAAACATTCACCCAAGGGTATCATGGCGCTTGCTCAGCACAAGACATACCGGACCAATACAAAGCAGCCTCAAAGATTGAACAGCCACGTCTTTAGTGCCTTCCTGAATGGCAACAGGTGAGTTTCTTCCTTTAGCCGCACCGGAAGAGAATTCCAAAGTTTGGTCGTGCCAACCAGGAAGCTCCTGCCACCCCAGGCGCACTTTTTAAACCTTGGAACTACCAGGTTGTGAGAGCGTGCTGAGCGAAGCTGGCGGGCAGGAACATAAGGCAACAGATTCTGTTTGAAGAATGCTGGCCCTTTATCATGTGTGGCTTTGAACACAATGCAGAGAGCCTTAAACTCAATCCGCCTTTCCACTGGCAGCCAGTGAAGCAATTTGAGCGCTGTGGAGGCCGATTTATGTTTCGGGATATTCAACAATAAGCGCGCTGCAGCATTTTGCACTATCTGCAACTTATTGAGGCATTTTTTACGAAGGTTCATGAAGAGACCATTACAGTAATCGGCTCTAAATAATACAAGAGCCGAAACCACTAATTTCCTCAACTCAGCTGGGATGAATGGAAGAATCTTTCTCAGTACTTTTTTTTTTTTTGATAAACAAATTTTATTGATTTCACAGAAAATACCAGACAATCACCAAGATACCATGATAACAAGGGATTATTTGCTTGTATCTGGACAACCCTCGAGCCAAAAATGTACAGATTCAACAGGACAGATATTGGAGCCACCCCATCGTGATCAGACCAGACCCCCCAACCACGTCCCCCAGACCCTACGATATTTCTTGGGACAACCTCGTGTTATGTACATTATCTTTTCCTGTGTGGCACACCAGTCCACCCCGGCCCGCCACTTCCCTACGGAGGGAGGTTCAGGGCACTTCCAGGCGGAAGCTATGTCTCTTTTGGCTACAACCATTGCCGTGGTGTAGAACAGCTTTTCGTTCCTGGACCCATCCAGCCCGTCTGTGATGCCCAGGAGCGCATGTTTTGGATCGTGTGGGATCTCCCATCCCAACACCTCAGTGAGTTCCTCCTCAATGTCTCCCCAGAAGCGCGCCAAGCGTGGGCACGTCCATACCATGTGGAAGAAGTCGGCGGGCTCACAACCGCATCTATCACAGGAGGGGGTCGGTCGGAGCCCCGCGCGATGTAAGTGCGCCGGCGTCAAATAGGCCGTGTGGAGGAAATAAAGCTGAATCAGGCGCAATCTAGCAGAGGCAGTAACTGTCCTGGGGGCCATAAGGGCGTCGCGCCAGTCCTCCTCCTCCAAGGAACCCACCCATTCCTCCCATTGAGCCCTTAATCGGTCGAGTGATGTTGGAGTGTTGTTAATGAGCGATCGGTAAATGCGGGAGATACCCCCTCTCCCCAAGTCTCCCAACATAATTTGTGCCTCGGGAGGACTATGGTCTGGGAGTCGTGTACCGGTCGCTAAATGTACTTGGAGGGCGTGGCGAAGCTGCAAATGTCTATAAAACTGTGAATGGTGCATGGAGTGTCTAGCCTGGAGATCTTGGAAGGAGCGCATGTGATCACCCGCCCAAATGTCGCCCAGCTGGGAAATGCCTATGAGGTCCCAGGACCGAAAGCCTTGCAGCTCGTTGACTTCTTTGAGCCAGGTGCCCTGCCACAGGGGTGTGCACTGGGTCAGCTTGCGGGTCCATCCAGTGTGGCGCAGCGCGGCTCGCCAGGCCAGGAACACCGAACGCGTCACTTCTGGCAGGCGAGACGGGACGGGCGCCCCATACATCATCGATTGGAGGTTGGATAAGCCCAATTCACTAAGTTCCAGTCTGTATGCCGGATCTGACCATCTGCCATTGAGCCAGTCGTGCAGGGGAAGCAGGCGTGTAGCTAGGTAATACAGGTATAGATGGGTCATCCCTAAGCCCCCGTCAAAGGAGGGGATCCGACAAACGCCCAGGGCCAGCCAGGACCTGCCCCTTCCCCAGAGGAATTTGGAAGCCAGGCTGTCAAGCTCTCGGAACCACGCTCTCGGAAAATTAATGGGGGTGTTTTGGAGCATATAAAGGAATCTGGGAAGAATCATCATTTTAAACAGAGCGATTCTTCCTATGGGATTCAGAGGTAGTGACTGCCACCTCGACAGATCCGCCTTGACCCGCTTCACCAGGGGGGTGACGTTAAGGGCCCAGCTAAGTTCAGGAAGTAAAGTCACCCATATCTTTCTCAGTATTTTTAAGGTGTAGAAGGAGGCAGATGTCGCCTGATTGTCGTGGCCCTCAAAGGAGAGCGTCGAGTCAAACGTGACCCCCAGGTTTTTGACCTTATTTTTTGGATTGGGAAGCGACCCTAATTCTGCGGGCCACAGAACAGGGGTCCAAAAGTTGGTGTGGTTGCCAAAAAGTAAGACTTCAGTCTTACTAGCGTTCAACTTCAAACAATTCGAAGACATCCATTCCCCCACCTGACGGAGACAGGTATGGAACTGTGCCGCCGTATCGTCTGGAGAACCTGACACTGAGACAACAATCTGAGTGTCATCTGCGTACGAGATAGCAGAGAAACCCAGAGATCTTATTAGCCTAGCCCAGAGGTCTTCAAACTTTTTGATGCCGAGACCCCCCCTGTCAAAAATATTTAGGCGTAAGGACCCCCTCCTGACAAATTTCCAGAACTTGGTACTCCTCATCATTGACAACTATCAATAACCATAAAAGCCCCCAATTCCCATAGCAAATCATTTTTACAGTGGGGAAATATTAAACAGTGTTTATCAAACAAAAGATCAGTGAGTGTGGGGGCTTGGTCAAAGGTGTGGCTAAAAACAAAAGGCCTAATTTATGAGGAATTGGCCCAGGGCGGCGCTGCAAGTCTTCTTGCTGCGCTGCCCTATGCCAATGTGAAAGGGCAGGAAGCACCTTATTTATGAAATATGGTGCATTCCTGTCCTTTCCCGCTGCGTTGGTGCGCAAATTGCTGCCTAGCGCTAATGTAGGCAGGATTGTTTTTGTGCAGGAAGGTGCTCCGAGAGGGGTTTTCCTCTTTCTTTGTGACCTGCAGAATGCAGCACACATGGAGAGAGGAAAAAATACGAGGAGACATGAAAACATTTCTCCTCATTACGCCTGCAGGTTTACATGGTTTTGTAAATCTGGGGCAGTGTCAAAATCCATGGGTGTTGCGTGGGAACACCCACCGCAATGCCCATGGAACTCCTACTTGACAGACTAAGGCAAGGCAGCGACTTGCGCTGCTTTGTCTTACTCAATATGTATGAGGCCACACAGGGTGACTTTGCGTCACCTCATAGATACGATTGCGACGATTGTGCAGCCGGAGCTTAAAAAAATGATGCTCCGGCGGCTCAAGCCTCTCATAAATGAGCCCCAAAATATTTTGCTAGTTTTTTAACTCTTTCACCATCAGGTAGCTACATATAAAATAATGGGTAGCTTAAATGAAAAATAAATTTAAAAAAAGTTGTTACTCAGTGGGAAATGCACTGAGGTACATTAGGAACCCTCTATTAGTTAATGCACTGCAGAAGTCTGTTTGTAACCAGAGAGCCACAGAATTAAATTTGGTTGGTGCAGTGGGGAATAGTGGCTTGTGGATTTTTAGTGCTACGAGGTTACAGCCTGTGACAAAAAGCATTGTGAAAGTGTAAGTCATTAATTTATTCTTGCAATACACACATTATAAGGTAGACTAATACTAATTGCAAAAATAGTTTTAGGATATTATGGAGCTTCCAAAATGTAGATTTTAGTAATACTAGAACAAAAGTAATGCATTTTCTTTTTGCATAACTGTCCCTTTAACACCTCCTCAGAGGTACTAAGCGATTAAAAACATGCACTTTACAGCCCAGTTGTTAACTCTTCTAACTACCAGTAAAAAAACAAAAAAAAATCTTTGCCAATACAAAGCAATTAAAGCCAGAACCGCTCCCAAGCACCATTTACATTTGCAGGTTAACTCAAAATGCACATTTGCATTTCATTCAGGCAAGCAGGCATCCTGGAACGAAGGATTGTTTCACCTGCTGCCCAGCCTCTTCCTTTCACAGAACGGGAGACTCAATTCAGCTGAAGCATTTTAAGGAGCGGAATGAAGCGTCCCGGTTTTCAAGAGGAAGAGCACATGTTTTTGATTCCAGGCAGAAGTGAGGCCTGGAAATGCGTGACCCCCTTCCCAGGACTCCAGGGCCCCCCTGGGGGTCGCGCCCCCCAGATTGAAGACCTCTGGCCTAGCCAGTGGCGCCACATAGATATTAAAAAGGGTAGGGCTCAAAGACGAGCCCTGTGGTACTCCACATGGCAACGTGAAGTATGGCGACTTGAAATCAGCAAGAGCCACAAATTGCTCCCGACCAGACTGAAATGATTTTAGTAGAGCGAGCGCTTTCCCTTTTGATACCAACCCCCTCCAAAACTTGCAAAAGTTTCTGATGGTTTACCGTATCAAATGCTGCAGAGAGGTCAAGCAGCATGAGTGCTGCATTGCCTCCGGCATCAACGGTCTGCCGAATCATTTCAGATGCTGAAATCAGCGCCAGTTCAGTACTGTGTTGCTTCCTAAAGCCAAACTGGGAAGTATCTAAACAGGCATGCTTTTCCAGGTAATCAGAAATAACGATATTCATGGCTTTCTCCACCATTTTTGAAGGCAGGGGGAGTCTGGAAATTGGTCGGTAATTATTTGGATCTGCTCCATCCAGATTCACTTTTTTTAGAAGGGGGAGAACAGATGCCAATTTCCAGTTCGCTGGAAAAATCCCGGAAAGAAACATTTGATTAAAAATAGGGGTCAGGTGAGACGCAAAAACCTCTGCTAAAAGATGAAAAATTTGGGGGGGACAGGGATCTAGGGGGGACCCAGATTTGGTAGACAGCAAAAGATTAATGACCTCCTCCATTATTAACAAAGGAAAGGAAAGAGGAAGTGAAGAGGAAGTAAGGGGCATATTAACAAGGGCCAGCGATAATTATCGCTGGCCCCACATAGCGATAGAAATATTATCGCCGGCTATCGCTGAAAATTATCGCCATGATAACGCTATATTTACAATGCATAGCGCTATGGCGATAATATTTCAGCAATAGCGGTGTTTGCCATGGAACATCGCTGGTTTTCCAGCGATGTTCCATGGAAAACAGTGATAACATTGCTGATACGACCCTGTGGTCGTATCAGCATAATCCACCTACCATTATTAGTATGCCTTTGTCTGGAATTTAACAGACGTTAAATTCCAGCGTTAAGGTCGAGGTAGCGCGATTTTTTTTATCGCTGCACCTCCTTGTTAATATCGCGAAGCTGCCTTCGCGATATTTTCATGTGCTGTTTTCACAGCCACGCCTTCTTTGCATCTCATTAGCGATGCGAGGCGAGGCTGTGAAAAAACGGGCTCTACATCAAGGAAACACGCGCTAGCGTGTCCTTGATGATATTGCGATATAATTATCGCCGCTTATTGCCCGAAAACGGACGCTAAAGCGGCAATAATTATATCGCCAGCCCTTGCTAATATGCCCCTAAGGGGCATATCATCAAGGCCATGCGATAATTATCGCTCAGCGCTCTTAGCGCGAGGATAATTATCGCCGGCCAACTCTGAATTTTATCGCGGAGATAGCGTGCTATCAGCAACGCTTATCTCCAAAGCGATAGGATTCAGAGCGCAAGCTGGCAATTGTGCGATTATCGCTGGAAATACAGCGATAATGGCACAAGGTTTGGCGATAGCTTGCTGATAGGGCAAGACATACTTAGCCATGATATCCACCTTACATAGGATATCATGGCTAAGTCAGTCTTGAAGCAGGCGTAAGGAAAGTAGCGATAACTGTGGTTATCGCTACTTTTCTTATCGCTCTGCTTGTTTGCGTGCAGCTTGATAATTGGAGAAATGTCGGTTAGCGACATTTCTCCAGTTATTTTAGCACGGAACGCCCACTTTGCTTCTCATTAGAGATGCAAAGATGGGCGTTGGGGGAAAGGGCGATAATGCAAGGATTCATGCGATAGCGTGACCTTGCTGATTAGGGAGATAAAATTATCGCCGCTTTCCGTCAGAAAACGGACGCTAAAGCGGCGATAATTTTATCTCCGGGGCTTGATGATATGCCCCTTAGTGTTTTGGGTTCAGCTATCCAGATAATTAAGACAAAACATAAAATGTCCCAAGGAAAGGTAGAATCATTTGAGAAAATGGGTTGCAAAACGCAGCCCAGTGAAATCTATGAAAACTCAAAGAAATCAAATGTACAGGTTTGAAAGATCAATTAACAGTTTGTGGGGAACATTGATAACATTTAAGTTCCGATCAAGGATACTTGCTAGCAGTATAATTCTCTTAAAAGCTAAAGTCCCATTGGAACAGTATAGGGGTCAACTTTGTGCAGGCTCGAAGCATGCAAGTGTTTCTGCCTAAAACTGGGGTTCATGTATTGTTGAAAGAAACAACAACTTGCGAAGACAGGCTTCAAGTTGAAGACAAAAATAATGTTGCTCAAAACCGATCACCCCAAAAGAGTTTTATGATCATTTTATCCTTATTGGTTAAATGTATGAATGCTAGCTATATACACAGTCTTATCTTTTTTATATTAGCGGTTTATCCTTATCAACCTTAAGTCCTTTCCTTTGCTTCTTCTCTAATGTTTCCAGGTTGTATCCGGACTTTCTTTGTTGGTAGAACCCATCTTTATCTTCAAGGACTTTAGAACAAACAATAAGGTAAATGTAAACCAACAAAGGAAATAAAAAATGCAAATAAAGATAGAATATATAACTCTTTTTCCACTGTATCAGTTTCTTGTCTTTTCCCTTCAATTTTCTTTCCACAATTCTTTATCTTTCCCTTTTGTATTTATATAGTTCCCTTTTATATTTAGGCATTACTCCTTTCAATTTGTTAAGTCGCCTCCACTTTTTTGCTTTTGTACAACAAGTTGGGGTGTTCCTCACCCCTCCCCACTCCTGGTCAGGCACACTATAACTATATGGTGGGATCAGGTTTGTGGCACTTTGACTTTGCCCCCATAATCTGACAAGATGTTTCTGCCCTTTCATATATTTTTGTCAGGGGGAAAACCCATAAAATTCAAATACAGAAGATCGTGGAGGAGCTAAAACAAATTAATAATTGTATGCCACTCTAGTACGACCAGTAATAGAGAAGAGAGATCAGGAGGTATTCGCGTCACACCCTTATTGATGAGGGAGAACATGCACAGCCCAAAAATCCCCCTAAGGTATATATTTCAAAGTGTCCAATGCTAGTAATAAAGAGGGGGCAGCACTGGAGAACAATGAGGTGCACACCCCATTATAAGAGAAGAGAGGAATTACAGAAGATGCGGAAAAAGAAAGGGGTATAGTTGGAGGAAAAGTTAGTGTGTGGTGGCCCCAGAACTTGAGAGATGTCAGATAAATGGTACAGGGAATAAAAAGGAATCCAGGGGGAATTCAAATAGAATAGATGTAATAAGCCATGAGGAGAACAACACCCTGCTGGGAAGTACGCAATCTCGAAGATCAATAGAAGAGAGGAAAAAGGAAAGAGCGGGCCGCAAAAAAATGGGTAGCAGAGTGAATGGTGAGCACCCTGGTTTAATAAAAAGGTGAGAGACCTCCACAATCAACCTGGGAAAAGAGAATGCCTAAGGTTGGATAAAGTACCTACAGATGGGAGGAGTAAAGGGAAGTATATTAACAGAGATAGACTATGGGTATTTATGGAAACATGTGGTAGAAGGATAGGGAGAGAACGTCTGAGGAAGCTAAAACCTCTGAACCACTCACACCTGTTATAAATACTGGTTAAATGCCCTACCCTGGGGGAGGTTACATTCGGCGATATAAGGCAAATAGGCTTTACATCAAATTTGGAAGGAAAGGAGGTTACAAAGGTCCTCTTCTATTCTGAATGTGTAAAACAGATGGTGATAAGGGCAGAGGAAGAATTGGAAAAGGAGGGGATAAGACTTGTGCAAGTTGACGAATTGGGTACAGAGGGGAGCAATCCCGGGAACATTGGGGCACTCACCTACCATGCATGATTACGCCCAGAGCAAATACAGTATGGCATACCAGGGGATCAACATAGAAGAGTATACACTGAAAGAAGTAAGGGAGGTCTACAAGTAACCATAGCAAATGCTATAAAAGGCCCATCATAGAGCAACCAATTTGAATCCCTATCTGACACAATAGTAAGTCGTGATGATAATATAATCGGAGGGTTGAGTGATCTGGATTAGGAAATGGTGTACTCGCACAGCCTACAGATATTGATGTGGAATATCGGGGGATACAAGAGACAGCTAACTCAAGATACCTTCAGAGAGATTTTGGAAAATTATGTGTTTCCAGGAGTCTTGGCTGTGCGAGATACCCGTACCAATAGATGGCTTTTTTATTCTCACTAAAGAGGCAGTGCACGTGAACCCAGGACGCCCTTCAGGGGAGTTGATTACTTGAGTATCATCAAAAATAGCCAACAAAGTAACTAGATTGAAAGTGAAAAGTAGGTGGCTATTAGCTAGCCAGATAGAGCTCTATAGTTCAAGAAGGGAAATAACCGTGAGCAATAGATACATTCAGCCAGGGGCTACAACTGATTATGATGTGCAGTTGGGACTGTTAGAGGAAGATCTGGAGCTCATCTGTACAGCAAATGTGTCACAGTTGATAATGATCCTAGGGGATTTTAATCATAAATTGAATCCCTCTTTTAGTGATAAATTGTTTAAAGACCTATTAACCATGGCACAGGTGCCCCCGGCTCTCTTTATTGGAGTAGGTGGTTCTGCACGAGATAAATCTTTAGTAAAGTTCCTAGGATCTATGGGGTTATTCTGTGCCAATGGACGTGTAGATACTGACCGCCCAGCGAGAAAGACTTTTCGCATAGGTAATCAGAACTGACTATGCCTTCATAAACGCTTGCCACTTTACTGAAGTAGAAGGGTTTGAAGTGCCGCAAAGTGAAGGCAGCGATCATTGGCCCTTATGATTATTACTCAGGATAGAACAAGGATCGGAAAGAGATAGAGTGGTCCCTTTGCAGATAGAACACCCTCGACGCTTAACTACCCGTATAACTGAGGATAGTTTGAAATAGGTTAACGAACTGATGACTGACTATACGTTCCATGGTAAATCATAGGAAAGAGAGAATGTTCTAACACAGTATGAACAGGTGATTGAGCAGGTGGTAAACTGTTTAAGGGTACTCGTAAAGCCAGGATCTGCATTTAAGAATGGAGGTTATGAGAAGGGGGGAAAATAAATGGTTGGTTTAATAATGAGTGTAGGAGCCTAAAATTGAGGGCACGGAAATGGGAAAGACTGCTTAGAAAAAGACAGGATAAGGTAACAATGGAGTATCTCCGCTTGGCAAAACTTGAGTATAAAAATAAGTTGAAGGAAAAGAAATCGGAATATATGATTAGAAATTGGCACACAATGATTGAAGTGATAGGCACAAACAATATAAGATTATTCTGGCAATTGGTATGGGAGGGAAATGTGCAAGGGAAAATGCGGTGCTTAGTGAGAGAAGATGATTAGTTAATCATTTGATAGGAAGAAGTTAGACGAGAATCTGGAAAAAACGATTAAGGCTGGGGAAGAACTAGAGTTGTATTTCTCTTTCCAAAAAATCAAGGAAACCATCCAATACCTAAAATTAACTAAAGCAGCAGGGCCAGATAACTTACCAGCAATCATATTAAAAAATAATGTGGGGCCCGATTCACAAAAGTAATCTGAGACAAAATCCTAACTTTACGACTTTCGGTATTCACAAAAGGCATTTAGGAGTAGTAAAGTTAGGATTCCTAACTTTACATCTCCTAAACTGAGACAAAATCCTAACTTTACGACTTTCGGTATTCACAAAAGGCATTTAGGAGTAGTAAAGTTAGGATTCCTAAATACCCTTTGTGAATACCGAAAGTCATAAAGTTAGGATTTTTCTCAGTTTAGGAGTAGTCAATCAATCAATCAATCACAGCATTTGTAAAGCGCGCTACTTACCCGTGAGGGTCTCAAGGTGCTGGGGAGAAAAAAGGGGGGGGGTGCTGCTACTGGTCGAACAACCAGGTCTTGAGTAGCCTCCTGAAGGTCAGCAGGTCTTGAGTCTGTTGTAGGCTTAGTGGAAGGGTGTTCCAGGTCTTGGCGGCGAGGTGGGAGAAGGATCTGCCGCCGGTGGTAATTCTTCGAATGCGAGGGACGGTGGCGAGGGAGAGGTCGGCGGAGCGGAGTTGGCGGTTGGGGACGTAGAAGAGGAGTCGTCTGTTGAGGTAGGCTGGGCCAGTCTTGTGGAGTGCCTTGTGTGCGTGGATGAGGAGTTTGAAGGAGATTCTCCTGTCGACGGGGAGCCAGTGCAGGTTCCTCAGGTGGGGGTGATGTGGCTGTGGCGTGTACATCGAGGATCAGGCGTGCGGAGGCGTTTTGTATGCGTTGCAGTCGCTTGATGAGCTTTGCCGGGGCTCCTGCGTAGAGGGCGTTCCCATAGTCAAGTCTGCTACTGACGAGGGCCTGGGTGACTGTTCTTCTTGTGTCTGTCGGGATCCACCTGTAGATCTTGCGAAGCATGCGGAGGGTGTTGAAGCAGGAGGATGAGACTGCGTTGACTTGCCTGGCCATGGAGAGCGTTGAGTCAAGGATGACTCCCAGGTTGCGTGCGTGGTCGGTGGGTGTCGGGGCTGCTCCCAGTGTCGTTGGCCACCAGGAGTCATCCCAGGCTGAGGGGTTGGAGCCGAGGATGAGGACCTCTGTCTTCTCCGTGTTCAGTTTTAGTCGGCTGATCTTCATCCAATCGGCGACGGCCTTCATTCCTTCATGGAGGCTGGATTTGGCGGCGAGGGGTCCTTGGTGAGGGAGAGGATCAGTTGAGTGTCGTCGGCGTAGGAGATTATGTTGAGGTCGTGCTGTCTGGCGATGCGTGCGAGCGGGGCCATGTAGATGTTGAACAGTGTTGGGCTGAGGGACGATCCCTGGGGTACGCCGCAGATGATCTCGGAGGCTTCGGATCGGAATGGTGGGAGGCGGACTCTCTGGGTTCTGCCGGTGAGGAAGGAGGTGGCCCATTCCAGGGCCTTGTCTCGGATCCCTGCGTTGTGGAGGCGTGCGCGTAGAGTGCGGTGGCAGACAGTGTCGAAGGCGGCGGAGAGGTCCAGCAGGATGAGGGCTGCGGTCTCACCGTTGTCCAGCAGGATCCTGATGTCGTCGGTGGCGGCGATGAGGGCAGTCTCAGTGCTGTGGTTGCTGCGGAACCCCGATTGGGATGGGTCCAGGATGCTGTTTTCTTCGAGGTATCGGTTTAGCTGTTTGTTGACGATCTTCTCGATGACCTTGGCTGGGAACGGAAGCAGGGAGATGGGCCGGAAGTTCTTGAGGTCTCTTGGGTCCGCCTTGGGTTTTTTGAGTAGGGCGTTGATCTCTGCTTGTTTCCAGCTCTCTGGGAAGGTCGCGGTCTCGAAGGAGAGATTGATGATGTTGCACAGGTGGGGTGCGATGGAGCTGCTGGCTTTGTTGAAGATGTGGTGCGGGAAAGGGTCTGACGGGGAGCCGGAGTGTATTGTGCTCATGGTCTTGATGGTGTCCTCAATGTTCACGCTGGCCCAGGCTGGCAGGGGGTCGTGGTCGATGGTGTGCGGCGGGTCTGGTACATCGATCTTAGTTGGGTCTGTCTGGGTGTTGAAGCTGTCGTTGATGTCGGCGATCTTGCGGTGGAAGAAGGTGGCGAGGGAATCGCACAGGGGTTGCGATGGCGGGATGTCGTTGGTGTTGGAGCTGGGGTTGGAGAGTTCCTTCACGATGTTGAAAAGCTCCTTGCTGTTGTGTGCGTTGTTGTCGAGGCAGTCTTTGAAGGAGATTCTCTTGGCGGACTTGATGAGGTGGTGGTGGTTACGGATGGCGTCTTTGTGGGCTGCGTGGCTGTCCGGTGTCTTATCACTGTGCCATTTCTTCTCTAGTTTCCGGCAGGTGCGCTTGGAGGCTAGGAGTTCCGAGGTGAACCAGCTGGCTCTTTTGGTGGTGTCACTGTAGGTGAGTTTTTTCAGCGGGGCGAGGTGTTGGCACAGTCGTCCATCCATCGTCTGAGGTTGCAGGCGGCGTCGTCGGTGTTGGATGGGTCGGAGGGAGGGCTGAGAGCGAGGGTTGCCCGTAGTTGGTCTTCGGTGACTTTGCTCCAGCAGCGGCGTGGGATCTGTTGGGTGCGGTGGTGTGTGGTGGGTTTCTGGAAGGTGAAATGGATGCAGCGGTGGTCGGTCCAGGGAGTTCCGTGGTGTGGCTGAAGGAGACGTGGGAGCTTGAGGAGAAGATGGGGTCAAGCGTGTGGCCGGCGGAATGGGTCGGTGTTGTGACGAGGCTGGCTCAGACCGAGGTTGGCGAGGTTGTCGATCAGGGTGGTGGAGTTGCTGTCGTTGTTGTTCTCCAGGTGAAAGTTCAGGTCTCCGAGGAGGATGTAGTCGGTAGAGGTCAGGGCGTGCGTGCTGATGAAGTCGGCGATGGAGTCGCTGAACTGGGGTCGGGGCCCAGGGGGTCTGTAGACAAGGGTGCCTCTGAGGGTGGTGTTGGGGTCCGTGTGGATCTGGAAGTGCATGTGTTCGGTGGTGCTGAGAGTGTCGTCGGTGCTGGTCGAGACCCTGATGGTGTTCTTGTGGACGATGGCGATTCCTCCTCCTACTGCGTTGACGCGGTCTCTGCGGGTGATCTTATAGCCGTCTGGGATGGCTATGGCGATGTCGGGGGCGGAGGAGTCGTTCATCCAGGTCTCTGTCAGGAAGGCGACGTCTGGTGATGATGTGTCGAGCAGGTCCCACAGCTCGACGGCGTGTTTGCGTGCGGAGCGGGTGTTCAGTAGGATGCATCGGAGGTGGTTGAGGTACTTCTTGGCGGGCGTTTCGGTGGCTCTGAGGCTGGTATAGCTGCAGTTCCGGCAGGTGAAGGGACCATGGGTGCATTTCGGGGCGGCCTTGAAGCAGTCTTGCGTCCGTCCAGGGTTGAGAGCGTGGAGTGTGGTGGCATCGTAGCGGCGTCGGTCCTCGAGGCTGGTGCGGGGGGTGCACGGCCCAGGGGTTCTGGCGCTGGGCGCGGTCCAGGCGCGGACGGGCGCAGACGGGCTTGCCTTAGGCGCGCCTTTGGCGCGCCAGCGGCGCGGCCGCGCAGCGGCCGCCATATATGGGGAGGTGGGAGGGAGGAGCAGCTGGGAGGCGGGAGGCAGGGGCAGCGAATGGGCAGTCAGGGGGGCGGGGCCGCAGAGGACGCAGCGGCGGGAGTGGAGAGAGGCAGCGAGGGGTACAGAAGGGAAAAAGGACACAATTCAGTGGGGGCAGCGAGGGGTACAGAAGGGAAAAAGGACACAATTCAGTGGGGGCAGCGAGGGGTACAGAAGGAAAAAGGACACAATTTAGTGGGGGCAGCGAGGGGTACAGAAGGAAAAAAGGACACAATTCAGTGGGGGCAGCGAGGGGTACAGAAGGAAAAAGGACACAATTCAGTGGGGGCAGCGAGGGGTACAGAAGGAAAAAAGGACACAATTCAGTGGGGACAGCGAGGGGTACAGAAGGAAAAAAGGACACAATTCAGTGGGGGCAGCGAGGGGTACAGAAGTAAAAAGGACACAGTAAAAATGGGGGCAGCGAGGGGAAACAGAAGGAAAGTGGGCGCAGTGAAAATGGGGGCAGCGAGAGGAAACAGAAGGAAACCGGGCACCGAGGCCACAGGCAGAGGGGCGAGCTTACCAGCAGCAGCAGCGGGCAGGGCACCACAGGCGGAGCTGTGTGGTGGGGGAGCGACCTACCTGGCAAGGTCAAGGGTCGCTCTCCTCACCGCGCAGCGGCCGCCATATATGGGGAGGTGGGAGGGAGGAGCAGCTGGGAGGCGGGAGGCAGGGGCAGCGAATGGACAGTCAGGGGGGCGGGGCCGCAGGGGACGCAGCAGCGGGAGTGGAGAGAGGCAGCGAGGGGTACAGAAGGGAAATGGACACAATTCAGTTGGGGCAGCAAGGGGAAACAGAAGGGAAAAAGGACACAAATCAGTGGGGGCAGCGAGGGGTACAGAAGGAAAAAGGACACAATTCAGTGGGGGCAGCGAGGGGTACAGAAGGAAAAAGGACACAATTCAGTGGGGGCAGCGAGGGGTACAGAAGGAAAAAGGACACAATTCAGTGGGGGCAGCGAGGGGTACAGAAGGAAAAAAGGACACAATTCAGTGGGGGCAGCGAGGGGTACAGAAGGAAAAAAGGACACAATTCAGTGGGGGCAGCGAGGGGTACAGAAGTAAAAAGGACACAGTAAAAATGGGGCAGCAAGGGGAAACAGAAGGAAAGTGGGCGCAGTGAAAATGGGGGCAGCGAGGGGAAACAGAAGGGAAAAAGGACACATTTCAGTGGGGGCAGCGAGGGGTACAGAAAGAAAAAAGGACACAATTCAGTGGGGGCAGCGAGGGGTACAGAAGGAAAAAAGGACACAATTCAGTGGGGGCAGCGAGGGGTACAGAAGTAAAAATGACACAGTAAAAATGGGGGCAGCGAGGGGAAACAGAAGGAAAGTGGGCGCAGTGAAAATGGGGGCAGCGAGGGGAAACAGAAGGAAACCGGGCACCGAGGCCACAGGCAGAGGGGCGAGCTTACCAGCAGCAGCAGCGGGCAGGGCACCACAGGCGGAGCTGTGTGGTGGGGAGCGACCTACCTGGCAAGGTCAAGGGTCGCTCTCCTCACCGCGCAGCGGCCGCCATATGTGGGAGGTGGGAGGGAGGAGCAGCTGGGAGGCGGGAGGCAGGGGCAGCGATTGGGCAGTCAGGGGGCGGGGCCACAGGGGACGCAGCGGCGGGAGTGGAGAGAGGCAGCGAGGGGTACAGAAGGGAAATGGACACAATTCAGTGGGGGCAGCGAGGGGAAACAGAAGGGAAAAAGGACACAATTCAGTGGGGGCAGCGAGGGGTACAGAAGGAAAAAAGGACACAATTCAGTGGGGGCAGCGAGGGGTACAGAAGGAAAAAAGGACACAATTCAGTGGGGGTAGCGAGGGGTACAGAAGGAAAAAGGACACAATTCAGTGGGGGCAGCGAGGGGTACAGAAGGAAAAAAGGACACAATTCAGTGGGGGCAGCGAGGGGTACAGAAGGAAAAAAGGACACAATTCAGTGGGGGCAGCGAGGGGTACAGAAGTAAAAAGGACACAGTAAAAATGGGGGCAGCGAGGGGAAACAGAAGGAAAGTGGGTGCAGTGAAAATGGGGGCAGTGAGGGGAAACAGAAGGGAAAAAGGACACAATTCAGTGGGGGCAGCGAGGGGTACAGAAGGAAAAAAGGACACAATTCAGTGGGGGCAGCGAGGGGTACAGAAGGAAAAAAGGACACAATTCAGTGGGGGCAGCGAGGGGTACAGAAGTAAAAAGGACACAGTAAAAATGGGGGCAGCGAGGAGAAACAGAAGGAAAGTGGGCGCAGTGAAAATGGGGGCAGCGAGGGGAAACAGAAGGAAACCGGGCACCGAGGCCACAGGCAGAGGGGCGAGCTTACCAGCAGCAGCAGCGGGCAGGGCACCACAGGCGGAGCTGTGTGGTGGGGGAGCGACCTATCTGGCAAGGTCAAGGGTCGAGTAGTAAAGCTAGGAGTCCTAACTTTACTACTCCTAAATGCCTTTTGTGAATACCGAAAGTCGTAAAGTTAGGATTTTGTCTCAGATTACTTTTGTGAATCGGGCCCGTGAATTGGTGGGCTAGTCTTTTAAAGGTCACCTTTCCAAATGCCTTAACTTCCGGGATTTTCCCGGAAAGTTGGAAATGGGCAATAGTTAGACCAATATATAAAAAGGAGGATGGCACACAGCCCCAGAATTATTGTCTTATCAGCTTGCTGGATGTGGGGGAGAAAGTATTCTCTAAAATAATGCTAGTCATAATGAAGGCCTGGGTAGAGCAGAATAACTTGATCCCGATAGAGGTGGCTTTAAAGAGGGCCACTCAACAATAGATCATTGTCTTAGCTTATGGACAATGGCTAAAAAGGCAACTTGAATTACGAGGCAGATTGTTCTGCTGTTTTGTTGATTTCTGAGCTGCCTTTGATTTGGTTGATCGTAAGCCATTGTTTAATATGTTGGGGCAGCTTGGAATCAATAAAGCGGTACTCTCACTAATACAGGAAACACACTCGCAGAACTGGGCCAGAGTAATCCTAGACACCCTTGGGACGCTATCAAAGAAAATACAGATAAAGAATGGATTACGCCAGGGCTGTGTTCTGGCCCCACTACTATTCTCTTTGTTCCTGTCTGACCTACCTATTACATCACGTAACGCTGGTGGGTTAAGCGCTAAGTTGAGGGGGACCCACATACCATGTCTGCTATATGCTGACGATTTAGTGATAGTGGACATGACAGAATTGGGGTTGCAAAAAAAAAACTGGACATTTTTTATGATTACTGTTTAAAAAAAAGAAATGCCTCATGATCAATTTAGAAAAGACTAAAATAATGGAGCTGGGGAAAGGAAAGGGATCATTTAACTGGAAATTGGGGAGGTTAAAGTTGAAGTAGTGGACAAATATAAATATTTGGGCATGTGGTTTGATACGAAACTACATTGGAGGGGCCATATAGATTCACTTACAGCAAAGACTCTCTCTTCAGTATGGGGCCTAAAACAGTTCAAGTGGAAATATGGAGGCCCGTCTCTGCGACCAATTCTATCAGCTTTCAATGCAATGGTCCGCCCACAATTCCAATACGGAGTGGAGGTTCTAGCTCTAGGCGGTAAATTGGATTGGAATCTTGAGGAGGATAAATGTGTGAAACAGCTCCTTGCTCTCCCAGCATCATCTATGATCCAGGCTGTGAGAGTAGAATGTCAACTTACAGCCTGGAATTATCAGGGATTTCAAGCTACACTGAATTTTTGGCAGATATTGAGAAGAGAAGGGACCCCCAAAATATCACACTTTTGTAAAAGAGAAATAGAGGAAAGTGAACTGAACTGGGCATCCTAAGTTAGACATATGCTAGGTAAGATTTGTGTTAAACTATCATTAGGATCAGAACAATGGAAACTAGGGCAGCAGATCCCTAAACAGGAGCTACGGGCTATTATAGCCAAAAAGGCACGAGAAGAAGATCTATTTTATCTGGGGAGCAAATCGTCCACTCAGTTCCTGGTAAAAGGATGGAGCAATGATCATATGTTCCCCTAAGTTGGGTCCTTGCCAAGTCCTAAGCTTAGAAATGTGATATTGAAATTTAGAGCTGGCCTGAACCCATGTAATGTAGACAGGAAGATAAAAACTCTGATGAGAAATGAACTGGGCTTGTGTACATGTGGGCTAAATATAAAATGCAGTGGCCCACACATCTTGCTGGACTGTTTATGGTTCCTATATGAACCGAAGAAGCTATAAACCAATTTTTATTACGTATAAAATTATTAATAGGGATCAAGCTCTTAGTCTGCTGATATATATGAGATTTTTAAATGTTGTATGTGCAATAGGAAGATTTTTAATTGCAATACAGGAGTCTATGAAAGAATTGTTAATATAATTCAAAATGGGTGAGGGGGTAGGAACGAGACTCTCCGCACTCGTTGAGGACGTTCTGGAGTTCCTGTATGTGTATAGAAATATACATTTTATCTATATGTAATTCTTCGTATAATTGGTCATGAATTAAGAGCTTTTTGCTATAGAGTGGCACTACTCCTACTGTAAGTTTTATTAGGCTTTTACCGTGTTTTGTATGGTTTTATAGTTGCACTTTTTGTATTATCTCCATTTATAATTGCATGTTTTTACTGAGGCATTTTTTATGGCTATATTTGCTGAATAAAGTATGATGATGATGATATATTTTTGTCCCTCAAGGTCACCCCATCACGCACCTGTACAGCCATGGCCCTCCAGTGGACCATGGCGGACTTGGGTCTCCTGGTGGTTGGACCATGCCTCTAACTTTGGCATTGTTGGGTTCTGCAGTGTCCTGGTGTTACATTCTCTCGCTGCCAATGGTTCAAATTAATTAAGCTAACTTAGTGTCTGTCATCAATCTTTGAAATGATGTATTGTACACCAAGTGACTAAATTATGTCATCCTATTCTTCACTATCATAATGAATTACTAGGCTCCACGAAACAAGGCAAAGACATTACTAAATGCAGTGGCCCACACATCTTGCTGGACTGTTTGTGGTTCCTAGAAGAACGGAAGAAGCTTTTAAAACCTCTTTTTATTACATATAAAATTATTAATAGGGATCAAGCTCCTAGTCTGTTTATAAATATGAGATATTTAAATGTTGTATGTGCAATAGGAAGATTTTAAATTGCAATACAGGAGTCTATGAAAGAATTGTTAATATAATTCAAAATGGGTGAGGGGTAGGAACGAGACTCTCCGCACTCGTTGAGGACGTTCTGGAGTTCCTGTATGTGTATAGAAATATACATTTTATCTATATGTAATTCTTCGTATAATTGGTCATGAATTAAGAGCTTTTTGCTATAGAGTGGCACTACTCCTACTATAAGTTTTATTAGGCTTTTACCGTGTTTTGTATGGTTTTATAGTTGCAGTTTTTGTATTATCTCCATTTATAATTGCATGTTTTTACTGAGGCATTTTTTATGGCTATATTTGCCGAATAAAGTATGATGATGATGATGATGAAATATTTTTGTCCCTCAAGGTCACCCCATCATGCACCTGTACAGCCATGGCCCTCCAGTGGACCATGGCGGACTTGGGTCTCCTGGTGGTTGGACCATGCCTCTAACTTTGGCATTGTTGGGTTCTGCAGTGTCCTGGTGTTACATTCTCTCGCTGCCAATGGTTCAAATTAATTAAGCTAACTTAGTGTCTGTCATCAATCTTTGAAATGATGTATTCTACACCAAGTGACTAAATTATGTCATCCTATTCTTCACTATCATAATGAATTACTAGGCTCCACGAAACAAGGCAAAGACATTACTAAATGCAGTGGCCCACACATCTTGCTGGACTGTTTGTGGTTCCTAGAAGAACGGAAGAAGCTTTTAAAACCTCTTTTTATTACATATAAAATTATTAATAGGGATCAAGCTCCTAGTCTGTTTATAAATATGAGATTTTTAAATGTTGTATGTGCAATAGGAAGATTTTAAATTGCAAAACAGGAGTCTATGAAAGAATTGTTAATATAATTCAAAATGGGCGAGGGGGTAGGAACGAGACTCTCCGCACTCGTTGAGGATGTTCTGGAGTACCTTTATGTATATAGAAATATACATTTTATCTATATGTAATTCTTCGCATAATTGGTCATGAATTAAGAGCTGTTTGCTATAGAGTGGCACTACTCCCACTGTAAGTTTTATTAGGCTTTTACCGGTTTTTGTATGGTTTTATAGTTGCACTTTTTGTATTATCCGTATTTATAATTGCATGTTTTTACTGAGTCACCTTTTATGGCTATATTTGCTGTATAAAGTATGATGATGATATATTTTTGTCCCTCAAGGTCACCCCATCATGCACCTGTATAGCTATGGCCCTCCAGTAGACCATGGCAGACTTGGGTCTCCTGGTGGTTGGACCATACCTCCAACTTTGGCATTGTCGGGTTCTGCAGTGTCCTGGTGTTACATTGTCCCGCTGCCAATGTTTCAAATTAATTAAGCTAACTTAGTGTCTGTCATCAATCTTTGAAATTATGTTTTCTACACCATGTGACTAAATTATGTCATCCTATTCTTCACTATCATAATGAATTACTAGGCTCCATGAAACAAGGCAAAGACATTACTAAATGTCCTTAACAAGAAGTGCTTTTCTTATGTTGAGTGTAGTTTTCCCAGACTGAATAAAGTACTATATAACAATGTACCCGATGGTGTGAACACAAAATCTAATGTAATGTAATAGTGAGAAAATCTTCGAATGTTTTCTGTTGTCAATGTTTCTCCTTGCTGAATTTCCATTGGGTATGAACCTGAGAACCATGTACTAATGTACAGAATGTATGAGCCTTTTGTCTAAACTCCAAAAATAGTGTAACTTGTGTTATGGACAATGAGTCCTTTCCCCATTCTTAGAAGGTCAATCTGTTGGTTTTGCATTTAACTCTCCCGAGTTCATGTTATTTTGTATTTGGACTTAGCACTTTTGATTGAATTACTAAATGATTATCAATATTTATGCCTTACACTCTACTAAACTTTTTGAAGTAAATCCTTAAAATCCAGCCCAGTTCTGTCATTCTTAAGGCCTAAAGCGAATGTGAAACAAGGTATTATGTGACTTCCTTCATCCAAAGAGAGACAGTGAGCACCAAAGTCCATTTCAGGACCACACCGCTCTCAGTCCGGTAGCTCAGCATGTGCAGGAGGTTAGGAGTTGTATGGGTTTGTAGCTAACATTGCTGTGGTTTTGTGACTCATTCCAACTTCTGGTCCTGAGAGAGAGTGTAAGTGGTATTGGCAGGATTTCTATCATCTGCTCTGTCTCTCTCCTCTCTGTGTGCCCTTCTTCTCTTTCTAGCACTCTACTGTGTTGCTTTTCTTCCTTGTCTAACCTGTATTTGTTTTCCTCCCTCGCAAGTGGAGTCCGTGACCTGGGGACCCCACGGTACCTTGGGAGGTCCTGCACCAAGACAGGTAAGTCCCGTTCACACAGGTCTAAAAGAAAGTTGGGCTGCAGGAGATCCAAATTTGTGATGCCAGAGCTGATGTCATAGCAATCCTCTGATATATTATCCAAAGTCATTGGATTTGCGGACTGTCACCACCAAATTTTCCACCACCTTGGAAAACATTGCAGAGACTGCATATAACATATTGTGGAAGTAGTTACAAAACACATCTCTCTTCTTCTTTGCTGCTCATCTTTTTCCTCTCTTTCCCCCTTCTCTCCCTATTCTCTCCCCTTCCCCCACTATCACCCTTCCGGGCATGTG
This sequence comes from Calotriton arnoldi, assembly GCA_963921515.1. NCBI lineage: Eukaryota > Metazoa > Chordata > Amphibia > Caudata > Salamandridae > Calotriton > Calotriton arnoldi. Next base: position 2,410,758 of record CAWUFW010001485.1, on the reverse strand, counting down.
GATGCGACTTTGGATTCCATGTTTGCTTTTCCTCTATTAGGTTCTTTCTGTCATGCTTAATTTTTCTGGCCCGTCCCACCCCGCTGACCATTCTGTGTACAGATGTTGACTGAGTGTCCTCCTTGATATTACCCTTCCTTGTCTTTCAAGGGCCCTGCCTCGTGAGAACACCACATGCTATGTACCTAGTGCTCTGTTTCATCTTGCACTGTTTTTCTGTACAGTATTACTGTTTCACATATGGTACCTTATGTTCCCCGTAGCTCCTTCCCCTTTACACTGTTTTATTTTAGTATTTCAATAAAAAATTGTGAAACAAAAATAAAGCAGGCGAAATGATGTCCCATGCATAGTGCCAGATGGATTATTCCTTTTTGTGATGACTTATGATGAACCCAGGGTCATCCAGTCCTCAACACATTCATGTGGGAACTGTCACTGTCTTAAGAGCCCATTACTCTTACCCAAGGGTATAGTAACAAGAGTGAAGACAAAGGGAAGGGTTGGATTGGCAAATTATTGGCCAAAATGGAAGTAGCAATGATGATGGGACCCTGACAAGCACCTCTTGGTTCCTCTATTAAGCATTGCTTCAAAGCATTTAAAACTGAAGAGAGAGGGAGACCATTGGGAGTACACGAGAAAGTGGATTGGGTTTACAAAAGATGCCCAGCCATTCTGGAGTTGATCGTGGAGGGAGGTGAACATATGAGGACAGCTTTCCTTTCCACAGTCAATTATGTTACATTCTTTGAACAGATCGAAGTAAGCTGTGCTAAGAGGTGCTTGGTCTTGGTAGAAACCCAACATATCCAAACCGCCTCCGTTTCATTACCCAGAGAGATCCTTCAAAAGCTTTTGATGAGCTGCAAACTTTATGTTCGATATAATAAAGTGAATGAGAAGAAATCTATCGCTGCAGACTACCTTATGGACGATCTTCCACAAGAGAAACGTGTAATACTTTTCAGTGAATTGGACACGGTTATCGATGTTCTGCAATTTTACAGGATGGTTATTGGCCGATTCTTAAGCCTGCGAAAAAGGATTATTAATACCTTGGCTAGCTTATGTTAAAAAAGAACTGGATGGTATCAATATTGGGCATGTCTTTTCAGATCCCTCTCTATGTCTAGATCAGGACAAGAAATGGGTGTGTTCAGTACTACTGGCAAAGCGTGAGGAGGCCAGGATTAAGGTTGAATCATTAAAACCAATGGTTGCAACCTATTTAAGGCTAAGGGATGAATCTGGGGCTGTGGCATCCTACATTTGGGAGCCCAGAAGCAATAGGGAGTGCTCTCCATTATTCCGCTTTAGGGCTGACTCGTTGAAATATTTACTATGCTTCCCAGTTGGTTATCAACGCAACCTTGAGTCAAGGATATGCCCTTGTATTGGCACCTCAAAACAAAAAATAATGCATTTTTTTGCAGCTTCTATCAGCTTTTTACCAAAAAGTTTTAATTCACTTCATTGAAGGCAAGAAATTTTAGACACTGTGGTAGAGCCTATAACTTCCTAAGACAACTTATGGATGAAGAATCTCGCTTGTGCGTGGGGCTTGTAAATATGGCCCCTTTACAAGCAGCACTTTGCGTGAAAGGGGCGTTCTATGGGTGTTGCTGTGGGTGTTCTCACGCAACATCCATGGAACCTGACACGTTTCTAGATTTACGAGAAATCGTAAACCTGGAAATGTGTCTGAATGATACACCTCCCAAGGGCGGGCGTAGGGAGGCCCAACGAGGAGAAATTTATTCATTTCTCCTTTTTATTTTCCTCTTTCTATGCGTGCTGCATTCTGCAGCACACATAGAATGAGGAAATCACCTCTTAGGATTAGTTCATGTGCAGGAAGGTGCTCCTTCCTGCATATAAACAATCAATAAAAAAAATGACATGTTACAAGTTCTGTGTGTGCTAATGCAGCACACATAGATTGTTTATGTGCAGGAAGGGACACTTTCCTGCACATAAACAATCATCCCTGTGACGCAGGCATCCTTGCACCATGGTGCAAGGGATCCGTCATATCCTTAGAGATATCCCTGCGCTTTGAAAGTGCTGCAGCGTGGCTCAGCGAAAAGGCTTGCGGTGCCGCCCTGCGGCACTTTCTTGTAAATGAGGCCCGAGATTTTTTAATGCGGTATGTGGTTACATTAGTCCTTTTGTTCTTTTCGTATTTTAATCATGCCAGACAAATGTTAATGCATTTTATTGTATTTTATTGCATTTTTCTTATAGATTTTGCTGTTTTTGTGCTTTTATGTCTGTTTACTGTTGAATAAAGAATAATAAAGAAAAAAGGTGAGCAAAGGGGCGGAGCTCGGATGTTTACCTTAGAAACATATATGTTTTCCTCCATTTTATGCAAATATAAACACAGTGCAATTAATAACAATGAAACCTTTAAAGGTATTTGTTGCAATTAGCAATAATAGACATATAGCAATCAGACAGAATATCAGATGTCAGCTGTAAAATTATACTTGTCAAATCTTTTTATAAGTTGCTGTTATCAGCGCAGCATCGAATGTTTGCTTCCCAGCAGAACAACAAAGTACCTGCTTACTCACTTAAGAAACGAAATTGTCTCTTTGGTATTTCCCTCCAATAAACCGAATGTTATTTACCTCCCTTTGCAGGCACACATTGCAAGGTAATGGATTTTAAACATTTGTACAGCGAATACCATTTATTGAGAAACAGCTCAAACATACCTTTGTCAGAGGTAATGGTTTCAAACGACGTCTACTAAACACACTTTACACTCCTGCAAAAGTTCAATGTCTAAACAGCTTTTAAAATCCCTCAATAAAAGTGAGCAAGAGCATCGCGTTGATACTTCTCTTTATGGAAAAGCTTGTAATATTTGCATTTACAAGGTGTAAAACTGGTATCAGACAGTGCAGTTTAAATTAACATGTTGAAATAGGCTGCATGTTTTTTCTCCTATATAATTTAATGCCATTCTTTCGTTTTGTGCATCATATTAATTTAATATTATTACCACCTTCTTACTAGCGGGTGTTAAAATACCAGCCCAAAAAGGTAATATAAATTAACTTGTTATGTGTATTTGTAAACTGTAAACTTGATGCATTCGCGGGGTGACAGACATTGTAACTCTGAGATTTCCCACTACACGAGGTTTCCTTGGAATGAAGGAGGAAAAGGCGAATTACAGTCCATAAGGCTCAAACGCAATATGATTCCTCAATCGATAGAAAACTAAGTCAAACTAGAAGCACCAAAACCTTTATGAACTCCGACAAATTGTAGAAAGAAAACGTGGAATATTGAGTTTTTTAGGATGGTGTTCTTCCACAACATCAATGTTATGTTATATTGACTTCTAAAGCGCAAACAAATACCCGATGGTGACAAGGCGCTAGCTCTGAGTGAATAAGCATTCAAACATCCTTAGCTGGAGAAGAACCATGGGGCATATTACCAAGTATTTGCGATAATTATCGCAAAGCGCGCTTAGCACTGTTTTTTTTATCGCCGGCTATTGCTGGATTTCATCGCGGAGATAACGCGTTATTATCAACGCTTATCTCCAAGGCGATAAAAAATCCAGCGATAGTGGCAAAACCCAGCAATAGCGCGAGAAATCCAGCGATAAATTCACTGCGCTAATGAAAAACTTGCTAATAGGCAGGTGAGGACTTAACCTTACAATCCACCTCCCATTGACAAGATGGTTAAATCAAGTTTTTATCAGGTGTTAAATTCCAGCGATAATCGCGGTTAGCGCGACTTTTTTATCGCTTCGCGGGCATTGCTAATAGGGGGAAGTTGTGTTTGCGACTGTTTGCAGTCGCTTTTAGTTGGGAACGCCTACTTTGCATGTCATTAGCGATAATTATCGCTGACATGCAAAGCGGCAACAAAACGGCCGCTATCGCCATTAAGCTGTCGCTAACAGCTGTTAGCGACAGCTTGCTAATAGGGCGATAAAAATATCGCCGCTTTATAGGCAAAAAGTGCCGCTAAAGTGGCGATACTGCCCTTGGTAATATGCCCCTATGTTTTTAATTCCTTTCTGAAGGCTAGTAGGTTAGGTTTAGTTCTAATATTAAAAGGGAGTTGGTTCCATTCTTTTGCTGTCAAGGTCACAAAACTTCTTCCTCCCCCATTGCTCCATTTAAACCTGGAAACCACAAACTTTAAAGTGCCAGTGGAACAAAGGTTTTTCCCTGGATTGTACAATTTGAAAGATTGTTTCAAACAGTCTGGGCCTATGCCATGAAGAGATTTGTAGGCAAGACAAAGGGCCTTGAATCTAATATGCTGCCTGACAAGGAGCCAGTGAAGTGTTCTACCACAACATCATATTCTTTATTTTGTCCTCTAAAAATAGTGAATCCAGCATTTCAACTACCACTACCCTGTAGTTAAAGTTAGGGTCACCATAGATAGGGATTTTTTAGATATTCACCCCTTAATAACTTGGCACCTGTGTGAAGAATATCCATGAAACTTTGCAGACCTGTTGCTCCCATTTCATAGTTGGAGGACTGAAAGTTTTGGCGCGTTTGGTCAAGGGGGTGCAAAGAAAAAAGGGGGGTCCCACAACAAGCTTGAAATTCAATGCATTTTACATAGACTTGTATTTCGTGTAGCGCGAAAATGGTCAGTCGGATTTTGACAGCATTAGATTTTAGGGTGCACATGTGATTCTGTGGGATACAGCAGGTAAATAGAGTAAGTATTTTTTAAGTTATAAGGGTTTTCAACTTAGTGATATCTTGTAGCACAATACTACTAAAGGTAGCAAGGAAGCCCAAAGAATAAACTAGACTGCATATGTAGAGTTTCAGATTTACTACACAAACAACTAAAAGACTCATTTATGGTCACAGGCTAATGGAAACCTATAAACAAATACATAAAAAATAGAATACATCTTAATCTACATAAGTTTTCTTTGAATGCTCTCTGGCTCACAAATGAAAACTGTGCCCAACAAGCCAAACAAAAACCATCTTCCATTTGTACTCTTGTGCAACAAAACGGGCCCTATTACACTATACGCTATCACACTTTATGCCACTCTACTGTACGCTACTACACTATATGCTATTACACTCTACGTTGCTCCACTCTACACCACTCTAGTCTACACCTCCTCCGCATTACGCTATTCTAGTTTATGCCACTCCATATCCACTCTACGCCACTCCAGCATACTCTCCTCCACTCTATATAGCTCTAATGTACAAAACGCTACTACACTCTGTGCCACTCAACTAGACTCTAGTCCACTCTATCCCCATACTCTCTACTGTCCAAATTTGTACTCAACTCTATGCCTGTATGCTCTATTGTACAACAATCTACGACAGTTTCCAATACCGTATGACACAGCACTCCACTCTACTGTATGAGATGCCACTCCAATTTATAACAGTTTCCTCGACTCTACACTATGCCACTGCAATGTAGGCCACCCCTCTCTATGCGAATCCACTGTACTCTACTCCACTCTATGCCATTCCACTCTATGCTATTTCACTCTATGCCACTCCACTCTTCTACACTACACTGTAGAGTATTCCACTGTACACTATTCCATTGTATGTCACTCCACTTTACTGTAATCCACTCTACACCACTAAAGTGTACGCCACTCCACTCCATGCCTCTCCATTGTATGACACTCTCCTCCACACTAGATAAGTCCACTCTATAAAAGTATTCCACACTTCATGGCACACTACGACATTCTACTCCACTCTATCCCCGTACACTTCACTGTCCAACTCTATACTCCACTCTATGCCCGTAAACTCCAATGCACAACACTCTTTTCCACTAAATGACAATTTACTACCTACGGGATGCCAGTACACTAAACTCCATTCCACTCTACTCTATGACACACCAATACACTCTATTGTAATTTACTCCACACTACGTTACACCATTCCCCTCGACTCTACTCCACTGTACAAGACTTTACCTCACTCTACGCTACTATACAACACTACTCTCTACGCAGCTCCACAGTTTCACACACTATTTTACTCTATGCAACTTCACTCTACAACACTCTACTACACTGTATACCATCCTCTGCTACTTTACTCCTGTCTATACCCCTTCACTCCACTGCACAACACTGTACTATACTATATGCCACTGTACAACACTTTACTCTACTCTACAATACTCTAGTTCACTATACAACATTGTACACAAATATTTGTATGCCACTGCACCCCACTTTACTCCACTCTACTCTGACACAATACTCCACTGTATGCTATGCCACTCTACACCACTCAATGCCATTGTACTCTATAACACTGTGTGCTAATCCACTGTATCACACTCTACAACACTGTACTGTATACTACTCCACTCTACAAAACACAACTAGACTATATGCCACTCTACTTTACTGTAGTCTACATCACTTTCCAATACTGTACGACACCCCACTACCCTCTACTGTGCAGCACGGTACCCCAATTTATGATGCTACCCCACTCCACTCCATTGCACTCCACACCACTATAGTCTATGACAAGCCACTTCACTCTATGACACTTTTCTCCACTCTACACTACCCCTCTCTAGTGTACTCAACTCCACTATCCTCCACTCTACTACACTTTATCCCACTCTATGCCACTGTACTATCCTCCACTATACGCCGCTCCACTGTCCGACACTCTACTCCACTATATGCAACTCCACTCTGCAACACTGTACTACACTCTATGCCACTCTATGACACTCTACTCCAATCTATGTCCATCCACTCCCACCACTGTACTACAGTGTATGACACTCGACGACACGCTACTCAGCTTCACGCTACGTTACGCTGCTCCACTATATGACACAGCACGCCACTCTATGACACTCTCCTCCACTGTACTCTACGACACTCCACTTGATGATACTTCACTCTATAACTCTCTACTTCGCCCTACTCCAATCTAAAACACTGTACTACAGTCTCTGACAGTCTACAGCACCCTACCCTACTGTTCGACATGCCATTCCACTGTAGAATTCGCTGCTCCACTCTACGATACTTGACTACACTATATGAAACACCATGCCACTATATTATATAACACTTTACTACATTATATGATATACTACTACACTCTACTCCACTCAATTCCAATCTAAAATACTCCAGTCTATGACAATAGACTTTACAACACTCCCTCTACTGTAACATACGACACTCCACATAACAACTCTCCACTTGCAACACTGGACTCTACGATTTGAAACACATTTTTATTAAAATTGTAAAAAAACATTGAAATTCAATGGAAAAAACCAAAGGTTAAAGCTTAGTTATATTTAGGAAAATAAACCAAGTTTAAACTACACAAACATTAAAAATTCTAAAGTTATAGTTATCATTTACAATTTATCCACCGCCTTCAAATTATTATAAGTAGCGGACCTCGTTACACACTCTTTTGAGCTCACTAACCAGACAACTCAAACTATACCTCGCCACTCTATCATGCACTGTGTGCTCACAAATAATGACATTCGACTGTACAACCCTAGCAGAGTCTCGTACAGTCCAATGTACAACGCTACACTGTATGAGACTTTCTGCCACTCTACTGCCCCTACTGCACTCAACATCACTGAATTATATGACACCCTACTCCACTGAACTCCACTCTATGCCACTACACTCTACAACACTCTGCTACACTCTACGCCCATCTATGACACTGTAATCTATGACACTCCTCTCCACCACACTCCATTTCATGACACTCCAGTCGATGACACTCCACTGTATAACACCCAGCTCTACTGTTCAACACACCACTACACTGTACAACATGCTGTTCCACTCTGCGATACTTCAGTCCATGATACGACACACGCCACTCCACTCTACAACACTTTACTCTACTATACCCAACACCATTCCACTCTACTCAACTCCACTCTATTTCACTCTATAGTACTCCCCTCTATGACAATAGACTTTACAACATTCTCCTTCACTGTATTGTACTCCACTCAACTTGACGACACTCCAGTCAATGACACTACGCAGTGCTAATTTGAAACACATTTTTTTTTAAAAATAAAAACCATTTGCTAGCCCTGTCATCCTTAGGGTGGTCTTCCCCAACCTTTGGCCTGCTTACCTCCAATTTTAGCACTGCTAATGAGTGCTAAAGTGCATGTGCTTCTCCCCTAAACATGATGACGTTGGTATACACCTGCTTGGCATATGTAGTTTACTTAAAGTCTCTTGTTAAGTGGCATACCATATACCCAGGGCCTTTAATCTAAATGGTACCAGTGGGCCTGCAGCACTGATTGTGCCACTCACACAAGTAGTCTTTCAAGCCTGTCTCAGAACTGCCATTGCAGGGCCTGTGTGTGCAGTTTACTGCTGCTTCAATTTGGCATTTAAAACTGCTTGCCAAGCCTTAAACTCCACTGTTATTACACATAAGTCACCCCTAGGTAGCCCTAAGGGCAGGGTGCTGTGTAAGTAAAAGGTAGGACATATACTTTTAAGTTTTACATCTCCTAGTAGTGACAAACAGCTAAATCTGTTTTTCGCTACTGTGAGGCCTACTCCTCTCGTAGGCTAGCATTGGGAATTCCTTAAAACACTTTAAAGCTGTAATTCCTGATTAGAAAGGAGTAGTGTCATCAGGTTTAATATCTTTGGCATAGTAATGAGAATTCCTCATTAGTGGTAAAGATGGATTTAACATTACTACTCTAGAAATGCCACTTTTAGAAAGTGGACATTTCTCTGCTCTTTACTTAGCTCTGTGTGCCTTGCATCCTGTCTCTAATGCACTTCTGGGCTGGGTAACAGCTACACTTTGTGCATTCCCTGTAGACAGCTACAAACACAGAAAGGGTGGATGTGACAGAGAACTCATTGCATTCATCCACATTCTGATAGCTCTTCCTGGGCAGGAAGAGGCAGTGGGAGCTGACACTTAGATCTGATAGGCAGTTTCCTGTGTCCCACACAAAGCGCTGTTTACCCCATAAAAATAGCCTGGCAGACAGGGCTGAGATTAAAGGGACCCTGTGCACTTCAAGGAGCTGCTTTGAAGTCACCCCCACTTCAAAGGCACTTTTAGGTATAAGTACTGGGGCTCTGATGGACCTTTGAAGAACTCTGCCAGGAGAAAATACGGCTGTGCTACTAGGATTTCCACTCTCCTTGTCTGATTGTTCTAAGGAACTTCTTTACTGCTGTGCTGAGCTGCCCTGCTCCCTGCTGAACTCTGCCCTGCTGAGGACAAGGACTGGGCCCATCTCACTTAAACCCAGAGTGACTTCAAGGGCTTGCCTCCTGTTTTCTGAAGTCTCAGTGTCATATAAGACTTCTTGTAACTCTGGTAGTGCTGCTGGACTCTGTGAGTCCAACCTTGCCTGAGGTGCCCCCTCCAGTCCTGGGCCTCAGAGGTGGGTTCTGCAGCTGTTTTTGCTACAAAATCAATGCATTGTCACCAATATGCTGATCGGAACTGATGCAGTGCCCTTGGACGCCGACACAGTGCCAATGCAAAGACATCCATGTACGGCTTGACGATGACACAGTGCTGATCCGAGGTCCCGACTGTGAGGCTCGACTTCAACGCATCGACCCGACTGCGTTATTTGGAACTGACTCATCGTACCCAAGACGACGACGCTATGCTCCATTCCAAAGTACTTTATCAGTAGGACCTGTTTGAGTCCTGTAGCCAGTCTGCCCAACCCCCAAACCCTCCCCCCCATCGCGGTCGGCCTGAACTTTGGATTTACCCCAGTCTGGCGCGACCTCAAGTAAACTTTTTTGCGCTATTGACTTCTAAGCACTATTTTTGGTTTATTCTTTAAAAATCCATAACTCCAGTTCTACTTAATGGATTTTTGTTGTTGTGGTCTTCATTTTCTCATAACAATATTCTCTATATTTCTAAACCTGTGTGGAGTCTTTTTGTGGTGTTTTCATTGTGTTACTGTGTGTGTGTTGCACAAATACTTTACACATTGCCTCTTTAGATAAGTCTGACTGCTCTGTACCAAGCTACCAGAGTGTGAGCACAGGTTATCCTTTAGTGTGTATCTAGCTTACCCTTACTAGAGTGGTGGTTCCTGCTTGGACATGGTGCATACCTCTGCCAACCAGAAACCCCAGTTCTAACACCATTAACATACAATGAAAAAAACAAAGTTTAAGGATAATTTATAGAAATACCATATGTATTCTTTCTATACAAAGCCACTTAAAATACACAAACAATAAAATTGTAAAGTTATAATTATAATTTATAATTTACTCACTGCCTTCAAATTACTATAAGTCGTACACCTCCAAACACAGTCTTGTCACCTCACTCGTCACACTACATTAACTATAACTCATGCCTTTTCCATGTACTGTTTATACCCTTGCATATTACATCACTTATTGCATGTGAAATCATAGCATTAATACCAACACTTAGAACTTCTCAAATTACATTATTTGTCACATCACAGTGCATGGTAGAGTGGCGAGTTATAGTTAGCGTTGTCTGGTTAACGAGCTGAAAAGAGTGTGTAAAGAGGTCCGAACTTATAATAATTTGAAGGTGGTGGATAAATTGTAAATGAAAGTTACAACTATAACTTTAGTTTGTTTAAACTTTGTGTAGTTCAAACTTGGTTTATATAGAGACAATAAGTTTTTCTAAGCTTTAGCCTTTGTTTTTTTCCGTGAATATATATAAAGGTAAGTATAGATTTACCATTCTTAATTCCCCATTTATATATACACCATGATTATATATAATGTCAAGGTACACAGATTTGGTAAATCCATACTCACCTATATGTACTTAACTTGACAATATAGCGGTAGTCAATAGTCTGATTACAATATCTTTGTAGGTTGAAATGTAAAACTTGATATTTTGCTGGGCCACCATTTGAGAGGTTTGAGGGACATCATACATAGTAGAGTTTCTGTTCGGACGGAGAAACGCTCCCTGCAAGGCTCTAGGGATTGTACAGCCAGTTCATCATGCAAGCTCTGTAGATATTTGATCCTTACTTCAACATATATGACAATAATACATGTGCACTGAAGGCCCTTTTTGGGACATAGACTGTGACCCAGAGCAGAGCTCTGTTTGTAGGGGCACACTATGTGCACACTCCTTACTGAGTGTGACTACTGTCAGCTCACTGGACAGTAGAGGACTGGTAGTGGTGACAAAGGTACGATTATAGTTGGAGGATATTTATTTTGGTTGCCTTTGCCTGGGACGGTCACTTACCAGCCTCAATTTCAGTTTTAAATGGCTCTGCCAGTCCCTTGCAATCTGGTCCATCGCTCTTCCATGTAGGATATGGATGTTGCATAGTTATACATTACTGTTGTAGAATATGTAAAATGTAATCGTTATAAATGTGTATTGCTTCAGCCATTTTTTCTTGCTCACACCAAAAATGTTCTCAGGAAGTGCTTTTCACTGACCCTGAGATGTTCCCACCTCTTGGCTTCTGAGGTGAGACACTGAATGCTCTGTGGAAAGCTTGAGCGAAGAACTGCCCGGTGTTTGGCTCACCTATCAAGTCAAACACTGACAGAAGGGTTAAAAGCTTCTGAAATATGAAGTCTGATTGTAAAAGGGTATTTTGCGTATGGAATTGAAATTTGTTTTCTGGGTAGGTGATGATAAGATAAACCGGAGTGGGGTTAGATACAGAGGGAGTCCCAGGATACAAGGAGTTAGAAATATGAATGTAGTCCGTGGTACAAGAGCAGGAGCCTCTAGAAAGTGTGAGGGAGGGCAAGGGTTGCCTAGCATCCCTATTTCACATTCTATAAGATAAATGTGTGAATGTAAGAAGTCAACTGATGTAGGCATCCTATACTCTCTGCATGTCTGAACTGGTTGAAAGTGGAGTTTTTTTAAAAGTAAAGGAGTCAATGGACAAGCATAAATGTACTTTCCTACCTCCCAACACAAGAGCAGGTGGAAATAGTTGTTTACTGATGGGAGCAAAAGTTCTCTCAGCCCATTACAAGGGCTTTTTTGGGGCATTTCAGGAGTACCTAGGGACTCCAAAGGGCCCAACCATCCATATATCCCTAACTTTTTCTCAGGGTTATCTCCCTCATGCCCAAGCCCCTCTTTATTTGCTAATTTCTCAAAAATGGCTGAGCAGAGCACAAACACTTTAACCAGTGGTCGAAGTGCTTGTGCTCTCCTGTCTAAACATGTTTGAATTTGCATACCGCTAATTGGCACATTTAATTTACAACTAAGTAAATTGAATACTACTAGTGGGCTGCAGCACTCATTGTGCCACCCTTTAAAGTAGCACTGTAAACATGTCTCCAGCCCTACCAATGCATCGCGGTTGTAAAGATTTAAACTGCCATTTTGACCTGGAAAAAAAAATTGTTTTTCCAGGCCTAAACTTATATTTTTAATACTTATAAGTCACCCCTAAGGTTGTCCTTAAAAGCCTTTAGGGCAGGGTGCATGTTATTTAAAATGTGTTACGTGTCCTGGCAGTGAAATCCCTCCTAAGTTGTTTTGCAATACAGCTAGGTTAGATCTCCCATAGATTTGTTCGGCAGTTAATTTTTACATGTGCTTACTTTGGTAGATAATACTAATTAGGGCTGGGTGATAAATTCTGCTCAGCCAGCAGAGTTCGCTGAGTTATGCGGAGTTCCAGCCAAACTCGGCCAACCGCCGCGTGGAGGTGTTTTTTCTTTCCACGTGGCTTGCCAACGGTAAGTTGGCGAGTGAGAATTGGCATCCCCTAGCATGATTGGCAGGTACTAGTAGGGCACCCGGCGAGGTTTTCTCAATGCGGCATGTTACAACCATTCACAGTGAGAAAGCTGCCTCTCAAGTAGAAAATCTACTCAAATGGCAGCAAAGAAGGAGCATCGTTTGGTGCTCTGTGTGGTGCCATTTGCACAGGTTTTTCAGTGTGGAGCAAGCTCCTGGTTCTAAAAATCAGCGCAAGCAGCGCAACATACCAATTCTGCCCGTTCGCAGAACTCTGCAGAATCTCGCAAAGTTCTCATGTAAACCTGCGTACTTCCAAGGTGTGAGACACCGCGAGTTCCACCCACCCCTAATCATCTCCTTTCAGGACAACCAAAGAAGATTAGGTGGTATAAGGGTGAGGTTAGCATCAGTGATGGCACATTCAACACCTCCACAGCAGAGGAATGTATGTCTGCTAATTCATAATAATTAATCTCACTTTTTTCTTATATAGTATAACCATTCATATTTTCTTTTTTGTATTTATTTAACCTTCCCTTTTATTTATTTTGGTGCCTGTTAACCCTTTGACCTCCTTTTTCGTCCTTCTACATTGCTTTATTTTTCCTTTCCTTATTCCCTCCTATCTCCTTTGATTTTTTTTTCCTTTCTCTTTCCTCTTTTTTCTTACTGTGGCCGCAGGCAACCTCTCTGTGCCCCTTTTTTAATTTTCTTTCCTCCCTTTAGAATATTTATTGTTTTCATGGCCCGTTTCTAGCCATTTCTCCCATGTTTACAATTTCTTCGCATTGGATTTTTGACTATTTTCATTTTTTAAATGTAAAAGTAATCCTTTCAAAGAGGATCGACATATGTCTGTGCCTTAATGTATGAATTCTTACTACAAAAATTGTCAGTGCTCATGGCTGCCTTATTGTTAAGCCAGGCTCTTTTCTTAACAGTAGCACCTAAATTTGTTAAACCCTAACAAAGAATTCCTTCGTTGCCTCTAATCCCAGTCCCAAAATTCCTTTTAAATTAACCCCTTTGCTATGTCTGTGTCTCTGCCTCTCGTCCATTTAGATCAATGGGTGGAAGAGGTGTTTTGCCCACACTTACCTTCCACCTCCCATCCCATCCTGTCCTGTCCTGACATGTATCACATTTTTCCCACAGGTTCTTCCCATGTTCCTTCTTATACTGTGTTAGACTTGGCATCTTTAGGCGTGTTTCCCCTCCCGGTTTTGACTCTGTTTTTGCTGGCGTAATGTTTCTGCGCACTTTTCGCACTGCTGATCAGTGGGAAAGTGCAGGTGCTCTTGTGGTAAAGTGTGTTATGGATTGATGTTTTCACGATTGGAAATTTGATTTGCGTGTCAGTCCCTAGTAAAGTGCACTATGGGTGCCGGGGCTTGTGAATCAAATGCTACTCGGGGGCCTGCAGCACTGGTTGTGCCACCCCCGTGAGTAGCCCTGAAAACGGTAACTCAGACCTGCCATTGCAGAGTCTGCGCGCAGTTGGTAACTGCCATGTCGACTTGGCCAGTGCACACACTGGCCGGTCCCTAACCTTTCCTTTTCTTACATGTCAGACACCCCTCAGGTAGGCCCAAGGTACCTCTGTGGGCAGGGTGCAGTGTATGTGAAAGGTGGGACATGCCCTGGTGTGTGTAGCATGTCTTGATAGTGAATTACTGCCAATTTCGTTTTTCACTATTGCAAGGCTACCAGTTCCCCATAGGATAGAATGGGAGGGTTGTTTATAACACCTTATAAACATAACTGGCCCAGGGAATTCGGTAAGAAAATCGAATTTAGTATGCCTGTTGGAAATGGCCCTTTTTACAGGGTTATCCCCAAACATTTTGCTTTTTCCTCCTATTTTTCCCTGACCTATTGGTGTTGGTTCTAGGACTCTGAGCACTTTACCACTGCTAATCAGTGCTAAAGCGCATATGCTCTCTGTGTAAATTGTGTTATGAATTGGTGTTTCCGTAATTGGATGCTTGATTTACTTGTTAGCCCCTAGTAAAGTGCACTGCGTGTGCCAGGGCCGGTGAATCAAATGCTACCCGGGGCCTGCAGCACTGGTTGTGCCACCCCGTGAGTAGCCCTGAAAACGGTAACTCAGACCTGCCATTGCAGAGTCTGCGCGCAGTTTGTAACTGCCATGTCGACTTGGCCAGTGCACACACTGGCCGGTCCCTAACCTTCCCTTTTCTTACATGTCAGACATCCCTCAGGTAGGCCCAAGGTACCCCTGTGGGCAGGGTGTAATGTATGTGAAAGGTAGGACATGCCCTGGTGTGTGTGGCATTTCCTAATAGTGAATTACAGCCAATTTCGATTTTCACTATTGCAAGGCTACCAGTTACCCATAGGACAGAATGGGAGGTTTGTTTATAACATCTTATAAACATAACTGGCCCAGGGAATTCGGTAAGAAAATAACATTTAGTATGCCTGAACTCAGAATCTAAAGATGCATCTTTTAGTGAAGGTGATCTTGACATTCTGTGTTTGAAAATACCACTTTTAGAAAGTGGGTATTTTCTTGCTCAGTCATCCCGTGTGCCTCTGCTGGAATGTGGATTGCCTGTCTGGGTTTTGGATGACAGAAGGCTGGGGGAGCAGGAGGGGCGCCAGATTGTCTAGGTAGGTCAGGAAAGGGCTGAAGAGACCTGGGTTACAATGGGGGAAGGTGGAGGAGATTTCCTTGCACCTCAAAGGGCCTGCTCTGCCTCTGACAAATGCCGTCTCCACCTCCTGCCAGGAATTCACACCAGAGAAGGCAGAACTGGTCCTGACCGGGCACAGGCCCTCTCTGCCTAAGAGATCAAAGGATTTTTGGACATAAATACTGGGTCCCAGACCCCTGAACTTTAGAACTCATCTGGAACAAGAAGACTGCCAAGAAGAAGAGCCGGAGAAGCTGCGAAAAGGAACGACTGCTTTGCTGGGTGCTTTGCTGGGCTGACCTGCAGTGGCTGCTTCTGTCTTGGGCAGTGAAAGGCCTGGACTGGACTTTCTGCAACCTAATTTGTGAGTCTCTCCAAGGGCTTGAGGTAGAGCTTGCCCCCTGTTCACGAAGTCTCAGGAACAGCAAAGACTTCAAGTTCTTCGACCCGCAGCACTGGGGACTGTGTGTTTTGTGCTGCCACCCGAAGAACACCAACTCGATGACGTCTACGACGGCACTGCCGACTCCGTGTCCTGAAGGCACTGCAGAGGGCACCGCCGCAACGCCACACCGCAACCCTGGTCTCACTGATGACACCTGTTGATGCCGCCACCGAGCCGCTGCTTGCACCGCGACCTGTGGGCACCGCACTCTGCACCGCCTCACTTCACGCCAAAGCTTTGGCACAGCAGAGGGCACCGCCGCAATGCCGCAACGCAACCCTGGTCTCACCGACGATGCCTGTTGATGCCGCCACCGAGCCGCTGCTTGCACCGCGACCTGTGGGCAACGCACTCCGCACCGCCTCGCTTCACGCCGAAGCTTTGGCACCGCAGAGGGCACCGCCGCAACGCTGCACCGCAACCCTGGTCTCACCGACGATGCCTGTTGACGCCGCCACTGCGACCTGTGGGCACCGCACTCCACACCGCCTCACTTCACACTGAAGCTTTGGCACCACAGAGGGCACCGCCGCAATGCCGCACCGCGACCCTGGTCTCACCAACGACACCTGTTGACGCCGCCACCGAGCCGCTGCTCGCACCGCGACCTGTGGGCAACGCACTCCACACCGCCGTTGCTTCACGAGGACGCCTTGGCCTTCCTGACGCCGCCACTTCCCACCGAAACCGACGCCGCTGCTTGCACCGTGGTTCAAGGGCACCGCTCGTAAAGTTACACGACGCACCGCCCTCATCCCGCACCGCAGCCTTGGCCTGCTGGCGCCATCGACTTCAGTTCGTCAGCCGACGATAGCACTTCAGCAACGACGACGCCGCTGCTTGCACCGTGACCTGCCAGCACCATGACGAGCACCGCCTTTATCTCGCACCGCGACCCTGGTCTCACCGACGACGCCATCCGACGCCGCCACCGGACCTGAGGGCACCGCACGCCGCACCGCTGCACTTCGCACTGCAGCACACGACGCCTGCCGACGCCAGCGCTCCTGACTTCAACAAAGAGGAGATCGATCTGCAACGCGTGTGACTTCGAGGGCCCCGACAACTCCAGAACCGACGCCTGCGGACGCCGTGTTTTCGGAAGCTCAACGAGAGGTCATCGACGCCCTGCATTTCTACAAGGTACTGTTTGCGGGTCTTCCTGACACCGTAGCTGGCACGCGACGCCGCGGTCAGCCAGAACTGTTTGGATTTGTTTGCTCACGACGCCGTGATAGCCCCGGACGGAGCTATTGACATCAAGGAACTGTGTTTCAAGCGTATTTTGATAATTGAAGAGTTTTGAGAACTGTATTGTGGAATTTTATCGTTTCTGGTCTTGTCTTAAGTATATAAAAATATTGGATATTTTTCTAAACTGGTGTGGTGTCCTTTTGTAGTGCTTACACTGTATTACTGTTGGTTATGTGCAAATGCTTTACACACTGCCTCTTAGATAAGCCTGGCTGCTCGTGCCAAGCTACCAAGGGGGTGAGCAGGGGTTATTTTAGACGTGTAACTCCCTTATCCTGACTAGAGTGGTGGCTTTTGCCTGGCTTTGGCCCTCGCCCAAGCCTACCAAAAATCCCATTTCTAACAATGCCTGAACTCAGAATCTAAAGATGCATCTTTTAGTGAAGGTGATTTTTACATTCTGTGTTTGAAAATACCACTTTTAGAAAGAAGGTCTTTTCTTGCTCAGTCATCCTGTGTCCCTCTGCTGGAATGTGGATTGCCTGTCTGGGTTTTGGATGACAGAAGGCTGGGGGGCCGGAGGGGCTCCAGATAGTCTAGGTAGGTCAGGAAAGGGCTGAACAGACCTGGGCTGCGATGGGGGAAGGGGGAGGAGATTTCCTTGCACCTCAAAGGGCCTGGTCTGCCTCTGAAAATGCCGTCTCCACCTCCTGCCAGGAAATCACACCAGAGAAGGCACAACTGGTTCTGGCCGGGCACAGACACCCTCTGCCTGAAAGATCAAAGGATTTTTGGATACAAATACTGGGGCCCAGACCCCTGAACTTTAGAACTCTTTTGGATCAAGAAGACTGCAAAGAAGAAGAGCTGGAGAAGCTGTGAGGAGGAACTACCACTTTGCTGTGTGCTTTGCTGTGTTGGCCTGCAGTGGCTGCTTCTGTCTTGGGCAGTGAAAGGACTGGACTGAACTTTCTGCAATCTACTTTTGTGAGTTTCTCCAAGGGCTTGAGGTAGAGCTTGCCCCCTGTTCAAGAAGTCTCAGGAACAGCAAAGACTTCAAGTTCTTCTGCCCTCAGCACTGGGGACTGTGTGTTTTGTGCTGCAACAGAAGAAAAGCATCTCGACGACATCGACGTCGCCGCTGCCGACTCCGTGTCCCGAAGGCACCGCCGCACCGCGACCCTGGTCTCACCGACGATGCCTGCTGACGCCGCCACCGAGCCGCTACTCGCACTGCGACCTGTGGGCACCGCACTCCGCACCACCTCGCTTCACGACGACGCCTTGGTATCCCCAACGACACCGCTCCACGCCAAAATCTATGCCGCTGCTTGCACCGTGGTTCGAGGGCACCGCTCGTAAAGTTACACGACGCACCGCCCTCATCCCGCACCGCAGCCTTGGCCTACCGACGCCGGCGCCATCGACTCCAGTTCGTCAGCCGCCGACAGCACTTCAGCAACGACGAAGCCCCTGCTTGCACCGTGACCTGCCAGCACCGTGACGAGCACCGCCTTCATCTCGCACCGCGACCCTGGTCCCACCGAAGATGCCATCCGACGCCGCGACCGAGCCGCTGCTCGCACCGCGACCTGAGGGCACCGCACGCCGCACCGCTGCACTTCGCACCGCAGCACATGACGACGGCCGACTCCAGCGCTCCTGACTTCAACAAAGAGGAGATCGATCTGCAACGCGTGTGACTTCGAGGGCCCCGACGACTCCTGAACCGACCTCCGGAACCGACGCCTGCGGACGCTGTGCTTTCGAAAGCTCAACGAGAGGTCGCCGACGCCCTGCATTTCTAAAAGGTACTGTTTGCGGGTCTTCCCGACACCGTAGCTGGCCCGCGTCGCCGCGGTCAGCCAGAACTGTTTGGAACTGTTTGCTCAGGACGCCGTGATAGCCCCGGACGGAGCTATTGACATCAAGGAACTGTTTTTAAAGCATATTGTGATAACTGAAGATTTTTAAGTACTGTAATGTGGATTTTTATCGTTTTTGGTCTTGTCTTAAGTATATAAAAATATTGGATATTTTTCTAAACTGGTGTGGTGTCCTTTTGTAGTGCTTACACTGTATTATTGTTGGTTATGTGCAAATACTTTACAAACTGCCTCTAAGATAAGCCTGACTGCTCGTGCCAAGCTACCATGGGGGTGAGCAGGGGTTATTTTAGGAGTGTAACTCCCTTACCCTGACTAGGAAGAAGGGTCCCTATTTGGACAGAGGTGCAAGCCCTTGCCAACTAGAGACCCCCATTTCTAACATATTTATTTTAATTTTATTTATTTTAAAGGTTTTATATAGCGCTGGCTGGACCCAAGGGTATCAGAGCGCTTTACAAGGGTCGCATGAGTAGATATGTAAATAATAAAATACAATGAGGTCGCATTCAAATCCAATTAAAACAATTGATGTAAACTAATTTAGAGAACAGAATTACAGCAAATTGAGATAATCAGTAGCAAGTCAAGAGAAAAGAGGTATTCGAGGAGCCAGGGGGGAAAGAGAAAGCGGGGGCAGGATGTAAGAGAGTAGGGAGGCTGTGAGGGGGGGTAGGGAGATACTAGATACATCAAGCAGGGCCTAAGAGAGGAATAAGAGAGATAGAGGGCAAGAAAAGTGAGAAGTGGAAAGGGGCTGGAGAAAGAGCATCGTGAGGTCAGAAGGGGGAATCCTAAAGCAGTAGGTGGCCGGGATGTGCCCAGGGAAGGGGTTAAGGGCCCCAAACTTTTTCAAGAAGGTGAAGTTTGAGGTCTTTTTTGAAGCTGAAGTAGGAGGGGTTGCAACGAAGTTCTTTAGGGAGAGCATTCCAGATGGTAGGCGCATTTCCAGAGAAGGAGCGTGATTGGGTAGATTTCTTGTTTAATAGAGGAGGGACAAGAACGAGTGAGTTAGAGCTCCTCAGTGTTCGAGAGCAGCCCGCTTTGAGCAGTTTGTCTGCGAGGTACAGAGGGGTGTGTTGATGCAGGGCTTTGTGTGTAATGCAGGCGGTCTTGTAGGTAGATCTGCCTTCAATAGGGAGCCAGTTGAGGGCTTTAAGGGTAGGGGAGATGTGGTCGAACCGTTTGAGGTCGGTAATGAGTCTAGCAGCAAGGTTAAGAACAGATTTGATTGGGGCTAAGTGGACTTTAGGTGTTCCAGAGAGAATGGCGTTACCATAGGCGATTTTAGACAGGACCAGTGATTGGACAGCTGACCTAAAGTCATCAGCCGGAATGAAGGGTTTTAATTTCTTGAGGTGAAAGAGAGTGAAGAGAGCACTTTTGGCCGAGTTTTTTATGTGGGAGTTGAGAGAGAGGTTCTGGTCGATGTTAATTCCTAGGGATTTGACTGAGTTGGATAAGGTGAGAGAGCAGTTGAGCGCTGTAAGGTCAGAAATCCAGGCTTGGGGGAGAAAAGAATGATTTCAGTTTTTTTTAGGGTTGAGTTTGAGGTGGTTATAGTGGAACCAGGATTGGATCTTAGTCAGGGTGTCATTGAGGTGTAGAATGTCAGCGTGGGATTGAATCTTATGATAAAGTTGAGTGTCATCAGCGTAGAGGTGATACTTGATTCCTGCGTGCTTAAGAATAAGGGTGAGGGGTTCCATAAAGAGGTTGAAAAGAGAGGGGGAGAGAATAGAACCCTGAGGGACACCCAGTGAGACAGGCATAGGTTTAGAAAGGCAGTCATGAATTTTGATTTGCTGGGTTCTGTGTTGAAAGAAGGAGGAGAACCATTTAAGCACCGATCCGTTGAGGCCGAAACGATCTTTAAGAGTGTTGAGTAGCATAGAGTGATTCACAGTATCAAAAGCTGAGGAGAGATCAAGGAGAATGAGAAGGGAGGACTCGCCCTTGTCAAGGGAGTGATGAATGTCGTCAATTATATTGAGCATGGATGTTTCTGTACTACATCCCTTTCTGAAACCTGATTGAAAAGAGTCCAACAGATTGAATGTGTCGATGTGTGAGTCAAGTTGGTGTAGGGCACATTTTTCAAGGGCTTTAGAGAGGAGAGGAAGGTTAGAGATTGGTCGAAGATTATTAAGGTCATTGGGGTCAGCGGCCGAATTTTTAAGGATGGGAGTGATTTGTCCGAGTTGTAGGGAGATCGGGACACAGCCCGTGGCAAAGGAAGAGTTGATGATAGAGGTCCAGAGCGGGGCAATGATGTGTTTTAAATCTTGGACAAGGTTGGCAGGGAGCGGGTCTCTGGAGTGAGAGGAAGGTTTAAGTCTGGTAATGACGTTGAGGACTTCGAGCTCAGTAACTGGATTAAAGTGAAGCCAGGAAGCATACAATCACTTACAACAGTCCATCTCATAACTTCTTTATATCACCTAACCTGTCCATAGCAAACCGAATTGATTTGCTATGTAATTTTTCCACCATCTTAAAGACCACTAAAATCTTAATATTCCTGCACATTTACACACATTTTAAATATACTACACCCTAATAATTTCATATTGTACAATTGTACATTTACTGATGCTTGTTTCATATTGTCAATGACTTCTCCATTTTAACTTGCATTGAGAGAAAATGTATAAGAATGTGTAAAAATTGTATGAATTTTAGCATTACATGCTGCAACTGGTAAAGTTCAAAGCTCTGGTCTTGCAGACTTTTTTCCTGCTTACTGGCTATTTGGCATTAAATGCATGTTTGACTTTATAGGCTATCCTGAGTGTTGTGCGTTTTTTTTTCTTTTACAAAAGTGATACTTTGATTAGCAATGATTTCAAATTCTTACATCATTTTTTACTTGTGCAAATACTGGTAATGGTATTAATAAATGTATTTTTTTAAAGCCAACTCATGAGAAGGACGATGAGAAGGAGGAGGACGAGGGTCAGGGTGCACAGGAGGAAGTTACTATGGGGCAAGTGGTAAACCAAGCTCTTTTCTTAACATTAACACCTAAATTTGTTAAACCCTAACAAGGAATTTCTTCATTGCCTCTAATCCCAGTTCCCAATCTCTTTTAAATTAAGCCCCTTGCTATGTCTGTGTCTCTACCTCTCATCCATTTATATCAATGGGTAGAAAAGGCGTTTTGCCCAATCTTACTTTCCATCTCCCATCCCGTCCTGTCCTGACATGTATCACATTTTTCCCACAGGTTCATCTTATGTTCATTCTTATGCAATGCCTAACAACAGTCCATTTTATACCTTTTTTAAACCACCTAAGCTGTCCATAGCAAACCGAAACCTGGCCCAGGCCTTGGCCTAAAATCAATGTGGTCTAATACTCACTCTCTCCCTTATCCAGGAAAAATGTTTGTTGTTCTGATAACTAGAAGCAGGGTGTCTTGTAGATGGAGAGTCAGATAGAGGAAGAGCAAGGCCTTATTATTATGTAACACTAGCAGTACGAATATCAAGTGGCCCACTTAGCTCAATTAATTACGTTTCATGAAAAATCCAATAAATTGTGCTTCTTAAATTAACGCACCACATATTTCTTTCTTTAAGTACACGTTGTAGTATAAGTGTGAGCTCACGGCTTCAATTTTTAAAACTGTTTGAGCAAAAAAAAAAAAACTAATTATGCAGGTGGCAGTGAAATAAATAATAGCAAGAACTGCAAATAGAAATTGTGCATGTGCATGGGACACAGAATCCCATAATGTCAGTAGCCGTAGACAACTGCATTGTTTTGTGGCTGAAACTATAAAACCATGTGCTTGCAGTGCCTACAATTCATGTCTTTTTCTTATCTCTTCAGACCAGCCTGCTGCTCCCGCTGGAGGCCTGCTCGAGGAGGAAGACCCCGAATGAAAGGCCAAATTAGAGTTAACTACTCGGCTACACCAGACCAAGTAAAGAACACCACAGCTGCCGTGATTAGTAGAACAAGTGTTACAAAATATCTGGAACAAAAATATAGTGATAGACAAATATAGCAACAAAAATATCAGGAACCAAAACATCGAGTTTACATACTTTGTATGTAAACAACAACAATATTAAAAGAAGTCATATCGTATACTAGTACGTCATTCAAAAATAGATAGGTATATTCCATGGGGGAAGTGTCAGATTGCCAAGGACCATGATTGACTGCCCTTACTCCAAGATGGAGGCGCAGGTCAACAGACAATTCTAGAGGCCTGGGCGAGTATCGGCGGCCTGAGTGGAGAAGAGGCCCTACACCACTGGCAAAGCTGCAAGGTGAGTCCACTGTATTTTGAATTTCAAAATAAGGACCTCTTATTGGCCAAGACAGCTTTTTCTCCTGTTGGCCTTTTCGGTCCCTTAGGACCGAAGGATCTGATTGCCTGGCCGCAACTTGTTGTGCCCGCCGCTACAGGACATGGTCCCTCACTCACCTTGTCCTGAACTTGTAAAAACATATAAGGGGGCAGGTTATGGACACCCTGACTCTAACACCCCATGGGGAAAACCCAGAGGGAGCTCCTCACGGAGCCAAAAAATAAAAAAATACAAATTCCATACTGCAGGGTCTGTGCTACTCTAGCTGGACCCAGCATGGTCCTCATGCTATAATGGTACTCATGGGGTACCTGTACTGTGGGACTGCGCAAACTTCCTTGGATGAAGCTTTCACGGTCCTGCAATACCATAGAGGTGAAGCGTGGGCAGTGATACCATAGGGATAAAGATAGTAATGGTAAAAATAAGCACAACAATAAGAACAAGAGGTACATAAAGGATACATAAAAAATATATATAGTAGTGGTAAAATTGCAAACGGTGTACGATGGGATAAGGAATAAAATAGAAGCGCATACCGGGGTTACATAAAACGCTGATAAAAATGCACTGCAACAATTGTATATAAGAAGAGTCTAAAGGACGGTATGATACATGAGAGTAGAAAGTCCTGAGGTAAATATGAAAGGGAGTAGCCAGGGAAGGGAAAGTAGATGCATAGATTTGCCCGAGGTAGTGAAGGCACAAGGCATCCTAGAGGTGGTGCTCAAAGCAACTTGGCGCTTTACAGAGTAAGAACGATATCAGTATCACGAGGTACAGAGAGAGAAAAATATAGTACACCAGGGATAGTGGGAGTATATAAGCAGAATAGCAGCTATTCCAGAGTTACATGAAAGTGTAAATAGCCATACAAATCGACAGTAAAACAAAGAGGAGTACGATCCGCAGTGTACATAAAAGTACTGAGGTGGTTAAGGAGGGAGGATGCAGAGTGGGGGGACTAGTGGAACAGTTATCCCCGAGGTAGCGATGCGTAGAATAACGAGGGGGGTGAAGTGAAACATAGGTCCAAGACTCAGGCAAATTACAGAGCGATGAAAGGCAGCTGACTAAAGAGAGGGCGGGGGAAACAGGGAGTGGAGGCGTGGCCAAGTCTTTAGTGAGAGAGTGGATAGGAATTTTTTTGCTTCTTTCGTGAAGAGGGATGTGGATTGGTTACATCTGATCTCGGTGGGGTGAGAGTTCCAGATGTTAGGGGCCACTCCGAAGAAGGAACGGTAGTAGGTTTTCCTTTTCTTGAATTTTTCTGGCTTGAGCAATAAGGAGTTCGAGCTCCTGGAGGATCTGTTCCCACCTGAACGGGTCAGTTTCTGGGCCAGGTAGGAAGGGGTGTTATGGTGCTATGCTTTATGAGTGATGCAAGCAATTCTGGGATGCATCCTGGCCTCAAGTGGCAGCCAATTCAGGGCAGTTAGGTCAGGGGTGATGTGATCACTTTTTTTTAGATCCTGTGATGAGCCTGGCTGCAGAATTAAGAGTGGCCTTAAGAGGAGCAAGAGAGGTTTTCGGGAGACCCACAAGGGTGACGCTACCATAGCCCAGTTTCAGAAGCACAAGTGCTTGAGTTGCAGTTATGAGGACAGCCGCTGGAAGGAAAGGTTTTATTTTCCTAAGTATATGCAACTGAAGGTTAGCTCCTCTGGTGATGGTGCTGATGTGTTTATGCATGGAGAGGTCTTTGTCTAAGGTGATACCTAGGGATTTAAAGGAGTCAACGATGTGTGGGGTGCAGTTTAAGGCAGAGAGAAGTGGCAACCATTCATTGACGCTAAAGGTGGCACTGGATGGAGCGATTAGTAGGAATTCCGTTTTAGGGCATTGAGTGTGAGGTGATGGTGAGTAAGCCATTGTGTTAATGTTAGGGTGGAGTTGAGGGTGTGGATGGCCTCAACTGAGGTAATTCTCATGTAGAATCTACCTGTTTTTCAACTTTTCAAATATTCATTGCTAAATACTTAGCTTGTGTGCAGTGTAAAAGTGTGCCTATATCTAAACATAACAAGAGAACATAAGCATAATAGAATCGAGGCGGGACGCGCTTACAAGTTGCTTATACCTGCCGTGAGGGGAACGGCTTTGCAGTCTCTGTCTTCGCCGCCGTGAGGGGAACGGCTCCAATTCCTATTAACTTCACGCTGCCGTGAGGGGAACGGCCTACACTTCCCAGCTGCTCCAGCATCGGCGCTGGGAAACAGCGTCAGCACAGGCGCCTCCCGCCAGGACAAAAGCGCGGCTGCCCGCCCGCAGCGCAGGACGCGCTTACAAGTTGCTTATACCTGCCATGAGGGGAACGGCTTTGCAGTCTCTGTCTTCGCCGTCGTGAGGGGAACGGCTCCAATTCCTATTAACTTGACGCCGCCGTGAGGGGAACGGCCTACACTTCCCAGCTGCCCCAGCATCGGCGCTAGGAAACAGCATCAGCACAGGCGCCTCCCGCCAGGACAAAAGCGCGGCTGCCCTCCCGCAGCGCGGGACGCGCTTACAAGTTGCTTATACCTGCCGTGAGGGGAACGGCTTTGCAGTCTCTGTCTTCGCCGCCGTGAGGGGAACGGCTCCAATTCCTATTAACTTCACGCTGCCGTGAGGGGATCGGCCTACACTTTCCAGCTGCCCCAGCATCAGCGCTGGGAAACAGCGTCAGCACAGGCGCCTCCCGCCAGGACAAAAGCGCGGCTGCCCTCTAACTCCTTAATTCCATAGGATCAAGTCCTTCAAGTCTTATCTGAGGTGGAAGAACAAGGTATTGTGTGACTTTCCTTTCAATAGTTCTGCTTTGCAACTGCCTCATCCCTTCAAGCAGTCATCAGGACTTGGTCAATATATGATACATCTCCATAGGGATAACTGTTTTACTCGGCTTTTGGACTTTGGACTCTTTTTAACTCCCCTTTCAAGCACTGGATTTCTTTTTTAACAGCAAACTGCTTATACGATTATTTTAGCTGTTACATACACTTTTATTCTTACATTTTTGTTTTTTTGTGGCATGATATAGATAGCTCGCATCCTTTTTACTTTATGGTCTATGTTTACATCTCTTTTTGCTGCTAAACACTCGTTTAGGCTATATTCTAGGGCCCTGTTACTGTTAGCACTTAGCACATAGCACTTTGCATCTTGCACTTTTGGTTCTAGCATCCAAACTATAACCAGCGACAGACCTAAAGACAACTGTCCCAATTCGAACAGAATGGGGAAGCGTGTATGCACAGAAAAGAAATCAAAGAACCCCCCTAGTCCCACACCCAAAACTAAACCGACCTCTATAGATAGGATGTTGGAAAAGGCTTTAGGTGTAGTAGCCACAGAAATTGAAAGGACAGAGAGACGACTATCGTTAACTCCCAATCTGGAAATCCCCATGACAGATCCCCACACTCTATCACCAGTAGAAACCCCAGGAGCTCGATCGCATCAACCCCCTGTGGCCCAAACCTCTATATCTGAAGTAGGTAGCCGAGTCCAACTAAGGGGGCAATTGTGTACACAAACTGCCACAAAGGGGAGACTCAAACAGCAAGCAAAAATGGGGGCCAGGAAGAAAAAAACTATGATAGAAAAACACTGGCAGTAAGAATATTGAGATGGGAGGGACAGCTAATAGTACTGAATCCACTAATGAACAACCAGCGTGGGTTACTAAGCTAGTGGTGGATCTCCAGATGCAAATGAGGGAGATAGTTAAGGATGAACCTAAACTACTCATGGGAAGGGTTGACAACTTGATGATACATATTAAAAATTGGACAAGCAATAGGGGGGCAGTAGATGGGATCGCTGGAATGGACATTGGCTCTCGAGATGAGGCTATTGTAACCCACACAAAGGCTATTCTATCCACTATACATAATGAGCTCCCAGCCACCCAAGCATTAAACACCGAGAGACAACAACCATCAGCCCCTCATGTAGCTAACCTAAAGAGGGCACCTGCTGCCTCCACTAGTAGAGAAAGTCCACCTCTCCCACTTATCCAAGTCGCTAGGTCTCGACAGCCGAATAACCATAGGGTTGGGGCAGATTTCCAAACATGTATAGAGGCTTCAAATGTACATGTTCCCCCTCCAGTTATTAACCTACCGCCTGCCTCAACCCCATATGTCCTCATTCTGGCGGGCACCCCAGAGCTACGAAAGGGTCAATATGAATCCCATCAAGATTTAAAAAGCAAATGTATGCACTGGTTAGCGAACTACAGGCACTTTAGGTATACCGACGCTAATGAGATTCTTACTACTCGTAGAGTGGGTTGGTTGGGCTGGAGACCCAAGGACAACAAAGGTGACTGTATAGTAATTAATTTTAAAAACCCCGAGTTGTTCAAGAAATCTTAAATAGAGAGGATGGGAGACCAACGGGCTCTATTTCAGCCCTTTCATTGGGTTATTTTTATCCTCCTGAGAGGGCCTATGTAGAAGCAAGGCACTATGGACGGGCTCAGGGATATGAAAATTACAGCCACTATGAAACAGCAATAGAAC
The DNA here is from genome assembly GCA_963921515.1 of Calotriton arnoldi. Taxonomy (NCBI): domain Eukaryota; kingdom Metazoa; phylum Chordata; class Amphibia; order Caudata; family Salamandridae; genus Calotriton; species Calotriton arnoldi. The sequence goes on along the minus strand of CAWUFW010001485.1, from coordinate 2,382,988 downwards.
ACAACTGGCCTAGGCAACAACTGTATAACATACCCACAGCTAATAGGTTCAGTAGCCTAGAAGGAGTGGACTGACTTGAGGCACAAACCATGGGTCTCGGAGTACAGCTGGGTGAAACTCCAATGGGAACCGAGCCTTTTAAGAATGACGAAGGGAACCACAGAATGCTGGGGGCATGGGAAACCCGTAGGTGCATGAGTGGCCCTTCAGGGAATACCCACGAAAACGCAAATCCGACCCTCGCCATTAACCAACCATGCCAGCTACCTTGCGGGCCCGCCCAGCAGTTCCCCCATTTAGAAATAAAGAAAACTACCCCCCCTGACCGCCCAAGGCTACGCATCTTATCTTGGAATGTGGCAGGCTTGAATATGAAGATGGATGATCCCGAATGGGGCCGCTTCATTGACCAATATGAGGTCTGCATGTTCCAGGAGACATGGGCAAGAGGTGATGTTACAAGAGTGGGCTATGCTACATTTAATATTCCCGCAATATCAGGGGGGAAAGGGAGACCTTCAGGAGGCTTGAGCATATGGGTAGCTGTTCATTTAGGCTGCTCAGTAGAGTGGATAGAATCATCTTCAAAGGATAATCTCTGGGTCCTGTTGCACTTTACCCCTAAGATCTGTATTGCCCTTTTAAATGTGTATTCCAGACCCGCCAACCAGGGCCAGATGTCTAAAACTCTCGAGGAACTAACAACTTTTTTAACTACTATTACAGCCAATGGTACTTTTATCGTAGGAGGAAATTTTAATTGCCAGTATGAGCCACTAGCCGGCTTGCATATGGATGGTCTTTGTGAAGAAGATAAATATTGGGCCATCCCAGAGTCGTCATGCCCTTTAGTGAAAACCTGGTCCCCTTTGGTGATTCAGATGAACTGTCTTGTCTTAAAACATTCTTTAAGGGCATGTAATGGGAGAATACAATCTGACTCCTCTAGTAATTTTACTTTCATTAGAAATGGGAGAGGCTCTTTACTGGATTATATTCTAATTGACTGTAAATCGTGGTACATGGTTATGGATTTTAAAGTAGTGGCACGTCAAGATAGCGATCACAATGCTCTCGTGTTAGAATTATATGGGCCAAATTTGGGGAGTGAAACTGGTATCAACTCTCCCTTCGATGACAGGCTGGCTCTCTCAAATTGTAGGAGGAGAGTACGTTGGGTGGACATTAATCACACACAGGAGAAATTAGGTTCCCTATATGAAGCTCTCATCCCGGTGCTCCTGGCTGCAACTAATTCAGTACCCATTAATGGAGACAGGATTGATTTCTCAAAGGCCACTGAGAACCATACTAGGCTCCTGGCTATTACATTAGATTTGTTCTTTCCCATCAAAAAGCCAAGGCTGAATAAGAAATCTTCCCACCCTTGGTACAGCGACGAATGTCGCAAGGCTAAAAAAGCTCTGATTGCCTCCATTAAGGCTAACGACCGCCCATTAATTAAAACATCTAGAGTGGCCTATAAGGCCTGTGTCAGTGAGGCAAAAAAAAGGTGGGAAAGTAGCAGGTGGGACATTTTGAGAAGCTCTTTGGGTAGCAGGGATATGAGAACCTTCTGGAAAGTGGTCAACACAGGTAGTTGTGAGATAAAATCTCCGATAGAGCCAAATCTGGAGGAATGTGTATGGAGGGACCACTTTGAGTCCCTATACTCACGGGTGGAGATATCGGCTGATCAATCTGTAAATGTATGTCATGCGGGAATGGGCCGTTTGTCCATCGTGACAACTTCAGCCGACACCCCTGCGATATCCCTCAATGAAATAACTTGTGCTCTTTCCAAAATACCACCGGGCAAAGCCCCTGGCCTGGACAAGATCCCAGGGGATCTATTTCGTAGCGAACCCGCTGTCTGGACCCCATACCTTTGGGTATTATACAATGCTATACTCCAAGGCATGGAGATACCTCCAAGCTGGGCAGAAGCTGAAATAATCCCTATTTATAAAAAGGGCTCACCATTGTTGCTAACTAATTATAGGCCAATTAGCCTCATAGACATCACACAAAAGATCTTTGCACGGGTGTTGTTGCTCCGGCTGCAGAGCTGGATGGAGGAGCATGACATACTTACCCCCCTCCAGGCAGGGTTCAGGGAAAAACTGTCCACATTGGACCAAATTCTCAGGCTACAAATGCTATACTGGAAGATCGTGTGTCTGGAGGGTGGCAGCCTCTACCTGATCTTCGTAGACCTGAGATCTGCGTTCGATTTGGTCCCCAGGGAGAAGTTGTGGGTAGTTTTGTACGAGCTAGGGGTTCCACCATATCTGTGCCAAGCCATAAAACGCCTGCATGAGGGGAACTATGCCCAGGTTAGGTATGGGAAGGAGGGGTGTTTAACGGCCCCCATCCCCGTAAATAGAGGTGTTCGGCAGGGATGTGTACTTGCTCCGACCCTATTTAGCCTATACATAAATGGGCTAGTAGACTATTTGCTTAGGGAGAAAGATCTGGACATCCCTAAGCTGGCAAACTGTAAAATTCCAGCTCTGATGTTTGCTGACAATACTCTACTAGTATCCAAATCACCCATGGGGATACAGAGGGTTTTAAACAGGTTCGACACATTTTGTAGGGAAAGAGGGTTAGAAATTAACCTCCAAAAAACCAAATTTATGGTGTTCAATTCCCCGAAAAGTACTCGACCTAATCCATCTTTACATGGCAAACCTCTTGAAAAAGTATCCTCTTTTGACTATTTAGGCATCACAGACTCCATGGGCTGGGGGCTCAGATTAAGAAATCAGCGCTCAAGCTCTCGCAATCATCTGGAGGACTAATGAAGGCTTTTCGTAAATCAAGCTATAAACCTATAAGTCCAGCTATAGAAATCTATAAGGTCCAAGCTAGGGGAGGAGCACTATACGGGGCAGAATTGTGGGGTCACCGTAGTTCTGAGAATTTAACACTGACAGAAAATTGCTTTTTCAGACAATTGTTTAATCTCCCCCAGAGCACCCCCCTTACGCCATTACGCCTAGATCTGGGTGTAAGACCCATAGTGGATGAATCTAACTTTAGACCCCTCCTATATTGGCGTCGTCTGTGGGTCACCCCTGAACTTGCAGCATATAGAGATGAACTAAGAGAGATCCTGAACCTACCAGGGGCAGGCAAATTACCTTGGTTGTCCTATGTACGCCACAAGCTAATTAGCCTGGGATGGGGCAATCTGTGGGATGATCCGGAGGCTGCCTGTGTCTTAATCTCTAAGAAAGTGTTGAGGAATTCCTACGGGGAATTCAAATTGGCTCAGCTCCAATCTAACACTTCTGTAGGCAAACTCACTCTAACTTTTTTGGAGTCTAAGGATAGGTATAGCCTAGAATTAGTTTTAAATGACATTAAGCCAGCTACTGCCAGAAAACTTTTCTTGCAGTTCAGATACGGGGTTTTGCCCCTCCGCTCCTTCATAAATAGCTGGGGCAACTTACAAACTTTGGGGTGTCCGGCATGTGATTGCCCAATAGAATCTGTTCTCCATGTTTTCTTCAGCTGCCCCGGGTATCACAAAGTTAGAAAACGCTGGCTGGTTCAGATTTTTAGGAACTTAGGGACCAGACGTTGTTGCGAGGCTTTTAGGATACTGAAACACGATACCAGCCTCCTGATAGTTTACTCGGTAGCAGGCTTCCTATTTTCTATGTGGTGTACCCGCAGGGCCCTTTTGAAAATAAAGCAATAGTAAAATATGAGGGTTTTATTCATTTACAAGTATAACAAGGATTTTACTCTGCAGAGTTTCAAACTTGTAATTTTTTTATCCAAGTTTTTCTTGCTATGAAACATTGAATTGTATATAAACTGTGTATGTTTTACTAAAATCATGTTCGTTCTATGGATCTATTCTTGTTTTATCGCCCCTCTTTTAGCTCCCTTTTTTATATTGATTTTATAAAGTAATGAATTGTGTAAAAAATGTTAATTGTACTTTTAAGGTCAATTTGATCGAAATAAAGTTGCTATTGACTTGACTTGACTTGAATCGACTATGCAAACAGTCTTTACTTAAGTTTACACAAAGCTTTGATTAAAGGCTGCAGGTGGTACAAAATGCTGTGGCATGATTGGTTTCGAAACTTCCCCTTAGGTCTGCTATTTCTCAACATCTTAAACATTTGCATTGACTGCCAATGCATACGCCCATTCAGTGTAAGACACTTGCAATGGCACAAATAATATATTAAGACCCTGGAATGAGATATTTTTTTTTTGTAAACTGTTTTTATTTGTCAAATTTCACATATAGCGCAGTGCTCGGCACACCAGATGCAACTGCACAATCAATAAACAGAAGGGAAGATGTTTCCCTGGATTTGACATTTGCTAGAAAAAGGGAAGGAAATACAAAGAAAAGCAATATAATAACATGAAAAGTAACATGTTGCCCCAACTCCCTCCCACCCCCGTCCCTCCCTCCCCTCCCAGATCACACTAAGTCCTCATATTCTAGTCCTTGCCAGCAGTCGGGCAATGTATGTGATCCCGGGCATCGGGCTCCCCCACAGAGAGCGCCCCCACGCTCTGATAGTATGGAAACCAATTACTCCAGTGAGGGAGCTTCTTTCTCCGGCACTGGTTCAAGCCATATACCCCGATAGTCCGCCCATCTTTTCCAGATCTTGTAGTGTTTGCGGGGCAGCCCCTGGCTACGAAGATAGGCTTCTCGAGCCCCATGCAAAAGTCCAGGCCATTCTTCCATGCAACGACCGAATGGGGACTCGGCGCCTTCCAGGCCCTGGCGATGTCTCTCTTAGCTAGGTAAAACCTAATTGCATCAGGTGTCTCTTGTATTTATTTCCCCTATCCCCTCCATAATATGCAGCAGGGCCAGGCGCGGCGTACGCGGTAGCTCCCATCCCAACACCTCAGTGAGACAGGCGAATACCCCCTCCTGGAATGAGATATTTTAAGAGAAAGATTTCAGTAATATAATCGGAGCAGGGAGCTCAGATCCAGTAAGGCCATGTTTTTTAAGCTGCCAACTTTTAGATGAAAAAGATTGGAGGTAGTTCCTTTTCTTTAGTTAGCAGCAAAAGCATAGGATGAGCTTCCTCTCTCCTTATATATCATCAATAATAAATTTCACCTCAGAAAACTTTTGAAGACTTGGTTATTTGGTTCTTTTTAGCCATTCAGATAAGACAATTTAACTTCCTTACTTTTGGTGCTGGACGACCTTTTGATTCATTCATTCAAGCTGGACTTGCATTACAGAAGCCCACATGCCTTGGATAAAACCCACGATCGGACTGCGTAACCAAAAGCAACCCTGGCAAAAATGCTCAAACCAGTCCTGTTCCTTTTGTTACCTCGCACCTTTGCTTTCTTTCCAGCCACCCGTTCCCTCCCTTCTCCCTCTCTGATTGCGCTCTACTTTCATCCATCCTCTGTCTCTTGAAGCTTCCCCCTGCCAGCTGCATTGAACATGGAGGAGCTGGTGGAAAAGTGCCAGGGACACCAGGCGTGGCCCTGGGATTTCAGTACAGGCCTCGAAAGACTCTAGTCCACCAGGGAAATGCCCGGTGCAATAAAAGGCCTGTCTGGCCTTGATAAAACCTGGGTAGTTCAGAGAGCAGAGTTGCATATTCAATGCCACTTCTATGTCATTAGCCTACTTGTTTTATTTTGGGTTTTTGTAAAGATCTGCAGACCACTGTGATGTAGCCTAACTTAAAACAATTTATAGGGCAACAGCAGGCACCTAGTTTGGGTAAACCACCCAGTTTGTAATCTACAGGAGCCCAGAACACTCGCAGGCATCATTCCAAACATGTATCTTTGAACTTATTTTTAATTTCTCGGTATTCTTCTGTATTCAATCCACAATCTTCTCCTTGTATGAGCTCCCCGCTTCTGGGACTCGAAGAACAGGAACCCTTCGTCCAGAGCGCAGAACAAGCCGTAAAACCAACAGCGAGTTTCCCTCTAAAGCCCCTCAGCACAATATTTACTTTCCTAAGCTATCACTTTGCCGTGGCTTAGAGCCCCTGCCTGACAAGCCCAAGGTCTCCGAGCGGCTCAGCGTGGGCTTGACCTACAGATGGGCATGAAAAAGTCATGCTGCATATAAATAGGAAAATTACAGACGGATCAATCCTCGACAAACTCATTAGGGATGCTGACATCCTTTAAGTGATAACTCGGTTTCTTAACACCATTAGGTAATTACTGGCGCTAGTCACATTTGAGCCTTTGTAGCACAAGTTTCATAAATGAAGGTTAAGTTTGCTTAACCGCCAAAGGCTTGGCAGCCATGTTAAAGCATAAAAATGTGCAGACCCGGGGGTACTTCCATGTTGATCCAGAGACTCCAGTGTTAAATGGCCGCTCCTCGGTCCACGCTGGCTTGTCACGAGGGCAGCCGTGGGGCGAACGATTTAGAAAGAAGCAGGAACTGTTTGCTTAACAGGTTTAGAGTTAAAATAGCAGCGTAGTACAAGACACGAACGAGATCTGACACGTCATTGGCGCAGGGTGATGTGTAGCATAATGGCAGTTAGTGTAGAGTTTTGCACCAGTGCAAAAATAGAACAACTACTTCTTAATGCTTGGAAAGTAGAAAGTGGAACAAACAATTTTAGCTCAAAGTAGTATTTTGCACTAGGGCAAAAATAAAGTAAACGGATTTCACATTATATTTGCTTTTTTTTTTTACTTCATACGAAATGATGCAAATGCGTATTTTCTCCATTTTGATGGGGGTGGTATAACTTCGAGCAAAAACAGTTTGTTCTATTTCAAATTAAGTAAGTAGTAAGTAGCAAAATACGATGTTCTCCTTTTTTAATTATTAAATAGTATTCATGGATTCGTATTTCATAGTAAATAAGATTGAATGTGCCTTGTAAAATGATGCATTCGACAATTCACGAATTATATATTTTTGTGATAGTTTCTATAAACCTTTCCTTAATTTTTGCGGTGATGCAAATATATAAATATAATATGGACTGGAGCAAAATCTGTTTGTTCCATTTACCTTTAAAGGCAGAATGAGGTACACGGAGCATGATCCTGAATCAATTCTCCTTTCTAACCACAATCGTTAGATGATTGTATATGGACATTTTTTCCATGTGCCACACCCATAAGACATGATCAGAGCACATTTTAGGCCCTCACGCACAACAGGAGATACTTCCTACTAAGGACACGCTCCATTTCTGTTCATGCAAGTTCCTCCCCGATACCTGGGTCAAAGAAACAGCGAAGGAAGCTGCAACAGTTATTACTGTGTCTTATACAAATGACAAATCTAAAGTGGATATACTCAACTGTGCAAAGTTGGCACAATATGCTCTCTACAGATGCCGCTACCACCACCTGTCTACACTATCCTTGACAAAATGATAAAACCTAACTACCTTGCTGAAACAAAGTTAGATCCTCACACAGGAGTTGAGCAAACACTTCATCAAGTTTATTCTGCAACTTGTTCCCATCCACTAGCAAGTCCAGTAAGCACAGCCTGTTTCCTTTAGCTCCAACTGCTCAAAACAATGATGCCCTCACATTTGGTTGGAGTTGGAGCCTCCTTTATCAAGGCCTTCAGGATAACAAACAAGCTTTTAAATTGAGTTCATCATTTGACACACAGACTATAAGAAGCACCTCCCATGCCAGGCTGGAACTCCAAAAGACTCACAAAGAACACCCAATACAACAGTCTTATTTGGCATGGGAACCAAGACTCAGAAATGACCTTGGCTCTGGAATGACCTCTCTGTGTAACTCAGACTTGCTTCCTCACTGGTAAAAATCACAAAAGGTCTCAGACTCTATATCTTCACAATCTTCCTAGATGGTAGCACTTCTCCTCTTTGCTGCTTTTCCAAACTAACATGCTATGTTGTATTCCACATTTTGCGCATCCATTGGCACAGCTTTTCAATTTCAACAGACCAATAGGTCTCTCTTTCTTCTTATGGAGACAATGTATACTGTTGATACTCACATATGCTCTGCTGCCCTGAAAGACTAGGCCCATGCTTCAACAATATTCACAATATGATAGATAAAAAATGGATCAGTGACAAAAGCTTTGACAGAGCAGTCATGAGCGAGTACGTTTCGGGACACGTTAAGCCTCTGTCACATGCTTTTTTTTTTAAACTACACACCCTGCAACCATGATTTCAAACCAACAGAGACACTGTGGTTATTTTTGCATTGCTCACTTGGGTAGAGTTAGAAATATATGAGGAACATTCAGGTTTCCTTTGCAGATTTATAGGCAACCAAAACTGCATTAAAGGCAATACTATTAGAATCAAAATCCAAATGACCCTGGGCATGATTTAAAGAGGTAACAAAAAAAAGTAGATATTTTTATACCTGTGCAGGAAATGTCCTGCTTCCCTTTTGGACAAATAATCATGTGAAAATCATGCACAAACTGTACAAATTACATCACAGGATGAGAGCTTGAAAAAGCTTTTGAGTTAGCAAAATAACATGTGGCGCAAAAGGCGCATGAACATTGCAAATCTTAGTCAAGCACTAGATGTCCTTGTACAGTAGCTTGCGAATGCGGTCCTTATATTTTCTTGATGGCACTTAAATTAAAAAAATACTTCCTTTAAGCATCTGTTCAATTGGTAAAGGACCAAGAACATTCTGGATCCTCTACCAAGTGATGCCTACTGCCTTTTATGTGGTAGAGGAATTTTGGGGAACCGAAGAATTTGTGAAAATAATTTTCTTGTGGACTATTCTTTTTTCTGGACGTTTCGTTGAGTTGCTTTTAGGCTTGTGTGAAATGTTAGTTATGTCTGTGAAATATGCAAAATTCCTGAGTTTCACATTAGATGAATACCCCAAAATCTCTCAAACTTTCTCACGACATTACCTGAGCCCACGCCTGGTGTTGAAAAGGTTGTGAGGTGCTAGTGGGAGAATAGTTCACACAGACAAACTTAGAAACAAGTCTCCTGAGTAAAAAAGTAATGCAAGATACTGCCAAATAAACATTTCACAAAAAATCCACATTTTCATGAAATTTTGTGAACGTTTGTGAGAAAGAAAACGACAGAATTTCACACACCCCTTGCGTCTCCATGGTCACCCCATCTGGAATATGCAAATAAATGATTCACCGTTTGACCCCCTTTCGACCCATTTTTTGCTGCCGCTCTCAGGTTCCAAACTTATGGATAACTCTTGTGAATGAGTGGATATTTTATCCAGCAACCAAACTGAACTTCAAGAGCTGGCTTTTACTGACAGTAACCTTGTGTGAGAGATAAGCAGGTACATTCTGCTAAGTGCCTTGTGAGCTAGGCAGAGATCTTGCTTTGGTGGGTAGCCTATGGAGTTGGTTTATGAGTGAAAAGCGTTCCCACTCACTGACTCCATTAGTATTTATTGCTGCTGCCATTTGAAAGGAAAATACATGCCTCTTTTCTGAAGAGTGGTTTTATTTAATTATTTTCTGTTTTATACAGCAGTTAAAATGCTTACATGTGGCCCCTCTGTAAAACATACTTATTTGTAATAGATTGGAGATTCTGAACCCGTGATGTGATAGGTGCCCTGATCAGCTTTCTTCAGAATCTTACACACTGTGTTCTGGAAATCCTGATATACAAAGTGAAATAGAGCTGACAGACCCTTGCACTAAACAGCGGATTGCATTGACAGGAATGGCAGTGACGGTGGTTCCTCTCAATGCTTTATAAATGACCGCCAGCCTGGAGCTAATTTATCAAATTGACGGTTGGGACCTCCACCAGCGCGACGGAGCTATTTGCTACATTGCCCTGGCGGAACAACAGTCCAACCGCCAGGCTATAAATGAGGCCCTTAGTCATCAATCAAAGTATCTCAGACTGATTATAATAGATGTTGCAAAATAACTTTGTTCTTGTTCAGGACTTCCAGGGAAAGCCTAATGGTCCTTAAACGTTTAGGTTGTCTGACCAAGGTGTAAAAGCGTGATACTCGAGGTGGCTTGAGGCTTGAGCTAGTTCTCCCAAGCCATGTCAGTGCTTTCTCAATGGCTATCATCTATATTTGCCCAACTGGCGTTTTGGCGGTTGAAACAAAAGTGCTCTGTTTTTATGAAAACCTTTTCTACATCATATGACATTGGTATTATCTGATTGTATGATGCCATCCTGACATTCTGCCCTCTCTCCAACGTGCAGTTAATAACTTCAGACACCCACAGTAGACTTGCCATAATCAGGTATAGGCATGAATGCCCAGTGTATCCTCCTAAGAGCAGGTATGGTCTCCCATTCTCAGTGGTTGCAAGGGTAGTGCTAGTGGCACGGGTACCAAATGTGGTAGCAACAGTTACCACTAGTAACCCTTAGTTGTCATCCATGAGTTGGTGTGGTAAAGAGGTGCTAAAAGATGCAACACATTATACAAGATTTAGAAATGTATCAAGTGTTAGTTAACAAAAATAATCCTTCAATTAGCTTATTGGGATTAGCCGCCACTGCAAAGACCATAGTATGTGATTGTTTTAAGTAAATGTTTGCTGCAAAACACAGTCACCTCTGACGTGGTTATTGTTATTGTTCAAATCTGTTGCAACAAGTTCATAATGATGACGGCCTAATGTGCCACTGTCTGTAACTGAGCAAGTGATCATCCTGGTACCAGGAGATAACTGTAGGAGGTGTATTACAACATGGAACTATGTTAATCGAGTTTCAACTTGTGATTTATTATTTATAAATGGACTCAGACACACACAAATGCACACGCACGCACACACGCACACATACACACACAAACACACACACACACACACACACACACACTCGCTCTCTCTCTCTCTCCTCTCTACAGCAGATGCTTGGCCCCACACTTTAAATGGAACTGGTCTCCTTCAAGTTATATACATCTCTTCAATTGGATTCTTAACCTACTAGGCAGGGTTCTGATTTTGATATGTGCAAAATATCTGTAGCTGTGGGGAGGCACTAAAGCAAGATGACAGTGTAATCAAAGGCGCCTGGCTCAAATTTGTCTCACATCCTGGTTGGGAGTGTGCGTCCACAGCCCCACAACAGGGAAGTGAGGAAGGGATCCTCACTGCTCACCGAAACCACAAGGGGTCCAGAGACCGAAGTGGGGCGATGGCTAAGCAGAATACCTCTCTCTGGCTGGGGGGCCTGTGTGGCATCGGAGACTTGGCTACTTGGACTGGTCAGCCCAAGAGACAAAGACGGGAAGCTGGGCCCAAATGAAAGAATGAGGAGGTAGGCAGTCATGCTCACTGGAGGACAAGGACCATGGAATATGCCCCACCCACCACTGAAGATCCAGATGGCACTAGAGCCAGCCACACAAAGAACCCCACCTAGGTCCCCGAAATAACTGGTGGGTTGAGGGGGGTGAGCAACAAGACTTCTATGAGAGGCAAAGTCAGAAAATAGTGACTCCTTCACCTGTTTTGGTCTCCCCAGCCAGGCCCAAAAAAGGATCAGGGAGACGGTAAGAGGTGGGAAGAACTGGCAGACTGAGGGATGTGACCCACCTGATGTAGAAGACCTGAAGGAGAGTGGGGCTGAAAGAATAATCTCCCTGCAACCAGAAGTGCCTGGTGGGTGGGGGAAAGGAATGAGACCACAGAGAGGAGACGGGCAGGATTGGATTGGATGCTAATCATCACCATGGGCAAAGAAACAATGGTCTAATAGGCAGGCTGTGTGGGAGTAAGGGGAGTGATGACCTAAATCATAATGGAACCCGGAATGGTACGGTTGGAAATCTCCCACCATCAGGAAATCAGATATGGCTGAAGCAGAGGCCACCCTGGCACAGAGACATGAACAAAGGTGGAGGCCCTAAGATTATGAAGGCCATAGAACCACTCTCCCATCTCATATTAGATAGGCATCCTTGAACAGGAGAAGGGGCTGAGACACGGAGAATAAGATGCAAGAGGCCCAAAAAAACAATACAAAATATCCCAACCAACAAAAGTAGAGGACCCCAACAGAACGCTGCAGAAATATATGTTGAAACAACACATACTGGAAGAGTGCCTCAACAGAATGCACCGCTGTGGACAGGATACATAAGAGTGTCCACCTTTAAATGTACAGCTTAGGCAAGACTCATTGATTGGGAAGACAGAGAAACAATTTGCCAAGACAGGGGGCAGAAAACTGCATAACAAAACTGGCAAGAAAAGTACTAATTTCACAAAGAACCTCTTTCTTCCACCCCCGGTGAGAAGGTCAGCATACGCATGGAAGTAAGGACCATTGAGGGCCAACCCCAGGAGGAGAGGGATCATCACTGGGAGAAGTCCTGATGCAAGTGAATCTAGAACAATACTAAACTATAAAACCAGTACAGTGGCTCTACACATCACTGTGCTCAGGATGGACCTCAGGAAAGTTTCTGAAGGGGTGGAAACAGTGGAATGTTTGGTTGTTGAGCACGCTTTCACCATTAAAAGCCTGAAATGGTGATTAGACAATTAAAAGAAGCCACCCTGTGACTTTCTTCAAGAGAGGAATAAGCAGAGAGCTGCTCATGCAGGAATAATAAACAATTGGGGGGTCCTTGAAAAGACAGAGGATCTGTCGACAGAACAGTTCATGGAAACACTGTTCATTATTAACATTAAATCAGAGGGGCTGTCCAAGCTGTTCCTCATTGAAAAAGCTCACAGAGCATCCTTCTTCCTTAAAACCTGAAGCAAGACCGAGGGCCAAATTGCACACATCCTAAATTACAGAGATCGGTATGCAGTCCTTCAGGCAGCCAGAACCAAAAACCCCATCCATTTTCAGAATATGCAGATCCTTCTGTTTCTGAATCACACCCTGGTGGTGCAGTACTATAGATAACTCTAGGTAAAGAAATGCATTGTTAATATATTCAATTTATTTAGAACTCATATCAACAATTCACTAGTGCCATTGACACTCAGAGTGAAAAGGAAAAGAGATGTAGGACCACTAGCTAGTTGTGACAGGAAGGAGGCATGCTTGTATCCATGAGAAGTATTAATAAGGGTGGGATTCAGACTGGTTCATTTAAAAATGATAAAGTATACAAAAAAAAGTGATGGATGGAATGCATGACTTAATCTCAGCCACTGCTAATCGCTCAGGTCTGCATTGCAGTTTATTGTTATTTTGCACACCATACGATCTCAGTCCGGACCCAACCATATGCAAATCAGCCTTGACCCTGCTCCATTGTGAATGGTGCAGCTCGAACTACCAGACCAGGTACTCACTGAACTGGAACACAAGCAACACAGGACTGGTTTCACCCTAGTTAGGGCTCATCAGCCAGGTAGCTTTGTTCCAGTGACACAGTGTGCACAGAACCCTTGTCTGGGCATACCTTTCCCATTTAGGCTAATACTTTAAGTATACAAAAAGTGATAGATGGAATATTTGAATTAAGCTCAGCCACTGGTAATTACTTGGGGCTGCACCCCATCCATTGTTACTTTGCACATCATGGCACCTCAGTATGGACCTAGCCATTTGCAAATCAGTCTTGATCCTACTCCAATGGGAACAGTACTGCCGAAACTGCCAGACCATGCCATCCCTGAACCAGAACACATGCAACCCAGGACTAGTTTCACCTAGTTAGAGCTCATCAACCAGGTATAGCTTGGTTCTAGTGATACAGTGTGCATGGGACTCACGTCTGGCATACTTGTCCCACCTAGGGCAACACACTAAAATAAACAAAAAAGTGATGGATAGAATGCTTGATTTCATCTTAGTCACTGGTAATTACTTGGGAAGCATTCCAGTCCATGCACACCATGCCACCTCAGTTAGGACCCAGTCATATGCAAATCAAGTCTTGCCCCTGCTCCAATGGAAATAGTCCGTCCCGAACTGCCAGGAGAGGTACTCCCTGAACTGGAACACAAGCAACCCAGGACTGGTTTCCCTCTAGTTATGGCTTGTCAGCCAGGTTTAGCTTAGTTCTAGGGACACATTGTGTACAGGACCCATGTCTGGGCATACACATCTCATAGGCTGAGTCCAAACTGAGGTGGCATGGTGTGCAAAATATCGATGGACTGGGATGTGGCTGAGATTAATTCAAACATTCATCTATCACTTTTTTGCATACTTCAGTGTGTCACCCCAAATAAAAATTCTGTCTGCATTGTACATCGTACAGATTATGCATGCAAGCCGCTGGCAGAATTGGCTATGATTGGGCATAACAGCTGCTTTCAAGGAAACCATCGAACTGGGACCTTCTTCGACACACTGTGGGAGTGTCCCAAATAAGTTGTTTCTGGAAAAGGGCTGTGGACCAGATCAGTAGAGTATTTGGGATGGCATTTTATATATAGGTACAGCTATCAAGACGACGGGGAATAAGAAGAGATGCAACTACACTGAAATACATTCAAATTTTTCTGCAATCTGGCCTTAATGGTGGCTAGAAGTGATATTGTACGTGGATGGGGCAGATGTACACCAACCAAAGTGGAAGCCTGAGACAGAAACATGAATCAGCGTTTGATAGTGGAGAAAGTCATTTATTCAGCCTATGGCTGCCCAACCAAATTTAAAATGGCGTAGTTCCTTGGAGGGAATATAGATGCCAGGTATGGGGAGCAATCAAGAGTGTTAGAAGAAGGTCACTTGCATATGAAACACAACTGGAGGGCTGGTATGAGCTAGGATGGTAAGAAGGAAAAATAGTGGGTCACGTACGACACAAAAGACCAGGTGTTTGCTTCCTGGCAGTTGGAATGTATCTGTACTAACTAAAAACAATAAAATGTGGGTAGGAGGAACTCTTATGTCTGACTCTAAAACTGGTTCTAGTCAGTCCTTCCTTTTCCCCTGGGTTTGGCTCCAGACTGGCAAGTGAAGCAAAGGGCAGGCAGGCCCAGGTGTGAGCTGCATCTGGCAGTAGCAGGGTTGGCTTCTTCTGATGTCAGGAAGGGCTGGGTACAGCCCCAAGGCTACCCTTTGAAGTGTAACAGCATGAAATCAAGGAGTAGGTTCACTGGTATCCCAATGGAACTGAATGGATTTCTCCTGTTGAATGCTCTCCTTCCGCAAGAACAAACTTGCACTTGTGAGGATATGCATGCTGCTCCTACCTATTTTTGCTTTACATCAGCAGTTATATTTTTCTGCATCATCTACATTTTGGTCAAGTGCAAATAAATTGCCCATAAACATTATATATTGTGCTTATATGACATATGGCCTGTCGTAGCATTTTGCATTACTTTTATGATATACCCGTGTCCTCATTCTGAGAGGCTGGGTAAATGAGCTAGATTTTCCCCACTGTCTAAAAACAGGAGAGCGGACCCACTACTCCAAGAGACTAGGGGGCATATTAGCAAGAACGGCGTTAAAATTATCGCCGCTTTAGCGGCAGGAAACTGCCGCTAAAGCGGCAATAATGGGCTTGATAATATCGCCTTGAGAATACCAATAGAAGCCCATGTTCTGCTGTGATCCTGGGCTTCTATTGGAATTCTCAAGGGCATATTATCAAGTCCATTATCGCCGCTTTAGCGGCAGTTGCCTGCCGCTAAAGCGGCGATAATTTTAACGCCGTTATTGCTAATATGCCCCAGGGTTCCTTAAACCAACAGTAAATTAATAGAGAGGGATCTCTGGGAGGCATCAACAGTCAGACCAATCACTCCACTGCCTCATCAATCAAAAATTACTCACTATCAGTTTTAAAAGGACCCAAAAGGCCTTTCCCCACCCCCAGAGTTGCAGATTCTGTGGGTACTGTTAACGCCTGGAGTTGGGAAATTCTGGCACGTTGCAAGTTAGACCCTGTCAGTCTGCTAAGAAATGAGAATTACTGGGAGAATAGGTAATTCTGGTTCCGATTGCCCCAGTATTTTCAGCAGCCAAAATCTCTATGTGAAAGCTGAGACTTGTGATCGGAAAATCACATAATTCTGATTGGGTTTGTAACTGCTGTTACCAGCGCCAATGAAATCAAAAGCATACTTGCAATGATGGACTATTTCTGGTCCCAAAACACTTTGCATAGTTTTGCCAGAATTCCCATTATTATTTTTGCACATGTCCATAATATAACAACCACTTTGCTTACAATCTGTTCATGGAATATTAGTCAGCAAGAAGAAACGGTTCACATTTAATGCTGTGGATAAAATGTAAATGATCAATTAGCTGTCAATAGTTACCAATATGCACAAAAAAACTTTAGAATTTAAAACATCAATAATTTAACATTCACTGTTTGAAGTGGTGTCTGTCTGTCCGTAACCTATGAAGTAAGTTCAAATTCTCAATGAAAATACTTTGTAATTGCATGCTTAAATCAATTACCCAAAGCATTGTGAACCAGGTAAAATCTTTCAGATGTTTGTTTGAATTGTCCTCTTATATTACATGCATTAAGTACCGTGAACCAAACTGATATCACTTATAAGGGATCTTCTCGCTATTTGTGGCACTGCATTAATTTTGTATCTAATGTGGTAGATTAATATTTTGCGGCTCATAGCGCTTTGGTAGTATCATACAAATCCTCATGTAATGGCTAATGCTTATATATACTGTTTTCCTTAATTTCTTTCATAACTGCTTTTTAATCTCATTGACTACTTGTTAGTGAAGTGTGCAATGCTTAACCTTACTTCTGGATAAGCAAGGTTATTGGATGACAAGAGAAATGGAAAAATGAAGGAGGGGAGAAAACAATCCATAGAGCCCTTAACTGGTGCAAGAACACATGGAAGGGGGAGTTTAGGAACAGGACTCAGGGAGTGTGGAGCAGAGAGATTAGAGGTGAGGATTACGGGCAGAGAGATTGCATATGACAAACACAATGGAGAGAACCAAGCATGGAGAAGCTCCAGCAGGCAAAGTAAAGCAGAGAAAGAAGACATGGATCAAGTTTTGCACAGTGGGAAACATCTATCTAGCATCTTGCAAACATCATTCATACAAAAGTAAATGTTCGCAAATCACTATGGGTAATCCATAGTGTTTGCAAATAATTTACTACTTACTATGTTGCAACTATGCAATGGAAAGAATATTGGTAATCCCCATAGTGTTTGCAAATAATTTACTATTTACTATGTTGCAACTATGCAGTGGAAAGAATATTGGTATTCCCCAGAAAAATATGCTTCATCTTTGGAATTTTAAAAGTGGGTTTTTTTAATTCGTGCGTTCAAAGTTAGCCAAGTGATTTGTTCTACATGAACAAATGGCGATATATTATGGGTGAGTAAGAATGTATTGCTTGCATCGTTAACTGCAATATCTCCATTTGCTTTAACCTAGAATCAGCATTCCTTCCACAGTGAGCCTCAACTCCATTTTACCCACCGCCCTTTCATTATTCTCTTTAGATAGGCAGGTCTTTCTCAAGATGTGATACCATGAAAGAGGCAAGTCTTGTTTCTTTCCCATTCTTGTAACCAATTATTCCTTTCTTCTGTGGTGCCACTATGGCCTTGTTGCAATGGCACATTTTGCATTCTACTAATATAAGCCGTTTTATGAGTAATGTATCTGTTCATATGTCTGGCAAAACTTTTTGTTATAGGTTACTTATGATGTATATGGACTGGACTTTGGTTCGATCGCAGAGATGTTTTTCTCTTGAATCTCATTCTAGTAGCTGTTTGGATGTATCCTTCCGCATTCAGAGGAGTGCATGCTAGACTATGTTACATCTGAAATGGACACTGTATTCATGCTCTGTAGCCATTTTCTTAAGACATGCTGTTAAGTCATATGCTTCTACCTGAGAAGCTTATTATTCATGTTTGTTTCACTTTATCTGTTTTCACTAGTTGGTTGGGCCTGACATCCATGGCCAGCAGCAGCAGCTCACACCCTCCCTCCTCCGCTCCCCAACTTACTTTTGCTTCCTCTTGGAGGAGCTCTGCTCTCTCCAGCTCTCCCTATAACTCTCCTTGTCCCCCCTCCTCTCTCATCATTGGATCTCCTTTCCTCCAACCGAGCTTCACTTTCTCCTCCTCTCCCTTTGGTGAAGCACTAGTCCCTCCAACTTTCTCATTTCCCCCTCCAACTCTCCCAGCTCCCCCTTCTCTCCCATGACCAGATCTCCTCTTCCGGGCTATGCTCGATTATCTTTAAATCTTTCAGCTCCCCCAAATGTTCCTGCTCTCACCTTCCCTCCAACTCTTGCCTTTCTCTCTGCTCACCCTTTTAACACTTGACTTGCCACTCCTCCAACTCTTGCTGCTTTCCCCTTTGCTTTCAACTCTTGCCATTACCCCTAATCCTCACTTGCAGGTCTCCAACTGTTGTCACTTCCTGCACCTTGCTCGTGCTCCCTACTTTTGTCACACTCTATCCCCACTCATCCACCCTATAGATGGTGCTGTCTGCCCGTAATTAGAGTGCTACAATGATATGCCACGTCTCTGACATCACCTATCCAGGTACAATGACCAAATTCCATAACAAAGGCAAGTTGTTGCCTCAGACCCGGTGAGCCATACTTAGATACTGCTAGTGCCACGCATGCTCCCTTTCTCAGAAAATGAGGCCACACATCACTCCCCAGGCCTTGCAATGGCATTTTGCCATAATTGTATAGGTTTGTGGACCATTTCTATTGGTTTGTGGAGTCTGATGTCCCAATTCATGAAAACCATTGTACATCCACATTCACCAAGTTCACCCCTTGCATGGATGTAGGTTTGCAACATTTTAGAATGTACAAAACCTTCTATAAGTACACCTTTAAAGTTGCTCCAGTTTCAGGCATACTTCAGGAAAAGATCTGTGAATCCGTTTTCACCTGTGTAAAAGCATTTTCACACGTATAGCCTGCATAGTTGTATGTGATGTACAATTTCCCATGCTGAAATTGCACATTATTTTTTCCCCATGGACATACCTCTTCCCTAAACTGCCAATGGATTTTTGAGTGTCCCCTTCCTTTCCACCCTTGAAAGGGATTTACTACGGCCCCTTGAGAAGTCAATCTCTGACCATTACCTGGTTTGGAAGGGGTTGAAGAAGAGTTTGAGAATAATTGCAAGCTTTCTACTTAGAGGGCTTCACAAACGTACCCTTGTATACCCACTCCTCACCTCTTTAGTGGCACTGAAATGGGTTTACTCACATGCAGTGTTATAACATTCTGGAGTAATACTGCACATGCATAAAAGGATTTATGTGTATAAAGTCACATTTTGTAAGTATCTTGCAATCCAGACTTTTACGTGTGTGTACAAGTGTATAAACATACCCTTATTTTGGAAATTGGAACATAGAATTCTTTCTATTGTCCATGGGGCAAGAAAGACCGTGAGGGGACTGCCATCATGCCCGGACCATTCTGAGACCGCGCAGTCAGGGCCTGTGTCATTCTGTGGTCCATGAGGAGCCAGCGCAACCAGGTGGGCCCTGGCTACTGAGAGAATAGCATTGCAGCTGCATTCTTGACTGTGTTCATTGGTGCAGGGATCCCCCCTCCTTTTGCAGGCCCGTGAGGCCCTGGAACTAGGCCACTGCACCGATATGCAGTCGTAAGCAGATTTTGCCTCCATGGGCCCAGACAAACCATAACGACGGCCCATGTAGCGGGGCTCTCACAGCCCCCACACTACATGTGCAGCTTCTCATGGGGGTTTGGGCCCTCCCTCTGTAGCAGCACCCTTGAACTAATTAATGGAGAGTGCCGTCCTGCACCAGATACCTCATCTGGGCCTCCGAGTCCTGACAACTAGAGCAACAGCTGAGGCACATGAAGGGCACTGTGCCTAGGCTAGCGGGTGCATGTCAGGTACTACACATTCCCTTTGATGCCCGGGTTCCTACTATAGTGGCCTGCATTGGAGGGCAGCTGTGTGTGTACGTGCATGCCCTTGGGGCGCCTGAATGTGACTTCTCCCCCATCCGCACTACCTAAACGACCCTTCAATCAGAGCACCCCATTGCCTGCTGCAGCCATTGGCATGGAATAGTTCCTATAAATGTTGTGATGAGAGAACTAGCTCGCCTGGGAACTGGTGCAGAGGGCATCAGTGTACTTCCTTTTGAGTGAATTGGCTAAAGGGTGGCAGGCAGCACACAGGTCCTTCCTAACCGACACACATTAATTCCTCCTTGCTAATGCCTGGCAATGTCGCCCTGCACTTGACTCCTGCCTTCCCTCTCACCCTCCTGACTGCCTCTGTGGATGCCTGTGTAGAACCTGGACTGTTCATGAGCCCCCTTGCCGTGCCTTTGACAGGCTTGCAAGGTGTGGTGGGTCCCGACATTGTGGGTGACTAAAGCCGACTGGGGGCCCCACCAGTGACCCTTGGCTGTGGGCAGCTGTGAACAATCCCCCGTCTTCCTCTTGGCACCACTTGGCATCCATGAGAGTCCCTGACCGTGTCCTACATCACTATGTAATACCAGGGGTATGCATTGAGGAGCACTGGTGAAGCAGATCTATCATTGCTCGTGCTGCCCTAGCGTGAGGCCTTACATTGGAAGCCTGGCCTGGCGGGTCCGCAGGTAGAAGACCACCCATTGCCGTATAATGCTTCCCCCTCTCCTGGAGTCCATTACCTCAACAACACTGCTGCCATTTGAGTACAAGTCAGCCCATCACTTCCAGAGATGGGATGGCAGGGAGAAGGAGGCTCCCAGCCCAGGGGATGGGAGGGGGTACCCAGAGGCCATGCCCATTGAATGGACTGAGCAGGTGATGCCCCTGGAGTAACCACCCAGAACCTGGCAGATGCTAGGCTGGACAAAATTCTTGCTGCTATAGTTGACACCAGGCAGGATCTCCGCATTAGGGTTGATGCAGTGGCTGTGGCTGTGGTAGTGGGACTATTACGCAACGACCAAAGAAAATTTGCTGCCCATGTCAGAGAGCACGTTGAAAGAGATTAGGCCCACAGTGTACAACCGAGAAGGGCAGCTACGAACCCTCACGGCCAAGGTCCATGAGCTTGAAAGAGCGGAGGATTCCGAGATTCGGAGGGCACAGACCTGGTGCTATTCTTTGGGACGTTGTTGGCGCAAGTGGTGGCACCAGTGAAACTATCACCTCACTATCTGGTAGAACGTGCCCATCTTATGCAGGCACGGTGGCTGCCATCGAGGATACCTCCCAGGCAGGTGGAGGACAGACTAATGTATTATATTATATACTACCTACATGTGGCTCGTGCCGCGGAGTCAATCCTATATGACAATGCATGCATCTTCACTGGTAGGTTTCAACGACTCATCAGACTCTTCTACAGGGAACCCACTGCCCGGCTGAAGATTGGACAATCTGTTTCTGACCCAATAATGGTGAGTAGAGGAACGCATCAGGAATGCCCTTTGTACCCGCTCCTCTTCGCCTTAATGATGGAGCTGCTAGCACAGAGGCTCAGACACAAGGTCAGGCGTGGGGCATACCATTCATATATATACATATGGTCTCCCTATATACGGACGATGTACTAATCTATGTCTGAGACATCCAAAACAGTATAACGGAGGTCAGGGACATTATGATGGAGTTCTGAGCTGCTTCGGGCTTGGGAGTGAACTGGACTAAATCTTGTCTTTTCCCAAGCACTTGAGGGCAGACTCGCACTCGCTCCGTTATGAGCCATGCACCTTCTGATATTTGGGCATTCACATTCATCATACCACACAAGACCTCATAGATAGCTTCCTTACTAGGGCCATCACTACTATCCAGCACCTAATGGCATGCTGGAGCACGCTCCCACTCACTGTCCAAGGTAGAGTATCATTGTCTAAAATGGTGATGCTCCCATGCTGGTTATATTTCTTTCACAATCTACCAGTGCACATACCCCGCAGCTCGTTTCATGCCCTACCTGCTCTGCTGAGGAGCTTCCTCTGGAATAAAAGCAAAAGCTGAGTCGCATTATACAAGCTGCAGCTCCCATTTGTAAAAGGGGGCCTTGGGGGGTAATCTTGAACATTACTATTTAGCGGCGCAATTACAGTGATTGGCCCGCTGGCTAGCGAGATGACTACTGGAAGAACTGGGACTGACCACTGCCGGTCGTGCACAACATGTGGTGTGAGAGACCTTTTGTGAGAAGTTGGCCTGGTATATGCTGTCCACTAATTATAGTGGGCACCTTGCACCAGTCCAAACAACCCCTTATTGGAGATAGGTTAAAGACAACCTTTATTGAAAGCTATCCTAGTGGTAGCTATGGAGAGCAGCCTTCAGGCTAAGTCTTGAAGGAATGTAAAGCAGCTTGTTTTACCAGTCTATAATCTCTTGAGTGACCAAATGAAAGAGGACTACACCAGGTATATATTCAAAATATATGTATTTATTGCTAAACACACCCCTCTAGTCTCTTTATGAGGTTAGAGTTCGAAGTACATAAGTTATAAGTTAGTTATCAACAGTAATAGCACAAATACACGTTTGAGCCCTAGGGGCGTACCAAACCATATACCAATAAAGTGGTATAAGAACCACGACTGAGCTAGACACAAGGCCTAGAGCCTGTAGAAGTGCTTGGCCCTCAAGGAACCACCCAAGGTAGTGACACAGGGGACCCACGGGGGACGCGTGCAGTGTGAGAACACAGCCGCGAGCCGCCGTTGACTTCTATGGTGAATGTCGCGGTTGGAGTTTTAAAGAAAAGGGACACTTAGAGGAGGACTTGGAGCAAACCCCTTTAGAACTAGGTTGTTCTAGAGTCTATACCCACGGGAGCACCGGAGTACTCGAGTTACCTCACCCAGGGAAGCCGGGTGCATAGGTGTCTTTCGGGGTCGGGTTTCGTCGTCGTTTTCAATGGCGATTTGATGCAAAGTGCTGCTGGCGGCCAAGTCGAAAGTGTTCGGGTGGATCCAAAGGTGGATCGAAGATCTGAAGAACCTGAAAGCAGAGGGGACAGAGTCTGGGTCACTAGCCAGTGACCAGGAAGGCGATGAGCGGATGCCCACCGATGTTGGGTGCTTCAGGTAGGTTGACAGTCGTCTTGACTCTTCAGCCATGAGGTCCAGGAGGCATCGACGACAACCAGGAGCTGGATTCGAGCTGTCCCACAACATCTGTCGATTGCAGGGGTGTTGGCGACCGGTGTGGACCCAACAAGCCTTGGCAACGGCAAGTCTCGTGGAAATAGAAGAAGGACAGTGGCGCAGACAAGCAAGGTCTGAGGGACTCACCCAGCAAGGGTAAGTCAGGGCACGTCTGGAGCAACCAGGGAGCCCAAGCAAAAGAAACGTTGCCTTCGGGAGGGCCCACTAGCCAACGGACTAGCGACCGTGAAGGAGCCTCGAGTGGACGCACTTAGAGCTAGCTCACAGGTCACTCGTAGAGTGGAGGCCAGTGATCTTCGGTGCAGTAGGTGCTGGAGGCGGGGACTACTCGGAGCCCAAAGCACAACTTTGTGGGAGACTAGGAAGAGGATGCACTTGCAAATGTGCTTGGTGTCCAGGGGTCACGGTTCCACGTTACCCACAACAGCTACGGGCCTCAGCTTTGCTGGGGACTCAGGGCAGCCTCTGGTAAGTCTGGAAATCCACCTCTGGTGTTGCAAAGACTTCGGCGTCCGGCAGGAGCTTCAGCGATGCAGACCGGACAATTGCTTCTTAGGTGCCTGCCAAGCAGGGGAGTCACTCCTTGACCCCAAGGGAGATTCTTCAGTCCTCTAATCTTAAAGTAGAGCGTCGAAGGTCCAGGACTCTGTATCAGAGTTTCGTCCAGGTAAATCTAAAGTCCTAAGGACTGGGGTCCCATACTTATACCAAGTTAGGGGGTTGGACATACTCTGGGGACCCACCTATGGGAGGGTCAGGGCAGAGGGGTGGTTACACCCCTTTCCCTTTGTCCAGTTTCACACCAGAGCAGGGGCTGGAAGCCCCTGAGCCGGTTTGAACTGGGGTATGCACAGGGACACCAAATGTGCCCCCAGTGCAGGACTTCAAAGCACCAGAGAGTGCTCCCGCCCAGCCCCAATACACATTATCCTGTCTGGGGAGGTGGTTACACCTCCCTGGGACAGGAAACCTATTGTCCAGGCCTCCACTGCCGGAGTTTCAGTCAGCAGCAGGAGGCCAGACCCGTGTCTGTGGCAGCGGCATCCATTTTGTGATGCCAGGGCTCTGGAAAGAAGTTACCGGGTATGCCGGAGGGGAAAATGTCTCTCCCTCTAGAAGGGTAGAATGCTACCCCCGCCGCCAGAACTGGCGGGGGGGGGGGGTAGTATTCCAAGATGTTTGACACCAAACACGACATGTTTTGGTGCAGCCAGTCCAAAGTTAGCATTCTACCGCGAGGATATAATGCACTTAAGAGTATATGGTCAGGCTGCACTACAAACAGCATCAGAGAAGGGTCTCCGACCGCTGCAGAGGGGCTCTGCTCATGCAGGGGCACCCTCTCACATAAGAACCACGCACTCTGCCTTCAGGATTGATAAGGCCTGCCATAGGAGTGACTTATAGGTTTATATGTGTGTATATGCAGTGATATAGGTAACCTATATCACAGTAAGGGGTGCATGCACCACCTTACCCAGGCTGCAGTAGCAGACCTGTGGTGTCCTTTGACTGGCCTTCCAGGGGTGGCATAATACATGCTTCAGCCCCTGGCAGGCCTCTGAGGTACCTATGCCCTGGGTACATAGTATACCATATACTAGGGACTTATAAGGGCACTCCAGATTCCAATCAGAGATGTGCCTAAGGCACATGGAATACCATTTTAGAGAGGAAGCAGCTAGGCTGGGGTTCTGATTAGCAGGGCCCCAGCCAGACTAAAGTCGAAAAACAGTGAAGCATCAGCAAAAAGTGGGGGTACCCATGTGAAGCAGATCCTACTCTCCTACACAACCCCCCCCCCAAACGTAGGGACATTAAACTAACCTTGACCAGTTGAGTCTTCATGTTCTAAGTGGAAGTACCTAGAGAGTCCATCTGCATTGGCATGGGTACTCCCAGGTCTATGTTCCACTGTAAAGTCCATCCCCTGTAGGGAAATGAACCACCTAAGCAGTTTGGGGTTTTCACCCTTCATTTGTTTTAGCCATAGGAGGGGCTTGTGGTCTGTTTGAACAAGGAAGTGAGTACCAAACAAGTATGGCCTCAACTTCTTCAGAGCCCAAACCACAGCAATGGCCTCCCTCTCTATGGCTGACCAACTTTTCTCTCTAGGGGTCAGCCTTCTGCTAATAAAAGCTACTGGCTGATCCTGACCTTCATCATTCAATTGTGACAGTACAGCCCCTACCCCCAATTCAGATGCATCTGTTTGGACAATGAACTTCTTGGAGTAATCAGGACTCCGCAGAATGGGAGCAGTGCACATGGCCTGCTTCAGGTCATCAAATGCCTTTTGACAGCTAACTGTCCACTGAACCTTTTTGGGCATTTTCTTGGAAGTTAAGTCATTCAGGGGTGTCACTATTGATCCATACCCCTTGACAAATCTCCTATAGTACCCAGTCAGGCCTAAAAAGGCTCTCACCTGAGTCTGGGTAGTTGGAGCAGTCCAGTCCACGATGGTGGATTTTGCTCTGCAATGGTTGAACCTGGCCTCCACCCACAAGGTGGCCCAGGTACACAACCTGACTCTGCCCTATCTGGCACTTTGTGGCCTTGATAGTTAGGCCTGCTTTCTGCAGGGCCTGCAAAACATTTCTGAGGTGGACCAGGTGATCCTCCCAGGTGGAGCTAAAGACAGCAATATCATCTAGATATGCTGCACTATAGGCTTCCAGACCTGTAAGGACTGTATTCACCAACCTCTGAAAAGTGGCAGGTGCATTCTTCAGACCAAAGGGCATTACCACAAATTGATAATGCCCACTAGGGGTTGAGAATGCTGTCTTTGGCTTTGCATCATCAGCTAGTCTGATCTGCCAGTAGCCAGCTGTCAGGTCAAATGTGCTTAGATACTTGGCTGAGGCCAAAGTGTCTATTAGCTCATCTGCCCTAGGTATTGGATGGGCATCAGTCCTAGTGACTGCATTGAGACCTCTGTAGTCCACACAAAACCTCATCTCTCTTTTCCCACCACTGGTGTGAGGTTTTGGCACAAGGACCACTGGACTAGCCCAAGGGCTATCTGAGGGTTCAATAACTCCCAAATCCAACATTTTCTGGACTTCTGTCCTGATACAGTCCCTGACATGGTCAGGTTGCCTATAAATCTTATTTTTAATAGGCAGACTGTCCCCAGTGTCTACTTCATGAGTGCACCAGGTGGTCTGACTTGGAGTCAGAGAGAACATATGTCTGTACTGATTGAGCACTTGTCTACAATCAGTTTGCTGCTGAGCAGTGAGGCTGCCTGCCAAGGCTACACCATCCACTGACCCATCATCAGGGTTCTGTGAGAGCAGGTCAGGGAGTGGGTCACTCTCTTCCTCCTGTCCCTCATCAGTAGCCATGAGCAAGCCCATGTCTGCCCTGTCCACATATGGTTTCAGTCTGTTGACATGGAGAACTCTGTGGGGACTCCTGGGTGTTCCTAGGTCTACTAAATAGGTAACCTCACCCTTCTGTTCAACAATGGTATGGTGTCCACTCCATTTGTCTTGGAGAGCTGCTGGGGCCACTGGCTCCAACACTCCACACCTTCTGTCCTGGCTGGTAAACAGTCAGTACAGCCTTTGGTCATGCCAGGCTTTTTGCAGTTCCTGGCTAGCCTCAAGGTTTTTAGTTGCCTTTTTCATGTATTCAGCCATCCTGGAGCGGGAGACCAAGTACATAGTCCACTATGTCATGCTTTGGGGGCTTGAGAGGTAACTCCCATCCTTCCTTTACCAAGCACAATGGACCCCTGACAGGGTGACCAAACAAAGTTCAAAAGGGCTGTAGCCAACCCCCTTTGAGGCACCTCCCTGTATGCAAATAAAAGGCAGGGCAAGAGTATTTCCCATCTTCGCCTAAGCTTCTCTGGGAGCCCTTTAATCATGCCCTTCAAGGTTTTGTTGAATCTCTCAACTAAACCATTGCATTGTGGGTGATAGGGTGTGGTGAACTTGTAAGTCACTCCACACTCCTTCCACATTGCTTTCAAGTATCCAGACATAAAGTTTGCACCCCTGTCTGATACAACCTCCTTAGGGAAGCCCACTCTTGAGAAAATTCCCAGGAGGGCCCTTGCCACCACAGGTGCTGTAGTGGTCCTAAGGGGAATAGCCTCTGGGTACCTGGTGGCATGATCCACTACCACCAGGATAAACCTGTGCCCAGATGCTGTTTGGGGATCCATGGGACCAACAATGTCAATCCCCACCCTTTCAAAGGGAACCCCACCACAGCTAGTGGTATCAGGGGGCCTTTGTAGCGCCACCTGCCTTGCCACTGGCCTGGCAGGTTACACAGGAGCGACAAAACTCCTTGGTGTCTTCAGACATGTGGGGCCAGTGAAAGTGAGGGACAATTCTGTCCCAAGTCTTGTTCCGGCCCAGGTGACCTGCTAAGGGAATGTCATGGGCTAGGGTCAATAGGAAGCCCCTGAACTTCAGAGGTATAACCAACCTCCTGGTGGCACCAGGCTTGGGGTCTCTACACTCTGAGTACAAGAGTCCATCATCCCAATACACTGTATGGGGACCACTAGCTTTCCAGCAGCCTCAGCAGCAGCTTGCTGTCTGAGGGGTTCAAGAGAGGGGCAGCTCTGCTGCTCCTGGCTCAGATCTGCCCTGGAAGGGCCCCCTGTCCCCAAGAACTCAACCTGGTCAGGTTCAAGCTCCTCTGGGACAGTTCCTTCCTCAGGACTGAGATCATCCCCCTCAAGAGACTGATCTTCCTTCTGAGCCAAGGGGGAAGGCACTGCCTTTACCCTACTACTCCTCCTCTTGGATGGCACTTAATCCATTATTTCAGAATCCAAGGCCTGTTCAGTGTTAGACATTTTGCTCTGTGACCTGGTCAGCAAACACATCTGCAGGGATCCCCAGCATTTCTGCATGGGTCCTGAGCTCCACTTCTGCCCAAGCTGAAGTTTCAAGATCATTGCCAAGCAAGCATTCCACTGGTAGGTTTGCACTCACCACAACCTTCTTAAGGCCAGTTACCCCTCCCCAGGAGAAGTTAACAACTGCCAGAGTATGGTCTGTTCTGACATTGCTAGCATTGGTCACTTGGTACATTTCACCAATTATTATCTGCCCAGGATTCACAAGGTCTTGTGTCACCATGGTGACACTTGCCCCTGTGTCCCTAAATGCCAAAGCCTCTTTTCCATTGATTAAGGGCTGTTGTCTGTACTTGCCCAGATTACTGGGACTCACAGAGGAGGTCACATCCATGCCTCCATCACAGACTAGGACAGCCTGAGTGAGTTCTCTGACTAGGTCAGAGCTCATCTCTTTACCCAGAGTCAACCCTACTAAACCCTTGGCCTGTGTACTCCCACCACCAATTGTAACTGCACTAGGGGGAACAGGTGCCTTAGGGGCATTGGTGGGGGCTGGAATAGAGTCTTTGGACTTGGTGCAGTCACTGGTCCAGTGTGTCTTTTGCTTACAGACTTTGCACCATGGTTTCTTTTGGCCTTTTCCCTTGTTAGACTGTGAATCCCCACCTGAAGAAGATTTTTGGGGGCCTTGTGAAGACTTCTGGTCTTTACCCTTCTCCCCACCCTTCACCCCAGAGTTCTTAGAATCTTGCTTCTTTGGGTCACCACCTTGGTTCTGTACCTTCTGCCTCACCCTGGTTCTGACCCATTTGTCTGCCTTCTTTCCCAATTCTTGGGGAGAGGTCAGATCAGAGTCAACCAGGTACTGATGCAACAGCTGATTATGACAGTTATTAAGAATCTGCTCCCTCATGATAAGATTGTACAATCCTGTGAAGTCACATACCTTACTGCCCATCAACCAACCTTCCAGAACCTTAGCAGAACAATCCACATAGTCCACCCAGTCTTGAGTCTGTGCTTTTTGGGTATCTCTGAACTTTAACCTGTATTGTTCAGTTGTTAGGCCAAACCCATCAATCAGAGCACTCTTCAAGACTTTGTAATTGTCAGCATCCTCTTCTCTAACAGTGAGCCCTCAAGGAACCACCCAAGGTAGTGACACAGGGGACTCACGGGGGACGCGTGCAGTGTGAGAACACAGCCGCGAGCCGCCGTTGACTTCTATGGGGAATGTCGCGGTTGGAGTTTTAAAGAAAAGGGACACTTAGAGGAGGACTTGGAGCAAACCCCTTTAGAACTAGGTTGTTCTAGAGTCTATACCCACGGGAGCACCGGAGTACTCGAGTTACCTCACCCAGGGAAGCCGGGTGCATAGGTGTCTTTCGGGGTCGGGTTTCGTCGTCGTTTTCAATGGCGATTTGCTGCAAAGTGCTGCTGGCGGCCAAGTCGAAAGTGTTCAGGTAGATCCAAAGGTGGATCGAAGATCTGAAGAACCTGAAAGCAGAGGGGACAGAGTCTGGGTCACTAGCCAGTGACCAGGAAGGCGATGAGCGGATGCCCACCGATGTCGGGTGCTTCAGGTAGGTTGACGGTCGTCTTGACTCTTCAGCCACGAGGTCCAGGAGGCGTCGACGATGACCAGGAGCTGGATTCGAGCTGTCCCACGACGTTTGTCGATTGCAGGGTGTCGGCGACCAGATTGGACCCAACAAGCCTTGGCAACGGCAAGTCTCGTGGAAATAGAAGAAGAACGGTGGCGCAGACCAGCAAGGTCTGAAGGACTCACCCAGCAAGGGTAAGTCAGGGCACATCTGGAGTAACCAGGGAAGCCCAAGAAGAAGAAGAGTTGCCTTTGGGAGGGCCCACTAGCCAACGGACTAGCGACCGTGAAGGAGCCTCGAGTGGACGCACTTAGAGCTGGCTCACAGGACACTCGTGGAGTGGAGGCCAGTGATCTTTGGTGCAGTCGGTGCTGGTGGCGGCGGCTACTCGGAGCCCAAAGCACAACTTCGTGGGAGACCAGGAAGAGGATGCACTTGCAAATGTGCTCGGTGTCCAGGGGTCACGGTTCCACGTTACCCACGACAGCTACGGGCCTCAGCTTTGCTGGGGACTCAGGGTAGCCTCGGGAAAGTCTGGAAATCTACCTCTGGTGTTGCAAAGACTTTGGCGTCCGGCGGGAGCTTCAGCGATGCAGACCGGACAATTGCTTCTTAGGTGCCTGCCAAGCAGGGGAGTCACTCCTTGACCCCAAGGGAGATTCTTCAGTCCTCTAATCTTAAAGTAGAGCGTCAAAGGTCCAGGATTCTGTATCAGAGTTTCGTCCAGGTAAATCTAAAGTCCTAAGGACTGGGGTCCCATACTTATACCAAGTTAGGGGTTGGACATACTCTGGGGACCCACCTATGGGAGGGTCAGGGCAGAGGGGTGGTTACACCCCTTTCCCTTTGTCCAGTTTTGCACCAGAGCAGGGGCTGGAAGCCCCTGAGCCGGTTTGAACTGGGGTATGCACAAGGACACCAAATGTGCCCCCAGTGCAGGTCTTCAAAGCACCAGAGAGTGCTCCCGCCCAGCCCCAATACACATTATCCTGTCTGGGGAGGTGGTTACACCTCCCTGGGACAGGAAACCTATTGTCCAGGCCTCCCCTGCCGGAGTTTCAGTCAGCAGCAGGAGGCCAGACCCGTTTCTGTGGCAGCGGCATCCATTTTGTGATGCCAGGGCTCTGGAAAGAAGTTACCGGGAATGCCGGTGGGTACATGTCTCTCCCTCTAGAAGGGTGGAATGCTACCCCAGCCGCCAGAACTGGTGGGGGGGTAGTATTCCAAGATGTTTGACACCAAACACAACATGTTTTGGTGCAGCCAGTCCAAAGTTAGCATTCTACCGCGAGGATATAATGCACTTAAGAGTATATGGTCAGGCTGCACTACAAACAGCATCAGAGAAGGGTCTCCGACTGCTGCAGAGGGGCTCTGCTCATGCAGGGGCACCCTCTCACATAAGAACCAAGCACTCTGCCTTCAGGATTGATAAGGCCTGCCATAGGAGTGACTTATAGGTTTATATGTGTGTATATGCAGTGATATAGGTAACCTATATCACAGTAAGGGGTGCATGCACCACCTCACCCAGGCTGCAGTAGCAGACCTGTGGTGTCCTTGGCTGGCCTTCCAGGGGTGGCATAATACATGCTTCAGCCCCTGGCAGGCCTCTGAGGTACCTATGCCCTGGGTACATAGTATACCATATACTAGGGACTTATAAGGGCACTCCAGATTCCAATCAGAGATGTGCCTAAGGCACATGGAAACCATTTTAGAGAGGAAGCAGCTAGGCTGGGGTTCTGATTAGCAGGGCCCCAGCCAGACTAAAGTCGAAAAACAGTGAAGCATCAGCAAAAAGTGGGGGTACCCATGTGAAGCAGATCCTACTCTCCTACACCTTTCTGCTATAAGAGAGAGTACCCTGAGTGGTCAACAATCTGCTCGAAGTAGCGCATAGCAGCTTTCGCAGGAGTCTGCGCCTAATGCCAATCCTAGCACAATAGAACCCAGAGCCTTGTCTTAGTACCACCAAGCCATTCCAGGACCTTGTCAGGAGGGAGGGACTGACGGCATGGGAATCTGCCAGAGTGGGCACCCTAGGCACATTGTTCCATATTGGCATGCTTATACCATTTGAGCAATTGCAGACTGATTGTGAATTACCGGCAGACTATTACTTGGCGCATGGCCAGTTATTAGCTGAAATGAATTGACACTGGCAGATTGTCAACACAGAGCCGGAGCAGCACCCACTGGTTCATACACTTCACACTATGGGGGATATTCACAAGGAAGTGGCGGAGAGAGGCGTTAGCCTTCTTGGCTTAACGC
Source organism: Calotriton arnoldi (assembly GCA_963921515.1). Taxonomy (NCBI): domain Eukaryota; kingdom Metazoa; phylum Chordata; class Amphibia; order Caudata; family Salamandridae; genus Calotriton; species Calotriton arnoldi. The sequence goes on along the minus strand of CAWUFW010001485.1, from coordinate 2,351,267 downwards.
CTCTCTCCGCCACTTCGGAAAAGCAAGGCTGCACCATATTCACAAGGACATGGTGCAGCCTTGCTTTTCCCCCTGCGATGGCTCTAAGTTTCACAACTTAGCGCCAACGCAGGCACCCTTGCCCCAGAGTGCAAGGGTGTCTGCAAGCAGGGAGGTTTGTTTATGTACAGGAAGGTGTCCCTTCCTGCACATAAACAAACCTAAAATGCCAGTTTGTAACTTACATGTGTGCTGCTTCATGCAGCACACATGTAAGTTACAAAACGGCATTTTTAAAAGGTTTGTTTATGTACAGGAAGGGACACCTTCCTGTACATAAACAAACCATGGCATTTTGCATTTTCCATGTGTGCTGCACAAGGCAGCACACATGGAAAATGCAAAAACGAGGAGAAATAAAGCATTTCCCTCATATTGCCAACTTAAGACCAGGGTTTTCCTGGTCTTAAGTTTAGCGTTAGTTTCTATTTACGCTGCCCTTGTGAATGGGGGCAGCGTAAATATCAATGGGTGTTGTGGTGGAACTTCCACCACAACACTCACTGCACGCCCCTTTCACGCTAAACACAGCGTGAAAGGGGTCTATTCACAAGGCAGCGTTAAGCCACGTTAAGTGGCTTAACGCTGCCTTGTGAATAAGCGAGGCTCCTATCGCACACCACAATGTCACTGAAAGTGACATTGTGGTGGCGATAGGGGCTTGTGAATATGCCCCTATAAGTGGAGGCTGCTGGCTGATCACCTGGCTCACAGGATCCCTTGCTACTTATCAGAAGGAGCTGAGAACATGAGATAGGCCAAGGATTGACACAAAAAGAATGGGATAGGATATTGAAGTATCCACGTAAACTTTCTCATAATGCCAAGTTCCAATACATTCAACATAACATTCTACATAGGGCTTGTCTCATCCCAGCAAGATAGTAGAGGGTATTTTGTGTCTGCTTCAAACTGCCCTCAGTGTCAAGCGATGGAGGCCGACGTGGCACATATGTTCTGGGACTGCCCAGTGGTGACGACACTATGGTGAGAAGTCACGGATGCACTGCCTGATATCACAGGGCACGTAGATCTATGCACCATGGAGAGTGTAGTCCTGGGCCTGTTCAATCGCAAGAAAGTAGAGAGTGCTGTCAGCCGATTCATAGATCTGGCGTTGCTCATAGTTTGCAGGTCTATTGCTATGCATTGAAAGACCAACGCATTACCGGGGTTAAAGCATTGTTGCGCAGCAACACTTAAGTGGGGTAAAACTGAGTCAGTGGCGCTTGGGCAGGAGGAGACTTGGGGGTTGCGCAGGGTCTCCATGGCTGTGGACTGGGACAATCTGCTTCATGAGCTGCAAGAGCTTAAAGAGGATCTCCCTGATTAAAGAGTAATAAAGCCTGGATACTGGCAGGTGCTGAACTATGGGAGCCGGGTGGTTTCCTTCTCCAAAAGAGGAGCCCCCAAAGGACGTTAAAATTACAGTGGGGGTGATGCTATCCAACATGCATATAACACTATCCCAACGTGCTAGAGTACGAATACAGGTGGGAGGAATATTCAAAGGGTAAACAAATGCATTGCTCCTAAAAGTTTAAGCCTGAAAATGCACATATTATGACCTGAACTTACTGTTGTTTACCTGTTTATAGTGATGGAGCAGGGGAAACAAAATATTTTTGTGTACCCCTTGGAAGTTAATGACCCCATAACGATTAATGATACTAACCGTTTGAAACGCATGAACTAATCAACAAATGCACCTTGTATTAAACATTACACGTGGGCAACTTGCTGGCATTGCAAAATCTAATTTATTTACAAATGTGAAGCAAAATAACATTAGTATTGTGATTTGCGTAGTAAATAGAGTAAAATTGCATGATTTGTGTTGCGTAGTAAAATTGCACTGTGGCAAAGAATGCAGATGGTAAGTAAAATGGCTTTAAATGTCGCTTCTGCTAGGTAATACCTAACACGGGTCTTTAGAATGGCGGGTGGTAAACAGAAAGGCTTATTTACCATGTTTAATTTTTGTTGTGTTTGTTCTTATATTAGTTTCGTTCAAGCCTGCTAGGCCGTGCTTCGAAAATGGCTAATGGAAAAGGACGAGATTGCGTGCGCTGAATAAAATGGCCCCCACGCATGAGCAGAGTGAATGCTCCAGTCACGTGTATGCGGCCTGTGCCCGGAGTGAGAGATGTCGAGGCCAGTCTGACCTGCAACAAGGATCGTGCCAAGAGTTCAGCATATATGCATGGGAACGGATGCGAGAATCGAGCGACAAAGGATGAACTAATATGTGACCATCGGAGTTTGTTACAAAATACATTAACAAATTGAATTACCTTTGGACATTGTTGATCATGAGAATTAATGTATGCGTTATTGTCCCCAAACCGGTTCGAACAAGGAGGGCGATGAGGTGACCATCACCACCCCTCCAATGGACCAATTACCGTGATTTCTGCCCCCAAAGATTGCAACTTTAAGTGTAGCAAGTCGGAGAATAGGGTATAAGAGAGTCTGCTCTTACGTTGTGTTTTGTTCGCTTCTTCTATCCTGATGCTGCGAGAGACTCTGTCATTCTTGACTTCGGACTTTGACTGGGGAAGGAACGATACCGTTGCGGGAGTTGCCCGGGAGGAGATTGCGTCCGAGGAGGTTAGCGGGACAGTCAGTCAGTTGTGGGAGTCCCATCCTGTGACCTGCGGTTCATCTTTTCTTTCCTGGTGAACCATTCTTGTCATCGCCCAAGGGTAATGAGTATTTTCCGTTTCTATTCTCAAAATTTCACTTAATTGCTTATTGATATTTTTAAATGTATTTGCCTAATAAAGAACTTTACTTATTTGCTCAAAGAAGTTAGATAAAATTATATGCTAACTCTAAATGAGTCTGTGGTTCTTTAAAATAAAATTGTGATTAATAAATGTTAAAGGTTTTAATTGTGATTGAGCTGGACTTAATCGCCATCAACTGATTCTACTAGTTGGTCCATCGACCGAATAGCGGAGTACCTTGATGTTTAAGAACCGACAGGATCCTAAGTTAATGTATATAATGTATAGGTTATAATTCTGTCATTTTAATAAGGTATCCCGTTTGTCCAGCAGCTCATTTTCCTTAGCGTTTGATCCAGAAAATTGAGTGAATGTATGTATGCGGTGTTATGGGCCCCACCGACATAGGTTTTATATGATTCAGGTTGAGTAGGTGTTTTCTGGGTTAGTGTCATAAGGAAACATTTATTTTAGCCGCGCTGGATCAGATTTCTTGGTAGCAGAGTTATGGTTTCTATAGATTAGTTTGGTGATTATTGATTATTGATTTTTTCATGTCTAACACTCTATGTTGAGTTTGTATTACGTTATGTGTAGTCAGAATTTTGAAGCTTCCGGGAAGTAGGAAGTGGACACGTGTGGCAAGAGAAGTCACATGGAATTGTACATTGTCTGATTTCAAATTTGGTGATAACACAAGACTGTGTTATGTTAGGGAAATTTTGCGTATGAATTACATTTGAGTGAAATAGCAACAGGTTTTCTTGTGAAACTTTGGCCTTAATTCTCAGGAGCAGTGTAGTCTCCACATGTGTTTTATCCCCAGAGAAACGGGTAAGAAGGGTAAGGTAGAGAGAAGTGCTACACTTATCAAACGAAACAGTATTCTTGTAAGTTGGAATAAACTGAGGGGCATATTAGCAAGACCGGCGATAAAATTATCGCCGTTTTAGCGGCAGGAAACTGCCGCTAAGGGGCGATAATGGGCTTGCTAATATGCAAGATAGAATTCCAATAGAAGCCCAGGTTAGATGTCCTGCACATCTAACCTGGGCTCTATTGAATTCTATAACGCATATTAGCAAGTCCATTATCGCCGCTTTTAGCGGCAGTTTACTGCCGCTAAAACGGCGATAATTTTATCGCCGGTCTTGCTAATATGCCCCTATATCTTTTGTTTAGAGAAACGGACAATGGTAATGTGTTTTACGTTGTAACTAATCGATTTAGTTGAAAAGAAAAGTTAAGAAAAGTGCCGATAATTTTTGTAAAGGAAGGGTCAGTAGAAGCAGGAGTAGAACTGACGTCAACAAGAACCGTGCTGGTATTGGCCAGTTGTGGAAGAACGAAGGGTTTTCTGATTGGTGCGTTAGTGTGAGACTCGCTGGAATAGGTTAGTGTGAGAGTGACGTAGAGCTTTCTGATTGGTGCGTTGGTGTGAGACGCACTGGGATAGGTCAGAATAGCCGAGCGGTAGAAAGAACCGATTGGTGAAGAATTGTATGAATTAGCTTCGGCAAAACAACAGTGAAATATGGCTTATTACAATGAACGTGATAGAGAGAAACCGTCATGGTTTGCGAAGCTTAAAAATCTTTTTAAGAAAGATAAAAAGGTTGTGACTAGGGAAGGAGAAGTACTTCCTCCACCGAAAACACCAGCATCTTATATGATGGTGAAATATGGCTATCATACTTGCATTTGGTTGGAAAATTGGGCAAAATATACCAAAGACGATGGAGTATTGGCATTTCCGGAAAATGGTTCGTTTAGCACAGCTGTACTTCGAAATTTGAGAGAAAAAATGATGAGACTTGAACCGAGACCTAGACCGACACAGTTTGAAGCCTTAAGTGAATGGGAAGATGAGATGTATGAAAGGGAAAGACACAGAGGTGCAAAGTATTATAGTTTTGTTCATAGAAGAGTATGGGGTTTGAGTCATGAAGACAGGATGAGACGATGGCGGTATGCTAACATGACGGATGGTATGTTTCCTGCCAGAACAGTTAAAGAATTTGCAGGGGAAAAGTGTACGGAGAAAAAGAAGCATGCAGTACCAGAGAGATATGGGTATGGAGTTAGTGACACAGAGGATGAGTTGCTGGAGGACATTTTTAATAAAGGACCCCCTCCATATCAACAGGATTCTGTGGTGATGACACCAAACGCACCGCAAATGGAAACTGTAATAAATCAAAGCCCTGAACAATTTTCTGAAATAAATAGTCCAATTAATAAACTAGAAACACCACAGACTGTGAAACATGATAATAATAATACAGCAGAACTAGCCAGAACCACAAGAGAGTTGACTGAAAAGATAAGAGAACTGACAAAGAATATGGAAGCTGTGACTGTGCCAGTAACTATAGGGCCAGTAATCCCAGTATTTGAAAATCAAAAGATAGATGAACATTCCTTAATGATTCCATTAAATTCTAGTATGCAAAAAGTAAGAGAAGGGATAATTCCAGAAAAAAGAAAGACAAAAGATTCTGTAGGTCCATTTAGGTCAAGTCCACCTGTAAATTTGACAATAAATGAGAGTCCGATAACTAAGATTCCTATGGGAGCCGAGTCAGCAACTGAAACCCCGGAGAAAAGTGTAAACAGGGTAGAATTAACTAAAACCCCTGTGGGTCCGACTGCAGAGGAATTAAATGATTGGGTGAGGAGCTTGCAGAAAAAAGATGCCGAACCACAACCTTTGGATGTGGTCAGATTAAAGACAGATATGGAGGAATTGATTCTAGGGACTATTGGTACAGATCGATTGAAGTCCTATCAAGATGATGAATTAATGTTTATGTGTAAAAGCATCACTTGGAGAGCTAGGAACTTGCATGAAAAATTGGAAGAAACAGCGAACGAACTAGGAGCAGATTTTGCAAAAATTAGGGGATTGCAGAAACCGTACAGGGTAGATTTTAGTGAAAAGGACATAGAAAATCTGAATACTTCAGGACGACTAACACAGATAAAAGAACTAATTGTTTTACTGAGAAAATGGGGAGATGTAGACAAGTGGAGAAGTAGTTGGATAAGGAGAAAAGAGGAAACAACTGATAAAGCATCATTGGCTTTTCCAGTAAAAGAAAAAGAACTAACGGTAATAGAATGTCCAATGAGAGAAATTCCAAGAGGAGGTTATGTACACGTCCCATGGTCCAGACAAGATATATTGTCATTTACAAATGATTTTCCAAGATTGAGAGAAAAGCCTGTAGAATGGTATAGACAGGTAGAAAGGTTTGTAAAGGTTTCAAAAGTATTGTGGGAAGATCTGGATGGATTGTTTGAGATTGTTGTTCCTGCGGATTTATGGACAGAGTGTAAAATTACAATTGACTGGCCGAAGGAAGAATATCCTAGAGATGCAAAAACAGGAGCCCCAGGTTCAGAAGTAATGAGAAAATATGAACAGGCAATCACATTCCTGAAAAATAAGATTCCACCAAAAGAAACGGACTGGGTAAAGATTGATAGAACAACTCAGGAGAATAAGGAGTCTGTACATGCTTATTATGAAAGGTTGCTCTTGGTTTTTAAACAGTATAGTGGATACGAGAATTTGAGTGAAAAAGACATGAGTCATTTTGTGTATCGATTTGTGTATGGTTTGAAACCTGAGATAAGTGAAATGATTAAGCAGCATATGTTATGTTGGCAGGCTAGCACCGTAGATGAGGTACTACGGTATGCAAAATATTGCAGTGATGATATTGAGGCCAGACAGCGTAAACTCAAGGAAAAGGCAATGTGGGCACAAGTAAAGGTTGCAGAACAGCAAGAAGCTCAGATGAATAACCAGTCTAGTGGCGCAGGGCAGACCAAGTTCAGACCTAATATTGGTAAGGGAAAAGGTCAGATGAGTACGGAAGAAGCCAAAAAGAAATGGCCATGTCATAATTGCGGAAAATTAGGGCACTGGAGAAACGAGTGTAAATTACCTCCGAGAGTTAATACCGAGAATCAACCATTAAATCCACAGGTGCAGAATGAGGTGAGTTACCAACAGCCGCAACAGCCGCAGGTAGTTACTCAACAGTGTCAGGTGCCGCAACCACCTCTTCCAAAGAGTGTGAATCCTCAAAGATACAGTACAGAGGCAGGATTCTACGGAGGAGAGCAGGTAACAAAATTGCCGCGCGCAGCTGCTGTTTCACAATATTGGTTACGGCAAGATGGAGATGAATCGGATGAAAGCTTATGACGGTGCCTAATAGACGAAGAGGAGTGCGTGCTTGGCGCAACTCTAGAGGTAGATCAGTCAGGTCCATTTGTGGATGGAAAAGTGAATGGTGTAAATGTTACATTCCTTGTGGACACTGGTGCTACCCGTTCTACTGTTAGATCAGTGGAAATTCCAAATCTTCCTCTCTCAGGAGAATACATCCAAGTTGTAGGTGTTTCAAACAGGCAAATTAAAACCCCTCTTACAAAACCAGTAGAGGTGGAAATTGGTCCATTCAAGGATATGCACCGCTTTGTGGTGTGTGATTGTAGTCCTGTAAATTTATTAGGACGCGATCTGCTTTGTAAAATGAATTGTACCATCTACTGTACTCCAGATGGTATTGCTTTCCAGACACCAGATGATGATGTTCTGTATAAAATGACAATGGCAGAACTAGAACCAGGAATGTATGATATGTTTCCTGTGTTCGATGCAGAGAAAATCCCTACTGAATTGAAAGAAATAGTCAGGTCTGATGTATGGGATTTCACAGGTGAAGATATTGGACTAATGAGAGAAGTTGATCCTATAAAAATTACTGTAAAAGAAGGAACGAATTACCCAAACAACCCACAGTACAAACTGACGCCAGAAATTATTGAAGGAATAACACCTGTAATTAATAAGATGATTGAACAAGGAATTTTGAGAGAAATAATGAGCAGTCCATGTAATTCTCCTATAATGGGATTGAAAAAGCCAAATGGAACATATAGAATAGTACAGGATTTGAGAAAAGTGAACAAAATTGTTATTCCTTGCTGAACAATTGTGCCAAACCCTGCTGTAATACTGTATCAAATCCCTCATGATGCAGAATGGTACACAGTTATTGATTTGTGCCATGCATTTTTCTCTATTCCATTGCACCCTGCCAGCCAGCCATTATTTGCGTTTCGGATGGGAGAACGTATTTTGGCATGGTGTCGAATTCCTCAAGGGTATTCTGAAAGTCCTTCTATTTTTAATCAAATTCTGAAGAAATCCTTAGAAAATTTGAAAATGCCTGAAAAATCTGTGATGGTCCAATATATCGATGACCTATTGGTGGCATCAAAGACCAGAGAAGCATGTGTTACGAACACAATTGCTTTACTGAATCATTTGGCAGAAGGAGGACACAAGGTGTCCCCATCAAAACTGCAATTCTGTCAACAGGAAGTACAGTACTTAGGTCATAAGATTGAGAAAGGGATAAGAAAAGTGACAAAAGAAAGAATAAGGATTATTAAAGGAATGAGAGCCCCAATGACACAAAGAGAGGTGAGAATGTTCCTTGGAATAGTTGGTTATTGCCGACAGTGGATAAGTGGATTTTCATTGATTGCAAAACCTTTACAGCGATTGACAAATAGTGATGTCAAAGATCCGATTGCGCTGGATGAGGAGGAAATGAAGGCTTTTGAGGAACTGAGAACAAGTTTGTGTGAAGCAGCAGCATTGGGAATGCCTGATTATGAGAAAGAATTTGAGCTGTATTGTAGTGAGAGAGACGGATGTGCACTTTCAGTATTAGTGCAGAGGCATGGAAGAATGAGACGACCAATAGCTTATTTTTCTGCTGTTTTAGATCCAGTAGCAAAAGCGTTGCCTGGATGTCTGAAAGCAGTAGCTGCTACTTGTGTGAGTCTGGAACAGAGTGAAGGAATTGTGATGGGATATCCTTTGCGAGTATATTTCTCACATTCAGTTGAAATCCTTCTGACCAGAACAAAAATACAATTCATGACACATAGTCGGCTGACTAGGTATGAAAAAGTGATCTTGGGTGCAGACAATGTAACAATTGTAAGATGCACGAGTGTGAATCCTTCCACCTTACTGCCAGATGCAGTAAATGCAGAGGTCAAAGATGAGATTGATCATAACTGTTTGGATGTGCTTGAATTTTGCACAAAGCCCCGTCCTGACATCAGAGATGAACCTCTGAAAGAGTCAGATTATGTGATGTTTGTGGATGGATCATGCCTGAAGACAAATGAAGGAGTTTTAAGTGCTGCGTATGCTGTATGTACGGTGGCAACCATAATGGAAGCATCTTGTTTGAGATGAATACGTTCAGCCCAAGTTGCTGAGCTGATTGCTCTGATTCAAGCTTGCAAACTGGGAAGGAATTTCCAAATTACTGTGATCACGGATAGCCAGTATGGCTCCGGAGTGGTCCATGACTTCGGACAGATCTGGTCCAAGAGGGGATTCCTGACTTCCTCAGTGTCTCCTATTAGGAATGGTGAGTTTGTGAAGAAGTTGCTTGAGGCAATACAGCTGCCTAAACAGATTGCGGTGGTAAAATGCACTGCTCACAAAAATGGAACTGATTACATTGCAGTAGGTAACAATTTTGCTGATGAATTACCTCAATATTGTGCCAGAAATATGACCTCAATAAATCGGAGAAGGGAAAAAGAAATTGTTTCATGTCCCTTGCTGTTTACTAACCCAGTTGAAACATGGGAAGAGGTGAAACAATTGCAGGAAGAGGCAGGTGATGAGGAAAAAGACGTTTGGATAAAATCAGGTTGCAGACGGAGAGAGGAAGATGAAGTGTGGGTTTACAGGGATGAAAGACCAGTTATGCCTGATAGCATGATCTCTAACATGGCACGGATGTACCATGGACAGGCACACATAGGTAGGGATGCCATGATCAGACTTTTCAAACAGACCTGGTACAACCCAAAGTTTAGGGCTATAGCTGAAAGCCTTTGCCAAAGATGCCTTATATGCCAACAGATAAATCCTGGAAGGAAGACAGTAGTGAGTTTGGGAACAATAGGACGTGAAGGAGGTCCTTTTACCAGAATGCAATTGGATTTTATTGAAATGCCCCCAGTAACAGATTGAGGTATGTCCTGGTGGTCGTCTGTTTGTTTTCTCGTTGGGTGGAGGCCTATCCGACAAGGAGGAATGATGGAGTTACTGTAGCTAAGCTCCTACTGAGAGAATTCATTCCTAGATATGGCTTTCCAGTAACGATAGAAACAGATAGAGGAACGCATTTCCAGAATGAAATTATCCAACTAACATGTGAAGCACTAGACATTCAACAAAAGCTGCATTGTGCCTACAGACCAGAGGCTTCTGGAGTGGTAGAGCAAGTAAATGGCACAATAAAGAATAGGTTAGAGAAAATGTGTCAAGCCACAGGACTCAAATGGCCAGATGCCTTACCCCTGGTGCTGATGAGCATAAGAAGCATACCTGACAGAAAAACAGGTCTGAGTCCTCATGAAATAATAATGGGACGAGCAATGAGACAAGCATACGTACCTGTCAACAAATTGCTGACTATAACTGATGATCTCATACTGGACTATTGCAAAGGATTGGCTGATGTGGTGCATTCTGTGTTTCATCAGGTTGGGCCGGATGCGACCACTCTTGAGAGAAAACCAGCTCATGATCTGAGTCCAGGAGACTGGATCCTCATAAAAGTCCACAGAAGAAGAAATTGCTTGGTTCCATGCTGGGACAAGCCACGTCAAGTGATTCTGGTGACAACAACTGCAGTAAAGTGTGCAGGTGTGAAAAATTGGATTCATGCCAGCCATACTATCAGAGTTCCAGATCCTGAAGCTCGACCTGTAAGTCGACATCTGGAAATATCAGATACCAGTTCGGCATCTTAAGCAGAAACTGAAACAATCAGAGTTCCAGATCCTGAAGATCGACCTGTAAGTCGACATTTGGAAATATCAGATACCAGTTCGGCATCTGAAGTAGACCAACCTGAATCCAGTAAAAGATAAACAGAAGAATCCGAAAAACAAAGAACTGATATTGAAACAGGAGAAACTGAACCAATAAACAGTGACGGTGAACAGCCAAGTACAAGCTTTGGGGAAATTCCTCCAGAAATTATAGAAATAACTCAAGAAAATTCAGATTCAGACAGAGAGATTGAGGAAATTGTGGAAGAAACACGAGGAGAATTAGACTCAGAATTACAAGCAGAAGAAACCCAAGGAGATTCGAATTCAGACAAAGAGACAGAGATCATAAAGTTCAAAGTTAAAGAAAGTGAAGTGAGATCTGAGACAGAATCTGAAGAAAGTGAAGAAGAAATAAGACAAAGAATAGAACCAAGAAAGAGAACTTGGAGAGCGGAACGAGGAGAAAAGGAAAACGAACTGAAAAGGCCAAGAAAAGGAGACAATTGGCCCAACGAAATTAAAAGACTGAGATATAAGCTAATAAGAAGAACAAAGACAGTGCAGAACAAGTAAATGAAATAACAAGTCAGAAAAGACAAAGAGAAACAAATAAAAGACGGTTGCAGAGACCCAAAAGAGTGAAAAGACCTAACCTGAAATACAAGTCACCTGAATGGGTATACATAGCACTGCCTGACATTGAAGAAGTGGATAGCAGTCACGAAAACCCAGACAAAGACTGTGAACAAGTGGGTGAGAGTGAACTGCGCCCATCCTGAAGAGGAGAAAAGAAAACCGGACTAGACACACAAACTGATAAAGTCAAAGAAAATTTCTGAAAGACCAAAAAGTGCGCCAAAAGCAATTGGTTCCAGTCAACAATAAAAGAAAGGGTAAAACGGCAAAAAGGTCATTCTGAGGTGTGGAAACACATTTTCTGTACATATATTTAGATTATATTTCAACATGGTAGACACTGAGAATAGAAGATCTAGATGTGAGTTTTTCCGTAGATGGTGTAAAATGTGTTTCTATTGTACAGGTTTACTAATGCTTATTTGGTTCATTTTAGCAATAATAATTCCACTTAGATTAGTTGGAGAAAATGCATCTGCAATCATGAATGACACTAATAGTGACAAGAAATCTAACATAAAGAACACTGCAACACTGATAGATAGTACTGAATTTCATAGGGATAAGTCAATAACTGATTTCTCCAAGAATGTCTTCACAAAACTTTTGTATGAATATGTAGAGACAATGGATGTTAGAGATTGTTATGTATGTATGCAGTTACTCATGCGTCTGTAACAGAAGGTGTGACGTATCATCACCTTCCTTTGACGTATGGAATAACCTGTAGTGTTTTAGCTAGCTTATTTTACAAAACAGGTAAATTAGAGTATTACTACACTGAGACAGATGCTGTTTTTGCTCAAATTCCCGTAGTCCCTGAACGAAATAAGGTGAAACTTGCAAAGATTTTTGGAGAATTTTTCTTAGAAACGAAAGAATTAACATTAGATTATGCATTTAGACATAACCTTACTTGTAGGTTAAGAAAGGAAGAAAATGTTTTTTTAGACATGGTAGAAGACAGAAGGGTTAATTTTCAAAGAAAAGCAACGGGAGAAAAGACAAAAACCCCACCTTGGGCGTTTGAAGAGGGAAGTTATGACAAGAGCGAAACGAATGCAGCCATGGTTTTAGTTTGGCCCCAACAGGGAAAATTGTGTATTAGTAGAGATAACACTATGTATGATAACTATTTCGTGGGTTCTAGTGAGTGCCGAGATACATACAAAATTTTAGGGGGATGGGGATTCAAAGGAGGAAAAGATCCAATATTCCCAGGAATCTATTATATTTGCGGAAACCGAGCCTATTATAGGTTGCCGGACCATTGGTATGGAACATGCTATCTAGACCTGGTCTTTCCAAAGATTTTTCACGTGGAGAGAGGAACAAAAGGAATTCACGAGATAGGTAAACCATTAACCCGTAGGAGAAGGGAAAGCTTCTCAGAGATAATAGGTGACATTTTTGGGGCATTGATACCAGCAGTGGGTGTATCTTTGAATGCATACAAGATTTGGAAATTGTCTACAGTAGTAGATCGTTTATCAACGAATACTGCTGGAGGGTTCTTGATGATAAATACCGAAATGGTTGCCATGAGAGCTATGGTAATGCAAAATCGACTTGCCCTTGACATTCTTTTGGCGAAAGAGGGTGGAGTCTGTGGAATGCTGAAGGTACAACATTGTTGCACTTACATTCCAGACAAAAGTCAGAATATACAGAAGTATATAAAGAACATTACTGATTTGCATAAAGAAATTGCCCCACTGGAGTTTGAAGGTATTTGGGAGAAACTTGGTAAGGGTTTTTACTCAATAAAGAAATGGTTCACCGAAATAGGTAGTTCTCTAATTGGGAAAATACTAATTCCAGTGACCTTAGTATTAGTGATAATATTAATATTGAGTTTAGCATCTGTGTGAATTACAAAGAGGAAAAGACAAAATAAAGCAAAAAGAGAAAATGAGAAAAATAAGGAAAAAGAAACAAGAGAACGGGAGATGGGAGAGATCGAATTGGAAGAGTTTAAAGAGAACATGTACAAAAGGTTTAAAAGACAAGATGAAAAGAACACAATTGTCTAAAATAGCAAATGCAAGTGGACAAGAAACATATTTCTGATACATTTTGTAGGGATAGGTTTTAGTGGTGATGTTAAAAATCACCAAAGGGGGAATTGATGGAGCAGGGGAAACAAAATATTTTTGTGTACCCCTTGGAAGTTAATGACCCCATAACGATTAATGATACTAACCATTTGAAACGCAAGAACTAATCAACAAATGCACCTTTTATTAAACATTACACGTGGGCAACTTGCTGGCATTGCAAAATCTAATTTATTTACAAATGTGAAGCAAAATAACATTAGTATTGTGATTTGCGTAGTAAATAGAGTAAAATTGCATGATTTGTGTTGCGTAGTAAAATTGCACCGTGGCAAAGAATGCAGATGGTAAGTAAAATGGCTTTAAATGTCGCTTCTGCTAGGTAATACCTAACACGGGTCTTTAGAATGGCGGGTGGTAAACAGAAAGGCTTATTTTCCATGTTTAATTTTTGTTGTGTTTGTTCTTATATTAGTTTCGTTCGGGCCTGCTAGGCCGTGCTTCGAAAATGGCCGCTGGAAAAGGACGAGATTGCGTGTGCTGAATAAAATGGCCCCCGCGCATGAGCAGAGTGAATGCTACAGTCACGTGTATGCAGCCTGTGCCCGGAGTGAGAGATGTCAAGGCCAGTCTGACCTGCAACAAGGATCGTGCCAAGAGTTCAGCACATATGCATGGGAACGGATGCGAGAATCGAGCGACAAAGGATGAACTAATATGTGACCATCGGAGTTTGTTACAAAATACATTAACAAATTGAATTACCTTTGGAAATTGTTGATCATGAGAATCAATGTATGCGTTATTGTCCTCAAACCGGTTCGAACAAGGAGGGCGATGAGGTGACCATCACCACCCCTCCAATGGACCAATTACCGTGATTTCTGCCCCCAAAGATTGCAACTTTAGGTGTAGCAAGTCGGAGAATAGGGTATAAGAGAGTCTGCTCTTACGTTGTGTTTTGTTAGCTTCTTCTATCCTGATGCTGCGAGAGACTCTGTCATTCTGGACTTCGGACTTTGACTGGGGAAGGAACGAGACCGTTGCGGGAGTTGCCCGGGAGGAGATTGCGTCCGAGGAGGTTAGCGGGACAGTCAGTCAGTTGTGGGAGTCCCATCCTGTGACCTGCGGTTCATCTTTTCTTTCCTGGTGAACCATTCTTGTCATCGCCCTATGGCCAAGGGTAATGAGTATTTTCCGTTTCTATTCTCAAAATTTCACTTAATTGCTTATTGATATTTTTAAATGTATTTGCCTAATAAAGAACTTTACTTATTTGCTCAAAGAATTTAGATAAAATTATATGCTAACTCTAAATGAGTCTGTGGTTCTTTAAAATAAAATTGTGATTAATAAATGTTAAAGGTTTTAATTGTGATTGAGCTGGACTTAATCGCCATCAACTGATTCTACTAGTTGGTCCATCGACCGAATAGCGGAGTACCTTGATGTTTAAGAACCGACAGGATCCTAAGTTAATGTATATAATGTATAGGTTATAATTCTGTCGTTTTAATAAGGTATCATGTTTGTCCAGCAGCTCATTTTCCTTAGCGCTTGATCCAGAAAATTGAGTGAATGTATGTATGCGGTGTTATGGGCCCCACCGACATAGGTTTTATATGATTCAGGTTGAGTAGGTGTTTTCTGGGTTAGTGCCATAAGGAACAATTTATTTTAGCCGCGCTGGATCAATAGTTTGGGGCTATGTACTCCTGTCAGACTAGACATATTGTCATGCATGAGCAGGGACCCTGGCGGGGTTACTAACTATGGATATGTAAGACAGATCCTCAGGCTTGTAACTTGCTTATGTGATATTATAATGAACATCAATAAAAATTGGCTAAAACAAAAGAATACTCACTATAAGCGTATCTGCCCCCACAATATTATTATAAACTTATTTGAACAGTTAAATAAAAGCATAACAATAACTTTAAATGTTTACTACTAAATATTACATTTCTGTAGCAATTAATGAATCTCAGCTCAGATCCCCTGGTCACTAATTGTACGGAAGACAGATTGCTAACAGCAAGAGTTTTTATTCAGAAGTTTGTTCATTGCTCTACTGAAAGTGTTTATGTTACAAAATAAAAAAAATAAAAACTTCATGGCCCTTGTCCCAGTGGAAGAAAATAGAAGCCAAACAGAAGTCATCCGGAACTTGTTTACCTACTGTTCTTGGCCCTTCTATTACAGCTTCTGATTCAGGAGTAGCAAGGGCAGTGCCATACGTTGCAAGGTGCTAACCACGGGTAGGACATGATGACAGCCATGGGGTGTAACTTTGGAAATCCATCTTGTCTGCCTTTAATATCCTAGTTATCCTTTTTGGGCATGCCTTTCTGTGCATGCCTTACCCACCAAAGCTAGACTTATTGGATTTTGCAAATGCTTGTTTAGCTCTGTATGCTTAGCACTTACATTATCGTTACTTTCATCTTCATCTGAGTTTCTCAGATGTGGTTTTTGTATGTTTTTTATATCTAAGTGCCTTCAAAAGTCCTCACTTTATGCGCAATGACATCTACGGAGTCACAGCACATAGAGCAGAATCTTAACGTTAGACTAGATGTAATAATCATTGTACAATGTGTGAATTGTAGGTACTGCATAGGGTGAGAACAGTGCCGAAGACTTTCGAATGTGCAACAGGATGGAATTCTATAGGCAAGAGGTGAGGGTGTAGAACTGTGCCCTTTATCTCTGCCAGAAAATGGGACCTAGGAGACTGCACAGTGAGAAGAGCCCTGCAGCACAAAGCGGTCAAAGGCTGGTGACCTTGAATTCCTTACTCCAAAATATAATGGCACCTGACACATACCTGCAAAATCAAACTCCTCACAAACAGCAATAAATGCTCCAGAGCAATGTAAGGGACATATTTATGAAGCTTTCACGCAGCGCAGTGCAGCATGGCACCTTGCTGCACTGCATGAAAGGGAAAGGGCAGGAATGTTACGTATTTAACATAATACAACGCTTCCTGTCCTTTCCTTGTGCTGGTGCCCTTTTGGCTGCCTAGCGCCAACGCAGTCACCCATGCGCCATGGTGCAAGGGTGCCTGCATTGCAGACAGGATTGTTTTTGTGCAGGAAGGGACACCTTCCTGCACAAAATCAAACCCTCTGAGGCTTTTCCCTATTCTGCAGCACAATAGAAAGAAGAAAAACGAGGAGAAATAAAGACGCTTCTCCTCGTTCTGCCTCCCCCAGGTAGGCATAGCATTTTGACACAATCCCTGGTTTACCAGTGTTGGGAAATCTGGGAATTTCACCAAAATCCATGGGTGGATGCGTGGTAACATTCACCCTCCACCCTTGGAACGCCTCCCTGTTAGTCCATGTAAATGTTCGGATAAGTGGTAGGTAATCAAATGTAGTGTTATGGGGACTTCAGAGTAGGTTCGCCCTAAACAATATTGCAAAGCACCACAGGAAGTTTTTCAAAATGTAAATATTTCACATTAATACAAAATATGTGATACCTGGTAACAGCGTGATACTAATCCACATGTACACATTTACCCACTGCCGCCAGAGTCTGGCGTTGCAGCTGCTGTGGCCCAGCATTCATTCTTAAGCTCTGACTGAAATATAGTAAAACCCACCAGGACAGACTGTATCATTTATTGGATTTTCATGTGTATGCAATTTCACAAAGTTCAATTGAAATATATAGCTTGCTGCAGCCCTCAGCCTCTTTATTTCAACTATCAGTTTACCTCGGACAGGCTGCAGCGTTGCTGACACTTGCAAAGCCAAAAGGCTAAAAGAGATCTTCGAGGTCCTTATTTATTCACAGGTCAAAGCTGCAGCGATTGGGATCCGACGCCATCCTTGA
Organism: Calotriton arnoldi; assembly: GCA_963921515.1. Taxonomy (NCBI): domain Eukaryota; kingdom Metazoa; phylum Chordata; class Amphibia; order Caudata; family Salamandridae; genus Calotriton; species Calotriton arnoldi. Next base: position 2,334,064 of record CAWUFW010001485.1, on the reverse strand, counting down.
CAAGAAGGTTCAAACCAGCTTTGCACTCCATCACGCGAGGAATTGCAGCAAGTAAGCCTGACTCTGTACAGTACAATCGGGAGGAAGGTACTTCTACTGACACATTGGATACAGTGCAATTTTTCTAATATATAAACCAAGCAATTGCATGACTGGATTATAGCATCTCAACCAGCCTTAAATGCAGCTGTACAACAAGCAGCCCACTGGATAAATCCAGAAAGCTTGAATGGTCATTCAGTGGAGCTACAGAAAACTGCAGGGATTTCCAGAAGCATGTGGCGAGGATCTGCCGAGGTTCAGTCTACCTGTGATGTAACTGCCATAGTACTAGCACCAAGTGCTCAGACAAGCCATTACACAAAGAGCAAAGAATATTGATAGAGCATAAATCTTAAAAACATATACATGTTCAAGAGAAATGAAAACACGAATTTGTAAATTACATGTTGCACACATTAGATAGAAAACATCATGGAAAATAAAGTTTAGTACATACTAAAGCAGAAGCAACATAACAGTGGACTTTAAAACATAAGAGACAAGTAAACATGCAAATGTATACATTTACAGATGTAGAAGAGAAAACATGGCCTAGTGACATTGAAAAGTGCTATGGGGCAATAACGTGAGGTAGAAAATGTGGTGGTATTGGTACTAAACAATGTGCTACAAGTCTGAAATTTTAGAGAATAATATTAGAAGTGATATAGTTTATGAAAATATGAAAATATTTTCATATATTGAAAATAGTATAACGTGAAGAATTGTAGAATTGATAAAATTTGCAGAACTATGGCATACTTAAGCATACGTAGTGCATTATGATGATAATACATGAATACTAATGATGATTTGTGAAGTTATTATGAAGTTATTATGAGTTTATATCATTTTAGAGATACTTGCAAATGCATTAGGTGAAATCAGGGCACTGACCTGTGGAGGAGGGCACTGACCTCAGGGTGGGGCACTGTGTTTAGCAATATCTTATGATTGGAGAGATGAGGGGCACTTTTGCTTGGTGTTAGTGAGAGAATTCGAGGAGGTGGTCATGGGGAGTGGGGGGCGCCAAAAGTGATTGTTGCACTGGGCGCCAGCAGTGCTAACGCCGGCCCGGGGTGAAATGAATGCAAAGTCAAGTTAAAGGTTTCATGTTAGTACAGAACTAGTTTAACCTCTTCTCTAGATTTTTAAAAATGGCTTAGTGACTATGAATATTGTTGCTCTTAGATTAACAAATGCACATTCTTTGATCTATGCATCATTCTATTCCCATGGGAATGGATGGGCCATGAACTGCACCTTAGCTATCCTACGTATTTGCAATTATGTTTCTTTTGACAGCTGATGTGGACTTATGAATCTTTTCGTTCTCATGGTGCACATGGGAACATTTATCAATGTTTCTGTTCTTTGGACGACATATTTGTGCATCATGAACTGACTATGGTCTTTCGATGGTGGTGTGAAACCACCTGACTTGAACGTTTCACTCAGAACATATAAGAGAAGAAACCCCGGAAGAAGGGGCAGCACTTATTTGATTTTGCTTTCATCGCACTCAATGATTTTTGTTGGGAGCACACATTTTACTTTGTCTTTGAAGCACTTATGCTTCCCTTGCTGAATAATATCTGAGGATTCCTTTTTAGGTTGAGCGTAAGCGTACGACCTCTTGTATACTTTAGTATACTTCTCTTGTGGGCTTAAAGCCATCTGATTTGTTTGTTGCAGCGCCCTTTAAAAATCCTTGCTTGCTAGTGGTCAGTCCTGCCTCTTTGTCCCGCCTTTTCCCTTTCGTTCTTCCCAGCAGCAAGGACTAACTACAGTATCTTTTTGCTTTCTCGTGTTTACCTGTTTCCCTAGGGACTTTTTTTTCCTTGGTTTCCTGCTCATTTTGGGCAAAGGTTCCCTTTACTTTTGCAGAGCATTCTTTCTCTGAGCTTAGCTTCGCTGCAACGCTGTTTCTGTGAGCAGGGCTGCAAATCATGCTGTCTGTCACATTTACACCGCCCTTGCTTCACTTGTGTTTTTATTTTTATTTCTCCCTGAGGCCCACTGCTGTGCTCGGTTCCTCTCGTGCTGCTGGCCTCGTCCCCCATACCTTCCTGGCTCATTCACTTCCTTACAATCTGCTGCTGTGCTGAAGGTCCCCACACACTCTGCCGAGTTTTTTGTTTCTTGTTCGTAAACTTGCTCGGTGATTAGTGAGCGCCAATGGTGTTACCAGCCAGCCACTGAAGAATAATGGTGGAGGTCTTGGACTATCAAATTCTGCAAAGTGAGAGTCCCTGGAGAGCAATAAGTGCTGAGGAGCCCTGTAGTGGCGTACTTGGTGGAGAGCACATAGAGCGAACAGGACGGCTTTTGTTGCAGGGAAACACCCAGGACAGCAGTCAGTCAGCTGTGAGTCCTTGCAGAACATGGGCCAGTCCGGGATTCACCATCAGTGTGATGTTGGTGCTTACGTGTGAATGCATGTCCGCCTGGACTACAGTGCAGGTGAAATGTGGGTATGCCTGCGGGTATAAAGGTGTTGTGTCTCACCCTGGTGGAAATGATGCCGAGGGGGAGCTCTGCTACACTACCGGACAAAGAGCCAGCTCGCAGGGTTCTTCACAGCAGCGACAGGGGTGTTAAAATATCCACAAAGCTAATATGGTGAGATATGAGCATAGATAATTAAACAAGAGACATTCTTCGTGTTCACTGCGCTGAGTTCGTCAATGAATGAATTTAGGTGAAACTCCGAGATCAGGCGCTGAAAACGCTCATTGTCTGCATGTTGCAAAGTCATCCTGTGCCCTGGGCACCCCCCAACATTTTGCTGACTGGTACTGGGGGTAACCGACTCTGACTGACCCTGGGCTTTGCCTAACCAGGCCCAGGGCCAGTGCTATGCTGAAAACACTTAGAATACAGTGAAAACACATACATACACTAGGGTACACTATGGGTTGGGGTACCCCTGTGATTGGCATGACCTACCCTATAAGACCCTAGTACATAATAGGGCAGGGGGATTGAAACTACCTATCAGTCCCTAGTATATAGTAGGGCATGGCAGTTTAGAGGCCAGCAGCCTTTTCTGCACTTACATGTGTGGACTGCTGAAGCCTGAGGTCAGTTTAAAAGCAGCCCTGGGTTCCATCACTGCTTTTAAAAAGTAAATTGTGCCCAAACTCGACTTTGGTGTTTGGGGCACTTAAAAATGGATAACCTACAATGTTTTGGCATATTAGGAGGACCAGGTTCTCCCCTAGGTGTCCCAGGGGTGGGGGGTCAGGTATTTATAAGGTGGACAAAAACAAAGGGATCCACGCTTATAAGAAAGTATAGAAGTGTTCCTCCAGACTACGTGTGTCTCCTACAATGGTGGAAAGCACACAGCTTTGTTTAAATACCCCTCACCCACTAAAAGGGCCTTTGGTGGCATGCTTCATCATCGGGGTCTTCCCGCCCCGCTGCGGGACGGGGCGTGCTATGACCTACGACTACGCGGGAGCACTGATTTTTGAAAAAACAATACTATGTGTGGTGTAGAAGTGTGAGTGGAATGGGCAAAAGTGAATATAAAGAGTGAAAGGTTAAAAAATACCTGGCTTGGCGGAAAAAGTAAGTTTAATTTTTCCTATAAGCTGGTATTGTTAAAAATGGGGAATGAAATGGAGATACTACGCTTCAATGAGCTGTTTCTCCTGAGTCGACATGTTTTGAAGCCCTCCCTGGCTTCTCATCAGGACCTCAAAAAAGATCCCTTCTACACTCGAAATAGCGAAATAATATGAAAAAAAGTGGATCTACATATAATAATAACTAAGTGGTGCACCTGGCTATCCACATGCACAATATACTATACCCCAATCGGTATATGCTGGATAGGGTCTGGAAGAATAAAAACAGAGTTAAAAATATAACACATACGCCTTGCACCGTCAGTGATGATGACCTATAAAGAAAAGTGATATATTTTTTTGTGTGATATATTTATAGGTCTCGCCTAGCATTGCAGTGCGAATGCACTGCTATCGCTTTGCGAGGCATGCAGTATATACTGTAGTGTGGAAGCCTATTGGCTTTTGTGTTAAATACTGCCTTCTGATTGGTTTGAGGCTTGTTAGTCCCTCCTCATTCGTCATTTGTATCCTTCCACGGCTACCAGCCCCTTTGCTTCCAACAGTATTTTTCTTCCCCTGCCTTCCCCCCTCCCCTCCCGCAGTTCGTGACTTCTCAGACCACACCAGCCCCCCTCCCTACTCCCGTTCGTGCCTTCTTCCCACCCGCACTTCCGATTCTAAAGCAATAGGTCTCGCGTAAATGCGAGTCCTATTGCATTTTCAATGCTTGTTTTTAAAGTAGTTCGTGCTTCTTACGTCGTCCGGCCGCACTGAGGAGGAGTAGAGAGCTGGCACAGGATGGTAGAGTGTCTGTGCAGAAAGCATGCGCAGTCAGACGTAGGCTCACAGGTTGAGTCACCGCGCTCCCGTAAGCTGTGGCTGCTCGTTAGTTTCCTGTGCATGACGTCATTAATGTGCAGTGTATCCCTTTTGAGTCGTGGGGCTTTGTCTTTTTCTTCCCTATCCAAAATGCAACGTCTTTCAAAGATCTTCTAAAGAGATGCATATTTTTTTAAATAGATAGTGAGAAGAAAGTGTGTGTTCTTTTCTTCGCGTTACAACGTGTTGCTACTGTGCAGTTTTTATCCCGATCATTTAGGGCCAGATGTAGGTGGCAAAATACCGAGCGCTAACGCTGAAATTCGCAGAATTTCAGCGTTAGCGACCGGTAAATGGCCCTACACAATGTAGGTAATGGCAAACGCAATCGCAAAATAAGGAATCGCTAAAAATAAGGGAAACCAGTTAGCGATTCCTTAATTTGCGATTAGTACACACCGAATCCCTAAATAGCTAATCGCAAAATAAGAAATCCTTATAAAAAATCGCAAATCGATGTAGCAAAAATCGCTAATACCGATTTTTCAAAAATTCGTTATTTAGGAGTCGCAAATTACCACGGACTCAAAGCAGGTGGTAATCAGGTGTACTGCATTTAAACAGCCCCAAAATGCAACAGTATGAACACAATGGCGGAACTCTATGTAATTGCAAGGCGGCTTCGGTTGAAAGCAGCAGGACAGAGGATCTGGAGACGGGAGGAACGCGTGTACAGACTGCGCATCACATTATTCCAACTGACTGAGGCTGAAATCCATGAAAGGTACAGGCTTCACCCCCAAACCATCCTAGACCTGATACGGGACCTGCACCCACTCCTGGAGCATCAGACACCAAGGGCGCACGCTATACCACCACATGTCCAGGTGCTTTGTAGCCTGCACCTACTAGCATCAGGAAGCTACCAGGGGGTGATAGTTGTGGCAGGTGGAGTGTCACAGAGTTGCCTGTCCCGTTTTTTCAACACTTTCCTGGATGCCATGATGCATAGGATGCACCACTACATACGGTTTCCCAGCACACAGGCGGAACTGCATAAAACCAAGACGGATTCCTATCAAAAGGCACAGTTCCCAAATGTTATTGGGTGCATTGATGGGACACACATACCAATCTGCCCACCTGCAGCTACAGAGTACATATATCGGAACCGCAAATCTACACATTCCATCAACGTGCAGGTGATTAGTGATGCGGACCACATCATCACCGACATCGTAGCAAAATTCCCAGGGAACACCCATGACTCCTACATATTCAGGAACAGTGGGATCTACACACGTCTGGCTGGGGGCGAATTCGGAGAAGGATACCTGCTAGGTAAATCAATGTGACACACCCTGATGTATACCTTGGATGAATGTGTTGGTGAATGTCATTAATGATTCTTCCTTTCTCACTCAGGTGATAGCGCATATGCCGTGCGGGCATTTATCCTGACTCCATATCTCAACCCATCCTCCCCCAGTGAGAGGAGATACAATGTGGCACATAGATCTACGCGCAATGTTGTGGAGCGCACATTTGGACTCTTAAAAAGCAGGTTCCGCTGCCTCCACAAAAGTGGAGGTGCACGGCAGTACCGCCCTATCATCTGCTGTAAAATTATAGCAACGTGTGCCATGCTGCATAACCTTGCGACAAAGAAAGGAACAGCAGTGGAACTAACTGACTCAGAGGATGAGGGTGAGGATTGCCCACAGCCAGAGCACAGCGCAGCAGGTGTGACAGCAGCCCAAGATGTGAGACACAGACGGGCTGAAATCACACGCAACTATTTCTGAGTAAGTAATGAGACAAAGCCAGTAACTGTAATTGCGTGACAGTGTTTTATTAACCTTAACTCAGGCAATAGCACAGCACACCGCCACACCATGAAGGCTCCAACATGCCATGCCAATATTCAATTAACATTCATAGGGTGAAATGGGGTACATCACCCATCTCACAATGCCAGGTGATGGCTGTCATTATTTTCTGCGCCCACGCGCAGCACTGCCGCGTTCCCTGGGCACACTGTCCTCCCTGGCGGTCTGTCCTGTGGCAGCTCCATGCCTTTCACTGCGCCTCCTGGACTCAGTCATCGGGGGTGTGATGCTGCTGCGGCTAGTTGCCTCCTCACTTTCCCCCCCATCCCCTGCACCTGTTGCGGCTATTTGTGTGGTCTGGAGCACTTCCAGAGCACTGGTAACTGTGACCATCCCCCTTGCAACGTCACGGCTGCAGTGGGCCATCTCTTCCAGCATGGCCACCGAGCGCCTGCAGAGAACAGAGGTGGCAGTGGTGAGGCGGTTCACCGCCTTAGTGTAGCAGTCCAATTTCTGTCGTTCCCTGCGCCTCGCCACACGATCTTCATCCAGTTTGCTGCACAGCAGCCTCACAGCCTCTGACATGTCCCGCATGCCCTCAGCCACAGTGTTGTTCATGCTGTTTATGCCCTCCTTAATTTCCAGCATGTGTCTGTTCATGTACACCATCTGGCGTTGAACTGATCTAATGGCTTTGCCTTGCAGGCGCTGTACCTTCAGTATATTACCCTCCAGACCGGCGAATACGCTGGACTCCTCGCCCTGTGCAACAGGACTAGCTGCCCTCGATCTGCGGCGTCTGACACCTGTGTGGGCGTGCTCCGTGGGGGACTGTGTCCCTGCACCGTTCTCATCCTCTACCAGTGTGGACTGTTGGCCTCCCATGCTCTCCTCCTCTGACCCCTCCATCTCCTGGAGTCTAGCCACTGTATGCCTCCTGGCTCTCCTTGGCGGTGGTGATGGTGGTGGTGATGGTGATGGTGATGGTGGTGGTGGTGTGTGCTCAGCAGGCGACAGGACCTCCTCATCCTGTGAGTTGTCTCTCCTGGGTGCCTTTCCTGTGTCCCCTTCAGCAGCCTTGCGCGCTGCCTCGACTGTGGAGACAGAATGTACATTTACTCACTTGTCTGGCAGCATTGGTGTAATAATAAATTTAATGACTGCCAATCAGACTGACTGTCCTCCGCTTGCTAATTACTGATGTGTGTCACATGCCTTTGGGTTCAGTGGACTGACTGTTATGATATGTGTTACTTCTGACTACATCTCCCATAATGCATTGCTGGTGTTTTGGAACACATGTACTGGAGTGGGAATCATACTGGCTCATTGGGGATTGTGGATTGGGGTTAGGGAGTGGAGGGCACAGCATGCTGTGCATGCATCTTACCTTGCCTGTTGCCAGCACTGGCTGAGCTGTCTGCGTCCCCAATGCCACTCACGCTCTCCGGCTGGAGGGTGGACTCCACCATTAAATCCAGGGCAGTTGGTACAGGCGCTGTAGATGTCCCACCACCTGCCTTTGTGGCTTGCTTGAGCCTTTCAGCCACCCTCTCTTTTGAACGTATTCTGAGGTCATACCAGCGCTTCTTTAGTTCATCTATTGAGCGCTGTGTTACGCCAATTGCATTTATCCTCTCCTGGATCACCAGCCAAATTTTCCTCTTCTGGGATTCAGGGACATGCAGGGACTGTTTGCCGAAGAGTTTATCGTGGTCCTTTGTCACCACCTCTATCAGCACCTCCAGCTCCCTCTCACTGAATTTGTGCTTTCTTTTTCGCTCTCCTGCCTCCTTTTCCTTCTCCTGGTTGTCCATTTTTGGTTTGGTGTGTCTGCAAGATGTTTGCAAAGCAGCTCCTGTGTTGTAAGGTCTGCTCCCTGCCTCTCCCACAGCTTCAGCCACAGTGTAGCAGCAGGTGTCAGGCCACTTCCTGCTTGTGATGTCATCAGAAAGCACCGGAATGGCAGTTTAAATAGTTGCGAGTTCTTAAATACCGATTCGGTAATGCCGATTCGGTAATACCGATTCGGCATTACATAATCGCTATTTGCTAATCAGTAAATCGGAATCGGTATTTAATTTTACCGATTCGCTATTTTTTAACGAATAATTACCTACATCGGACTTTGCGAGTTCTTAATAGCGATTCGGTAAAAATCGCTATTAAGAACTCGCAAATTGAGTTTTACCTACATATGGCCCTTAGTTTTTAAGGTTTTACATTCCTTTTGGCTGTTTGAGAAGACCTTCTAGTGTGTTGCAAAGGCAGAACTGTAAAATAATCAGCAGTCTCCTGATTTGGGTGTAAACGTACAATTTATTATTTAATTTAATAATAAAAAAAATCAGACATAGGCAGCAGTGCAATGTTGATCAAAGAAAGGGTTAGGACTGGAACCGGTTTTTGAAACATTTCTCCAGTTTTTAGCTGTACTTTGCAGCTTTATATGTTCCTTTTGCATTTTATTACGTTGTTCCTTTAGGTGTGTAGGGAGTGTAAGCACAACGCTTCATATGTGGTGCTTGTTTTTTTTTTGCGCTAACTCGACCGGAAGCTATAGGAGCGCTTTACATGAGCACCAGTTACATTACCCAGGGAAACATTAATTTTTGGGTAAGCACGGGGAGATTAAGTAATTTGTCCAGGATGTTGAGCCAATGTCAAAACTCGAACCTCGTTCCGTCGCTACAAAGTCGGCAGCTCTCACCGTTAGGCCACATCTTCTCCCCGTTAACCGTGATATTATTGTTATTGGAGTCTGCTATTAATATGGGTTTTATTTTTATTCAAGTTCCATCCAGTGTTGAATGAGTATGGGCATGCCAGTGGTGATGAACAACGTAAGACAGTTTGGAGGAAAAGCACATGAATTCCGTAACTACCAATGGTGCGGCAGGTGTAGTTTCGCTGGAGCACAGAGGTCTAGGGTCCCAGTCAATCCTGTTAAGTGTTGTATTTACTATCTTTTCAGCCTTTATCAGTATCGTGAACAAGTGGATAGCCCCACTTACATAGAATTCATAGTGCTCAATTTTTATAGATCTATCGTCGACCCAGGTTTCTTCTTTGCATTATGGGACCTGTAGTTCTGATCTCACTACGGATTAATCAGATCTACAATCTCAGAATACAAAGAAAAAACAAACTTATGCGGGAACAGAGTAACCCTCCAATTTCAGAATTACGTTGTATTTCTGGTTCAGAATACACCGACGTAGTGGTGTGCTCTGGAGATATCCCGCTGGCAGACTCTGAGGATGTACCACTTCCCCTCCAAAATCGGAGGACTTTCTTTCGCCTTCCACTCTGAACTGGGCCCCGTTTCTCTACTCTGTGTACCTAACCAGGAGGGCCCATCCGTTATTTCTCAATAGCGCCTTGAGGCTATGCCGCTCTACAAATATACCGGTCATGTTAACAAAGCTCAGGTAGCAGGCCTTTAACATGACAATTTGCAGCCTCATTGTCTCCGCACAAACACTCGTGGGTCTATAAATAAGGCCCTCCCTTGTGCCCAGGGTCAGATGGTCAACCCTCGCACCTATTGTGTCGCCGGCAGTGACGGGCGGCTGCGATGGGGGTGGGGAGGGCAGCAGTGTCCCGGCAGCCAGCAGAGACCCCTCTGCAGATGACACAGCTCTGGGGGGCACGAAGGGCTAGAGACTCGTGCAAGGCTGACGGAAGGGCACTTTCACAACAGTTCACACCTTGGGCAGCGCTGACATGGTAAGTGCAGCACGTGCACAGTGCGGGGGCTTCAGTGGGGGCGTCTGCAGGGCTCGTCTCAAGGTCAGACTTTTACTCTGTTTCTATTTGCAGATATCAGTGTATTGTACCGTTTCTGTTGCGGGTATCAATGCACGGGCAGTGTGTAAGGCTTCCGCCGGCGCTGTGTTGGCGAGTGATTTGCAGTTTGGTTGAAAGCAGGCAGGTGTTCGGCTAGTAATTACCGTAACAAGCACTTTACAATTCATAACATACCCTTTATAGCGCTTTCTCACGCAAGGCACAGGTGCTACTAGCACTGCCCAAATCAAGGAAACTGCTTTCGGCGACATTGGAATGATGAAACACATGTCCAGTCCCTGTAATAAACACGTGTGACCTGCAGGTTCTGTGCAGCAGGTGCTAACCCTCTGAGCTGTAACGAGAGAAAGTCTGAGTGCAGTCTGGCAACTGTCTCCTTTTAAATGTGACTTTATTGCATGCTTTTGCTAATGCTTACTGTCACCTCCGAACCTTCACCCCCTGTCAAATCTAATGATTTCTCCCATTGCCAGAGAGTGCGCATGGCTAAATGCTTATAAGGTCCCAAAGGCGAGACCGATTGTATTGCAAATGCTTGTTCTTATCTTTATCCGTTACTTTGCTGGTGCTGTGTTATATCGGCGAGATGGGACAATACAAAGACATACAACCATGTAACATAAAGCACACACTCTATTTCTGGGGACCGCATGATGTGCGTGTCCATATTATAGGTATAAATATTGGTCTCAGTAAAAATATATATTTATCCTAGGAAACATTGTCACGAGCCAAGTAAAAAGGGTGAAATTAAGCCTGCACACTGGGTTATTCACGTACTTGGATTCTGCCCTGCTAATACCTCATGAGCCTTCGAAACGGGAGGGAAGGGGTACCTATAGTCAAACACTGGACAGGAGAAATGCAGAAAAAAACTTGTTGGTTTTGAGAAAATCCCTCCTAAACTGACAGTGTTGCACTGTTACATAGCGGCTATGCCGTACTTTACAATTTCAAGGTTACCTCCTCACCAGGACACTACCTCGCCGCGGCTCCGTGGAACATTGAGCCAGTGCGGGTAGTGTCCTTTTGTACTCCTCTTAATTGATAGTATTCTGCCAAAAGGGGCCCTAATTGGTAAAAAAACTACTAGATCGCTACTTCGGTGCCTCTAATCTGAGGGAGTCCTCACTTCCTGTTTGTGGCAGTATTTGTGATGTAGAGGAAGGCTGGGGCACTAGACGCTAAACCAAATCACTGGTTGAAAGGGAACCTCACTTCCTGTTGATGCGATAGACCGCTAAACCAAATCACTGGTTGAACGGGAACCTCACTTCCTGTTAATGCGATTTTCATGTAGTGTACACTTGAATGTTATGAGAGGGGGATTGGAGCGCTAAATGGCGGTTATTCAAAAAAACACTACCTATTACTGTTCGTGAAGTTATAAAATGAACGGACAGACTGAAATAATCTTTCTGTACATTCCATAAAACTAAAGAAAAAAGTAAAGACCGCCCCATTGGCCAAATGACGGATCTTAAGAGGAGATCTTAAGAGGAGAAAGACCCCCGTGCACGTGGCCTGCTGATAGCGGTGGTAACACATGAGTGTGAACCAAGTACACAGGGTATCCTGGTATATATCTTCTGTAATTCTACTATAGTTCCCGACCTGGTGTAAGAAACGTAGTGGTAGAAGTACCTATTCTAAAGAGGGACGTATCTTAAGGTGACGTAAGCAAAAATAGAGATGATGCTCCGTGGGGCTATACCCCGGCTGAACAGGCTAGTTGATCACCTATTGGTGACATTGGTTAAAGGTGGGGTGTACTAGTCCCTAGTGAGAGATTGGCAAAAGACCCGGTAAAGGGGGACCAGTTTGTTTAAGGGGTCATTGTATAGAGGGCATTCATTATTGTTCTCTAAGGGAAAAAGGCAGCAAGGGATCAGCTGAATTGCCCCCAGGGGATGTCATCATTAAGACCCATGATGTGTGTCCCCAAACGGAACACCCAACACTGTTCTTTTTCAAAAAGGCCATGCTCACTGTTCAGTTTCTCAATAATGGTCCACTGTAGGTCTTCCATAGTGTGTTGGGTCATTAAGTAGTGGGTGGCAATTTTCGTGGTGCTTTTCTTGCAATGTACGTTGCTCCTGTGCTCTCCTATTTGTGTCTTGACAGATCTAGTAGTCATTCTGACATATTCCATTCCACAGGGGCAGGTAATGATATAGACTACATTCTTACTATTGCAGTTCGTAAATCTCCTTTGCTCCCATTCAGTGCCATTTCTGAATGTGATGTGTCTGCTTTTTTTCGTGAGGTGGCAAGTGCTGCAATTACCACAAGGGTAGTGACCCTTCACTGGGGGTAGAAGAGTGTTTTCTTTTCCCATTGGTAGGTTGTTCCGTGGTCTTGTGTGGACCAGCATGTCCCTAAGGCTCCTTCCTCTTTTGTGTGCAAACATAGGTTTTGGAAAATCGAGGTTGCCGCATGTTAGTAGTCTCCAATGTTTGTTTATGATTTTAGTCACTTGGTTGGAGTTTGTATTGTAAGTAGTTACACATATTGGTCTCTCTTCTGGTTCCTTGGGGATCTTTGGTTCTAGCAGGGCCTCTCTGTTGTTATTACGTGCCCTCTTCATAGCTCTGTCAATGATCCGTGTTGGGTAGTTGCGTTTCTTTCATTTCTTTTGTAGATCAGTAGCCTGTTTCCTGAAGTCACTGATCTCCATGCAGTTCCTCCGGAGGCGGAGGAACTGTCCGTAAGGGAGGTTGTCTCGAAGATGGCGGGGATGGAAACTGTTATATAACAGTAGACAATTCTTGGCTGTAACTTTGAAATGAGTGGTGGTCTTCAAAGTGCCCTCATCCGGGTAGATATTCAGGTCCAGGAAGACCAAGTTGGTCCCAGAGGTTGTACTGGTGAATCTAAGGTAGATGTTCTGTTGGTTCAGCCAGGTCATAAAGTTTTCAGTTGATGTAGTGTCTCCTTCCCATATAACCAACACATCATCTATGTAACGTTTCCATGTTTTTATGTGTTTGATGAATGGGTTACTGGGATGTAGGACCTTCTTTGTTTCCAGGTGATGGACATATAGGCCAGCTATACTGGGAGCAAAAGTGCTCCCCATGCTGGTCCCGTGCTTCTGCAAGTAGATGGTGTCTTCATAAGCAAAAAATATTTTTGTGAGTGCCAGATAGACGCATTCCATGACCACGTTGCAGAGTTTGGTATTCCCAGTCAGTAGTGAAAAGTACCTCTTCAATGATTGTTAGAGTCTCATCATGTGGGAGACTCGTGTACAGACTCTCCACGTCCAGTCCCATCAGAAGGTGTCTGTTGGGATCAAATTCTATTCCTTGAAGTAACTGTAGGACTTCTTTTGTATCCTTTAGATATGTTCCTGTTTTTTTTGGACCAAAGGGCGAAGGAAGGCGTCTGCAAACTTTGATAGAGGTTCCAGTATGGAGTCAATGCCAGATACTATGGGACGGCCAGGTGGTTGCCCAAGGTCCTTGTGGATCTTCGGAATGATGTAATAGTAAGGGGTCCTTAGAGATTTTTTGGTAAGGAACTCGGCCTCCTGTTTGGAAATCCAATTGTGTGATGTTGCCTCTTCCACCATAGAGGCTATCCGGACCCTCACGGATTCAGTAGGGTCCTCCTGTAGAACCTCATAGTTCCTGCGGTCTTCAAGTAGTCTTCTGCATTCGCTGTCATAAGCAGAGATGGTCTGTATGACAATCGCCCCTCCTTTATCAGCTGGCTTTATCACAATGTCATTGTTGGATGAGAGTTGTCGTATTGCTTCTTTTTCTTCCTTGGTTGTATTGTGAAAAGTGTGGTTGTCCTGGGTAGTGATGTTCTCTACCTCTTTCATTACAGCCTTCTCGAAAGTTAGTAGTTCAATTGGGAGTGTTGAATCAGGTGGGGTGAAAGTAGACTTGACCCGTAGTCCTGTGTCATCTCTCTCTTCCTCATATGTTGCCTTTTCCTTAAAGAAAGCTCGTAACTTGAGTTTTCGGATGAACTCCTTCATTTTGGTACAGAGTTTGAATCTGTCCAGATTGTTGGTGGGAACAAAACCCAAACCTTGTTCCAGAACAATCCTCTGTGCTGGTGTCAATGCATAGTCTGTGAGGTTAACCACTAGTTGATTCTCCTGCTCGTTGATGGTGGGTTGGGCAATGCGCCTGTCATGCTCCTGGTGGAGACGCGTGGCGTCTCGTCTTCCGTGGTTGACCAGTGGACATTGTTGCTCTTCCGGTTCCGGCCCCTCCAGGGTCCAGGGCGCGCCCCTAAAAAAGGTCGGGGTCCATAGTAATTGTAATCATATTCCTGTGGTGGAGGCACCCAGTGTGGGTAGGGCCCTCCCATTGGTGGTGGGCCGTAGGGGTATGGAGGTGGTCCTTGATTATTCCCCCATCCTCTCTGTCCTCTGTTGTAGGGTCTTTGGTACTGGCCAACCCCTCGCTAGTATCTCGGGCCACTCCCTCTACTGGAGTTGGAACTGTTCGATCCTGAGTCCGATGTGTCTCCACCCGAACCCTGATCTTGGTTTGAATTTTTAGATACATAATCGTCACGTATATATGGGTATATTTTTTCGTGACTGAAACGTGCTGTGTCCTTCTTTAATTTATTATATTTGCTTTGTTTTAGTGACACCTCAAAATCGATCATTTGTTGGGATAGTTCTTCCAGGCGTTTCTTTAAAATGCTTGTAGACTGGTAACTTTTCAGTTTTACTTCCAAAGTCTGGATCTCGATCTTGAGTTCCTGGGCCAATCTTGTGGCTGTTTTTATAATTAAGATGAGCCAGTCACGAGTACAGTGCCACGATATCAGTGACCAGTCCTTCTTGAACACCTTATCGTGCTGGAATATGAAGGGTTCATTGCGGACGATCAGGCCCTGTGGTGCTGCATTTGCCCTGAGATATTCCGTCAATAGTAAGCCATGAAGTGCTGTCTTAATCTGTGTTCTTCTCAAAGTGGCCAACTCATCCCAGTCACCATTGTTTGGACCGGGTTCAGAAGCATTCAACCCCTCAAAGGGATTAATGGAGGCCAGGATTCTGTCCACTTCTTCTTCTAAGAAAGTGAGACCAGCTGCTTCGGCCATGGTCGAAATATGGAGACTTAAATTCTATGAAATATGTGATTAAATAGAAGTGGGTGTTAAGGTTGTGTATGAGATTCTAGAGTGGTCACTGACCACTTTACTGTATCGTTAGTGATTCCGATACCTAGTGACCAGTGATACTGGATTACTCCCACAGCTGCACGCTGTCGTTAAATGGGTTAAACAAAGGAGGGAGTGAAGAGGTAATGCTCCAAGAGCATAAGGGGTGGATACGTCCTCCTCAAATCAATATGTCAAAAAACAAAGGGATCCACCCTTATAAGAAAGTATAGAAGTGTTCCTCCAGACTACGTGTGTCTCCTACAATGGTGGAAAGCACACAGCTTTGTTTAAATACCCCTCAGCCACCAAAAGGGCCCTTGGTGGCATGCTTCATCATCGGGGTCTTCCCGCCCCGCTGCGGGACGGGGCGTGCTATGACCTACGACTACGCGGGAGCACTGATTTTTGAAAAACAATACTATGTGTGGTGTAGGAGTGTGAGTAGAAAGGGTCAAAAGTGAATATAAAGAGTGAAAGGTTAAAAAATACCTGGCTTGGCGGAAAAAGAAAGTTTAATTATTCCTATAAGCTGGTATTGTTAAAAATGGGGAATGAAATGGAGATACTATGCTTCAATGAGCTGTTTCTCCTGAGTCGACATGTTTCGAAGCCCTCCCTGGCTTCTCATCAGGACCTCTAAAAAGATCCCTTCTACACTCGAAATAGCGAAATAATATGAAAAAAAGTGTATCTACATATAATAATAACTAAGTGGTGCACCTGACTATCCACATGCACAATAGACTATACCCCAATCGGTATATGCAGGATAGGGTCTGGAAGAATAAAAAAGAGTTAAAAATATAACACATACGTCTTGCACCGTCAGTGATGATGACCTATAAAGAAAAGTGATATATTTTTTGTGTGATATATTTTTCTTATCTTTATCCGTTAAGTTGCTGGTGCTGTGTTATATCAACGAGATCAGTGCTCCCGCGTAGTAGTAAGTCGTAGCACACCCCGTCCCGCAGCGGGGCGGGAAGACCCCGATGATGAAGCATGCCACCAAGGGCCCTTTTGGTGGGTGAGGGGTATTTAAACAAAGCTGTGTGCTTTCCACCATTGTAGGAGACACACGTAGTCTGGAGGAACACTTCTATACTTTCTTATAAGGGTGGATCTCTTTGTTTTTTGACATATTGATTTGAGGAGGACGTATCCACCCCTTATGCTCTTGGAGCATTACCCCTTCACTCCCTCCTTTGTTTAAAAAAAAAAAATAATAATAATAATCTTTTTTATTCAGCAACAACAGTAGAAACACATATTGGGGCGCACATGTCCCAGAGTCGAAACCGCCAGCTAATAAGAGTTCAGTTGCACATAGCTCTAGGTCTGAGACAGCCCCCCTGTGATCTTCAATGCTGAGAATTATTTTGTATCGGGCAAACATCGCCAGAAAGGAACCACATATGCAATCAAGAAATTATCAAGAAAAAAAAACACTAACAAAAAAAAACAAAAAAACTAACAAACGCCAGAACCACCGCCCTCCCCCCTCCCATACCCTGGTGGTGGTGAGAGCCGTACAAGTGTAGAGTAAGGTGCACAGGTGGATCGAGTATGCGTGGATGCAGTTGCAAAGATATAACTGTGCGTGGATTAGCGAGCGCAGAAGTCAGTGCATGACAAGGGGATTAGAATTGGAATAAGTGCATGGACCTTAAGGAGGGAGGACAAATTGCAGAGGGCAGACCTCTGGAAAGGTAAGCCACCAGTGGACCCCACCTAGCGTTGAAAGACTTAAAGTCATCCCAGAAGATATCCGCCAAGCGCTCCATAGAGAGAAGTCTCCACAGCCGAGCATGCCATAGTGAAATCTCCGGCGCAGTCTTCTTTTTCCAAGCAAATGCTATCGTGAGTTTTGCCACCCCTAAACATGCCCACAAGATAGATTTATCGGACTTTGTTTGGTGCAACAGATTAGGATCCCTAAGGCCAAGTAGAACCCCCTCCACAGACGTCTGGATGGGGTAACCCAGGATGTCCTTAATATGAGAGAGGATTTCATCCCAAAAAGGTCGGATACCCGGGCAATCCCACCAAATGTGGCGAAAGTCCCCCTGTAACCCGCAGCCCCGCCAGCAGAGATCTGAGGTGTCAGGAAAGATTTGTTTGAGTTTGGTGGGGTAAAGGTACCAGTCCAGTAATGTCTTATGGTGTGCTTCCCATAGAGCCACCGACTGATTATGTTTAGTAATATCGCCCCATAGGTGTTTCCATTCTTCGTTGGTGACCCCACGCCCCAGTACCTGCTCCCAGAAGGACATGTAGAGTGCTCAGGGTGTGTGCAGAGTGTTGAGGAGTAAGGCATATAGGGAAGAGATCGCCCCCTTCATGTTACCTGCCCTAAGTATCAGCCGCTCCATGGCCGTGAGCTCTCTGGTAGCAGCGTCCCTTATGTGAGGGAGAGTGACCCAGTGCTTGAGCTGTAGGTAGTGATAGTGTTCTTTGTGTGAAATCTGGAATTCTCGTTTGCATGTGTCAAAGGTCCGCACATTGAAGTTATGGAATAGGTCTGCCAATTTCAGGCAGCCCCCCTCCCGCCAACGATCAAAGGGTCCCTCATTCATTGCTGGCGGGAAAGCTGGATTAAAGTGGAGAGGTGTATAAGGAGAGGGGAAAGTGGTCCCGCCCTCCCTCTTCGTGACCTGGTCCCATACCGTAAGAGTAGTGCAAGTGGGTGTGCTGAGGTATGCATTTGCCGGCCTGTCGGATTTTGGTTTCCATAGGACATCCCAGATGGTTCGGCCCACAATCGCCCGATCCATATGGAGCCTGTGTTTCTCCGATTCCCTCGCCGTCCATTCTAGTACCACCCTCAGTTGAGCTGCTTGATAATATAGTTGGAAATCGGGGAGGGCAACACCTCCGTTGTTCTTGGGGCATCGCAGCACGTGGAAAGGAAGGCTTGCTCTCCCTCCCTGCCAAATAAACTTGATGACTGTGGATCGTAGGCGCGGCAGAAAGTCGCGCTCCAAAGGTATAGGGAGGGCTTGGAAGAGATACAAAAGTTTCGGCAACACTACCATCTTAACAGCGTTGATTCGCCCCAACCAGGAAATATATAGTGGTTTCCATCTTTTAAAATCTCGATTTAGTTGTGATTCCAGTGGGGGGAAGTTCGCCTTATAGAGGTCGCCAATTTTAGGAGTGAGATGCACTCCTAGATAAAGCAGGGAGTGTTTGGCCCATTGGAGAGCAGTTTGGCCTCGCAGATGTGCCGCAGCTGTATTCGAGAGTGTAAGGTTTAGTGTGGAAGATTTGGAGAGATTCACTTTGAAACCCGAGACCCGCTCGAAGTCACAAAGATCCTCCTGCACCGCTCTGAGGGAGGTGGACGGTTCTAGTAGCGTCAGTAAGATGTCATCGGCAAAGAAGGAGGCCTTGTGATCCGTGCCACCAAAGCGTATGCCTCGTATCGCCTCATTGTCTCGAAACCGCGTGGCAAGCGGTTCAATGCTGAGAGCAAATAGAAGAGGGGAGAGCGGACAGCCCTGACATGTGCCTCTGCTAAGAGTAAAGGGAAGAGATTGGTGACCATTAACTAGAACCCGTGAGTGCGGGAGGTGAAAGTTGGCCCGGACCATATTGAGAAACCCCTCTCCAAAGCCGAATTGCTGCATAGTGAGGAAAAGAAAGGACCAGTCCACCCTATCGAAAGCCTTTTCGGCGTCGAGTCCTACCAGAATAGCAGGGATCTTAAACTTAGAGACTTTTTCCATAAGGTGGATGGTACGGCGAAGATTATCATGTGTTTGCCGCCCCTTTATAAAGCCCGACTGGTCCGGATGAATGCGAATGGGCATCAGGTCCTCAAGTCTGGAGGCCAAGATCGAAGAGTAAAGTTTTGCATCTAGGTTGAGAAGGGCTATGGGTCGGAAGGAGGCACAAAGTTGAGGGTCCTTCCCCGGTTTAGGGATAACAAAGATGACAACTCCGGCCATCGAGGCCGACACCCTGGCATCCAGCGCAATGGCATTAAACAGGGAGGTCAAGTGCGGGATCAGGTCTGAGGCATAGCACTTATAAAAGTGCACTGTGAGGCCATCCGGGCCCAGAGCCTTGTGTAATTTAAGTCTAGAGATAGCCTGCCTAACCTCCTCGGACGTGATGGGGGCGTCTAACGATTCCGCCATCGCTGATGTGAGGCGGGGGAGCTCCAAGGAGTCCAAATATTGCTGTTGCAGGATATGATCAGGTGGAGCTCCTCTGTAAAGGTCTCCATAGAAAGCTCCAAATATGTTAGATTTGCTGGTGTCATCGTGAGTGAGGTGACCGTCGGTGTCCAGTATGCCCCCTATTTATTCGCGTTCTCGTTTTTCCCGTAACTGACGTGCTAGGTGAGCCCCCACATTATCCCCTTGTGTGTACGAAGTCTGCCGCAGTTTGAGTAAGGCGTATTTGGCCCTATTATTGTAGATAGCCCTGAGCTTGCCCCTCATGGCCGTGAGCTGTCTCTGTAACGCCCGTGTGGGCCGCTCCTTATGAGATGCTTCGGCGGCTGCTAGTTCGGCCTCTAAGGCCAGGCGTTCTGCCGCTCTCTGTTTGTTAAGGGTAGCATTAAGTTGAATGCATTTACCCCGCATTACGGCCTTAAAGGCGTCCCAATTATTTTGCGGGGAGGTGTCAGCCGGGTCGTTAAGGGTGAAGAATTCAGCAATAGCGGCTCTCAAGTCTTCCCGGAGAGATTTGTCCCTAATGATAGACGTTGGGAAGTACCATCGGGCAGTGTCAGGTTTAGGCCCCCCCCCACGCTAAGCCTATAGAGATGAGACCGTGGTCCGAGATGGAAATTGGCAGAATCTGAGCAGCCCGAAGAGGTCCCTGGAGCACTTGACTAATGAAGATATAGTCGATCCTAGAATAAGTGTGGTGCACATGAGAGAAGAATGTATAGTCTCTGGTGTTGGGATTCCGGAGTCGCCACGCGTCTAGGAGGCCTAGGGTGTGGAATTTTTGCTTGAGGCCTTTGGGAAAGCAGGTGGGCGTCGTCCTGTGTGTATGAGAGCTGTCCACTGTGTCATGCCATGTGAGATTAAAGTCGCCCAGGAGGATCACTGGCCCTTCTGCAAAACTAGCTATTGAGTCCAGCGTGTTAGAAATGAAAGTCGCTTGCCCCGCGTTAGGTGCGTAAAGAGAAACAAAAGTGCACATGGTGCCCCGCAGCCTCCCCTTTACCATAAGAACTCTCCCCCCCCGGTCGGACTTAACCGCTTCCGGCTGGAATTGTGCGGAAGACCGGAAAAGCAACGCTACCCCATTGTGTTTGGTGCTGGTCGATGATTGGTAAATTAAGGGGTAAGCTCTATGTCGGAGTCGCTTCTCTTCCGATTTTTTCAAGTGCGTTTCCTGGAACGCCACTACCTCAAATTGACGGTCGTTAACATATTTCCAGATTTTTTGCCGTTTTTGTGGCGAGTTAAGGCCTTTAATGTTCCAGGATGCTATCGCAATCATCCCAGCGATTGAGAGAACCCCCTTTGCCCATTGATCTCCCCCTAAGTGCCACCCCACACAGAATGTAACTGCTGCAATGGTGGTAGTCTGCTCGTCCACCAGAATTCGCCCTCACACACCCAGAAGACCCGTCTCCCTCCAGCACCACCACCAGGATCCCCCCCCTCCCAAAACCAAATCCCCAACAACCCCATAGAAAAATCTGCCTAGGCGCTAACAGGCCCTCGGCAGGAAGCGTCATGAGGACGCGAAAGAACATGTCGGGCAAAACGGCCAAGGCCCGCACCCCTTGCTGCCATGCTGCTGTAGGATAGAGAGTACTTTGGAAAGCTGGTGGTAACGGTCTCACCGCTGCAATGTGGCTCGGAGAGCCGGTGCAGTCCTTCCACAGCTTTGTTGACCTCTTCCGCTGGAGCCACGTGGTCCCACAGGAGCATGTGGAATGGGGATCTCAACGTTCCAACATATAACTAGTCCTCTGAGCATCCCACGATAGTCACTTTGATGTTGATCCATTCTTCGAGACTGTTTGCCATGAACGGGTCTCACGCCTGGGTCGGCTCTCGCCGGTAGAGGGACCGGGAGTGTCCCCCTCCGTTGGCACCGGGAGGCCGAGGATCCGCAACCCCTCGTTCAGCTCAGTCACATGATGGGTCTTGTTCCGATATTCAAAGGTGAGGCCAAAGGGATAGGTCCAGCGATATCGGATGTTATCTTCCCGAAGCTTGGTTGTGACAGGTCGCATGGATTGTCGACGCGTCAGAGTGGCAGGCGCCAAGTCCTGAAACAGGGCACATTTATATCCCTGAAAGGAGACCTTGTCTTTCTTCCTCGCCTCTCCCAGAATGCCTTCCTTCGTCTGGAAGGAGTGCATTTTCACCAGCACATCTCTGGACCGATTGCAGTCACCTGTCTGAGCCGGCCCCACTCGGTGAACCAGGTCAATCTTGATCTTCATTTTACGGGGGGCCAGCAGCTCTGAGAATAGCCCTACGACAAATGCCTCGAGATCAGACCCCTCCGCACCCTCCACCAGGTCTCGGATACGTATGTTGTCCCTCTGAGACCTGTTCCCCAAATCCTCCGCTTTCAAAAGAACTTGTTGCATTTGGGACTGAAGCGCTAGCTGGGATTCGTGTAGGCTGCGAGAACGCGCCTCAAGGGCTTGTGCCTGCTCCTCCACCTCTAGCACCCTGGAGCCCACCGCGTCCACATCTTGTCGTAGGGAGGTCAACTTCTCGGTGAGGTCGGTTTTCAATTGATCTACTGTAGCGTGTAGATCTTTCTTCATCTCTTGGCATAGGTCTTTTTTAAAGTCTTGCAATGTGGCTACCAGGTCTTCTCTAGTGAGAGCCATGGTCCCTGCCTGGTCCAAGGCAGCCGGAAGAGGATTCTTAGTAGCGGCGGAAAAATAACTGGAGACCTTGTTTGAAGACTTCTTAGGTGGCATAGGGGCTGTGCGGCGAAGGTCACCGGATTATGGACCAGATCTGATCTCAGGAAGGAGCTCTGGGAGGTCCCCTAGACTCTTCTTGCACCTTCTGTAGTCACAGGCCTTTCAGTGTTTAAGGGGAGCCAGCAGCCATCTTAAGGTCAGGCAGCATGAGGGAGCAGCACCCAGTCTTGGAGCAGCCAGCGGCAGCAAAGCCCACCATGGAGGGGGAGTAGGAGGGAGGGTGTACTGCCTACCTCTACTCCTACGGTTGAGTGGTGTAGTCCAGAAAACCTCTGGGGCCAGATCAGGACCCCGGCGCCATCTTGGAGTCAGGCAAGACGCCACGTGTAGACCCCACACAGTGCACAAAACCAAAAGCAGCTAAATGCTTAAAAGGCCTCAGGCTGCTAGCAATGATCGTCCCTAATCGTGCACGACCCCCACGCTCTGCGGTGTCTCCTAGGTAGTGAGCACCCCGCCGGGCGCACTTCCAGCTCTCCCCTCCAGTCTTGGTCCACCGCGCGGTCCACGCCAGATCCGCCGGAGACAAGGCGGCAGCGCAGGCGAGCAGAGGCACAACCAAGCTGTCCCCGCGAAACCGGAGCTCCCGCGGCGATCAACCTCATCTGCGATGGTATCGCTCGTAAGACGGAGGCCGCATGCAGGTAAGGATCCGCGCCCCCACCGTCTAGCGCCGCTCCCGTCCTCAAGATGTCAGACGCTCCGGCCCCGCGTTTCGCTGTCGCTGATGGGCTATAATCCTTTCATAGGGGCATCGGCAAACCCCCCACCACGCTCCGCGTCGGCCACATCTCATAGCACAGCGGCTCAGATCGTGCTCGGCTCTCTATCTGGTCTAAAAACCACTTAATGCAGCCATTGGGGTCCGGAGCTGAAGCGGCTCACGAACGCTCCGCCATCTTGCTTGGCCACGCCCCCACTCCCTCCTTTGTTTTACCCATTTATAAGGTGGACCCTTATAAAATGAGTTTTATATGCCCTGGGTTAAGTGAAATTTCACATTTCACTCCCCATATTGTGATAAAGTGCTGCCCAAATTCGACTTTGATGCTAGGAGCACTGTGGAGGGAGGATCTTCAATATTTCTACAGATTCAGAACCCCTAAAATGTCCCCTAGGTGTTCCATGGGGTGGGGATCCTGCAGATATAGGGGGAGTACTTATAAAATATGTTTTTGTAAGTCCTGGTGCTGGAAAAATGGCCCAAGTCATTTTTCCCATTGCAAATCCCATGCCACATAGGTTAACAAGAAGTTATTAACTAATAACTCCTGACAGGAGAATGATAGACCTTCCATTCAAAGACTTCCCAGAATGGTAGTGATAAATCCAACAATATGATATTGTTGAATTTCTCCTAAAATGTACAGACAAGAGGTTATAAGACTTTCTTGTTCGTAGGTCCAGATTCAGCCTTCCAGTGGTCTTTCCTGATTGGTCCGAGTTAAGTGGATTAGCCAGGCTGCTTTGAAGAGGTGATAAAGAGCCCCTGGGTTTAACCAGCTCTGCTGGGAGGGCAGTGTGCTGCTACACAGGAGTGCCAGAGCAGGGGGAGGAGTCGTAAACCATGGTCTTCAAAGGAAAGGGGAAGGCCTCAGTGTCAGTTACCACTCTACTCTTTTGACCCCAAGCTAGAGCTAGGATTAAGGAAGGAATGAGCAGATGCAGGGGGGAGAGTCTATGGAAATTAGCCATCCTAGGGGTGTGTTTAGCCAGCTCTTAACTCCCTCCTGGAAAATCAGCCATTATGAATTTGGAAGATTTGATGTACTTTGGGACAAAATAATGCCACACTCTACAGGATGTGGTCATATCTTTGGGGAGTTACCCTGCCCCCATTGGTCAGGAGTGACCTCCTGCTTGACCCAGAGAACTTGGAATAAGTATCTGAGAGGGGCAGAGCCTCTCAGATCTGCTGCTTGAAACTTAAGAAAGCAAGACGTTGTGCCATTCTGAGAAGTTTGATGTGCAATTTCTAAGGCCTGCCCTCTGAGGACTGCACCATCTGGAACTACAGCCCTGTGGACTACCTTGCTGTAAAAGAACTAAAGAGTGGACTCCCTGCAAGCTACAGGTTCACAGAGCTCACCTGGTTCATCACCACCAAGAATCCTCAACCTGGAAAACTACCAGTGGATTTGTAAGGGTTTTGTCCAAGTGGATTGTGGGAACTGAAGTCCTCAACTTTCAAGGACCATCTTGGAGCTTCCAGACCCTTGGAGTGAGTTTGAGACACTTTGGGACCCTTTGGGGAACTTTAGGAAGAAGTTCCACGAGTTTGGAGAACTTTGGAGCAACTTTGGAAAAAAGCTCCATAAGGGGACCGACTCAATCTGGACAGCCAAGCCGCCTGTCTTTAACCGCGAGTCGGCCGAGCCATCCAGGTTCATCCCGCTGAAAGCTCCGTAGGTCCGACTTCTAGAGTTTGACCGGGAGTAGAAGAAATTTGAGGCCGGCGAACCCTCACCGAATCTGGCCTGGTGAAGAGCATCGAGGGACCCCATGAGAAAAAGCTCCAGAAACGTTTCTAAGTCCGAAGGTAAAAACTGTGACCGGGACCTACCGCGAGGGGTAGCCGCTCAGGGCTCCATCGCGGTCGGCCTGAAACGTTGACTTTGAGCCGGTCTATCGCGACCAGATATCCCAATATGGTGCCATAGGTTTCTAAGTGATATAAAGTGATACATCTTTAAAAATTCATATCTCCGGTTCCCTTCATTGGAGTTTTGTCGTTTTGGTGTCATTTTAAAGATAAAAAATATTTCCTATTTGTATAAATTGGTGTTGGATTTTTATTATGCATTGTGTCTTAATTATTTACTGAATTGTTGTTTTTAAATGCTTTACATACCTGTCTTTAAAGTTAAGCCTGCCTGCTCGCAGCCAAGATACCAAGGGTTGAGCATGGGAATAATTTTCTAAGACCTATGCTGAGTCCTATCATGTGTTAGTGGCCTTATTGCCAGTGGCAGATATACATTTGCCCCTACTAATAATCCACTTTCCAACATTTGGTGCTCAGTGGTGTGGATGAGGACTTGTGTTTAAAAAGTACACCTTTCAGTAAAGTGAATTAAGATTATAAAAATCCTCTAAATTGCCTTAGAACAAAACGTTTGAGTTTGATTTTTGGAATTTGGACTAAACTGTTTTTAATCCATTGTTTTGATTTTTCCAAATTGTTCTAAGTCTGTTGTGCCTAGTTGTTGTGACCCAAAACTAGGGAACTATGGAGCTGGACCTGGCTAAACTGTCCCATTTCAGGATGGCTGATCTTAGGGTACAGTGTAGACTTAGGGGGCTGCCTGCTTCCAACAAGATTAGGAAGGCAGGGTTGCTTAAGTCCCTAAAGGCCTGGGCTGGGGTAGCTGAGGAGATTCAAGGGGGGATGGAGTGTGTTCCCCACAACCTCACCCAAGAGGAGGGTGAGGATGGTGCCTCTTCCATTATCTCTAGTGTTAGCCATATGAGTCCCGATGGTGGGAGTGGGGAAGGGTCCCTTACTCAGGAACCACCACTGTCCCTTACAGAGAGACAGCTTGAGGCGCAATTAGCTTTGATTGCCTTGGAGAAGGAGAAATTGGAATTGGCTAAGAAGAAATGGGAGAGGGAGGAGGCGTTCAAAAGAAATGGTGGCAGTGAAAATGATGAAGATATTGAAATGTCCAGGGGTGGTGCATTTGATCATAAACTTCCCAAGGGTATAGTGCCCAAGTACACAGAGGGGGATGACATTGACAAATGGCTAGCAGCTTTTGAGAGGGCCCTTAGAATGAGTAGGGTCCACTCTAAGTATTGGGGTGCACTCCTGTGGGAGTTGATTCCAGTAGCTGGGAGGGATAGGCTTCTGACCCTGAAGGGAGAGGATGCAGAATCATACCAGCAGATGAAGGCATGCTTAGTGAAGAGATTTGGTCTGACTCCAGAGCAGTACAGGGTGAAGTTTAGAGGCACCCAGAAATTGAGTTTGAAGTCTTGGGTAGACTTTGTGGACGTCTCATTGACGGCACTGGAAGGCTGGATTGTTGGTAACAAAGTTGACACATATGAGGTATTGTATAATTTGTTTTTGAAAGAACATATTTTGACTCACTGTGCAGAAGAGAAGTTACGCCAGTATCTAGTGGACTCTAAGCTGACAGACCCCAGAGAGCTGGGGGAAGCAGCTGATGAGTGGGTGAGAACCCGGGTTTCCATTCAGCACCAGGGGGGTGACCAGAAGAAAGGAGGACATGTCCCTCCCCAGATGAAAGCCCAAGGGAAAGAAGGTCAAAAACAGAAGGAGTCCTCCAAAGACCCACAAAAACCTGAACAAGGAGGGGGGGCCCCGAGCCAACCGAAATTCAAAGGGAGGGGGTATCATGGAAAGGAATGGTATGTTCTTTGATCCCTCAAAGGTGGGTAAGTGCTTTGACTGTAACCAGCCAGGGCACAAACAGGGAAATGCTGTCTGCGCCAAGAAGCTCCCCCCTAAGGGGCCATCCCCTGGGATTGCCAGTGTAAGTGTAGGGGTGGAGAGTGGTGCCCCAGAGAAGGGTAGTCAGGTGGTGGAAGCCACCTTAGTGTCCCTGGGTGGGGTGATTATTGCAACCCTTGCTGCCTTATCTCCAAACATGGACAAGTACTGGCAGACGCCTAAAGTGAATGGTACTGAGGTTGAGGCTATCAGGGACACTGGGGCTAGTGTAACTATGGTCCTGGATGAGCTGGTGCCTCCAGAGAGGGTGGCACCTGGTGAGTTTTACCAGGTGACTTATGCAGACAGCACCACCAAACTCCATCCTATGGCTGTGGTGGATTTGGAATGGGGAGGTGTGACAGGCCCTATGAAGGTAGCTGTGTCAAAGGTGCTCCAAGTCCAGTGTTTACTGGGCAATGATCTTGAAGCCTCTCAGTGGGTATGTGCTCTGACTAGGTCACAGACTAGCCAGAAGGGAGGGGCTGGACACTTGGACTCTGGAACAAAGGGCAAAGCATCCAAGGACAAGGGTACTGGGCCTGGTGAGCCAGACCAGGGAACTCCAAGAGGTGCAGGAAGAATCTAACCCTGATGGGGAGGATCTAGCCTCTGAGGAAGGGACTCCATCCCTGCCAGAGCTGTCAGATTTGGCAGAACTGACAGGAGCAGGTGGACCCTCCAGAAAGGAGTTCAGTAAGGGACAGAGAGACTGTCCCACGCTTGAGAGCTTGAGGCGGATTGCTTCTAAGCAAGAGGAGGGGGATGACAGTGGGTTTCATAGAATCTACTGGGAAGATGGACTGCTTTATACTGAGGCCTGAAACCTCAAGGAGGGGGCCACCAGGAGGTTGGTGGTGCCCCAGAAGTACAGAGAGTTCATCCTGACTTTGGGTCATAATATCCCCTTGGCAGGACATTTGGGACAGACAAAGACATGGAACCGGTTGGTGAACCATTTCTACTGGCCCCATATGTCTGAAAAGGTAAAGGAGTTTTGCAGCTCCTGTGTCACCTGTCAGGCCAGTGGCAAGGCAGGGGGCAAGACAAAGGCTCCCCTAATACCACTGCCAGTGGTTGGGGTTCCTTTTGAAAGGGTGGGGATGGACATTGTTGGTCCCCTGGACCCACTTACTGCATCAGGGAATAGGTATATCTTAGTGGTAGTGGACCATGCCACTAGGTACCCTGAAGCAATCCCTCTTAGAACCATTGATGCTCCTGCAGTGGCTAGAGCACTGCTTGGTGTGTTCACCAGAGTGGGTTTTCCGAAAGAGGTGGTATCAGATAGGGGCACAAACTTCCTGTCCAGCTATCTGACTGCTTTGTGGGATGAGTGTGGTGTCAACTACAAGTTCATCACACCCTATCACCCACAAGCAAATGGTCTTGTTGAGAGATTCAACAAAACCCTGAAGGGCATGATAAATGGGTTGTCAGAGAAACTCAGGAGGAGATGGATGTTCTCCTCCCATGCTTACTGTTTGCCTACAGGGAGGTGCCACAGAAAGGGGTTGGTTTCAGTCCCTTTGAGTTGTTGTTTGGACACCCTGTGAGGGGGCCATTGAGCCTGCTGAGAGAGTCTTTAGAGAAGCCTCTTAAAGAAGCAAAGGACAATGGCTTGACTATGTGCTAGGCCTGAGATCTAGAATGGCAGAGTACATGTACAAGGCAAATAAGAAACTGGAGGACAGCCAGGAGCTCATGAAGCACTGGTATGATCAGAAGGCTACTATGCCTTGATATACTCCAGGACAACTGGTGTGGGTGTTGGAGCCTGTGGCTCCCAGGGCCCTCCATGACAAGTGGAGTGGGCCCTATACAATCTTAGAAAAGAAGGGTGAGGTTACCTATTTGGTTGACCTTGGCACCCCCAGGAACCCTCATAGGGTCCTGCATGTGAATAGATTGAAACCCCACCATGACAGGGCTGACATGACCATGTTACTGGTCACTGATGAGGGTGTGGAGGAGGAAACTGAGCCTGTGCCCAACCTCCTCTCCACTAATGTGCAAGATGGGTCAGTGGAGGGGGTTGTACTCTCTCCCAAGTTGACAGACCAGCAGCACAGAGACTGTAAGCAAGTGCTGGAGCAGTTTGCTGGCATGTTCTCTTTGACCCCAGGCATCACTGAGTGCTGTGTGCACCACATTGATACTGGTGACAGCCTACCTGTCAAAAATAAACTGTACAGGTTGTCTGACCATGTCAGAGCCAGCATTAAAGCTGAGGTTGCTAAGATACTGGAATTGGTGGTAATTGAACCGTCTGAGAGTCCGTGGGTCAGTCCAGTGGTGCTGCTACCTAAACCTAATATTATATAAACAACAGAAGAGCGCGACTTACAAACAAAGAACCAGCATGAAAAAGTCACTCTAAAATATTAAAAGAACCCTCACTCACCAACCTAGTTGGTGACATGCTTCATCATTGGGTTCCCACCAGAGAGGCCGAGTGCCTCCCTGGTGTGCTACAACGCCTGTTTACAGCGGAGCAGGTTTTTTTGTGATGTGAGTGTGCAAATAGTGAGTGCAAAAGAGTGATTTAAAAAAATGCCTTGGTTTTATCCAAAGAACTTTATTGGCGGAAAACCAGGCATAAATAAAAACAATTGTGAAGGATATTTAACTACTGGTTAATTTTACTAGATATATCCTAAAGTGAAAAATGAAAGAGTGGTCAACATGTTTCTGCCTCTATGTGTTCTAAGCGAGGCATTCGTCAGGACCAAACCACCCCAGCGGTGTGCGCACGCTATGGCGCACCCTAACCGTTGGTGGTGAGAAGGACCGGAATAACTCACGGTTTTGATAATGTCTTCAGAATTTCTGAAAAACGTATCTTTCTGTAAAGACATAAAAACAGATGAAAAATGACAATACAAGTCACACACAATACATAAATTGGTAAAATACTTGAACATGCCCAAGAGTAACTTCAATCATGCTGCTATTTAGTGCTCTCAAGATTATAGCGAAAGGCTCTATCGCTAACTGACTTTAGTGCTATATCAGTGTCATTAACCAATAAGTCCTTGTGCATTCTGTTTTTTATATAACCCGAGAATATGCCAGACTCTTTGTTTGATCGGCACCAGGTCATGATTAATCGTAAGCGTACTTCCTTTACTGTACGCCTACTCGGGTATTACCGATGTGTTTAGAAAGGAAAAACATATTAAAATATATTAAAATGAACCTGACCAAGATTATGGGGCCCGAAAAGAATGTAAAAGTCATGACACCTGTAAATAAGGCAGATTTTAGAGCTAAGGAGAAACTTGGCTTACGTGAAGCATGTAATGGCCTCACAACATGGGTCCAAGAGGGGGGCGGTGGCTTGTAGTCACACACTGAAAAATTAAAAAACCAACAGCATATTATTAAGCTTGATCAAGGCCATTGTTTTACCTCAAATGATTGTAGAGCCTCGCACTACCACTCACTTCGTCAAAGCCATGCACCCATATGATTCCTACATACTGCCTTACTGAGGACCCCGATGATACCTTGTCGTCGGGTCGAGGAGTTCTTAAAGTGAGTATCCGGTCAGAAGACCGGAGTCGGAAGCAAACGTCACTGGTCATGTGACAACACAACGTCAATGGGTGTGTTTCCATTCAGACGCTCAGAACAACTGGTACACGTTTCCAATCAGACGCTCAGAACGACTGGTACGCTAACCATCAGGAAGTATCGAACGTTGTTGTAAAAAGGAAAAAACTTTATTGGTCATTCACAATCACTGCAAATGATCATAAAGAGTGTGGTGCCCCATTCATTAAGAAAACCTGAACATTGAGACTGGTGCGCTAACCATCAAGAGGTATTTAATGTTGTTGTTAAAGAAAAGGAACTTTATTGGTCATTCACAATCACTGCAAACGATCGTAAAGAGTGTGGTGCCACATTCATTAAGAAAGCCAAAACGGTGAGAATAACCATACAAGTGCCTGGTTACAAATGTCCACCGCTTTGCGATTATTGGAAGTTTGTTCAATCACCAAGACTCTTAAATTATCGTGGGTCAACAATCACGTCAAATAAAATTTCAGCGACGCATAACTGAACCCCAAGGAATATTATCATTGATCCCATTTACATGTGTAGCAAGTCGATAAACCCACCGTTGCTCTTTCCCAAATAATACCTGGGATGATTTGTTCCCTGGTTTTATGTGTTCGATGACGGTCCAGTGTAAATCATTAGTAGTATGATTTGAATTAAGAAAATGTTCAGTCAGCTTAGTAGTGTTCTTCCTACACCGGATATTACTTCGGTGTTCACACACTCGTTGTTTTATTTTGCGCGTGGTCATACCTACATACCACAATCCGCACGGGCATGTAATAAGGAATTCCACATTAGTCATATTACAGTTTGCATGTGACCGCTGCGTCCATGTCTTGTCACTTTCCAAATCAAGTGTTTTAGTAGCTGTAGTCAAGTGGCAGACACTGCACGAGCCACAAGGGAAATGTCCCGTGACACTGGGCAAGCCCCAAGCATTAAGTACTGAGGGATCCCTGTCATTACCGATTTTTTTAGGGCGTGTGTGTACTAAAGCGTCCCTAATGCTTCTCGCCTTTTTGAAAGAAAACAACGGTTTCTCCCATCTTCTGTTATTGCTTTCCAGAATACGCCAATATTTCCTTATAGATCTTGTAATGGCATTGGAAGCAACACTATAGGTTGTTACACACGTAAGTGGAACAACTTCAGTGTGTTTAATAGTGTCCTCAAGTAATGTTTCCCTCGGTTGATTTCTGGCCCTTTTGCAACTCCTTTTCAAGATCTTCTCAGGATAACCCCATTTGCGGAGTTTATTAGTAAGTTCAACAGACTGAGAGCGATAATCCTCCACCTTACTACAATTACGCCTTATGCGCAAATACTGTCCATATGGTAAATTTTCCCGTAGGGGCCTCGGATGGAAACTGGAAAAAGACAGTAAGTTGTTCTTAGCTGTAGGCTTGTAGTAGGTTCTGGTCGTTAAATGCCCTTCAGTCTTTGAAATTACCACATCCAAAAAGATCATTTCATCTTTATGGTAGGAATGCGTGAACCTTAAATTAGTATCACGAGTGTTGATCCAAATAAAGAATTCTTTCAACAAGCTTTCTGGTCCCTGCCAGATGATAAACACGTCATCAATATATCTTTTCCAGAAAGATAAATTGGACTCGTAAGGATTGTCTGTGGTCAGGACGTGTTTACATTCAAAATCATACACATAAAGTCCGGCTACGCTAGGGGCAAAAACACTGCCCATAGATGTCCCTGTTGTCTGTAGGAACAGATCCCCCTTGTATTCGAGAAAATGTTGTTTGAGTGCCATAGTGGCGCACTCAATGACGAACTGTCTGGGGGTTTTATAATCCCAAGTAGCCTCCTTTAGTACTTCACTAAGAATCCGAATCGTGTCATCCTGAGGAATACTAGTATAAAGGCTCTCAATGTCTAATGAGACTAAAAAGGTGGTATCATTATCCACTGTTACATCTTGTATGAGAGCCAGGAGATTTTTAGTATCCCTAAGGTAAGTTGAGGTCTTTTGTACAAGTGGTTTTAGAAATTGGTCACAGTAACGTGACAAAGGCTAAACCTAATACTCAGGGGGACCCAAGGAGTTAAGGTTCTGTGTGGACTACAGAGGATTGAATGCAGTCACAAAGACTGACGCTCACCCTATACCTAGAGCTGATGAGCTCATTGACAGGTTAGCGGCTGCTAAGTACCTGAGTACTTTTGATTTGACTTCAGGTTACTGGCAGATTGCCCTCACTGGTGGAGCAAGGGAGAGGTCAGCATTTTCCACACCAGAGGGACATTATCAGTTCAAGGTAATGCCCTTTGGCTTAAAGAATGCACCTGCCACCTTCCAAAGGTTGATGAACAGGGTCTTGTCTGGGTTGGAACAGTTCAGTGCTGCTTATCTGGATGATATAGCTGTATACAGTTCTACCTGGGGGGATCACTTAAGCCACCTAAGGGAAGTGCGTCAGGCCATGCAACAGGCAGGCCTGACTATTAAGGCAAGTAAGTGTCAAATAGGGCAGAGTTCTGTGGTGTACCTGGGCCACCTGGTAGGCGGGGCCATGTACAGCCTCTCCAAGCTAAAATCCAAACTATTTTGGATTGGACAGCTCCTGTTACCCAGACTCAGGTCAGGGCATTCCTTGGACTGACAGGGTATTATAGAAGGTTTGTTCAAAATTATGGGACCATTGTGGGGCCCCTAACAGAACTCACTTCTGAGAAAAGGCCCAAAAAGGTGGATTGACCCCAGAGTGTCAGAAGGCTTTTGACACTCGAAAGCTGCTATGTGTTCAGCACCAGTGCTGCTGGCCCCTGATTACACAAAAGAATTTGTGGTTCAGACAGATGCTTCAGAGCAAGGGATTGGGGCAGTATTGTGACAGCTAAATGAAGAGGGCCATGATCAGCCAGTGGCCTTTATTAGCAGAAGACTTCTCCCCAGAGAGCAGAGGTGGAGTGCCATTGAGAGAGAGGCTTTTGCTGTGGTTTGGTCCCTGAAAAAGTTGAGACCATATTTGTTTGGGACTCACTTTTGTGTTCAAACTGACCACAGGCCTCTCAGATGGCTCATGCAGATGAGAGGGGAGAACCCCAAGCTGTTAAGGTGGCCCATTTCCCTACAGGGAATGGACTTTACAGTGGAATACAGACCTGGGGTTGCCCATGCAAATGCAGATGGACTTTCCAGGTATTTTCCACTTAGCTGATGAGGACTACCAGGGAGTAGGTTAGTAACCCATCACCTTTTGTTTGGGGGGGGGCTATGTTGCAAAGTCATCCTGTGCCCTGGGCACCCCCCAACTTTTTGCTGACTGGCGGTAACTGACTCTGACTGACCCTGGGCTTTGCCTAACCAGGCCCAGGGCCAGTGCTATGCTGAAAACACTTAGAATGCAGTGAAAACACCTACATACAGTAGGGTACACTATGGGTTGGGATACCCTGTAATTGGCATGACCTACCCTATAAAACCCTAGTACATAATAGGGTAGGGGGATTGAAACTACCTATCAGTCCCTAGTATATACTAGGTCATGGCAGTTTAGAGGCCAGCAGCCTTTTCTGCACTTCCATGTGTGCACTGATGAAGCCTGAGGTCAGTTTAAAAGCAGCCCTGGGTTCCATGACTGCTTTTAAAAAGTAAATTGTGCCTAAACTCACCTTTGGTGTTTGGGGCACTTAAAAATGGATAACCTACAATGTTTTGGCATATTAGGAGCCCCCAGGGTCTCCCCTAGGTGTCCCAGGGGTGGGGGGGTCA
Source organism: Calotriton arnoldi (assembly GCA_963921515.1). Taxonomy (NCBI): domain Eukaryota; kingdom Metazoa; phylum Chordata; class Amphibia; order Caudata; family Salamandridae; genus Calotriton; species Calotriton arnoldi. The sequence continues at coordinate 2,300,175 of CAWUFW010001485.1, read as the reverse complement.
GGTATTTATAAGGTGGACCCTTATAAAATGAGTTTTATATGCCCTGGGTTAAGTGAAAATTCACATTTCACTCCCCACATTGTGATAAAGTGCTGCCCAAATTCAACTTTGATGCTAGGAGCACTGTGGAGGGAGGATCTGCAATATTTCTACAGATTCAGAACCCCTAAAATCTCCCCTAGGAGTTCCATGGGGTGGGGGTCCTGCAGATATAGGCGGAGTACTTATAAAATATGTTTTCGTAAGTCCTGGTGCTGGAAAAATGGCCCAAGTCATTTTTCCCATTGCAAATCCCATGCCACAAAGGTTAACATGGCAAGAAGTTATTAACTAATAACTCCTGACAGGAGAATGATAGAACTTCCATTCAAAGACTTCCCAGAATGGTAGTGATAAATACAACAATATCATATTGTTGAATTTCTCCTAAAATGTAGAGACAAGAAGTTATAAGACTTTCTTGTTTGTAGGTCCAGATTCAGCCTTCCAGTGGTCTGTCCTGATTGGTCAGAGTTAAGTGGATTAGCCAGGCTGCTTTGAAGAGGTGATAAAGAGCCCCTGGGGTTAACCAGCTCTGCTGGGAGGGCAGTGTGCTGCTACACAGGAATGCCAGAGCAGGGGGAGGAGTCGTAAACCATGGTCTTCAAAGGAAAGGGGAAGGCCTCAGTGTCAGTTACCACTCTACTCTTTTGACCCCAAGCCAGAGCTAGGATTAAGGAAGGGATGAGCAGATGCAAGGGGGAGAGTCTATGGAAATTAGCCATCCTAGGGGTGTGTTTAGCCAGCTCTAAACTCCCTGCTGGAAAATCAGCCATTATGAATTTGGAAGATTTGATGTACTCTGGGACAAAATAATGCCACACTCTACAGGATGTGGTCATATCTTTGGGGAGTTACCCTGCCCCCATTGGTCAGGAGTGACCTCCTGCTTGACCCAGAGAACTTGGAATAAGTATCTGAGAGGGGCAGAGCCTCTCAGATCTGCTGCTTGAAACTTAAGAAAGCAAGACTTTGTGCCATGCTGAGAAGTTTGATGTGCAATTTCTAAGGCCTGCCCTCTGAGGACTGAACCATCTGGAACTACGGCCCTGTGGACTACCTTGCTGTAAAAGAACTAAAGAGTGGACTCCCTGCAAGCTACAGGTTAACAGAGCTCACCTGGTTCATCACCACCAAGAATCCTCAACTTGGAAAACTACCAGTGGATTTGTAAGGGTTTTGTCCAAGTGGATTGTGGGAACTGAAGTCCTCAACTTTCAAGGACCATCTTGGAGCTTCCAGACCCTTGGAGTGAGTTTGAGGCATTTTGGGACCCTTTGGGGAACTTCAGGAAGAAGTTCCACGAGTTTGGAGAACTTTGGAGCAACTTTGGAAAAAAGCTCCATAAGGGGACCGACTCAACCTGGTCAGCCAAGTCACCTGCCTTCAACCGCGAGTCGGCCAAGCCATCCAGGTTCGTCCCGCTGAAAGCTCCTGAGGTCCGACTTCCAGAATTTGACCAGGAGTAGAAGAAATCCGAGGCCGGCGAACCCTCACCGAATCCGGCCTGGTGAAGAGCATCGAGGGACCCCACAAGAAAAAGCTCCAGAAAAGTTTCTAAGTCCGAAGATAAAAACTGTGACCGGACCTACCGCGAGAGGTAGCCGCTCAGGGCTCCATCGCGGTCGGCCTTTAACTTTGACTTTGAGCCGGTCTATCACGACCAGATATCCCAATATGGTGCTATAGGTTTCTAAGTGCTATAAAGTGATAAATCTTCAAAAATTCCTATCTCCGGTTTCCTACATTGGATTTTTGTCGTTTTGGTGTCATTTTAAAGATAAAAATATTTCCTATTTTTATAAATTGGTGTTGGATTTTTATTGTGCATTGTGTCTTAATTATTCACTGAATTGGTGTTTTTTAATGCTTTACATACCTGTCTTTGAAGTTAAGCCTGCCTGCTCGCAGCCAAGCTACCAAGGGTTGAGCATGGGAATAATTTTCTAAGACCTATCCTGAGTCCTATCATGTGTTAGTAGCCTTATTGCCAGTGGCAGATATACATTTGCCCCTACTAATAATCCACTTTCCAACACTGCACACTCAACTTACATACATAAATCCCGTATAGAAGCCTGCTCAGGGCCCTGGTCCTGACCCCAAATAACTGCAAAAAGAGATGCTCAAATTGACACATGTGTCTTGTGATTTATTGAACAGGGAACAGCTTTTTAAAAAAATACAAACAATAAATTGGTCATCGGTAGCACTGCAAAAAAAAACAGGTCACTTTTAAATTATTAATTTCTCACACGTAAGCTAGAAAATGAAAACGTTAATCAGGAATTTAATTATATTGTGACTACGTTTTGAAATTAATGCAGACGCTGGATTGATATCATGCACGCCGTCTTGCACCACTGAAGCTGCACTGCACATAACATGGCCTCATCCTTCCCTGACAGCAGCTGGGTGCTTGTCAGCATGGCTGCGAAAGGGAATGTCCTGCAGCTGCAGCCTGAAAGCAGCTCAACAAGTGCACCCCCTGAAGCAGCTGATATTCCCCAGACACGGGGGGCTCCGGGTGCGGCCTTGCAGCGGTGACGCAAGCTGCAGCCCAGGGTCCACAGGAACATCGCTTGAAATAATAGGAGCAAGAGAAATGTTGATAAAAATGGAAGAGGGCGCCAAAGCCAGATGTGCAAACATACAATATTTATATGTACCATCGGCTGCACATACCATGATGTCATGAATATGGTAATTAATCAATCCATTAAGCTGGGTTTCCTCACAGTCCTTGGTTTGTTGTTATTGCCAGATCTCTCGAAAGGACAGTCCCTACACATGCACAGGAGAGTGGGTGTAGTTCTGTGTAATATTTCTCCATACAGAAGTATACTTTTATTTTATATTCGCCGAATGTTAATGGGCTCTCGCACAGACAGTGTTAAACTGCGATGTGGGTGGTCTGTTTTCGCCCTATCTAAGCAGTTTAACCATGACAGAATACAGCCTTTTGCTCAAAAAGACAGGCATTTGCAATGCAATAGGTCTTGCATTACTGAATGTTTGAGCTATTGGTGTTGCATTATTATTTGCAACGACAATAGCTCAAACGTTTGGTAATGCGAGACCTATTGCATTGCAAATGCTTGTTTTACTTTGGATTTATGGCTTTATGCTGAATTCGGTAGCCGATGGACTGAAACTCTTCCTTGCAGAACATGAACTAGAAGTGAACTAGAACCTTTCTTGTTTTCTTTAGATTTATGGACAATGCTTTTGAGAGACTTTCAATTTACCTTTTACAGGTCAGAGAAGGTTATTGCTGTTAGTGGGAGAACTATCCTATTATCCTATGAGTAACAGGACTTTGTAACCCTGTAAGATTGATTTCAACTATCCTTTGCACAAATGCTCTTATTAAAACTGTTATATTTGTAACTGAAATGCTAAAGAAATTGCTTATACTAATGAATTTTGATTCTTTAATACAATAATTTCAAACTCTAAATTGATTGAGAATTATATTTGTGTCTATGTTTCTTCATTGAAACTGTGCATATGTGTGGCACTTGGGCCTAAGGGAGTAAGTAGTGGTGATGTTTGGTAATTTCTAGAATCACCCTTCCTATTATCATCAAAAGAGTCATCGAGAGGAACCTATGAAATTGTAGGAGGACCCAGTGCGGTTATGGTACGCTGAAAATAATACATATATGCTTCTGCATAAAATGTAGTACAGTGAGAGGAGTGATACAAATAAATATATAACTCCACTGCAGCAATTTGGATCAAGCGATTTGCAGAAATTTCACCACGGGGCGAACATCGACATACACGCAGTCAGTGTTAGCCCCGCGCTAATTAGCGTTTTTTAAAATAAAGGTGCCCCCTGTGCCCCTGCTGCTCTCCCCACCATGCCCACAGGCATTTCAACACCTCCAACTGCAGTGCTGTTTAGTTAGGTATGGCAGTGCATGAAGCACAATATCTGTCAGCAAATTAAACACTGCACAAAGTCTGCATACAATCAAGTCCCGCCCCTACAATTACACTGCACCAGTTTCATGAATCTAGCCTCTGAACTAGAAGGCATTCTAAACCCGCAATTTTCCTTCTTCTTGGAGAGTGGTTCAGCTGAGGCTACTTTATATCTTTACTATCATTGACGAAATGATGGAGATAACCGACCTATCTTTCCATTAGGTATGATCTACACATACATTTTCTTTAACTCTTTATCTGAGTATTAAGAACCTATCACCCTAACAATTGCCTTCTTATCACATCTATTTTCAGGCCATGATCTTATATCATTTATAATCCTATGCTTCAGACCATTACCCTCTCACCCCTTTTTGATCATTGAATACTTATACTCAGGCAATCACATTATACAGATAGGGGCATTTCACTTCATCTTATCATTATTTACTTCAAAGTTTTTTTCACAACTATCATACCTATTTCTTGTGTGTGGCACAGTTTACAGTGTACACTTCACGGAGTGACAAGTATATATACAGACACATACACATACATATACATATATATATTATTATGTAAAAAGATGACAGTAAGTTGCTTGTAAATAGAGAAAGTGAGTGAACAAACCTTTCTTAAGAAAAAGGATTTGCTATTGATTTTCAATAAACTAATAACAAACCATTTTAAATTTGTATTTTTGATTTTTTGATTTCAGGTCAGGATTATCAATGAAGGTTATGTGAGATTTCCTCTTTTTAACTTAGAAAACTGCATCATGCCCTCAATTATTCCTCTCCCAATTCAGCTGGAATGCAGATGTTGCTGAAATAATTTCCATATTGGATTAGGGATCAATTAGCTTATTTTCCAGCAGCACCAGTTTTGATGAGATCACCCTGTTATTCCATCCGAAAACTAAGGTGCTGATTACGATGTCGGGTGGAAACTTTCGGCCCGACTCCGTCTCGGAATTTGATCCAACCGACTTGCGGTCGGCGGTTCCGCCCGACCGATTACGATGCATCCGAACACTGTTGGGAGCCCGTGTTCCACCCGACAACACAGGGTCCTATGGAGAAATGGGGTGTGTAAGAAAAACCCTTCACCCTGTTGTGTGCACCGCACAGTGCAGGGGTTTACAGTGGGGTTCCTTGGGTAGCCTCTCGGCCCCCAACCGGAGGCCTTAGGATGAGAGGGGCCTGCTAAAAGCCCCCAAAGTCAGTTTCCAACAGCCTTTTTGTGTCGGACAGGCTGACTCCGAAAGGCTGTTGGAAACCAACATCGTAAGTGCTTGGTCGGAAACGCTGTCTGTAGAGCTGTACGATGCGGGTCCGACCGACACGAATTCTCCGAGAGCCTGTCGGAACTGATTCAGAAAGTCCCTGTGGTTTGCAATCTGACCACGAACATTGTAATCGGTCAGGCGGATCAGAAACCGACCGAGTCGGGCAGAAGCGTTCCGACACGGTGGAGGAGATTCCGACTGTCAGGATGAGGCTTTCCGCCCGACATCGTAATCGGCCCCTAAGATGTATTAAGCCCCTCAAGCTTCCGTTTTCACAATTGTACACTTCAGTGAGTTTAGATTTTGGCAGCCATTTTAATTTCCAGACTAAAAAGGGACCAAGTGTTTGGAGTGTGAACCATCAAATGCATTGAGACTTTTTCTCCACTATCACAATTGAAGCAATTTTTTTATATATTTTTTAATAAGGCGAAGAAAATCTTCCAAAAGTATTTTTCCAAGTAAAAGTCTACTCTTAACAGGAGTTATCCCAAGAAAAATTGCCAGATGAAATGTATGTTTATTATGTAATCTTCAAGAAATATAAAGGATGTACACTTGCACTTGATAAAAAAATGCACCCAATAAATTGATGTACAGTGCAAGAATATGACATTGGCTTCCAGTAAGAGCAAATGTAGGGTTTGAAAGCAAAATACCTTACCGAAAAGATCCTACGTTTTGCTCCAGGACATATTTGATCAACTGAACAATATCTGATCCTTTCCAAGTATTAGTGTTTTTGGTAGTTTGAACTCAGTGTGATAATCTGTTGAATTCCTACTTAACGTGGTGGTTCTATTTATGTAACCAATGAACCAATAGATTAGGCAATAGACTCACCTTTATAGAGACAATCCAAAATAGGCTGTGTGCTGAAAATTATATTGGAAATGCGTCCTATGCTGACATTTGGGTGAAATGTTTATATAAAGGTTAGTATTTCCAAGTAATTCAAGCTCAACTTTAATTCTGTGCTTGTTGAAAAATAAATACCTCTTAACTTTAAATTACAATTACTTCAAGGCTGATTTAGAGTTGGTCCACTGCCCAAGAAGTGTGTGAGGGTAATGAACATCAAATAATAGACAGACTACTGCTTGCCCTTTTTAGATACCTCTGCCTCACTGGCAGATCTGTACACCTTTAGAAGAGCTGCCACCACAGCGCCTCCGCCAAATGCATTCAAAGTTTGCTGAGAGGTTACAATGTTTCATGATCAAGGAACATGGTTAGTTAGTGTTTGTTTCAATTAGGTTCTAAACTTTTCCTGTCACATCAGCCGATTGATGGCATAGCTATTATAGATCTCACAGCCTAAAGAGGCAAAGTGAGCCTATTCCAGAAAAAATCTATTTTTCTGTGGAAACAATCAATTTGTATTTGCCAAAACAAAGGGCATCAGAAATTGCATTTGCCCTCAGCTGAGTCTGACGTGAAATATCATATTTAGTATGGCTAATGTGTTTTGAGTCCAGCTAATGGTCTGTGTATTTACACACCAAAAGTTAATGAGAAAGCTCACCTTAATAGGTTATGCAAACAGAGTTGATGTCACAACATTGAGGTCAATAATATTGATCTTCACATATCACTTCACAATATTGATTACCAACATTTTGCTAAGATTTGCACATATAGGGAAGTGTAGATTTACTATACACTATGCACTTGCATGGCCTAATGATCCAAAAGACTAGCTGTAATGAACATAAGTAAGTATGTGACACATAACTGCATGTGCTACAATCCTAAGAGTGAGGAAGTGGATTATTAGTTGTGGGTTGTGCTATCAAATAAGTAATAATGTCACTATTCTTCTTACGTTCAGTAAAGGTTTACATAACTTAAACTTGTGCTCACCCGCTGGTAGCTATGGCACAAAGCAGACAGGCTTACTTAGGAAAATGTATAAAGTTTTTAGAAATACCAAAATAGTTAGAAAGTCAAAAACACAACACAATTAAAATCCCACTCCAATTTCCAAATTATACAAATAGATAATATTTGTATGAATAAAATGACACCAAAATAGCGCAAATCCAGCAAGGGGAATCAGAGATATGAATTTTGAAAGTTTTAAATAAAAATAGAACCAAAATACATTAAGCAACAACTGCAGTCATCTGGTTGAACAGTACCTAGGAGCAAATAAAGGCTGACCACAATCGAGTGCAGGTCAGATACAGAAATGGAGATCAGGTTGGTCCCAGTTGGAAGTTTTACCTTCTGACTTAGGGCCTAATATATACTTTGGCAGATGGGATACTCCATCACAAACATGGGCTGGGGACAATGACCTCTCTGGTAATTGTTCATTTTCGATATTAAGGTTTGATGTGGATCAGATGATGGTGACTCCCGCACTGACCACATCCATAATCCTGGTATCCTGAAATTGGAGCCCCAACTTCTTTGTCTGCCCATCTTCTGGTAGTTCAAGCTATCTAACATAAAGCTGCAGGGGGAAGTGTTTATCATATTAGGCTAGGAGGCAAGATAAGACCTGCTTTGGCTGCTACACAACTGAGTTGGTCTATTACAGTTGACCCTATCTTCTGGTTCAGGCCTAAGTGAAGAGGTGAGTGTAGTAAGGGTGTGAATGCCCCTGAGCATAGGCTCATGAGCCGTTGAGGCATGAGGAGTGTATACTGATACTATGCAGCACACTGATCAGAGTGTGCACATTACAACCCGGAGATACTATTGAAAGACATGCTGCACATTGTGGTCAACTAATATAAGGCTGGATACCTGTAGGGTTTGCTACTAGACAATGCTGTCAGTATCCTCATGCTGATGTTTAACAAATGGCCTTTGTTGCAACAGTTGGCATGTTTAAACAAGCCCAAGCAGTCATCCTTCATTTCAGCGAAACATTATAATGGCTGGACTTTGCTGCAGAGGTGCCACCCGCTCATTTAAATTACGGCCCTCCTCCATCTCTGCATAAAAAGTACATGAGTGAAGTGCTATTTCTTTCTAATCCACTAGAAGTCTTTCTTTTGTTAGGCCATCTCTTTATAGGAAGCACTTTAAAATTGAGTAAGAACGTTTGGCTTTACCATAACCAGGCAGCCATCCCAACAACTATCTCTCTGTAATGATTTTCATGTGCTCTTGCCCTCTTGAGGCAGTAATTGGACAATTTCACAGACTTGATAATTTAATTGTGAATTCTTACAATGAGATTCATTAGGATGTCTTGCAATACAATTCATATTCTTGTTTTCTAAATGTGACTATGTATGATCAGCCTGGTTTCCATTTTTCATGGTGTCTGTCCACATTACTACACAGACTTTTCATAGCATAATTATATAAACAGACATTAACATTAGCTTGTGACTATTCAATGCACAACCTATGGGCCAGATGTACAAAGAATTGGTTGCAAAATACCGGTTGCAATTTGTGACCAGTATTTTTGCGACCATTGTAGTAATCTGCGCACCAACCTATTGACTACTAGGTCTGTTTGTAAATTACCAATTCCTAATAGGCTGCAATTTGACCTATCTTATGAAGATTAATGAGATAGGTCACAAATTGTGATCCATTAAGAATTACAGCCATCACAGTGATGGTGCCTGCTGATGGTAGCAGATCAACATGTCTGTGATTGCTTTAAATAAAGCACTTTTTTATACGACCAGTTTTCCTTAAACAATGTTTTTGTCAACATGACTGTTTGCGAATGGCTTACCACCTCTTCTGAGGAGGTAGTAAGACATTTATGTTTTGCAATCTGTCATGAAACATTACTACAATCCACTGCAGTTCAGTATTTGGAAGGGATACCCTAAATACGTTCCTTCCAAATACTGAATCAGTATCAGTGTTGGGTTGTAAACCCAAGTTTTGACTCTTCAACAAGAAAATGTAATTTTGTGATTGCAAACAGCCTGATTCTGCAAATTGGGCTTTTAACAATCTCAACAATGCTTCGTATATCTGACACTATACTTTTTAAAATTTGTAAATAAGGAAATATTTCAGTTTGTTTGGAAGTTAGGTAATGAGATTTCTCGGTTAATGTGCAATCTGCAAGAATCTGCAAGAATCAATTTATTACTTAAATGTTGTTTAGGTGAAACTACTACTAATGTCCTTTAATTGATTACAGTGAAAAGTCTAGTTTTAACAGTTATATCTGAATGCCTTAAACATGGAATTTTATGTTTTATGGTATCCAATTTGGTGTCTATGTTTCAAGATTTCAATTAATCCGTGCAGTTGCCATATCTCAAAAAGCTTTCAAGCCTTTATACTCTCGTCATTCTTAATTTTGAACATCATATTCAATTAGTAGTATTCTAAAAAATATGGTATTGTTATCTTTATGGCTTTGAGATGAAAGCTTTCAGCATGTTAAGTACTGTCTGTGTCTAATGATGTTATGAATAAATCATTTTAATAAAGTTGTTCTTTACGTATATGCCTATGTATCCAAAAATATTCTATTTCGATTGCCAATATCCACTATGAACTTTGTTCTATGATGAAAACCTTTGAATTATTTGCAAATTAATCCAATTCATCATGTTACCAGGCCATATTACCAAAAAGGTTTATTTCATATAGTTCCACCCTACTTTGATTTTTCTCATGTTGCCAAATGTAGTTTCTTTAAATGCATATATGCATTGGAATAAGCTGTAATCATGCTGCTGTACATTGCAATATTGATGATCTGTAAGTATAACAGTTGTGACTTTGGTGTAAAATTAAGCTTGTGATTTTCATCAGAAAACTTAGGGGCAGATTTACAAGCCCCTTGCGCCACTTTTGCGTCACTTTTCCCATGTTAAAAATGACGCAAAAGTGGCGCAAGGGGCTTGTAAATCTGCCCCTTTGTGTATAAATCACATTTTATAATTTGGTTTTATGCCCTCATTATGCTGAATGTTTCTGACTGACAAATTAACAAGCGAACGGGATGTCAGATGCTACTTAGGAAGAAAATCTCCTGTATCTTTTAACAAGATGTACATCATTCTTTTTTGCAGGGGAAATTGACTAAATTTCCCAAGGATATAAACAACAAACATTAACTGGAGACCATAGGTCTTTTGGATGGATTTATCCTTAATTGCAGACAATACCGAACAGAGGCTTCCCTGTATGTTAAGTATTGCTGTATACTTTCATAATCAAAAATTACGTGATAGTGCCCGTAAATAGTTCAGTGAAGTGATGAGGTATTTCAAACTTTGGATCATTTGACAGAGATAAATGTGCTCCTCCTTCTAAGAGTTCCAAGTTTTTTTTTTATCATACTGGTATATATCCATCAGAACAATGTATTTTCCCTTGTGCTAAGTTATGACTAAAGACCTTTTTTGCTAATCAGTGCTTAATTTGTAAAGGAAAGAGTACCAGTGCTCAAAGCTCTGCTCAGAAGCCTGTGGCCAGAGCTATTACATGTTAGTGTGCAAAATAATAAGGCGAGTAGTCTTAAATCCACTTCATGCCTCTTTAATCCAATTTCAGACACTCCCTGCTCCTTTATCTTACTCTTGCAGGTTCCTTCTTTCTCCCTTTGTGACGTATTTGCATCTTTCTCATCCACCGCTTTTCCGACTTGTGTATTTTCCTTCTCTTGCTCAGGGTAATTGTCTGATGCAGAAAAATAAGTGCTGGTCCCCTAAAGAAAGTGCCAATGGCACCAACCAGCAACCACTGGCTCAAATTAAGCACTTGATAAGTTGTTCAATAATTTTGAGTTTGGATTCTTTTTAATTAACTTTGGTTTAACTTAAATTGAATTGATTTGATGATTTTTGTGAATTATTGAATGCTTTTACAATGTTATTCAAATTTATGTCATTATGTTAATGGTAAGGTTTAAATGTTTTAAGTTCCATACATGAGGATTGTTAGAAATGGGGGTCTCTAGTTGGCAGAGTTAGGTACCTTTGTCCAAATAGGGACCCTTGCTTCTAGTCAGGGTAAGGGGGATACACTTCTAAAATAACCCCTGCTCACCCCCTTGGTAGCTTAGCATGAGCAAAAAGGCTTATCTCAGAGGCAGTGTGTGAAGCATTTGTGAACACATACAGTAATACATACAGTAATACAGTGAAAACACTACAAATGGACACCACACCAGCTTAGAAAAATAAGTAATCTTTATCTAAACCAAAACAAGACCAAACGACAAAAATCCACAATACAGTATTAAAAACAAGGCTTTCAAATGGTAGAAATAGTTCAGTTCAATGCAAGTTGTAAATGCGACTGTTAGAAATGGGATCTCTAGTTGGCAAGGGCTTGCACCTTTGTCCAAGTAGGGACCCTTCTTCCTAGTCAGGGTAAGGGAGTTACACTCCTAAAATAACCCCTGCTCACCCCCTTTGTAGCTTGGCACGAGCAGTCAGGCTTATTCTAGAGGCAGTGTGTAAAGCATTTGCACATAACCAACAGTAATACAGTGTAAGCACTACAAACTGACACCACACCAGTTTGGAAAATTTCCAATATTTTTATATACTTTAAAACAAGACCAAATACGATAAAAATCCACAGTACAGTACTTTAAAAAGGATTACGTTGCAAGATAACTTCTTCTTTGCAGGAATAGTTCAAAAACAAACTTCGTACGAGTCGGTAGCTCCGTCCGAGTCTACCGCGATGCTGAAAACCACAGAGTCTAACAGTTCCAGCCGACCGCGTCGATACGGGCCAGCAGAGTTGTGAACAGACTCGGTCACAGTACCTTTTCTCGTTGTGGCGGGCACGGAGTGTGCGAGCCGGTCGGCGTATGTCGCGGTTGCGGTGCAAGATGGAAGCAGTGCAGGGCGCGGTGTCCTCTCGATGCGGTGCAGGCAGCGGCTCGGTGACAATCATGCAGACGGAGTCGGTGAGTCCAAGGCGTGCGGGGCAGGGTGAGACGGTGCTCGATGCGGTGCTGGCAGGTTGCGATGCAGGCGACCAAGCCGGAGTGCGGGAGCTGGCGTCGGACAGCGGTGCGAGTCGGAGCGGTGCATCGCGAAGCGTGCGAGCGGTGCCCCAACTGCGATGCGGCCACGATTGTTGAGCCAGTTGCAGCGACAGCGTCGGTCTGGTCCGGCTGGCACAGTGAAGCGATGCGGTGCGAACTGCGGTGTCCACAGGTCACGGTGCAAGCAGCGGCTCGGTGGCGATGGCGTCGGACGTCGTCGTCGGGGAGACCAGGGTTGCGGTGCGAGATGCGGACGGTGCGGTCTGCAGTGCAAACAGGACACCGGGCCATTGATGGAGTCGGTTGACAGAGTCGGTTGCGGTTCCCTTCCTCTGTGGCAACTGAAACAGCGGTTCCAGGAGCGGTACCCAGAGGGTTGTGAAGTCTTTGCAGTCCCTGAGACTTCTTAACAGGAGGCCAGCTCGGTTTCAGGCCCTTGGAGATTCTCAGCACAAGTAGTAGAAAGTTCAGTCCAGTCCTTTCACTGCCCAAGGCAGAAGCAGCAGCTGCAGGCCAACCCACAGGGCAATAACCCAGCAAAGGGGCAGTACTCCTCCTAGCAGCTCTCCAGCTCTTCTTCTTGGCAGGTTCCTTTATTCCAGCGAGATCTAATCTTCTGGGGTTTGGGTCCCCCTTTTTATCCTCAATTTCTCTTTGTCCTCTGAAGGCAGAGAGGCCTTTGCCTGGTCCAAACCAGTTCTGGTCAGTCCTGGAGCACTTTGTTGACAAGTCTCCTTCTTTCCTTTCACAGTGCAGGCCAGGGACATCAGACGCACCACAGGAGGTGCAGCCAGCATTGTGGAGGGAAGGCCCAGCCCTATTCAGGTCCCAGGTGCATCTCCTCCCACCCATCTACATGTAGATCTTGCTATTCAGCCCTGTGCTGACTCACCCTGTCTCCTGGCATCCCCCAGCCCCTGTCACTCACACTCCAGGCAAGGAATACACAACCTAGCAGAGGCAGGCTTGGATGGTTAGACAAGAAAATACCCACTTTCTAAAAGTGGTATTTTCAAACACAGAATGTTAAAACCAACTTTACTAAAAGATGCATTTTATCATTCTGAGTCCAGGCATACTAAACTCCAATTTCTACCATGTTCCCTGGGTCAGTTAGGATTATAAGCTGTAATAATCAAAACTGCCCATTCTGGCTTATGGGGAACAGGTAGCCTTGCAATAGTGAAAAACGAAATAGGCTGTAAGTCACTATCAGGACATGCCACACACACCAGGGCATGTCCTACCTTTCACACACAATGCACCCTGCCCACAGGGGTACCTTGGGCCTACCTTAGGGGTGACTAACATGTAGAAAAGGGAAGGTTTAGGGACTTGCAAGTGTGTGCACTTGCCAAGTCGACATGGCAGCCCCAGGCTGCACACAGGCTCTGCAATGGCAGGCCAGAGTTACACTTTACGGGCTGTTTGCGTGGGTGGCACAATCCAGTGCTGCAGCCCACCAACAGCATTTGATCTATAGGCCCTGGCACTCTCAGTGCACTTTACAAGGGACTGACACATAAATCAAATAGGCCAATCATGGAAACACCAATCCATAACACATTTTATACAGGAGCACTTGCACTTTCCCACTGGACAGCAGTGAGGAAAGTGCGCAGAATCATTACACCAGCAAAAACAGAGTCAAAACCAGGAGGTCAGAAAGCAAAAGTCAGGGAAACACGCCAAAAGATGCCAAGTCTAACACATGTCCCCTCCAGCTGAAAGTAGGGAGAACTACCCAACCCCATTGGAGTTCTCTTCACTAAGGCGGAAGAACCTGGACAGACCATCTGCGTTGGCGTGTTCTGTACCAGGACGGTGTTCCACCGTAAAGTCCATTCCCTGTAGGGAGATGGACCACCTCAGCAGTTTTGGATTCTCACCCCTCATTTGCATCAACCATCTGAGGGGCCTGTGGTCTGTCTGAACCCGGAAGTGAGTCCCAAACAGGTATGGTCTCAGCTTCTTCAGTGCCCAGACCACAGCAAAAGCTTCCCTTTCTATGGCACTCCACCTCTGTTCCCTGGGGAGTAGTCTCCTGCTAAGGAAGACTACAGGCTGATCCAGGCCCTCTTTGTTCAGTTGTGAGAGCACCGCTCCCACACCATGCTCTGAAGCGTCAGTCTGCACGACAAATTCCTTGGAGAAGTCAGGTGCCTTGAGCACGGGCGCCGTGCACATGGCTGCCTTCAGGGCATCAAAAGCTTTCTGGCAGGACTCAGTCCAGATCACTTTCCTGGGCTGCTTCTTAGAAGTCAGCTCTGTTAAGGGGGCAACGATGGTGCCATAGCCCTTAACAAATCTCCTATAGTAGCCGGTGAGACCTAAGAAGGCTCTCACCTCTGTCTGGGTCTTGGGGGGCTCCCAAGCCAGAATGGTGTCAATTTTAGGTTGTAGGGGCGCCACCTGGCCGCTTCCTACCTGGTGTCCCAAGTACACCACAGAACCCTGCCCGATCTGGCACTTACTGGCCTTGATCGTGAGGCCTGCACCTTGCAGAGCCCTCAACACTTTCTCAAGGTGCTGTAAATGTTCTTCCCAGCTGGAACTGAACACAGCAATGTCATCCAGGTAGGCGGCACTGAAATCCTCCAGCCCAGGCAACACCTGATTGACCAACCTCTGAAAGGTGGCAGGGGCATTCTTCAACCCAAAGGGCATCACCGGGAATTGGTAATGACCTTCTGGGGTTGAGAATGCTGATCTCTCCTTGGCAGTACCCAGACGTTAAATCAAACGTGCTGAGGAACCGGGCAGCTCCCAACCGATCAATGAGCTCATCAGCTCTGGGGATGGGGTGCGCGTCAGTCCTGGTGACGGCATTGAGCCCACGGTAGTCCACACAAAACCGGAGTTCTGGAGTGGCACCGGGCGCAGCAGCCTTTGGGACCAAGACCACTGGGCTGGCCCAAGGACTGTTGGAGGGCTCAATCACCCCTAACGCCAACATCTTAGAGACCTCCTCCTTGATGCTGGCCCTGACCCGGTCAGTCAACCTGTAAATCTTGTGCTTCACAGGAGGGCTGTCACCAGTGTCCACGTCATGGGTACACCAGTGAGTAACACCGGGGATCAGAGAGAACAGTGGGGCGAACTGTCCCAACAACTAGTGACAGTCCCCCTGCTGCTCTTGAGTCAGAGTAGGGGAGAGGATCACACCCTCTACTGACCCATCATGCTCCTTGGTAGACAGGAGGAAAGGGAGAGGCTCACTCTCCTCTTCCACCCCATCATCTGTCGCCAAGAGCATACTCACTTCGGACCTCTCGAAGTGGGGCTTGAGGCGGTTCACGTGAAGGACCCTCAAAGGGTTCCTTGGAGCCTGCAAATCCACCAGGTAGGTGACGTCACTTTTGCGCTCCACCACCTCATATGGCCCAGTCCACTTGTCCTGCAAGGCACAAGGTTCCACTGGGGCCATGACCCACACTTTTTGCCCAGGTTGAAATTCGACCAGAGTGGCATTCTGGTCATACCATCTCTTCATTTCTTCCTGGCTTGCTTCTAGGTTCGCCTGAGCGAGTTTCCTGAAGCGGGCAGTTTGGTTTCTAAAGGCCAGCATGTAGCTAAACACATCCTGGGGAGTTTTCCTGGGAGCTGCCTCCCAGCCTTCCTTTACCAAACTCAGAGGTCCTCTGACAGGGTGGCCATACAGGAGCTCAAAGGGGCTGTACCCAAGAGACTTCTGAGGCACCTCCCTGTATGCAAAGAGTAGGCATGGCAAGAGGACGTCCCACTTACGCCTCATGGGTTCTGTTAGACCCTTGATCATGCCTTTCATGGTCTGGTTGAATCTCTCCACCAGACCGATTCCTTGTGGGTGGTAAGGAGTGGTGAACTTTTAGGTTACACCACACTCCTTCCACAGGGATGTCATATACTTGGATATGAAATTGGTCCCCCTATCAGAAACCACCTCTCTGGGGAATCCCACATGGGAAAAGATCCCCATTAACTCCCGGCCCACCACTGGCGCCGTTGTTGTCCTGAGAGGGATTGCCTCCGGGTACCGGGTGGCATGGTCCACCAAGACCAGGATGTACCTGTTGCCCATGGCTGTCTTGGGATCCAGTGGCCCCACAATATCCATCCCTACCCTTTCAAAGGGTGTTCCAACAACAGGAAAAGGTTGGAGAGGAGCTTTGACCTTCCTCCCACTCTTACCACTTGCCTGGCAAGTTTGGCAAGACCTACAGTGTGCATCTGACTGCCTTCGCATTTGGGGCCAAAAGAAGTGGGTGACAAGCCTGTCAAAGGTCTTGTCCTGCCCCAAATGTCCTGCCAAAGGCACGTCATGAGCCAGACCCAGTAGGAAGGTCCTGAAGCACTGGGGTACCACCAGCACATGGGCTGACCCAGGCTCAGCAACCTTAGGCTCACTGTATAGGAGACCATTCTCCCAGTAGATCAGATGTGACCCGGACTGATTACCAGCTGCCTGGTCTGCAGCCTGCCGCCGCAGACCCTCCAGAGTAGGGCACTCGTTCTGCTCCCTGCAGAACTCCTCCCTGGTGGGACCCCCTTCTTGCTGCCAATGGGTCAGCTCAGAGATGTCTCCCAGTTCGGCTACCTGCTCCCCTGTAGGCACCGGGGCGTCCCCCTCGAGGTCCGCATCCTCCCGGTCCGTGGGAACTTCGGGGGCCGGTTTCCGGCGCCCCCTGCCCTTCCTCTTGGCAGGGACTTGGACCACTCTTCCAGGCTCCAAGTCCTCTTGATCACCCTTTCTGGCTGCCATTGACCGAGTAGACACGCATGCCCACTCTGGCAACCCAAGCATCTCCAAGTGAGACCTGAGCTCAACATCCTTCCATAAGGACTGCTCCAGGTCGTTACCTAGCAGACAATCTACCGGCATGGTAGGGCTCACAACCACCCTCAAGGGACCTGAGACCCCCCCCATTCAAAGTGAACCTGCGCCACCATACACTGGCACTCAGAGTTGTCTACAGCAACTACTTGGTGGAATGCCCCTGGGACTACCTGCTTCTCAGAGACCAGGTGACACCGGACTGAGGTCACACTGGCTCCAGTATCTCTGAGAGCCTCTACCCTGTTCCCATTAATGGTCACCCAGGTGCTATATTTCTTTGTGTTAGGGGGCACCTGGTTTCCTGGGACCATCTCACTGTCCCCTAGTGAGACAAGGGTCATTTCTGCGGGATCCCCACCCTCCTGTGGGCACCCCTCCTCCCCAAGCGCTACACTAGCCAACACTTTGGACTGTCCACCGGTGGGTGGCTGTGTCCCCTTTGGGCACTTGGGGTCCCCCTTAAAGTGACCTACCTGGTCACATGCATAACACTTGCGGGGCCGGTCTCAACAGGCTTCCCTGTAGAGACCCCTTTCTTCTTATCACCGGGGGCTGAGAACCTTTACCCTGGGTACTAGTTTGGGGCCCTTTAGAGAACTCCTGTGCTTTACCCTTGTCCCCCCACCTTTCTGCTGGGGACCCTGCCCACCTTTGGCTGAGTCTCCCCCAAACGCTTTCTTGTGGACCCTGGTACTCACCCAGCGGTCTGCCTCCATAGCAAGCTTCCTGGGGTCAGTTAGCTTACTATCAACTAGGTGCTGGCGCAGATCTGCAAAACATAGACTAGACACGTGCTCCCATGCAATCAAATTGTAGAGCCCCTGAAAATCTGTTACATTACTGCCCTTCACCCAACCATCCAGCGACCTGCAGAACATATCCACACATTCCAACCAAGTGTTGGCCTCAGACTTTTACTGGACCTAAACTGATCCCTGTACTTCTCAGGAGTGAGCCCATATCTAGTGAGGAGAGCGTCTTTCATGTCAGCATAGGTGAGGTCCTGCCCCTTACCCAAAGCTATCAGAGTATCCCTAGCTTCCTCTGGAAAGAGAGGCCACAACCCCGCTCCCCAGTTCCTCTCAGGGACCCCATTCATATGAATAGACGACTCGTACCCTTGAAACCACCTTTGTATGTCGTCACCCTTTTTGTACTCTTTACCTACATTCTTGGGGATGTGTACAATCCTGTCTGTGTGTGCTGAAGAATTGCTGCCACCATCTGAACCGGATCTACTCTTTAGCTCCAGCTCCTTGATCATTCTCTCATGATCTAGTATCATTTTCCTTTCCTCCATGGCTATTCTTTTCTCTTCCCTCTCACTTTCTATTCTGAGTTTCTCCAATTCAAACCTCCTGACTTCCCGCCTGTCCTCCAGCTCCTCTGGGGACAAACTACTGCTGCCTGGCCGGGAGGGTTCCCCCTCCCAAAAGCACATCCACCCTAGGAACAGGCTCCTCCACCTCTCCATTGAGATCACCAGATTGCCCACTGGCACCTCTGGCTGCTACCCAGGCCCTCAGCGCCTTTTGTAGCTCATCCTTCCTGGTGAGGCCTCTGACCTGGACTTTCAGGTTCTTGCAAATCGATTTTAACTCCTTGACATTGTAGGCTTCCAATCGATCCTCCTCAAAGGCAATTTCTACTGATGCAATTGATGGTACTATTGATTCAGGCATGTTGAAGTAGCAAGTTCAAACTGGCAAGATCAAAAATAGGCCAAAAAGAAAAAGAACCTGTATGTGGTACGTAATGGTCTGCGATATGGTAGTAGTGCACACCAATCACTGTAAGTCAAGTGCAAACACAAGTCCTATCCTCACCGCTGACAACCAATGTTAGAAATGGGATCTCTAGTTGGCAAGGGCTTGCACCTTTGTCCAAGTAGGGACCCTTCTTCCTAGTCAGGGTAAGGGAGTTACACTCCTAAAATAACCCCTGCTCACCCCCTTGGTAGCTTGGCACGAGCAGTCAGGCTTATTCTAGAGGCAGTGTGTAAAGCATTTGCACATAACCAACAGTAATACAGTGTAAGCACTACAAACTGACACCACACCAGTTTAGAAAAATATCCAATATTTTTATATACTTTAAAACAAGACCAAATATGATAAAAATCCACAGTACAGTACTTTAAAAAGGATTACGTTGCAAGATAACTTCTTCTTTGCAGGAATAGTTCAAAAACAAAGTTCGTATGAGTCGGTAGCTCCGTCCGAGTCTACCGCGATGCTGAAAACCACAGAGTCTAACAGTTCCAGCCGACCGCGTCGATACGGGCCAGCAGAGTTGTGAACAGACTCGGTCACAGTACCTTTTCTCGTTGTGGCGGGCACGGAGTGTGCGAGGCGGTCGGCGTATGTCGCGGTTGCGTTGCAAGATGGAAGCGGTGCAGGGCGCGGTGTCCTCTCGATGCGGTGCAGGAAGCGGCTCGGTGACAATCATGCAGACGGAGTCGGTGAGTCCAAGGTGTGCGGGGCAGGGTGAGACGGTGCTCGATGCGGTGCTGGCAGGTTGCGATGCAGGCGACCAAGCCGGAGTGCGGGAGCTGGCGTCGGACAGCGGTGCGAGTCGGAGCGGAGCATCGCGAAGTGTGCGAGCGGTGCCCCAACTGCGATGCGGCCACGATTGTTGAGCCAGTTGCAGCGACAGCGTTGGTCTGGTCCGGCTGGCACAGTGAAGCGATGCGGTGCGAACTGCGGTGTCCACAGGTCACGGTGCAAGCAGCGGCTTGGTGGCGATGGCGTCGGACGTCGTCGTCGGGGAGACCAGGGTCGCGGTGCGAGATGCGGACGGTGCAGTCTGCGGTGCAAACAGGACACCGGGCCAGCGATGGAGTCGGTTGACAGAGTCGGTTGCTGTTCCCTTCCTCTGTGGCAACTGAAACAGCGGTTCCAGGAGCGGTACCCAGAGGGTTGTGAAGTCTTTGCAGTCCCTGAGACTTCTTAACAGGAGGCCAGCTCGGTTTCAGGCCCTTGGAGATTCTCAGCACAAGTAGTAGAATGTTCAGTCCAGTCCTTTCACTGGCCAAGGCAGAAGCAGCAGCTGCAGGCCAACCCACAGGGCAATAACTCAGCAAAGGGGCAGTACTCCTCCTAGCAGCTCTCCAGCTCTTCTTCTTGGCAGGTTCCTTTATTCCAGCGAGATCTAATCTTCTGGGGTTTGGGTCCCCCTTTTTATCCTCAATTTCTCTTTGTCCTCTGAAGGCAGAGAGGCCTTTGCCTAGTCCAAACCAGTTCTGGTCAGTCCTGGAGCACTTTGTTGACAAGTCTCCTTCTTTCCTTTCACAGTGCAGGCCAGAGACATCAGACGCACCACAGGAGGTGGAGCCAGCATTGTGGAGGGAAGGCCCAGCCCTATTCAGGTCCCAGGTGCATCTCCTCCCACCCATCTACATGTAGATCTTGCTATTCAGCCCTGTGCTGACTCACCCTGTCTCCTGGCATCCCCCAGCCCCTGTCACTCACACTCCAGACAAGGAATACACAACCTAGCAGAGGCAGGCTTGGATGGGTAGACAAGAAAATACCCACTTTCTAAAAGTGGTATTTTCAAACACAGAATGTTAAAACCAACTTTACTAAAAGATGCATTTTATCATTCTGAGTCCAGGCATACTAAACTCCAATGTCTACCATGTTCCCTGGGTCAGTTAGGATTATAAGCTGTAATAATCAAAACTGCCCATTCTGGCCTATGGGGAACAGGTAGCCTTGCAATAGTGAAAAACGAAATAGGCTGTAAGTCACTATCAGGACATGCCACACACACCAGGGCATGTCCTACCTTTCACACACAATGCACCCTGCCCACAGGGGTACCTTGGGCCTACCTTAGGGGTGACTAACATGTAGAAAAGGGAAGGTTTAGGGACTTGCAAGTGTGTGCACTTGCCAAGTCGACATGGCAGCCCCAGGCTGCACACAGGCTCTGCAATGGCAGGCCAGAGTTACACTTTACGGGCTGTTTGCGTGGGTGGCACAATCCAGTGCTGCAGCCCACCAACAGCATTTGATCTATAGGCCCTGGCACTC
Organism: Calotriton arnoldi; assembly: GCA_963921515.1. Classification (NCBI taxonomy): domain Eukaryota; kingdom Metazoa; phylum Chordata; class Amphibia; order Caudata; family Salamandridae; genus Calotriton; species Calotriton arnoldi. Next base: position 2,279,119 of record CAWUFW010001485.1, on the reverse strand, counting down.
TCAGTGCACTTTACAAGGGACTGACACATAAATCAAATAGGCCAATCATGGAAACACCAATCCATAACACATTTTATACAGGAGCACTTGCACTTTCCCACTGGACAGCAGTGAGGAAAGTGCGCAGAATCATTACACCAGCAAAAACAGAGTCAAAACCAGGAGGTCAGAAAGCAAAAAGTCAGGGGAAACACGCCAAAAGATGCCAAGTCTAACAGCGACACTTTTCTCAAAAGTACCTCACGCAAAAAAAACGAAATGGCCACAGGGAAGGGGATGCGTCGGTTCCTTACACTCAGGAAAGGTGATGAATCGATTCCTTGCTCCGGGGCAGGTGATGCGTCGGTTCCTTACTGCAGCGCAGGGGAATTGATGTGTCGGTGCCTTACCGGAGAGGAGGTGATGCGTCGTTTTCTTACTGCGTGGGGAGTTGATGCGTCTGTTTCTTACTGCGGCCCCCAACGCTGCGACAGTCTTGGCGCCTCGATGTGATGCGTCGATCCGGTACAATGCGTGGCTTCGTGCAGCCGCACAGCAGGCTTGCATCGGGATCGGTGCGGTGATCTCGGACTTCGGAGATCGTTGCACCCGATGTGCGGTGCAGCGATTTCTCGAGCCACGGCAGGCGATGCGACGGTTTCTTCGGCGATGCGTCGGAAACAGGTGCAGATGCATCATGCTTCTTCGATGTTGCATCGATTTTCCAGCTCCAGCGACAAACAGTCTCTAGAGGTCCTAAACAGCAGCAGGCACCCCCTTGCATGTTGGAATTCCCAGCAAGGGAATTCAGGGGAGCTGGTGGTGAAGTCTTTGTGTCCCTGAGACTTCAGAACAGGAGGCAAGTTCAGTTTCAAGCCCTTGGAGATCTTTTCTTCAAGCAGGTGACAAAGCAAACAGCAAAGTCCTTTTTCTCCTTTCCTTGGCAGCAAGCAGCCAGTGCAGGCCAACCCCAGACAGCAAACAGCACAGGGGAAATATTCCTCCTCAGCTTATCCGGCTCTTCTCCATGGCAAAGGTTCCTTTCGATTTCCCAGAAGTGATCTAAAAGTCTGGGGTCTGGGCCCCTCTTTTTATACCCAAAAATCCTTTGTTCTCTGAAGGCAGAGAGTGTCTGTACCCAGCCAAAACCAGTTCTGTGGGGCACTTTGCAAGTGCACAACAACCTCCATTGTCAGTGTGAGCCCTGGCTCCAGACACACCACAGGGGGGCGGAGCCGTCATTGTGGAAGGCAGGCACAGCCCTATTCAGGTGCAAGTGCTACTCCTCCAAAATCTCCAAATGCAGACCAGGCCTATTCAGCCCAGCCCTGACTCATCAGACTTCTGGAGCCGCTTCCCCTCTCCAGCCCCTGTCATCCAAAAGTCAGACATGCAATACACAAACCTAGCAGAGGCACACTGGATGGTTAGGCAAGAAAATACCTACTTTCTAAAAGTGGTATTTTCAAACACAGAATGTAAAAATCACCCTCACTAAAAGATGTACTTTAACATTCTGAGTTCAGGCATACTAAACTTTACTTTTCTATCTTGTTCCTAGGGTCAGTTATGTTTATAAGATGTTATAAACAAACTCCCCATTCTGTCCAATGGAACAGATAGCCTTGCAATAGTGAAAAACAAAATTGGCAGTATTTCACTATCAGGGCATTTCCTACCTTTCACATACAATGCACCCTGCCCACAGGGGTACCTTGGGCCTACCTTAGGGGTGACTAATAAGTAGAAAAGGGAAGGTTTAGGGACTGGCAAGTGTGTGCACTTGCCAAGTCGACATGGCAGTCCCAGACTGCACACAGACTCTGCAATGGCAGGCCTGAGTCACATTTTACAAGCTGCTTCTGTGGGTGGCACAATCAGTGCTGCAAGCCCAACAGCAGCATTTGATTTACAGGCCCTGGGCACACATAGTGCACTGTACTAGGGTCTGACAAGTAAATCAGATAATCCAATCATGGAATCACTAATCATAACAATAATTTACAAAGGGAGCACTTGCACTTTGGCACTGAACAGCAGTGGCAAAGTGTCCAAAGCATCTAGGCCAACACATAGCAAAAACACAGGAGGTAAAGGCAAAAAATGAAAGGCAGACCCACGCCAATGGTACCAGGTCTAACACGTGTCCCCTGCAGCTGAAATGTGGGGAGAACTACCCACCCTCTTGGGAGTTCTCTTCACTAAGGTGGAAAAATCTGGACAGACCATCAGCATTGGCGTGTTCTGTACCAGGGTGGTGTTCTACCGTAAAGTCCATCCCCTGTAGTTAAATGGACCACCTCAACAGCTTTGGATTCTCACCCCTCATTTGCATCAACCATCTGAGGGGCCTGTGGTCTGTCTGAACCCGGAAGTGATTACCAAACAAGTATGGTCTCAGGTTCTTCAGCGCCCAGACCACAGCAAATGCCTCACGCTCAATCGCACTCCACCTCTGTTCTTGTGGAAGTAACCTCCTACTAATGATGGCTTCCAGTTGGTCCAGGCCCTCCTAATTTAGGTGTGAGAGCACAGCCCCCACACCATGCTCTGAAGCATCTGTCTGCACAATGAACTCTTCTGTCAAGGGGCAACAATGGTGCCATACCCCTTGACAAATCTCCTGTAATACCCTGTGGGGGATATTCACAAGGACTTATCTCCGATTTATCTCCAACTTAACTCATCAAAAGTGGAGATAGATTCATCACACCATTCACAAGTGGGTGCAAACTGCAGACATCGCCAGTATTCCTGCGACAACTGCCCCAAAATTTAACACCACGGTGGACACCACCAACTAACCCTAATGAGATGCAGAGTAGGCGTTTCTGTGCAAAAACACAAAAAAACCACAACACCACTTTCACAACAAACTGCCAGATCTGCGATGCGAACCAAAAACAGGCGATAAGCCGCAGTAGCACCAGGGATTTAACACCTGCCATTTGCTGGTGTAAAGCAGGACGACTACCTGCAGCATGAAAGGGAGCCCAGCCAAGAGCCACACCTGAAGACCCACAGATGCCATGGAGACAATGATCATGCAGCTCTAATACCCATGAGGGCCACAACACCCACCGCCACCCCCCCAGGCCCCCCTGGCCCCCCCGACATACACATACCGTGCATGACACAAGAGCCCCAAAAAGCGCATGATGACGCACATTGACAAAAAATAACACACGTGTGGCCAGAAGAACGAGAAACAGTCACACAGCACTGAAGTAACAACTAAAAACTTTATTGAAATAAAACACAAAACACCAATGCGGAAGACTCCTGTCGGGTCCGTCCGGGACAATCTCGATGTCACAGCCTGGAAAACAAAGCACAAAATCAGAACGTGTGCCATGCCACCATCAAAGGAGCGAGACACAGAGAAAGAGAAAATGAAAGAAAGGCAGAGAGAGAAGGAAAGGAAGGGTGAGAGAAAGAGGGAAGGAAGGGAGAGAGAGAGACACCGCCGCCCCTGCGCACCCAGGCCCCACTGTTCACCTGCTGCCACCGGTACGTCTCCAACCACGTGCCGGGATACACTGCAAGCCACCAGGTCTGCAACTTGTAATCGAGGCCAGAGTCAATCATGGCAGAGTCCATCACACAGCACACGGCAACAACGCCTGTCTGTCCCTGCGCACGCATGCAGCCGCACCCCACACCCTCCTGCCGGCCAGCGCTGGCTGTCCGCACTTGCGCACCCCGGGCCCACTGCTCACCTGCTGCCAATGGTGTGTCCACCAGTGGGCACACCACGTGTCCGTCCGTGCACGCTCCAGGCCCCGGTCCCGCCACCATGGCATGCTCCACATCATGCGGAGCCGCCCCACGGCCCAGCAGGTCCAACACATGACGCTGAGTCCTGAGTCATCAATGGCAGAGACCACATCAGTGCACACGTCATCATCGCAGGCTGCACACCCGCTCAGCTATTTCGGTGCCATTAACCCTGTGCAACCCCAGTCAGCGCCACGTGGTGGTAGGCCCGTGACGGGCGCAAGGCTTCGGGTGCCACTAACCCTGTGCAACCCCAGTCATCGCCACGTGGTGGTAGGCCCGTGATGGGCGCAAGGCTTCGGGTGCCACTAACCCTGTGCAACCCCAGTCAGCACCACGTGGTGGTATGCCCGTGACGGGCGCAAGGCTTCGGGTGTGACCAACCCTGTGCGCAACAACTCATGGGCCCCTTATGATTGAGAACCGTGGAGCATCCGTCATCCAGTCACCACCGGCAGTGGGGAATGTGACGTTGTCGGCCCCTCATATTGGTGGGGTCACATGGCCTGTGACGCCTGTGCCGGATGGGTGTGGTGTGTGTGCAAACCTGCCCTCAGGGAGTGGCCGTGACATGTTGACAACTAGACCAGTGACCTGCATACCACCAGCGTGTACGCCTGCGACATGTAGCTATGTGGGCCCCCCCTCTGAGCGTAAGCAGAGTGGTCTGGCTTGGCGTACGCCGGACCAGCGCAGGGCTTGCAACAATGACTCGGGGGCTCTGGGCGTCGTTCAGTCCATGTCCGGACAAGGAAGTGACTAATGCGTGTGTCCCTGTTGTAGTGTCTACGGCACCCGGAACACAACGGCAATGTAGCACACTGTGACTGGCATCCCACTAGATGAGCATCATTGACGTAAGGGAAATCACTGTCCCTACATTCATCCACACATTCATACATGAATGATGAAAGATATGACACAGCAGTGCGTTTCTGGATGTTTATTGCACATCCAGTGGAGTTTTGCAGCTGGAGCAGTAGAGGGCCATGGCAAGCACACTACATAATATGGGCCCGTGGAGGGCCAGCCAGAGTCCATCCGGGGATGACAAGTACTGCGGAAGAGGAAGGGTACAGTCCGCAGTCTGGTTGCCATGTCATTGGTCATCAAACAGGATATGGCAGTCCATGTCGCGGTCCAAGGTGAGTGCAGCGGAGTGTATCGGGGGTCAGTGGAAGGTCATGGGGCCATGTGCGGCACCAAGCAGAAACAGACGAGGTGGCGGAAATTAATGCTAGTGCCTCCTTCTGATCATAATCCCATCCACTTCCTCATCCTCGGATGTGTGCTCTGCCCCACCTGTGGGTGGTGCTGTACCGGCTGCGGCACTGTGTGCCACTGACACATCAGGTGCCGGAGTGGATACGTCTGCCACACTGGGAGGCACTGACACACCAGGGGGCAGAGATGTGGATGGTGCGGGGGCAGCAGCACTCATCATTGCCACGCCTTGTGGCAGCAATGCCATGATGAGGACATGCAGGGCCTGGTAGATCCCAGCTACATTTCGCTGATGTGCAGCGGTGGCTGCCATCCTTTCCGCCTCCATCCGCACCATGTCCTCCATGAGCCTCCGCATGTGTGCCAGCTCACTGCTGGAATCGCTGAAGCCACTCCGAGCGGACAGGTGTACTTGTCTCTGAGTCAGGACTCCAGCGATGTCAGTCATGGCTCGTTGGAGACCATGGAGCAGGCCGTGGGTGTCCGTTAGGGACTGGAGCTGGTCCCTGATGGGACCTAGACACCCATGGATGGCGTCCAGTTTGGTAGCCATGAGGTCGAACCCCACCCGCACCTGCTCAGCCGTCTCCCTCTGGCCCTCCAGCACACGGCGTTGGAAGGCCATGTGTTGTTCCTGGGGGTCTTGGGGGACTGCCGGGGCTGTGGGTGCCTCCTGCTGGGTGGTTTGTGGAGTGGGTGGGGTCTCCTTGATGCAGCTCGGCTGCCCTGGTCCTGGAGGTGATTGGCGGCTGAGTTCAATGATGTCTTGGAGGGCTTGGGTGTCGATGCTGGTGGTGTCCTCCTCGTCAAAAGTGAAGAGTGGCTGGGACTGCTCTGCAGGAGGTGTTGACGGTGCCCCTGCAATGTGAAGGGGAGATGGTGTATTACAATGTGTCCGCATGTATGTAGCCGCATGGTACAGGTTCACATTCAGACAGCATGGCATTGTAAATTGTGACAGTCTGTGGATCAGGGCCATGATCCAGAGTCATTGTGGGTGTGCACTGTGCTCTGCTTGATTGTGCATGTGGGCCATTGTGGCCATCTCCCCCCGTCCCCCCAGTACCTGGTGGTCACTCACCCTGTTGCGGTTGTGTTGTGTCCTGTCGAGCAGTGTCCGGTCCCCCGACTCCTGCCACGGTCTCCACACTGATGACTGTCGCCACCAGCTCCTCCATGTCATCCAGCTCCTGCTGTGGCGCAAGGCTCCCACCTCCAGTCTGCATTGCTGCCTTCTGGTTGGCTACGAGTTTCTCCTTGGTCTTGCGCTTGATGTCATTCCATCGGCTCTTGACCTCGTCCATTGATCTCTTGTGCTCTCCGACAGCGTTCACCTTGTCCAAGATGGCCCGCCATAATCCATTTCTGGTGCCCAATGACATATTGGAGTCGATGAACAGTTGTTGATGGTGTTCTATCACCTCCGTGACCAGGATCCGATTCTCCTGCAGACTGTACTTCGTCTTCCTCTTCTTCTTGTCCTTGCCCTTCCCTGTCACCGTGGTCCCGGGCTGGTCGTCCGGGGTACTTGTGGGGTTGCGCTCGTCCTCTGCGCCTGCTCCGGCTGCCTCCATGGTGCTTGGGTGTTGGTCATTTTGTGTTTGGGTGCTTTTTCTCCTTTTGTAGTGAATTTCCCGCCTGCCGTGTGTGTATGGCAGGCCTGGCGCTGCTTATCCCTGATTTCCTCATCGCGAATGGGCTCATCGCACGTTTTTTGGTGTTGGGGTTTGTGTTTTTATCGCCGTCGCGGTGGTTGTATCGCGGACATTGTCCGCGGTTTCAGGAGACTATCACATGGTACCGCCATGTTGTGAATTCCACGTTAACACTGGGTTATTTTCCCGCGATGGACTGCGATGTGTAAAGTTGCGTTAACATTTTTTGGTGATATTTAGCACACGTTCTTGTGAATATCCCCCTGAGAGTCCTAAAAAGGCTCCCACTTCTGACTGAGTCTTGGGGGCTTCCCAAGCCAGAATGGTATCAATCTTGGGCTGTAGGGGCGCCACCTGGCCGCTCCCTACCTGGTGTCCCAAGTACACCACTGAACCCTGCCCGATCTGGCATTTGCCCTCCGCAGCGCCTTCAACACTTCCCAGAGGTGGTGCAGATGTTCCTCCCAAGTGGCACTGAACACTGCAATGTCGTCCAGGTAGGCCTCACTGAAACTTTCCAGCCCAACCAATACCTGGTTGACCAACCTCTGAAAGGTGGCAGGGGCATTCTTCATCCCAAAGGGCATCACCCGGAATTGGTAGTGCCCATCTGGTGTGGAGAATGCTGACCTCTCTCTTGCCCCATCAGTTAAGGTGATCTGCCAGTACCCAGACGTTAGGTCAAACGTACTGAGGTACCGGGTAGCCCCCAACCGATCGATGAGCTCATCAGCTCTGGGGATGGGGTGCGCATCAGTCCTGGTGACTGAATTGAGCCCTCCATAGTCCACACAGAACCGGAGTTCTGGGATGGCACTGGGTGCGGCAGCCTTCGGGACCAAGACCACTGGGCTGGCCCAAGGGCTGTTTGAGGGCTCAATCACCCCTAGCGCTAACATCTTGGAGACCTCCTCCTTGATGCAAGCTCTGACCCTGTCAGTCACTCGGTAAATCTTATGTTTTACTGGAGGACTGGGCCCAGTGTCCACATCATGGACACACCACTGAGTGACACCGGGGATCAGGGAGAACAGGTCATAAAACTGCCCCAACAGTTGGTGGCAGTCACTCTGCTGTTCAGGGGTCATGGCGGGAGAGAGGTTCACACTGTCCACTGACCCATCTTGCTCCTTTGCAGACAGGAGGTCAGGAAGAGGCTCAGTCTCCTCTTCCATCCCAGCATCTGTTGCTAGGAGCATGCCCACTTCGGTCCTCTCCAAGTGGGGCTTCAGGCGGTTCACATGTAGGACCCGCAAAGGGTTCCTAGGAGACTGCAAGTCCACCAAGTAGGTGATGTCACTCTTGCGCTCCACCACCTCAAATGGTCCGGTCCACTTATCCTGGAGCGCACAAGGCTCCACTGGGGCCATGACCCAAACCTTCTGTCCAGGTTGAAGCTTGATCATCAGAGTGGCATTCTGATCATACCAGCGTTTCATTCCATCCTGGCTGGCTTCCAGGTTTACCTGAGCGAGTTGCCTGAAGCGCTTAGTCTGGTTTCTGAAGGCCAGCATGTAGCTATATACATCCTGGGGAAGTTTACTGGGAGCTTTCTCCCAGCCTTCTTTGACCAGACTCAGAGGTCCTCTTACAGGATGCCCATACAGGAGCTCAAAGGGACTGAACCCTAAGGACTTCTACGGTACCTCTCTGTTAGCAAACAGCAGGCATGGTAAGAGGACGTCCCACTTACACCTCATGCGTTCACCAAGACCCATAATCATGCCTTTTAGGGTCTGGTTGAATCTCTCAACCAGCCCATTACCTTGGGGGTGGTAGGAGTGGTAAACTTATAAGTTACACCACACTCCTGCCACAGGGACTTCATATACTTGGATATGAAGTTGGTACCCCGGTCGGACACCACCTCTCTGGGGAGCCTCACACGGGAGAAAATCCCCATCAACAAACGACCCACCACGGGGGCCGTCACAGTCCGGAGAGGGATGGCTTCCTGGTACCGGGTGGCATGGTCCACCAAGACCAGGATAAACCTGTTGCCCGTGGCTGTCTTGGGATCCAGAGGCCCCACAATATCAATACCCACCCTCTCAAAGGGGGTGCTGACTACAGGGAAAGGTTGGAGAGGAGCCTAACACTTCCTCCCACTCTTACCACTTGCCTGGCAAGTCTGGCAAGACCTACAGTGAGCATCAGAATGCTTGCGCATTTGGGGCCAGTAAAAGTGGGTGACAAGCCTCTCAAAGGTCTTGTCTTGCCCCAAATTCCCTGCCAAAGGCACATCATGAGCCAGAACCAGTAGGAAGGCCCTGAAGCGCTGGGGTACCACCAGCACATGGGCTGACCCAGGCTCAGCAACCTTAGGCTTGCTATACAGGAGACCAATCTCCCAGTATATCCGATGTGATCCGGACTGATCACCTGCTGCTTAGTTTGCAGCCTGCTGCCGTAAACCAATGAGAGAAGGGCACGTCTGCTGCTCCTGACAGAACTCCTCCCTGGTGGGCCCTCCTTCTTGCTGCCAATGGGTCAGCTCAAGCAGGTCCCCTAGTTCAGCTACTTGTTCCCCTGTAGGCTCCAGGGTATCCCCCTCAGGGTCTACCTCCTCCTGGACCGTGGGAACTTTGGGGGCCGGTTTCCCATGCCCCTTGCCTCTTCTCTTCCCAGCAGGCACCTGGGCCACTCTTTCAGGCTCCAGGTCCTCTTGAATGCCCTTACCGGCTGCCATTGACCGAGTGGTCACACACGCCCACTCAGGCAGACCCAACATCTCCAAATGAGACCTCCGCTCCACCTTTGCCCAAGGGGAGCTCTCCAAATCGTTGCCTAGCAGACAGTCAACAGGCATGGCTGGCCTCACAGCTACTTTCAAGGTACCTGAGACCCCCCCACTCAAAGGGAACATGTGCCCCTTTGCAGAGGCACTCTGAATTGTCAGCAGCAACTACTGGGTAGAATGTGTTGGGGACCACCTGCTCTTCAGACACCAGCTGACAGCTGTCACACTGGCTCCGGTGTCTCTCAGAGCCTCCACACTATGGCCATTGATGGTCACCCACTGCCTGTACTTTTTAGTGTTATCAGGCAGGTGAGTCCTTGGGACCATCTCACTGTCTCTTAAAGAGACCAGGGACATCTCTGCGGGACCCCACCCACCTTGGGCACCCGACTCCTCCCCCAAGGCAACACTAGCCAGTTCCCGGGGCAGTGCACCAGTGGGTGCGGTGGTGACCGGTTTGGGGCACTTAGGATCCCCCCGGAAGTGGCCCACCTGACCACAACTAAAACAGGTCTTGGGAACCCTCTGAATAGGCTTACCTGTCAGGACCCATGGTTTCTTCTTAGTGAGAGGCTGGGAACCCTTACCTTGGTTCCCTTGGGGATTACTTTGGGGCTCTTTTTGGAACTCCTTTTGTTTACCCTTGTCCCCCCCACTCTTCTGCTGGGGACCCTGCCCAGCCTTGGCGGAGTCTCCCACAAGACCTTTGTGGACCCTGGTACTGACCCAGCGGTCCGCCTCAACAGCAAGCTTCCTGGGGTCAGTCAGCTTACTATAAATCAAGTGCTGGCGTAGCTCTGGAAAACAACTACTGGACAAGTGCTCCCATGCAACCAAATCATAGAGCCCCAGTAAATCAGTTACCTTGCTACCCTTCACCCATCCATCCAGTGCTCTGCAAAAATAAGATACATTCTCCACCTAAGTACTTGACTCCAGCTTCTTGCAGTTCCTAAATTTCTGCCTATAAAGCTCTGGGGTCAACCCATACCTGGCTATCAGGGCTTCCTTCATGGGGGCATAGGACATCTGATCCTCAGTGGGCAAAGCTAGCAATGTCTCTCTCCCTTCACCAATGAAGCAGCCCCACAACCACGCTCTCCAATCTCTCTCAGGGACTCGGTGGGACTTCATTGCTATTTCATAAGCCTTAAACCACTGCCCAATGTCCTCATGCTTCATGAAATCTTTGATAACATCTTTGGGAATGTATACTTTTCCTTCCCCAGGCACTGATCGTGTGCTGCCACCAGAGGGAGTGATCTCGAGACACTTTGCTTTCAGCTCCAACTCCCTCAACCCTCTCTCATTCTCTAAAAGCATCTTATATTTCTCCATGGGCAATTTCTTGCTCTCCAACTCCAACCTCTTATTCTCTAAGTCACCCTGGTTCCCCAGCTTGAGCTTAGCAAGCTCCAACTCATACACTCTGCTTTTCTCCCTGTCCTCCAACTCTTCTGGAGACAGACCCCCTGAAGACACACTGCTGCCTTCCCTGGGAGGCACCCCCCCTCCAGTTAGGCCCACTAGCCCATCCTGCTACCCTTCTAAATTCTCCCCATCCACCATAGGCTCCTCGGTCTGCCCACTGGCATTCCTTGCTTCCAACCAGGCCCTCAGCGCCTTTTGGAATTCCTCCTTTCTGGTGAGGCCTCTCACGGAGATTTAAATTTTTTTGCAGGTGGCTTTAAGTTGTGGCACAGTGTAGGTATCAACCCTCTCCTCTTCAAATTCAATATCCACAGATACAAGTGATGCTGCTTTGCTCATGGTGAAAATTGGCAGTTCTCAAGATGCAAAAAATTCCCAGAAAAAAAAAACTCTACCAAATGTATGTGGTTGCGTAATGGTCTGTACTATACTAATAGTGTACACCAATCACTGTATGTAAGTCACAAATGCAAGTCCAGATCCTCACTGCTGACCACCAATGTTAGAAATGGGGGTCTCTAGTTGGCAGAGGTAGGTACCTTTGTCCAAATAGGGACCCTTGCTTCTAGTCAGGGTAAGGGGGATACACTTCTAAAATAACCCCTGCTCACCCCCTTGGTAGCTTGGCACGAGCAGAAAGGCTTATCTCAGAGGCAGTGTGTAAACCATTTGTGAACACATACAGTAATACAGTGAAAACACTACAAATGGACACCACACCAGTTTAGAAAAATAAGTAATCTTTCTCTAAACCAAAACAAGACCAAACGACAAAAATCCACAATACAGTATTAAAAATAAGGCTTTCAAATGGTAGAAATAGTTCAGTTAATGCAAGTTGTAAATGCGACACTTTTCTCAAAAGAACCTCAGATGCATCACGCAAAACAAACGAAATGGCCGCAGGGAAGGTGATGTGTCGGTTCCTTACACTCAGGGAAGGTGATGCGTCGTTTCCTTGCTCCGGGGAAGGTGATGCGTCGGTTCCTTACTGCAGCGCAGGGGAGTTGATGCGTCGGTTCCTTACCGGAGAGGAGGTGATGCATCGTTTTCTTACTGCATGGGGAGTTGATAATAATAATAATAGTGTTACTTCTATAGCGCAAACAGATACCTCAAACAGAGGTGTCCCGGCGCTGAGCAGTAATCAGGTAAACAGATAAGGGACTGGCCTAGCCCAAGAGCCACGTCTTCAGGTGCCTGCGAAAGTCGGATTCAGAGTCACGTATGCGAAGATGTAGAGGAAGTGCATTCCATAGCATAGCTGTCCTGACAGAGAAGGCCCTTCCGCCCTTTCTGGCCTTGGAAAACCGGGGAGCGCACAGTAGGTGCTTGGAGTTAGATCTAAGAGTGCGTGCCGATTGATACGGGAGGAGTCTCTTTCTGAGGTATCTAGGTCCTATGTTGTGCATTGCCCGAAAGCGAGAGTCAAGGCCTTGAATTCAATGCGCTTTGCAACCGAGAGCCAATGAAGGAGCTTGATGTGAGGGGAAATGTGGTGACAGAAAGGCACTCTGCGAATAAGTCTTGCTGCTGCGTTCGGAATCATCTGAACTCTGTGAATCAAATGCCTGGGTCTGTTTCTTACTGCGGCCCCCAACGATGCGACAGTCTTGGCGCCTCGATGCGATGCGTCGATCTGGTATGATGCGTGGCTTCGTGCAGCCGCACAGCAGGCTATAGTCGGGATCGGTGCGGTGATCTTGGACTTCGGAGATCGTTGCACCCGATGCGTTGTGAGGCGATTTCTCGAGCCGCGGCAGGCGCTGCAACGGTTTCTTCGGCGATGCGTCGGAAACAGGTGCGGATGCGCCACGCTTCTTCGATGTTGCGTCGATTTTCCCGCTCCCAGCGACAAACAGTCTCTAGAGGTCCTAAACAGCAGCAGGCAGCTCTTTGCAGGTTGGAATTCCCTGCAAGGGAATTCAGGGGAGCTGGTTGTGAAGTCTTTGTGTCCCTGAGACTTCACAACAGGAGGCAAGCTCAGTTTCAAGCCCTTGGAGATCTTTTTTTCAAGCAGGTGACAAAGCAAACAGCAAAGTCCTTTTTCTCCTTTCCTTGGCAGCAAGCAGCCACTGCAGGCCAACCCCAGACAGCAAACAGCACAGGGGCAGTATTCCTCCTGAGCTTATCCGGTTCTTCTCCTTGGCAAAGGTTCCTCTTGATTTCCCAGAAGTGATCTAAAAGTCTAGGCCCCTCTTTTTATACCCAAAAACCATTTGTTCTCTGAAGGCAGAGAGTGTCTGTACCCGGACAAAACCAGTTCTGTGGGGCACTTTGCAAGTGCACCGCAACCTCCATTGTCAGTGTGTGTTAACCTTCACTCACCTGAAATCCAGGCGTTCCAGTTGAGAGATGTGAAGATGTTTTCCCTATGCCCCCTAAGACCTAGTTCCTCCTAAACCTTTTGTCAATATACAGCTTGGATTCTTAGGTCCTCGGGGGAAGGGGAAAAATGGGACAAAAGAACCAAAAGGTAAATAAAAGGACACTCTCGCCACTCTCTTCACTTCAGTCAAAGTGCTTCTGACGGCAACACCTTTAGTGGACCATTCCCTATAAAACAATAAACAACAATGAGTGCAGCACTGCTTACTTCGAAAACAAACATTCACATGTGTTTTGCTTTAATGCTATTCTTTGCCCATTCAGTACCTTTGCTTTTACTACATGTCCCTTAATGACATTTTAAGAGATGATTTAAATATGCTTCTCTCTATCTCTTTTCTGTAACAAACAAGAACACATCAGTTTACAAACATTCGTGTTGTACCTTACACAAATGTACACCTCATTTTAAGCCACTTACTCAACGTCAGGTTTCTTGTGACGCTTTACAATAATGCCCCAAAAATAAACAAAGAAAACGAAAATTGTTCTTTCGCAATGATTGAGTCACAGAGTCTTCTTTTCACTAACTCTGTTGTAATCTATGCGTTCTTTTTCTCTTTTGTATTGTCTTAGTTCTTGTCAGAAGATTGTGGCAGGGAGGCTTGATTCAGCCAGACAGTTCAAAGATAAGTCTTTTCTTTTCACACTTTTAATTCTACATGCATGCGTGCGCACGCGCTCCGCAAGCGGAACGATCTTACTTGTCTTTTGATTCTTTTCTTCTCTCTCTTTCTTGCAGGTCGGATGAAGAAACTGGACCAGGAAATAAGCGCCGGAAGAATGATGGGGACGGATCAGGAAACGAGTCTTCAATGCAGAGGAGTGCAGCGGAAGCAGGAAGAAAACCGGAAGTCAAAGACGGGACCAGAGCGCTGCTGCGTAGTCGGGAGATTTCAGGTAAGTGGAGATGCTGGATAGCGGTAACGAACACAAGCGTGAGTAAGCGGGAGCGGCAGTCTTTTATAGCTGTGGAAGGGTGGGGTTTCTCTTCACGTTGCTAGACACGTTTGACAGTTTAACTGAAAGCAACGTGCACACAAGGCCTTGCACCTGTTTCTTGTTACTCGAGTCGGGTGACTGCCTTATTGAAGTGAAATGTAAAACAGGCAAACATAATTGTTAGCAGAATCGGAAGCTTATTCATTCAAACAGGGGTTTACAAAAAGGCAACCTTGACTAACCATAAGGCAATGCACACACAATAGGGTTGGTGTCACCACAGAATAAACCTGACCACTTAAGCACAGTTTGGTCAAGCTTACCTTGCTGTGTTTAACACCTGGTCAAACATTTCTTACTAACCTCATCCCGAAGGGCTATTACGACGGCTGCGCTCTACAAACCCCAACAGTTCTACAAACCCCAACAGTGTGAGCCCTGGCTCCAGACACACCACAGGGGGGCAGAGCTGTCATTGTGGAAGGCAGGTACAGCCCTATTCAGGTACAGGTGCTACTCCTCCAAAATCTCCAAATGCAGACCAGGCCTATTCAGCCCAGCCCTGACTCATCAGACTTCTGGAGCTGCTGCCCCTCTCCAGCCCCTGTCATCCAAAAGCCAGACATGCAATACACAAACCTAGCAGAGGCACACTGGATGGTTAGGCAAGAAAATACCTACTTTCTAAAAGTGGTATTTTCAAACACAGAATGTAATAATCACCCTCACTAAAAGATGCACTTTAACATTCTGAGTTCAGGCATGCTAAACTTTACTTTTCCATCTTGTTCCTAGGGTCAGTCATGTTTATAAGATGTTATAAACAAACTCCCCATTCTGTCCTATGGGAACAGATACCCTTGCAATAGTGAAAAACTAAATTGGCAGTATTTCACTATCAGGACATGCCACACACAAAAGGGCATGTCCTACCTTTCACATACAATGCACCCTGCCCACAGGGGTACCTTAGGCCTACTTTAGGGGTGACTAATATGTAGAAAAAGGAAGGTTTAGGGACTGGCAAGTGTGTGCACTTGCCAAGTCGACATGGCAGTCCCAGTGCAAAGTGCCCAAAGCATCTAGGCCAGCAAAAATGGAGTCCAACACACAGCAAAAACACAGGAGGTAAAGGCAAAAAATGGAAGGGAAACCCACGCCAATGTTGCCAGGTCTAACAAGGATGACGTAGTGCCAATTACAATCACTTACGATTGTAGTGTTTGCATAAACTTCTTAATGTTAACTTTGATATAAAATTTTGAGGAGTCATGCATAGAAACAAAAGAGAGATATTTTTGTAGAATGTTATTTGTAGGTGGTGCTAACCGTGTCAACAGGAGCAGCCCGTGTGGGTAAGAGCGTTGGGGTGGTGGAGCGGGGTGGGGGGGTGTCGACAGACGATGATGATGAAAAATTTAATTAATGGAAGCATAATCAGAAGAGATTTAATAGAAAGATACCCTTCATTTATAGTATACAACATCGACTATACAGACTGTGACTCGTTGAGACGGAACCCTGATGAAGGCTATGCCGAAACGCGCGTAGTTCAAGTATACACCGTCAGTTCCTGATCATTGCGTCTATCTGTAATTAATGTGTTTTATAACTGAGAATGTATATTTCATTTATGTATTGTTTATCAAATTGTCTTAAATGTTTACTCACTGAATGTCTCTTTTCCCCCAAAAAAATCATAATTGTCAAAATTATTAAGCCTTAAAACAAATGAACACTTAAAAGTGAAATAATACCCCAAAAAACATATATTTGTATGGTGAAAAAAAGTTTTTTATATGTTTATTTATCAAATAAATATTTATTTTTGAATATAATATGTGAAGAGTGACAGTTAATGGCTTAGTCACATTGAAATTGTGTTGCCCGTAACTATTGTAATCAACCTTGCCCAGGGTTTCTTTTTTCATGTTTTGTCTATTCCCTGTCAGGGCATTACTATCCTGCATACAGGGGCCCCAGTTCTTTCCCAAATACAAAACCAGAGAACTACAGATACCAAAGAGCAGGGAGGATATAAGGGAGGCATTCTTCCAACAAGTATGGCCCACACTGGGAAAGATGCTGACACTGCAGAAGAGTAGGAGGAGGCCCCTGATGAGGCAGCATGGACCAAAGATTGGTGAATTCCGCCGGTGATCACACATACACCCACTATCGGCTATGAGGACTGTTGCTAACCGGGTGAGTGTTGGAGGCAGAAAGGGAGAGAAGCGAAGAAGTAGTGTGCAAGAAAACACACTTTTGTCATTGTTTTTGAAGGATTAATTTGAAGGGGGATGTTTTTGAACTAATTGCACCCAATGATCTGACGGAGTAATGAGTCCTACAAAATACTTATTAATTGACACTAATTGTTTTGATGTTAAAAAGAAAGAAAGATTCACAGCAACATCCTTTTTGCACATTAAGATGGGGGCGGGAGACCAGATAAAGAACGTCATTCTTTGAAATATATTCCAAAAGAGAGAATGCATGCCACTATTGCTACTTAGCACAATACTTCTTTTTAGGATCCTAGGTAAAGTCTCTGCTGTAACTTGAGTGAGTTTACCCGGATAGCACACCACACTGTTAGAAAGAACCTCTGAATAGAAGCAGTAAAAGAAACAAAAATTAGGAAGTTTATTAATAGTTGCTTATATTTATTATTTTTCCCTTCTGAACTCAGTGCTGTCTCTGTCCTTCCTCTGAGGAAACCAGTGGCCAGACCACCAATTCTCCTTCCTATAAGATAGTAAGAAAACATATTGTCAATACCTGAGAGGAGAAGAAGCAGACTCAACATTACAACTCAAACCCTGGGTTATGCTGAGTATACACTAAATCTATGGCATTCACTCGTTGTTACTAAATGGAACTTGTGTCTTAGGGCCTCATTGTAAGTGACCTAATGAGGATGAGTTATTTATCAGCCCCATTAAACACAGATACCCAAGAGATTGGAATTTATTGGGGCCTATAAATAACTACTATCGCAAACTTTCCTAATTCAGATAGGGAATAATTGGTGGATTTTTGTGCTTTCTGCTGCAATATCTGTGTGTACTGGCATTAACTGAACAATTTCCTCTGGTAAGTTTCAGCTGGTGTGACCTGCTGAAATTCATGTAGGGTAAATTGTGGGAGGTGCTATATTTACTGCTAAACTTGTGATTGTGATCCATACACAAAGATATGTTTGAACAAGGAATATAATAAAACATTCCTCTCCTACTGAGATACAAAGGTATACTTAAGTTGTTTTGAAGCTGTATAAGACTGGATTGAATTGATGTTTTTCACAATAACTGTGAAAATATGTCTGTGTTGTGCCCAATATTCAATGTATCTCATCTTAACTAAATGCTAGGGTTTATGCTCATTTCGGTGTAATATTCATTCATTCCTTTAATGATATTGTGTATATTTCAATTCAGAAAATACTTATTAGATTTTGGCAGTACTCCCGTCGTCCCTACGTGGCAACAGTTACACGTACTCCATCGAGCTGACAGAGTTCTGCCCACCGTATTTAGAGGTGGGCTGGCTGCATCGACAGACTATTTACAGTTGCGAAAGTGGCGCACCTCAGTCGAGACTGCAGACTCCATTGCTGGCTAACAGTACTCCATCACCTTCAGTCCGGCGGGTTTGTGCCGACTCGATTTAGATTTTCCTGTTGTACTGGCATTCTCCTCGCAGAGGATTCCTGACATAGTGAGTCCTTGGTGGAGTGAAGACTGGTAAGTACCATTGTTATAAAGTGTCACCACACATATGTTGTGTTCGGTTCAAACATATATGTAGGTAATGTGTCACGCCACTTTTTGTACATATAGCATAGCACACACACAACATACACACAATATTGAATGCACAGCCACATGCACCACAAACACAACACCCACAACCACCACAATAAAAAATAAAAAAATATCATTGTTAATACAGGTGTGTTCATTTTACAGTTAAGTAGTAAAATTAATACTAATGCATTACACATGAGAAAAACATTGCATGTAAGAGCAATGTAAACATACACAACGCTAAAGCAAATATTAACACACGGTTCGTAGTAAGACAAGTGTCAAATGACTTATCTTTGATTCCGGCGACAACAGAGTTGATTAGCATTGTGGTCAAGTTGTAGCAGCAAAGGAAGGACCTAGACAATGCAGTTTAAGAGGAAAGCGGAAGTGGGAAACAGAAAAAAGGTATGTTTTTACCTAATTTCCTTCAATCAATTCCGCCAACTCCCCACCACAGTTTCCTCGACGGAAAGGCACTTCATGATTAGCCCAGCGGGAATCCTGGCTGGACTCCCTCCAATAGCCACTTTTGCCTATGACGCTGTAACACAGAAGGGAAATCCTGGCAGAGTCAGCGACACTCAGACGGTCTTTCGTCCATGGACCCCCCAACATCTAAATTGAGCGGGTGGAGCACCAAGTAGGCAGGCAGTGAACCTGTTGGAAATGTGACGGCGGTACCAGATCTGCCAAGATTTTATTCAGGCCCATAGTTAGCGTTGCTGTACTAAGATTAGTGAAAAGTTATTTCTTTGTATTGTTCCCCTATTATCGATCAAACCAAACAGGGAATCAAATGTTACACTTAGGCTTTAGAACTCTGTCCTAATTAAAAATGGCACTGTTTTTCATGGTAATGTAACTTATAATACAGTTAAAAAACATAAATCTAATATTTGTTCAATGTCTTGGAGAAAAATCCATTCATGAGTAGATTGCAAGTGTTATATCTCTTTATGAACAAAAAGTCAACAACTTTGTTATACTATATCTTTATGTGTTGGGCACAGTGTGTTGAAGTTAACAACACATTATTATGTTGAGGAACTCTTGGCCATGGCAGTGCAGTGTGGACAAAGAAACAGTGAAACTTCTTGTATAAATTACATCTATTGTCGTGTAGTTCCTACTAATCCGTAAGATCTGCGCATACCTCGGGATAGACCTTACAACAAACAGAGGACATAGCAAGTCTAAATTTCGACAGAGTCCACAAAGAAGTAAGAAAGCTTCTAAAAGTATGGGGGGGTCTACCTCTGACCTTCATGGGAGGATCAAATATAACCAAAATGGTGATGCTCCCAAAGTTTACATATTTGTTTAGTACTATCCCATTGGAATTCAAAATAGACAAGATAAAAAAACTACAAGGAGAATTAAGCAGCTTCATTTGGGCCGCTAAAGGGGCAATAATCGCCTGGAAGAAGATAAGGAGGAACAAGGCCCAAGGAGGCATCGCTAGTCCAGATATCTTGGAATACTGCAGGGCCTTTCAATTTAAAAACATTAGAAAGCTGCTGGACAGTTTTGACTCATACCCCCTCTACCTGCAGGCATTAGTAAATAAGGAAGGAAGTCCCTATCTATACAAATTTGGACACCCCAAATACTTTAAAAAGGTAAAACTTAAGACCCTTATGTCTGCTGCAAAACTGTGGTATCAAATGAGAAGAACGCTGAAAATTCCATACTACAGCAAGTACGTCCCAATTTGGAACTCCCCTTGTACCCCGGAATGCCTTCGAGATAAGCTAGCAAGCCCCTTGAGAGAAAACAACATTACAAAATGGGGTCAGCTAATGGAACAAAACTCTATAGTGGAATGGGAAGTCCTAAAGGAGTTAACAAAAGATAAAATCTCAAGATTCAAGTATTATCAACTTACTAGCTGGGCCAAGAGCCAGAAGGATATTCAAGTCGGAGAAGGGAATATAGAGGAAATGATACAAGGGAAAAGACCATCAAAAAGAGATAGCGTGTTAGTACTGGGCCCTAATCCAAGAAGGGGAGGAAGACTACAAAATTCCAAGCGAGATCTGGGGGAAAGAACTGCCGGAGCTGGATATACAACAAAAATGGCAAGTATCTATGGCTACTTGTTGGCGAATTGTGAAATCTGCGCCTCTGAGAAAAAATCATTTATTCACTACTCACAGAGGATATTGGACGCCAAAAAGGCTATCTTTGATCAGCAGCCAAAAAGAGAGGAGCTGCCCAAAGTGCGGGGAAGTGGGGGCGCAGACGACCTACACATGTTTTGGCAGTGCCCCCAACTCGAGGAATTTTGGAGAGAGGCGGGTAAGACCTTAGCCAAGCTGTTGGAACAAAGGGTGGAGGTGAGTATTGACCTTATTATTTTTGGGATAAGTCAACAAAATCCAAATAACCAAAAGCTAAGTAAAGGTCAAGAAAGTATCCTTTTCATACTGATACTGTTAGCTAGAAGGGAAATATGTATTAAATGGGTGAAAAATATCCCTCCAACACATAGTGAATGGCTGGCCTCCATACAAAGAGTAAACAAACTAGATAGAAATGGGCGCACGGGTAAAAGACACAAATTTTGGAACATTTGGGAAAAATATAACCAAATAAGTTAAAGAAAGGGGTACATATTGTACTGTCCAGTGATTAGGCAATGCAATAAAGCTTTCAAGTGGGAACGTGAAGGAGTAGTCAGAGTGACTAGCTCCCCCCAGACCCGAGTTGTGCTAGAATTGGACAAAAAGGGGCCCAAACAAAAGGGAAAGAGGAAATTCTCCGCGCATACGATGCGTCTACCCAGGAGAAAGCCCTATACAGACGGAACAGAAGGAACAAAGGGCCCCGACACCTCCAAATCTAAAATATTGCTAAATGAGGACAAAAAAAAAAAAGATCTGCGCATTTGTTGGACAACATAAACTAAGGGCTTGGTGTCTAGACTGATTCCGGACACCCCCGCAGGATATGTTGGCCTAGAGACCAGCTAGCTCACAGTGACACCGTAAGCCCTCTAACCTTACCAGGGAGCGAATGGTTTCTGGCAACCACTGAACATGAATACCTTGTCCCCTAAGGGATTGTGGAATCAGCACAGAACCTTTCGCTCAGTCACTCGTGCTCACCTATTCTCAGAGAAGTATACGAAGAATACACAGTGGGACATTTTCAATATGTTTATTGAACCAACGTTATTCTTGTATAAAATAAGTATGCTGCAATGTTTAATAGACAGAAGCAGATAAAAGTGATTCAAAGCAGCAAAAGTGTAAATAGTAGATATAGTTCTACCATGGTACTCAAACAGTGTATATATGCAGGCTTATAAAACAAGGCAGTAATCGAGCCTACTCCTACTATGCTAACCCTACTCTGAGTGTACCTAGAGTGTGTGTAGGTGCAGAGCCAAGAATACCCCCAAGGGACGATCTAGCCCATTTCCTGTTGAGAGAGAATGTAGGAGCCTGTCTTGGTCACAAACTGAACACCCCCTCATGGAGATGTCAGACCACTGTGTGGGGAAGTCTCAGCTTGCAGGGACACTCGGTGTCAGCTGAAATGCCTCCTCTGCTAATCTGTTCTGCATTCTGTCCATCAATTGTTCTTTTTCTATTTGTCACCCCGAGTGGGACGGGTATGCCCAGACGTGGGTCCCGTGCTCTCCATGCCACTGGAGTCAAGCTATCCTGGCTGATGAGGGCTGAAAGCCCGAAACCGATCCTAGGATGCTTGTTTCCAGTCCAGGGAGGACCTGGCCTGGCAGTTCGGGCTGGACTGTTCCCATTGGGCGCAGGGTCAAGACTGATTTGCATATGGCTGGGTCCAAACTGGAATGGCATGGTGAGCAAAAAACGATGGATTTAGGCCCAGATCTCTGTACTGGGGTGAATGTATGACATTGTTCTGCATTCTGTCCATCAATTGTTCTTTTTCCTCTGCTAATCTATCAGGATGCTCATCTTTTATAATAGAAAGCAACCTTTCGATGTGAATATAGATTAGCGATGTTATGGATATGTAGATAGCCCTGTCGCCCTGTGGATGAAGATCGAGATGACATTTGTACATAGGGCAAAAAAGACCTTGTATATGATGTTCATGGTATTGTGATAATGTTGTGCGAGGCTAGATGTGTAAACAAGTTTGGTTTCAACATTGTCGCACACGCAAATATGTGCAAAAGGCCGCTGCTGAAATATAGGACAATGTAAGAAATAATCTTCTTCACTACATGGGCCTAACCCGGGAACATAGCACTGTCTCAAAACTTTTTAAAGATTACCTTTCACTTCCAAAAATGTTTCTCAACTATTTGTGTATTTTTATTACAAAATTATCTATATTCATTTCATTGTTGTGAGATACACCAGTAAAAAAATCCATACAAACCTATTCAAGTATACTCATCATTCATACTTGAGCCATCACTGTTTATTCCAGCTATCTTGTGTCACAATTAAGCCCGGGCGTAGTTTGCGTAGTAGCACTTCACGTAGCTACGTGAAGTACAGCTTCAACTACACGTAGCTATGCAAATTGCGTAGTGCGTAGCTGTGTGCTTGACTGCACTGTACAATAATTACCAAAAGCAAACTTGTACAGTGCAAGTTAAGATAAAATAAATATCTCTGTCTTTATATGCTAAAAATGCATATAGTCATTTCACTAAAGTGAAAACAAAAAGTTAACAAGCAGTGAGAGAGGTGATGATTTTGGTATCCTCACTAACTTAGGGAGAGAACCAACAACCAAGCAGATGTCTTGAAAACAAAAAGCACATCTTATTGAACGATTCCTCCTAGGACCACCTCAAGCACAGTTATGGGCAAAAATACAATCCCAACCAAGGCCTGCAAGCATTATGGGACGAGATTAGCAGTGGGCAGTGAATATTATAGTGTCAATATCAAAATAATTCTACAAAGAGCTGCAGTTCAACTAGTCGTCACTGGGTGTCGTCCCTCAAGAGTGAAATGCAAAAGTATTGAAAACCTTTCATGAAGCTTTTGCATTTGACTCGTGAGGGACGACACCCAGTGACGACTAGTTGAACTGCAACTCTTTGTAGAATTATTTTGATATTGGACACTATAATATTCACTGCCCACTGCTAATCTCGTCCCATAATGCTTTGCAGGGCCTTTGGTTGGGATTGTATTTTTGCCCATAACTGTGCTTGGGGTGGTCCTAGGAGGAAGGGACCACCATTGAATCGTTCACATGATA
This sequence comes from Calotriton arnoldi, assembly GCA_963921515.1. Taxonomy (NCBI): domain Eukaryota; kingdom Metazoa; phylum Chordata; class Amphibia; order Caudata; family Salamandridae; genus Calotriton; species Calotriton arnoldi. The sequence continues at coordinate 2,255,963 of CAWUFW010001485.1, read as the reverse complement.
TGCTTTTTGTGTTCAAGGCATCTGCTTGGTCCTCCCCCTAGGTTAGGGGACTCCAAAATCATCACCTCTCTCATTGCTTGATATGTCAAAATTCATTTTTGTGAATTGGTTATATGCTTTTTAGCATAAAAATTGCTTTATCAAAGCATTTGAAGGAGTTTGTTATTATTATTAAGCCTGGGCGTAGTGCTAGCTGTGTGCTTGACTCACTGCACTGTACAATAATTACCAAAAGCAAACTTGTACAGTGCAAGTTAAGATAAAATAAATATCTCTGTCTTTATATGCTAAAATTGCATATAGTCATTTCACTAAAGTGAAAACAAAAAGCAGTGAGAGAGGTGATGATTTTGGTATCCTCGCTAACTTAGGGAGAGAACCAAGCAGATGTCTTGAAAACAAAAAGCACATCTTATTGAATGATTAGGTGGTGGTCCCATCCTCTTAGGACCACCCCAAGCATAGTTATGGGCAAAATACAATCCCAGCCAAAGGCCTGCAAAGCATTATGGGACGAGATTAGCAGTGGGCAGTGAATATTATAGTGTTCAATATCAAAATAATTCTACAAAGAGCTGCAGTTCAGCTAGTCGTCACTGGGTGTCGTCCCTCACGAGTCAAATGCAAAAGCTTCATGAAAGGTTTTCAATACTTTTGCATTTCACTCTTGAGGGACGACACCCAGTGACGACTAGTTGAACTGCAGCTCTTTGTAGAATTATTTTGATATTGGACACTATAATATTCACTGCCCACTGCTAATCTCGTCCCATAATGCTTTGCAGGGCCTTTGGTTGGGATTGTATTTTGCCCATAACTGTGCTTGGGGTGGTCCTAGGAGGAAGGGACCACCATTGAATCGTTCACATGATATGCTTTTTGTGTTCAAGGCATCTGCTTGGTCCTCCCCTAGGTTAGGGGACTCCAAAATCATCACCTCTCTCATTGCTTGATATTTTATTGTCAACATTCATTTTTGTGAATTGGTTATATGCTTTTTAGCATAAAAAATTGCTTTATCAAAGCATTTGAAGGAGTTTATTATACTCCTGCTACGCTACGTTTATTAGTACAGTTATTCACTCTGCTACGTGCAATTTGCGTAGTGCGTAGTAGCACAAACTTTGCATGCTTCGTGAGCGTAGCAAAGTATTATGCCCAGGGTTAGTCACAATCAAATAGACTGATGTATTTTCAAATTCTCAGTACTTTTAAGCATTGCTAAGGGAATACATTTCCCTTCGCCCCATCAGGGAAACAAATATCTAGATGTATTTGTCTTCTTATTTGGTTGAATATGTATCTTGTGCCCATTATTAAACTAAGAAATGTATTTAATCTTGTTTCTATAGACAACTGTTCTGCTTCTATTTGGTAATTACTAATACTAAACATCCCCCATTTCAACCAGGGACCCAACCTCTTTTTGGCAAAAGTCTTTCCTCCAAATGTAGCTCTTCTTCATCAAAGTCCGGTTGCACATTCTAAATATCTGTGGATCTGCGATCGAGGAAACAGTGACCTATGGGTCGAGTTGGCATCTGATTGCTGCACCTCCTGCTTTGGACAAGCTGTATGTGAACACATGCTCATTCAGTTAGGATTTCCGGTTAACCTGAGCCCCCGAGGGTATGTATGCACTCATGTGCTTCTGCAAGAGGAGGTTAAGAGGAGAATAACATACTTGTGAACCAGCACTTGTTGGGCAAGAAAGTTCGGAGTGCGTTTTCAGCACAGAATGGAAGGGGTATATAATCACTGACATGGGGTGGATGATTGGGTAAAAGGAGAAGGGGGTTTTTGGCAGCTGAGCTGAGGTAGTTTGGGTTTTCCACTGCGAGTTGTTCTACCTCTGTCAGATCCAGAAAACAAGTGAGGTTGGTCTATTGTGGGTTCACTGACACAATATCAAAGCTATAAATATCGTGATACCAAAATATTGTGTCAAAAATACCGATCATATAAATAACGTTTTTCTATACATGAAATGGTAAGTACAAATATATAAAAAAAATTGTTTTATGCTAATATCGAAAAATATATGCGAATCGATAGTTTTTTTACTATATATGCAGTTTAAATAAGTAAAATGTGAATATTTTAACATATAACGTTAATATAATGTAAATTAAATATGTTTAAATAATATTTAAAACTAAATATAAATATTTATTAGTTCAAACAAACACACACACATATATATCTGAGCGTGTATGTTTATATACACATATATAATGTAAAACAATTTAAAAAATATTAATTTTAACTTATATTATATTTTTATAATTGTTTTTGAATGTACTGATATTGCAATTATATATATGTATTGTACTGAGCCGGGGGAGGGAATAGACGTGAAATCGACGAGAATTCGTCGGGTTTTCATCCTCCCCAGCGGTACCGCAGTGATATTTGTCCACTTCATTGTGAGTCTTCCGAACATTGATATTAAACCTGAGCAGGGCAAATCACGGGGCGGCAAGCATTTAAAACCGCCTGTGTAATCAAATTCCCTAGGGCCTTATTAAACGAGCATTCGGAAAATCTCACAAATAGTGGCCACGAGCATTTCTTCGATTCTCTGACTCTGCCAACAGTGTTTTGAGAACTACAGAGAAGGGTGTATTCTCACCGGTTACACTAATTGAACAAAGCACACCGCAGTTGCATTAACAGGGAATTCACCATTTACATCTTCATTCTCCTTCCCTCGACATGGCACAGAGGAGCAGGAATAGAACATTATCTGTGAGTGAGCTATTAAATGATTATGCAGTACGATAGCTAGCACAAATATCATTATAAACCATGGAAATGGAACTAAGAGAACAATCACAACAGTGATCAGAGAACTACAACAAAATCGAATTTTTGAAGTCGATAAATGGTGGGAGAAAGCCACCTTAGAGAAATACATTGAATATAAGAGGGTACCCAAAGGACTGAGAATTCTAATTATGCCTACTCTGAATGACTTGGATACCGATTTAATCAAACAATGGTAATCTGATACCAACGACTGTTCCCTCAAATTAATGAGAACATTAATTATCCATGCAGAAAGGAAACTAGAAATAATAACAGCAAAAATCAAAGAATTAGAGGAGGAAATGGATAAATATCCCTCCAATTATGAAAAGAAAGATTTGATTGAATCAATGGAGAAGAAAATTGCCAAACATGAAACGTATGTGGAAAAAAGAAAGGCTAGCAAATTCAATAGAGACCGATTGGACTATGCCAACGGGCGGATCTATACTTTCGCTCGAAAGTATGATTTATACCGAAATAAAGCATCAATGGACAAATGTGCTGGAAATGAGACCGCAGGCACTGTGGATAGTTCCGACATCAGCTCGGCAGATGATGAACCTAGTACCCCCAACCTGGATTTTTGTGGGGAGATGCGATTGGTCCAAATGATAACGCGGCAAAGAGGAAGAGGAAAAGTATCAACACGAGGGAGAGGACAAATTCAACCCCAATCAGAAAAAGCAGAAAATGTAGTCAAATCCAAAAGAGGAAGAGGAAAGAACAAGCAAAACTAAAGAAGACCTCAATTAAAAAGGACTTAGTTATTAACATTTCAGATAAGACTTTAAGTCCGGATCAGACCACACTGCTGAACAAAGGTCTCACCTTCTGTCCTAACCATGACATTGACATTTCCAATTTCTGTATCGACTTATATAGGTTTTGTCGCAAGCTTAAATTAAGAAAACACTTTGACAACAAACCTCCAAACCAAATATCATCCATGGTGACTACTATTGAAACATCACCATTATGCCCTAACGACTTACCAACAGTAAGAACTTTAATGAAATTGGAGATAGAGCAGGATTTTGGAGGGATTCCATTGCATCAATCACAGGAATCGGATAAACAACTCTGTACTCGACTGGGGATTGCCACCTGGAAAGGAGGGAATAGTGGACTAAAAGAGCAATCCACCTTTTGCCCACAACTTCAATCTGGCAATAAAGTTGACCTCTTCCACGAAATCATGGTGGAGGATGTGAATCTTATGCTTTTTAACAACCCCACCAGTAAACGAAATAGAAAGAAAAATTGGAATCTAACTCCTGGTGAACAACGAGCGTTAAAAGAAATACGAGATGACCCACAGATTATAATCAAAGCCTCTGACAAAGGAGGAAATATAGTGGTACAAAATCTTGATCAATATATCAATGAGGCCAACAGACAGCTGGGAAATGAGGAACATTATGAGAAGCTGAAAGCTAATCCCATGGAAACTTGGACCAAGGAATATCATCTTATGTTAACGGGCTGGAAAGATCAGGGCCTAATTGATTATGAAGTATATATGTACCTCAAAATTGATTTTCCCATTGTCCCCACAATTTACTTTCTACCGAAAGTCTATATATCCATCCAAAATCCACCAGGAAGACCAATCGTGAGTTCCAAGGGTTTGCTCCTTGAAAACACATCACGTTTTATTGACATCTTTTTAATGACGTATGTGACATCGTTGCCCTCTTATCTAAGAGACACTATGGATTTTCTAAATAAGATTCAGGGAATTGAATGGAAAGAGGGCTTCATCATGGCAACAATTGACGTCACTTCCCTGTATACTTCTACCGTCCATTCTGTTGGTATTGCTGCTGTTAAATATTTCTTAAGCACTAGATCGGTGAGCTACCTCGAACACTCGGAGATGCTGGTGAACATGTTAACCTACTGCCTCAACCACAATGTATTTCTTTTCAGAGGTGATTTTTTTCACCAAAAGCAGGGGACAGCAATGGGGACATATACTTTGGAAGCACAATAAGCAAATTGAAATTGAGGATCTTGCAACACCTGCGGGCCATCAAAAATATGGATTTCTCTTATCCGATGGCCAAACATTTCCATGACTTCCATTCTAGTGATAACCAACAACTGAAATACTTTAGAATCAAAATCATCAAGCCGAAAGAACGAGACGGAGATAGGACACTGAACTTAAGAAAAGCAGAATCAAGGTTTATTCTGGCAATAGGTACTGAGAGTCCGCGAGGACATAATCTGGATGCAGAACTACAGTACAGTAATCAGATATGAACTATTAATTTGTATCTATTACAAACCATGGATTCACCAACCCTCATGGCTACTCTGTTTCAGATTTTCCTAACTTTAAATTGTGTAATTATGAGACATGCTCTTTTGTCATTTTACAGTTTGAATTTTGTGATTGGTCTACACATGTACATATATATATTTTTTCTGTACACATGTACATATATATATTTTTTCCACGCAGCTTTCTTTCACGCCTACATTCTAAAATTAATCTATACCAAGATTGTAAATATTATGTTAGTCCGTGTAACCCATCTGTATGGTATGAAGATGATTAGTCCCATATATGACCCTAACAGACTCATTTGTTTAAAAGAACTTTGGTATCGACACCTTTGTAAGTGAATGCACTGTTCATTCAGAGGTATAGAGTAACTGGGATTAACTGAAGGGCTCATGAAGTCTTGAGGTGCTTTTGCAACATGCTGTTATCTCAGTACTTTACGGTAACTATTTTTCTTTTTTTGTTTGCACTGGCACTTTGTTCTCAGTCACTGGCACTTTCTGAACTTCATGATCTAGTATCAGTTAGCTGCATTTCTCAAGCATGGGCTCCCTGAGGACTTCTAGGTATAAGGGGAAATTGACCCATACTAGATGGACAAACGCACCAGCTTTTGTATAATTTTCTCTTGTTCTAGAGATCTTGACTGGATGACAAACACAGAATGGGTTCAAAATGTATGTGTACTTTACCCTGAATGGTTTTTCCAACCCATTACATATATTTGTACCAGTCACTTTAACATTACTTCTCCATGCACCTCACATTCTCTTATATATTGTCAACTAGCGATCTCTTACTCCTTGTTGTCGATCCATCTGTATTAACTTTGGGACTCTCTTATCGATTTTATGTTCTTTTTTCTGAACAGGCAATTTTGGCTATGAATTTGAATCGTTAAATGTTATACCTGCACCTGAACCTTATGTCCTGTGAGGGTATTTAATGCAATATCTAATGTACTTTACAGTTATGAGAGACAGCACACATAAAAAATGTTAAAAATTATAAAAAGTGTAAAACCATCATATGAAATGTGAACATACAAATGCACATGATCTAGGTAACTTGATGCACTTTTTTCATATCTTTGTACTGTTTTCAAAAAAATTAGTTGTAAAATGGTGACATAGATTGCCATCATTTGTATATGGGGATGCACAGTCTAGCTGCTTTGAGAGCAGTAAGAAGTAAAAAAGGATCCAGCACTTGTGCACTTTAAGAGACGCACTAGACGGTGGGACTCTATGATCCAGTAGAAGAAACGCGTAGACCGCCTTTTTAACCTGTTTTTGCACTTGGGTGTGCTAAATAAATAATTTCTGATAACTTACCTCTGTTGTGGTGCCGTGAATTCTCGCTGGAGGAGGAGGATCAGCGAAGTTAATCCTTGATATATGTATATATATTTATATATACATTCATATATACATATATATTTTCATACACATCAAAAATAAAAAGTACACCAAATAAACTGCAAAATTGATGTACATTTTTTTCAATTTAATTCTACATAAAATTAAACTATATAAAAATTCATTTTACTAATAATATTTTTTAAAGTACATACGTTTGTATATATAAAAAATATCAAATTAAATGCACAAACACATAATAATAATATATATTAAAACAACACTATGAAAAAAATCAACTATACAAATTATAAATATACTATTCCCACTCAAATTTATACAGCAGTAGAGAAAGCAATAAACTCAGAAGGGGAAACATGTACTATTCCCATTCCAGTCACTACAAGAGTAGTGAAAGCGTTGGACTCAGGAGGGGTAAAACTTACTATTCCCAATCCAGTTTGTGCAACAGTAGGAAAAGTGTTGGACTCAGGAGGGGTACAATTTACTGTTCCTACTTCAGTGGGTGAAATAGTAGGGAAAGTGTTGGACTTAGGAGGGGTAACATTTACTATCCCACGCCAGTGGGTGCAACAGTGAGGAAAACGTTGGACTCAGAAGGGGTAACATTTACTATTCCCACTCCAGTCAGTGCAACAGTAGGGAAAGGGTTTAACTCCAGAAGGGTCAAATGTATTATTCCCACTCCATGCTGTGCAACAGTAGGGAAAGTGTTGGACTCAGGAGGGGTAAACTTTACAATTCCCATTCCAGTTGGTGAAAGAGTAGGGAAACGTAGGACTCAGAATGTGTAACATTTACTATTCCTACTCCAGTTGATGCAACCGTAGGGAAAGCGTTGGACTCAGGAGGGGTAGAATTGACTATTCCCACTCCAGTCTGTGCAAAAGTAGGGAAAGCGTTGGACTCTGGAGGGGTAAAATGTACTATTCCCACTCCAGTCAGTGCAATAGTAGAGAGAGAGTAGTTCACTTCAAGCAAATAACATATTTTAAAAACTCTATTAAATAACAAAAAATATAAATACTTAAAATGTTAATGTATATGTTTAAATGTTAACAAAAATGAAACAAATTACATAACTATTACAATTTGTAATAATTATTATAATTTAAAACAAATAATATTAATTTAATTAAAATACCACACTATTTTCTCACAATCACAATAGACAACAATTAAAATGTAATTGAAATAAAAAAGCATAACACAGCTAACATATTATATAATAAATAACACAGTTTTAATAAATTAATAAATCATTTTAAATGTATTCATTTTTAAATAACTTCCCACCCTGTACCTCTACAAACTAAAGAACACACACCTAAAATATAACTTAACAAATATGATAATTGCATAATCTATATAATTATCAATTAAACAATTTATAACAATTTATTAATTAATTATCAATAATTTGATTGATTGATTCTTAAATAACTTCCCACTCTATACCCCTAACACCCCAACAACCCACATGTAAAATATATCTTACTGAACTATAATAATTACACTGTTTACATGATTAATTATCAAACAATTAATACTTAATTAATATTTAATGAATTATATTTGAATTTACTTCCCACCATTTATGCCATACAAACCCCACAACCTGCACCATATATATATAACTTTAAAAAGAAATTAATTACACAATTTACATAATTAATTATCAATTAAATGTTTAATATTAATTTAAGATTAACTGCTAGTTAATTATAATTAATTTACTTCCCACCCAGTACCCCTATAAACGCCACAACCCGCTACGACACTAAAAATTACAATTAATAATAGCATTAAATTTAAAAACAACTAAAAATTTACAAATATATTTAAAAACATTAACAATAGTTATACAAACAATATATAACATATACAATTAAAACATACGAAAATACATGAAGATAATTAAAAAATGATATTCTTTGCAAACATATTTTTGTAAACGATATTAACAACATAGACATTTTTTTAAACTATATTAACAACATAGATAGTTTTAACATTGACATTGCTTACCTTAGAAAATTGATATTCTTGTCAACGATAATTCTGCATCACAATATTCGTGTATAAAAATCAATATGTGTGTGCCTCCATATTTTTTAATCAATATTTTGTTTGAATACCCTATTGTGTTTTGATTAACTTTCCTTGTTATATTCTCACAAAGAAATAGATGTTACCCCCTTCTAATTTTTTTTAACCTTTATCATCTCCCTGAAGTGAGAAGCTGATTAAATCCACTGCTAGTTTTCCAGGAGCAGGAAAAGGCCCTAATTACAAGTTGGCTGGTAATTGATAGGATGTATATTGTACATGATAAAATCTGACTTCACTGATCAGAATTTATTGGGCACTTTAAAAACAATCAAATTACAACTTTTCCTCCAATAATGGGGTGCACTTAGCAAATGTTGGTGTTTATTCAAAATCCATATATTCCAGTAATTACCAGGCATTTTTTCCCAATAAATATCGGCAAGTCGAACTTGCCAAAATATATCTGGGGCCGGGATGCCATTTTTTATCGGAATATGCATAATTCCTATATGTGCAGCAACAAGGTTTACCATACGTATCAGAATTAAACAACAGCCAACTCCTAACAGGCGGTAGTGTCAGGTAAGGTGTTTTCCCTCCAACACTCAGGGCTCGCCAGCTCTGAGTGACAGTAGGGCCAACCCTGTGTATATTTCCTGAAGATGTTTCACATAACCATTGACAAAGAGACTGTCTTCAGAATCAGTTTACGTTAAGGTATGTTTTATGGATAATCTGGCATGTCTTTGTACCAACGTAGCACAACCCTGTGTTATGTGGTCAATTCAATATCGATGTTTGGGGAAAAGGCCAAACAGTTACAAAGAGGTGCCCCAATTGTGTACTGGCAGCACCAGTGTGCTCCTTACACACTTAAGACTTTGGCATTTTTTTTGTACAATGTTTAAATTGTTTCTCTGATTTTCTAGGTTGTTTAGCTTTGCAACATCCCGAATCAAAGGGCCTGCAAGAAAAGGACGTATACACGCGCTCTTCCACAGCTTAAAATAGCCTCCGTGTTAAACCATCTGTTTATGTGCACAGAAACCTACCTCCAATTTTCTGTAACCAGAGACGTGCCTTTGCCATTTTTGGGTGGTCTCCATGTCAACAGGCGATTGAAAGGCCACTTGGTTTTGAGGCAGCCCTCAACACAAACGTCTTTCATAAAGAGGTCAAGTGAAAGCCGATCTTATGACAACCTTTACACTCCCTCTGTATTTGTTTTTCAGTATTTCGCCACAGTTAACGGGAAACTCGCTCGTTGCCATCTGCAACTCTTTCGGTCTTTTGAGAGATGCTCAACCTTGAGACAAAACTCCAGAGGCACTCTTGTTTATTCATATTCTAGATTTCAGATCAGATTTATTCTAATTTTCCATGCATGCATTTGTAACAGGACAGCAAAAGACTTTGTAACACGACAGCAGTTTTATCATTGACTAATAAAGGAAAATTGAATGTAACATAATTTGAAGGTTGTGAAGTTCATTTTCAGACGATAAATATTTTCTTGCTTTGAACCTAACGTTACACTGCAAGCAAGTTACAATCAAGTTAAAAACTGCAGTTTAGCAAAATTACTCTTTTTTGTCTATAGTTTGAAATATTGATCCACAGTACATAGAAAACTGATCTGGTTAATCACCCTAACTATTTTTAGGTCAAGCCTGAGCCAGCTCGCATTCGCTGCTCTGGCGATCTGCTGTAGTAGAGTATGGAAGAGAAGCCCCGCCCACTGTCCGCCCATATTTTTCATTGGCTTGTGTCTTTGTCCTTCGTAAATGCTGACTTCTGATTATGTATTTAGCTTGTTAGTCCCTCCTAAGTATGGCCATGTCTTCATTTGTAACTTCCCATGGCTAGTGGCCCCTTTACTTCGGTTTACACAGTACGTGTTATTTAGTCTTGTAAGCACTATTTTCTTTATTGAGTTTTTCGTACTTTAGGCACGATGACGTGCTTTGCTTACATTCAGCGCGCCAATTGCGCTTTGACTTTCGAAGCAGCCGGGACAATGGGGCCGTTTGCTTGCAATACCATAGGTTTCGCATTTAAATGCGAGACCTATAGCATTGCAAATATATTTTTAATAAGCAGGGAGATGAAGTGAATTGCACAGACGTTTTTACAGACTACACTTCCTGCCTCTATGTCTCACCCCTGTTAGTTCGGTTTCCCTGTGTTTCTGTTCTTACTCCTTTCTCCATTTCTATCGTTTCATGACCCCTCTATGATCCTCGTAGTTGCATCATCATGTTTTGAAGTTTGAAATGTTGGATTGTACAACCGCTTCCGCATACACTGATGCGCCATGGTAGCTATTTGGAACGTACCCTCTGTACGATATCGTTTTTAAAGAAAATAGCCGTATAAAGTGGGGGCACGGTTTTGGGCAGATGCAAGCAAAGTTTGTTCCCACATTGATCGATAAAATATAATTATTTTTCCTAGCGTGTTATGTTGGCATTCTTGTGAGGTGTGAAAGGGTCACGCGCAAGATGTTTTTATAAATAGACTTGGAAAGTGTGTTTAGGACGTGTGTCTGTGAGTTTCAAACACACATATTTATGCTGCGTCTTTGACGTTGTTGTTTTTATTGAAAATAAGGACAGGTGGTTGGAAAGGTTTCAAAGGGGTAAAACACAACTGTGGTACAAATAATAAATGCGAGTGATCATTTTACAAATTATATCTAACGTTTGTAACATTTATTCTGGGCAGAAACTGAAAGCTGGAAAATTGAGGCTTGCATGTTCATTTTATATTCATTTCAATATAAAGAGTTTGCCTTTGCCTAATCTTCAACTACCTTCTTGCTTCTGCGCAGATTTCGGGGTTGAAGATTATTTTAGGGAGGTTGTTTCTTTTCCCGACGGTGTTCTGGGTCCTGCTAGTGAGTTCGTTTGACCCTGCCTGTTGCTCAGACGGGTTTCACCCATTTCTTCCATAAACAGACGCGCAACCCTGCGCGTTGTGCAGTCTACATGAAGAATAACTTCATGATGCACATTCAATCCGAGGGCAATGAAAGGTAAGTACAAAATGGCCACAACATTTAAAAACAATCGGTTTCGTGCTGCCCACAAAGCTAATACGGTAATTTCTGTGTGTTTTTTGGGGGGTGCATATTACTTCGCTTTTTTGTTGAGGCGAGTTTGCCCATGCTGGCTGTGGTGAGGAGCCGACAAAGTCTTACGGGTCATTTTCTTTCCTGGTCAGATAGCTCAGGAAGTTGGCAGCAGGTTGTCGAGATCTGTTGGCATAGTGTGAGTTGCAAACTCGACCCCACACTCAGCTTTAAGTGGGATGAAAAAACTGGGAGAGGAGGGGGGGTCTCTTAAAGGGGCGTGGCCGATGTAATCAAGGGCGTTGCTTAAAAACACATAGGGGGATATTCTCAAGAACGTGCGATAATTATCGCCAACCTAGGTTAACGCAATTGTACATAACGCCGTCTATCGCGGGAAACTAACGCCGTGTTAACGGCTTATTCTCAACACGCCGGCAACAGGCGATAGTTTCCCGATAACGCGTCAAATGTCCGCGTTAAAATTACCGGGACGCCGATAAAAAAGGAAACCCGAACGTGAAAAAAGTTGCAATGGGCCCAACAGCGATAAAAATATCAGCGATAAGCAGTGCCAGGCTTGCTATTCCCACGTCAGGCGGAAAAAATCACCATAAAACCTGCAAAAAAAACAAAAAACCCAAACAACTGAGAAGCACCATGGAGGAAGCTGGAGCAACTACAGAGGCCAACCAGAACCCCACAAACCCCCCGGAGGACCAGCCAGGGACCTCGGGGAAGGAGAAGGGCAAGGAGAAGAAGAAGAGGAACCCGCGATTCAGTCCGCAGGAAAACAAGATCCTGATTACGGAGGTGATAGACCACCACCAACAACTGTTCATCACCTCCACTGTGTCATTGGCAACTAAAAATGCAATATGGCAGTCCATCCTGGCCAAGGTGAATGCAGTCGGAGTGAAGAGAAGGGAAGTGGACGACTGCAAGAAGGGCTGGAATGATGTGAAGCGCAAAACCAAGCTGAAACTCGCTAACAACCAGAAAGCAGCAATGCAGACTGGAGGTGGGAGTCCAGCGCCACAGCAGGAGCTGGATGAGATGGAGGAAATGGTATCCACAGTCATCAGTGGGGAGACGGTGGCAGGAGTTGGGGGACCGGACACTGCTCAACATGACCTGCCCCAACAGCAACAGGGTGAGTAATGACCAGGGACTGGGGGGACGGGGGAGATGGGCACAATGGCACACATGCACAATTAAGTATAGCACAGTGCACACCAACAATGACTCTGGATCATGTCCCTGATCTCCTTGGCATACTGCAGCACACATAGAAACAGCAAGTAGGCCCCCGTCGACAATGTGCCCAGAGGGGGCCCTCCCCACACATCACCAATCTCACAACAAACCCATGCACATGTGCTGAACCCAGCAAAGCTGCGGGTCCGTGAGCCACACTGACAATGCAAGTGACACTGCATGACGATTAGCATGACTGCAGTCCAATTATCATGACATGGTGCACGCCACGACACTGAGGTTGCTGAGTGTGGACCACATCTGTAAAGGAGCAGGTCACACTCTGACACATCCACGTGCACAAACAACCCCTGACGTCAACAAGACATCTGCGGACAAACCATGCCCAAGAGTCCCAACTCCCACCAAGAGCCCAATTTACCCAAGTCTGCAATATCTCAGCACTGTATAAGCACAGAAGTGAAAGGCCCACCGCCTGAAAGGGATAAGGGCCAGCAAAATCAGAGCTGCAGCGGCGACTCTCCCACAATGCAGCACACACACATAAGAATTAGAGCACATCAACATTGACAACAATGTGGTACAAACTGCAACACTTTCACAACAGAACAGAGGACACAACTGCTGCCGCTTGTGTGTAGAAACTGTCCAATCACATTTGGCATAGCAGGAAACTGTGAGATGCTAATGTACAAGTACAACCCCACATCCCTGATGGTGTAGACATGTCCATTGTCCCGCATCAAATAGGCATCTCCTCCCAAACAGTCACAATGTACATTGTCATGCAGTGTTTGTAAACGTGTCCAATGCGTGAACATACATTGAACACACTGTTAAACTGCATCTCCCCTTTACATTGCAGAGGGAGAATCAACACCTCTTGCAGAGCAGACCGTACATCTCTTCACTGATGATGAAGAGGACCTCCACACCATCGACACCGACGCCCTCCAGCAGCTCATGGACACCCTCAGCACCCCACTCCCAGGAGCAGGGCAGCCCAGCTGCATCGGGGAGACCCCACCCCCTGCACAGACCACACAGCAGGAAGCACCCACCTCCACGGCTGTCGCCCAGGACCCCATGACCAACACATGGCATTCCAACGCCGTGTGTTAGAGGGCCAGAAGGAGATGGCTGATCAGGTGCGGGTGAGGTTCGACCTCATGGCAGCCAAACTAGTTGCCATACGTGGGTGTCTAAGTCCCATCAGGGACCACTTACAGTCCCTAACGGACACCCACAGTCCGCTCCATGCTGTCCAACAAGCCATGGCTGACATCACTGGAGTCATGACTCTGAGACAAGAACAACTGTCTAGTCAGAGTGGCTCCAGCGATGTCAGTCGGGAGTTGGGACACATGTGGAGGATCATGGAGAACATGGAACGGATGCAGGTGGAAAGAATGGCTGCCACGGCTGCACACCAGCGAGATGTAGCTGGGATCTTCCATGCCCTGCAGATCCTCATCATGGCATTGCTGCCACAAGGCCTGGCGCAGATGAATGCTGCTGCTACTACTCCATCCACATCTCCACAGTTACTTGTGTTGTCGTGTCTGGTAGGTGGGCATGTTGGTTGGCATGTTGTATGTGATTTAGTTACATTTGCGTTCCCACAGTTGTGAGTTGTATGATTGTGGAGGTGAGGTGTGTGGTATGTTCCGTTGGTACTTACCAACGAGCCGTCCATTTCCATAGGTGCCATCCTGAAAGCGCTGGTCGATGATGGACTGTCGGAAGATGTAGGAATCATGCACACTGCCTGGGAAGTTGGCGACGACATTGGTGAACAGTCCCCGGTGGTCCACTATTGCCTGCACATTGATGGAATGCGTGTGCTTTCTGTTGCGGTAATTGTGTGCAGTGTCGGCAGGGGGCACAAGTAGGACATGTGTGCAGTCAATTGCCCCCAACACGTGCGGGAAGCCAGCTATGGTGTAGAAGCCTTGCTTGGTCTCCAGCTGTTCCTGCACAGTGTGGGGGAAGTGAAGGTGCTGGGGTATCAAGCTGATGATGGCATCCAAGACAGGTGTGAGGAACTTTGATAGGGCTGGCTGTGAGACTCCTCCGACTCTGGCAGTTGTTGGTTGGAAGGTACCAGAGGCCAACAAGTGCAGCACAGCCAGCAGCTTTGTCTGCGGAGGGATGTTGGTTGTCCGCTGTGTTGGTACCGTCAGCCTGTGGGCAATGTGGGTCAGGATGCGGAGGATGGTTTACCTTTTGAGCCTGTAGTGGGCAATGACATCCTCTGGCGTTAAGTCTCTGAGGCTGGTGCATTTTCGGAAGTTCCGCTGTCTTGTTCTGCGCTGCCTTGGTGGTAGTCCGGGGGGGGTGGTCCTGGGGGTGGGGGTGGTCCTGGGGGTGGTGGCGGTGGGTGTTGTGGCCCTCTTGGGTCTCCAAGCTGCATGATTAGTAGCTCCATGGCATCTGTTGGTCTTCATATGTGGCTCTGGGCTGGGCTCCCTTTATACTGCAGGTTTTCGTCATACTTAAGACCAGAAAAAAGCAGGTCTTAAGTCCCTGCTGCTAGCGTGCCTTATCGCCTGTTTTTGGACCGCATCGCCATTCTGGCTGGTCGTTGATAATATCCCGAAGTGGTGTTATCGTGAGTTTTTGCACGGGAACGCCTACTCTGCATATGATTAGCGTTAGTTGTCGCTGTCAGCCTTGGCGATGTTTTTAGCGGCAGCTATCGCAGGTAAACTGACGATGTCGGCTGTTAGCGCAGGCTTGTGAATAGGGCGATAAATCTATTGCCACTTTCGTGGTGGAAAAGTGCCGCTAAATCGGCGATGAGTCCTTGAGAATATGCCCCGTAAACTGACAAACTGTGCTTAGCATAGTGTGCCGCCCCATTGGTATTTTGCTGCTTTCGTCATTGCATCCAGATATATAATACAAGTAACATTGCACCTGCAACAAGCCAGGACTATTGGCTTTGTCAATGGTTGTTAGTTGCATAAGATAATTAAGCAACAACTATGGCTTCGTTTTTATAGAATATTGAAAATGCTTAAGTTCTGAAATGTTGAGACTGTGAAAGAACTATAACGAGTCTCTTTGAAGTTGCCTCAAAGGCAGGGAAAGGTGGTACTGCTGCAGAGTTAAGATTTTTTTTTCACCCTGAGGGTGAGGGCAGAAATGGAGAGCCCGACAGGGACCCATTTCAGCACCTGCTTGAACTGCCGGTTTTGAGCACCGAGCACTGGCAGGAACCGGCCTTCTTAAAGCCCTGCCAACACTCCATTCAGTATGCGTTTCTTCTGGGTTCGTACAAACCGTACAGTTATGAAAGTAAATATTAAAAAGCAGTTATGAAAAAGGCTTAGTAAAATCATCGAAATTATTCCAGAGTTCTAAAATGCCAGACTTTAATAATTGAAGGACACATTCATTAAAATAGGAAATTGTCAACACGTCAGTGCAGTCTTATGCTATTTAACATTCTTTGAGGAAGACAATCTGCTTTGCAGCGCCTCAATGACATTGTTTTTCTTCGAAGCACTAATCTACCAACTTGCTCAAAAACCTAGCATTGTATCTAAATCACCCAGGGGCTTATTTACAAGGCCCTTGCCCCAATTTTGCGTCATTTTTAACATGGGAAAAGTGACGCAAAAGTGGCACAAGGGGCTTGTAAATCTGCTCCTCAGCATCGCGGATGGTTGTCGCATGTCCACCTGAGGACCAAACATTTGCGATGAGTTGTGGTAAACATACCCAAAAGGCGATCACTCTCATTAATGCGGTCATACAAGATGCATATTTAGGCTCACTGTTACAAGCTTATGTGGCAAAATGAGTACCATTGGGTAAAGTACTGGGAAACTGTGACATATGTTGCTTAAAGCGCTTCCAAACAGTAAGCGCTATATAAAAACAAGCATTGGCAGAGCCACACGTTCTTACCTCCTGCCCCTCCAAAGCAAACCTATCAACTTTGGCAGTGCTTTTTGCTAATCTTGTGTCGCATCGGCAGAAACAAAAAAATATTATTGCTGTATTGCCAATGTTGAACAGCAGCGGCAAAATAAAAAAAAATGATGATGCAGAAGCACATATGTATAACCACGCATATGCACTTATGCTTCATAATGCTACATCACCATGCAAACGTGCATATGTGTAATGCTACCGCGGCCATTTTTTAATTTTTTTTTATTGTAAAGTTCCAAGATAGTGGATGTCCATTTTGGAGTGGTAAATTTAAAACAATTAAAAAGTGTACCAAACAGCATTTATTTGATTATATATTTATTTATTTTAGAAAGGGCTGGCCCTGCGGCAAATTGTAGCTGATGTGCCCTCCCAAAAATAGAAATTATTCTGTTTTTTTAAAGAATGTAGTATATTGGGGCAAACAAAGGAGGAGCAGGTGGAGGATAGTGGCGAGCAGTCAATGCCAGAGTTGGGAACAGGGTGCCCGGGACGAACTTGAGAGTGAAGGGGTTAAGAGGAATATAAAAAAGAACATGCAGATGGGGAGAAAGCAACACACTAGCTGGGGCAGAGGAATAATACAGGAAACACAGGGGTAGGGATTGGAGGGCAGGAAGCAGCACACAAGGAAGAGAGAAAGAACACGCAGGCCTTCTATGGAGTGCTGAAATGAAGAAAAAAAATGGTTCCCAGAATGTAACAGTGCAAGGGTGCAAGTCATCCAATAAAACGGGTGGCAATAAAGCTATGCCCCAGGGGAGGGACAAATAGATGAAGAAGGAAAGCCATTGAATTAGATAGCCATCCAATGGCTAGTTGTGAGCTGACCTAAAGCCTACTGTCAGTATTTGTTGTTCTTCACAATAGGCATTTGACAAGTAGTTAAAGCTATCTGTATGCGAGCTAACAAGCTGTGACTGGTGTGCTTGTGTTTGTGGTGCTGGGAGTTTAGCAAAGTGACAAGCACCAGAATGCTAAGAAGCATTTGCAATGCAATAGGTCTAGCATTTGCCAGAGTTTGAGCTATTGGCATTGTAAATGATAATGCCTTTTATTTATGTTTACAAAATCTGCAAGCAGTGCCGTAAATGCGAGACCTATTGCATTGCAAATGCTTGTTAATATTACAGTCATCTTCGCTGTATTACTATAAGTGGTGGACCTCCAACATGAGTGCAGCGCTTTAAGGTTTGCATGTTGAGCTGTAGCACTAGGCACACATGCATGTATAAAGTACTTCAAGTCAAACAACCAGCTTTGTTGGCAGAGGTTTGCTTTGCACACTTTTATAGATGGTTTGTCGCTTTTCCCCAGAGTTTGCTCCCTTATACTACTCTCAGGGTCCTCTTCACAGAGGCATTTTGGAGTAGGTAGAGCCGTACTCTCGTGTACTCTTTAACACACTCTTACATGCCTTTAGGAGATGGTTACAAAATATTTAAAATGCAAATCAGATGGGGTGCTCGTGGATCATTCATACAAAATGATTGCAAATAAAAAGGACTCTTTCCATGTTTAATTAAAGGATTTAAATTAAGTTTAATTAGGATCAATTGTCAGAGGTAAACAGGAGCATGTAAAAGAGTATTCTTGCAATACTTCCCATGCATATGGAGGCTTTCGTGAGGCTCCTTAGGAGAGCTGAAGATGAGCCTTAGTTCGTACTTTGAAATGAGATGAAAGGAAGAAGTTACAATCCAGTAGGTGAAGACAGGGGAGGCTCTTCTATTAGGGCATTCGAGCTTTGCCCCCTTGCTTTCTCCCTTTGCTTTCTCCCTCTGTTAGCCTGAGGGTCTGAAACCGTGCAAAGCAACTTCGAATTCTCAAAGTAACAGTAGAAAAAAGCATATGGAAACATTACATGACAGCCTGGACAAGCTCTCCTCTTTGGCCAAGATATCCACACTTTGTGTATGCTTTCCCTTGTCAGTGTTAGAGATAGCCTCTCAGGGGCATATGTACAAGCCCCTATCGCCATGGTAACGTCACTTTTTCCGACGTTCCTGTGGCGATAGGGCCTTCGCATTATTTACAAGGCAGCTTTAAGCCACTTAATGTGGCTTAACGCTGCCTCGCAAATAAGGCCCCCTTTCACGCTATGCTTAGCGTGAAAGGGGTGGGTAGTGGGTGTTGCGGTGGGCGTTTCACCGCAACACCCATTGATTTTGATGCTCCCCCCTATTTACAATGGTGGTGTAAATAGGAGGCAGCCCCAAAAATTAAGACCAGGGAAAGCCTGGTCTTAAATTGGCGAAACGAGGAGAAATGCTTTATTTCTCCTCGTTTTTGCTTTTTCCATGTGTGCTGCCTTGTGCAGCACATATGGAAAAAGCAAAACGCCTTGGATTGTTTCTGTGTAGGAAGGTGTGCCTTCCTGCACATAAACAATCTTGAAAAAAAAATGACATTTTGTAACTTACATGTGTGCTGAATCAAGCAGTACACATAGAAGTGACAAAACGGCATTCAAAGATTGTTTATGTGCAGGAAGGGACACCTTCCTACACATAAACTATCTTCCCCTGCACGCAGACACCCTTGCACTATGGTGCAAGGGATGCCTGCATTGGTGCTAAGCTGCTAAACTTAGCGCCAGCACAAGGGAAAACACAAGACTGCACCATATTCTTGTAAATATGGTGCAGCCTTGCGTTTCTGAAATGGCGAAGTGAGGCGTTGAGCCATGACGGCTAACGCCTCATTCCGCCACTTCCTTGTACATATCCCCCTGTGTATCAAGGATATAGGATACAACTCTCAGCAGGCCATATTCGGTTCTGTGCCCGGCCTGCAGTCCACCGCAGTCAGTCTGAACTGGTGACTGTGTCTTGGTGCAGTGCGACTAGATACAGTTATTTGGCGCTTTGCAACTTTTGGCTCTATTTCTATCTAAAACTTTTAAATTCAGTATCTGCAGTTCTACTACTTTTGTGATTGTTGCCCGAGTGGGGATTCCATTCCCCTTAACCAATATTAAATTTCTACTTCTAATTCCCAAACCCTGTACTGTAAACGTTTTCTATTGTAGTAGCAAATCCATGGAATGATCTCCCTCTGTATATTTGCAGTCAAACTTGATTACAGTTTTTCAGAAAGTCTCTTAAAATCTGCTAACCTTATGCAAGTTCACATAACACAGCCTACTCCCACAGACTCCAAAACACACCTGAAATGCATGCTGCTCAACTGTAGATCTTTGGTGAAACATGCAACTGACATCACTGACCTCATCCTAAATCAGGAACTCGACCTCCTAATCCTCACTGAAACCTGGCTTAATGACTCCTCAGGACCTGTCCTTGACATCCTAGTCCTTCCGAGTCACAACATAATCAGACTTGATAGAGCGAAGAGAACTGGTGGAGGCATCGCCTGTATATACCATAAAAGTCTCTCAGCAAAGCAGTCTCCCTCTGCAATTCTCTCATCTTGTGAATATCTGTACATAGACATCATCAGTAATTACAGACCCTTATGCAACCTGCACATCTTTTACCATCCCCGGGAGACAACCTCGCTCTGATCGAACAAACTATGGAAGCCATCTTATCCAATTTGGGTCTCCACTGTCCCCAGATCTTCCTGGGAGACTTCAATCTTCATTGGAATGACCGGAATGATCAGGCTGTGAATAGTTTTAAGAACTTCCTTGCTGACCTCAACTTGACTCAATTTTGTGACAGCCCAACGCACAACTTAGGCCCAACCCTTGATCTCATCATCTCCAACTCCAAGTCCATTCAGTTAGAATCGATTACCCCTTGTGACTGGTCGGACCACCACTATATCACCTTCCTCATCTTAGAACGTTGGAACACCAAAAGATGCCAACCCAAGATACAGAGACACTGGAAAAGATCGTTACAAAATGCAAATGTGAATGACCTCATATCTCGCTGTAATCTGTCCCTGCCTCCTCCTATGGTCATGTCCAACGTCTACAAACTCACTGAGCACTACAACAACTCCATGTTGAAAGTCCTGGATGCAATTGCCCCCCTGCAACTGAAAAGAAAGTCCAACAAAGAATCCAAACCATGGGTCAAGGACCAAACTCCTTAAGCTTTTGAGATTGAGAAGGAGTATGTACAACAATCACATCCGAAAGGTGAAAGCGTCCTTCTTCAGAAGCCAACTGGACAAAGCCAAAAATCACCCCCAAATGCTGTTTGATCTGATTAAACGTCAATCCAACAACACTACCATCCAATCGCCACTCATCTCTATTCTTCAACCAAATTGCGAGGACTTGGCCTCCTTCTTCCTTGAAAAATATAACAAGATCGAATCTGATATAAGGTCTGCCCTGTTCGATTTATCACTCTTACAAGTCTCCCCTACCATCGCAGCCCCATCTTGTAGCAAGTCACTCCCCTAAAAACAATGCCTTTTGGAGTCAATTCTATCCCTTCAATGACACATCCATTCTCAACATTCTTGCTACCCTGAAACCCTCAAATCACTTTAACGATCCCCGTCCCTCTAATTTCTTCAAGGAAATGTTAAGGTCACTAGTCCCACTCTGGACCAAGATTATTAATGCCTCCCTTTTTCAAGATGAGATCCCTGACTGCTTAAAGTCCGGTCTGGTGCAGTCTATTCTCAAAAAACCTACAGCCGACCCGGAGGATCTGAATAACTTCCGACCAATCACAAACATCCCTACTCTGGCAAAACTCCTTGAGAAATGTGTTAAGGTACAATTGTGTAACCACATTGATGAATTCCAACTCCTGGATCAATTCCAATCGGGCTTTCGTCAGGACCACAGCACCGAAATAGCCAACACGCATATAGTCGACGACGCTCTTTCAATGCTTGACGGGGATGAGTCCTGCCTTTTAATCTTACTTGACCTCTCATCAGGTTTTGACACTGTCAAACATGACAACCTCCTGAACCTTTTGGAACATAGGATGGGGTTCTCAGGCGCAGTACTAAAATGGTTTGCCTCTTTTCTGCACAACAGAACTCAGAGAGTTAAAACCAATCAAACCCTCTTCAATTCCAGTCCTTGCACTCTGGGGGTTCCCCAAGGGTCCTCTCTCTCCCCCACTCTATTCAACCTCTTCATTGAACCTCTTACTGAAATCCTCAAAGCATATAACATACATTATCACATGTATGCGGATGACACCAAGTTGTACATGAGAATCTCTTCTCCTGATGATATGAAGACACTCAACGGAACCCTGCACAAAACCCAAAACTGGTTATCCTTCAACCATCTCAAACTGAACGCCCTCAAAACGGAGTTCCTCCTTATCTTACCGTCCAAGCAAGCCCTCACTGTGGAAAAATATATGAAAAATCTCTCCGCTCTAAACTGCACACCACACATCATAGACTCTACGAGATCCCTGGGAATAGTGCTGGATAAGACCTTGAACATGCAAGATCACATCAGCGCATCTACCAAAGGAGCAAACTTTCAATTGAGCATCCTAAGGAAACTAAAATCCTTCCTTCCCCCCCAATGACTTCAAATCTGCTGTGCCAGCATTAGTAATCTCACGACTGGAATATGGCAGTGCAACACTCTGTGGTCTATCGAGGTACAGACTGGCCCCTCTCAGGGCATCACTGAGTGCTGCTGCTAGGATCATCACAGGCTCCAAGAAAACCAATCACATTTCCCCAGATTTGAAATCTCTAAATTGGCTACCATTCAAGGCAAGGATACAACTAAAACTTGCCTGCATGACCCACATAGCTCTTCATTTCAAGCTAGTTTGTTCGGGCAGTACCCGCTCCTCCAGGAGCTCCAGTACCTTGTTGCTTAAACCAAAGAAATTAAAAAACTTACAATCGAGCCTTCTCAGGTGTTGCCCCGAGAATCTGGAACTATCTACCTACAGAAATAAGAATGATTATTAATTAATTATTAATTAACATTTGTTAAGCACGTAGCTACCCGGAGGCATCCCAGCGCTAGTGACAGCAAGTAGATGAAGTATGGGAGTTATGCCATGTTTTGGAAAAGCCAGGACTTCAGTTGTTTCCGAAAAGAAAGGAGGGGGGCCGTTGATCGGAGAAGAATAAGGAGGGTGTTCCATAATCTTGCCACATTGTAGGAGAAAGTACGTCCCCCAGAGCGGGCTCTCTTGATTTTAGGTACAGATGCTAAAAACACATTAGCTGAACGGAGGCATCGTGCGGGCGGTAGAAGGTAATGAGGGAATGATTGATTTTGGGACCGATGCCCCAGAGGGTTTTGTGAGCTATATATAATGATTTGAACATTATGCGTTCATTTATTGGCAGCCAGTGCAGTGTTTTAAGAGCAGGTTTGGCAGAGTGTGTTTTGGGAATATTGTGTAGCAGCCTGGCTGCACAATTCTGCACAACCTGCAATTTCCTTATAGTGGAATTTGGGGCCCCAAGGTAGAGGGAGTTCCCATAGTCCAGGCGGGAGAGAACCAACGCCTGGACCATGACTCTTCGTGCAGGTATCGGAAGAAGTGGAAGAATTTTCCGCATCAATCTAATGATACCAAAGCAGGAAGCTGCCAGTTTCACTGCCTGGTGGTCGAATGTAAGGGTTTTATCCAGCCAGACTCCCAGACTTTTGATCTTAGTTTTAGGGGCTGGCGGGGGGCCAAGGCAGTTAGGCCAGCTCAGTCCTGATGTGGAGACAGAGTAGTTGCCCAAGATCATTAACTCGGTCTTGTCTCCATTAAGTTTGAGGCAGGACTGGTTCATCCATGTGGCCACCGTTTCCAGACAGACTTCTAAGTTGGCTGGCAGGTTCTTTGGATGATTTAATTCCATCAACAGAGTCCTTCAAAAGAGAAGTGAAAGCTTTACTTATGAGTACTTCTCTGAGCTAAAAGCTTAGTCTCGGCCTTTCTTGTTTTGCACCTCTGACTACCTATGTTATTTTGCAATGTTATGGCTCTGATACCCTCCATTATTTTGTCTTTACGTACCTGTTGCTACTGCTGTATATTGCTGTTGCTTTGCGACAATTGTCTCCCCGCTTTTGTGTTGCACCTCTTTTGTAAAGAGCTCTGATACCCGATAGGGTCATGTTCGCGCTATACAAAACTTTTAAAATAAATAAATAACACCAAGATGCGACTCCCACAGCGTCTCAATAGATGTTTTGACCCTAGTTGAACCAGACTTTCTTAGAAGTTTATATATGCATGCTGCTCTAAGGTGAGTGGAAGTTAAAATCAGGTGTGGTGATGAGATAGGATGTGGGGTAACAGGGGAAATAAGCTGTGTAAAGGCATCTTGAACCAAACTGTAAAGTACTGGGTACTGGAGTAGCATGCATGAGGGGAGATTGTATGTTGACGAAAAAATAGAAAAAGGGATAAGGGAGTCTAAAGGATATAATTGTGAGATAAGAAGTATACCTTCGTTCATCCAAGCCTTCCAGCACGGAGTGGTACCTTGTTTCTTAAGTAAACTGTTATGCCAGATAGGACTAATAAGGAAGTGATTAATGGGGGGGTGAGATACGAGGAAACATATGGTTTCAGTATATTAGATGCAATAAAGCCTGTGCTAGGTAAGGACAATTTTGGGAAAAGGGAGAGAGAAATGCTTTTTCGAGAGAGAATCACAGCTTGTGAGGTACATCAGTCAGTGTAGACATGTAGGGTTGTAGTTGCTTGGTGCCAAAATTACTTGACAAGTCATGAAAATTAACTCCACCAAAGGATTTGGGGAGTTTTAATTTTGAAAGAGAGATTCAGGCGGTTTACCCTGCCATAGGAATTTGGACAAGGTATTATCTAGTGAGCTAAAAAAGAAGTTGGGTATCCTAATGGGAAGTGCCATATTAAAGAAGTTAATAATAGGAAGAAGCATCATCTTGATGGTGTCTGGGTACCCCACCAGGAGAGATACAATGGAGACCATTTCTGAGAGAGGACTACAAGCTTTCAGATAAAATATCTGAATTAGTGTTAAGTGTGTCCTTGCGTGTATTGAAATACCATACACCCAAACATTTAATCTTGGATAAGCCCGCGTCTGTGAAGACCGACCCGGTAAAGTGCTCATTAAGTGGTAGAACTTCAGTTTTATCTATTTTAAGCTTATAGCTTATAAAGCAGAATATAAATGAAGCTCATGAAGAAAGGCAGGAAGAGATCGGTGTGGGTGTGACATAAATAAAAGAGTATCATCAGCGTAAGCTGTAAATTTGATGTGCGTGTTGTTAATGTTAAAACACATCAATTTCTCTGACGTTTTTAATTGGTGATGGAAAGGTTTGAAAGCCAAGATGAATAATAGGGGAGCTAATGGGCGACCCTGATGAGTATCCCTATTTAGAGGAAAGAAACGAGAATGAATACTATTTGTTATAACCGAGGAATGTGGTGAGGAGTAAAGTATGGATATAAGATGATGGCAATTAGGGCAAAGGCCATGCCATTCCAAGTCCTTCTATAGGAAACACCAGTTAAACCTATCAAAGGCCTTTTCCGCATCAATTGATAAAGGGAGCCTTAATATTAGAAGCTTTGTTAATGATGTTTAAAAAGTACGAGAGTTGTCTGCTACGTTTCTATTAGGAATAAACCCCAATTGATGTAGATCTATAAGATCAGACATGTAAGGGAGTAAATAGAAATCTAAGACTTTGGCATAGGTTTTACAGTCTGTGTTGATTACAGAAATGGGTCTGTAATTTTTGCATTGGGTCAGATCCCAATCCTTTTGAGGACTGAGACATATCATGGCCTCAGAAAAGGAACCAGAAGCAGAGCTTGACGTTATGAAATGATTAAGTAGTTTAAAGAGTTTGGGAGAAATACATTATGCAAATTGAAGATAAAATTTGACTGTAAAGTCATCTGGGCCTAGTTCCTTACCTCTCGGGAAGAGCCTGTAAGCAGTAGCGGCTCCTCGAGGGAGTGCTGCGGGGCGGTGAGGCGGGGCTGCAACGCCAAATCGGCGATGCAGCGCGCAATGTAATTCGTTTTATTTATTTATGTCTTTACTCAACTCCGTTCGACCCAATTCCGGGGTTTACTACCCCCCACCCTGCCCCTCCCCCGCCCACCCCACCGCCCGCAGCACTCCCTCGAGGAGCCGCTACTGCATGTAAGGCTATAAAGAGTTCTGTAAGTTGAAGTGGCTGGCCTAAATATGAGAGATCAACCTGCTGCAATTCTCTGGGTTTGAGATTGGAAAAGTAATTGTTAAGAGATTCTATGGATGGTATGCGTTCAGGAGTATATAGGCCCTACAGTAAGATGCAAAACATATTGCAATATCTGTATCTCTAAACTATTTAGCACCATTATTGTCCGTAATAGATTTAATAAGTTTTTTCTCTTCTCTGTTTCAAGTACTAAGCTAGAAGAGATCTAGCTCTGTTATTACCTCCATAATATCTGACATTTAATTTGAGAAGTGTATTTGTTTAACTCCAATTTAGGTGTGCCCAAAGGCCTCAAGGTGTGACTTACTAGTTTTGTGAGTATAATAATCATGTTCAAGGGATTTTATATGTGTGAGAATAGAAGCAGACTTGTGTTACTTGGACTTCTTTTTTGAATGAGCATAGTCTATGATGAAACCCCTTGAGGCTGCTTCAAACGAATCCCAAACAGAGTGAAATGGTAGTTGATCAGTGTCATTAATGTGGAAGTATTCCTCAATAAACTCATTGTAGGAGGCAATAAAAGATGCATCTGTAAGTAAAGAATTATTAAATCTCCAGGAGGACATTTTAGATCTACTAGAAAGAATATCTAATCCAGTGATCACAGGTGCTTGATCCAATATCAAAATAGAACCAATGGCAGAGTTAACCATATGCTGCAGTAAACCTTGACTCAGAAAAATGTAGTTATGTTATGTTATGTTAATTTAATTTGTTAAGCGCAACGGTTACCCAAGGGTGTCCTGGCGCTGACTGCTACCTATCGATCGCCAAGGTGTGTGATGAGCTATATGGAAAAAAGCGAGGTTTTCAGTCCCTTCCTAAAGGTCATGAGCTCAGTGGCATTCCTGAGGTGGGAAGGAAGCTCGTTCCAGGCCCTGGTGGCACATGAGATGAAACTTCTACCACCCCAGTTGGCTTTTTTAACTGGGGGTATGATCAGCCCTTTTGCTCCTGAGGAGCGAAGGGCTTTTCTGGGGACATACCATTGAAAGCACCATTTTAGGTGTTCGGGGCCTATTCCTTGGAGGGCCTTAAAGACCATGCACAGAGACTTAAATTGAATCTGTTGTTTAACTGGGAACCAGTGTAACCGTTTTATTTCTTTTTTGACAGAGACAAACTTTGGCATCCCGTTCAGCAATCTGGCTGCCGCGTTTTGCACGAGTTGGAGCCTGTTTAGGTGTTTCCTTTGGATATTTAGGTATAGACTATTGCAGTAGTCCACACTCGACAGGATTAAAGATGTTATCACTGTCCTGTGGCTGTCTGTCGGCAAGAATGACATTATTTTCCTTATCATTCTGAGAAGGTGAAAACTGGCAGAGACAACCGAATTTACCTGGTCCCCGAAGGTAAGTTTGTTGTCTACTACACCCCCAGGTTTTTTGCTTTCCTAGTTGGCTTGGGAGAGTTCCTAGTTCTTCTGGCCACCAGTCTGGTGTCCAGAAGTTGGCATTATTGCCAAAAATAAGGACCTCCATTTTGCTTGAATTCAGTTTCAAACAGTTCGTGGTCATCCACATCCTGACCGCTTTCATGCAATCATGTAGTCAAGTCTAGCACTGAGAGTGGTGAGTGGTGAGTAAAAGCTGTATTCCAGGAGATCAGTATTGTATAATCTCCAGGAATCTAAGAGAGAATGCTGAGAAATAAAGGTTTTAAAAGCATTGTGAGAAGCCTGTGGAACAAAACGTGAAGTGGAACGTCTGTTCAAAAAAGGGTCACGGATTTGATTGCAATCACCACCTAGTATTAAATTATCTGAGGCATGCTCAGAAACTGTATGTGAGAGACTCTGGCAGAAACTCGGATCTGGGTGAGTTGGGCTGTATAAATTAAGGATAGTAAAAGTAGTGTTGTCAATTTAAAGCGTAACAAATAACCAGCGACCTTCCGTATCTTGTGAAATTGTGGTAACTTTGAGAGATTTGTGGCAAAGAATAATTACCCCGTTTTTGTTTGTGGTAGAAGGAGAGTAAAACACTGTCACCAACCCATTGTTTTTAAGCTTAATTTCCTCTGAATCATTAAGATGCATCTCTTGTAACAAAGATAGGTTACCTTTCAATCGAGCTAGGTGAGATGAAACACGCTGACATTTAATGGGGTATTTTAGCCCCATGACATTCCATGCAACTGTTCTAAGTTGCGTCATAATAAAAATTGATATACAACTGCTGTAGCAAAGAAAAAAAGGCATAGCAATTTAGCAGAAGTGAAGAAAAAGGAAAGAAACAGGATAGTGATAGGAAAAAAGCGGAGGAAGACGACCTCCGAAAGTTGCGTAGGAATGAATGTGACAGTCCAGGGACCAGAGTCCATGAATGCTGAAAGGAGAAAGAAAAAATAAGAAGATACCCTGAAGGTAAAAGGGGCATCATAGAACCTAAGAGAGACAGGCGAAAGTGGCTTCAGCGCAAACATAAGTGAAAATAGTGATATTGCAGCCCATAGAGATGCAACTTCCCCTCACCAAGCAGTTGAACATCTAATGCTAACCCCTCCTAAAATGTCCCCAACTTTTATACTTTCTCTTCACATAGATGGTTGAAGCAGTTTACATATGCCAGAAACTGAAGCTTTAGATAATGGTACTAACAGATGAATGGTTTTCTCATAAGAAGAGTGCAAAAGTGAAAATCTTAGCTGCTGAACTGGCTTAATTGAAAAATCCCGCTTTGTCTTCTCAAGCATGAAAAAAAACACCTGTGCACATCAGAGGCAAGAGAAACTACAACATATTGAAATAAGATTGGCATGCAAAATAATTAAGGGTTAATAAACATGGTACTTGTTTATGCAGTATTGATTTGTTATAAAACAGCAACGTGAGTTCCCACTTCATAAACATTAACATCAGACTTGAGCACCAAAGCCACCTCCCATACCACCTTGGATACTGTGATCACCTTAAATTATTAGTTTGTGTTTTTTTGATGTGCACAAAAGATTCATATTGCCTGTCAAGCAAAAAATATTGCTATTTTTGGCTCTTTTACCATCACTTACAGAATCTGAGACCCGATTGGCCACTGGTGCCTATTAATCTTTTCAGAATCCCTTATGTATGACCGCATTTGTTGCCATTTGGGAAAGGAATATCCCCTTCATAGTAAACTGTTGTGGCTCACCACAATTGAGTGATCCACTGAATCTGAAACTGGTATCCTGACTTTGGCGCAGCTAACAAAATAATCTTGTGTACGTTGTGAGGCATAGGCCTGTCCATGATGACTCTGAGGTCCAGAACCTGTTCTGAGACCTGGAGAGACACATTAAGCATAACCTAAAGCTTGATATGGGACTACTGTCCATGTCCCGGCTTGTTGAAACAAAGTGGTGGTGGCAGCATACTGTCTTTAATTTTAATACGGAACAGACTATAGGCCCCACTCATGCAAAGTTCCTCTTATATGTGACAACGAGACCCTTGTGCTGAGATACTGTGTGCATGTTGATTGCTTGGGTGTAAGTTGTATATGGTAGAAGGGCTTTCTCTTGTTGTAAGTGTATGGTTGCTTAGAGCTTCCCCTACATTTTGATTGCCTTCAGTTTTACATGTCACAAAATGAAGGTTAGACCACAGCTTCCCCAGACAATGTGAATGAATGGCCTGCATTGTTGGAGGATGGAGACATGGAATTTCTATGAGGAACATTTAGCAGGTGATTAGTATTAGGGGTGTGTGAAATTTGCTAAATTTGCTTTCACGTAATTACAGTTTTAGTGCGAATGGTAGGTAATTACACAATGCGGCCTAATTGCATAATCCCAGGACTTTTGTGTTGCAAGTGTAATTTGAAATTCCAAAATTTATGCAAATTATGTGTGTGCAATTAAAATTTTGCCCAGGCCCAATTGCAAATTAGTCCTTCCTCAGCACTACCATTTGGTTAATGGTAAGGGAATAAGGATGAGTCAGCAGATTCTTTTGTTAGAGAGAATGAAGTTTCTTGGCAGGGCCTGCCCTTTTAGGCTGATGACAACTAGATGCAAAGGTTTTATATTCCATTGTGCTCATGTTTTTGGCATCCCTGCTGGGGGGCAGCATTGGCACTACCTGCTGTGAAAGCTATCACCTTTCACAAAGACTGTGCCTGCACTGAAATTTGCACCCCAATCTGGTTCAAGGATTTAGAATATTGGAGTAATATCCCCTATGTAGAAAATCAGTATAAGGGTGGGACTCAAACCAGCCCTGTTTGTTCCAGTTCGAAGCTCAGATCAAGATATGATATGAACTTACCTACAGGTTACAGTCGTTAACAGTCGTTGCACACACAGTCCAGTTGTGAGCTCGCTCCTGTGTCTGATTCCTGCTCATGATCTTTTTTTAATGCTGATTAAATACTGTAGTGAGGTGTGAGAGTCATTTAGAATTTTGATAGAGCTCCATCGTTGTGTTTCGTAGAACCCTGTAGCTGAAATTCAGCTGATGTGTGTAGAATTTAATTTGGCTGTGAAATTAAAGTACTTTTCTTTTTAATAAAACAAACACTGGGCTGGACAATAATTGATTGTCTGTTGTTTGACTGCACCAGTCCCTCCAGCCCACAGTATTTGCCTGAGAAGCCCTTGATTGCTTCTCCTAGTTACCTGAGAGTCAGGTGTGGAGGGGTGTACTTATCCCAATTGTCAGACCTGTAGTAGAATAGACCCCTTGCAGTAGTGGTCCATAGCCCTTGCTTGCCTTGCTCCCCCGTTCTGGGACTGACACTGCCTTTTGAAATAACCTGCCTCTTCTGCACATTATGACCTCTGACATCAAAATGACAGCCAGTACATTGTGGGAGAATCCTCTGCTAGTCAACAGTGTTCCACACTTGATGTATTTCTTCTGTTAAGGGTTTTTGACCAGTGGCTTCCAGTCTTGTAGTATTTTGTTGATGTTTGCATTTATATTTCATCTTATTTGTTTTGGGGAACTTTGCCATTGCTTTCTTTTGTCACTTAGTACACATTGATTACCCTGCCCATAGCTGCTAGTTACTTTGGTGATTGTTCACAGTTTTTAACCTGCTTTACACAAATCATGTTTTCAGATTCATATGAGTGCATTCAAATATTTTGTGAACCTGTTTATTCCGTAATTACATTACACACTGTTTTGCTCTACTATTTGCACAATGTATGCTTCATATGGTAATCGTTTGCTTTTTCATTAACTATCTGTTTGCATTTCTAGTGCTTGTGGGACAGTGTCTGCTCAATCAAGGGCCCCATTTATGAGTAATTGGCAAAGGGCAGTGCTGCAAGTCTTCTTGCTGCTCTGTCCATTGCCAATGTGAAAGGGCAGGAATGCACAATATTTATGAAATACGCTGCATTCCTGTCCTTTCCCTCTGCACTGGTGCACAATTTGCTGCCTAACCCCAACGTAGGCACCCTGGCACCATGGTGCAAGGGCGCCTCAGTTGCAGGCAGGATTGTTTTTGTGCAGGAAAGGTAATCTTTCTGCACAAAAACAATCCATGGAGGCATTTTCCTCGTTCTATTTGTGCTGCAGAATGCAGCACACATGGAAAGAGGAAATAACTAGGAGAAATGAAAACATTTCTCCTTGTTACACCTGCTCTTGGAAGGTGTAAGGTTTTGGCGCTGCCCCAGGTTTCCATAATTTTGTAAATCTGGGGCAGCGTCAAAATCCATGGGTGTTGTGTGGGAACACCCACCGCCATGCCCATGGAGCGCCTCCTTGACGCAGAGTAAGGCAATGCAGCGCTTTGTGCTGCCTTGCCTAGCTTCATATATTGAGGCCATGCAAAGCCACGTTTGTTGGCTTTACGTTGCCTCATAGACATGGTTGAAAGGCCTGCACCACCGGAGCATCAAAAAAGCGACACTCCGGTGGCGCATGCCCCTTGTAAATAAGCCCCTAAGTGTACAACGTGTCGTCCTTTGGCTTGCACGCTCTTTGAGGACCCATGTTGCATTTAAAAATAGACATGTTCGTTCTTTGTCTTATTTATGCCTGCTTTGATGCTTTACATTTCTTTTAATGACATACCTAGTCCTCGACTTGTGATATCTTCGTTTTAAAATTGATTTTAGATTCCAGAAACTCTGGGTAGCAGTCATTCAATAGATGCACCTTTTGAACGTATATATTGGGTCGGTTGGACCCAAATGCATTAATGAATAATTTTGAGAAAATGCAAAGTTGTGTGTTTGTGCACTCTGCACGCCCCCACCGCCTGTCCTCTCTGCTGAAAGCATCACGCCCAGTCACACAGGGCTGTAAGTGAGCTGGTAGGTTTTACGAACCTTGGACACCTGTCCACTGTTCACATGGCTGAGACCACCAACGCTCGTGACCCGGGTCATCCAGCAGTCATCAGGCAGGCTCAATGTTTGGCCACTCTGCTGACCTCTGACTTAGCACGTGCTGCTGTGAAAGGAGCTCAGGTTGCCCGAGAGCCTGGCTTTTTATTTCAGTTTAATCATCTATAAAAGTGAGCATAGCTAAGGGATTAAACCGATTTGCACTCGTTTTAAGTTCATCACATGAAACAGTGGCAAGGGAGCGATGAGGGATATAGAAAATTTATGAGCCTTGTGAGCGTAGAGGGTACATAAGGTGTATGTTTACATGGTTCCCTCTTAGCACGCTGCTGGAAGTCACCAGATCGGGTTTAGGACAGGGGGACTTCATTGTGTGCGGTCTGATTTCTTGAAATAAATTGCAAAAAAATGAAAACCAAATTATCCTGCTTGTCAGAAAAAATCTTGGGCTATGACATATAGGGCAGAGTGAACAGGCTGAAATTGTAAAGCAATGATCAACCAGTGAAAAAGTGGTGCAAAAATGATATTTGCACCTACCGATGGGGCAAACACGCCTTTGCTAGTGCTCGGACTGGCCTACAGGGCAATCAGGCAGTGCCTGATGGACAGGACTCACAGATCAGTGTGTGGGCCGGTTTTTTGCAGTTTGTCTGTCTGTTTTATGGGCAGGCGGGCCGTTTTTTAAATTGTTGATTTCACTAATATTACCACAAGCATTGCCTGCAGCAAACACAAAAGCGTGCAATCTCCCATACCTTGCAAAACACCCATGCAGTGTGTCTTTACAAGTTCAAAACTGGCCTGATTTGTAAAAGTGAGCGAATTTGTTAGCTATCTGGTTTGCTAAAGGAGGGCAATTTTATTTTGGTGCCTTGGCCTATTTTTTGTCCCTGTCAGACCCTGGTCTTTGCAGCTGTTGGTAAAAATACTGTTAGTGCTCTAGGGGAGATGGCATGCATGTGAGATCAAATTAATTTGCAAGATGCTTCAGTTAGTTAAATCTTTTTTTTTTGTGAGATGAGATCCTGAAAAAGAAGAGATTACAATACTGAATACATCAGGTGCCACGATGGGAACAGCACGGTACATTGTGACTCATTGTACGGTTTTGTTATGCTGCATTCCTTTCTACCATTCCTACAGCAAAAACAAAAATAAGCAGTTATGTGCTATGCCAAATCGAGAAGTGGTATTTCTTTTGTGCTGAAATAGTGATTGTATCTTGCCCTAAAAGTCACCAAGAAATGTCATTCAACGTGGGAATCTAAAAGCAGCTCCTTAAAAGATGACAAAGGACAAAAAAGATATATTTTGTATTTATCAACAGATTGAGAAAAGTGAAGGTTTCACAGTGATTAAGGCACTCACAAGTTCCTTGCAAGAGGTAGACCCAAGCATTGCATGAAAAAAGTCTTCTTTTCATTGTTAGCAATTGTCCATTGTCAACGCATCACAAGCGCATATATTTGTTTAAATCAGTATTTGCTTAGAGAGTGTGCTTCAATATAACTTCATGTTAGTCTGGTCAATACTGCAACTAATTAATCTTCAAAGTCAAGTAAGTCTTGTATTTTCAATCTGGGTTCAATAAACAGAAAGAAAGGCACTACCTAGTGCAAGTGCTTGTGGAATACACACTGGCATGCCCCAGCCATACACTGATCATGTAGGGGGCATGAGCAAGTTATTGGAAGAGTTTCTGGTTCTGCCTGAGCATGCATACTGGGCGGGTGATGTTGCCAGGGTGCCAGGGATTCTCACGATCAGGGACATTACAAGCCAGTGCAACTGAGAAGACAGTCCATGATTGCTGGAATCTTTTTCATGTTAGGAACAAACCGGAGACAAGGCTCCTGCAAGACAAGTTTTAAACTGCCCAGGGAAGGAGCAATGCCCTCTGGAGTCAGCATAGTGAAGGACTGCATCCCCAGGCCTGGTCTGGTGCTCAGATGCTGTGCAAGTGATTTGACTTCTGACTCTGCTGAGAGTGCTGCTCTGCCTTGAAGAATGAAGTCAACGTACCATTAAAATAGGTAACAGAAGCTTTCCCTTGAAGAAGACCACTACGTAGAACCTAGAAGAGGAGACCACAGATGTTCAGGAAGGACAACAAACTAAGTTGAATGTCAAGTGTAGCACTGGGTGAGGGTCAGCTCTGCAGGATCTTTGGTGGTGACCCCACACCCCCATTAGTCAACCCCAGGGCAACCTTGGTAGGCTCCAACAGGACCTGGAGCTTGCTCAATCCTCTGTCCTGGAATTCGTTTGCCAGGTGATGCTTAGTTGACTAAAATCTTGCAACCTACTTGTAAACACAACCAAGAGTTGTAAAGGTATTTAACTTTAAGTCCCTACTCCATGGGGGACTATGGCTATCCTGCCATACTCCCGACTGCTCTGCGAGTAGCTCCGGTGCGGGAAATGTTGACTGCATTCAGTGGATTTAGAGTTAAGCCCCTTGAAAGTGTGTTACATTGAAAATATTTAACCACTTTCTGTGGTGTCATAAATATGCCTTTTGAAGTGCGACAGCTTTGGAAAATATTTCCCTTGTTCAGAGGTTTAAGGGGTTTGACTGTTTAAAGTATACCTCCTATTTACTGCCGGGCCAAGGGATTCTGATGTGCAGGCAAAAGGGAACAAGTTGTTGAATCCCACTCACTCATATGAACCCTCTCCTCTAGGACTGTCATTGTGTGCTGAGGTAGGCTCTTCACTTGTTAGAGTGGTGGTGTTGGGCCCAAGTAGAGGACAAAGGATCACAAGGAGAGCAGCATGAGGTTTGGTCAAACAGTGGAGACTCTGTAATGAGTGCATGATTTACATCTCCCAGTTCATCAACAGCACAGAGCCTTCCTATCTCTGACTGCACCTGCCAGTATCCTTCTCTCTCAGTTGCTTTGGTGCTCAAGTTTGCGTTGAGTAGAAGCAGTGACCACAGCTCATCATGCTCAGTATCTTCAGTTCAATCTGAAGGAAACGGTGTGTGCCTTAAAGAGAGAAGTTGTGAAGTGTGTCTGGCTTGCTGTCTGTGATGACAATTCCCAGAAACCTTTTGAGAAATGTCCAGTAGCACAATCAAACCACTGACAAGGTGTGTAGGCAAAGGTTTAGTTATTTAAAGAACTATTGTTTTTTCTTTGGGGTGGGTGGTCGCCCAATAAACAATAAACAAACTGTACAAATAAACAATAAAATCCCAAACTGAATTAGAGTAATGTTTAATTAACAAAATGATACCAAAACAACAAACATTCAAGAAGGGGGCCCAGATATATGAATTTATGATAGACTATGGATGCGGTAGACCAAGACCTAGGAGCGTGGGTCAGATACAGCAAGAGTGTTTGTCCTGGTCAAAGATTTTGCCTTCTGACTTCGTCTTTTTTATGGAGCTCAAAATTCCCCAGTGGGGCAAGCCTGAAGCTGTATCCAATGCAGATATAACAAACTCAGACATATTTGCCGCAAGGTCTCGTCTTTTCAGGGTTTCTGGAGCTGCTCCTGTGGATCACTTCTAAGGCTCCCAAGATCTCAGGGACAGCACTTAAGGGCAGGACTCACAGAGGCCACCAGCAAGGTCCAATTCAGGTCCAGTTATTACTGGTCAACTGTTCACTTCAGGAAAAAGGCCTCTTGCAGCTTGTTGTTCATGTAGCCACACTGTAGGTCAGCCAGCTGTCCCTTGGAGTCCACTTCTTTGTCCTGGGTACAGGAGGGAGCAGGTCCAGTCCTTCAGTCCTTCATGGCTCCTATCAGGTCACAGATAGCTGGCCCAGCCCTCTTTTGAAAATCTCTTTTTAAAGCTAATAGCTAAGTGCAGTGATCGGTTTATTGTGAAAACACTGTTTAGATTTGCTTACTGTTTGCTATGCCCACTTGTATATTGTAATAGCTTGGATTTGGTTGTAGAATAAAATACCTTTCTTTTTAGAGTAAAAGCACTGTGATTGTGTGCTTTGTTAGTCTGGAAACCGTATACCACACCATGCCTGGCTATTTTGAGGGTCAAGAGTTAAAGAAGTTTACTGAGTGGTCAGATTTTAGTAGAAAAATTAAGGTGGGCCCAGGACTCCAGAGGTAAAAGGGTCTGGTTGACACTATTTTACCCCAGTATCCTCTGATTGTTCTGGGACCACCAAACTGTTTCTTCATAAGTTCACTTAAAAAGTTTAAAAGCGAGGCTGATGCATAGGGTTTTGCTGCATCCAGAGTGAGAGGACAGGTACACCTGAGGCAGAAACCAACTTTCGTAGATGACTTTATTGTTGGGTGAATCAGTTGTTGAAGAGGGTTGTTGTATGTTCAGCTGTGAGAGTAATTGTCATTAGTTGTAGATAGTCAGGGACAGATTTACTAACATGTCATGCTGTGCTGCTTTGTGTGAAAAGGAGACATCAGAAATGTGCCATATTTACAAAGACATGGCGCATTTCTGCTGCCTTCTTGTGTGGCACACTGAGTACTGCCTAACGCCAACACAGGCACCATTGCACCATGGGTGCCTGTGTTACAGACAGGATTGTTTTTGTGCAGGAAGAAATGCCTTCCTGGAAAAACACAAACCTTAAAGGTATTTTCATTTTTCTATGTGATGTGGAATGCATCACACATAGAAAAAGTGAGTAATGAAGAGAAATAAAGATATTTCTCCTTGTTATGCCTGGATCTGGGAGGCATACCATTTTGACGCATTCCCAGGTTTACAACTTTTTGTAAATCTGGAAATGCGTCAAAATCAATGGGTGGATGTGTGGGAACACCCATACTTCACCCACGGCACATCTTCCTGATGCATGGTTACACAAGGTAGCAAAATGCTGCGTTGCGTTATCTTTCATTTACTAAATCATGCAGACCCACGCAAGGTGGTTTTGCGTTGCTTAGTAAATCCCACTTAAGGGCTTGTGTTGTCATGTATCCCCTTGTGTGATGCAAGGGCAGCGTTAGACCTTAGCAAAGTAGATCTGGCTCTCAGTTTTAAATGTTATTGCCTGGAATCCTGAAGCTTTGTTTTATATGCATCTCTAGGAAGTAAGCTAGGAAAGACTTGTCTTACTCTTAAGTTTTGGTTGCAATAAAGAGTCTATTTTCGATCCTGCAAAGTGCCACATCTTTTCTACAGTCATTCATGAATGAAACTCACCGGTGACTCTGCCATCTATCCCACTGGGACTATGCTGACCAGAATCATTTGCCCCTGAGAGGAGGAGATTTAAATTGTGGAAGAAAGGTTAGGGGTAACTAAGAAAGTAGTTTCATTGGACCAAGACTCTGGAACTAATGAGGTTGATATTCCCCCATTCCACTGTCTAAACAAGGAACACATGAAGGTGTCTTCTAATCCATGTGTATTCAATGAGGATTTGGTAATTAACACTTGTAATTTCCCTATTGATAGTACTGAAAGTATGAACTCCCCGCCACCAAAAAATAAGAAGGCGAGCGGGCGGTCGGTTAATACACGCACTACTAAGCCATCAAATAACCCTAAAGCGGATTCTTTACTTAATACTGATACTAATAGCCTGTGTGCTGGGGTCCCTGGGGAAGTTGGTCCGGTTGTTTGTATTCTTTCTTTTACTTTCCCCAATCAGCGCGGACCCGTGATTAAGAGTCTTTGGGGATTTAAACCACGATACTGCGCAAGGTGATGAGCGGAGGCGAAAACGAGCGCTGATTGGAAGTGCGTGCAAGCATCGGCTGCGGCAAATGATTGAGGATCCCAGATGCGCTGCAGTCACTCGTAGTATTCATAGAAGAGCATAGTATTTCTGTATGCCGGAAATGTCTACAGGATGCGCCGCTCTTCATTAATCATTACGGCAAGGATGTCTACAGATGGATTTCGTGATGAAAGTTGCAAAGAAAATAAAGACATCAGGTATTGCCAACTCAACTTGGCGAATGTGTGCAAATGAATGCCTGCCTTTCTTTTTGACCAGTAATCCCGGAAATGGTAGGGTTGCCTGATAACAACTAAAGATCGTGGGGGCCAGTTCAATTCCAAGTTGCTACTGATTCACAGCCCTGGTTCTAAAAGAGTGCCCCTAAGTTCAAACAGCCAACATGAACATACCTAACAAGAGAAGATTACCCTTAATAGATTGAGGGTGTACTATTGTTATAGCCGCTAAAAAAGAGCTGAACTTCCTTTCCTACATATTGTTTATACCAGTGGTGTACATCTCCTGAGTAAGTCTATAATTTAAAGAGATAGGAAGTGGATGTGGAGAATATTTTCCGATTGAGACATGCTATTTTCCTGGTGATTTCTCTAGTAAACACATAGATTGAGGGGAGCTTATCCTCCTAATCAAATAATATCAACATGGCTGAAAAAGAGTCTAGGATGCAGTTAAAAAAAAACAAAGGGGACCCTTCACCATCTGACTCACCCATTAAAGCGAAGGCAGATGTTAGTGCTACAATGGATTTGATTCTTTAAAAACTTGCTGATGTACATGATCTCGCTAAATCCACAAAACAGAATACAGACACTATGCAGTTAGAACTCACAGCAATTCGAGCCGATATGAGTGCATTGAACACCAAAGTGGCAGCGGCGGAACAAAGAATCAGCGATGTGGAGGATGTTTCCTTTAAAACCAATAAAGAAAATATCTATGCGACGTCACAACCAATCTTAAAAAACAAGCAACCAAATTGGAAGATAGAAATCGTAGAGGCAACATAAGAATTTTAGGAGTTCCGGAGGGATCAGAAGATTCAGCGGACTCCTGCATCGCCTTCTTGGAAGATTGGTTGCCGCAATTTACTGGTATAAAATTTGCGAGCCCTTTTGAGTTGGACCGAGTGCATAGGATTCCTACCTTTAAGTCCTCCTCTAGTCAAACATCCCGTCCCATTATCTGCAAGCCATTGAGATTCCAACATGCGGAAGCTATTCTCAGCTTCGCGCGTAAAAGTCGCCAACTAATATGGAATGGCCATAACATAATTTTTACGCAGGATTTTTCTAAACAGACAGTGGATACCAGGAAGGGATTCCTTCGCCTAAGTGACAAACTCAGAACCAATGGCATTCAATTTTCTTTTGTTGGCCCAAGTAAATTTAGGATCACAGTCAATGACCGTCGCCACTATTTCACTGATCCTAAAGACTTGTGGAACTTTTTGGAGGGGTCCTCACCTCAGGACATGGATTACACTCAATCTGGTTCCAACAAACGAAAGTCTTAATTCTTGAATATTTTTGCTAACTGTGTAACAGATAACATCTGCCTTATCTCAGGGCCATGGTTTATAAAAATGCTTAGTAAAACTTAGTCTGCTTTAAATATTTGATCATTATGATGTTTACATTAGGGCAGCGTGATCTTAATCTCATGGAGGTATTCTTTTGTTTGTTCAATTTATAGACCTTGTTGAGATTCTTACAGTACTTCTTAGCCTTACACTGGTGTCGGCTTACACTTAATCCTCTTCCAATAGAAGGTAACCATGATATTCACGGTCTCATAGTAATTGAATTACATATAACGCAGGTTTATTTCTCATCACTGATTGTCAGTTTCCGTCAATATACAAAGTTTATAACGACTATTTAGACCAGGTGATATCTTGCATCTGTTGGTCAGTTTTATATATTTTTAGTTGTGTTCTACCTCAGACATGGAGTTTGTAGATTGCTGTTGAATTTGCTGTGTGATAAGACGTTCATACAAAAGAGTCTTATATGTAGAATATAGTTAATAGCCTTCTTTTTGTTATGTTTAGTACATTGGGAGGTACGGATGTTTTGATGTTATATCTGATGTGATTTAACTCGTATATAAGAATTGGGAAATCTTAATTATATCAAAATTATTTACCATCCGCTCGACGGGCTGACGCTCCTGTCGTCGCACATCCTACATGCGAGGTATGCAGGGTTGGGTGGGGAGGGAGGGGGGTGAGGGATGCTCGGGTTTTGTTAGTTTCTTCTTATTTTGTTTCTTCTATATCTTTCTCTTTCTTCTTTCTCCTTTTCTAGCTGTCTATTCTTCAATATCAGTCGAGTTACATTTCGGTCAAATTAAACAAGAGTTCCTATGGATCATTTAATATTTTATTAGGTTAGGCATTTACAGTGTGTTTTTTGCCAGGATTGTTTATATTTGTTATGGGTTTATGCACTCTGATAATGGCTTAGGATTTACTGTGGAAGTTAGGTATCATTTAGATGGTACGAGTTTAGAACAACCTGTTTTTACTTACTTTTATGATGATACATCCTAATACACGAATAATTGCAGAAGATCTTAACGTGATTTCCTTAAACGTAAAAGGCCTTAACCATCCCATTAAACGTAGGAAAATATTTGATTATTTGGCCAAAACTATAGGGGACATTATTTTACTACAGGAAACAAAATTATCTAAAGAAGATACTACGTTCATTAAACATAATTGGATTTCGCAATTTGCCTGCTCACCGGCAGACCACAAGAGAAAAGGGGTGATTACATTGATTGCTAAAAAAGCGAATATCTTATTAGAATCACAAGTTCACGACAGTGACGGTAGATTGTTAGTTACCCATTTAAAGAAAGGAAAAGACCTCATACACGTGCTGAATTTATATGGCCCTAATTCGGATGAACCAGAATTTTGGGAGGCTATATCTAAAACTATTGAAGATCTCCCTCAGGAGGATCTCATCATAGTGGGAGGGGATTTCAATATTCCGTTGGACCCAATAATAGATAGACAATCAAACTGCAGATATTACCCTACCAGGTCTCATAATATTGTACAAACCATATGTTCAAAATTTAACCTTAAAGATGCATGGAGCTTGCAGCACCCAGATGCCAGAGACTATACTTTCTACTCTCCTCCGCATAACTCGTACACTAGAATTGATTATATACTTATCCCAGGCTCATTCACACACTTAATTGAACATTCAGACATTTCCCCAAAGTTTGTGTCGGATCATTCGTGTATCAGTGTCAAATTAACGAGTAGCCATAATGAACCTTCACCAAAAAGATGGCGCTTCAATAATGATGTATTAACAGACCCTGAAGACAAAAAGAAAATTGAAGAGGCTATAATAGAATATCTCAAACATAATGACATTGCGGATATTAATGTTAACACTCTATGGGATGCTTTGAAAGCCACTATTAGGGGCATACTTATTGAAATTAAAACAAAATTAAACAAACATGTTAATGCAGAATTAGTTAAATTAGAGACTGAAATCAAAACCCTGGAGTCCTCTCATGTAAATTCCCTGAATGATAAATCTATCCTCTCAACACTTACACAAAAAAGTATGAGTACAATAAGATTCTGAGCGAACGTGCGGGAGTATGGATTAATAAATTTAAAGCCCTTAATTTGTGTGAAGCTAATAAAGCGGGTAAGCTACTTGCTTCATACCTTAAGCATAAACAAAACCAGAATGTTATTTCATCTATCAAGGATGTTAAAGATCAGGTGCATACAAAACGGAAAGATATATTAAACACCTTTAAATCCTTTTATGAGGAACTATACAAAAAAGACCAAGATCTTCATTTAGAGAACTGTTCCTAGTATCTTAGCAGACTTAGGTTACCTCAGTTGACGGAACAGGACAAATTGGCTCTAGGGAAACCAATCTCTGCGGAAGAGATTAACAATTCGATTAAAACCTTGAAGGATAATAAAGCCCCGGGCCCTGATGGCTTTACAGCCGTTTTTTACAAAACCTTCTTAGCTCAACTTCAACGAACTATGCTACGAGTCTTTAACAATATAGCCAGGGAGGGGTGCACTACGGACTCCATGACGGAAGCCAATATAGTTGTCATACCTAAAGAGGGAAAAGATCCTTTACTTCCAAAAAATTATAGACCGATATCCCTTATTAATGTCGATTGCAAAATGTATTCAAAAATATTAGCCACAAGACTCAACAGTGTTCTGCCACTTCTAATAAGCAATTCTCAAGTAGGTTTTCTTAAAAATCGCATGTCTAATGATAATACTCGTCTGCTATGTCATGTTCTAGAAAAATCTATGATTAATTCAGAACCGGCTATTGCAATTACCTTGGACGCCGAAAAGGCCTTTGATAGAGTTTCTTGGGCCTTTTTAAAACAATGGGGCCGATTCCGATCTCGGCCGGTAGGGCTCCGAATCGGATTCGGCTTTACCGGATCCGATTCGGAGCCCTGTTTCCCGACCGAACCGTACGCGGGTCCGGCCGAGCGAGTACGATGCGAAATCGCCGACCGACTCGTCCGGGCGTCCCGACAGCTCCGACCGACTCCCTCCCGGCTCGAACCGCTCCGACCGACTCGCTCGGACTCGACTCGCACCGCGCAATGGAGACGTTTCCCGGCCGGGTAAGTACGATGCGCGCCGCGAGCAGTCCGACCGAGCCGCGCACTCCGGCTCCTAAGAGCTGTCGGAGCCGTACTTTGGGGGTCCGTGTCGGACCCCCTGTACGCGTAGCCGCGCGAGTCGCACACAGGGGGACCCATGGGTCCCCCTACCTGTGCGTGTACGGGCGCGAATCGCTTCGCCGCGTACCCGCTGTAGGAGGCGCCCTTGTCCGACTCGCACCCATTGAGTCAATGGGAGCCCGCGTACGCGTTGTACGACCGGCTCCCATTGACATCAATGGGAGTCCGACCGACTCGAGTCCGATAACATACGGACGCATCGTACTCGTTCGGTCGGACTGCACGGGTCCGATTCGGTCGGAAATCTCTCCGGATCCGGCTCGGTCGGAGAAATTTCCGGCCCGAATCGGAATCGACCCCAATGTATGCACTCATTTAATCTGGGAGAGTCATACATAAAAATGGTAATGTCCCTTTATATGGCGCCATCGGCCCGAATTGCTATTAATGGTTCTCTTTCAGAATCTTTGATCCTTCAACAAGGTACTAGACAGGGTTGTCCCTTGTCTCCTTCGCTGTTCTTATTGGCTTTAGAACCTTTAATTCAAGATATTAAACAGAATTCGGATATAAAGGGGGTAGGTTTTGGAGATATTCAAGTCAAATTAGCGGCCTATGCGGACGATATCCTAATCCTGACTGAAAATCCGGGCCCTTCTATTACGGCATTGATGAATACGATTGGGGAGTACTCTGTTCATTCAGGTTATAAGCTGAATAGAGACAAATCGGAAGTGAAACCCTTGAATCTGCATTGCACCAAAGACGTGATAGGTACCTCAGGATTGGCTTAGCAGCCGGACTATATAAAATATTTAGGAATTGAGTTTGGTTGCAATATTATAGATACCCTGCACCACAACGAGAAGATAGTTTTAGGAAAAATCACAAACTCGTTGGACGCTTGGTCACCAAAATTTATAACATGGTGGGGTAGGGTTGAAACCATAAAAATGATGATTACACCTCTAGTGAATTACCTTATAGCCATGCTCCCTCTGCTTCTGAGGGAGGAATTTCATCATAATTTAGACGTCCTCCTCACAAAGTTTTTGTGGAAAGACAAGAAAGCTCGAATAAGCATTAAAAAACTGAGTCTTGACAAGTCCTTAGGGGGAGTCAATTTAGCGGATTTTAAAGGGTATCAGACTGCGTTTTTGGCTAAACAGGGCTCTTATTGGATTTAGCCCCCCGCACACTATAACCCGGTATGGTTGGACATAGAAAAAGCCATTCTTAACAATCTTAACCCTCTAGCATTACTGACCTCAAACCAGCTCTACCCAAACAGTTCTAAATCCATCTTTAAAAATACGAAGTTGGCGCTCTTGGGGATAGAGAAGAAATTGGATGTGAGTATTAAGGGGTCTAAGCTGGACTCTCTATGGCTTAATCGTAGAATACTATAGAAAGGGAAATCAATAAAGTTTGATGAATGGATTAAAAAGGGTATCTCTTTTCCTTATCAGTTAGAAAGCTCTTCGTATCCGGTTACATTTGCTGACCTTAAATCCAGTTATAATTTAGATAATATCGAATTTTATAACTTTTTTAAAGTAAGAGCGGCAATAACTAGAGCCAAACTGCATAATGTACCCCCGTACTTACCATTGTTCATAACGAAAATTAATAGACTGGGCCATCAGGTGTCCCACATATACAAACTTCTTCGCCCTCAATCTTCTAGGCTTAATAATAATCTGATAGACTTCTGGAACTCGCACTCTGCTGATCCAATTCCGGATTCTTCATGGCAACAGATTTGGAATTCGATAACTAGACATAAAATCTCTCCAGTCCTATCTCAAACAAAATA
This sequence comes from Calotriton arnoldi, assembly GCA_963921515.1. Taxonomy (NCBI): domain Eukaryota; kingdom Metazoa; phylum Chordata; class Amphibia; order Caudata; family Salamandridae; genus Calotriton; species Calotriton arnoldi. Next base: position 2,211,564 of record CAWUFW010001485.1, on the reverse strand, counting down.
TTGGCTATTGCATAAGGCATTTTGGACCCCAGCACGTTTGTTTTCTCTTGGTATTCTCGAGGATTCACTGTGTTGGAATTGTAAAAAGGAAAAAGGGGATTTAGCCCATCTTATTCTGTATTGCGCTGTCTCGTCTTTTTGGGACAAAGTGTTTGCTTTTCTTTCCCAAGTATTTAAATGTGACTTGAAAAGAGAGTTTGCTGTTTTAACTATGGGTTTCTTGAAGGCTGATACTTGCTCCGACAATGACAGAGCCCTACTGGATCTTTTACTTATGTCAGCAGTAAAGATGGTGCTTAATAATTGGAAGGATACATACAAAACCTCATATACAGGATGGATGAACTGGGTTACTCACCTTAGAGGGGCAGACAATATTGCGTTACAGATCTCTCCATGGAAACCCCCGCTTAGACCACTATGGAAATCATTGGACATTTACTTCAAATCACAAAAACCTCCATGATTATCTAAGGTTTGAGACCACTCTCTGTTTTTTATGCTTACTATTTGGGATGCTCGGATTCTCAATGTTTTTTCTTTTGTATTTACAGTGAAATGTTTAATAATTGTATCTAAATGTTATAAGTCTATTCATTATAGGTTGCTCTTGTTGCTCTCTGTATAGGTATCTCTTTTTTCTTTTTCTTCTATTGTCTCTTTTTCTCTTCTTTTTTTTCTTTTCTCTTTTCTTTTTCTTTTTTCTCTTTTGATTGGTTTATCAATCCATAATTTTGGGGCTACATGGTGTGGAAGGTTTCTTGGCCACAATTGTCAAATTACTCTGTGCCCCACATTTGTCCCTTTATTCGTTTATTTGTTATATGTTTTGAAAAATTTAATAAAGAATTTGAACTTAAAAACAATACTGATACTAATGTACCTTGCCCCAGTAGGAGCAACAGAGTTGGAGTTTTCCCCCTAAGCTGACCCATGTTGAAAATACTTTGTATCCTGTTGACACCAAGGAGGTGAGGGCAGCCCTGGGCAAAGCTCTGGAACCTTTCTACAGGGTACTTAAGAGTATAGATGCATAACTGAAGTTATTAATTGAGCGAGGGTTCAGTGAGGTTGAAGCCAGAGGCTCAGTTGTTTTGAACCCCCATGCACCTTAAACGAGCCTAGACAAGGGTCTAGCTGGGCTTGGAGCACTGTAAGGAAAAGGAATGATTGCCCAGAAGTAAAGGCATCATTAAAATCGATGGGTGGCTCGGTGCTGCATAATGAGCATAATGAGCCCCCCCCCCACTGCCGAGCCCCATTCTAGATTCTAGGTTTTCGGGGGTAGCTCCCTGCTCACTTGCCTCCTCCATGCTGGCCGCCTGCTAAGATGTACTCCACCTCGATTCCGATTTCTGTGACCTGAGAGTCCCTTTCCAGGTATGGGGTGCAGGAGCTACGCCCGGCGGATTGCCAAAACCGATGTCCCGGTGGTCCTGAGCCTCTGCACGCCTCTTCTCCCTTCCTCCCGCCTTCGACTTTGGAACTGCGTACCCTCCTTTGACTTCTTTTCTTTTTTGCAATTAATTCATGCCCTCTGGTTTGCATCTTTGGACCTTTTGTCTTTTTGACTTTTGCCCTGCCCGCCATTTTGTTGCTGATCACCGCCGATTCCCCGGACCTGGACCCACCATCTTGTTTGAACTTATGTCCTTTCCCCCTTTCCTCCGTTCTCACCCTGACGATCCTCAAACGTATTTCTCCCTCTTTCTGGTCTGCCTTACTCCACCCCCCCCCCGGCTCCCTCCTATCCTCGCACCCTCTCTCATAACACCACTTTTGTCCCCCTCTACCTTTGGATTCTTCCACTATCCTTGCTAATTTCGTGCGACTCCGTCTTTAAATTATTGTACCCCGACCTTATGTTAATCGCCATGATTCCTTAACTCTTGAGTCGAACGTTTTTCTCTTTTCGCCCGTTCTGCCTTTACCCCCTCCCCCCTCAGGTTCCCTCCCCCCCCACCTATCCCTTTACTCATATTCTTATCCCCTACTCCCTCTCTGCCTCCTATGATTTGTCATTCACTTTGAAATTTCCGTGAAAAATTTTAAATTAATTAATGTTGTAACTTGCTGTTGTTCCTTATGTAAAGCGCTCTGATACCTCCGGGTCTAGCCAGCACTATATAAAACTCAATAAATACAAATACAAAAGTATAGAGGAGATAAGGGAGAGCAGGGCAGATGATTGCACTAAGGAGGGTAATGCCCGAGGTTCTGCAATAAGGTTCTGCAATTCCCAACAGAAGCCACCCCTTTTGCGATAGTGTTCAAGAAAGTTCCCACACTACATACCAACCAAGCTGAGAATGTTACTCATTTAAAGAATAAAGCAGTAAATTGGCTGGGAAGAACTATGGCATCCTATAGTTGTGATATCTTGTATAGTAACATTATAAATGTGCAAAGAGCCAGTTGAGAGGGATGCAGCCCTAAAAGGGTAGCCGGGAATTGTGGGGTTATCAATTCCAGGCACGCAACTATAGTGGGTCATTTATCAAATAAGTTGTCTTATGAAGGGGGCGTGACCAGAAATGGCCAAGTAGCCGTGTTCGCCTGAGGCTCCCGCAGCCCGAACATAATCCTGAGTCTAATCCTGCCTTTGTGTCACCATCCGACCAAGAAACCAACACCCTTTGGCAAGGGGTGTCTATCCAAGATGGCGAGGCCAACGGAATGCCCAAACAAATGCGGGTGACCCCCTATAAAGCAGCGGTGCAGAGATGGAGCTCCGATGTCCAAAATGGTGGTGCCTTGTGGCCGATGATACCCGTAATTAAGAGGTGAGCGGGTGTGGCGGACGTCCGTGTGGCACCCCTGGTCCTGCTGACAGAGAGATGGGGCTGGGTCCTGCACCCCTTCTGCCCCCTGTTGCACCTTGCTGCTATACCAGAGAGAGTTGTCTGGACGCAATACGGCCGCGTGGGCGATAGGGGCTGCGCGGCCGTGGGTGACGCACATGAGAGACTGAGCACTGACACCCCTGGCGAGGATGGTCGGGCCGTGCCACCGGACAGGCCGGGGAGGCAGCTGAACACCTGGAGAAAGTTGCTCCCCAGCTACGTGAAGGAGGAGGCCCGTAACTTGGCCGGGAGTGAATCTGACGGGGCGTCGGCCTAGGGTGGAAGACGACAGGCCTATCTGGGGCTTGTGGAGTGTCGAGCACTGGGGAACTCTCGATGATCGGCTGAGCCGGAGGCTGTTTGACAGGGTCCAGGTCCTTAACCCAGGGATACACAGGAAGTCTTTGGGCGAGGTGGATCCCCCAGTGACTCAGCGGTGGGGGAGTCCCCCCCTGAACATTGCTGCAACATGAGGCCAGGGCATAACTGATGCCCATGGGGAGCTAAATGGGCTACTGCGCCAGAGAGGGACCTGTGCAGAGGGCAGAAGTTGTGATGTGAGTGAAACCCCCCGATAAGTGTAAATTAGGGGGGGCCCTGAGCCCCGGGTGACTTACTGGTGAATATAGAGCGGCCCAGAGCGACAGAGACACCCCCAATGGGGTAAGCCGATCAGCAGAGCTCTGACACTGGATGTGACTGCAGTTAAAGAAGACGTATCCTGAAGATGCCTAAGGCCCCAAGGGGCCAAGTTGGGACCGGCGAGCCCGCTCTATGGTCCTGCGCAGAAGGTTACATACGAGAGACCCTAAAGTTCTAATCTGCCAGTTAGTAAAACTACCAGTTCTTCCACATCAGATTGCAGAGGCAACTGGATAGGTAGGCAGAGGACCAGAATCAAGCCACTGAGCAACACAGCATTGAGGTTCACTACTTTCACGTGGAGATACTGAGAACTAATCACCTACAATGGCCAGAGACAAGGAGCCGAAACCTTCGAAACAAGGGAAGATGGACAGGTACGCAAAGGTCATGGCCCAGCTGCTCGAGGCAGAAGGAGCAACTCTGCCCCTGCCAGATAATGCGATCCTCCTGCAGGTGATACAGTCTTCCAGAGAGGCTCTAGAAGGGAGAATATCTGAGGTCCATTCTGAAGTAACCCTACTGTGCCAGGACCTACGTAATGTATCCAAGAGAGTGACTCAGGCGGAACATTGCCTATCAGAGGTGGAGGACATATCTCATACCCTGTGCAAGGAAGTCACAGGTTTTGCTGCCTCCCTAAAGGAGGTCGCTTGGAAGGTAGACGATTCTGGAAACCGAGCACGCAGGAACAATCTACGCTTCATAGGCTTCCCGGAGGGGATAGAGGGAGCAGACACGCGATTCTTCCTGGCCAAATGGCTTAGAGACTGCCATCCTGCTTTGTAATTGAGCTGGCTCATAGAATGCCCAGTTTCAGACCACCTACGGGAGCACCACTGCGGCCCTCGATTGCCCGCTTCCTAAACTTTCAGAACCGGCACCTCATACTCCGGGAGATGAGGCGAATTGGAGAGGTCAAACATGCAAATGCCACAATAATGGTCTTCCCTGACTATTCCTGGGGAGTACAGAAATGACGGGAAACCTTCGACTCCATCAAAGCAAAACTGAGGGCTCTCCGCATCTAGTACATGCTGCTCTTTCCGGTGAAACTTAAGGTTATCTTTTAGGGCAAATCACTTTTCTTCCAGACACCGGAGGAGGCATGGACCTGGATCAAGGAATGCCCACATTTAAGACGCAGACATGAATCAACAGGTGTTTCCCGCTCTGGCACTCCGAAGGAAGCAGGGCCCAGAAAACGGAGAGAGAAGAGGAGCCGCAGACTTGGCCTGACAAATAAGAAACGAGTGGGGACGCCCTCTCGCCTAGAGCTGTGCCCCAGGTAGACAGTCCACACCATGGATGCGGACGAAGAACGGCCTTGAACGGCAAATAGGAGGAAAAAACTCAGGCAGCGAGGACGAACTACCTCTGACCCATCGGGACAGGAACAGGAACACTCAGCAGAAACAGACAGAGACAATCCACTACTCCAGAAGATCATCCACATGGAGGAGCCCAGTCCAGCCACTGCCGCCGGGGGGAGCTCCTGCAACAACAGGTGCACAAGGGAAGAAGGATGAAATGCACAGCATGTCAGATGCCAGAGGATAGTAAGATGGCACTAGGTGCCCCTTGACTCTTACAGGTTACACCCAGTGGGTGTTTAGTTTAGTGTTGGGAACACATTTATTTTTTCTTCTGGGGGGTTCTAGGGGGCTGACTTGGAGGGGGGGATGCAGACCTCTCAGGCTTAACCTACGACACAGTTGTCATGTTGACTGTTGGGGATATGTGCATGGGAAGCGGGAGAGAGTGGGGAGGGGGGCTTGTTGGGGGACATGGGATGTAGGGTTACACATCAGGATGGTTGTTTACTATCTAAGGCTGGACAAAGAGACAGTGGAATTGGGGATAGTGAGGTGAGCCAACATTTCCATCAGCGAGCGACCTCGAGCTACCACAGAGAAATTTATCATACACATAGGGTGAAGGGAGCTATTCGGTATTGACATGGAATGTCAATGGACTCGGAAATAAAATCAAGAGGGGGTTGGTGGCCAAATATTTTTGGAGATTAAAGCCCGATATATTCCTCCTCCAAGAGACACACCTCTGGGGCACACAATGCGCCTTTCTTGGGAGAGGTGTATACACCACCCTTGCTCATGCTGGATTCTCATCGGGATCCAGGGGAGGTACTATACTAATCAAGAAAACGCCCCACTTTCCTACAAACAAATTCTGGACAGACCCCAGTCCAGTTGTTGCAGTCCAGGGGATATGGTCTGAAAAGAATTTACCTTGATCAGTGTCTACGCACCACTGAGATTGCAAACACAAACACTGGATAAGGTAGCTGAGATATTGCTGGAGTCTGAGCCCTCAACGCACATAATAGGAGGGGATTTCAATGACTTAGTGGAGCTGCACATAGACCGCACACATGCAACACCGGGACAATGAGAGACATCACCTTTGGCTGGGTTTCTACACACATTGGACCTGAATGACCTTTGGCACCAACAACATCCTACTGACCATGTATACTCATACTTTTTAGGCACCCATAAGGTGTTCTTCAGGCTGGACTATCTCCTCGCTCCGGCGGAAGAGATAGGGATGATTAAGAAGGTAGAATACCTGGCAAGGGGAATATCTGACCATTCACCCCTTTGGCTGACAGCGGGTGGACGACCATATGGGCAGCACACTGGGTGGCGGCTAAACGCATGGGACCTACGGGACATGACAGTGGCCCACGAAATTAGAGTAGACTCCGAGCTGTACTTATGAGAAAATGAGGACTCAGTGTCCTCAGCGTTTGTCTTATTGGAGGCCTACAAACCGTACTTCGAGACAGGGCACAAAATATCATAGCTCATAAGAACAGGAAAGAGACCTGTGGAGCGCAAGCTTCTAGACCTGGAAAGGCACTAGGGCCCAGATGTCGACCCGCTTACAATCCGCCAGATTACGGTCACCCACAGGGAATATCATGCTTTGGCCCGCCAGGAAGCAAAAGCCCAGTTTCTGGCAACGCAACATCACTTGTATGAGGCAGGAGATAGATCTGGGAGACTGTTAGCCTGGTTAGGTAGGAAGGAGAGGGAATCAAGGTGGGTAGACTCCATCCACGAAGAAGGTGTACCATACATGACAGCCCAGAACATAGCAGATGTCTTTGCGAGATATTATGCAGATTTTTATGAGGCCATGACATTAGCAGATGACCCCCAAATTAGCAGTTACATAAATACAATCAATACCCCCACCCTCTCTTTAGAAGACGGAGCTGCCCTTGAAAGAGAGCTTACCCTGGAAGAAGTCACAACAGCAATTGGTAAGCAAAAATCGAGGAAAACCGCAGGTCCCAATGGATTGCCGGCAATATTTTTGAAGGTAAACGCTGGTCTGCTGGGCCCACATCTGTTAAAGATGTACTTGGCTGCGCAGGCAGTGGGAACACTCCCACCAGACCTCCGTAATGCCACAGTAGTGGTGATTCACAAACCAGGGATGCCTGACACGGACTGTGCATCCTACCGACCTATCTCACCACTGAATGTGGAAACAAAAATATTGGCCACCATTCTGGCCACACGCCTCTTGCCGGTGATCACCTCCCTCATTCACTGTGACCAGTCCGGGTTCATGTCGAAAAGATCAATGAGATTTAACCTCTGTCGGCTGGCCAACTGGCTAGACACAGTGAAAAATAGAGCTGACCCTCATGTGTTTCTATCCCTGGATGCCAAGAAGACATTTGATGCCGTCCATTGGCCTTTTATGAGACACGTCCGACAGAAATTGGGGTTTGGACCAGTCTTCTTAGCATGGGTAGATCTACTGTAAACCAACCCGAGGGCACGAGTGCGGGGGAATGGAGTGATGTCGGCAGACTTCCCCGTGTGCCGGGGCACCAGTCAAGGTTGCACGCTGTCCCCTTTGTTGTTTGCCCTAATACTGGAGCCGTTGGCATGCCTGGTCCATGCTCACCCAAACATAAGAGGCTTTAGAGATCACATGGGGATACTTAGAGATGAGCGGATTTCACTTTACACAGATTTCATCCTCCTATATGTCACTAATCCTAACGCAACACTTCCCATTATACTGCAGACATTTGAGGACTAGGGAAGTCATGCTGGATACAGATAAACTGGCATACATCCAGCCTCTATCCAGTGGGGGGGGGGGTGCCTAGACATGCAGGATCTTCCCCAGCAAATCCCTATAGATAAAGAGGGATTCCGATACCTAGGCCTCTACATAACCACCAACACAATGGTGAGCCATAATCATAATATTAGGAGGGTCCTGACTAAATTTCAAGAAGATGTGGAAAGGTGGAGACAGCTTCCCCTGATGCTACTAGGTAGGGCCACCAGGTATAAAATGGTCACACTTCCAAAGCTGCTTTACATCCTTCAGAACACATATTACAAGCTACTTGAGGGGATTTTTAAGACACTCGATGAGGAGATATGTACGCTCCTATGGAATGGGGGTAATCTAAGGGTGGCGCACCAGACACTCCAATGCAGTCAATACAATGGAAGGAGTGCACTGCCAGATATATGATCATACGACCGGGCAGCTCACCTGGTTGTCATTAATGATTGGGGTCACCTACCGGGTGACCATCCAACATACACTCTGGAACGACTCCAGTTCCAAACTCGTACCTTTCCCCACTGTATCTATGGGGGCAGAGGAGTTCATAAGCTACTGCCGATGACTCAGAGGACGATAGAGGCTTGGAAGGGGGCGGAACGACAAATGAGGGGAACAAGAGATACAAGAGAGAAACCCCATTATGGGAGGGGACACGTCTGCCAGAACTGGGTACGCTACAGGGCTTCGGACCTTGGGACATGGTTGGGATATCTAGGCTGGGCGACCTTCTGGAGGAGGGCTCCCTGATTTCCTTCAGCTCAGTCCAATGTGAGTACCAGCATAGTAACACCCATCTATATAAATATTTGCAATTACAGCATGCACGGAGGGCAGAGAGGCTAGACACATCCGATATGCCCGAATACGCACCCCTGGAGGGAAACTACTTCAGGGAGAAATATCAGACAAAGCCATCTCGTGGACATACAAAACCCTAATAAATAGCATCCCAGACAACCTGAAGGCCATAATAGAGCCCAATGGGAAATTACCACAGGGGAATTTGAAGATATTGACTTGGAAGCTGCACTAATGCACCCAAGAGAGGTGGCCATCAAACTAAGGCTGCGACTGATACAATTTAAGATCCTGCACAGGGTTTATGTAGATAGGACACGCTTACATAAATTTGGGAGGCTGGAGACACCAGATTTTCTCTGCTGTAGGACGGAGAGAGGGACTTACACGCACACGTTATGGGAATGCCACTAAAGAAAGTTGTATTGGACCCAAATATTAGAGGAACTGAGTAAAGTAGTGGGGACACAGTTGCCAATACACGTTGAATATGTCCTGTTAGGTATTTCTTCAGAGGTGGATCTCCCCTGCCACAAACTCCTGCTATGCAACCTAGGGCTAGTAGTTGCCAAGCGAGACACAGCCAGATACTGGGTGGCCTTGAACCTCCCTACCGTGACCGAATGGACAGCAGGCATGGCCCTTTACATGGGTGCGGAGAGGGTGACATATAAGGCAAGAGGGTTCCTGAAGAAGTTTTCTAAGATGTGGGGGACCTTGTTGAGATACTATGGGCTGGAAATTGAGGGTGGGGCGGATAAGCTCCAGCCACAGACTGTGGAATAGGGACCGGAACAAGGTGGGTAATCTTTCTTTCCAGTACACACCATGTGTTTGCATTTACCATGAAATGTTGCCTAGTGATGGCAAGGCCAGTTACAAACTGTATTTGTATCACTGCTGACCTGATTCAATGTCTTCTTGTTCTACGATGCTCTTTGTTTTTAATGCAAAATATGTACTGCATTATGTTTCCAGAAACTGTAATAATAAAAACTTTTTTTTTTCTTAAATCTGTCTTATGAAGGATTCTTTCACACCAACATTAAAGTGGTCCCCATGGGCTATTTTTATAAACCTCATTATGTGGTGCTTCCCAGATGTAACATGTTCCTATTTCCCTCTGATAACTCGTTTACTATCCTGACCCTCAATCATTTCACCCCACATCAACAGGATGACTGACTATATAGGATGTCACTTCTGACGGGTGCAAGATCCAACATCCACCAAACTGAAGGGATAGAGGCCAAGTCAGGATCAAAGGGGAAATTGTATCAAAACTGGGCTGACCCAGTCTCTAGTTCCCCCGACATACTGAGACAGACTGTTGGGCTGGCAGCCATCTCAGTATCTTCCCGGTGTGATGTGCACACTTCCTGTGTCATGTATAAAAGTGATTGATGCCCACGCCTGGCGATCCACCTGTACAAATTAGTGCCGATCAGTGCTTAATCTGAGCTGGTGGTTTCCGTTGCTCAGCACCGGCACTTATTCGTCAACACTGGCACTTTTTATGAGCCGGTGCTCGGTATTAAGGACACATTAATTTACGAGGAGATTAAGTGATTTGCCCAGAATCACAGGATGTTGGGCCAACGTCGAGACTCGAACATGGCTCCCCAGGTCCGAAGTTGGCAGCTCTGGCCATTACGCCACATCCTCTCCTCACTTTCATGGTTGTTGGTTTTGTTTTAGGCGGTGCTAACAGAAGAAATGGGCTGGTACAAGCTGCCTCCTGTCAAGATCCCTGTCACTTATTTTTTTTTACAAATTAACCACTGGTACAGATACATCTTTAAAGTCACAGAAAGTTGCATTTATGACAGATCTAGTTTGCCTATTTTGGAATGTGGCTGGTTTACCAAACAAGTTGAATACTGCAGTTCGGTCTGATCTAATAAGCAACCACCACATTATCTGCCTTCAACAAACATGGGCATGTATTTATTGATGGGTGTCTCTCTGTACCCACTCCAGCCATTTTTTCTAGAATGCGCCATCCTACGGGTAGTTTATTAACTCTGATTTCTACTACATTAGATGGTAGGATCCTTACAACTAATCTTGATTCACCTCATTTTCAGATTATATTTTTATTGATAGAGACCAATGGAAAGTTTATTATTACTAATTTCTATCATAATTTTATCTTTTCCAATATGGAAATAATAGACTCCCTCGGCCAAGCACTTATTAAGATCCTGAATAGCCTAAAAGGGGATTTCACTGTAATTTGGGGGGTAGATTTTAACTGTAGTCTCTGCTCTTTTACTAGTACCTCTGTCTGTGGTGCTTTGGGATGCGATAATGAAGATTATTCTCATTTTGAGCATAGTCCTTGTGGTGACACTCTTAATGCAATGTTTAGTACGCATTTGCTTTTATTTGCACTAGACTTTAACGCTACCCCAACACGTAAACAGACAACTTTTACTGGTAAAGGTTCTGGGGGCCTAATTGGTTTTGTCATTTTCTCAGAAAAGTATAGACATAAGGTTGTTGACTTTTTAATTATAGACAATTGTGTGAGTGATCATAAACCATGGGCTAAGTTTAGTCCTCCTCTGCCTTTTCTATGTTACCTACAAAGACTAACTGCAAAAAAGATATTTGTCGCAAATGGACAACGGTGGACCCAAAGACTTTTTTAGCTAACCAGACCTTATATTTAAAATTGGGAACCAGATGATGACAAGCTTAGAATATGAAATAGACCCCGTTTACACTTTGAATGCCTTCTATTGGATCTGCAGTACTGTAACTAAAATGCTAACGTTTACAAATGCTGACAGGGCCACCCCCATTCCCCCCTCAGAAGTGGTTTGACGGCGCCTGCTCACTGGTGCATAGAAATCTTATCTTTGCCCATAAGCAGGTACCTAGGTTGCAGGGGGGGGGTGGGAGGGGGGAGTGAAGATGTGCAGATGGCTTCGTAAACAGGCTATAAATAAAAGAATGATAGCCATAAGACAGGATGCATGGGAACAGCTCCATGTGGAAGGCACAAAGAGTGACTTTGTTTGAAAGCGCCCCAATACAATCTCGGATGTCACCATTCTACAGTATAAGTGGGTGGAGTATTACTCGAGGGTTAATGACAGTCATATGGTTCTAGATAATAATCCTGATTCTGTGGTGGATACGCTGCAACACGGTACCTCAGAGTTGGCACCAATTACCTTAGGGAAGGTTAATGCTGCATTAAAACGCAGTGCCAGAAATAAGGTCCCCGGTCAGGATGGGGTATTAATTGGCCTTTTTAATGATTATGTTGATTTTCGGGCACCTCTAATTGTTATTGTGCTAAGGAGTGCAGTGATAGCAGGCCCGCCTAAGACTTGGTCAAATTCAATGATTGCACCAATTTTTAAGAGGGGCGATAGAGCCGATCCTCCGTGCTATCGAGCTATTTCTTTAATTTATTCCACAGCCAAAATACTTGGTAGGTTCCTCCTAGATCGGCTGGAGGATTGGGTCACTGAAAAACAGGTATTTTCTCTGCAGTCCAGTACAGTTTCAGGATGGGCCTCGGGACTGTTGGTCAGTGCCTGAATTTACATCTAATAATTAGTAAATATATGTTGGCTAAGACGGGCTGCCTGCACTTATCCTTTATAGATCTGAGTTCAGTATTCAATTGTGTTAACAGAGGGCATACTATGACAAAGTGGCGGCTCCTCCGCTAAGGCGGAGGAGTGTAGCACCACTGATCAACAGGAAAAATAAAATGATAATAATATATTGTTATTATCATTTTATGATAATAACGCGGGGTGAGGCTGGCCAGAGCAGGGAGAGGAGTGGTTTGCACTCCTTAAGTGCACATGACTGCTTGGCCGGCCCTCTCAGGCTGGCCAAACAGTCCTGCGCACTTTGCATCTTCCCCACCAGGCTTGCTTTACACAGCTTGGTGAGGAGCATGCAAAGCCCCCCAGTCCCCGTCGGAGCGCTGTGGTTCGGCTGCAATGCAGTGTTGTGATTTGCTATGGGGAGCCTGGGAGCCCAAGACCTTCCTGCTGCTTCCTCTGCCTGCGGAGACAGGAAGAAGAGAACGGAGGAGAGGCAGCCGCCACCCAGCCCAGGTAAGATTTTTTTTTTTTTCATTTCGCTCCCACAATTCCCCCGTTTCTCCCTCCCCCCACCCCAACCACCACTCCGGATCGGTAGCAACCGCTACTGCTGTGATGTACGTGTAACTTTGTTATACCTTTTGTCTGGAATCCCAAATTTTGCTATTTTTATATATTCTGTTTTATTGTTTTAATGGTTGTGACACATTTATTACGAATTGATGGATTTTATGTACTGTGTTCTTTTATGGTTTTCTATACGCCGAATAAACATTTTGATGATGATGATAATGAAAATAGCCACACTTACATTCTGACTTGAATTGTATCCTTTCTTCCCCTCATTCTCAGTTCAGCAAGGATACCAGATGAATCGAATTCTGTGAACATTTGTGTTGGCATTCTTACTTCAAAAAGCTTCAGTGTATCCAACTTTTGTTCATTCCATTGCAATTCATTAAAATGTTCACCTCGAGGTGGAGTCTAACGTGAATCGACTATTTTTGCCTGCTTGTGCTTTGACCGAAGATGTGGCCTGCAGTGTTTTCCCCTAGCACACTTTCTGTCTTGGCTCCTGATACCTATCTAACTGGTAGGGGCACGCACATGTCTTCAACTATTTCACCTCAGCAAAATGAAGCTAAGGACAGCTCTCAAAACGAACATTTAAAGGTAGAATTTTCAAAGTTACAATATACCAAGCGCAAAGATATCTCCATGTGCACTTTGTCCTTTCAGTAAAATGCTCATTTACTAAAGTAAATAGCAGATATCACAAAGTATTTTCCTTCACACATGCACAAATAATATCTGCATACCACATAACTACACCCAGAGAAATAGTTAAAAAAAACAAATTTAAAGCCTGGAGATATACAATGATAAACTCGTGCCCTGATTTAGAAATATTAGAAATTCCTGTGCATCCTACTCTTATTTCTTTAGCATTATTTTGAGAAAAGAAAATAAGGCTTTTCTAATGGTGCAGTTATCTAGGGGTACATCAAGGGGAAGACATATCTAGCGAATGTGACATCACCAAAAAGGGCTTTGGATTGCCTGTCCTTTATTCTTCATGGTGGCAGTACAGTTTCTGGTGGCATCACTGCTTTGCAAGACCCATGTTAACCATTTCAGTAGTGCGCGCAAAGCCATCAAAATGTCCCTGAAGGATTGGAAGTAAAACCTCAGCACCTCAGGGACATTTCAAATACGTGAAGGGAAATTCACTTTGAGTCTGGGGATCCTCTTCCAATAGGAATTTTTGTGAGGGCAGTGCCACCATATGTTTTCCCCTAAAGCAGGTCTCACCCTTGGATGTGTGAAGTTGTGAATCGGTGCTACACAAAGTCACTCAAAGCAACAAGGGAGCAGGTGCTGCTTGCCTGTTTCACTCATTCTTACAATGAACCTTCCACATGGTATCATGAGTCACACAATGTAATTAAGCTCGTCCAACATGAGTGCCCCTTCATATATGAAGGCATGTATCTCGAGCCCCTGGCTTTTCCTGCCCCATCCTCAACCAAGCAATGTACAATGTGTCATGGACCTCTGAGGAGCCCAGCCCTAGGGTCCCCCATCTAGATCCTCAGCTCTCTCTGCCACACCTGCATTGTCCCCTCTAGCTCTCCTCAGCAACTTCCCCTTTGTGATATTTGGAAATGTGAACTATGACAATCTCCTGCTCCATGATGTTCCACCAGTGGGTCATTTTGGAGATGGAAGCCGTCATGTGGAATGTGGGTTGGAGTTCCCAATACACCCATAGTGATCTGGATAAATTTCAGACAGCTTCATGATTGGTGAAATTTCTCAATCTTGCACGACTACCCAGCAATACTGAAATCTTTAAACCACTCAATCCCCACAGTATAGGAAAATGTAAGAAATTGGAATAGTGGTTGAGGGGGGTGAAACCCTACTCAAACAGCAACCACATTATTTTTCAGGGTGTGGCACAAGCAAACCCCAAATTAACCTGTGCCTAACCCCCTGGTAGCTTGGCACAGAGCAGTAATGCTTAACTTAGAGGCAATGTGTAGATTATTTATGCAGCACTTCAAACAATAATAAATTGAAAACACAACACATGAAAAGTCCTACACCAATTTAGAAAAACAGAGCAAAGTTTATTGAATAAATCAAGACCAAAACAACAACAGATCCAGCCAGTAGAACCAGAGATATGCAATTATAAAGATTTAAGTGAGAATAGCACCAAAAAGACCAAAGCACCACTTGCCGCTATCTGGTCGTGCAAGACTGAGAGAAAGACACAAGTTCAGGCCGACTGCGATGAAGTGCGGGTCAGATACATGGACCAGGTTAGTTCCACTGAAGAGTTTCCTTCTCAGTCCAGTGCAAAGAGTCACATTTGCTTTGGAGGAGGCAGCGAGGAGCAGGCAAGCGTTGTGGGCGGGCGTAGATGTAGTGCGAAAAGCAGGCCTGGCATCTCGGACTGGGGTTGCTGTAGTGTGAAGATCCTGTTGTAGTTGTGAATGGCCGGGCTGGTTCTCCCCGTAGGCGGTCGATGCTGCTGCATGAAAGGTTGAAGGGAACCTCGTGTTGGTGGGCAGCGCAAGCAAGAAGGTTTTGGTAGCAATGGGCCCTTTTGCGGTTGCGAAGAACCCAAAAACTTTAATTCAACTTCACTGAGACCACACTTAGGGTCTATGACCTAAGGGGCACAACTTGTGGTTCAGGGGCTGGCTCCAGCTCGTTCTGGGTGTTGGTTCAGGTGGTTGTGACCCTGTAGTGTCTCTGTGGTTCGGAGCAAGAGGCCAACAGACTAGCCCTTGAAGTTACTCTTGGAGTCCTGGGTTTAGATACAGGTCCAAATTGTCTGACTCAGACAGGAGGACAACATGGCAGCAATCAATCAAGGCAGTAGTCCAGCAAGGCATGGGTTCAGCAGGGCAGCAGTCCAGAAGAGTGACAGTCCCTTAAGCAGCACAGCAGTCCTTCTTCCTGGCAGAGTCTCCACAGGTCCAGACGTGGACTGAAGAGTTGGTGTCTGAGATCCAATATTTATACCTGGTGCCTCCTTTGATGTGGGAGAAGCTTCTAGAGGTTTCCCTTTGAATTGCACAGGTTTCCTGCCTCCCCTGCCATGGCTCTAGACTATCTATAGGGGGTATGCAACCCTTTGTGTGGAGGCAGGACACAGCCTATTCAAGTGTTAGTAGGGCTTTGCCCAGCACCACCCTTGCATCCTGCCAGTGATGGCCCATCCACGCACACCTAAGCTCTCTATTGTGTGTGGCAGTCTAGGAGGAACACACAAAGCCCAACTGTGAGCTCCACTCAGTCATGTGACCCAGAGACAGGCTGCAGGCATTAAATGGCTAATGCAGAAAAATGACACCTTTCAGAATGTGGCATTTTCAAAATTGTAATTTAAAACTGACATTACCACAAGAGAGAATTCTTCATTAAAATTTCAAAGACACCAAACATGAACTGGTCATCAGTTCCCATTTGGACATTACAGCTTATTAAACGCAATAAGATGACTCCAATGTTATCCTATGAGAGGGGTAGACCTTGCAGCAGTGGAAAGCAAATTTCAGAGTTGTGCTCTACCATGCCATGTAAAACTTAAAAGTACATGTCCAACTTTTTAAATAAACTGCCCACTGCAGTCAGGGCTGTCCGGAGCCTACCCTTTTGGTGACTTATATGTGTTAAAAAGAAAGGTTTAAGTCTGTCAAAAGGTTTATTTTGTGAGATAGAAATTGCAGTTTAAAACTGCCCACAGAGATTGCAATGAGAGGCCTAAGGCAGATTTGCAAGGCTACTTAAATGGGTGGCACAGCAAGTGCTGCAGGCCCACTAGTAGCATTTAATTTACACACCCTGGGTACATGTCGTACTACTTTACTAGGGACGTATGAGTAAATTAAATGTGCCAATTGGATGTAAGTTAATGTTGCCATGTTTAAAGGAGAGCGCACAAGCACTTTACCTTACCATATTTCTGATCCTGTGTCATTCTTCCTCTGACCCATTATGGATAAACATTCATTTGCCTAGCCCAACTTTCCTAGGTACCCTGCTGGACACAGGTTTTCTTTCTAAATTCTCTGTAAATTAAACTGTACTATATTTTGTACTCTAGGTCATGTGTTCTTTAATATACTGCTACAACAACAAAAAAGAAGTGCTTACACTACTGTGTGAGAGAACTAATTGCTAAAATGATATAAATAAAACGGTCATGTCTCCCAATGTTTCACAGAATTGCTTTCAAAGATGCCACCCACACTGAGGTTCACCAGGGCCAATAATGTGGGGTTCATATAATCAATGAATCCAGTAAAGATAAAGGCTGTACCTCAGAAGAAGCTACCCAGGGTACTCCAGTGCCCATGGAACCCCAAGGCAGAGAAAAGAATCCGCCCTTTAATAGCTGATCTCATTCAGCATGGGGTTTTAGCACAGATTATTAGTAAATGTAACACCCCCATTCTGCCAATATGCAAAGTGGACTGCCATTGTGTACAGATTTGTGCAAGCTCTTACAACAATTAGTGATGTGGTTATTCCAAGGTTCCATGGGGTCCCCAACCTTGCAACCATCTTTTCCTGCATTCCCACAGATGCCCAATGGCTTGCCGTGGTTGATTTGTTTTCTTCTTACTTTTCCATCTTATACATGGAGAGTCAGCATCTCTTCTTGTTTTCATTCAGAGGGTCTCAACTTTCATAGATCCATCTCTCTTAAGGGGTCCTCTTCAATCTTTTTCCAAGCCCTGTAGAAAAATCTGGGCACATTGGTCTTCTCACAGGGTTTCACTTTAGTTCAAAATATTAATGATTTGGTTTTGGCATCTGTTGTGCTAGATAACTGCAAGGTGGATTCCTTCTACCTCCTCAACAAATTGTCAAATAAAGGTCATACGGCTTCATTGCAGTTCTGCCTCTCATGAATGTGATATCTTGATTATGAATTTTCTGTTGGTAAGTGTCACCTGTCCACTGATCTTGTTGAAACCATTCATATGTTGCCCCACCATGTAACTGTATCCCAGGTACGTGCTTTTCGGGGCGTACTGCAGACAGTGGATCATGGGCTATGCCAAATGAATATGTGATGTTACAACGCGATCAAAATGATCGCGGTATGTAACATCGCAGTTTTTACAACGCAAGTCGTTACAACGACTTGCGCTGGAGGGCGCTGGACTTAGGACTAGTAAGATTTACTATTCCAACACCAGTCTACGTACAGTAGGGAAGGTGTTGGAATAGTAAATGTTACTATTCCTTAGGTTATAGCGCCCTCCAGTGCAAGTCGATGTAACGCTTGCGTTGTAATGGCAGCGTTCTAAATGCATCGCGGTGTAATCACCGCGATGTAAAGGATGTTTCCCATGCCAAATTGGCAAAGACCATATATGATTACGTCAGAAAACCGCTGTTTCCTTGCAGTGGCCTAGTGAAGTCAAAAATGCCTTTGTAAATATTAAACAAGCATTTACTTCTGTGTCCGCTTTAGGGCTTCCTGACTATGCCAAACCTTTTACTGTTTACTGTCATAAACTTAACAGATTTGAACTAGTGACGGTCGTTGGACCAAGTCCTGGCTGGCCACCCACCATTTCTGTGGTTTGTGGTGACTGCTGCATGCTGTTGAACAATCTGAAAATAATGTGTTCAGTTCTCCTCTAACTGTTTCTGTGTCTCACTCTGTTGTGTTTTTCCTTGGTATGACAACCCATCACCTCTCTACAAATGGATTATCCCAGTATCTGATTTTACTGTTGTCTGTTTCCCATTTCACCCTGATCTGGAGTCCAGCCCTGAAACCTGTATCTATAATGTCCGCCAGTGAGGAGGGAGAGTCACATGACTGTATCCTCTTAACGTCTTGTGACCAAACCCTATGCTGAACTAATGGACATGTCTCATGAATAATGATGGTGTTCTAGTTACTGGTTATGCTGTGTACACCATGTATCAAACTGTGGAAAAGTGTTGTTTGACAAAAGTAAAATCTGCTCAAATTGTGGAACTTCAAGAAGGTGATGGTAAAATGTGCCATGCACCAGCATCCCCACGATGATTTTTCAAGAGGTAATACACTTGATAATTCTGCTGCTAAAAAATGCTGTGTTGACTAAAGCAGCTGATGTTGCTTTTTATATTGTAAGAATTGATTTATTTCATGTGCCTTCATTGAAAGATTTGACTCAACTGCAGAAGCAAGCCTACGAAAGTGAGAAACTGTCTTGGATCAAACAGAAACTTGAAAATGACCCAGGGGGTTGTGGAGAGCACTGGGTGTATGGACACACCAAGCTTTTGACACCCCACCAGCCCTGCAAGGTTGTATCATGGAGTAGCCTATGTAGTAAGGAACGGCATGATATATGCCATAGCAAGCAAAGAGTATGCACCCTTCTTTTCTTCTATAAATCAGAACTATTGTCTAACCCATAATGCCTGAAAGGGTATCAAGAACATCCCCACTGTTCCACCTTGTAGCCTCTCCATGCACTTTTACATGAATTTTATCCAGATGCCAAAGTACTCTACCTATTCATATGTTTTGGTAATTGCTCGTATATTTTCAGGCTGAGGGGAAGTATATCTCTGTGCCCTTGCAGATTCCATCACAGTAGCTAAGAGATCACTCAGAGATTTGATCCTTTGTTTTGGGGTAACAAACCAGATCTTGAGTGACTGCAGAACACTGCCAGTGTTCAGTATCACCTAGCTGTTGATCGCTCTCCTGTGCTGAAATGTGTATTTCTCCCAAACAATGGACAAAGGGCTTTAGTGTGGGGATATGTTTTTCTCTCTGACAGGATAGCCTAGCTCACACCTGGGCCTGCACCCTCTCTTGTCCTGCTGGACAACAAGGCAGCAAAGCCAGTTAAAGACTGGCTCCCCCTATACAGTTTTGAGTGACCATAAGGGAAGGTTTGCCTATCAACATAGCCACACCTCTGGGTGCACACAGGGAGCACTGCACATGGGAAGAAATGTTCTGCCATGTTGGTTTTAGGTGGAGAGGAGCACTGTGGGATTGTTTGCAGTAAAACATACAGGAGGTGCTGCAATGTGGGAAGGGTCACCCCTGGGAATGTTTACACCATAGGTTAGGGAGAGGCCAGGAGTTTCCTCAACCACCAGACTGACACTGGCCATCAATGTGGCACTCCCAGAACCCTCTTCAGAACACTGCTGGACCTGTGGAAGACAGGAGATGGAATGCACCTGCTGCTGTGACTGGTTATGAGAAGCCTAACGCTCCCATTTGGACCAAAGGTGGACTCTAATGGTCAGTGGCTGACCTCCTGTTGACCCAAACACTGCAAGAAGACCAATTTCCCGACGAGCCCAGCTGACCACCTCCAACTGGACCTGCCATGGGCTCTGCTGGTGACTTCTGTAAAGTGAGTTCTGACCACTAAGTGCTGCTCCAGAGATTCTGAAACCCTTGGCTGGTGTCAAAGTGTACTCCTCCACCTAAACCTGAGCCCTGGGACTTAGAAACGTTTTCAAGGATTTTTGCCTGGAAAACTGACAAAAGACTGGGACAATCTTCCAAGTCAATCAAATGAAGGCGCATTGCCGCTGAGCCACAGATTCAGGTTGCTCTCGCTCTGAGCTTTTCCAATACAGCAAATCTGTTTCTGTGGGACGTTGTAGAGAAGGTGTCTGGCCTCATGGAGTCTGTTCAGTTAGAGCTTTCAGCTTTTCCATGCTAGAGAATTCCAAGCTCCAAAAAAGTGACTAAGTTCGAAGGTAGACATTTTCACCTGGCTAAGGTGCTACAAGTATCCGGCACGCGAGGGACCTTCCATGGCTGCAAATTTTTAATTTCTCCTGGTCTGAGCTTTCTCACCAAAAGTCAACAGCTTCATCTTGACTTTGAACATTGGCTATCCAGTCATGCGGAATCCCTCTTGGCCACAGCTTTCTCCCTTGCACTGCTGAGGATCTTCGGCTTTCATTTCAGAAGGTAAAACTTCCAACTGGGATGAACATGGTCTTCATATCTCCATCGTGTTCGGCCATAAACCTTACCCATGTCCTTACATAGTGCCACCAGTTGCTCATGATTGGCACTTTACACTTTTTTGGCCATATTTTTATATAAAACTTTAAAAATTCAAATTTACGATTCCACTTTTTTGGGGGGTTTTTTGCTCTCTTTTTGATCATTAAATGCTTCTCTAATGTTATAAATTAGACTGGGATTTTTATTGTGTTGTGTTTTTGACTTTTTAACTGTTTTGCCACTTCTAATTGCTTTACACATTTTCTTACGTCAAGCCTGTCTGCTCTGTGCCATAATAAGTTCTTGGATGCTATGGACATGACCTCCACGTCCATAGCACTCTCAATCAGGTGCTATGGACTTGATGGTAATGTCCAAGTGTCGAGGGTATGGACTCTGTCTGGTGTTGGCACCAGAAGGATTCTCTTTTTTTCTTTTCAGGCTGGGCTGCTTCCCCAGCAGCGCAAGGCTGTTTTTTTTTTGTAATGACGATCAGCATGCATGGCGCAGTGATATCATTACTACAAAAAGTGAAAGTAAAACGAGCACAAACGAGAAGATAAAATGAGCCGATCAGATCATTTAACTTTCACTGCATCAGTGCTCAGGGGATTATCCCGACCACTAATTTAGTTGGGAGAGGTATTGCTGGAAAAAGGAGAATGTCCTCTTTCTAACTGTATCCCTGCTTAGTGGATCCCTGGTTGGGGATCAGCGCAGGAGAGTGATCTCCAAGCAGGAACACACAAAGTAGAATCCAGGGATTATTTTTTGACAGGGACGTAGCCTCCCCTGGCAATGGGTAGTGCTTCCCTCATTCCCTTGGGTACAAAAGTTTTTCGGCCATCCTGGGGGGAAATAGGAGGTTTTACCCCCAAATCTACCCCTCCGCGGGGAGGCAGAAAGTCCACGAGACATCAGGGCTTCATAAAAAAAAAACAGATGGGGTAGAGGGGCCCATCATGGGCAGTGAGCAAGAGTCTTTCTACCACCCGTGGAGGGGGGCAGATTAGGGGTTTTTCCCCAGTCTGCCTCCTTGGGGGATGGTAGAAGGCCCACTAAATGCCAGGGCTAAATAGAAAAAAACTAACAAAGGAGTGGGGGTGGCCCACAATGTGCAGGGCTATGCTGTCACTCCCAAAAAGTCAGAACGGTCTTTCTCTGACTTCCTGGAATACATTTCATTCAGTTAGTCAAAAAGAATGTTTATTTAGACCTTAGTCTTTAAACAGCATAAAACAACACAAAAGTTGATCATGATAAAACATATATGTACAATTAAAATCTCCTCATATGATTCATATATAACAATAATCATCAAAACAAATAATCATTAAGATAAATATGTTTACATATAAAATCAGGAATATATTTCATGCAATTGATTTTGCGATCTCCACAAACCACAGCCGCGGTCCGTGCACGTAACAGCGGAGGGCGGTGGGGCCGGGTGGGGAGTATTTCGAGGACGATGCAGAGGGAAAATTAATTATTTATTTAATTTTCCCTCTACATCGTCCCTCGAAATACCCCCACACCCGGCCCCACCGCCCCACCGCTGCTACCTGCACGGACCGCGGGTGACAAACCCCCAGCTAGAAGGCGAATATGCTCATGAGATGAATGTTCTGTCCGCTTGGCTAAGAAATGAAGAGCAAAAAACTTATGATCTTTGTCCCTTTTTTCCTAAAGAGTGTTTTTAAAGGAAAGGAGTAAAAGCTCAACTCTATTCATACGTGAAGATTTATCTGCAATTTAATGGCCGTGATCTAATTAAATCATTGTCTAACATGACTTTATTTATACTCTTTTCCTAAGTCTTGATGTTCCTTCAGAAGACAATTTTCCACCAGTCATCACTCCCCATTAATCCTGGACTCTAGAGCAAAGAGTTTTCCCCTAATTGTCACCTTAAAGATACCCCTTTTTGTCACAGTAGATGTGACTTGGGGGCGGTTCAACTGAAGAATGTCCTTGATAGCTGTATGAATTTCATGACTGGACTATTTAGGTGGACTGAGCCCATCATGCTCCGCCTGTAGCACTGCTTTGGGAAGGAGCCCCATCACACCCTCCAAATTCTTCACACCACTGCTGTTGATGGGCACACATCAAGAGCACTCAGCTGCTAGAGACAGTAACGGATGTAGAAAAGCTGACCGCAGACTTGGGGAAAAATTGTGTTGGGCACTAAGGGCCGCAGATTTGAGTCTGCTGACGAAGTGTAGATACAGTTCAATGAGGCTCTAAGATGTTGGAAAGCAGATGGAGTTTGGCACTTTCCATGGAGGCCTAGGTGTGGACTTGGCAGAAGCAGCCCCAGGGAAAGGCCTGGTTGGAATCAGGCAACCGAGGTGAGTGCGCCCCCATTCTCAGGGAGTTGGGGCGATGCTCCCTGAGTTCATCTTCCCTGCCATAGCTGGACCTCAGGTGCATCTTGCTGAAAGATTCAGATAGAGAACTGTATTACCCTCATTAGCAGAGTATTATCAAGGTCCCCCACCTCTGGGAAAAGAGGGCAAGAAAGAAAGCCAAGGAAAGATGGGAAAGGGAGGAAAAATCAGATGAACACATACAACTTTCACAGTTCAAACGAACATTAAGAGGAAACTAATACAAACTAATATTGATCCCTTAGATAGATGGCTTTGAGTCGCAGCCACTATAGGTACTAAACATTTTAATTTTTAGGTATTATTGTCCCAATGTAGATCAACTAATATTTAATTGAGCAATGATTTCAGTAAGTCCAATAATCGCGGTGACTATAATTTCATCCAGACCCCTGAATTTGATACTTCGAGCAAGGGTAAGAAACAATTAAAAACAAAAACTGCATCATCTGTTTCAAGTATAAAGCTAGATTGAGAAACTCTGGAGCAGTGGTGCACAGATAACCCCAAGACAAAACTATTTACTTATTTTTCTGCAAGCTTTTTTTAAGTTTCAGATTACATTTTTGGTGGTTGCATCGGAGTATTCCTTTTTTTTTAAAGGGCAGGAGGGACATGGAATCACTTCTGTGTCAGCAACCCCCCCAACTATCTGATTACGTCAACGGCACGCGAGACGCCAGCACGCCACAACCATCTGTCATGTTACAGATTCCCCACCGGAGCAGTAAACAAAAGCAGGTAAGCACTCTCTCCTGCTCTGGTGTGGAAAAAATGCCTGAAAAGGCCTAAGGCCTCCATTTCCTTGCCGTGGATCGCGTTGGGATCCACAGCCAGGAAACTGCACTGGGCCACCAGGGACAGTGTTTAAGGGGAGTGGGCCCTTGTGGTGAACGTGCTGACTCCCTGGGGGGCATTTTTTTTTTTTAAGTGTGTTTTTTCCCCTGGGGGGCATTATCGTGCCCTCAGGGGAGGTAAACAAATACATTTAAAAAAAATTAAAGTAAGTGAAATTGTCACCTGCACGATTGCAGATCATGTGGTGGCTTGACACAATGCAAAGTTGTACTTTTCCTGGGTAATCTCTTTACCTCTACGGGACCATGTAAGGATCCAAGTGGCCTATTTCGCTTTGCTTGCTTTGACTAGGAATACTCTTGCATGTGTAGGTGTAACTTCTCATTCCACACAATACAAAGGAGTACTCCTCTTGAATAATTTGTTTACCCCAACAGAACTGTCCGACTAACCAAGCAGCCCAGTATACATTGTAGACTGCCTATATTCTTGCAAATATTGCTTACAGGATGCCTTATTGAAGGTCCCAAGATTCCACAGTTTCTAGGGAACTTTAGTCAGATGACTTTTGTTCTGATGAGACATGAAGACTAATTACAGGTCGAAACATTGACATCCCCTCCCTAAGTTGCTTTCAAAACATGCTATGATTTGCCAGGAGATACCATATATGAACAGACAGGATCTCCGCTAATGTTTGTTTGATGTAAAATCCTACGCAACCTTGGGACCTGTTCAGTATTTTATTCTATGTTGTTGTATACATACTTGTTCACTTTCTGGGCACTGCATCATCTGCACTAAATTGGATACATAATGAAATGTATATTGTTCTTATACTAAAAATGTGAAAATAATCAACATACAAGATATTGTTCTCTGTACCCTTTTTCAATAACATTGGTTATGATACAAGTTACTCATTGAGTTTTCACACTTTCAAAGCAAAAGTAGAAGTGCCAGTGAATGAGCCTGAGCCCCACAGGACATTTGTTTGGCTGATTACTTAAGGGAACTTAGGCAGTATTCCCCAACATGTTTGTCTTAGTTTCAAAGGTAGATATGCTAAATCAGTTCGAGGAATGTAGGATTTGGTGGCATTCTCGGAAACACCCAACTTGCATCCACAAACTGAAAGGAGTTGGATTTACCACAGTGAGTACCCTAAAGGTGCATGTAAGACATGTCTTCATGAGCCTCATGTGACTGTCATGGGAGCCATGAGTAAAGGTTCACTAGGGATGTGTTTGGTAATGTTCAGAATGGAGGTGGCTACTTGACAGATGGTAGAAATGTTGTCAAACTGAATTTTTGATTTGGGATAATTGTGGATGCACCAACTGTCAACATGTCTGGACATTGTGCTTAAAGAGGTTTATTTGTACTGTGTTTGTGTGCAATTTGGTTGATGACTGGTTGAGAGGTTGTCTTGAATGGCAATTCCATCCTGTGGTGTATGAATGTGATGGACTCTGGCATGGCAATGGTATGTTGATGTGAGTGCACTGATCTGTTGGATTGGGCCCATGGCCGGGGGTATGAAAGTTTTGTGTGTGGAGCGACCCTTGACCCTGGTTACAGGCAGGTCGCTCCCCACGCCGCACAGCTCTACCTGAGTGCGCCCGTGTTTCCTCCCCTGCTGCTGCCGCGAGTTCGCGCCAGCCCTCTGCCTCTGATCTGCCCCTTCGGCCCGTCTGCCGCTTTCTCACTTTTTTTCATCTGCTGCACTTCTTTCGCTTTTTTAACCCTATTACTCTCACTGTATCCTACTTTCACTGTATTCTCTCTATTTTTCTCACTGCTCCCTCTGGGACTCTCCTTGATTCGATTTTGGCATCTTGCCACTTCCCTTTCCCGCCGCTGCGTCCCCTGCGTCCCCGCCCCCCTCGCTCGCCCATTCGCTCCCCACACCCGCCTCCCAGCTGCTCCTCCCTCCCACCTCCCCTTCTTAATGGCGGCCGCTGCACAGCTGCGCGCAGCGGGTGTGCCACTGGCATGCCTAAGGCAAGCCCGGCTGCGCCCGTCTGTGCCTGGACCACGCCCAGTGCCAGACCCCCTGGCCCCCACGAGCGCCACGACACCCAACGCCGCTACGACGCCAACCTCCTCCACGAACTCAACGCCGGCCGATCATCCACCTGCTTCCAGGCCACCCCGAAGCTCACCCACGGACCCTTCTCCTGCCGGAGTTGCAGCTTCACCAGCCACCGAACACCTGCTCGCCCTGCCCCCCCCACCAGGGCAGGTCGCAACCATCTCAGATGCATACTACTCAACACCCGCTCCGTCCACAAGCACGCCGTCGAACTCTGGGACCTACTCGACTCAGCCTCCCCGGACGTCGCCTTCCTGACGGAGACCTGGATGAACCCCTCATCGGCGCCCGACATTGCCATAGCCATCCCGGATGGCTACAAGATCACCCGCAGGGACCGCACCAACAGACCGGGAGGAGGAATTGCCATCGTCCACAGGAATACCCTCAGAATCTCGACCAGCACCGAAGACACCTTCACCACCACCGAACACCTGCACTTCCAGATCCACATCGATCCCAACACCACCCTCAGAGGAACCCTCGTCTACAGACCCCCCGGACCCTGGCCACAGTTCAGCGACTCCATCACAGACATCGTCAGCTCACACACCCTGGCCTCCACAGACTACATCCTCCTCGGAGACCTGAACTTCCACCTCGAGAACGCCAACGACAGCAACTGAACCACCCTGCTCGACAACCTTGCCAACCTCGGACTCAAACAGCTTATCACGACTCCCACCCACTCCGCCGGACACACGCTCGACCCCATCTTTTCCGCTAGCAACCACGTCACCTTCAGCCACACCACCGAACTCCACTGGACCGACCACCGCTGCATCCACTTCTCCTTCAAGAAACACACAGCGCACAACCACCCTCAACGAATCCCCCACCGCAGCTGGAACAAGGTCACCGAAGACCAGCTAATCACCACCCTCGCCCGAGACCCACCAACCGACCCCACCGACACCGACACAGCCGCCCACAACCTCAGGCAATGGCTTGACGACTGCACCAACACTCTTGCCCCGATCAAGAAACCCTCAAACAGACGCACCGACAGAAGGGCCAGCTGGTTCACCACCGACCTCCAGGCATCCAAGCAGACCTGCCGAAGACTTGAGAAGAAGTGGCGCCACGAACAGACACCGGACAACCACGCTGCCCTCAAGAACGCCAGCCGCAAACACCACCAACTCATTCGAACCGCCAAAAGGACCTCCTTCAAGGAACGCATCAACAACAACGCACACAACAGCAAAGAGCTCTTCAACATCGTGAAGGAACTCGCCAACCCCAGCTCCAACGACATCCCGCCGTCAGAAGACCTCTGCGACTCTCTAGCCACCTTCTTCCACCGCAAGATCGCAGACATTCACGACAGCTTCAGCACCCAGACCCCCCCGACAGCCGCCGACACCCCAAACTCACCGCCCCTCAGCCACACCGGCCTCCTGCTCTCCTGGAACCACGTCAACGACGACGACACCATCAAAATCATGAACACCATCCAATCCGGCTCACCATCCGACCCCTGCCCCCACCACATCTTCAACAAAGCAAGCTCCATCATCGCACCCCACCTCCGGAAGATCCTCAACAGCTCCTTTGAAACCGCCACCATCCCAGAGAGCTGGAAACACGCAGAGATCAACGCCCTACTCAAGAAACCCAAGGCCAACCCAAAGGACCTCAAGAACTTCCGGCCCATCTCCCTGCTCCCGTTCCCGGCGAAAGTCATCGAGAAGATCGTCAACAGGCAACTGACCCACTTCCTCGAGGTGAACAACACCCTGGACCCGTCCCAATACAGATTCTGCAGCAACCACAGCATCGAAACCGCCCTCATTGCCACCACCGACGACATCAGGACCCTGCTGGACAAAGGCGAAACCGTGGCCCTCATCCTCCTGGACCTCTCGGCCGCCTTCTACACCGTCTGCCACCACACCCTACGCACACGCCTCCACGACGCGGGGATCCGTGACAAAGCCCTGGACTGGATCATCTCCTTCCTCACCGGCAGAACCCAGAGAGTCCGCCTCCCCCTTTCCGATCCGAAGCCACCAAGATCACCTGCGGCGTACCCCAAGGATCATCCCTCAGCCCAACCCTTTTTAACGTCTACATGGCACTGCTCGCCAACATCGTCCGATCACACGACCTCAACATCGTCTCATACGCCGACGACACCCAGCTGATCCTCTCCCTCACCAAGGACCCCACCACCGCCAAAACCAACCTCCACGAAGGAATGAAGACCGTCACCGAATGGATGAAGAACAGTTGCCTGAAACTGAACTCAGACAATACGGAGGTCCTCATCCTCGGCTCCACCCCATTCACCTGGGACGACTCCTGGTGGCCGGCCGCGCTGTGAGCCGCACCGACACCCACCGACCACGCACGCAACCT
Organism: Calotriton arnoldi; assembly: GCA_963921515.1. Classification (NCBI taxonomy): domain Eukaryota; kingdom Metazoa; phylum Chordata; class Amphibia; order Caudata; family Salamandridae; genus Calotriton; species Calotriton arnoldi. The sequence continues at coordinate 2,183,425 of CAWUFW010001485.1, read as the reverse complement.
GGGGTTCATCCTGGACTCATCACTTTTAATGACCCGGCAAGTCAAGGCCATTTCCTCCTCCTGCTTCAATACCCTCCGCATGCTTCGCAAGATCTACAGATGGATCCCCACCGGAACCAGAAGGACGGTCACTCAGGCCCTCGTCAGCAGCAGGCTGGACTACGGCAACGCCCTCTACGCGGGAACCACGGCCAAACTCCAGAATAGACTTCAACGCATACAGAACGCCTCTGCACGCCTCATCCTCGACATCCCCCGCCACAGCCACATCACTGCCCACCTGAGAGACCTGCACTGGCTCCCCGGCAACAAGAGGATCACCTTCAAGCTCCTCACCCATGCTCACAAAGCACTCCACAACGCCGGACCAGCATACCTCAACAAACGACTCACCTTCTACACCCCGAACCGCCAGCTTCGCTCCGCCGACCTCGCCACCATTCCACGCATCCACCGAACGACCACCGGCGGCAGATCATTCTCTCACCTCGCCGCCAAGACATGGAACACCCTCCCCATCCACCTGCGACAGACCCAGGACCTGCTAACCTTCAGAAGACTTCTCAAGACCTGGCTGTTCGAGCAGTAGCAGCACTCCCCCCCCCCCCTTTAGCGCCTTGAGACCCTCACGGGTGAGTAGTGCGCTCTACAAATGCACTGATTGATTGATTGATTGATTACATGAGTGTCCAGTAAATGGACCTTAAAACGGTTGGTGCCTTGATGTGGCTTTATGGCTCACCTTCAGAAGTCTTGGTTTCAATATTCAAATACTTTGATAACAATTTGTGCTTTAAAGCTGCTTTACAAAATTAGTAACAGATTTATATCTGTGGCGGTAAGGATACTCAGTTGCAATGGCAACAGAGTATCCTTACCATGATGATAATGGTCTGGCCGCCCAATATATCTGTGGACGGACCATTGGTGTGTAACTGTGGGAAAGACTATTCCATCTCTGGCATGGTTGCACCCCTCCCATGTCCTGACTGAGTAGGGCCATCTGTGACTGACCTCTATGTCTGCCCACCTAATTTAGATGTGCAAACATACAGGTCAGTTTTCACCGCCTTTCACCACTAACCCTGGGCGGAGTTCGCGGAGTTGCACTACGCGGAAAACCGCGAAGTGCAAAAAAAACTCCGTCGCACTACGCAGAGCTCCGCAAGTGGCGGAGTACAATAGAAAAATGCTGTTCACAGTGATTGCACTGTGCCGGATGCTTGGCCGCACTGTGCAATCATTGCGAACGGCACCATGCACAGTGCAAGCGGTCCCTTCTTTCCTTTTCTGCCGCTCGAGTAGATTTTTACTCGAGCTGCAGCTTTCTCAACGCAAACGGGCAGTTTCTCAACACGAGCTGTCGCGAGCATACGCGACCACTCGCAATGAGAAGCCTGACCCCCGCGTTGATTTTCCACGCTCGCGCTCGCCAACTTGATGTTGACGATCGCAAACGAGGAAAAATCTCGCCGGGAGGTTGATTTTCCTCGCTCGCGGTCGCCAACTTGATGTTGACAAACGCGAGCGAGGAAAAAAACTCTGCTCCGCAACGCGAAGCAGCTTTTTTCAGAACTCCGCGATCTCCGCGTAACGCGGAGTGCAGAAACCTCCGCAAACTCCGCGAGCGGAGCGGAGTTCACCGCCCAGGGTTAGTCACCACCTGGAAAACCATGGTGATAAGGGGCAATGATAAATGTCTAATGCCCCTTTGCCAATGGGAGATAACTCCCATGGTGAGAGGGCATCTTTTTTTCAAGAAGAAAATCCGGCTTCAGGATTTTGTTTTTGAAAATTAAAAATAAATTTGATGGAGGCTCCTGTCATTGTTTTTAAATTGACTGCCAGCTTGGAGGTCATTCCTAAATTTGGAGGGTGGAGTAGTCTCAGCATGGTAGACGTTAAAGGGCCACTGAATTGTCTTTGACAGCCAAAATGTCAATATGGCCCTTACTAAGAACTCCTCTTTTTTGCAATTTGGATAGCTGTGGAATTTGGGCCCAAGCTCAGTCAACACCTAGGCAAACCTGCACATTTTTTAAAACTAGACATCCAGGGGAATCCAGGGGTGCATGACTTGTGTGGCTTTCACCAGGTAATTTTACCTAGAAGCCCTTGCAAAAGTCAAACTTGGAAAAGAAACACACATGCTCCTCATATTTCTATGACGGAAAGACCTGGAATCTGTGGAGAGCCACAGGTTTCCTATCACCCTGAGTTCCCAGACATCTCCTGATCAGAACAGTACCCCACTTGTGTGGGCAGGCCAAGAGAAAACAACAAAAGGCCCTAAATCGTACGTTGCGAGATAAGCAATAGGGGTAGGTGCTGTATTTGACAATGTGCTGTGACATCACCCAAGCAAACCTACAAACCACAGACATTTTTAAAAACTAGACATCAGGGTAGTCCAGGGTGGTATGACTTGCATGGCTCCAACTTGGTTTTCTTACCCACAATGCTCTGCAAACCTTAAACTCTGCCTGAAACCACGCATTTCCCTTTCGTCTCTGTGATTGAAAGTTCCGAAATATGCAGGAATCCCCAAAAGGTATACCACTCTACATTACCCCACTTGTGCTGATAAAAACACACCCCCCCCCCACTTGTGTGGCTGAGTCTACTGCCTGTTACAGGAACAGCTCAAACCAAGTTCAATTTGAGCCCTCTCCAGGGGACTCCCATTGTCCTTGATATGTTTGTGTCGGGGGCACTAGGGCTATCCACACAAGTGAGCTACCTTTTTTATTAGGAGACTTGGGGGAATGCTGGGTGAAAGGAAGTTTGTGGCTTCCAACAGATTCCAGTACTTTCCATCACAGAAATGAGAGAAAACTTTTTTTAGTCAAAGTTTGAGATTTACAAGGGACTCTGGATAAAAAATAACCTGTTGAGAGCCACGCAAGTCATCCCACCCTGGATACCCCAAGGTGTCTAGTTTTAAAAAATGTACAGGTTTGCTAGGTTTTCCTACGTGGCAGCTGAGCTAAGGTCAAACATTTACAGCTTTTCACATTGGAAAAAAAAGGTTAGTTTTCAGTGGAAAAATGTGATTCGTCCATGTTGTGGTTTGGGCCATTTCCTGTCGTAGGCAGTAGACCTGCCCACACAAGTGAGGCACATTTTTTATTGAGAGGCTTGGGGGAATGCCGGGTGGATGGACATTTGTGGATCTCTGCAGATTTCAGAACTTTCCTTCACAGAAATTTGAGGAAAATTTGTTTTTTTAGTCAAAGTTGAGGTTTGCAAGGGACTCTGGGTAAAAACACCTGGTGAGAGCTATGCAAGTCACCCCACCCTGGATACCCCTAGCCGTCAAGTTTTCAAAAATGTACAGGTTTGGTAGGTTTGCTTTAGTGCCGGCTGAGCTATGGTCCAAAATCAACAGCTACCCATATTGGAAAGAAAGAGCCAATTTTGAGTGGAAAAATGTGATGCATCCCCATGTTGCGTTTTGGACCGTTTCCTGTTGCAGGCGCTAGGACTACCCACACATGTGAGGTAACATTTTTATTGGGAAACATGGGGGGATGCTGGGTAGGAGCAAGTTTGTGGCTCCCCACAGATTCCATAACTTCCCATCATAGAAATGTGAAGAAAATGTGTTTTTAGTCAAAGTTTGAGGTTTGCAAGGGATTCTGGGTACACAAACCTGGTGAGAGCCATGCAAGTCACCCCGCCCTGGAAACCCCTGGGTGTCTACTATGCACAAATGTACAGGTTTGCTAGGTTCCCATAGGTGCCGGCTGAGCTAGGGCCCACATTTTACTGCTACCCACATTGGACAAAAGGGTCAGTTTTCAGTGGAAAAATGTGAGGCAAGCATAATGTGTTTTGGGCCGTTTCCTGTCATGGACACAAGGCCTACCCGCACAAGTGAGGTACCATTTTTATTGAGAGACTTGGGGAAATGCCAGATGAACAAATGTTTGTGGCTACACACAGATTCCACAACTTTCCATCACAGAAATGCGAGGAAAATGTGTTTTTAATCAATGTTTGAGGTTTGCAGGGGATTCTAGGTAAAAAAAACCTGGTGAGAGCCATGCAAGTTACTCCACACTGGATTCCCCCAGGTGTCTAGTTTTAAAAAATATGTACATTTGCTAGGTTTCTCTAGGTGACAGCTAAGCTAGGGTCCACAGCTATCCACTTTGCAAAAAAGGGTCCATGTTGAGTGGAATAATGTGATGCATTCATGTTGCATTTTGTGCCATTTCCTGTTGCGTGCACTAGGCCTACCCCTGCAAGTGAGGTACCATTTTTATAGAGAGACTTGGGGGAATTCCGGGTGGAAAGAGGTTTGTGTTTGTGGCTCCCCACAGATTCCAGAAATTTCCATCACAGAAATGTGAGGAAAATGTGTTTTTAGTCAAAGATTGAGGTTTGCAAGGGATTCTGGATAAAAAACCTAGGGGTTCATTATGATGGCGGGCGGATCTCAGTCCACCCGCCTGATGGGACCGACCGCCAGACATGCGGTGGGATCACCGGCCCAATTAGGATGCGCCTGCCATACTGGCGGGCGCATCCTGGCCTTTTACCAATGCGGACGGTGCTGCTGGCTGCAGCACCGTCCGCAATGGTAAAAGGGCATGCACAGCATTTCCCTGCACCACGTGGCAGGCACCACGCGGTGCCTGCCACTTGGTGCAGGGAACTGCAGGGGGGGTACCATGAGTACCCCCCCAGTGCACCCCCCCACTGCCCCCCCGGGGGCCCGCAATGGGTCCCCAAAGCCAATCCCCGCCAGCCTTTCCTTGGCGGCATCGCCGTCATGGAAAGGCCTATACATAACCCACATCCTAATATGGCGGGCGGTGCCTGCTAGGCACCGCCACCATATTAGTGGCCCAGCTCCACCCGGCCGGCAATCGTAACGATTGCCGACCGGCGGAAAAGCGGCAGACGGACTTTGCGTCCGCCGCGATACCCACCGCCATCATAATATGGCGGGGGGTATTTCACGTTACGATTGCGTAATGATCGCCACCGCCGGCCCAGCGGTGGCGATCGTTACGCCATCTTAATGAGCCCCTTAGTGAGAGCCATGCACTTTACCCCACCCTGGGTTCCCTGTAGTTGTCTAGTTTTAAAAAATTTACAAGTTTGCTAGGTTTCCCTACGTGCCGACTGAGCTAGGATCCAAAATCTACAGCTGGCCATTAAGGAATTTTTTTTTGTTTTGAGTGGAAAAATATGATGTGTCTGTTAGAAATGGGATTTCTGGTTGGCTAGGGCTTGCGCCAAAGCCAGACAGAAACCACCACTCTAGTCAGGGCAAGGGAGTTACACGCTGAAGATAACCCCTGCTCACCCCCTTGGTAGCTTGGCACGAGCAGTCAGGCTTATCCCAGAGGCAATGTGTAAAGCGTTTGCGCAACTCACACACACAGCAGCAACACACTAGGCACACTACAAAAGAAACTCCACACAAGGTTAAATATAAAAATAGCCTTTGCATTATCCAAAACACATTAGAATAGTAATCACACAATATACAGTGTGCCAACTGGCACTAGGCAATATTTACAGGGGATTATATACACATGACAGGGCCAATTGGGCCACTGTCAGAACCATCACAAAGCACAAATAGTAAATGTAGAACACAACCGGTAATTACTGGCAAAATACTGTACTCAGCATTACATCCTGCAACATAAACCACATTACGCAATCAGCATCACATTAGGTGTAAAACACATTATGCGCCTAAAACACATTATGCACCAACCTCCTAAGTATAAATCACATTAGGCAATAAGCATCACCAGCATAAACACAGTATGCAATAACCTCATAAGCATAAATCACATTACGCATGAATCACATTAGGCATAAAACACAGTATGCACCAATCACCAGCATAAACACGTTATGTAGCGTTGTAGAGCCTGGCGCTCTACCAATCTCACCCAAAATGACCCCAGGCCAACTGGCCTTTTCACTGGGCTCAAAATGCCCACTGTCCAAAATGTCAGGGCGTGAGGGTAGGGCTTCTCAATTAGCCCTAGGGCTGCACAAAGCAGCAAAGCCAAGGTGCGCAATGCGCTGGGGGCGTGGGGTGCAACTCACCCCTTCCTTACAGTGAAGCAACAAACAAAATGCCCCCGTGTTGCAGCTGCCTGCTACGGTGGCGCAGCTGAGGAGAAATTAGCCCTGGCACCACTGTGCCTACTGAACCCCCACTGGGGCCCCTAAACGAAAAGTGCCCCAACGTTGCAGCTGCCCGTAGTCAGGGCGGGACAGCTGTGAAAATAGATGCAGGCACTGGCCACAACGGCCTCTCAGTCCCACTTCGGGACTTTTACAACAATGCCCCCAAAGGAAATCAGCGCAGCTCCAGGCACCGACAATGTGCCTCGGGGAGCCCTAACACGGCTCTTCTGGTGCTCCCTTTGGCAGGGGGAGGCACCCACAATAGGTAAAGTAAAGCCTCACTCACCGGGGCTGCTCTGGGACTCTGCTCCTCTCCTTGGCTCTCGGGGGCGGGCAGCGGAATCAGCAGCACGCAGGGCTCTCTCCAGTGTCTGGGAGCCCTGCACACCAACAGACTGTTACCACGGCTTCTCCGACTACGCGGGGCTCTCTCGTCACCACGGAGCCCCGCTGACCCACCGCAGCACCTCTCCTCCCTTCTGGCTGGCCTTTGCTCGCGTCTCGTGGCCCCGCCCACAGTCAGGCGGAGGCGCCTGACTTCCGGTTTCGCCGCTCGCAGCGGCGGCTCACTTTCTCCTCGGCGGTGCAATGCGGGGTGGGCACCCGCTGTAAAGTAAAGCTCAAGTGCGGGGTGGGCACCCGCTATCGGCACCACAATGCGGGGTGGGCACCCACTATTAAAATATGCCCAAAGCGGGGTAGACTCCCGCTCTTGTTTGGCAAAAATGTAGGGGGAATCCCCACATCAGGATTCCCTCTAAAGGGGTTGCAGCTCCGCGCTGCGAAGCCCCAGCACTCTCCCCGTCCTGGGAGACTTATTTCAGCGCACACAGGGCGCTCGGGTCCAAACGTTCCAGGGGGGCAAAGGCTGGGCCCAGACAGGCCAGCACACAGGGCCCTCCAGCAGGGAGGCAGTCCCTCTTGGCCGTTCCTCCTGGAGCCCAGCAGCAAGCCCCCAGTCACAAGAACAGCACAACATTTCATGGGGTAACAGCCCCTATATTTATATCACCTCTGGGCTTTGCCTGCCCTGGCACAGGGCTTGGGGGAACCAGCAAAAACTGGTTCAGGGGGGAATTGGAGCACTTTGTTTACCAGGCTCCTCTTCCCCTTTGTCAGGTGGGGACTCGTCATTAGACACACCACAGGGGGGTGGAGCCAGCATTGTACAGGCTAGGCACAGACCTATTCAGGGACCAGGGACTTCCCCTCCCACTACTCCAAATGCAGATGCCCTATTCAGCCTAGGGATGACTCACCCTGCCCCTCCTGGAGCCACACACACCTCACCAGCCCCTGTCACTCAAAAGCCAGACATGCAATTCACATCAGGCAGGCAGACACATAGCACACAGAAATGCCAACTTCAAAAAGTGGCATTTCTAAAATAGTTATAATAAATCTGCGCACACCATTGCGTAGCATTTTATTCTCACTATTCCAAATATACCAAACTTGACCACGCTGCTCCTCTCATATCAGGAATTACCACTGAAACACTTATCAGGGAATCCCCAATGCATTCCTATGGGAGGGCAGCCTCACAGTAGTGAGAAACCAAAATGGGTGTTTGTCACTACCAGGACATGTCACCCAGTTAAGGTACATGTCCTACCTTTCACCTACAATGCACCCTGCCCATAGGGCTAGCTAGGGCCCACCTTAGGGGTGATTGACATGTAGTAAAAGGGGGGTCACAGACATGGCACACACTTTATGTGCCACGTCACAGCAGCAGTAACACTGCGCACACAGGCCCTGCAAAGGCAAAGGCCTGAGATAGGTTTGAAAGGCTACTTTGGTGGGTGGCGCAATCAGCGCTGCAAACCCACCAGTAGCATTTAATCTACCAGCCCTGGGTATATGAGATACCACTTTACAAGGGACTGACCGGTAAATTAAATAGGCCAAACAGGTGTAGACCAATCTTACCAGATTTATCACAGAGAGCACAAGCACTTTACACTGGACAGCAATGCTAAAGTGCCCAGAGTCCTAAAACCACCAACACCATGTCAGAGAAAAGGCAAAAAGTATTGGGATGACCCTGCAAAAAGGGCCAAGTCCAACAGTGTCCAAGTTGTATATTGGGCCTTTTCGTGTTGTGGACACTAGGCCAACCCACACAAGTGAGGTACCTTTTTTATCGGGAGCCTTGAGGGAATGCCAGGTGGACAGAAGTTTGTGGCTTCCCAACGATTCCAGAAATTTCCATTAAAAAAATGTGAAGAAAATAAAAAAAATTTAGTCAATGTTTGAGGTTTGCAAGGGATTCTGGGTAAGCAAATCTTGTGACAGCCACACAAGTCACCCCGCCCTGCATATCCCTAAGTGTCTAGTTTTCAGAAATGTACAGGTTTGCTATCTTTCCCTAGATGCCGGCTGAACTGGAGTCCAAAATCTATGGCTACCCAAATTAGAAAAAAAGGGTCAGTTTTCAGTGGAAAATGTGACGCATCCATGTTGCATTTTGGGCCGTTTCCTATCACGGGCAATAGACCTACCCACACAGGTATGGCACCATTTTTATCATGAGACTTGGGGAAATGTAAGGTAGAAGGAAGTTTGTGCCCCCTCCGCAGATTCCAGAACTTTCCATCACTGAAAAGTGAGGAAAATTTATTTTTTTAGTCAAAGTTTGAGGTTTGCAAGGGAATCTTGGTACAATAACCTGGTGAAAGCCATGCAAGTCACCCCACCCCGGATACCCATGGGCATCTAGTTTTAAAAAATGTACTGTTTGCTGCATTTCCCTAGGTGCCGGCTGAGTTAGTGTTCATATTTTACGGCTACCCACATTGTATAAAAAGGGTCAGTTTTTAGTGGGAAAATGTGATTTGTCAATGTTGTCTTTTGGGGCATTTCCTGTTGCAGACACTATGCCTATCTACGCAAGTAAGGTGCCATTTTTATTGGACACTTGGGGGAATGCCAGGTGGATGGAGGTTTGTGGCTCCCTGCAGATTCCAGAGCGTTCCATCACAGAAATGTGAGGAAAATGTGTTTTTTAATCAATGCTTGAGGATTGCAAGGGATTCTGGGTAAGAAAACCTGGTGAGAGCAACGCAACTCACCCCACCCTGTATATGCCTAGGTGTGTAGTTTTCAAAAATGTACAGGTTTACTAGGTTTTCCAAGGTGCCGGCTGAGCTAGGGTCCAAAATCTACAGCTGCTGACATTGGGAAAAAAGGGTCTGTTTTCAGTGGAAAAATGTGAAGTGTCCATGTTGTGTTTTGGGTCATTTCCTGCTGCGGGCGCAAGGTCTATCCATACAAGTGAGATACCATTTTTATCAAGAGACTTAGGGGAACGCTAGGTGGACAAACGTTTGCATCGCCCCATAGATTTCAGAACTTTCCATCATTGTTTTTTTTTGTCAAAGTGTGAGGTTTCTGGGTAAAAACACCTGGTGAGAGCCATGCAAGTATTCCCACCATAGATCAGGAGTGTAACAAATGCCCCCACAGTCCCTGCGGTGTGGGGGATCCCCAGGCTTACCCATACTGATATGAGTGTGAGGAGTCCCTTCAGCATATCTTGCAGGGGGGCTGTCATGCTTTGTTACACCACTGCCATGGATTCCCCCAGGTGTCTAGTAGTTTTGAAAAATATGCAGGTTTGCTATGTTTCCCTAGGTGCTGGCTGAGCTACGGTTCAAATTTCTCAGCTATCCACTTTGCACAAAAAGGGTCAGTTTTACGTGGAAAAATGTAGTGTGTCCAGGTTGCATTTTGTGCCATTTCCTGTTGCTTGCACTAGGCCTACTCACACAAGTAAGGTGACATTTTTATAGGGAGATTTGCGGGAATGCCAGGTGGAAAGAGGTTTGTGGCTCCCCCAAAATCCAGAACTTTCCATCACAGAAATGTGAGGAACATGTGTTTTTAATCAATGTTTGAGGTTTGTAAGGGATTCTAGGTAAAACAAAACCTTGCAAGAGCCATGCAAGTTACTCCACCCTGGATTTCCCCAGGTGTCTAGCTTTCAAAAATGTGTACATTTGCTAGGTTTCTCTAGGTGCTGGCTGAGCTAGGGTTCAAAAACCACAGCTATCCACTTTGCAAAAAAGGGTATTTTGAGTGGAACAATGTGATGCACCCATGTTGTGTTTTGTGCCATTTCCTGTCGCGTGCACTAGGCCTACCGACACAAGTGAGGTACCATTTTTATCGGGAGGCTTGGGGAAATGCCGGGTGGACAGAGGTTTGTGGCTCGCCACAAATTCCAGAATTTTCCATCACAGAAATGTGAGGAAAATGTGATTTTATATTTTGTCAAAGTTTGAGGTTTGCAAGGAATTCTGGGTCAAAAAACTTCCCAAGAGCCACGCAAGTCACCCCACTCTGGATATCTCTATGTGTCTAGCTTTCAAAACGTACAGATTTGCTAGTTTTTCCTAGATGACGGCTGAGCTAGGATCCAAAATCTACAGCTACCCACTTTGCAAAAAAGGGTCAGGTTTGAGTGGAAATATGTGATGCATCCATGTTGCGTTTTGGGCTGTTTCCTGTCACAGACACTAGGCCTATCCACACAAGTGAGGTACCATTTTTATTGTGAGACTTGAGGGAATGCCGGGTGAAAGGAAGTTTATGGCTCCCCACAGATTCCAGAACTTTCCATCACAGAAATTTGAGGAAAAATTGTTTATTAGTCAATGTTTGCAAGGGATTCTGGGTAAAATAAACAGTGAGAGCCATGCAAGTCACCACACCCTGGATTTCTATAGGTGTCTAGTCTTAAAAAATGTGCAAGTTTGCTAGGTTTCCCTAGGTGCCGGCTGAGCTGGGGCCCAAAATCCACAGTTACCCGCTTAGCAAACAAAGGGTTAGTGTTCAGTGGAAAAATGTGGTGCATCCATGTTGTGTTCTGGGCAGTTCCCTGTCGTAGGCACTAGGCCCACCCACACAAGTAAGGTACCATTTTTATTCGAAGACATGTGGGAGCATAGAATAGCAGAACATTTGTTATTACCAATTTGGTTTTGCTGCATTTGTGTCTGTCAAATATAAACCAGTGTATAAAAAAGAAGGCATTTTGAAAAATACCCTCTAAATCATAGGCTAGCATGGATACCCACAAATTCAAAGATATACAAATAACGCACAGCTCCTAAACTCCATATCTTGTGCCTATTTCAGAAATACATAGGTTTCTTTGATACCCATTTTTCACTCAACATATTTCACAATAAGAATTGGTCTATACTCGGTATGCAATGAAAAACCATTGTACAGTGCAGCCCAGTAGTTGGGGCTGGGTACCTTGGGTTCTTAGAGAAACTACAAACCCTATATATACACACAGCTAGAAGGGTCTGGCGGACGTAATGGTATATTGCTTTTGTAAATCAGCCATTGTGACAAAAAGTTACAGATCAAAACGCTGTCACAAACTACCATTTTTTCCTAAACATTTTCAATATTTCTTTATTTCAACAGTTAGTTTCTTTGAGAAAACCTTGAGGGATATACACATATGACCCCTTGATAAATTCAGACTTGTGTCTACTTTTTAGAATTCTATAGCTTTCCTGGATCACCCATGGGTTTCACACTGGTTTCTACCACAAACTGGAAGAAGGTTGAGACCACAGAAAATAGGAAAAATAGTTTGCCAGTTTGAAAAATGCCAAAACTGTTGTACAAAATTAGATTTTTTTTATGCAGTTCTGCTTGTTTCTCATAGCTGGGAAGATAATGACTTTAGCACTGCAAACCGTTCATTTATGCCATTTTTAGAAAAAAAGACACTTTTATCCGTATCAGTTTTTTTCTATTTAAAAATCCAGTTTTTGCTATATTTTTCCTATGTTTTCAGTCCCCTCTAAGGGAATCCACAAACCCTGGGTACTTTTAGAATCCCCAGTAAGTTTGAAAAAAGGACGCAAATTTGGCGTGGATACCTCATGTGGAAAAAAATGTATGGATCCCTAATCATGAACAACCCCAAACAGCTATAAAACGGCTCAGCACTGGGGGTGAACAGGCCCAGCAGTTAAGGTGTTAAAGAAAAAGGTAAAAACAAAAAAACAACATTCAAAAATAAACAAACTAGTGAAAGCACTGGCATTCAAAAATGTCATATTTACTATTCTAACTCCAATGTAAACAAAGTAGAAAACATGCTAGACTGTGGATGAGTTAGATTTCCCCACTCTAACATAAGCAACAGTAGGCTTTGGCTGGGTAAGATTTACTAATCCCACTCGAATCCAAGCAACAGTAAGTAAAGTGCTGGGCTTTGAAGGAGTTAGACTTGTTATTTCCACCACAATCCCACCACAATCTGAGCAAAGGTATGACATTTTTTGGACTCTAGCGGAGTTAGATTTACTATTACCACTCCCACCTCAGCAAAATCAAGGAAAGAAAAATCTTGGACTTTGGAAGGGTTTGATGTATTCTTCCCACCCCAATCTAAACAGCAGTGGGAGAAGTGTTGGACTTTGCAGGGATTAGATGTACTATTCACACTCCAAACGAAGCAGCAGTAGGGAAAATATTGGATTTTTCAGGGATTAAGTGTACTATTGCCAATCCAACAAGAGCAAAAGGAGGGTTAAATAGACCATTCCAATTCCTACCATTAAAACAAGCATTGAAATACCTAACAACATGCAAATATTAAAACAATTCCAAAAGAAAACATGTTTATTAGAAATAAATCATCTACACTGCAATTTAAAAACAATACAAAAATAATTTTACATGTATAAAACAAAATATAGACATTTAAAATAAATGCACCTCCCTCTCTACTACACAAAAGAAACACCAACCAAAAATTGTTAAAATAAATTAAAAATACAATTTTATTTTTACATAGTAATTAAATTAAATGAATAAAATGAGAACAAAAAGTATATAATTAATTCTAAATGTTTTTATTATATACACATATCAATGATTAAACAATAAACATACAACTAATTGACATAACAAATAATCAGATAGCTAATTTACATGATCAATTAGCAATTAAATGTTTAATTAATATAAAAATGAATTATAAGATAATATAGATGTATATATATATGTATGTGTGTACATATATGGTCCGTTCCTGTTTTTCGTTCCATGGATTAAGGGAACTTTACAAAAACAAGGTCTTATATATCAACTGGATACCTTGCCATCCTGTTACCCTACAAACCTACGAACATGCTACTAAATTAGACATTGGTAATTAAACCACAAAAAAATTACAATTACACAGTAAAAATCACAAAACACATTCAAATATTTAAAATTATAAATAAATTAAACAATTTGCATCATTAATCACAAATTCAATATTTAGTTAACATTAACATAAGTAAAAAACAATAATTTATCATTTGAATAGCTTCTCACTAGGGTTGGGCAGAACTCGCAGACTTTTGCTCCGCGGAATTCCATGGAGTTACATGAAAACTCAGTGAGATTCCGCTGAGTTCTGCGAAGGGGCAGAAATGTGCACGTCGCACTGCTCGCACTGATTTTTTGTGCCGGGAGCTTGTTCCGCACTGCAAAATCAGCGTGAACGGCACTACACAGTGGTCCAAAGGGCGCTGCTTCGTTGCTGCCGCCCGAGTAGATTTTCTACTCGAGCTGCAGCTTTCTCATCGTGGACGGTCGCGACCGCCCGCATTGAGAAAATCTCAGTTGGTGCCCTCCTAACTCCCGAAAATTGCACTAGGGGGCTCCAATTCATGCTCACACTCGCCAACTCACCGTTGGTGAGCTGCGCCAGACGAGAAAAAACTCTGTCATGCGGCAGTTGGCGGAGTTTGGCCAGAGCTCGGCATTACAAGCGTAACACAGGGGGGCCGATTCGGGCCAGAAATCTCTCTGACCGAGCCGGACCCGGAGAGATTTCCGACCAAATCGGACCCGTGCAGCCCGACCGAACGAGTACGATGCGTCCGTATGCTATCGGACTCGAGTCGGTCGGACTCCCATTGAAGTCAATGGGAGCCGGTCGTACAACGCGTACGCGGGCTCCCATTGCCTCAATGGGTGCGAGGCGAACAAGGGCGCCCCCTACAGCGGGTGCGCGGCGAGGCGACTCGCGCCGTACACGCACAGGTAGGGGGACCCATGGGTCCCCCTGTGTGCGACTCGCGTGGCTACGCGTACAGGGGTCCGACACGGACCCCCGAAGTACGTCTACGACTGCTCTTTCGAGCCGGGCGGCGCGTGTCGGTCGGACTGCTCACGGCACACATCGTACTTACCCGGCCGGGGAACGTCTCCATTGCGCGGTGCGAGTCGTGTCCGAGCGGAGTCGGTCGGTGCGGTTCGACCCGGGAACGAGTCGGTCGGAGCGGTTGGGACGCCTAAACGAGTCGGTCGGCGATTTCGCATCGTACTCGCTCGTCCGGACGCGCATACGAATCGGTCGGGAAATAGGGCTCCGAATCGGATCCGGTTATGCCGAATCCGATTCGGAGCCCTACCGCCCGAGATCGGAATCGGCCCCAGAGTGTCAAAACTCTGCAAACTTTCATGGTGGAGAGGAATTTATCACCCACCCCAACTTCTCACCCTATTCGCCTACAAATCCAACCCCCATTACTAAATTACAAATTAGTAATTAAACTATAGAAAATTAAAATTACAATTATAAAATCACAAAATACACTTAAATAATTTCAGTAATAATTATCTACTGAATTAATTGCCAATTAAATATTTAATTAACATAAAAATCTATTAAAAATAAAAAAACAATCATTTATGATTTAAATAACATCACATCCTATTCACCAGCAAACACAACAATCTGCTACTAAATTATAAATAAGGCTCCCTGTTTTCCGTTTTTACGGATTTTTACAGATAAATACAGACAGAAAACAATGTGTTTTCTGTCTGCATTTATTTTTAAAAATGGATAAATACAGAAAATTGTACTTCTTTTAAGTGACTCGCCATGATGTCTTTCATGAATTCTAGCCCAACAGCTGAGCAGATGGACAGCATGGGGAATTAAAAAAACAGGATGAAATTTCTTTAAATAATGGCATGTGTCAATATACATTTGTGGTATAAGGCTAATATTTAGTGGATATATTGTTATGTAAGATTTGGCAGCTTAAGTAGCTAAATCACGGCAGACATCAAAAAATTAGTGTGTGTCTATCAGTTAAATAATATGGAAATGTAAGGTTTTACAACTTCATTTATACACAAAACACAAAATAAATATTGATAAATACAGATAGAATGGCCCAAAAATAAATACGGATAAATACAGACGGACATGTTAAAAAAATAAATACCATAAAACCGGAAGCCCTAATTATAAATTAGTAATGACATTTTAGAAAAAATACACATTCAAACTTACAAACCATACTGAAAGAAAGAATGCATTGATTATTATAATATAACACCTAAAATGTATACAGGAATGACTACATGTAAATCAATTTTTAAATGATATTTAATACAGGTATGTTAAAGATAATTTTATAGAACAATATTTTCAAAAACATAGGGGGTCATTACGATGACTGGCGGATCGCCACCGCCCGTATGGTGGTGTCGATCAGCCCGCCATTCCCCTCCGCCCGCATGCCATTTCCCCCCCCGCCACATTACGATGGTGGGGGGGAGCCCGGCGGACGGAAAGACCGTCCGCCGGTTTTCCGCCGGTCACACAGGTGACCGGGCGGAAGAGGCACTAATATGGTGGCGGTGTCTGCAAGACACCGCCATCCATATTAGGATGGTTGCGGAGAGCAGCCTTTCCATGGCGGCAACGCCGCCATGGAAAGGCATACGGTCTTCGCTATTGGGGGCCCGTTGCGGGTCCCCAGAGTGTTGGGGGGGTGGGGGGTGCACATGGGGAGTACCTATGGTACCCCCCTGCATTGGCATGGACAAGGTGGCAGGCACCGCGCGGTGCCTGTCACCTTGTGCATGCCAATGCACGGCGTGCATTCCCAGCATTGTAGTGGGCGGTGCTGTGCACACCGCCCGCCACAATGTTGGGAATAGGGGATGCCACCGCCACTGTGGCGGTGGCATCCTAATACTCGCGGCGGGACCGCCGGTCCTATGGCGGACAGTCCCATTCACCGCTACGGTGGCGGGTGGACTTTGTCCGCCCGCCATCGTAATGACCCTCTATGTTAGGTACATAAAAATATGATATTCTTATCTTCTATATTCTGTTCCTCAATATGTCAGACACAATATTTTTGGAACTTGATATTTTTGAAATAATATTATTGTAATTCACCAATTTAACATCATCACTGCTGAGAGGCTGCTTCAATGTGCTTTGTGCAGTAGAGAGGAGGCGATATCATGAAAAGAGTTTTGGTGAAATCATTGTATTTTAAAGAAAATTTGATGTGTCTTTGGACGCAAGGTAAAACTGGCCTGTATTTCCTTGTGTGCACTTTGCAAGATCCCTATACTCAGCTATTATTACTGTTCCTTTCCAGTTTGCAGCCTTGTCTTTTCATCTCACTCAAGTTTACATGATTTTATCCGAGGCATGATGGTCTTCTCCATTGATTTTATTTGCATTATAATTGTATAGGAGTCAATATTTTAAGAGTTTTGAAAAGTTTCTGCAGTAGTGTCATGGAGAGCATCAGGATTAATGCCAAATAAATTTGTGGAATATTATTTCAGGTGAAGTTTTCATAGACTAAAGTCAGATATACCTTTTGTTGCAAGCTGTGTATAGTTGAGGTTGTGAAGCGCATGGCAGGGTTGGCTTTAGGGTGATGCAACCAGTGCAGACGCACCTGGCGCTGACTTTGGTGTGGGGTGATGTGTTTAAAAATAACTTATGGATTTAAAAGCAGGTGAACTTCCTCGTACGTCCAGCAGTTTTCACACAACAATAAAAATGTCAAAATAACTCTGGTGATTAATGTTCCTGCTGGTGACATCAGAATTTTGTCTAGTGGCAGTTTTGACTCATGATAAAGTAGCCCAGAGAGTTAATGTTTCTGCTGCAAAGAACCTGTACCATGCAGATCACATAACTGAGTGCAAATGAACTATGATTGGCACTATAAAGAAAATTAAATGCATGTTAGAGAGGGGCTATGGACAGATCAGGGGTACTGTTGGAGAATGATGGGGGAGAATTTGTGGAGAAGGAGGTCGTGGGGGGGAGGCGCCAATCGCACTGGGCACCACCAGAGCTAAAGCCAGCCCTGACACATGGTTTTTGGTTTTAAATAGATACATCAAGGTTTTGTATTAAAAGTGATTAAACTGGAATCAGTTAAGGAACTGGGATCAACCATGATCATAGAGGTATGCCACAGGTGAAAACCTGGTTCCACTTGCACAGAGACAGAAATCTGTTTAAATAAGACTCCAGATATGTAACGGATTCAAATGCTTATGTGTTGCTTGGGGTATCTACCCAGAGATTAAAGTTGCTCACAAGCAGTATTCTCTTTGACAGAGCTTGGATAGGCAAGACCAGGTCTGAGAAATGCTCAATAAAAAGTGAGCTGTATCTTGGTTTATGTTATAATAAAGTGATTATAGATGAGAACTTAGGTCGCAGTTTAGAATTCGGTCATGTGAAACCCATGAACCATATGCAGGGCTGGTGTAAAGTGGTCACATAGATGAAGGTGTAGAATTTTCCTTTTTGCAGCATTTTGGATTCTTTGTATCTTTGGAGTACGAAGAAGGATGCCCCTATCTAGAGTCATTTTGTATAACCTAGAAGAGATATAGCAAGGAAAGGAGTGGCTTATATCATTGTGTTAAACTTAGATGTGGATGGAGGCACTGAAGAGTTTGCAAGGTATAGAAAGCACTTCTGCTTTGGTTCACTTGGTGGGCTGTAATCCATCATTACACCATTTCTGAATTCACACAATGGAGCTTGCGGTGGGTAAAGTTTCTGAGATCAGGCTCCTTAAGGCTGTTAATTCTCCCATTCTCTGCAGTTAGGATCTCTGTTTTGGAAGAGTAAGGTTTTAAGCTGTTCATCAGCACCTAACCTCCAGAGGAAGTGATCCAGATCTAGGTTCACTCAGTTTAGTGTTACTTCACACACTCAAAGACACAGACATAGGACTATGAAGCTCAATGGTTCCATTTTGGGCCATGGAAGCAAGGGGGAAGACGTTCTTACCTTAGGGGTCCAGCACCTTGGTTTGCCCTCTCCTCTCGTTGAGTGGGTTCTTGCCATCTTAAATAATAGGCACAAGGGTTCCTTTAATACCAAGGGATTTAGACAGTGTAGGTTGGAAATTAAAAGACTTGCTCTTTAGCATTATTTGCTGGATGGAGAAACATATCTCATGCATGGAGCTTTCCAGCAAGTACATTATTTTTTATGGGTTTGACCCAATTCAAGATGGTGGGGAAGTATTTCCGGGTTACAAAGGACCTCATTAGCACCAGAACAATAAAAAGGGATTAAAAATCTGTTTCTTGCATTGCAATGCTTTTGGCTCCTTCTTCATCATGTTCTAAGCCCCATTGCACCGAGGTCTCTTGTTTGCCTTCTGTTAGTGATTCTCTCTTTGACATTTATATTCTTGTTTGTTTTTTGTAATTTATTGTCGTAGTGCTTGTGTTGATAATAATTTGTTAAATGTTTCCTTGTGTATTTTAATATTTAGGGAGAATTTTTTATGCAGTCTTACTTTTCCCCTTTTGGGCTACCCACTTGTTATTAACATATTGAACATTTTTTCACATGGTGCTGTTCTATTTTTAGTGCCCTCTCCATTTTCTGCTTTCTGTTCACCCAAACCTTCAGGAGACAATAGTGTGGAGTCCGGAGAGGGTGATGCTAATTAGGTTTCTACCAGAAGAAGGAAAATGTAAACAAGATTGATCCTCAATTAATAGCTTGCAACATCAAAAGCAAGGACTATCATACAAGAGAGTATGGCAGCAGAACAGAGGTGACATGGTGTGCAAAATAGTGATGGACTGGGATGCGGTCCTTAGTAATTACCAGTGGCTGGCATTAGTTTAAGCATTGCATCCATCACTTTTTTGTATACTTCAGTGTGATGCCTTAAGTGGCACTATAAGGAAAATGCTGCTACAATGCTGATAAGGACAACAATCATGGCAAGCTTTGACTTAAAAAGACATTTGCCATTTCATGCAAAGTAACTCACATTTGTTGACTTTTATGGTAATGTCACACACATGCAAGGGCGTAAGCTGCCTACATCCTCGCGATATTGGAACTTTTGGAAGCCCGTGGAGTCAATAGCTTTAGTTCTAGTGAAAGAGTCTAGCACGCCTGACCACACTCAGAAGAGAAATCTTGTTCTTCCAGAGTGGTTAATATTTCATGCCCTGATGAAGCCTTTTTTAAGGTGAAACACGTTGGCTGCGTTGTTTTGAGAGAAAAAAAGAAGAGAAAATAATACAATAAAGCAAAGAATTAACTCGACAACCAGGTTCTGCGACTGTCTACTTACTTGTTCCTTAAATTTACAACATTCATTAATTGATTGTGACTGCCTCTCTATTTGTATATAATTGATGCCTTAAGTGGGACTGCTATACCTAGCTGTGGGTTCAGTGCACACTGTGCCATTGGACTCAAGCTCTACCCAAGTGATGAGCACTAATAAGGGTGAAAACGGTCATGGGATACTAGCATTTCGGTTCATCGAAGACCTGGCCTGCCAGTTCGGGATGGACTATTCCTATTGAAGCAGAGTCAACACTGATTTGCATATGGCTGGGTCCAATCTGAGGTGGCATGGTATGCAAAATAATGATGGACTTGGATGTGTTCCGAGTAATTACCAGTGGCTGAGATTAATTCAAGAATTCCATCCATCACTTTTTTGTATACTTGTGGACTGCAGCAACTATTGTACCATCTGCTATAGTAGCAGTGCAAGCATGGCTTCAGGCCGACCCTGATTACATTGACTGTTGTAATGCAATTCTGCCCTGCGACCTGTCAAAATAAACAATTCTGACAGACTAAAACCTATCTTTACAATATTAATAAGTCATCCTCCATACGCCTGTAGACCACACAGCATGGTGCATGGCATTTAAACGTTGGACATGCAGAAAATAATGTTAACATGCCCTTCCAGTGACTAGCCCCCATTAGCTAATTTCACTATAGGAAGGCTGGCTGGTCCAAAAAGAAATACCGGGAAGCAATATTAAATATTAATTCTGCTTTCGCAGGGTAGGGACCAGCTTCAAAAATAATTCAGCAGCTCTTTTTAATATTTATTAAAAGCCCAACTCAGTGAAGAAGATGGATTTTTAATAAATATTAAGCAAAAATAACTTTTAGATAGTTACCCAATCCCTGCATGAAACTCCTAAAGGCTAATTTACCTTGATCTTCCAACAGTCACCCAGCTGATAAATGGCCCTGAATTAGGCACGAAAGCTGCTCCCACAGAAGAGTAAAGGGCCTGGGCATGGGGAGGTGCTTTTGTTCCTCTGGCAGTATGACCAATTTAAGTGGACCCAGGACCAGAAACTTACTTTAAAGAGCCATCCCCTGTCACAGACAAATGTTAGCTGGCACCTAGGCAGCCTCTTCCTTTGTTCACCCAGTCAGGCAGGCACCAAGCCCAGTGGAGTGAGAGTGACCCCTAGAACAGGTTTGAAATAACCATATAGGAGAAGCTGCTCATCGCCCTGGCCACACCTCTGAGAGGGCACACATGCTCTACACAAGAGGAGAAGGGTTTCATCATTTTGGATTTTATGAGTGAGGGGCACTTTGGGATTGTTTGCAGTAGGGTTGACAGGAACTGCTGAAAAATGTGGGTAGAGTAGCCCAGGGGTACTCCTTCGCATTTGCAAATGGGTTACCATCTCATTGGAGGTGTGGGTAATATTTTAATTTTTCGTTGCAAAACATTAATGCACACCATAAGGAATCGCTATTTCGAAAGGACGCCATAAGCACGCCCCCTTCCACATAGCGATTCCTTACTTTTCTAAACCCATTTAGTGATTTGGTATCATGTTACTGAATTGCTAAATGGGTGTAGTACATTTCAAAACCAAATGTTTTTGTTGCAAACCTGCGATTTACCAAATCACAGGGTTTGTGACAAGAATATGCATCAGTATATCTGGCACATAGTTCTTTATCTATAATTGTCAAAGTGTCTCTGTAAGAGAGAATGACGCTCACATCACAGATACCCGCTAACTCCTAAAAATATTAGGCAGGTTTGAGAAATTTCCTTTGGTGCAGGCTTCGAAGCTGAAAACCTATGTAATGGTGAAGTGAGTATTTCAATGTATTTCGCATACATCTGGCATCATACAGATGTCTCCAACATTGAATGCAGAGTATTCTAATAATGTTCTTCATTTGTTACAGGAGGACTATGATCCTGGTGGTTGCAGCGTGAACTGCAGAGTATCTTAAAAATCGCTTGTGTTGTGCAGTATTACCCCATTTGGAGAGAACAGAACCCTGGGTGGATGTGAAGGTAAATTCTTAATTCCACCTAAAATAACAACTAAATAAGAGCCATGGTGTCTTTCGCTGACCATAAGTCAGAAACAAATTCTGAGACCTGGAAGAAGGATGCATTTGGAATAATGAAAAAAGCATAAAACAGAAAAATCTAAACAAACTGACAGAAGGAAAAAACAAACACTACACAAAGTAAAAGAAATAACAAAACAAGAACGTGTAAACGTGTTTTCACGGCAGTATGTACAGACTCGCTGTGCACGTCGAGTTCCAGGAAGGTCTCTTTCTGTTGTTCTTTAAAGCATTATTGACATGTTTGACACTGCAAAACCTGGCTAACTTCCCCGGCTCGCAGTTATGGAGGCTTCTGTTCTCGGTTGCAGACGTCTGGGCCGCATCAGCCTCCCTGTGTAGCCGGTGTCTGTTCCCCTGGTGTCTGACTTTATTCCGGCTCCTGATTGCTCGGAGGACGAGTCCAATGGCGCTGAGAGGGGCGTTTCGTTAACATTTCGTTTAACTCATTCTGGCTGCGCCCTTGCACTTCTCTCTGGCCCTTTGAGTTGCCCTCCCTCTTTACTGGCCATAACTGTCAGTGCGAACCAATTAAGGCTTTGGGTTTTATGGCACGGTTAAGGTGTAACCAGGAAACTCCAAGGTCGTCTCTTTGTTAAAAACCCCAGCTAAGGAAATTGTACGTGGAGATAGCAAACGTTGTTTGCTCACACATTTGCTGCACTGCTTGGTTGATGTAGGAAAGACAAACGCTTTTACGGAGTTTGGCCTCACGTCCCTGAATTTATGGGATCAAATATATGAGCAGACCATAACCAGACTATAAAAAGAGAACTTGGAAAAATATATCTTCACGAACTCTGACTGGCCATTTCTTTTCAAAATATATTACTATATAGTTAGCATCATTTTTAACTAAAAGTAAATGATATTGTGGTAAATTCGAAATTATGCTTTTATTATAATTGTAGTTATTTTGTGAACACTATTTCTATTATTTTTACTATATTAAACACGATACATCACAAATTCTTGGCGAAAGAAACATATTTAAAAAACCCTGGGGCATATTAGCAACGTGATTATCGCCGCTTTAGCTGGACTTTTCCCGCTAAAGCGGCGATAATTCAATCGCCCTATTAGCAAGCTGTCGCTAACTGCTGTTAGCGACAGCTTCTAGGCGATAGCGACCGGGTTGGGTGTCGCTTTGCATGCCAGCGATATTTATCGCTAATGGCATGCAAAGTAGGCGTTCCCAACCTAAAAGCGACTGGAAACAGTCGCTAAGGTCGCTATCGCCTATTAGCGAGGCTGGGGAGGTGATTAACGAACCAGCGCTAAACGTGTTTAGCGCTGGTTTGTTAACGCCTGGTCCAGACCTGATTTAGCCATGTAATCCAATGGAAGGTGGATTACATGCCTAAATCCCCCTCGCCCTATTAGCAAGCTAACACTGGTCACAGTGCGAATATCGCTTGTTTTCAAGCGATATTCACACTGTTCTCCAGGGTTTCTATCGCTTTGGAGATAAGTGTTGCTGATAGCACGCTATCTCCGCGATAGAAACCTGCGATAGCCGGCGATAATTATCCTAGCGCTAACTGCGCTTAGCGATAATTGTCGCCGGTTATTGCTAATAGGCCCCCCTGTTCCTGACATCAGAACTCGCTTGTTACTTTATTACAAAAAACGAGTTCTGATATCAATGAGTACTTACTACTGGCGGGAAAGACGGTCACACGGGGGGTGCAGTCTTCGCTGTCCATGTGCGTTAATTCGTCTACATGTCCGGGGCGCGTTAACTCGTCGACATCTGCACTTTGCAAAATAATACACAGCCTTTACAAACAATGCAACAGTGTCCCTAGCTTCAAGGAAGCCATTGACAAATTCAAAATTATAAAGCTAGTTGTCGTGTTGGTATATAACATAACCCCACCAGGGACATGTGACCTTGGAGCTCTGCGCCGGTACAATGCATCTAATTGGCAGCCTTGTGCCTTGTATGGCCCATATCGCTCTAGGCCCTCGTGGCAGCACTGCCCTTTATGTGGCGAAGTTCTATTTGACTTATAGCAGAAAATCTTGTTAGATGATTGGTAAAAAAATTTTTTGAACCTGTTTGGTTTCACTTTCAATTGAGGGGTATTTATTGTTTCAAGTTCATCTATGCGAACTTTTGGATGTGGGTATCTATTCGAAATTCACATTTTCGGTGCACAAAATAGGCGTGGGCGTGCGCTGGTGTATCTGTGGATAAAAGTGCAAATTATGTTTCAATTACATCCGACGAGGAATACCCATGAACAGGCTTGTGACGTGTTACAGTATTGTTTAAAATGCGATCGACTCCAGCTCCAGTAGGTGGCGCTGTACGTCCTCGGATACTTCGATGTATCACGCATCAGGCCCCAGTTACACACTCGTCATAAAAAAAACTCAAATCTCGACAATATCATTGTTTTCTTTTCGAATAAGCGCCGCACCTAAGAGACTGAGCGATCATCATCGGTGGTAAGGTGAAACTCGCTAACGTTTCTGTCCTTGGTGGACGAACCAGTTGCTAATGTTTTTTTTCTTTTTTTTGCAGGTTTATGTAGCGCGAACTCGACCCGAAGGTATTGGAGCGCTTCACATAAGCACCAGGTATGTTACACAAGGACGAATTCGTTTTTGTTGTTGTTTTTTTTGGTAGGCACAGGAGATTAAGTGATTTGCCCAGACTCACAGGATGCTGAGTTGACGCCGAGGATTATACCTGCTTCCCCAGCTCCAAAATCGGCAGCTCTGCCCGTAAGGTCACATCCCCTCCATCATATCCAATCCCATTGCACGTTTTTCGGACTTAGACTAAATAAAACACGCGACCGAAAAATCGCGAGAACTATATAGGTTGGAAAATATAATGAACGAAACCAATATACACCAATTGCCGTCTATACAGCCACGGGAGCATCCGGAATTTACTCAACAGCAGGGAGAAATACCCCCCCGCTCCTCTTAAGGAGTGAGCAGTGACTGAGCGCTAGAAGCCATTTACAACTAGTCATCTGCAATCCGCATAGGGTGAACGGGAACCAGCAGGTCTTATACGATGTGGCTGTCACCGGTACACTGCGTGATCGAGCACTGAGTAAATCAATATTTGGGGGAAGTGCTCATAAGTTTGTGCTCAGAGGTCAGTTACTGCTTTGACGTGTGCACGACCTGTAAACACAACACGGACCCCCTGCTACATAATTGTTCTTCACCAGCTGCAGAGAGGGCGCCAAGTTTCTTTCGGCTGTGCTCTATCTGAGCAAGGGCCGGCTCTGAGGTCTGGTCCGACTGTTAATCACTTATTTTGTATTGATACTTGCAGCGGTACATGCATGTTTTATCAATGAAAATCGTAAATAATTTGAATATTTAGTTAAGTACGTGCAAAACTGAGAGAATCTATCAAAGTACTCACGCCAAACGTAGTGGTCTTGCTCCCTCCCCCTCCCCACGCAGTGACTGAGGGCATGAGAGTCGTAACGAATGGTGGGTACTCGTTTTGACCAGTTACAAATGGATGGCAGAACATGGTTTGGGAGACACACGCTGATTTTTGGTTTCTATTAGTTTCTATTTATATGTACATTTATTTAACAAGTGGACTGTCTGTCCTACACGTTTCTCTCTGCACATATACAATCAACGGTGGAAAATCATATAGTAACTGCGTTGAATAAAATCCATTTGTAACTTTCCAACTGCAAACTCCACCCGGCATTTGTGCAACAACTCGTGCCTGCGGCTCGGCTTTAAAAATGCAAATATAAAACATGTACACAAAGTACTGGTGAGAAGTGGAGGCGTCACAAGTAATAACCCGTGTCTTGTGCGGTCCCTCAGGGCTGTTCTGCGCTGCAGGCTGGCGAAGAGCGGTAAACGAACGGCGTCTTCTGATGACAAGGGGCCGTGATGACCCCCAGGACGGACGGCACTGTAGTGTCCTGCTGGACACAGTCTAGTGTCTCAGCAGGCACTTGTATTCCCAGCCTCTCCCTGGAGGGCTGGACACACATGAACCCCACACCCATCCATCACAGGCGTCACGAGTGACGTGGCCCTGTTAATAAAAGGGCCCAGGTGCACGTGCTCGTGGCCAGTTAACCAGCGTACCCATGGTGTCTGTGTTACTTGTTCTAGTAGTAGTATGTGGGCCCAGGGCCCACAATACTACAATGGCGACAAGGGGGTCTGACCCACCATGCCTGCTGCTGTTCAGCTGTTCCTCATGGAGGAAAGAATAGCCCGCTTCTGGCTGCCCCCACGCCGTTCTACCTGCGACCATATGCAAAAGGGGAGGATAGCCCTCCATTAATTCTGCCGGTATCGACTGCCAACAAGGGGCAGTGACAAGTCACAGAGCTGTGGTGCGACTGAATGGGCAAGGTACAGACAAGACACGCGTGGCGAGCACCGAGCACCTCCAATAGCGCAGAAACAGACCCTTCTGTCTCGCGTGGCACCTGCGCTGCACCTGTTCCCAGAACAGGAGCTGAGATGGGATTTTCAGCCGGTTGCGGAGCCCCGTCAACCTGTGCAGCAACTCACACCAGAGGCAGCCCCATCCGCAAGCAAGCCGCCCTGCTGACCGGGCAACCTTTATGTTAAAAAAAAAAAAAAAAAACACGCAGCAGCAACGAGAGCGACCCCTGACTGCAGAGGCCTGAACTGGTGAGGGGTAGCGGCAGGCCTCATCAGGTGCAGGTCAACACAGTGCCGCCTGCATTGAAGAGAATCAGGGCATGCGTGGTCAAAGAAAGGACTGCGCCCACCAGCCAGCCAGTTGCCCGAATGTCTGAGAGGAGCACGGATCGGCCTTGACACTCAGCACGGAGGAAGGCTGCCACAGCAGAAGAGAGATGACTGCAGAGCCACCCTGCGGTAACTAATGACACCGCATCTCAGCAAAGTGAACCACATAGCACGTGGAGTGTTTGTCCCGCACCAGTATTTATAGTGCCCCCAAGACCCCAGTGTCAATCAAGCAAGCAAGCTGCCGTAGCTTGCATTAACAGAGGGGAATGTGTAAGCCGGCCCTGCCGCCCTCAAGAAAAAGGCTGCAATGTCCCAGGACACATTCTACTCACCTGCTGAATGCAGAATGGAAACTAATGTCCCAGCAATCGCCTGCTACTAGAACTACTGTGTCCAGGCCTGTGAAGCGTGCTGTACCTTCATCAGTCTGTCCATTCTGCGAAGTATGCTGCGGCCTCTCCAAGAAGTGCCAGAACAGCGGTATGTAAAGTAAAGATCGGAGGCCTGAGAAGAGCGGAGAATTGCAAAGACTGCAGTGCCACCTAGCAATCATTAGTGGCACTGCACCTGGACAAAAACGGCTCTCAACTAGTCACAGACTTATCCCAGGCATAAGTTGCTCTGGCATGATTCCTACCTTGCAACACCATCTCCCAATGCCTGGCAAAAGCCCTAAGGATGCTGCTACAAGTCCAGTAAAGCCAAAGCTCCTCACCCACGCACACAAAGCACTCCACAACTCCGGACCAGCCTACCTCAACAGACGACTCAGCTTCTACACCCCCACCCGCCAGCTCCTCTCCACCACCCTCGCCCTCGCCACAGTCCCCCGCATCCGGAAAACGACCGCCGGCGGCAGATCCTTCTCCCACCTCGCCCCCAAGACCTGGAACACCCTCCCCACCAACCTTCGGCAGACCCAAGACCTACTGGCCTTCAGAAGACTCCTCAAGACCTGGCTCTTCGATCAGTAGCAGCACCACCCCCCTCTTCCCCCAGCGCCTTGAGACCCTCGCGGGTATGTAGTGCGCTTTATAAGTGACATGATTGATTGATTGATTGATTGAAAGGCCCCCTTCTCCTCAGTACAATAGAGGAGACATGCGAACAGTGCACAACGTGCAACGCCGGGGAAGGAAAATACTACATAAAGCAGGCTGCCCACACCCTGGGGGTCCCCTGATAGCACCACATGCTGCCTGGGGCAGCAACAAAGGTAACCAGACCCACATATCTGCTGCACTACAAGAGCCATGTCCCCAGTAAGGCAGACATGAAGCCCCCCACAAAAGGCTGCACCAACCTCCACCAGACCCGGATACCTGCTGCGCCCAAAAGCATTTTCCCAGCAGCGTGAGAAAAGTATAAGAAGGGCGATAAGAGTGTCATGCACCACAAGGAAAGCTGAGCAAGCATACAGGGAACCAGCCAAGAGCACCCTCACTGACACAAAGCAAGAGCCTTTCAACAGAGACTGTTGCTGCCATGGCCGGCAGCCAGAGATCTGTTTCCCCTGTGAAGGCTCACTGGGTACTGGTCTGACAGAAGAGGCCACACAACGAAGAACAAACCGACCCCGAGTAGAGAAGTGAGCACTATGCAAACCCCAGTGGATGTCTGATGCTACCACAAGCAAGGAAATTGCGTCGCACGCCCCCAGTGGTGAACAGATACCACAGCAAACTAGAAAATGAGCAAGCCAAGCGCCAGGAAAGGGCGCCTCGAAAAAGGACCAAGAGTGCGGAGCCCGAGGTGCGCCAACGCATGCACCTAGAAGCTTGACAACACGGGCAGGCGCCCAGGAGAGTGACACATCTCCACAGCAAAGAAGCAATGCTGAATGCAGCAGGGAGAGCGTCTACATCTTCACTGCACCAGCGAAGCCCCACCGCGGGCCAAAGACAGCATAGAGTGTCCTCCCTCACACTGCCTCAAGACGGAGTCACCAGAGGCCCAAGACAGGCAAGAGGAGAGTCGCCCACTCCACATGGCAAGCTGCCACCGCAACATGAGCTCCAATGACAGGCGACACGTGTCCGGACGCCACATCGCACAGTAAGCAAGGACCACATCACACGAAGTGACCGACTCCACCAAGCATGCCCGAACGGAGGCAGAAGCAAATGACATGATGGCGCAGCCTCGAGGGGCAAGAACGACGCCCTCGAGCGAAGAGGTAACCTGCCATCCTGGCAGAGGAGCACCACAAAAATCCCTGAGGAGGGGATGGGGCCAGCGAATGGTCCTCAAGGAGAAGAAGCAAGTCCTACTGACAGGACAGACCTGCAAGAGGTCAGCGCAAAATAAAAGTGACAATCCCATCATCATGAAGAACTGGACAACCACAGGTTCGCTGGAGAGACTGAGAGGAGAAGAAAGAGGACTTGCACCGCCACAAGAGCGCACCCGGAGATACCAGACAGCCACTAAGGCAGACGACGTCCCTGGAGACAGCCCCATGGGAGAACCAAACGTAAGCTGCAGCAAGCGCGAACCGCGTCTCTCCCCAACGCTTCCCAGTGCGACTGTCTATCCCCGAGTGTCAGCCGTCTAAGTCGGACGGCATCCCTGCTCCTGACCGCAGCTGCCATGGATGAAGGAACAGCCTCAGCAAGACAGAGACATGTAGCTGCGAAGTCCCTCCAGAAATCCCCTCTCCTGGAAGATCATCACCACCTGTCGTCCAGGTCCAATGGCAACCACATCATCATTGCCATGTGCATGACACCGCACCCAGCAGGAAATATGGAAGTGTGACCGGAGGGTCTACACAAAGAGTCTGACGACCGACCAAGTTCAGGAGGAGAAGTCATGAGTGGCCAGGCCTGACATTGAAGAAAACGAGAGCTGCTGATGGAGCCCATCCCGACACACCAACAGCAAGTGAAGTGGGTGACAACCCGAGAATGACCTGGCGACCGCCCAGCGCGGGAGACCGAGAGTAAGCCGCAAGCATGTGCGAAGAGAGTCTCTACCTCACGTTTCTCAGTGCGTCGATCACACCACTGTCACCGATGGCTCAGCAGCCCAGGACATCCCAGCGCAGGAATGCACACGCCTACCCAAAGAAAATGGAAGCGCCTGGCCACCCCCACTCCAGGTGATCGACTCAAGAAACAAAGGCCTGTACCCACCATGGCAAGTCATTACCAAAGGTCCTCCAGATTCACCACACGGCTGGCCATGCCAACACGCCAGTCGGTGTCAGGTGCGTCAAACACTACCATCTCCAGACTACCGAACACATGGTCTGGAGTCCTACACCGTTGCCACACCAGACGACAAGAAGAACAAGAGACTACCCGCTAACCTGGTTTGCCTCCAAATTCTGGCAGCAAGAGCATATCTGGATCAAGACTCATTCACCCCTGAGGTTTGTGCGAGCAACTAGGCCCTGGCTCCTTGGTGGTTTTGCAGCTGCCCCACATCCGCATACACGCAGCCACAGCGCAGCCCACAAGCAGTCCAGTGGCAACCCAGACAAGGGGCCTCCCCCAGGCGGGAGAGTTGGACTTGATATTGCCCCACCTCTGGATTACAGGATACAGCGAAGTCGTCTAACAGAAACTTCAGTCGATCAAGCAACGCCTTTGTGAACCTTCACCATGGACTCCGACCATGCTCATGACGCACCATGTTTTAATGAACTGTTTGAACCCACCACAGACCATCCTCAACATCAGCGGAGTGGAGCAACTTCAGACCAAAGGACATGTTCCAACTGGTATTCTACCGGAGTGTGACTGACGTCTCCAAGCCAGCACTCGTGTCCTGAACCACTCAGGTTAAATGATGAGTGCCGGCCAAGATTATCCTGCTGCAGTCCGACTCAACAGCCCCATGTCTGCTGTCCTCCCGCTGCACGATTCGTGATGCTGATGGACCCTGCAGTGTTTAGTTGATTGTTTGTTTACCCCCACAGGTTGGACTGGTGTTTGTTTTGTTCTTCAATAAAGTTTGGGAGGGATTTAGTGTCTTGCTGGACACGGTCTAGTGTCTCAGCAGGCACTTGTATTCCCAGCCACTGCCTCAAGGGCTGGACACACATGCACCCCACACCCATCCATCACAGGTGTCACGAGTGACGTGGCCCTGTTAATAATAGGGCCCGGGTGCACGTGGCCAGTTAACCAGCGTACCCGTGGTGTCTGTGTTACTTGTTCTAGTAGTAGTATGTGGGCCCAGGGCCCACAATACTACAGGCACGAGCTCATGGGGGAACCACAGGTCCTGCTCTAGCCATCTTGAGGGAGTGAGGTCTCTGCGCTGGCTCACGCTCTGCCCTCTTCTCCCCTATCTCCCCATCATGGGTGCTTAGTTTTGGGGCTCACATGCTACGCTCCTCTCTTCTCCCCACCCGAGGGAGTCAGATCCTGAGGCTGGCTCACGTTCTGCCCTCTCCCCTTTCATTCATTCTCCTCTGTTAGCAGTCAGTTTTTAACTTCGGGGTTCGCACGCTGGGACCTTCTCTCTCCCCCACAGCCGCTCCCCATCATGTGCAGTCTGTGTTCGGGGATCACACACTGCACTCCACTCCCCACCCAGATAGTCAGTCCCCAGAACTGCAGGACCCCCCCCCAAGCGCTTTGAGACCCTAACGGGTGATTAGCCACGCTTTATAGGAACACTGATTGATTGATTGAGTCCCCTGGGCTATCGCTCTACCCTCCCCCCCACTTTCCATTATCAGGAAGTTAGTCTTTGGGGCTCACGCGCTGTGCGCTTCTCACCGTTCTGAGGGCGTCAGACCCTTGGGATCATGCTGTACCCTCTTCTCGCCCATGCCCCGTCTGGACAGTTAGTCTTTGGGGCTCACACACTCTTCTCCCTACCCAGAGTCAGACCCATGCTCTTGTCTCCCTTTATCCCTCATCATGGAAAGGCAGTCTTATGGGGGGTATCCAGGTCCCCAATACTCACGGAGTATCCTCTCCTCCCAAACCCCGTGTCCTGCAAAGTGTGAGCTGGGACCCAGTCAGGAAAGGCCTCTGCTCAGTGGCGTAACACAAGGTGATGCCCCCCCTGCATAAATATGAAGATGGGCCCCTGAGTCTTCCATGTCTCCAGATATTCAATGGGCCTAAGCTGAATGCCTCCCCCCCCGGAAGGGCTAGGGGGCCCTGAATGGTCATGGGGCTTGAGCAGAAGGGACTTGCGCTATGCTTCTCCCTTTGCCCAGGCCAGACACGAAATAAGAGCAGCACAGGATATACAGAGCGGGAGACGGCTGACTCCACGCGCAGGCGCTCATTTATGGGGATTTGGCATAGGGCAGCACAGCAAACCAGTTTGATGCTCTGCCCTATTCCGAAGTGAAAGTTCAGGAATGTACTGTATTTATGCAATACGGTGCATTAATCTCCTTTCCCCCTGCGCTGGTGCCATTTCGGCAGCCTAACACCAACGCAGGCACCCTTGCTCCATGGTGCAAGGGTACCTGCTTTGTCGGCAGGACTGTTGTTGTGCAGAAAAGGGCACCTTCCTGCACAGAAACAATCCTAAGAGATATTTTTATCTTTCTATGTGTGCTGCAGAATGCAGCACACATAGAAAGAGAAAAACAAGGAGAAATAAAGTTATTTCTCCTCGTTACACCTCACCAAGGGAGGTGTAAGACTTTAGGGGTTCCCCAGGTTTACATGCTCTCATAAATATGGGGAAGTGTCAAAATCCATGGGTGTTGCACGAGAAAACCCACCACAATGACCATGGAACTTCTCCCAAGCACAGAGGAAGGCAACGCAGCAATTTGCGCTGCCTTGCCTTACTCCATTTCTATGAGGCCATTCAAAGCCACGCATAGTGGTTTTGCGTGACCTCATAGATATTTTGTGATTTGCGCCACCGGAGCATCACAAAAAGTGACACTCCAGTGGCACAAAAGGGGCACGTAAATATGCCCCACAGTACTCAAGCACGTGGCAGGACGCAAGGAGCTGGAGACGGCGGACTCCGCACACACTACTCAAGCACGCTGCAGGACACACCAAGCAGGAGACTGCGGACTCCGCACACAGTACTCAAGCACGCAAGCACATGTGATTTGTGCAGCAACGAGGCTATGTCTGGTGTGCCTCACTCCCTCACTACTACATTTGGCTGCCAGGGCAGCTGCGTTCACCCATCTTAACTTTTCCATAAGAGGAGAATGACTACATTCTGCACGGCGCCTGTTCCAGCTTTGAATGTATGTAGCTGCAGTGAATGAGGCCTGAAGCCCAGAGGTGCAAGATGCTTCTAGCAGCAAAAGGGGCGCGCCTTTGGATTAAAAGAATGCACAGGGCCTTGCGTTGTTTGCAATACAACAACCATTTGACCATTTAACCCAGATTAGTTCTAGTAAGATTTAGTGTTGTAAACTAGTGTTAACGATGATAATAATAATTAAAATTAATATTCTGATAATAGCAATAATAATAATAATAATAAAAAGAAGAAGAAGAACAACAACAACAACAATAACAACAAAACAGTACTATTAAATAATATCTAACAAAAACAATATCAATAATGGTATTAATAATAATCATTATCATACTAATGATAACAGCACTTACAGGGACTATGTCCTATTGTACCCTACCCGCAGTGCTTGTATACTTGCAAAATGCACATTCTCATTGATTGTACTCATCCAGTTGTGGAGCAAAGCCAATAAAACTTTGTTAAAAATAATAATAACAATAACACTACTACTAATAATAATAATAATATTTATTATTATTATTATCATTAATAGTAATAATACGACTACTAATAATAACAATAATAACAATAATAATAACTAGAATAAAAATGATAATAATAGTCATAATTATAATAATAATAATAATATTTATTATTGTAATCGATTTGAGATTGTTCACGTTTTGACATCACCTTGCCTCGAGTATCTGCTGTAGAGCAGTTTGTAAGTTAGATCACTAGAGCTGTCCCTACATTTCATTCTTTTCCTGTAAATCAAATAAGTACCATCGATTTGGGTAGTAGTAACACTTGTTATTTACAGTGATAAGAAAGCACCAGAGTATAGGGCATAGGTTTCAAGCCTGGCATGGTGAGCTCCGCCTTTTATCCTACTGACATCAGTAAAATACGTACCATTAAATTAGGTATTCATAACAACTGTTCTTCAAATACCCAGAGGCACATTCGTGGATGATTGGTGCGTTTTAATCCTATTTTTTTTTAAATCAGACACATCTGGCCTGAGGGGGTACAGTGCCCTTGAATGGCAGAAGAGATACAGGGTCTGCCTTAAACTTAGGGATAGTGTGTAGGTTTCTCACAGTTCATTCTCATGTGGCTTTCCATGCGTGCTGTAAGAAACGCAATGTTGAGTCATCCTTGGAAACAAAAGATAATGTTTTACTGAAGGGGACACCGTATTTTTAACTCATTATCTAAAAAAAGCTAATGAACTTTTTTGTGTTCTCGGAGGTTAGAAGAGAATTCGGAAACCCAGGTTTACTAATTTTCCGTGCAACACAGCGCAGCATCCAAATTTGCTGTAGTATGTTGGGTATTGGGGAAAACTCAGGGGCTTATGTACAAGCCCCTTGCGCCGCCAGTGCGTCACTTTTAATCTGGGAAAAAGTGTTGTACCCGCTGAACAAGGGGCTTGTGCTGCTGGTGTCATCCCCATTGCTGGCGCTCAATCAAGGCTGCCTTGTGTGATGCACAGTTTGCACCATGGTGCAGAGGTGAATGTGCACTGTCTAGTATAGACTTTGCACTGAAAGCATGCACTTCCATTACAAATTCCTATACGTCAACACACTCTGAAGTTACCCACACATTGGATATGCGTTGCACTGAAGTGAACACATTTCCAAGTGATGTACTTGCTTCAAATAGACAGTAGTGTTTGATGCAAAGCCTAGTTTAACTGTTTTAGGAGATTGGGCCTTACCTCAAATCTGTGGAATTTTGCACTGCCATGTCCCAGAAGCACCCGCTGTTGCAAACTGATGCAAAGCAGCCAAAGAGGTATATGCACTGACAAAAAGACTCCCTTCCAGCGCAAAACGCCTTCTGCACTGAACAGTAAAGAGCATGCACTGTTTAGCATTTCTTCTCTCTGGTTCAAAAGCCTTAGTAAATCTGGGCCAGAATGTTGAAGACAGTTGCACATTTAACTCGATGAAGAGACAATGGGGCAGATGTATGACCGTTTTTTGCAGCTGCTAATGGGAAATTGGGCCGTTAACGTCTGCTAAAACACTGTTTTTCATATACTAACCCTATTTTGCGATTCAGTAACCTCATACTGACTCGCGAAATAGGATTTGCGAGTCAGCATTAGGAAGGGGTGTGCAAAGGTGTCCCTTCCTAATAGCGAGTTGCATGTGCGACTATTTTGCAATCAGAATGCGGTCGCAAAACAATCGCAGTTTACCACCAAATTCAATATGGTGGTAACCCATTTGAAAACCGGAAGGGGTCCCCTTCACCTTTGTCAATGTAGGTTCCAACATTTTTTAACAGCAGGCAGTGGTCTGGATCACTGCCTACTCTTAAAAATGAAAAGGTAACTTTTGATTTTTATTTGAAATTTATCCTGTTTTCCTTTGGGGAAAATGTGACACATTTCAATAAAAAAAAATTGCTTTATTTAAAAAGCAATCACTGACATGGTGGTCTGCTGACCTCAGCAGTGCCACCATCCCTGTGATTCCAGGTTATTCCCAATAAGTCACAAATTGTGACCTAGCTCATGAATATTGATGCAGTAGTTCATTTGCGACCTCATTGGGAATCGCTAAATGTGTCTGAGACACATAAAACATTTCATTTTGCAAGCCTCTAATTGCAAGTCGCAAAAATTGCAATTAGAGACTCACAAAATAAAATGGTTGTACATGTGGCTCAAGATGCCATGCCGGCTTTTTCATCAGAAGAAAGTGCATGTATATAATGTCATCACTCGTATCTCTCAATACACTAATGCATGTCTCTCTTTATAGACATGGAATCAATATTATACTATAATAAATATACTGCCATACATATATAGCCATATCCTGCAAAAAATATTATGCCACATTTCGAGAACATGGCTGAATGAGTTAATCCCTCGCTGATGATAAACTGTTGCAACCTGAAGATCACAAGTTTGAATCACAGATAGCCAACTCAGACTTTCATCCTTCCAATGTTGTTAAATTGAGTACCATTTATCTCTGTTAATTACAGCCCTAAGAAATGGTGAATGTGTGCTAGTAAAATTAGTTATTATTCACATGATAGTATACACAATGTTCTTTACAATACTATATATATATATATATAAATATATATATATATATCACGACGTTCCCAAACCAATACTCTCAAGACGGACAAAAGGGTACAGACTCCGGTTCTAGTGCATCAATCTTCTTTATTTTGTTGTTACTCGCTCCAGCTCGCCATTACGCATTTCGGTCACTACACGTGACCTTGATCACATGAGGGAGCGCTGCCAATCCTGATCTTTAAATTCATTGTGTCATCATGTCACATGATTTGGGTTTTAACAATCACAATGGAAAACAGACTGTGCATATCTAAAGCGTTTTTTACACTTGTGCTATTTACAAACGTTGTATGCCACATATTGTGCATTAAAGTGGTCAAATTTGCCGCCTTTTAAATTTAAATCTACACATTTAAAAAAAATTAAATTTAATTTTTTTTAAATTTAAGGCATTATTTTAATTTAAATCATGTATCATTGGGCACATAATTACATAAATAAATACATAAATAGATACATTCAAAGTTCAACCATCAATCAATTCAATAAATATATAAATGTATAAATAAATACATTAGTCATATTGAAAGAAAGAAAGATAAATTGTTCATTTGCTCTTTAACATTTTCTTTCTGTTTCCAATAGGGAAGACTTTTTCTGACTTCATAGTGCTTTGTCACCTTGTCATTCCCATGTAGAGACACGTCTGACCACTTCTTAGATAGTATGAACTGATGATATGTTTGTATCTTATCTATTTTTGCCCTGCAGCTCATTTTATACCTGCTTAAATGCTTAACCGATTACATAGTACGTTAAACAATTGAGGTCATTTTGATGTACACTTTTGAAATGCCTCGCCAGATGTTTGGTCTGAATTTACTATCACTCTTAAGTGCTGGAGTATTCTCACATGCACCTGTAGCTTCATACTACCAACATAGCATAAGCCACAGGTGCATGTCAGCACATAAACTGCATAATCAGTACGGCAGTTGTAGTTGTCTTTCAACAGTATAGGTTCTGAACTAAATGGGGTCATGTATTCCATAGTGTTTATTCCAAATTTACATGCCCTGCATGATGTACACTTAAAAAAGCAATTTTTTGGTTTGAGCAATGACGTGCTAGTTTTAATCTCTGGACTGTTTTTAACCAAAGTTGACTTCATGGATAAAGCCCGCCTGAATGTTAATATGGGCTTTTTCAAGATTTTCTGTGCCATGATTGTATCAGTTAAAACTATTGGCCAATTTCTATTGATAATACTTCTGATTTTATTTTCCTGCCTGCTGTAGTTGGTTATTAACCTGACAGTTGTATCTTCGTCATCCCTTTTACTCTGTGGGGCACTACATATATATATGTAGTATATTATATATAGTATACTAGCAACACCTTAATTAATACAACTCGATAGATAAGATATAGATATAGATAGATTAAATAGATAGATACTATACATGTATATGTATAGAAATTTATGTACATAGATGTAGATGTACATGTGTAGGTGTAGGTATATACATATAGACAACCACTGAAAAAAGCAGAGTTAATGATCAATTGTGGTTCAGCAAGCAGAAAACCCCAAACAACATTGACATTTGCTGTGATGGTGTGTAACAAACAGTGTTTACCATAACTGTTGTCATCACATGCTCATTACACCCCTTTGTTGAAGACATGTGAAAAAACTCTATCTCCCTAGAGAAAACATGATGGGGTCATAAATCAATTATAATGTACATTATGTGTTGCATACTTTGCAGAACCATAACTAATCTTAAACTGTGATTTTCAGGTAATTGCTGGGGATTTTTAAGATACACTGTATCTGCACAGCCCTGTCCAATGCACTGCGGAAGGCCAACCTCTACAGCACAGGCCTTTGTGTAGCAGAGAGAAACATGTCATATAGGAACTTGAATGAAAAATGCAGTTCTTTTGCCTGCCTTTACCTTTCTCTCTTATGCTCGGATCTGTACATACTGGGCATACCAAATCTTAGCTACCTTCGCTAATGGCGTGCAAACGATTTAGCATTTAAAAAAAGCTTTGTCTATTGCTGGTGCAGCTGAACCATAACTACAGAGTTGAAGTTACCGACTCTCTGATATATGTCAATATATATATAATAATGCTGTTCAATAATAAATATATTTTTCCATATGAATATATGCCTTCTCTACTATTCTACAGTGAATATATAGGTCTTCTGAACACAGTGCTATACTAAACCCACCTTAACATAACACATGTTTTTGTAGAGGGCGTGCTGAGCCCCATCGTGGTGTATTGTATTAGCCTTAGTAACAGATAATAGGTATTTATTAGACATGTACTCATATTCTTATATTATAATGAATATGCCCTCATAATTAAAAAAATAATAATAAATGTATATTTTCCTCACCCACAAATAATAAATAAATTGCTTCTTTTACGAAAGATTCCCCATACAACATCAATATTCTTTATTTAAAAAAAAAAAAAACATTTCTAGAGTTCTGCTGTTAGCAATCGTCTTTTTCACATAGTTGTCATGGTTCTTCATGGTTTTGGTATTCACTGTTAACCCTGGCGGGCTAGCATTTTCTATCCATATATTAAGTAGTATGTGCATAAGGATATCATAGCATCTATTAAATGTAGGCTTTCTATGTTACTTTAGTGTGTGGTTTTTTCAGGCCTTAAAATTTGAGATCCTCATCCATGTTTAGATTCTCATTGCAGGCTTATCCCTTCAATATAAATTAGCTTTAACCCCGTAGCTGTCATTAATATATATATATTTCTTTCTTTATTTGGATGCAAAGCAACCATAAAAGATACAGTACATCGTATAATAAATAAGCAAACAGTTCATGCAGATACAGTGACATTTTTAAAACAATACGAATAGATAAAAACCAGCAGCACAAACTCAATAAATTCTGGATACTCTAGATTTATAAGCGGCCCGCAAGAAACTTAACACTGCACAGAGTGTGAGAGGGTTGGGTAACAACTGCAAATGCAAGAGGGCCACTTTAGCATGCCTAAACTTCAAGCTTCTTAACGAGGGCCGGAGGAAACGTTTTCTGGGGAATGAAAAATATTTACACAATAGTATAAAATGTAACGTGTCCTGTGGAGATCGAAGATCGCAGCCACAGGGACCTCGTTGATCTGGTGAGGGAAAGAAACCCGCTGGGCATGCTAAAAGATAATGGAGCTGGTTAAATCTAAAACGCGTGAATAAAAATCTATTGTCGGCACTAGTTAAGGCCAGAAAGTATGGTTCAATGCCCGGGACCGATTTTAACATTGCGTATGCCCTAACTGAGGGTTTACTGAGTTCAAGATTTTCACGGTTCACAGTCAAAAATTTGTGAAATAGGTCTTTTATAGTTTTAACATCCACCTTACTTAAAAGTCATGTGTATAAAAAATATCTGAGCTGCCTATAGCCTGAAAAGACTCCTTTACGTAATGTATCCAGGGTATTATATTACCATGCTCCAATTTCAGACAATCCAATACAATCATGCGATTTAAATTCTTAAGATCGGAAGTCCAAATCTTTATCCAACACACTAAGGGTTTAATTGCCACCTGGTCTGCCAGGAAACCAACCCCTAACTCTTCATGTACGGACCAAACTGGCGTACCTTGGGGGACTCCGGCGCAGAAATTTATTTTCTCCCACCTGTAACCTGTGTGGGGGCACATACCCCCAGATTTCGCTACTGTATACTGCTCTTGAGATACCTTTGGACTTGTACAGTTTTAAAATTACCTCCGGGGCCCATGAAACCAATCTACTCGCAAAACTAGTGATGGCACCCAGGGATTTATTCATCTCGTTCAGCTTCCCTTCTAAGAGGGCTTCTCACTGTAACTTGTCATCAAATAGCACACCCAAATAGGGAAAGGCCGGGACCTTTCCAAGGATATGATTTCCGGCTTTAAAGCTTTTTGACCAAAGCCCCCGTAGGCCCACCACTAGTACATAAGACTTGGTGTAATTCACCGACAGGTCCAGCCTGTCCATGAATGCCACAAAGCCGTCTATTAAGACCTGCAGGCCCCGGCCCGTGCGGGCCATGAGCACCGCATCGTCCGCATAGAGTAGGCATGGCAAAACTCTCCTACCTACTCTGGGGGAGTCTGACTGGAGGGCCAGGAGTGCCGCCTCGAGGCCGTTAATATAAACCGAAAATAAAAATGGAGCTAAAATGCACCCCTGGCGCACCCCCGTGTACAATTGAAATAATTGGTAAGATCTCCCTCGTGTGAGACTCTCACTGCCGCTGATGTATGGGCATGGAGAGATATCAGTAGATGTACAATACGTTGATCCACTCCTAGTGAGATTACAATGTCCCACAGCTTAGACCGGTTTACCCGGACAAATGCGGACGTAAGGTCCATGAAGGCCAGATACATAGCGCCCGATTGGGCCACAGTATATTTGGAAATCAGAAGATACAAATTGAGGCATTGACCCGATGTTGACATGCCTTCATGTAAACCATATTGGACTTCCGATAAGATATGGTTATCTGTGGCCCAGAGAGACAATCTAGATAGAAGTGCCCGGCCCAGGACCTTAACTACAGCATCGATGAGAGAGATTGGGCGGTAAGATTGCGGCTTGTCCTTGTCTCCTTTTTAAAAAATTGGCACTACTGTGGCGGTAGACCAGGAGGGCAATGTCCCCTTCAAGGCTGCCGCATTTAGGACTTGGGTTAATAGAGGAGCCCAGACCTCAGGGTTGTCACGAAAAAGATCCGGGGGAATACCATCAGGGCCTGGGGCCTTATTTGATGCCAAGAGCTCAATGCTTAAGCTTGCCTCCTCCAAGGAGAAGCTAATTGGAGGAACCGCCACGCAAAGGGGAATGTCTACATTACACTCGCCAATGCAGTCTTCACTATAGACTTTTTCAAAATGGGACACCCATTGGTCTGAAGAAATGTGATGGCATACTGTCGGGTTTGTTGGTTCTGCGAAACAGGGACAATTAATAATTTTCCAAAATAGGGAAGAATCCCTCAGTTTGCCCGCTTTAGCTAGGTCCTCCCATGCCTGCTTTTGGAGATGACGCCTGCGCTCTCTTATCGATTCTTTGTAAAGGCGTCAACACAGGGACACTCTAGCTTTCACCCGTGGCACCTGTTTCAAGGCTGCTTTAAGCCTCCTTAAGGCCTGCGAGCACTTATGATCAAACCATGACAGGGCAGCCTGAACCTGCCCCCCCCAGCCTGTACAGTTAAAAGACCAGAAACTCTCTGGGCAATGAAGGAGAACGAGCTTAAAATCTCCTCACTCGGGGTGCTAAGATTCAGACAAGCACCTATCTCATTCTGGCATGAAGAATAAAGCCTATGATTAAAAACCTTTACGTTTATGCTCGCCCATCTAAGGCGCCTGCCCTGGTCAGTAGGAATTAAGGATATCTGTGGCTTACAGGGACCTAAGGTGGGCTGGCCCGACCCCTTCAGTACCAGTGTCAATGGATTGTGGTCGCTAAATCACTATCCTCTATGTTAAATGATCCGGGGGCCACCCCCAAAGATGCTGTCACAAATATAAAATCTGTAGTGGTTGCAGCCCCCCTTCCTTTATATGACAGTGGCAATTGGGAAATAGGCCCGGGACACCAGAGGTCTAGGGTATCACCAGTGTTAGACCCGGGATCCCTGGTTGGCTGAGGTAGGTACCTTAGGCCAAATAGGGACCCTCGCTCTCACGTCAGGGAAAGGAAGGACACCTTCTCAGATAGCCCCCGCTCACCCCCTTGGTAGCTTGGCACGAGCAGCCAGGCTTATCTTCAAGGCAAATGTGTAAAGTATTTGCAACCACGCTCACAGCAACCCAATGATGCCACCACAAATGGACTCCACACAAGTTTCATAAAAACGAGTATAAATTTATATAAAAAGATATACGATAAGACCACACGATATACATCCAACATATGCGTATTTGTAATATTCTTCCTGGCCGGTTCTTAGGCCAGCCAGCTCTTTTAAGTTCTGGCGATATTAATGAGCACTTCTAAACGTTCCACTGCAGTCCTAATGCAATGCTAAGCAGTTCGTAATGCTAGAATCAGGAACTTTGCAATGTAGAAATAATGCAGTTCGTAATGCTCGAATCAGGCACTTTGCAATGTAGAAATAATGCAGTTTGTAATGCTCGAATCAGGCACTTTGCAATGTAGAAATAATGCAGTTCGTAATGCTAGCATCAGGCTCTTCGCAATGTAAAAATAATGCAATGCGTAACACAACAATCAGGTATTTCGTTATGCAGAAATAATGCAATGCGTAATACACTAATCAGGTAGTTCGTTATGCAGAAACAATGCAATGCGTGTAGGAAGGTGGAATCTGACTATATGGTTGCCCCCACTTTTTTCCTGGTGTTTTGCTGGTTTATGACTTAGTTGGACTGGGATCCTGCTATTCAGGGCCCCAGTCTATCTGCTTTCTCTGTAAAATGGTTTCCATGTGCCTTAGGCACATCTCTAATTGGAATCTGGAGCGCCCTTATAAGTCCCTAGTATATGGTATACTATGTACCCAGGGCATAGGTACCTCAGAGGCCTACCAGGGGCTGCAGCATGTATTGTGCCACCCCTGGAAGGCCATCCAAAATGACACCACAGGTCTGCTACTGCAGCCTGGGTAAGGTGGTGCATGCACCCCTTACTGTGATATAGGTTACCTATATCACTACATACATACACACATATAAACCTATAAGTCACTCCTATGGCAGGCCTTGTCAATCCTGAAGGCAGAGTGCATGGTTCCTATGTGAGAGGGTGCCCCTGCATGAGCAGGGCCCCTCTGCAGCGTTCGGAGACCCTTCTCTGATGCTGTTTGTAGTGCAGCCTGACCATATACTCTTAAGCACATTATAACCTCGCGTTAAATGCTAACTTTGGGATGGCTGCACAGAAACATGTCGTGTTTGGTGTCAAACATCTTGGAATACTACCCCCCCGCCAATTCTGGCGGCGGGGGTAGCATTCCACCCTTCTAGAGGGAGAGACATGTACACACTGGCTTGCCCGGTAACTTCTTTCCAAAGCCCTGGCATCACAAAATGAATGCTACTGCCACAGACACAAGTCTGGCCTTCTGCTGCTGACCGAAACTCCGGCAGGGGAGGCCTGGACAATAGGTTTCCTGTCGCAGGGAGGTGTAACCACCTCCCCAGACAGGATAGTGTGTATTGGGGCTGGGCGGGAGCACTCTCTGGTGCTTTGAAGTCCTGCACTGGGGGCACATTTGGTGTCCCTGTGCACACCCCAGTTCAAACCGGTTCAGGGGCTTCCAGCCCCTGCTCTGGCGCGAACTGGACAAAGGGAAAGGGGTGTAGCCACCCCTCTGCCCTGACCCACCCATAGGTGGGACCACAGAGTAAGTCCAACCCCCTAACTTAGTATAAGTATGGGACCCCAGTCCTTAGGACTTTAGATTATCCCTGAACGAAACTCTGACACAGAATCCTGGACCTTCGACGCTCTACTTAAAGATTAGAGGACGAAGAATCTCCCTTGGGGTCAAGGAGTGACTCCCCTGCTTGGCAGGTACCAAAGAAGCAATTGTCCGGTCTGCATCGCTGAAGCTCCCGTCAGACGCCGAAGTCTTTGCATCACCAGAGGTGGATTTCCAGACTTCCCCGAGGCTGCCCTGAGTCCCCAGCCAAGCTGAGGCCCGTAGCTGTCGTGGGTAACGTGGAACCGTGACCCCTGGACACCGCACGCATTTGCACGTGTATCCTCTTCTGGGTCTCCCACGAAGTCGTGCTTTGGGCTCCAAGTAGCCCCAGCCTCCAGCACCAACTGCACCGAAGATCACTGGCCTCCACTCCACGAGTGTCCTGTGAGCCAGCTCCACGTGCACCGTCTTGAGGCTCCTTCGCGGTCGCTAGCCCGTTGGCTAGTAGCCCTTCACGAAGGCCAATCTTTTTCTACTTGGGCTCCCTGGTTGCTCCAGGCTTGCCCTCACTTACCTTTGCTGGGTGAGTTCCTCAGACCTTGCTGGTCTGCACCATCGTCAATCTTCATCTTCATCGAGACTTGCCGTTGCCAAGGCCTGTTGGGTCCAATCTGGTCGCCGACACCTCAGCACTTGACAGACATCGTGTACCAGCCCGAATCCTGCTCCTGGTCGCCGACAACGCCTCCTGGACCTCGTGGCTGAAGAGTCAAGACGACCGTCAACCTACCTGAAGCACTCGACATCGGTGGGCATCTGCTCATTGCCTTCCTGGTCACTGGCTAGTGACCCAGACTCTGTCCCCTCTGCTTTCAGGTTCTTCAGATCTCCGATCCACCCTTGGATCCACCTGGACACTTTTCACTTGGTCGCCAGCAGCACTTTGCAGCAGATCGCCATTCAAATCGACGACGAAACCCGACCCCGAAAGGCACCTATGCACCCGGCTTCCCTGGGTGAGGTAACAAGAGTACTCCGGTGCTCCCGTGGGTAGAGACTCTAGAACGACCTAGTTCTCAAAGGGTTTGCTCCAAGTCCTTCTTTAAGTGTCCCTTTTCTTTAAATTCCAAACCGCGACTTTCTCCATAGAAGTTAACGGCGATTCGCGGCTGTGTTACTACACTGCACGCGTCCCCCGTGGGTCCCCTGTGTCACTACCTTGGGTGGTTCCTTGTGGTCCAAGCACTTCTACAGGCTCTAGGCCTAGTGTCTAGCTCAGTCGTGGTTCTTATACCACTTTATTGGTATATGGTTTGGTACGCCCCTAGGGCCCAAACGTGTATTTGTGCTATTACTGTGTTTAAATAACTTATAACTTATGTACTTTGAACTCCAGCCTCATAAAGAGACTAGAGGGTGTGTTTAGTAATAAATACATATATTTTGAATATATACCTGGTGTGGTGCTCTTTCATTTGGTCACTCAAGAGATTATAGACTGGTAAAACAAGCTGCTTTACATTCCTTCAAGACTTAGCCTGAAGGCTGCTCTCCATAGCTACCACTAGGATAGCTTTCAATAAAGGTTGTCTTTAACCTATCTCCAATAAGGGGTTGTTTGGACTGGTGCAAGGTGCCCACTATAATTAGTGGACAGCATATGCCAGGCCAACTTCTCACAATGTGTAATACAACAATCAGGTAGTTCGTTATGCAGAAATAATTCAATGCG
The DNA here is from genome assembly GCA_963921515.1 of Calotriton arnoldi. Classification (NCBI taxonomy): domain Eukaryota; kingdom Metazoa; phylum Chordata; class Amphibia; order Caudata; family Salamandridae; genus Calotriton; species Calotriton arnoldi. The sequence goes on along the minus strand of CAWUFW010001485.1, from coordinate 2,138,639 downwards.
TAATACGACAATCAGGTAGTTCGTTATGCAGAAACAATGCAATGCGTAATACACTAATCAGGTAGTTCGTTATGTAGAAACAATGCAATGCGTAATACACTAATCAGGTAGTTCGTTATGCAGAAACAATGCAATGCATAATACACTAATCAGGTAGTTCGTTATGCAGAAACAATGCAATGCGTAATGCACTAATCAGGTAGTTCGTTATGCAGAAACAATACAATGCGTAATACACTCCAGCACCGATCACTGTGCCTCAGGCGGTCTCTCCGCAACTCGTACTGACTCGCAGTCAGCCTCTGCCAACAGTTGCCCCCACACGGGTATGGTGTAAACAAAAAGTGCAGCTCCGCACTCCGGCCCCGGTACTGCCACTCCGTTGGCAAGTACGGGCCGCGATACGAGCCGAAGCAGAGGCTCGCACTGCAGGAATGGGAGAGGCCGAGAGCGTCTCCCTCTGAGCCCGCACCCCGCCCCAGGCGTCGACACACGTTACCTGGGGGGTGCAACCTCACTCTCCTCTCCTCTTCCCACGACTTGGGCCTCCGATGCAATCTTTGTGAATTCCGGGCAGTGGGACTCGGGCCCTCCCTCGACGAGGTTGGTTCGAGGTCCCGCTCTGGCAACGGCAGGCTCGGGCCAGCGGCTCGGCTCCTCCGGGGCTGCCGGTCCGGGCCGCTGATGCTACAAAGATCTCAGGCTGCAACAGGGCACACGCACACAGCGACGCTGAGACTCACTTGAGCTTTGGGTGCACGATCACAGGGCACTCCTCATGAAGGTCTCAGGCTGCACAAAGCACATGCACACAGCGTTGCTGAGACTCATTTGAACTCCGGGTGCACGATAACAAGGCAATCCTCACGAAGGTCTCAGGCTGCACAAAGCACACGCACACAGCGTCGCTGAGACTCACTTGGACTCTGGGTGTGCACGATAACAGGGCAATCCTCACAAAGGTCTCAGGCTGCACAAAGCACACGCACACAGCGTCGCTGAGACTCACTTGGACTCCGGTGCACACGATCACAGGACAATCCTCACGAAGGGCTCAGGCTACAAAAAGCACACGCACACAGCGTCTCTGAGACTCGCTTGGACTCCAGATGCCCACAATCACAGGGCAATTCTTACGAGGGTCTCAGGCTGCAAAAAGCACATGCACACAGCGTCGCTGAGACTCTCCTGGAAACTTTTGTGTTCCTGAGTTTCCGCAACAGGGAGCCAGCTCACCTCGGGCCCTTGGGGATAAGTCACTTCCGGACACAGCACACAGCAAAGTCCTTTCAAGCAGGGGGACACAGCATACAGCAAAGTCCCTTTAGCCTCTCCTTGGTTAAAGCAGCAAACTGCAGGCCAGCCCCAGAAAACACAGCAAGGGTCAGTCCTTTCCTTCAGTCTCTTCAGCTGTTTCTTCCTTGGCAAAGGTTCCTCTTGACCACGAAGTAGCTTCAGTCTTGTTCAATCTTGATCAATCCATTTCTCCAAAGTTCAGGGGCTTCAGCTCACATAGTTATACCCCTAAATGTCTTTGAAGTCTTTGTGTTCAGGGGGGCACTGACCCATGTTCAAACCAGTTCTGGGTGCCTCCCTGCCAGTGACACCTTATTCCTTTGATTGTGGGGGTCTGGATCCTCAATCACTCAGCAGGGGACGGAGCCACTGGTTTATGGCTGCCGCCCAGGCCTCTTCACCTCTAGGGGCTACTCCTCCCCCCTACACTCCAGATGCAGGTCAGCCTGTTGCTGTCTCACCTCCTCCCCTGGGTCAAGACATCCCCCAGATCCTATCACTTTCAAATCCAGACAGTCAATCCACAACCAGGCAGAGACACACAGAAATGTTAGAGCACAAAAACCCAGCCACTTCTAAACACACAATGCAATAACCACCTTCATAAAAAGATGTGTTATTACATTGTGAGTTCAGGCACACTAAACTTAACCTCTCCATCTTAAGCCTTTGGGAAGATAGGCTGGAAAACATATTACACATCCTCCCCATTTTATCCAATGGGCAAGATGGGGAGGATGTGTAAACGAAATGGAGATTATTTCACTGTCAGGACATGGTACACACCTTAGTACATGTCCTACCTTTCACATGCACTGCACCCTGCCCAGGGGGCACCTTGGACCTACCATAGGGGTGTCTGGTGTGCATAGAAAGGGAAGGGTAAGGTCTGGCAAGTAGGTGCACTTGTCAGAACAACATGGCAGTTTAACAAACTGCGCGCAGGCACTGCAGTGGCAGGCCTGAGTTCCCTCTTTAAGGCTACTTGTGTGGGTGGCACAATTCGTGCTGCAGGCCCACTAGTAGCATTTGCATTACCAGCCCTGGCAAACATAGTGCACTTTACTAAGGACTTTACTAGTAAGGCAAACATACCAATCATGGACAACCAATTACCATTACACTTTATACAGGGAGCACTTGCACTTCGACACTGTTTAGCAGTGGCAAAGTGTGCAAAGCATCTAAGTTGGCAACACTATGTCAGAAATTCCGCTCCCTCTCCCAGCAGTGGCTTCAACAGTTACACGGGCGTCATTAAGAAAACATTATTTTTAGAGAAAAAAGAGGCTTGTGGAAAATACTGAATACACTGAGATAAGGAGCGATGGAAAGACCCAGATGGGCCCTTAGCCTATACAATACAGTCTTGTGACAGTCTTATCAGCAATTAAAGTACCCTCCTTCAATTACAAAAACTCGGAAGTATAATCGGCAGATCTGAACTACTTCCGGGTGGGGAGCTGTTCTGGCTTCTAGCAGGTTCTTGCCCACACGTGCCCTTTTCACTTTCATATACTTCGTAGTAAGCCAGCTCTTTATCCTTGAACTGAGGACTAACATACTAAATAGAGATATTGTAAAAGCTATTCAGAGAGGGAAGAAGCAATGATGTCTGGAGGAGATCCATTCCCCTCTCCGTCCTTCATAGCTGCACATAGCTGGACAGACAGGTAGCCAAGGACAAGAGACCCCAATCACCATCCAACCTGCAGCACCAGTACTCTGCCATCTAGCTGCAGTGCCCACACTCCACTCTCCAACTTCTGGTGCCCAAACTATGCTGTCTAACTTGTAGGGCCCACACTCCTCATCTAGCCTAGTGCACCCATAGTCTGTTGTCTAATCTGCAGCATCCATACACCATATCTAACCTGCAGCGACCTTCGTCCTTCATTCAGCCTGCAGCGCCCACATTATGCTGTCTAACATGTACCTGCCACACTCTTGTCGTCTAACCTGCAGCACCCACTCTCTGACCTTTTATAGGATAGCCTGGTGGTGGGGGCATGCATTAAATAGCCAACTCACTGTTTTATGCTTTGACTATGGCGACATCTGCTCGGACACACTGCGTGCAGAGAACATGTTTTAGGGCCCATATCTTGATGGGCTTGTCTGACTCTGAAGGTGCATAAAACAGGTCTGAGCCAACAAAACCCATCATAATAGGGGGCCCAGATTCCTTGTGTGCTCATGCCCTGGGTCTCCACAAATACCCCGGTTCCCCATGAGTAATGTTTGGAAGTGATACATTTCAGTTGAACCAACGCAAACAATTAAGTATATTGCATTTTGAAAACATAGGCGTCCCTTTTTAGATGTCCAGTTGCTTTAAAACCCCGTAAAAATGTGCTACATAATCGCAAATAAACATGATCAAGTTTATAAAATTATTGATTGTTTCCAATGTCTTTTTGGGTCAATAGCGGATGCAGTTTAATTTGTTTCTGGGTCTTTTGTAAATGCAAGGGCATTGTAAAATAGACTCAGACAGAATTAATTGGTTTAATAGCTTCACTTTCTTTATTATGTTTTTTACTCATTTCAAAGCGGTTTGAATAGGTAACCTGAAGCACAAAGCACTTTGTCCATGCTTTTACATACTTGAAAGGATTGTATAGATAAGGAAACTGAGACTGATATGACTCTTGTCCATAGTACAACTTCAACAAGCTTACCTGGAAGAGCGAATTTTAAACGTTAAAGTATAAAGAGAGACAAGGCTGATTTATGTATTTTTAATGTCCGAATGTTTTATAATGTGAGTTTTAATTAACTTTACAATAAAAAAATTACTTACTTACTCACTTTCTTTACTATCTTCTGTTTGTTTTATATGCATATACAAACAGCATTTGAGGTCATAAATAAAACATTCCGACACATTCCTTCTTCCTAGAGTTGGGACTGATTTCATAAGCTATTGACCGCTGCTAGACTTAAACCCATCACTGCCTTTGAACTCATGCAGAATCCAGACCGCAAACAAAACATTGAGGCCCAGATTTACTATGATTTTGCGTCAGGGTTGCATCAGTTTTGTGACGCAACCCCGACGCAAAATCCTTTTTGGCATTTACAAAGCCATGCAAAGCCACTTTGTGTGACTTTACATGGTTTAGCAAATACAAAGTAATGCCTTACAGAAATTTGTGCCGGGTAGGCGGTACATCGGTGGAGCATGGGCATTCCCATGCACCCACCCATGTATTTTGATGCAGACCCAGATTTAGAGAGACTTGTAAACCTGTGTTGCGCCAAAATGGTGAGTCTACCCGACAGAGTCATAAGGAGGAGAAATATATTTATTTCTTATCATTTCTTCCTCTTTCACTGTGTGCTGCATTCTGCAGATCATATAGAAATAGGATGATGCCCCCTAAGGATTGTTTTTGAGCAGGACAGTGCACCATACAGCACAAAAACAATCCAGCTACAATGCAGGCACCCTTGCACCATGATGCAATGGTGCCTGCATTGCCACTAGGCAGCACACAGTAAGCCAGCGCAAGAAAAGAGCAGAAATGCTTGATATCTTTGTAAATATAGTGCATTTCTCTGCAAAGAACAAGCTGCAAAGCCGGCAATGATGTAAAGGCAGCCGTCCACCTTTCTTTTCTATTTATTTACTTTTGTAGTCTTTGCGGAAAATGGCGCTTTAACTTTAAACATGTGAAGCTAAAGAGCGGCGGGCCGCGAATGCTGCAAAAGTAAATAGATAGAAAAGAAAGGCAGATGGCCGCCATGTTAAAGCTAAAGCCACGTACAACCTGCAAAGAGAGCTAAAGCCACATGCTACCTGCAAAGAGTGCGCAAACACAAAGGACAAACCCGTCATAGAAAGGATACCATAATTGGCCAATACTGCAGGGGAGGAGTAAGACACGAGAAGGTGGGTCATATACCCACAAGAAACCATAGAGAAGAAAGCTTTTCAGAAGGACAAACACTTTAACCAATTAACAGCGAGGGCGTGGCCAAAACCCATAGCAGTGGATACAGCATGCCTCACAGAGCAGCACATGTGCACTGCTAGGCTCGACCTAAAAAGGCACTCGACTCTACGCTGAGCCAGACCAGCTTTTCTTAATACAGCTATTAGATTTAATTGACACAACGCCATGAAACTCACATTCAGGGGCGATATGATGATGAGTTTTGCTGGTGCAATGCAGAGCAGAGGGCCTATTTTATGCACCTGCTGTGCTTAAAGGGAATTCAATCAGCCCAATATTTCTCCATGTTAGTGCTTTATTTCATATGGCACAGCTCAGAAACACTGAGCAAGATTTGTCTCTTTCTAATTTTGAGGTGTGCTGTCTGAAAATAAAACCCTACCTCAGAGAAATATTGGATTAAATGCATTCACTTTATGCACTGCAGGTGTATATAGCGTGCTCAGCTTTGCGTTACGCCAGCAAAGCCCATCCTGATATGGCCATAGCACTGCTAACATTGCCAACCTGTGAAACTTGGATAGAAACAGCACTCAAACAAGGGGTTACATACAGTTTAAATCCAGTTATAAAAGCATACCTTTATCACCATCCACAGAAGAATGAAATGATTGAAACAGATGGTCTGCAGCATTTTGAGTAGGTGCTCATATCACTGACTGGCCATTCTTGATCAAGATGCCAAAGACGGGACAGCTGGTTTTCACAAAGTTTTCTAATGATGTGGTAGAGCTGGGCTAGCTATGAAATATAACAGGGAGAAACAAGCTAGAGCCATGCCGAAGATCTGGCCAGGCTTTAAGAGTAAGTGCACGAGCCATGACATGAAGATATCTCTAATGTAAATCATGCAACAAATATCATATTACAATATGATGAAGTCAAAATACGATAACGTCTCTTCAAAGTTCAAAAATGTTTTTTGTTAACATGGAATTGTGGTTCAACTTAGTAATTCAGACTATGTCACTGCATTAAGAGGTATTTATTAAAAGTGAGTTTATGTACATGAAGATTGAAACATTCCTGCCCCTTTGTCTTAACGACAATGACAATAGTGTGTACCCTACATAGGCCTAGGTACTCTTAAAAGATGGAACAATATTATGGTGTATTAAATTAAATACAACTAATGTTTGTAGAGCACGCATACCAAATTAATATATATGATTGGGCTCTTATATGTGATAATGAAGAAAAATGAGGCTTGGTGAAATAAAATGTTAGCCTAAGTTCCAACAATGTGGTCAAGCTTGAAGCCAGTGTTGATCCCAGGTCATTGTGCAATTCAGCCATTAGAAGGGTATCTCTTTCTTTCTCCTTTTTCACATCAATTGTTAATGTTTTGGCTTTAATTCTTGGTGCATGGGGTTAGAGCTTGATGACAGACAGAGCTAAATGAAAGGTTGGCTAACATTTTGGGCTTGAGGGTCCAAGAGGACTTTAAGTTGAGCCAGTGCCTTGCAGTGCAGTGCCAGTGCCAGTGAATTCACAGCCACACAGGACATAGATATCAATCTGCCTCCACAGTTCATACAGGCAAAATGTAGATTTGTTAATTTGAAACTTTTCTCCTCTTGGAGAAGCAATGTTGTGCACAAAACTGTAGCGTGTCTTCAACACATCATGCATACTTTAGGAAACAATATATTCGTTTGCTATCAACTCCATTGCACTCATTCAAAGTCCACAAAAATGTCACAAACAGGAAAACAAAAGAAGAGGAAAAACTGTGCATGTCTCTGTCTTTTATTACTGGGGACCAGCAGTCAAAATGCATAAAGAATATGGGAACTGTGATCCAGAGTACAATGGGGGGGCGGGATCAGTGAGTGTGGTGGTAGTTACAGAGAAGTAGCTAAAAAGAACAACATTTTCTGTAACTATTTAAGTGGCCGTTCACCTTCAGATAACTGCATAGAAAATATAATGCACACACCTTAAATGAAAATTAAATGCAAGTTGAACTAATCTGAAGGAAAAGGAAAGCTAAGTTCATTAATGTGATTACTTCAGATGTCTGTATGCTTAAAAGAAGGGTCACTGATTTGAATCCTAGTTGGTGCAGTGGGGAATAACAGCATGGATATTTATAGTACTATGAGCTCCCAGCCTGTGAGAGAAAGCACTATGAAAATGTACGTCATTAGTTTAAAAAATGTTTGAAACATAGTGTAAGATAGGCTGCACAGAGTATGGGATAGGCTGATACAAAATGTGCCAAAAGATTCATTATTTAAGTGCTCACGGTGCTTTTAAATATTATATTTTTAGGAATATGCAATCAGACTCTACCCAGTGCAAACTCTTTCATAAGTTTCCGGTAAAAGCATGCATTCCAGAACTATTCACGCCCTTAGTAACTCGTTGCCACCATGAACCCACAAATAATTGCACCAATTAAAGTGTATATTGGTTCTAAAGACGCCTAACGATTTGCTGGTTAACCAATAGCACATATTTAACTTTTTTCAGGTAGCAGGCACCCTGACTTGTTTAGGTCTTAAATAGCAGACAGATCAAGCTGTCTGATTGAAAGATACCTATTGTGGGCTTACCAAGAAATTATGGTGGGCTTACAGCTTTTTTGCTGAATTAATTTATGTTGGCCTTCGGACTCTGCACTTTATCACGGATAACTAGTGCTAATGTGCTTGTGCTCCCTCCCCTAAACCTGGCTCAATTGACATATACCGAATTGGCATATTTAATTTACTTATCAGTCCCTTGTAGAGTGGTATACCATATACCCATGGCCTATAAATTAAATGTTATTAGTGGGCCTGCAGCACTTATTGTGCCACTCATTTAAGTACCATCTTAAAATATGTCCCAGGCCTGCCACTGCAGCCTAAATGCAGTTTTAAACTGCCATGTCAATTTGGCATTAAAACCCCTTTGCCATGCCTTAAACTCCCCTTTTATTACAGATAAGTCACCCCTAAGGTAGGCCCTAGGTAGCCCATAGGGCAGGGTGCTGTGAAATTAAAAGGTTGGGCAAGTACTTTTAAGATTTACATGTCCTGGTAGCGAAAAACTCCTAAATTCAGTTTTCACTACTGAGAGGCCTACGTCTCCTATAGGATAATATTGGGGATCCCTTATTACATTTAATAAGCTGCAATTTCCAATTGGGAGCTGGTGTCTATATCATGTTTGGTGCCTATGAAATTGTAATGACAAACCCACTTTAATTGTAAAGTCAGATATTTCATTACAATTTTAAAAATGCCACTTTTTGTTTGAAAGTTGGCATTTTCCTGGCCTTAGCCCTTTTGTGCCTGTAGCCTGCCTTGGGTCACATGACTGGGTCTAACTGACAGTTAGACTTTGTGAATTCCTCCCAGACAGCCACAGAATAGAGGGATTAGGTATGCCTGAATGGGCCACCTGCTGGCAGGATTGGGAGCAGAGCTGAGCACTGTGAGAAGTTGGCCTGGCATATGCTGTCCACTAATTAAAGTGGGCACCTTGCACCAGTCCAAACGACCCTTATTGATGATTAGGTCAAAGATAACCTTTATGAAAGCTATCCTAGTGGTAGCTATGGAGAGCTACCTTCAGGCTTAATCTTGAAGGAATGTAAAGCAGCTTGTTTTACCAGAATATCACCTCCTGAATGACTAAATGAAAGGAGAACCACACAAGTGTTATATAAAAATATGTATTTATTACTAAAACACTCTCTACTAATCTCTACCCGAGATTAGAATACACAGTAGACAATGTTAAATCAATAGAGTGACAGTAAATAGCACAATACACAGCGGGCTCCAGGGGGAGACCGAACCATATACTAAGAAAGTGGTATAACAACCACGACTTCAATAGACACAGTGCCTAGAGCACGTAGAATCGCTGGGACCCCAAGGAACCACCCACAGGAGTGACACAGGAGCCCACGGAGGACGGAGTGCAGTGTGGGAACACAGACGCGAGCTCCGTACAACTCTATGGGAAAGTCGCGGTTGGAAAATTACAGTTTAAGGACACTTCGGAGAGGACTTCAAGCAAACCCTTTGGAACATAGAAGGTTCTAAGGCCAGCATCCTTGTGAGTGCCGAGGTACCCGTGTTACCTATCCCAGAGGAGCCGGGTGCATAGGGGTCAAGTGTTGTCGGAAACCCTCATCGTTTTCAATGGCCTGATGCGAAGAAGTGCTGCTGCCGGGAAGATGAAAAGTGTCCGGTGGAATCCAAGCCTGAATTCGGAGTGAGAAGAACCTGAAAGCAGAGGGGACAGAGTCTGGGTCACTTCACGTGACCAGGGGCTCGATAGACGAATGCCCACCGATGGCGGGTGCTTCAGGTGCAAAGATCAGATGCTTGACTCTGCAGCCACAGGGACCAGGAGATGTCGACGATGACCAAAGTCTGGAGGTGAGCTGTCCCGCAAAGGATGTCGAGTGCTGAGGGGACAGTGTCCGGATTGAACACCAACAAGCCTTGGCAAAGGCAACCCACATGGGCAGAGGAAACAAGTGATAGTATGCACCAGCAAGGTCCAGGAGTCTCTCCAAGCTATGGGGAGTCCGGGCACATCTGGAGCAACCAGGGAAGCCCAAGGAAAGTCAAAGTGACCCTCGCCAGGACCCACAGGTCAACAGACCAGGGATCACGATTGGACCTCAAGCTGAATCACAAAGTACCAGCCCACGGAGCACTCATGGAGTGGAGGCCAGAGATCTTTGGTGGAAATGCTGCTCGGGGTAGGGACTACACATAATCCAAAGCACAGCCTCAGGGATTGCCGAAAAGCATATGCTGCTGCAAAAGTACACTGTGCACAGGGTTCGGGTTGCACGGTCCCCACGAGGGATACTGGTCTCAGGATTGCTGAGAGAACAGATCGACCTCGGGGACACTCGGGAACCCACCTCCTGTGTTGCAGAAATCTTCGGAGTCCCCAGGAGCTTGGGAGATGCAAACCGGTCAGATGTGTTTAGGTGCCTGCTGCTGCAGGGGAGTAACTCCTTTACTCCAAGGGAGATTCTTCTGTCGTCCAGCAAAGTGTAGACCGTCGAAGTACTTGGTTTCTGTTTGCAGAGTTTAGTCCATGTAAAATCTAAAGTCCTGTAGTCAGGTTTCCTACTTTATACCCAAGGAAGGGGTTGGACTAACTCTGAGGACCCACCTATGGGAGGGTCAGGACAGAGGGGTGGCTACACCCATGTCCTTTGTCCAGTTTCGCGCCAGAGCAGGAGCAATTGGCTCCTGCAACCAGTTTGAGCTGGACTATGCACGGGGACACCAAATGTGCCCCCAGTGCAGACTTTCTGGCACTCTAAGAGTGCACCCACCCAGCCCCAATACACTAAAGCCTGTCTGGGAGGTGGTCACACCTCCCTGTGACAGGAAACCTATTGTCAGGCCTTCCTCTGCTCGAGCTTGGCTCAGCAACAGGAGGGCAGACTCGTGTCTGTGGCTGGCAGCATCCATTTTGTGCTGCCCAGGTCGAAAAAGCTGGTACCGGGTAGACTGGTTCCCCATAGTAGTGGTACTACAAGGGAGGAATCATACCTCCCACACCAGTTACTGGTGTGGAGGTATGATTCCAAGGTGTTTGACACCAAACACTACATGTTTCTAAGCAGCCGTTTTAAAGTTAGCATTTACCGCGAGGTTATAATGCACTTAAGTATATATGGTTGGCTGCATCACAGAGAACCCCGGGGAATAGATTCTGAAGGCTGCAGAGGGGCTCTGCTCATGCAGGGGCACCCTCTCACGTAAAACCCAGCACCCTGCCTTCAGGATTGATAAGGCCTGCCATAGGGGTGACTGATAGGTTTATATGTGCAGTGATTTAGAATAGATATAGGTAACCTATATCTAAGTAAGGGGTGCATGCATCTCCTTACACAGGTTGCAGTAGCAGACCTGTGGTGTCATTTTGAATGGCCTCTCAGGGGTGGCACAATACATGCTTCAGCCCCTGGGAGGCCTCAGGGGTACCTATGCCCTGGGTACATGGTGTACCATATACTAGGGACTGATAAGGGTACCCCAGAATCCAATCTGGAGTGTACCTAAAGTACATGCAATCAATTTATAGGAGAAAGCAGACAGACTGGGGTCCTGAATAGCAGGATCCCAGTCAGACTAGGCCAAAAACAGTGAGACATCAGTAAAAAGTGGTGGTAACTATAAGAAGCAGATCCTACTCTCCTACAAGCACAGCCCCATTTGTAACTGAACAGCCTGTGCTCTGCCTTCACACAAAGGGCCTAACAATCCCACATAGTCACTGCAGCTAGCTTGAGCCAGGGCAGGGAAAGCAGTAAATTCCATGCACTTCAAAGCCACAGTCTGAAAGCTTCTCCCACCTTTCAGAACCAGGGTATAAAAGTAGGACCTCAGTCACCAACTCTTCAGTACACTTCTGGACCTGTGGATACACTGCCAGGAAGAAGGACTGCTGGGCTGCTGGAAGAACTGTCACTACTGGACTACTGCTCCGAAGGACTTCTGCCCTGCTGGATTGCTGCCCTGATTGTCCTGCTGCTCTGCTAAATTCTGCCTGAGGACAAGGACTGGATCTTCAACTTTCCCAGAACCCTCAGAGTGACTCACGAGGGGTAGTTTGCTGGACTCCTGTTCAGAGCCTCAGGGACAACAAAGGCTTCCTCCATCTTGAACCCACACCTGGACCCAGACAGAGTAAGTCCTGACCCTCCAAGTGGTGCCCCACCAGTCCTGGACCCTTGGGAGTGGTGCTAAATGTGCCTAGATAGTCAAGATTCAAAAGTGGGGAATTTTTGACAACAAAATTGGTCTGAGAACTAGGAGGATACCGGTACCAACCTGCATGCTATCCGCCCGGGTGCATTGCCGGTCTGATTGACTTCACTGTTTCTACCGCTACATTCTTCTCCGCAGCAGCAAATCCTTTTCAGTGGTGACTCACTAAAGGGGTATCCGACATTGTGGAACTGTATTCGGCCACAGCCTTCTGCCTCATCCTACTGGAGATTTATGACAACAAAGTTCGAACATAGGAATCTTCATCACGGCTTTGACCCAACACTTCCTTCTCGGACCCCTCCTGCAGCCTTGCCCCACCAAAACTTACCTTCTCAGAACATTTTTCTCATTAATTTTTCTAAGTCCGAAGGTAAGCGCTGACAAGGGCCCAATCCACTTCTTGTGTCCGAACCATGCACTATCACGGTCAGCTATATTTTTTTACTTTGACCCAGTCTTGCGTGACTTGATGTCTGCGATTAGTGCTTTGATCTTTTAGGTGCTAGTTTTCACTAAACACGTAAAAAAAATCATAACTTTGGTTATATTGATTGAATTTTTGCCATTTTGGTGTCAAATAATGTACTAAAATTTACTCAATTTTTTAAATTTGGTTTAGGATTTTTATTATGTTGTGTTGTCACTTTGTTATTGATTGAATACTGCATAAATACTTTACACATTACCTCTAAGTTAAGCCTTAATGCTTTTTGGGCCAATCTACGCAGAGTTAAGCACAGATTAATTTAGTGGCTTTTTATGGTTCACCCTGCAAGTGATTGTGGGTGTTGCTTGACGAGGGCTCACACCCAGTCAACCAACAACCCAATTTCTAACATGAAATTGCAAAATCTTCCGACTCAGAACCTTACATATGCTTTAATAAACTTTGTGATGTATGAAGTAACACATTTTAAGCAACCATTGGGAAAGCCAATAGGTCTGGGTTTAATGTGGCAAACACTTGCAACACAATATGATGCTGGTGGTATTGGCGGCAGTTCTGTTATCAGTGGTGGTGATATTGTTAGTGGTATTTGTGGTGGTGATGCTGTAGTGTAGCCTGGCTGATGAGGGGTGCAACCCCGAAACCGGTTCCAGGATGCTTGTTTCAGGTCCAGGGAGGCCTTGGCCTGGCAGTTCAGGCTGGACTGTTCCCATAGGGAACAGGGTCAAGACTGATTTGCATATGGCTGGGTCTAAATCTTAATGGCGTGGTGTGGAAAAAAACCGATTGATTTACCCCAGATCAGTGGCTGGGGTGAATGTTTGAATAATTCTGCATTCCATCCATCATCTTTTCTTTTTGCATTTGTCGACCTAAGTGGGAAGGGTATGCACAGACTTTGGTCCCGTGCTCGCTACGCCACCAGATTCAAGCTAGAACTGGCTAATGAGGGGTGTTACCCCGAAACCGGTCCCAGGATGCTTATTTCTTGTCCAGGGAGGGCCTGGCAGTTCGGGCTGGACTGTTCCCATGGGGAACAGGGTCAAGACTGATTTGCATATGGCTGGGTCTAAACTGGAATGGCGTGGTGTGCAAAAAAACCGATTGATTTACCCCAGATCAGTGACTGGGGGTGAATGTTTGAATAATTCCGCATTCCGCCAATCATCTGTTCTTTTTGTGTTTGTCGCCCTAAGTGGGAAGGTTATGCCAAGACGTGGGTCCTGTGCTTGCTACACCACCAGATTCAAGCTAGCCTGCCTGATGAGGGGTGTTACCCCGACACCGGTCCCAGGATACTTGTTTCTGGTCCAGGGTGGACCTGGACTGGCAGTTCGTGCTAGATTGTTCCCATGGGGAACAGGGTCAAGACTGTTTTGCATATGGCTGGGTCTAAACTGGAATGGCATGGCATCAGTGGCGGCTCACAGAGGGAGTGCTGCAGGGCAGTAGGGCGGGGTGGGGAGGGGCAGGGCGGGGGGTAGTGGACTCCGACATACGGTGGAACGGAGTAAAGTAAGTTACTAAATAAATAAAACAATTTACCTTGCGGGCGCTTGTGAGAAAGTGCCCTCTTTCTGCATGGTTGCCCTCACGTTTTGCTGAATTGCTGATGTACTTTGACTGAGTGTGCCCTGGGCTCCTGCTAATCAGGTACCCAGGACCTATGTTCTTTCCCTAAAACTGCATTGAAGCCTAAACTCAATTGGCATCTCTGGCCACAGGTCAGCCCCTGGTAAATGGTACCACAGGTACCCAGGGCACTGTGACCAGAGAAGGCCCCTAAGGGCTGCAGCACTTATTGTGCCACCCTTAGAGGCCCTGTACCACTACACTCACACACTGCCCTTGCAGGCTGCGTGTTTTGGTGCAGAACAAAGTGAAGAGTCGACATGGCACACATCCCTGTGTGCCACGCCTACAACCCACTGCCCTGGCATAGATCAGTCACCCCTCTAGCTGGGTGCACTATACCAGTGGTGAGGGTACAGGTGCATGAGCCCTGTACACCTACAGTGTCTAAGTCCATTCTTAGACAGTGTAAGTGCAGTGCTGCCATTAAGAGTATATGGTGCTGGGAGTTTGTCATTACGAACTCCTCAGCACTATAACGGCTACACTGAAAACTGAGAAGTTTGGTATCAAACCTCTCAGCACATTAAACCCACACTGATGCCGGTGTGGGATTTAATGTAAAATGCACACAGAGGGCATCTTAGAAGATGCCCCCTGAAACCTAACCCACCTCTAGTGTCCAGGCTGAGTGGCTGCTTTCAGCTGCCACCACCAGACATGTTTCTGGACCCCTGGGTCGAGAGCCTGCTGCTCTCTGGGGCCTGAAACAATGCACATCCTGGGACGAGGTGCCAAGCCTCCTCCCCCAGGATGGGCAGGGTTCACGAAGGGGAAGCTTCAAAGGCTTGCCACCTTTGTGAGCTTCCCCAGGCCACTTGCTGTTCTCAGCAACTGGTCCCCACTGGTTCTGACCCCCACTTTGGATGAGAGAACCGGCGGGAAAAACAAGTGAGGAAGGGAGGTGTGCCCACCTCTGCCAACTCTACCCCTCAGGTGGGGGAGGCGAGGCGAAGCACAACTCTCAGTCCCCGCCATCTTGAAGATGGGGGGACCCAGCCACCCAGGGACAGGCTCCTGCCCCCCTCCTACGGGAGAGTGGCACAATAGGGGGTGTACCCACCCCAGGGAAGGGACCCATTGGTCGCTGACCTCTACCTACCTGTAACACCCCTAAATCTAGTATTTAGGGGCACCCCTGAACCTTGTTTCCTCAGATCCAGCCAAGAAACAAGAAGAAAAGAAGAAGAAGGACCGAACAGCCGTGCAGCAGCTAACAAGAGGAAGACGCCCACTGACTTGGCCCCAGCCCTACCGGCCTGTCTCCCCCTCGACCCTGCTCCTGCAAAATCCCAGTGTGTCCTGCAGCCAGCAACCTCAAAAACCCCGGAGGACCTGCCTGCCTTCACTTCCAAAGACTGCTTCTCCCGTGAACACCGGATTTGTTCAAACTGCAACCTCTGGCAGCAGCCAGAGACCGCGAACCTGCCCCACTCTGCACCCGCCGTCCACGGCCCGAGCTTGAGTGGGCAAACACCACGAGGAGGTCACCACGGTGATCCTGAACCAAGATCCGCGACTCCTGACCTGACTCAAGCCTCCAGCCGACGCCTGCAGTCTAAATCCAGAAGGCCCCCCTAACCGCGACCCGGAGCTGGTAAGAAGATCCGACCCCAAAAGGCACCCCTGCACCCGACGCTCCACGGCCTTGTGTGCCCAAACCAATGGTGCCTAACCAACCCCTAACGTCCCAACTTACCTCTCGTAGTGGTGGTCGCACCCAGAAGTCCTTCGTCTCCCTGCCTGCAGTGCTTTCGCTAACCGGAGGTTCTCCTTTGGAAACAACAGGGCATCCGACATCGAAACAGCACCCTGCACCCTGCCGCCCTAGTGCCGCTGAGGGTGCACCTCTGGTGCTAATCTGTTTCCCCTTTTGCCCTGAGCTAAAGTCCAGGAGCTTTGCTCCCACACCCCAGTGGCCTGCTTGCCAGCAGCCACCAACCGGAGGCCCCCTATCCCCCATTAGATAACATTGGGCCTCAACACTCTGCACCCAACCGCCCTAGTGCCGCTGAGGGTGTAACAAGAGTGCATCACTGACCCTGGGGGACCCCTGAGTCTAACCCCAGAACCTCAACTCCAAAGACCGATTACTTACCTAAAAACCGATAACCATATTTTCCTCCATAGGATAACATTGACACTTTTTCCTGAAAAAGTTTCTAAGTGTGGAGTTTTGAAAACTAAAGAAATTCTTTAAAATTGTACGATTTGACAAAAACACTTTTACTCACCTGTTTACAGGAAATGTCCCAGTGCTGCATCTAGGCATACAGCACAGAGTAAGAAAAGTAATCCAAAAGTAACTTACCTGCTATTTTACTGAAAATCCCATTGAAGTCAATGTACTGTATTTACAAGTGATTGCATTTCTCTGAAACAATACTGTAAGTCAAACCATAGTACATTTACAATTGCAATTGAACTGTTTTACAATCAGCATTTATTACTGTAAAGTATTTATTGCTTACCTGTGCCAGGCTTGCTTGGTTCTAGAAATAAAATAACTAAAAGAATATTTTTATACAAAAACAATTGGTCTGAAGTTCAGTCTTTGAGTGTGTGAATTCATTTGCTGACTGAGTGTGTACAACAAATGCTTAACACTGTCCTCTGATACTGCCTTACTGCTCGACCACACTAACACAAATAGAGAGTAAGGTTCTATCTAACTTTACCTCTGCCTACCTGTGGGGTTCCACTGGACTCTGTGCACACTATACCTCACTTTGGTATAGTATATACAGAGCCAGCTTCCTACATTGGTGGATCAGCGATGAGATACACAACTTTGCATTTGTTGGACTACTTGGTTACCATCTGATCACACCACAGAACTCTTAAATTGTCTTTAGAATTCTGATTTTTTCAAATTGGCATTTTTGCAAAATTACTAAAAGTCTTGTTAGGACCTTGGTTAAGTCCCTTTGGAATTTTAGAAAACTAAAAGTCACTTTAGTCAAGGGTAGAGGGGTTAGAAGCTTTTTTAACATGTCTCAAAACAAAAACCCAGCTATTAGTGAAAATACCCACAATGACATAGAGGACAGGGTTGAGGAGCTTGACCTCACCCCCTACCGTCACTTGTCTTTCAAGGAGGTAAGGTCCCTATGTAAAATCAAAAACATAGCCATGGGTCCCCATCCACCTAAACAAAAGCTCCAGGAGATGTTGGCTGGGTATGCTAAGGACCACCCCTCTGAACAGGGTGATGACCAGTCAGATGGGGAAGAAGTGGAAGAGGATGACCAGGTAGATCTACCTCCTCCACTGCTTATGGAGAAAAGGGCTCCAATAGCCCTGACTCCAAGAATCAACCTCTCAGTGCCTAGATCTCACACAGGTGGGTCAGGCATTTCTGAGGACATTGAGGACAGCCTCAAAGAGGAGGACAGCCTTTTAGCAAGGCTGACCAAAAGACTGGATCTAGAGACCAGGTTGCTGGCTCTAGAGAAAGAAAGAGCAGAGATGGGCTTAGCTCCCATCAATGGTGGCAGCAATATACTAAATAAGGATAGAGCGCAATCTTATGATCCTAAAATCCCCAAAGGGATTCTCCCTAAATATGAGGAGAGTGATGATATCACAAAATGGTTCACAGCCTTTGAAAGGACTTGTGAAATGAAAAAGGTGAAGAAGTCACACTGGGGGGCACTCCTTTGGGAACTGTTCTCTGGTAACTGCAGAGACAGACTCCTGATCCTTACAGGGGCAGATGCTGGGTCTTATGACCTCATGAAGAAGACTCTGATTGAGGGATTTGGACTCACAACTGAGGAATACAGAATTAGATTCAGGGGGCTCCAAAGACCCAAAACCAATCCTGGATTGACTTTGTAGACTACTCAGTTAAAACACTAGATGGTTGGTTAACTGGACACAATGTGCATGATTTCAATGGACTTTACAATCTGTTTATGAAGGAACATATTTTAAGTAATTGCACTAATGAAAAGTTACATCAGCATTTGGTAGACCTAGGTCTAATGTCTCCCCAAGAATTGGGAAAGAAGGCAGACCAATGGGTCAAGACAAGGGTGACTAAAACAACCACTGGGGGTGACCAAAAGAAAGGGGTCACAAAACCTCCCCTGGTGAAAGGGGGTGAGAATCCTCAAGATAAAAAGCCTGAGTCTTCTAAAGGGCCCCAAAAACCTGCACAGGGGGGTGGGACCCAAAAACCTTCCCAGCCCATTAATCCATACAGGTGAAAGAACTTTGATCCCTCAAAGGCCTGGTGTAGCAACTGTAAGAAGTTGGGACACTTAACTGGAGATGCAGTTTGCCCAACCCAAAAGGCCCCTAGTCCTACCACAGCTACTCCTGGGGTAGCGAGTCTCCAGATGGGATCAGCAGTATGCCAAGAGCAAATCGGGTTGCACACTGAAGCAGTTCGAATTTCAGAGGGGGAAGTTGAGTTTGCCACTGTAGCTGTGGGGCCACCCAACTTAAAAAAGTACCTACAATATCCCTGGATTAATGGAACTAGGATAGAAGCTCTGAGGAATACAGGTGCCAGTGTCACTATGCTATGGTGAGAGACACACTGGTTTCCCCTGAGCAATACTTGATTGGGAAAACTTACCCAGTCACCAATGTTGACAGTTTTACCACTAACCATGCAATGGCTATGGTGACATTAGACTGGGGGGGGGGGGGGTTACTGGCCTGAAACAGGTATTGGTCTCTCCAAAGCTACCAGATGCATGTCTGCTTGGCAATGACCTGGAAACCTCAGCATGGGATGAGGTTGAACTAAAAACCCATGCAGCAATGCTGGACATCCCTGAATTGGTCAATCAGGGAATAGTAAGCGCGCTACTCACCCGTGAGGGTCTCAAGGCGCTGAGGGGGGGGTCCGCAGATCTGTTTAGCCAAAGAGCCAGGTCTTGAGGGTCTTCCTGAAGGTGTTCAGGGAGGGGGCGCGTCTGATGTCTGCCGGTAGCTCGTTCTAGGTCTTGGCTGCAATGTGAGAGAAGGATCTTCCACCTGCTCTGGCTCTGTGGATGCGCGGGGTTTCGGCCAGTGCGAGGTTGGAAGATCGGAGGTTTCTTTTGGGTACGTGGAAGTTGATTCTGTCGTTGAGGTATTTGGGTCCATTGTTGTGTAGGCATTTGTAGGCATGAGTGAGGATTTTGAAAGTGACTCTTTTCTCCATGGAGAGCCAGTGGAGACTTCGTAGGTGTTGGCTGATGTGTTCGTGTCGGGGGATGCCGAGGACGAGTCTGGCGGCGGTGTTTTGTACTGTCTGGAGTTTGCGGAGTAGGGACTTGTTGATGCCGGCGTAGAGTGCGTTTCCATAGTCCAGTCTGCTGGTGATGAGTGCGTGGGTGACTGTCTTCCTTGACTCAGGGGGGATCCACTTGAAGGTCTTGCGGAGGATGCGGAGGGTGTTGAAGCAGCTGGAGGTGATGGCGTTGACCTGTCGGTTCATGGAGAGTGATGAGTCGAGTACGATGCCGAGGTTCTTGGCGTGGTCTGAGGGGGTAGGTGGGCTTCCGAGGGCGTTCAGCCACCAGGTGCTGTCCCATGCAGAAGGGGTGGTACCGAGGACGAGGACTTCTGTCTTCTCGGCGTTGAGCTTCAGGCAGCTGTTGATCATCCAGACTGCGACGTCTTGCATTCCTTTCTGGAAGTTGAGTTTGGCAGTGGTGGGGTCTTTGGTGAAGGAGAGGATGAGCTGGGTGTCATCGGCGTAGGATACGATGTTGAGGCCGTGTTGTCGGACGATGGCTGCGAGGGGGGCCATGTAAATGTTGAAGAGGGTGGGTCTCAGTGATGAACCCTGTGGGACTCCGCAGGTGATTTTCGTGGGGTCGGAGAGGAAGGGTGGGAGTCTGATCCTTTGGCTTCTTCCGGTGAGGAATGATCGGATCCAGTCCAGGGCTGTTCCTTGTATGCCTGCGTCGTGTAGTCTGATGACTAGTGTGCGATGGGAGACGGTGTCGAAGGCCGCTGATAGGTCGAGTAGGATGAGGGCTGCGGAGTGGCCTTGGTCTTGGTCCAGGAGGGTGCGGATGCCGTCTATGGCAGCAAGTAGGGCGGTCTCTGTGCTGTGGTTGCTTCGGAATCCGGATTGGGACGGGTCGAGGACGGCGTTCTCTTCAATGAATCGTGTCAGTTTCCTGTTGACTGTTTTCTCTGCAACTTTGGCTGCGAAGGTGAGGAGCGAGATGGGCCGATAGTTCTTGAGGTCGGTGGGGTCAGCTGTGTGCTTCTTGAGCAGGGGTCTGACTTCTGTGCGCTTCCAGTCGTCTGGGAAGGTGCCTGTTTTGAAGGTGGTGTTGATGGTGCGTTGTAGTTTGGGTGCGATGGTGGCCACGGCTCTGTGGTAGATGTGAGGGGGGCAGGGGTCGGTGGGGGCCCCCGAGTGCATGCTTTTCATGGTCGAGGCGGTGTCTTCGGCCATGATCGGTGTCCAGTTGGAGATGGTGGGCTGGCTGGTGTTTCTGGGGGGCGGGGGGCCGTCTGTGGCGCCTGGTGGATGGTCGATGAAGTTGTCGTAGAGGTTTTTGATCTTGAGGTGGAAATAGGTTCCAAGCTTGTCGCAGAGGTCTTGGGATGGGGTGATGTCTGTGGCTTCGCTGCGTGGGTTGGTGAATTCATGAATGACACTGAAATGTTCCTTGGAGTTGGTGGAGTTGGCCAGGATTTTGTTGTGGATGAAGTTCTGATCTGGTTGTGGTAGTCCGTCATGGCGTCCTTGTAGGTGGTGTGGTTTTCGGTTGTCTTGGTGTTTCTCCTGTTCTTCTCCAGGCGTCTGCAGGTGCGTCTGGCTTCTTGGAGAGCGGTTGTGAACCAGGCGGCTTTCCTGGGGCGTTGTCTGTCGGGGTTGCGTAGCGGGGCGAGCTCATCTGCGCAGTTGGAGATCCAGGTGTGGAGTTCTCTGGCTGCGTCGTTTGCGCTGTTTGCGTCGGGTGCCCAGGTGTGGTTGTCTCGGGTGAGGGTGGATTTAAGTTGCTCATCAGTAACCTTTCTCCAGTTCCTTCGTGCTGGGTGTGGGGCTGGTTTGGGTGCCTTGGGTTTGTTGATGGCGAAGTGTACGCAGTGGTGGTCGGTCCATGGCGGCTGCGTTGTGTGGCAGAAATGGATGCTGTTTCCTGCCGCGAAGATGGGGTCGAGGGTGTGTCCTGCTCTGTGGGTCGGTGTGTTGACGAGTTGTTTAAGTCCGATGCTGGCGAGGTTGTCACGAAGGATAGTGGAGTTGGGGTCACTGGGGTTGTCGAGGTGGAAGTTCAGGTCTCCAATGAGTATGTAGTTTGTTGAGGCGATCGCGTGGGGTGCGATGAAGTCGGTGATTGTGGTGGCGAAGGGTGTTCGGGGGCTGGGGGGTCTGTAGACGAGAGTTCCTCGGAGTGTGGCTTTGGGGGTGGTCTGGATCTTGAAGTGCAGGTGTTCGGCAGAGGGGAAGGTTTCGCTGGAGGTGGTGAGGTGGAGGGTGATCTTGTGGGCGATGGCGAGGCCCCCTCCTGGGTGGTTGGGGCGGTCTTTCCTCTGGATCTTGTATCCATCTGGGATGGCGGTGCTGATGTCGGGGGCGGAGGATGCGTTGGTCCAGGTCTCTGTGAAGAAGGCGATGTCGGGCGAAAGAGAGTCGAGTAGGTTCCAGATTTCCATGGCGTGTTTGTGTACGGAGTGTACATTGAGGAGGATGCATTTTAGGGTGTCGCCGGTGCTGGCGTCTGTGGTGTTGGAGGCCGGGGTGGCGGTGAGGGTCTGTCGGCAGTGGAGGCAGGAGAACTGGCCGTGGGTCGTGTTCGGCGAGGCCTGTTGGCATTCTCTAAGTCTTCCAGGGTTGAGTGCGAGGAGGGTGGTCGTGTTGTAGCGATGGGTAGTGGGAGGTCCAGGGTTCTTGGCGCTGGCCGCGGTCGGGTCGCGGACGGGCGCAGATGGGCTTGCCTTTGGCGCCCATTGGCTCGCTGGCGGCACGCCCGCTGCGCACGTCCGCTGCGCGACCGCGCAGCGGCTGCCATTAAGTAGGGAGGTGGGAGGGAGGACAGGCTGGGAGGCGGGAGCAGGGGAATTCGGGGGAATTCGGGGAAATTCCGGGGAAATTCCGGGGGGAGGGGCCGCAGGGGCAGCAGCGGCGAAAGGCAAAAGGAACAGGCAGGCACGAGAAAATAAAAACAGTGGTGAAATTAGAGCAAGACACAGATGGGCACAATAACAGTGGCACAACAGGGAAAAAATTAAGAAAAAAAACGGCTGAGAAAGGTTACGGTGCTTGGAGGCAGTCTGGTCCCAGTTGGAGCGGGCAGCAGGCGCAGGAGCGGGCAGCAGCCTCGAACCTCCCAAGGAGGAGGTCGGGGTCTGGAGGCAAGAGACGGCACAGCGGAGCAGTGAGGAGAGAGTGGACCTAGACCGAGGGTCGGAGGTCTTATTTTGTAAAAACAAGAGCACAGTGCAAGAAACAGGGTGAAAAAGAAGTTTTGGATCCTGAATGTATGGCCCAACCTTCTAAGAGAAAAGGTAAGAAGACTGGGGAACCAGCTTCTGTACAGCAACAGGATCAGGACCCCTCTCCTCAGGGAGAGGACTTGGACACCCCAGAGGGAACTGAGCCCATGGAGCTTGACCCTTACCAGGTTGAACTCTTAGGCCCAGGGGGACCCTCTCGGGAAGAGCTGTGCCTTGGACAGCAGGACTGCCCAACTCTTGAAAGCCTGAGGCAGCAAGCTGCTACCCAGGAAAAAGGAGATGTCCGTGGTACCCACAGAGTTTATTGGGAAGAGGGACTACTGTACACTGAGGCCAAAGACCCCAACCCTGGAGCCACTAGGAGAGTGGTAGTGCCTCAGAAGTACAGGGAGTTTCTCCTAACTTTAGCTCATGACATTCCCGTAGCTGGACATCTGGGCCAAACCAAGACTTGGGAAAGGCTAGTTAGCCACTTTTACTGGCCCCAGATGCACGAAAAAGTAAAGGGGTTTGTCAGCTCCTGTGTCACTGTTGGGTTCTATCTCATTCTCTATGGAATCCTTGTGTTACTGGGGCAACGGTACTGTAGTCAGTTGGGAGTTTATTTA
This sequence comes from Calotriton arnoldi, assembly GCA_963921515.1. NCBI lineage: Eukaryota > Metazoa > Chordata > Amphibia > Caudata > Salamandridae > Calotriton > Calotriton arnoldi. The sequence continues at coordinate 2,115,535 of CAWUFW010001485.1, read as the reverse complement.
TCTTGGAGTCGGAGGTCCAGCTCATCCTGTCATCTTCTGATTTGAATAAAGGACTTACTTCTCCCACCTGCGTCCTTTCACCGGCGACGAGTTTCAGGGACAGGACGAGTCTCCCACGCGGTGTGTTCCGGTTTCTGCACCTTGTCTCCTGCTGTTGCTGTCTTTGTGAAGAACATTTTCGCGGCATTGGAACCTTCACCTTGAAGTGCTGAGCACATGGTTGTGCCATCCTTACTCCGATTTCCATTTATTCATCTGCCGTGAGTACTGTTAAATTAGGCAATTTGTCTCGAGTTGTCGTCTCGAGTCTGCCTGCGCGAGCCTCCGACTCCCTTGCTGACGTGCCTCAGTTGTTCCCGCCGCGTCAGTCCATCGAGCCCTGGTATCCTGGCAACAGGTGCTCGAGTCTGCCTGCGCAACTCCTTTGCTGACGTCCTTCAGTGGTTTCACGCTGCGTCAGTCCATCGAGCCCTGGTATCCTGGCAACAGGTGCCCGAATCTGCCTGTGCGAGTCTCCTACTTCCTCACTGACGTGTGTTTACGTTTTTACGTCACGTCAGTCCATTGGAGCTTGTTCCGTGTTTGTTATCTTCAGCTGTGCCTCTACATTTTATCTGACGTTATTCAGCGTTTCCTTGCTGCGTCAGTTCTGGCATTGAGTTTCTGGTATCCTGGCAACCGGAACTCATATTTATTAAGCCTCAGCTGCCTGTGCAAAATTTCTGCATTATAATTATGCGCAGTTTTTGATGGTGTTACTGTGCATTTACCTTATTGTCAGTGGATCAAATTGACAATTCATGCAACATTGTGCATCTGCTTGTGTACAGTGTTTCTCCTATCACTGATACACACAGTTTATATCCACGTGCACTTCAAATCTTCTACGCTGATGCACACAGCTTATCATACCATTGTATTTTGTTTTTCCACATATTTTTGTTTTTCTTGTCTTCGTAATGCAAAATTCACTTGTACCTCCACCTGCCTTTTCTCCAAATCCCACTACTCCTGAATCTGATTGGGAGCAGTGGAAGGAAGCTTTTGAGACATATTTAGATGCTTTAGATGGCGATACCTTTACACATAAAAAAAAGTTTGCTGTTCTTCGCCATTGTTTGGGTAACAAGGGTCGAAAAATTCTCAAGCCCATTCCTTCTGAACCTGTTTTGGTTAGTCAAGGTGAAAGAGAAGGAGATTTTGTAGTTGATGAGTATTCCACGGCCTTAAAAGCATTCGATTTAAGATTCAAGGCAAGGAAAAATGTCATCATGGAAAGGCACAAATTTTATAGAAGGGTTCAAATTTCTGGTGAATCAGCTGCCAGTTACGTGGGAGCCTTAAGAATTCTTGCTGTTTCATGTGAATATAAGGACTTTGAAGACGAAATGATTCGTTACCAACTGGTGGAGAAAACTAATAATAAGAAGGTTCAGGGAACCTTATTATCGAAACCCAATCTAACGTTAGAGAAAGCTGTAGAAATTGCTTCTAGAATTGAGAGCACCACGTCCTTCATGAGTCAACTCACTGTATCTGACAACAAAGCTTCTGATGTCTTGGCAGTCAATTCCAAATATTCCAAGTTTAAAAAGAAGGATGCTTCTGGAAGTACTTCTGAGACTGCAAAAACCTTGGACAACCAAGTTAAAAGACCTCCTTTCAGGCAATTGGAGTGTTACCGTTGCGGTAGCCCTTCTCATTTAGGGAATGCTGTTTTTTGTCCTGCTAAGGACTGTACTTGTGCCAAGTGTATGCGTAAGGGTCATTTCTCTAAGGTTTGTAGAGCCTCCAATAGATTCCAATATAGGAAAAAAGTGTTGGAAGTAAGTCCAAGCAATGGTGTTGAGGAAGATCAAAATTCAGGTGACGATGATGAAATACTTTTGATCAAGGATCCTACTGCTGATGATTCTATATGTCGCATAGGTTTGAATAATTTTACAAGACCATATTGTACAATGAGTATTAATGGCATTGATGTAAAAGTCATGGCAGATTCGGGTTCACCTTATACCTTATTGAGTGAGAAAGTTTGGCACGATCAGTTCAATGGCACCCAATTATCTAATTCTGTGTTGCGACCGGTGGCAAAACTATTGATGTTGTTGGTGAATTTTCTGCCACTCTCAAGTTCCAATCCAATTCTTCTGATGGGGTTATTTACATAGCCAAGGATGATTCCTGTTTATTGGGTTGGCATGATCAGAAGAATTTAGGCATTTTACTCGACCCCAATAATCCAGCTCAAGTTGTGATAAGGGACAGTTACTTACCGGTTATGCCTGTTATAAATTCCAACATGTGGGTATTACAATTTCCTGAAGTTTTCCGTAGTGGGTTAGGTACCTTGAAGGGCTACACCCATAAAATCAAGCTTGTTGAGGAATCTTGCCCAGTTGCTCACAAAGTAAGAAGGGTTCCTTTAGCCCTGCGTTCCGAGTTGAAAGCTGAGTTACAGAAACTTTGCGATCTAGGGGTCATTGAACCGCATGTGTGTGGATTTGCGCAACTTAAACAAACAAATTTGGATTGATCGTCACCCCTTGCCAAACATCACTTAAATGCTTTCCATTTTGCAAGGTGGTAAAATGTTCAGCTTACTTGATATGACCTCAGCTTACCATCAGATCAATCTTCATCCTGATTGCAGACACCTGACATCCTTAATTACTCCTGAGGGCCTATTTCAATTCAAGTGCATGCCTTTTGGGTTAGCTTCAGCCTCCGCGGTATTTCAACGGGTGGTTGAAGGCATGTTTAAGGATGTTGAAGGCATCATTGCTTTTCAGGATGATGTTTTAGTTTATGGTAATGATCAAGACCAACATGACAACAGAATGCGTCATGTTTTGTCGATTTTAAAGAACAAAGGTGTAACTCTCAGTACAGAAAAATGTAAATTTGGTCTTGCCGAAATTGAGTATTTAGGTTACAAACTTTCTGAAAAGGGCATTGAACCTAAGCTCAGTCTTGTAAAAGCCATCAATGATTTTGATACCCCCAAAAATAAGGACCAACTGAGGTCTTTCTTAGGCTTAGTTGAATTTTATTCTAGGTTTATTCCTAAGTGTACTGAAAAATCTTTTCACATGAGAAATCTTCTTAAGAAAAATGTTTCTTTTAATTGGTGTATTCTGTGTAGTCAAGAGTTTTCTCTTATCAAAAAAGAACTTGTGCATGCTATACCCCTTAAGCCTTTCAACACCTATGATGAAACTATCATTATGACTGATGCCAGCCAGATGGGTTTAGGTGCTGTCCTCATGCAACGCAGAGAAGGCAAGGATGAAGTTGTAGCCTTCGCTTCAAGAAGTTTAAAGGGTGCTGAATCATCCTATTCTGTAATAGAACAAGAAGCCTTGGCATGCTGGTGGGGCATTGTTCACTTCAAATGTATTTTTGGGGTTCAAATTTTACTTTTCGTGTTGATCACAAGCCCTTAGTACAGCTATTTACTACCAAAGGTATGGAACGTGCTACGCCTAGAATTGCCAAATGGCAGTATAGGCTCCAGGAATATGATTATGCTGTTGAGTATGTTCCAGGTGCAAAAAATGTCTTAGCATATTGCATGTCTCGTTTGCCTAGTTGTAATGGAGTGGATGAAGTCGAGTTACCTGAAAATTCAGATTCTGATTTGGTGTGTGCGGTAGAACAGAGGTGCAATGGTGCCATACTAGAAAGTGAATGGCTCATAGCTTGTGATACTGATATCCTGATGACAGAAGTTAAAAATGGTATTCTTCAAGGTTGGTCGGAATGGAAGTCTGATGGTGTTAAGAGTGATGTCTATAAGCATGTTTTTGGGGAACTTTCTATCATTGATGGTCTACTTTACCATTCTAATTTATTAGTTGTGCCAGAAAGCATGAGGACTAGAGTCCTCATCTTACCCCATGAGTGACACATTGGTATGCGAGCCGCAAAGAGAAGGATTAGGGAACATTTTTGGTGGCCGGGGCTTGACAGAAGTGTTGAGCATTTTGTTAGAGATTGCATCTATTGTGCTGGAAGCAACAAGAGTCAAGTAACTGTTCCCAGTCCTGTTGAGGCTATTGAGGTTCCCAACAAACCATGGGGCAAGATAGCAATTGATATTATTGGTCCTATGGTGTTTTCTGGTGGTTTACAGGAGTATGGTATTGTTATCGTGGATTTTTACAGTCGTTGGCCAGAGGTTAAGTTTGTTAAATCGCCTAATACCTACAATGTCATTGAATTTTTGGAGTCTATTTTCCTTAGGGAAGGTATTCCGGATGAGATTTTATCTGATAATGGCTGTCAGTTCACTTCTTCTCAATTTTCTGATTTTGTCACTTTTTTAGGCATTAAGCACACCAGAACTTCTTTATATCATCCCAGGAGTAATGGATTGGTAGAACGTTTTAACAGAGTCATCAAGGATAATGTTCAGCTGGCCAAGTCTAGTGGTTTGAAAAGTAAGGAGGAGTTGCGCAAGTTGTTGTGGGCTGTTCGCACTACCCCTAATGCTGACACTGATCTTTCTCCCTTTTCTCTTTTACGAGGGAGATTACCTGCATCCAAGTTAATTAGAGATTGGATGGGGTGTTCTTCTTCTTCCAGGCAGAAAGTGGAGGATGTGATTAAGAAAAGAACTGTTGCTCAGAATAAGTATGTGAGTGTGCGGGGGAAGGAATCTAAGGTTGCTGTTGGTGATTTTGTCAGGATTAAGGTTCCTAGGGTCATTGCCATGAAGGATTCCAAGTTTTCTGCTCCACAAAAAGTGGTAATTGTGAAACAAAAATGTAGTCAAGTTACAAAATGGCAAGTGGTGGAACAAGGACAAGGTTTCCATCGCTCACGATATTCACAGTAATAATCCTGTGGTTGGTGGTGGTAAGAAATCTGTATCCACCCGCATCAGCTTTCCATCTTCTATGATGCGTGAATGTGAGAGACGTGTATCTACTAGAACCAGATTTCCTTCTTCTAGACTTCGTGGTTTTATATCTTAAATTTTCATTGTACTTACAAGTATTGTACATTTGTATATATTCTCTGTTATGCAAGGAGGAAGATGTGTTAAGTTTTCTTGTGTTTTCATCTGTTTTCATCTTCATCTTTTGTTCTACATTCATGTACACTTTGTTAATATTTTGTTAGCTTCAATTGCTTTTGTTTTTATTATTTTGTTCTCATGCGTTGTATATCATTATATTCATTCTGCGTTGTTATGTAAGGGGGAAGATGTGTTGGGTTCTATCTCATTCTCTATGGAGTCCTTGTGTTACTGGGGCAACGGAACTGTAGTCAGTTGGGAGTTTATTTATCTTGGAGTCGGAGGTCCGGCTCGTCCTCTCATCTTCTGATTTGAATAAAGGACTTACTTCTCCCACCTGCGTCCTTTCAGTCACCTGTCAGGCCAGTGGCAAGACAGGTGGCCCCTCAAAGGCTCCCCTGATACCACTGCCTGTGGTGGGGGTTCCCTTTGAAAGGGTAGGTGTGAACATAGTGGGTCCACTTGAACCTCCCACAGCATCAGGGAACAAATTCATTCTAGTGGTAGTGGATCATGCCACTAGGTACCCTGAAGCAATTCCCCTTAGGACTACTACAGCTCCTGCAGTAGCCAAGGCCCTCATTGGTGTCTTCACCAGGGTAGGGTTTCCTAAGGAGGTGGATCAGACAGAGGTTCCAACTTCATGTCTGCTTACCTAAACCACATGTGGAAAGAGTGTGGAGTGCAGTACAAGTTTACTACACCCTATCACCCACAAACCAATGGCCTTGTTGAGAGATTCAACAAGACATTGAAAGGCATGATTATGGGGCTCCCTGAAAAACTCAAAAGGAGATGGGATCTCCTCTTACCATGTCTGCTTTACGCTTACAGAGAGGTGCCACAGAAGGGAGTAGGGTTTTCCCCCTTTGAACTTCTGTTTGGCCATCCTGTGAGGGGACCACTCTGTCTTGTAAAAGAGGGTTAGGAGAAGCCTCTCCAAGAACCCAAACAAGATATTGTGGACTATGTGCTTGACCTAAGGTCCAGAATGGATGAGTACATGGAAAAGGCATCCAAAAATCTTGAGGCCAGCCAGGAGCTTCTGAAGCACTGGTATGACCAAAAAGCTGCACTGGTTGAATTTCAACCTGGGCAAAAGGTGTGGGTTTTGGAGCCAGTGGCACCAAGGGCACTCCAGGACAGATGGAGTGGCCCTTACCCTATCCTAGAGAAAAAGAGTGAGGTCACCTACTTGGTTGACCTGGGCACAAGCAGGAAACCCAAAAGGGTTATCCATGTGAACCGCCTAAAGCTCTACCATGACAGGGCTGACATCACCATGCTGATGGTGACTGATGAGGATCAGGAGACAGAGAGTGAACCTCTCCCTGACCTCCTCTCACACAGCCCAAAAGATGGGTCAGTGGATGGAGTTGTCTTTTCAGACACCCTCTCTGCCCAACAGCAGACTGATTGCAAGCAAGTCTTGTAGAAGTATGCTAAGCTCTTTTCCTTGACCCCTGGTCAGACAAACTGGTGTGCCCATGATGTGGACACTGGTGACAGTTCACCTGTCAAAAACAAAATCTATCGACAGTCTGACCAAGTCCAAGAAAGCATCAGAGCTGAGGTCAGCAAGATGCTGGAGTTAGGGGTTATTGAACCCTCTGAGAGCCCCTGGGCCAGCCCAGTGGTTCTAGTCCCCAAACCTCATCCACAGGGTGGAAAGAGAGAAATGAGGTTCTGTGTGGACTATAGAGGGCTCAACTCTGTCACCAAGACAGATGCTCACCCTATCCCAAGAGCAGATGAGTTGATAGACAAATTGGGTGCAGCCAAATTTCTAAGTACCTTTGACTTAACTGCAGGGTACTGGCAAATTGACATGGCCCCAGGAGCAAAGGAAAAGACAGCATTCTCCACACCTGATGGGCATTATCAGTTTACTGTTATGCCCTTTGGTTTAAAGAATGCCCCTGCCATCTTCCAGAGGTTGGTGAATCAAGTCCTTGCTGGCTTGGAGTCCTTTAGTGCAACTTATCTAAATGATATTGCTGTCTTTAGCTCCAGCTGGCAGGATCACCTGATCCACCTTGGGAAGGTTTTAAATGCCCTGCAAACTGCAGGCCTAACTATCAAGGCATACAAATGCCAGATAGGGCAGGGTACTGTGGTGTACTTGGGCCACCTTGTTGGTGGAGGCCAGATACAACCCTTTCAGCCCAAGATCCAGGCCATCCTGGACTGGGCAGCTCCAACAACCCAGACGCAAGTCAGGGCATTCCTTGGCTTGACTGGGTACTACAGGAGGTTTGTGAAGGGATATGGGTCCATTGTGGCTCCCCTCACAGAACTCACCTCCAAGAAGATGCCCAATAAGGTAAACTGGACAGTTAGTTGTCAAAAGACTTTTGACACCCTGAAAGAGGCTATATGCTCAGCGCCAATTCTCAAAGCTCCAGACTATGCCAAGCAGTTCATTGTGCAGACTGATGCCTCTGAGCTAGGGATAGGAGCGGTCCTATCCCAGACCAATAATGAAGGCCAAGACTGTAGGAAGGTGGAATCTGACTATATGGTTGCCCCCACTTTTTTTATGGTGTTTTGCTGGTTTATGACTTAGTTGGACTGGGATCCTGCTATTCAGGGCCCCAGTCTATCTGCTTTCTCTGTAAAAAGGTTTCCATGTGCCTTAGGCACATCACTGATTGGGATCTGGAGTGCCCTTATAAGTCCCTAGTATATGGTATACTATGTACCAAGGGCATAGGTACCTCAGAGGCCTGCCAGGGGCTGCAGCATGTATTATGCCACCCCTGGAAGGCCATCCAAACTGACACCACAGGTCTGCTACTGCAGCCTGGGTAAGGTGGTGCATGCACTCCTTACTGTGATATAGGTTACCTATATCACTAAATACATACACACATATAAACCTATAAGTCACTCCTAAGGCAGGCCTTATCAATCCTAAAGGCAGAGTGCATGGTTCCTATGTGAGAGGGTGCCCCTGCATGAGCAGGGCCCCTCTGCAGCGTTCGGAGACCATCTCTGATGCTGTTTCTAGTGCAGCCTGACTTATACTCTTAAGCGCATTATATCCTCGCGGTAAAATGCTAACTTTGGAATGGCTGCACCTAAACATGTCGTGTTTGGTGTCAAACATCTTGGAATACTACCCCCCCGCCAATTCTGGCGGCGGGGGTAGCATTCCACCCTTCTAGAGGGAAAGACATGTTAACCCTGACTAGCCCGGTAACTTCTTTCCAAAGCCCTGGCATCACAAAATGGATGCTGCTGCCACAGACACAAGTCTGGCCTCCTGCTGCTGGACGAAACTCCGGCAGGGGAGGCCTGGACAATAGGTTTCCTGTTGCAGGGAGGTGTGACCACCTCCCCAGACAGGATAATGTGTATTGGGGCTGGGCGGGAGCACCATCTGTGTGCTTTGAAGTCCTGCACTGGGGGCACATTTGGTGTCCCTATGCATACCCCAGTTCAAACCGGATCAGGGGCTTCCAGCCCCTGCTTTGGCGCGAACTGGACAAAGGGAAAGGGGTGTAGCCACCCCTCTGCCCTGACCCACCCATAGGTGGGGCCACAGAGTAGTCCAACCCCTATCCTTAGTATAAGTATAGGAACCCAGTCCTTAGGACTTTAGATTATCCCTGGACGAAACTCTGAAACTGAATCCTGGACCTTCGACGCTCTACTCACGATTAGAGGACAGAAGAATCTCCCTTGGGGTCAAGGAGTGACTCCCCTGCTTGGCAGGCATCAAAGAAGCATCTGTCCGGTTCGCATTTCTGAAGCTCCCGTCGGACGCCGAAGTCATCGCATCACCAGAGGTGGATTCTCAGTCTTCCCCGAGGCTACCCTGAGTCCCAAGCAAAGCTGAGGCCCGTGGCTATCGTGGGTGACTTGAGACCGTGACCCCTGGACACCGAGAACATTTGCAAGTGCATCCTCTTCTGGGTCTCCCAAGAAGTCGAGCTTTGGGCTCCGAGTAGCCCTAGCCTCCAGCACCACCTGCACCGAAGATCACTGGCCCCCACTCCACGAGTGTCCTGTAAGCCAGCTCCACGTGGGGCGTCACAAGGCTCCTTCGCGGTCGCTAGTCCGTTGGCTAGTAGCCCTTAACGAAGGCCAATCTTTTCCTAACTTGGCATCCTGGTTGCTCCAGGCCTGCCCTCACTTACCCTTGCTGGGTGAGTTCCCCAGACCTTGCTGGTCTGCACCATCGACGATCTTCCTCTGCATCAAGACTTGCCGTTGCCAAGGCTTGTTGGGTCCAATCCGGTCGCCGACACCTCAGCACTCGACAGACATCGTGTACCAGCCCGAATCCTGCTCCTGGTTGCCGACAACGCCTCCTGGACCTCGTGGCGGAAGAGTCAAGATGACCGTCAATGCACCTGAAGCACTCGACATCGGTGGGCATCTGTCCATCGCCTTCCTGGTCACTGGCTAGTGACCCAGACTCTGTCCCCTCTGCTTTCAGGTTCTTCAGAACTCCGATCCACTCTTGGATCCACCCGGACACTTTTCACTTGGTCGCCAGCAGCACTTTGCAGCAGATCACCATTCAAATCGACGACGAAACCCGACCCCGAAAGGCACCTATGCACCCTGCTTCCCTGGGTGAGGTAACACGAGTACTCCGGTGCTCCCGTGGGTAGAGACTCTTCAAAGTCCTAGATCTCAAAGGGTTTGGTCCAAGTCCTCTTTAAAGTGTCCCTTTTCTCTAATTTCCCGATCACGACTTTCTCCATAGAAGTCAACGGCGTATCGCGGTTGTGTATTTACACTGCACGCGTCTCCCGTGGGTCCCCTGTGTCACTACCTTGGGTGGTTCCTTGTGGTCCAAGCACTTCTAGAGGCTCTAGGCCTAGTGTCTAGTTCAGTCGTGGTTCGCATACCACTTTATTGGTATATGGTTTGGTACGCCCCTAGGGCCCAAACGTGTATTTGTGCTATTACTGTGTTTAAATAACTTCTTACTTATGTACTTCGAACTCTAGCCTCATAAAGAGACTAGAGGGGTGTGTTTAGCAATAAATACATATATTTTGAATATATACCTGGTGTGGTGCTCTTTCATTTGGTCACTCAAGAGATTATAGACTGGTAAAACAAGCTGCTTTACATTCCTTCAAGACTTAGCCTGAAGGCTGCTCTCCATAGCTACCACTAGGATAGCTTTCAATAAGGTTGTCTTTAACCTATCTCCAATAAGGGGTTGTTTGGACTGGTGCAAGGTGCCCACTATAATTAGTGGACAGCATATGCCAGGCCAACTTCTCACAAAGACCAACCTGTTACTTTTATAAGCAGAAGGCTTCTCCCCAGGGAGCAGCGTTGGAGTGCCATTGAGAGGGAGGCCTTTGCTGTGGTTTGGTCCCTAAAGAAGCTGAGACCATACTTGTTTGGTACTCACTTCCTAGTTCAAACTGATCACAGACTTCTCAGATGGCAAATGCAGATGAAAGGTGAAAATCCTAAACTCTTGAGGTGGTCCATCTCCCTACAGGGAATGGACTGTGTAGTGGAACACAGACCGGGGACTGCCCATGCCAAGGCAGATGGACTTTCCAGGTTCTTCCACTTAGAAAATGAAGACTCTCTAGGGAAAGGTTAGTCTCATCCTCTTTCGTTTGGGGGGGGATGGTTGTGTGAGAAAGTGCCCTCTTTCTGCATGGTTGCCCCCACATTTTGCTGAATTGCTGATGTACTTTGACTGAGTGTGCCCTGGGCTCCTGCTAATCAGGTAGCCAGGACCTATGTTCTTTCCCTAAAACTGCATTGAAGCCTAAAACCAATTGGCATCTCTGGCCACAGGTCAGCCCCTGGTAAATGGTACCACAAGTACCCAGGGCACTGTGACCAGAGAAGGCCCCTAAGGGCTGCAGCACTTATTGTGCCACCCTTAGAGGCCCTGTACCGCTACACTCACACACTGCCCTTGCAGGCTGCGTGTTTTGGTGCAGAACAAAGTGAAGAGTCCACATGGCACACATCCCTGTGTGCCATGCCTACAACCCACTACCCTGGCATAGATCAGTCACCCCTCTAGCTGGGTGCACTATACCAGTGGTGAGGGTACAGGTGCATGAGCCCTGTACCCCTACAGTGTCTAAGTCCATTCTTAGACATTGTAAGTGCAGTGCTGCCATTAAGAGTATATGGTGCTGGGAGTTTGTCATTACGAACTCCACAGCACCATAATGGCTAAACTGAAAACTGAGAAGTTTGGTATCAAACTTCTCAGCACATTAAACCCACACTGATGCCAGTGTGGTATTTAATGTAAAATGCACACAGAGGGCATCTTAGAAGATGCCCCCTGAAACCTAACCCATCTCTAGTGTCCAGGCTGAGTGGCTGCTTTCAGCTGCCACCACCAGACATGTTTCTGGACCCCTGGGTCGAGAACCTGCTGCTCTCTGGGGTCTGAAACAATGCACATCCTGGGACGATGTGCCAAGCCTCCTCCCCCAGGATGGGCAGGGTTCACGAAGGGGAAGCTTCAAAGGCTTGCCGCCTTTGTGAGCTTTCCCAGGCCACTTGCTGTACTCAGCAACTGGTCCCAACTGGTTCTGACCCCCACTTTGGGCGGGAGAACTGGCGGGAAAAACAAGTGAGGAAGGGAGGTGTGCCCATCTCTGCCAACTCCACCCCTCAGGTGGAGGAGGCGAGGCGAAGCACAACTCTCAGTCAACGCCATCTTGAAGATGGGGGGACCCAGCCAACCAGGGACAGGCTCCTGCCTCCCTCCCACTAGAGGGTTGCACAATAGGGTGTATACCCACCCCAGGGAAGGGACCCATTGGTCCCTGACCTCTACCTAACTGTAACGCCCCTAAATCTAGTATTTCGGGGCACCCCTTAACCTTGCTTCATCAGATCCATACAAGAAACAAGAAGAAAAGAAGAAGAAGGACCAAACAGCCGTGCAGCAGCTAACAAGAGGAAGACGCCCACTGACTTGGCCCCAGTCCTACCAGCCTGTCTCCCCCTCGAACCTGCTCCTGCGAAATCCCGGTGTGTCCTGCAGCCAGCAACCTCAAAAACCCCGGAGGACCTGCCTGCCTTCACTTCCAAAGACTGCTTCTCCCGTGAACACCGGATTTGTTCAAACTGCAACCTCTGGCAGCAGCCGGAGACCGCGAACCTGCCCCACTCTGCACCCGTTGTCCACGGCCCGAGCTCAAGTGGGCAAACACCACGAGGAGGTCACCACGGCGATCCTGAACCGAGATCCAGCGACTCCTGACTAACCCTGGGCGAAGTTCACGTAGTTGCGCTACGCGAAGCTACGCGAAGATGTTAAAGCGCTACGCGAGCTACGCGTAGCTACGCAAGCGTGCGTAGTTGCTTGTCGTGCCTGTTCGCAATGCGTTTTTCTTCTTCGGGAACGCGTTGTGCGTGTTCGGGATGCTGTTTGCGTGCTCGGGGGATAGTATCTCGCGAGCTTGCCCATGCGGTCGCCTATGGGCGCGGCCATCTTGTTTTTCACTTGTCCCGCCCGTTCGCGATGCCTTATTTCCTGTTCTCGGTCGCGTATAGCGTGCTCGCGATGCGCATTTCATGTTCGGGAACGCGTCGTACGTGTTCGCGACGCTTTTTGCGTGCTCGGGGAGAAATATCGCGCGAACTTACCCACGCAGTCACGATGGGCGTGGCCATCTTGTTTTTCACTTTATGCTATGGTTCTGGGCCTGCTTTTCTATCCTCCCTTAATCTTTGCAATCCTTAGTTTTTTACACTGTTTTTCTTTTTTTTTTTATTTATTATCTATCTCTCTCTGTGCCTAAGTCTATATTTTGCATTTATTTCTACTTTTTACTGTGCTTTTTTTACTTTTCTACTTTTTTATATTACTTTCTTCTTTAAGCTCCTACTTCTTCCCCTAATTTTTTTTTTTCCTTCTAACTTTTCTTTTCCGCCTCCTCCCACACACCCCAGAACCATGGCGAAGGGTAGCAGCACTACCGGCTCCAAGGGCAAGGCGCGTGCGCCCAAGAGCTGCCTGCCTTGCGGCAGACTGCGCCCTGCAGGGGTGCAAGCCCGGCAGCTTTTTAGCGAGGCGGAGGTGGCCGCCCTTGTTTTTTTTGTGCAGCGCCACCTCCCCTTGACCTTGGCAGAAGGCGGCAGGCCAGGCTCTAGGCACCCTACCCAGGAGCGTCACCGCCGGTGGGCGAAGGTGCGCCGGGCAGTGTTTCGCTGCTCAGGGGTCCGGCGCACCCATAACCAGCTGGCCCACCGGTGGTCAGACATCCTGGACCGGGAGCAGGACCTGTTGGACCTGCTAGGTGTCGAGGTCGTGGGGCTTGGTGAGTAGCTAATATATATAGTAGTATAAGTATTGTGTATAATTTTTTTACGAATAACAAGAATACTGCTGCTTACATTGCAGGTAAATTACGTTTCAAAATCTTCTGTGATTGTAGGACACAGGTGCTCGGCGCTACTCTTACTTGTTTGCAACTTTGCGCTCGCTTGGGCTGATTATTATGTAATAGTTTACTTTAGAGAACTTAAGTTAGGTAATGCTATTGCTAGAGAGACTCTAGTCCTTCCTTTGTCCTCCTGTCAAATAGTGGTGGATGGATTGATACTAGGTTTAGTTAGTATTAGTTGATAATTTTTTAGCGGTCTGCGTGACGCATCCTCTGTTACTGAGTGCTGCTTACCCCAGTCCTTAGTAGAACCTTTTGTAGTTTGTTTAGTGAGTGGTAGGCTTAGCAGTGTCAGTCAGTAGCAGAACATCAGACGCAACCAACCAACAATTTGGTGTATGCACAAATTTATGCATATGTCCTCCATCTCATCTATGCATTTATGAGGGCTAAAAAAATGGAAATGCAGACTTAGTGAACAATTGGCCCGTCTGGAATAGGTGGGCTAGGTCAGGTGGTACTTAGGCTTAGTTAGTGTTCTGGATTCGAATCAATCAGAATGGAACACTGGATTAGTGTTCATAAATAAGTAGACGGTCCGTGAATCCCGCAAGCCAGTAGTCGATCAGATTAGATAGGTCAATTTTATTGCAATTATTGTTTCATAAAACGTTTTTTGAGCGTTTTTTTAGATAATTTATTTGTTTCACAGCAATCATTAATGTTTGTCTCTTTCTTTATTATATCTTACATGATCACTGATCTGCAGCACCCAGGGGCAAGAAGACGGGGTCCGAGTCGGCGGGACAACCAGAGGACCGCTCCTTTACCGAGGGCCCTGCTGCTGGCCCCAGTAAGTCCTCCAATGGTTAATATTAACAATTATATTTCCCTAACTTTTACTGCACCTTATTTTTTCCGAACTATTAATTCTGGTTCCACTTCCTAATTCTATTTTTTACAAAAGCTTCTTTGATCTTGACTTGACTATCTGTTTCTAAATTCTGGTTATCCCTGCCTCTAAGTTCTAACTGCCTCTGCTATGACTCTCTGTACTACTACTATTAGTCTGTCTGTAGCTAAGCTTGCCCAGTTTGCCACTCTTTATTTTACGGTTTTGAATAAAACTCAGATTGACCAATAGCTCTAGCCACTGAGTCCAGTCCTTTGGGTTGTCCTCTTCTAGTCTTCTTAATCTTGAGGCTTTGACAATTACCACCAACAAAATGCCCAACCAGATATTTGACTATTTTTGATAGGATATAGTACATACTACTACTGTTGTAGGGATTCTGCACAGCCACATACAGAACTATGCACAAGAAAATAGGATGTTGGTGATGGGAGGTTGGACCTTCCTCACACCTCAGTCAGAAGTGAACCCACAATCCCCTGACCGACTAGCTATAGTGTCTCATTAGGTCCCCGAACCCCCACCCGAAGATACCCAATGATTACACAACCCAGAACATAACACCCTTTCGCTCACTCACTCGTGTAAGTCCACCACCACCACCACACCAAATACCACAGAGTCTATGTGTAAGTTCAAAAGGTTTATTTTCAACTAACAAGCTCTGTATGTTGTTCTATAAAATTTAGTGTACTACAGCCAGCTCCAACAGCAAAATGCATAAGATTAAAACAATAAACATTGTTACAAGTGCATGATAGAAGACAAAAGATCTGTACGAATTCTGGGAGACCCCTCACCGTAGAACGTAGAAGTACTGGTTACATGCATCATTCATAAGCTCTGCAAATCTCTGGTTCGTAGAAGGGAATCTTCTGCCTGTTATGAGAAAAATTGTGCCCGTTAGATAGTATAATGCAAGCATTTCTCAGTCATGCCAAAAAGTGTAACATGTTACTTATGGCTAAGCAATACGGACTAACCGAACTCCATAACAAAGTGGCTTGTTTTTCGACCTCTTGTACGCAACGCTCAGACAGTAGCTGTATGAGCTCATGTGGGCTCAAAAAGGCGTCTTACTGCACAACAAGCTGCGAGGTAACATGCGCAAAAGACATGAAGCGAAAAATGGTTGCATGGCTCAGGCTAACTTTGCAAAGAGTAGAGTAGACTATAATAATGACCCTAGGGACCATAACACTACTAGTGTCTACTGACTCTACTCTAGTACCCGATTTGGACTAGTGATGTATGTTGTATATGTATGTATCAACTTTTTTTTCAATCTTGCTAGTGAAAACGAATAAATAGGGGGAGGTGTACAGGCATCTAAAAATGTGTCATGTTTTTTTCTAGGCGTACTACCGACCACCAGTGCCGGCGGGGCCAGCGGCGATGGCGATGCAGCAATTCCGGAGGGGGCAGGAGATGCGGCACCTGCAGGAGCTACAGGGGGTGAGCCAGCAGCAGTGGCGGGCGGTGGTAAGTTATATTCATTACTTATTGACATTGCACTAGCTGGAAGGGTGTTCACTTCACTCACTGTACTGTTGAGACTTATTAAGTATGAAGTTGTAGTGAACATTATACAACGGTTGAAGAAGACACCCTTTGCTTAGAATTAGTAATGCATTAGCAATAGCATTAGCAGCGTGAGTTGAGTAACCAATGGCCTCTTCTATCTGACTCCAACTCAGCTGTGAAAGTTTTATGGAGAAGACTAAAAGTCAGATCAGATGACCTTGATGGATGTGTTGAACAAAAAGGGAAAGAAGGGTGGAAGGAGGAAGGACGGGCGTGATGTAATATGACTGGCAGAGAAGGATACGTTGGAAGCATGCATAGGTGGCTGATAGGAATCAGATGCATGTGTTGTTGAAGGATGGGTGGAAGGTGAAAGAAGAATGGATGCCTGCCTGGGTGGGCGACACAGTATGGGTGGATACTGGGGATAGCAAGAATCATCAGCGGTGTTTGGGTGAAACTCATTGCCAAGGCAAGCAAGGAAGGAGTGGACGCATGGCTGGTTGTTGGTGAAACAAACAAAGGTTTGTGGAGAGATTAAGAAGAATGATAGACATTTACTTAGAATGGATGTATGCCTGTATGTATTCATCATAGACAGCATAGGTGGAGACTGTCACGGGATGCAGAGTCTTAGTTTGAAGGGAATGTAAAAGAAACCACGCCAGAGTAGCAAAGCCGAGGGGAATACAAGTTGTATTTTCAGAATACAGTTGACTCACAGTAGTTTGCAAGCACATCATATATATTGTGTATAGTTAGTTATCAAGCGCCTTCCTTCGACTCCGAGGACCACTCCCTACCTATGTTAATTTATTTTCGAATGTGTCAGCCAGCCTGCAAAGGGTGGCCTATCTGTTGGTTACACAGTCAATCAAAACAAAGTACCTTATGCAGTAGCGGTCAGTGGTGGGAGTGCTGCTGGGTGGTGATGTGGGGAGGGGCAGGGTGGGGGGTAGTAAACAATGGATTACGACCAAATACAGGTAACTAAACATAAAAATAAATAAAGCAAATTTCATTGTGCGCACTGCACCGCCAAATGCGATGCAGTGCACGCAACGAAATTTGTTTTATTTATTTATATGTTTACTTACCTGTAATTGGCCGTAATCCATAGTTTACTACCCCCACCCTGCCCCTCCCCACGTCCCCGCCCGGCAGCACTCCCACCACTGACCGCTACTGACCTTATGTCATCGTCCCATATATAAGCAATGATCATTGGATCAGATATATAATCTGCCTTTTTGTAGTAGCCAGGGCACTGTGAAAGTGAAATTGAGCAATTGCCCTTCATGTAACAGAGAGAGTATGGCCAGTGCCACCCGTAATAGATAAATACGAGCTTCCCCACCTGCAGACAGTAGTAAATAAAACTAACGTGAGTCTGCGTCATGACTCGTATGTTTGTCTTGGGTGCAAGCATAGCTGACTGAGCTGGCATGCCGGCTACAACCAGGTTATGTAATTTCGCTAAACTAGAGATAAGAAGAAGACTGGTGTACTGTGTACTGGAGTCCATAGTGCTAGTATAATGCCTGAAACTCCCACAAATGTTAGAGGCCGAGGAAGTGGGAGGATAGATTATTACCACAAATGTTATGTACTGTGCTTCTTGCTAGTGCTACTGTGCCACTATGTGTTGAATTAATTTTGTGTTACTGTTTTGCTAAGAGTATTGGTTACAACAATATTCTTTTTCTTTCTTGATATAGATCCTCCTTCCCAAGAAAAACCATCCCAGAAGGAGTTGGCAGCCAGGGCCCGGCGCCGGAAACTGGAGGCCATCTGCGAAGAGTACCGGCGGCTGGTGGCTCAGGCGGAGGAGGAGGAGGAGGCGGCAGCAGCTGCAGCCTCCTCCGATGCCCCGGGCCCCAGCCAGGCCCCACCTCCAGTGGTACGGCACCGCGGTCAGGCAGCCGCCCGCCGCCGCAATTCATTAACAGCCAGCACTGCTGCCCCCCACCCTGGATGCCACTGCAGGGCATTTCGCCGCCAGATGCTCCTCCGGATTTCACGCCTAGAGGAGCAACTAGAGGAGCGGGTCAAGATCCTGGTGGACAAACACCTGAAAGCCCGCCGAATATAAGAACTATAGGACCCCGGTGGATTGCCCCTTTTTTATTCCTTTTGTTGGTGGGTGGGTATTGGGCGTTGGGGTTTATGGACATTGTTTGGACTTTTTCGTTTTGGACATTGGTTGGGGTTAGGGAGAGGGGTGGGTCAGGTGTGGGATAGTTTATTTTTGTTAGGGTAATAAATTATATTTATACTTAAACATACAATGTTAATGTTTTGTGGGGGTTACTGTTTTACGAATTTACGTCACATGGATTCCTTGCTGCTGCAGGGCCGCAGCCAGTGTTTGATTTAAATAATCTGCCGATTATGTAACACAAACAGATAGATGCGGTACCCCTCACTGAGTTATTTGTCCTACTAGTACTGTCAGTCTCTCCTCCTAGTCCATTATACCTCCCACCAAACTTATTTTACCTGTGATTGATGATGATTAAGTTCGGCACAGCGATCGCTGCATGGTTTCCCAAGAGAATGGAGAAGATGCCATGGTTGTAGTGGTAGTAGTAGACACTGGCAGTAGCATTTGCAAAAAAAATAAAAAATAGACAGTCACTTGCCTGAGAGCGACTGTGGGAGGAGTAGTAGAACGAAGTAAAGTACAGTACAGAAGAAGACTGCCAAACAAACAATATTGCAACTGCTAAAGTAAAATAAAACATAATGGTGGCGGGGACAGCCTAGTACAAGAAGTTACAAACTGTAGTTGTGTCGAGTGAGTCACTTAACTTAACACAATCGTAATTCGTAACCTTTACTGCTGTGTGGTAGGATGTTGATGATGAATCCAATCAATGCCGGCAATTAATTATGATGTATTAGGTCCCTTTGGAAAAAAAATTGGCTTGCACATAGACTGAGCATGGGTGGGCAAGCAGAAGAAGATCCTCGCCCTGCCTTGAAATTGAATTAGTGTTGCTTTCACCACATCTGCCCCAGCAAGCGTGTGATCAATTGGTGTACATTTAATGTAGTCACATCACACCTCAATATAAATCACAGCCCGGGGGAAGAGGGTTAGGGTTTGATGAATGGATGGGAAGGGGGTTTGGGGAAAGGTTTGACAAAGAAAAACAGTACGCATGGACACAACAAAAGCAAAGCACAATCTTGGCAGACGACCATGATCTTATCCAATAAATCTATAAAGGGAGAAAAAGGAAATGCATGCATGATGATGAAGATAACTTGATGGTTAATGAGTAGTACTTACTAACTACTACTAGACAATTAGACAGTACAGGGCAGCAGTATATTCTATGCAATTTGCCTTGCCTGTATGCCCTCAGAGAGACCCAAATTACATGTTGTACCGGGCTTACTTTTAAAGATAGCAAAGAAAATTAAAAAATAGTTGTAGGGATCAATTAGCAAACAAACAACAACACAACACACAGTCGTAATGATTGAAGAGAAAAAAGGAATCAAATTAATTAAAAGACGAATGATGAATGATACTAAAGTTACTGTATTATCCTGGTCAAATTGTGGAGTTGAATCTCGTCATTCCTCTTGGTCCTATCTTCCATGGACGCTCCGCACATCAATCTTGGGTGCCACTGCCTGCCTGATGCGGATTGGTAAGGTAAGTGTGAGTTGTTTCTCCCAGTATAGCACAGGG
The DNA here is from genome assembly GCA_963921515.1 of Calotriton arnoldi. NCBI lineage: Eukaryota > Metazoa > Chordata > Amphibia > Caudata > Salamandridae > Calotriton > Calotriton arnoldi. The sequence goes on along the minus strand of CAWUFW010001485.1, from coordinate 2,096,030 downwards.
TAAAGGCCGGCCTGTAAGTGTAGATGGAAAAACAAAAGGGGTATTGAAAAATCAATGAATAAAAAAAAGCATCAATTACGGTGGAGTCCAAGAAGAGAAGAGAGAACACTTTCAGACTGAGGCGGCTTGGATACATCGTGTCTATTCTGTTTACAGCATTAAGCAACAACAACAACAGGACAGACAGGCCCACAGCACCAGCCCGTGACCCAACCTCCATTTACCTTAAATTTTGACAGAGCCAGACAAAAGGCATATACAGCAACCTAGCATTTTCAAAATTAAGTGACTAAATCAATGCACCGCTGTCAGTCATATGACTACACTCGACTCCACCACTACATGGACATGTAGGTCTGCTGTGTTTACTTTCTTGTTGAATTGTTGTGTTTACCTTTTATGCCACTTCATGAAACGCAGTTATTCCATCAATCATCTCCGATCCAACTGACTGACTGCGTGCAAAGGTAGTATGGTCATCATCATGGTGTGGTACGTGTTGTCCAACTCCAACTCAGTCTGTAGTGACTAGTCTCCGATTAAGTCCATATTCCATATTAAAAAATTGCAACGGATATTGGCCTGCACCTGCAGTAGTAGGAGTACAATTTGGTTATTAAACAACAAGAAGGGAAACATTGACTGTCACTTGAGTCACTTTCACTTTGTAGATTAACTAGTAGAGTTCGACTTCATGCACAACATCAACACAACAAACAACAGCAATCGCTCAGAGTCAGCAAGCATCCAATGCATGCCATCATTACCTGTCTTGCTCTTCTCTTTGGCTGTCAGATCATCAGATGCCTAGTTCTGACAGGTGTGTGTGTTTTTTTAACGAGGCAGTGGCCTCATTATTACTCCACATTCATTTTGAGTGTTGGTAGTCGCTGTTTCGGTTTGCGTCTTATTCATCTGTGGCACTTTGTCGCAGTTTAAGTTGGTTCACATGGTCAGCGCTGTGATGGGCCGCGGCCTGGGTAGCGGTCATTGCTGGTCAATTGAGTTTGCAGAAATGTCAGCAAGTTTCTTCGAAGAGTCTTGTCTTTCTCTGCCAAGTACCTTCTGTCCTGACAGTGATGAGCTTTGGATGCCTGCCGAGGCTGTAGCCTTCTGACAGTGATGGGTTTACTTTTGGATGCCTGCCCAAGTTCTGACAGTGAAGAGTTGTGGATGCCTGCAGAGGCGATAGCCTTCGGCCAGTGATGAGTTTCGGCTCGGAAACAAAACGGAGGATAGCTATAGTCACGTTTCACTTCTTATGGAGGGACTGTTAGAGGCAACATTTCTTGTACTCCAATGTCTGGCTTGATGGAAATGTAATTAGGGCGAGTCAGGAAGATGGAGCAGGACTCTGAGGAGTGGACAGTTAAATGCACAGACGTGCAACTCCAATAGGGAAATAAAAAGAGAAGACGGTGGTGATGGATTTGTTGTGATTTGATTTGAACCAGCAAGACAGATACACAGACAAATAAAGGAAGGAAGAAAGTAACAATTTGAAAGCCTAGTTGTCAGGGAAGAGGAGCTCGTCCTCAAACTCTGGTGGTTCGGACAGAAGTAGGTCCTGTAACCCACTACTTACGTCATCGAAGTCGCTCTCCTCTTCCTGCTGTGATTCACGTATTTTGTAATCCGGTGGTATAAAGTGCTGATTCATTTTGATCATGGTTAACCTCTCCACGCTTTTGGGCGAGAGACTGGTCCTTTTCAAAGTTACAATGGCACCAGCAGCACTGAAAACACGCTCAGAAGAGACACTTGCGACAGGGGAAGCCAGATACTTTATCGCCAGCCTGCTGAGCACTGTCCATTGGCTTCTTTTCCCATACCAATACACCAATGGGTTTCGATCCATGAAGACCTCTGTTGGGTCATCCAGATAGGCCTGGACCGTCCGCTCAATGCTCAGGGGTGCTCCGATGTGCTCGGCCTGTTTTGCCTTTGCATCAGCACTGGACTTACCATACCCCTGCCGTAGAAACCAATCAGTTGCCGATTGTACTGTGGATGATCCTGTTCTTGCTGTTGTTGATGTTATTGGTAGTGTTGGTGTCGGTGACTGCTGGGAGGCAAACGCACTGCCCTCAGGCTCCGAAGTAGAACTTGACTCTGGATGCCCTGTAGTACTTGTTATGGCCTGGGGCCTGTAATTACCAGCCGTTCATTTTCGAACTTAGTGGCTTCCTCAGCTATCAAAGTTTTGTAGTTGGCAACATCCACTTCCGAAAAGGAATTACTGCCTTACTGTTCAGAAATACTTTGTACCGTGGATCCAAAATTGTGGCAGTAATGTAATGTTGTTGTGACACAATGTTATTTTGAATCCTTGTATTTTCAGATAAGCGAGCGGCTAAGGACTCCGCCAAATGATATGCGTCTTGTTTGTCATCCACACCTGCGTACGTTTCAGACACCTCCTTCAGCTGTTGCTCTAGCATGTGCAACAATGGGATAGCTTGGCCCATAGTACAGTCCTCCCTGCTGACTTCACGTGTGAAGATCTCAAAAGGAAGTAGCATCTCTGTCAGGCATTTAATGAGGTCCCATTGACCCATCTCAACGGTCATGCCTCTCACAGTAGGTTCCCCTAATCTTTGCATGACATAAGCATTGAGTGGTATGTACAGGTCAAACAGACGATCAAGCATGTAATAAGTTGAGTTCCAACGTGTTGGCACCTCCTGGATGAGTGCTTTGACTGGCATTTTATGCTCACGTTGAATGACCCTCAGCTGCTTCCGGGCTTTAAAAGAATGGCTGAAATGTGTGCATATTCTTCTGCAGGTGGCCAGTAAGTTGCTGACTTTGTATTCATTTTTCAGAAAGTCTTGAACAACAATGTTAATGCAGTGTGCCAAACACGGGACCCTGAAATAGCCACCATCGCCCATGGCCTTAACTACATTACTGCCATTGTCCGTGGCAACAAAACCAATCTTAAGCCCTCTTGGGCGCAGCCACTCAAAGACCTTGCTGTTAAACTCTTCCAAAATGTTTGCAGCAGTATGAGATTTCTCCATGGCAAACATGGCTACAGTTGCATGTTTGCGAGTGGCATGAAAAATCTCAGCAGCGTCAACACCAGCAGATATCTGTTCTCTAACCCCCGCAAAAGAGATCCAGTGTGCAGTGATGCACATGTAATCAGTGGCTTGGCAACTGGTCCACATGTCTGTTGTCAGGTGGATACTCTGAACAGCACTCTGCTTCAAGGCTTTTCCAAGCAATTCCAGCACGTCGTGATGTAGTGCTGGAACAGCAACTCTGGCAAAATAGTAGCGGCTGGGAACATGCCATTTTGGGCAGATGGCTGTCACAAATTCCAGAAAACCCACCCCTTCAACAAAAGAAAAAGGGAGAAGGTCCAGTGCTAACATTTTAGCCAGCTTCGCATTGTACAAACGTGCTATTGGGTGGTTGCGTTCGTACTGCCCCTCCCCCCCAAACATGCTGATAATGGTAGGCTGCATGGTTTTCCTTTCTCTTAGGCTCAACAACGCACTTTTTTTCATTGCGGTACTCCTTGCTGTCTCAGGCTGACTCTTACTCTTGTGCCACTGAGATGTTGCTGAAGATGTGGGTGACGTTAACACTGCACTGCTGGGGACAGGGCGACTTTGTGTACCACTACCAGAGAGAATGTCTCCCTGTCCTTCCTCTTCCACTGTGATCGGATCTTCTACTCCTTTATCCCCACCAACACCAATGGTTAAAGTTTTTATGCCGCGAAGGTGGTCCTCCCCGCTGATCAAGTGGTGTTTTTTCAGATGGGTTATTTGGCCTCCGGTACCATAGTTTGTACCAAGCTTACCACGACTAACAGAGGTATTACAAATGGAGCATATAGCAATGTTCTCCTCCTTTTCGCTAACCGTAAAGAAGTCCCAAACTGGGGAGCTTAACTTTTGCCTCCTGCTGGAGGTGCCACTTCCAATGCCGGATGAACTGGAGGGTGTGTGTTGAATTTGACTCTGTGCTGTACCACTACCTACTTCTACTGAGGTGGTGGTTGTGCTGGATGTAGGTCGCTGCCGGGCCTTTGCTAATGCAAATATGGAAGCTGTAGGTCGTGTTGGTGTTACCTGTGGAGGTATGCGTGCTACATCCCTCGCAGCGATTTTGGATAGGGTAATAATGTTGGTCTCCATCTCCTCGAGGCCGGGAGTGATGTTTGTGATGACTGGCTCATCATCATCATCCTGCTGTTCTACATCGACCTCCATAAGTGTAAGGCTTTCTGGAACCTTCCTTTTCCCTAGCTTGGTCTTGGGACGTGTCTCCCTCTCAGACTCAGTTTGTGGCTTCCAAGTGGCATCTAGATCATCAGAAGGGGGCTTGGCGAAGAACTTGATGGACTAACCCTCCTTTTCCTTGCTGGAGATTTGGAAGACAATGGATCTTCTGAATGAGTGGCTTCTTCTTCTACCTCTGCATGAGGCTCAATTTCCTGAACTGCCCCTACTTCGGGAGGAACAACAACTACTATTGCGGGCGGTGGTTGCGGCTGTTGTTGTTGTTGACCACTTATCTGCTGTGTTTCCTCCTGCGTTGATTGGGTACTACTTTGAGATAGCGATAAGTTTATCTCAGGCTCAGCATCACTGCTTTCCACCATTAGGCTGGCTACCTCTTCCACACTCATGTGCTTGGGCCTGGGTTGGTGGGTTGGACCCACTGATGCGGAGGTGCTGCCCCCAGCTTGCCCCCGGACACCGCTGCTGCAGGCGTAATTTGTTTTCTCCCAAAAAAGGTATTGGGCGGCACACCAGACTTAAGTGTCGCTTCCTTCTTCTGTTCCTTCTTCTCAATAGCAACTTTCTTGGTACTGGACGACCTGGTACCTGCTTTCTTTGGGCCCATCTTCTTCAGATGTCAGCGGCACTCAGTTGCACAAGTTGCAGAGATGTCTGGTCAGGTCACATGTCACGTCGTGTACAGCAGCAGGATGTCTGTCTGGCAGTACAACGGGCAATGATGACACACCTCCTCCTCAGTCTTTTGTGCACCTAAAAGCAAAAAAGCCAGAAGAACATCAGTCAAACGATAGCACAAATCAAACTAATATAATATATAACTTAGTGTGTGGTTGTCTCAATTATTAAATTTTAGAAACTCAGTGAACAACAACAGTGTAGCCATTTATGAGACTTTGACAACAAGGCCAGGGCTTTCCTGGTGTACTGTGTAGTGTGTACACTCAGGAAGAATAAGAATAGCAAAGAACAAAAACAAAAATGTAGTGGAGCCTGTTTGGCCTAAATTTGTGCATCACGTGGGATGGATGCAGCATCAGGGAGCTGCAGCTGGCAATAGGGATGGATTTGGAAGCAGTAAGACAAGAGGAACAATGGAAAGACACGCAGGCCTATGTGGCAAAAACAGCACACTACTAACTACCACCACAAAATGGCCCCCAGCCACATGGTCACTCACAGGCACAATGCACGGCAAACAATGAACTCAAGCAGGCCTTTATGGCCAGACAAAGGATGCCTGATAAAACACACACAGCTTTAATGCAAAAACTAAAATCCACATGGCTAAAAACAGGTTGGAAAGTTACACAACAACCACAACAACAACACATACACACGCGAAAAAAGGCATTTATTTAACACACCCAAAAGTGAAATAGACCCCCCAAAAAAACCCACATTTTGCAATTCAATCCAATGCCATCCATGCCCTGAATGATGTTAAAATTCAACAGACAACACAGAAACAGTTTTTATGCACCCATGATGACTACCTCTGGGCCTACTGGCAGACTAGGCCGCAAGCTTGGAGGCCTATGGCAAAAGCACAGTGGCTGGTCCCACAAAATGGCCGCCACCACATGGCCAGGCCACCCACAACAACAAGAAAAGGAAGACAAGACAGACAATGCAGGCCTATGGCAAAAGCACAATGCCTGGCTTCACAAAATGGCCGCCACCCACATGGCCAGGCCACCCACAATAACAAGAAAGTGAAGACAAAGGACAGGACCAGGAAATTGGAGACTCTGGGGAACTTCCTTCCTCTTTAAAAAAATTGTAAAAAAAAGAAAAATGACTCCTTGCTCACAAAACTACATCTAAATGACAACCTGAGGAGTTTTTTGAGCAAAATGAACAAAATCATCATTTTCGAGAAGGTTTTATGCTGCTCGAGAGATATTCTTCGCCAGATTGTAAATTCTGCGTGTTCGGCATCGCGATCGTCACAAAAAGTCATTATCGCGCACGCGAAAACGCATATTGAGCGCGCGAAGAAGAAAAAAAGTGTAAGTCCGCATTGTCGCCCAGTGCAGAGTTGCCAAAAGTCTGCGAGCTGAACGCCCAGGGTTACCTACTGGCTGAAAAGGCCTATTTATTTAACACACACCAAAAAACTGAAATACCACCCCAAAAACCACATTTTGCAATTCAATCCAATGCCATGCATGCCCTAAATGATGTTAAAATTCAACAGACAACACAGAAACAGTTTTTATGCACCCATGATGACTACCTCTGGGCCTACTGGCAGACTAGGCAGCAAGCTTGGAGGCCTATGGCAAAAGCACAGTGGCTGGTCCCACAAAATGGCCGCCACCACATGGCCAGGCCACCCACAACAACAAGAAAAGGAAGACAAGACAGACAATGCAGGCCTATGGCAAAAGCACAATTCCTGGCTTCACAAAATGGCCGCCACCCACATGGCCAGGCCACCCACAATAACAAGAAAGTGAAGACAAAGGACAGGACCAGGAAGTTGGAGACTCTGGGGAACTTCCTTCCTTTTTAAAAAAATTGTAAAAAAAAGAAAAATGACTCCTCGCTCACAAAACTACATCTAAATGACAACCTGAGGAGTTTTTTGAGCAAAATGAACAAAATCATCATTTTCGAGAAGGTTTTATGCTGCTCGAGAGATATTCTTCGCCAGATTGTAAATTCTGCGTGTTCGGCATCGCGATCGTCACAAAAAGTCATTATCGCGCACGCGAAAACGTATATTGAGTGCGCGAAGAAGAATAAAAGTGTAAGTCAGCGTTGTCGTGCAGTGCGGAGTTGCCAAAAGTCCGCGAGCTGAACGCCCAGGGTTACCTACTGGCTGAAAAGGCCTATTTATTTAACACACACCAAAAAACTGAAATACCACCCCAAAAACCACATTTTGCAATTCAATCCAATGCCATCCATGCCCTAAATGATGTTAAAATTCAACAGACAACACAGAAACAGTTTTTATGCACCCATGATGACTACCTCTGGGCCTACTGGCAGACTAGGCCACAAGCTTAAGCCTATGGCAAAAGCAAGCACACTGCCTTGCTCCACAAAATGGCCGCCACCCACATGGCCAGGCCACCCACAAATAATAACAAGAAAGTGAAGACAGACAACCAATGCAGGCCTATGGCAAAAGCACACTGCCTGGGTGGCTCCACAAAAGGGCCGCTAGCCACCCACAACAAAAAGAAATGGAAGACAGACACTGCAAACCTATGGCAAAAGCACACTGCCTGCCTTCACAAAATGGCCGCCACCCACATGGCCAGGCCACAACAACAACAAGCATAAGCCAAGGGGAACAAAGAAAAGACATGCAGGCCTATATGGAAAAAGCAGCACACTACTAAACTACCACCACAAAATGGCCCCAAGCCACATGGTCACTCACAGTCACAACAGGCCATGGAAAACAATGAACTCAAGCAGGCCTATAATATGACCAGACAAAGGAGGCCTGCTAAACAACACAGCTTTACTACAAAAATGCAAAAACGAAAATCCACGGGGCTACGAAAGGTTGGAAAGTTACACAACAAGCACACACACACATCCAACAAAGGTATTTATTTATTAACACACACCCAAAAAGTGAAATACACCCCAAAACCACATTTACCAATTCAATCCAATGCCATCCATGCCCGACATGATGTTTAAATTCAACAGACACCACAGAAACATGCACCCATGGGTACCTCTGGGCCTACTGGCTGAAATTCCAATCAAAGAAAAACAACTAGGCCCCTACTGAAACTACAGGCCACAACAATACATTTTAAAAACGATGAAAATCCCCAAAAAATGTAGGTACAAACAAGCCCCAATCAAACAAACAAGTACACCAATTCTCCAACTTACTTGTAAAATCTCAAATCCAAAAGTCCTCAAATCCAATCCAATGATATGATGCAGCAGACAGACACAAAAAGTGATCCATCCAGCTCCAAATCCAAATGAAAGTGAACAGCACATGGACAAAGCACTGGGAGGAGCCTGCTGGACAGGAACAGGAAGTTTGAGACTCAGGGGCACTTCCTTCCTCTTGAAAAAAAAAGTAAAAAAAGAAAAAGGACTCCTTGCACAAAAAACTACAGCCAAATCACAATCTGAGGAGTTTTTTGGAGCAAAATAATCATTTTCGAGAAGGTTTTATGATGCTCGAGAGATATTCTTCGCCAGATTGTAGTTTCTTCGTGTTCGCGATCTTACCAACACTGCCTCCGGAAGTCAGATTGCGCGTCCGAATGACGTGTTCGCGTTCGCACACTCTCGCGGGATCGTGCGGCCGGATTCCAAATCTCGTGGCGCCCGCGAACGAATAGGAAATCGCGTCAGCGAACGCAGAATGACGGTAGGTCATTACCGCGCACGCGAGAACGCATATTGAGCGCGCAAAGAAGAAAAACAGCTACGCTAGGCCGCAAATTGCGTAGTGCTCGGTAACTTCGCGCTCTACGCAAATCGCGAAGTTACCGAAACTCCGCAAACTCCGCGAGCGTAGCGTAGCGTAGTTGACCTCCCAGGGTTACTCCTGACCTGCCTCAAGCCTCCAGCCGACGCCTGCAGTCTAAATCCAGAAGGCCCCTCTAACCGTGACCCCGAGCTGGTAAGAAGATCCGACCCCAAAAGGCACCCCTGCACCCGACGCCCCACGGCCTTGTGTGCCCAAACCAACGGTGCCTAACCAACCCCTAACTTCCCAACTTACCTCTCGAAGTGGTGGTCACACCCAGAAGTCCTTTGTCTCCCTGCCTGCAGTGCTTTCGCTAACCGGAGGTTCTCCGTTGGAAACAACAGGGCATCCGACCTCGAAACAGCACCCTGCACCCGGCCGCCCTAGTGCCGCTGAAGGTGCACCTTTGGTGCTAATCTGTTTCCCCTTTTGCCCTGAGCTAAAGTCCAGGAGCTTTGCTCCCACAACCCAGTGGCCTGCTTGCCAGCAGCCACCAACCGGAGGCCCCCTATCCCCCATTGGATAACATTGGGCCTCAACACTCTGCACCCGGCCGCCCTAGTGCCGCTGAGGGTGTAACAAGAGTGCATCACTGACCCTGGGGGACCCCTGAGTCTAACCCCAGAACCTCAACTCCAAAGACCGATTACTTACCTAAAAACCGATAACCATATTTTCCTCCATAGGATAACATAGACACTTTTTCCTGAAAAAGTTTCTGTGTGGAGTTTTGAAAACTAAAGAAATTCTTTAAAATTGTACGATTTGACAAAAACGCTTTTACTCACCTGTTTACAGGAAATGTCCCAGTGCTGCATCTAGGCATACAGCACTGAGTAGGAAAAGTAATCCAAAAGTAACTTACCTGCTATTTTACTGAAAATCCCATTGAAGTCAATGTACTGTGAATTGCATGTACAAGCAATGTACAAGTGATTGCATTTCTCCGAAACAATACTGTAAGTCAAACCATAGTACATTTACAATTGCAATTGAACTGTTTTACAATCAGCATTTATTACTGTAAAGTATTTATTGCTTACCTGTGCCAGGCTTGCTTGGTTCTAGAAATATAATAACTAAAAGAATATTTTTATAGGCCAAAATCCTGGCCAAGTCCCTAGCGAATCGCCTTCTACCTCACATCACTGCTCTGGTCCACCCTGACCAGGCTGGATTTATGCCACAGAGGGCGACCAGACATAACATTAGGCGAGCGCATGTGGCAGTGGCGGCCATACGGCAACTGGGTGAACCGGCGGCGCTATTATTGGCTGACATGGATAGGGCATTTGATTCCCTTAGCTGGGTGTATCTATTTGCATTATTACAGAGACTTAACCTTGGACCGCGATTCCTTTCCTATTTAACCCTCCTATACACTGATCTAACAGCGTCGGTGCGGGTAGCTGGAGCGACCTCTTCCGGTTCTCCATCAGGCGGGGCACGAGATAGGGCTGCCCCCTTTCCCCTTATTTATTTGCCCTGGCTATGGAGCCTCTGGCTGCATGGGTGCGAATAGACGCACAGGTATGGGGTTTCGAATGGGCACAGGGATTATCAGACAGGATTGCACTATATGCGGATGATGTCCTTTTCTTCCTTACAAATGTGGACAGGACAGGGCCACGTTTACTGCGCATCATGCAGATTTTTGGGGAGACGTCCGGTCTGTACATGAATCCCCGTAAGTCCACGTTGTGGATGCTTGGAGATCGGACAGGCATGGGTTCGTGGGTATCGTCGGTCCAGTTGGCAACAGGGGGACTGAAGTATCTTGGGGTGTTCATGTCAGACATGCCCACGGTCTCCTGGGAACGTAATCTGGTTCCGGTGTGGGAACGAGTGCGTGACGATCTTAAGTCCTGGTCCCTTATGCCCCTGTCTATATATGGCAGATCAGCTATATTTATGATGGTGGCACTTCCCTGGCTCCTATACCAACTGCAGAATCACCCCTACCAGATTCCACCCCGATGGTTCCGAAAAGTAAATGCAGCTCTCGGGCAGTTCCTATGGGAGGGGGGCAAGGTGCATGTGGCCCTGTGGACGTGTTTCTTGTCCACTTATTGTGGGGGACTAGCATCCTCTGACCTATACTCGTACTATCAGGCCTCACATCTGCTAGTCTTAAATGAATGGTGGTATGGCAATAGGGAAGATCCGGCATACGCGGTTGAGCGACGACTCATGGGAGATTGCTCGCTGCATACGATCCTATATTCAGCACCATTGCGGAGCTCGCTGCCGCCGGTGACAAGGGTCGTGTTTCAGGTCTGGAGGCAGGCGCTGCGAAGGATGGGGTGGTGGAATACACTTACTCGGGAAACTCCTCTCTGGAACAATGGGCGTCTGCCGCATTTGGCGGCCCTGCAGGGCTTTAAGGGGTGGGATAACATAGGCATTTCGGTCTTAGGGGATGTTATAAAGGGACTGTCGCTCAAATCCTTCCAGGACCTCCAGAAGGAATTCCACATGCCACAGTCCCAATTCTATCGTTATCTTCAATTTCGACACGCTTTGTCCCCTAGCCTGGAGGGTTTAGAGTCCTTGCCAGAGTTCAGCCCACTGGAGGCCAAAGTTTTTATGGGAGACCTACAGGAACGCAAGATCTCCAAGATCTATCAATCCCTAGTTACCCATTGCTCCCCCACGCTACAGAAACTCCGGGAGGATTGGGAGGGCAATGTGGGTCCATTAGATGAAGAAGATTTGACAGAGGCACTAGCTGCTCCACGGGGGGCGGCCATAGCAATACGACTTCGCCTTGTCCAATTTAAATAACTGCATAGGGTCTACTTTACACAGGTACGTTTGTGGAGGGCGGGGATGATTGCTTCTCCTGTGTGCCTTCGATGCAACCGGGAGGAGGGTACACTTATACACACAGTCTGGCATTGTCTCTCCTTAAATCGTTTCTGGAGGGGGGTTTTCAATTGTCTATCAGAGGTGCTGGGTTGGGATCTCCCTCGCTCGCCAAAGCTGGCAATGCTGCATGTCATGGAGGGGATAGGAGGCAACATTTATAAACGACATTTAATGCTTTTAGGCCTTACCCTGGCGAAAAGAGACATAGCGAGGGCGTGGAAGGCGCAGAGGGCCCCTTCAGTAGCTGCGTGGAAGAATGGCCTGGACTTTTGTATGGGTCTGGAGAAGCCCGTTTTCATAGCCAGAGGGTGCCCACACAAACAGTTAAATATCTGGAAACGGTGGGCGGACTATCGTGGACTGCTGTTGGAACCGGCCGTGGAGGCAGGGGATCACCTCTGAGGTGACACCCACTTCAAAGCTGGGAACCGGGGAGTACGGTGTGATGGGATGTTCTGATGGGCCGACCCTTGCTGTTTCCAAATGATCCGGCTGGGTTGTGGGTGTATAGGGCGATCGGGGGGGGGGTTGAGGGTGGGGGGTGTGTTGGATTTCATTTGCATTACCATTCTATCTCCTGTGTTTTAAATTGAAATGTCAAAGTCAATTTTTCTTATCTGATTGTGCAGTAGTCTCTGGGGTACAGAGCCCTGCAAAATATGTGTACCTTGACAAATAAAATTTGTTTATAAAAAAAAAGAATATTTTTATACAAAAACAATTGGTCTGAAGTTCAGTCTTTGAGTGTGTGAATTCATTTGCTGACTGAGTGTGTACAACAAATGCTTAACACTGTCCTCTGATACTGCCTTACTGCTTGACCACACTACCACTAATAGAGAGTAAGGTTCTATCTAACTTTACCTCTGCCTACCTTTGGGGTTCCACTGGACTCTGTGCACACTATACCTCACTTTGGTATAGTATACACAGAGACAGCTTTCTACAGCGCTGCATCGCCAACTCGACGATGCAGCGCGCGCAAGGTAAATTGTTTTATTTATTTATTTACTTACTTTACTCCGTTCCGCCGTATGTCGGAGTCCATTAGCCCCCCTGCCCCTCCCCACCGCCCCGCAGCACTCCCTCTACGAGCCGCCACTGCATGACATGCAAAAAAACGATGGATTTAGCCCATATCTGTGACTGGGGATGAATGTTTGATTAATTCCACATTCCGTCCATCATCTGTTCTTTTTGCTTTTGTTGCCCTAAGTGGGAAGGGTATGCTCAGACATAGGTCCCATGCTCGCTACGCCACCAGATTCAACCTAGGCTGGCTGATGAGGGGTGTTACCCCGAAACTGGTCCCTGGATGCTTGTTTCTGGTCCAGGGAGGACCTGGCCTGGCAGTTCGGGCTGTACTGTTCCTATGTGGATCAGGGTCAAGACTGATTTGCATATGGCTGGATCTAAACTGGAATGGCGTGGCGTGCAAAAAAACGATGGATTTAACCAATATCTGTGAATGGGGGTGAATGTTTTATTAATTCCGCGTTCAGTCCATCATCTGTTCTTTTTGCATTTGTCACCCTAAGTGGGAAAGGTATGCCTAGACGTGGGTCCCGTGCTTGCTACACCACCAGATTCAAGCTAGCTTGGCTGATGAGGGGTGTTACCCCGAAACCGGTCCCAGGATGCTTGTTTCTGGTCCAGGGAGGCCCTGAACTGGCAGTTGGGCTGGACTGTTCCTACGGGGAACAGGGTCAGGACTGATTTGCATATGGTGGGACTTAACTGGAATGGCGTGGCTTGAAAAAAAATGATGGATTTAACACAGATCTGTGACTGGGGGTGAATGTTTGATGAATTCCGCATTCCGTCCATCATCTGTTATTTTTGCATTTTCGCCCTAAGTGGGAAGGGTATGCCCAGACGTGGGTCTCATGCTCGCTACGCCACCAGATTCAAGCTAGCCTGGCTGATGAGGTGTGTTACCCCGAAACCGGTCCCAGGATGCTTGTTTCTGGTCCAGGGAGGACCTGGCCTGGCAGTTCGGGCTGGACTGTTCCCATGGGGAACAGGATCAAGACTGATTTGCATATGGCTGGGTCTAAACTGGAATGGCATGGCATGCAAAATAACAATGGATTTCACCCAGACCTGTGATTGGGGGTGAATGTTTGACTAATTCCACATTCCGTCCATCATCTGTTCTTTTTGTAGTGTTTGTGGCGGCATTAATAATGTGGTGGTGGGGCTGAGTGTGTAGATTTGGTCGTGGTTATGGTATTGGTGGTGGTGGAGGCAGTGCTGCTTATTAAAGTGATGTATTAGTGGTGGTAGTATTATTGGTAGTTAATTGTATTAGTGTGGTATTGGCAGTGGTAGTGTTGGTGGTGTTGCTGGTGTTTGTAATTGTAGTGTTTGTTGTATTGGTGGTGACTTTGGTGATATTTGGAGCAGTGAGTTTGATGCAGCTTGTATTGGTGGCATTGGTAATTTTGGTACTGTAGATGTATTGGTGATGGTGGCATTGGTTGATGTGTATGATCTGTAGTGGAAATGGTTGTGGTACTGGTGGTTGTTGTATTGGTGGTAGCGGTATTGGTGGGAGTGTTTTTTGGTATGAGGGTCTGTGCTAATTTTAGTGATTGTGGCACTATTGGTGTTAGTTATATAAGTGGTGGTGTTTCTGTCTGTGTGGTGGTGTTGGTATTTGCAATGATAGTGTCACAGTAGTATTATTGGTATATGTGTTGGTGGTATTGGTAGTGGTAGTGGTGGTGGTTCGATATTGGTGTGGTGTATCGGTGGAGGTACTATTGATGGTGATGAAGAATTAGTGGTGGTTGCATGGCTAACTAAAACTGGTGGAAACACACACACACATATATGAATAGATTTATATGCATGTAGAAATACAGACACAGTAGCAGTAGCAACTGCATAGTTATTGTTCAGCCGCACTTTCCATTGAAAAGGCAATTTTTAGTTTGGCTGTAAATTTGGTCCTCATAAAATTATTTACATCAAATTTAACATTCCCTTATCCCCTTAGCATATGGAGCGAAGATCTAGTATGCCGAATTTCATTCAGTTCTATTGAGAGGAAATAAAGTTAGGGCGAGGTAAACAAATATCTGTTTTCCTCTTTTAGCTCCCATAGGAAATGCATTCACCACTACAGCAAAAATTACTGAATGGATTCATGCCAGACTTGGCATTAATATAGAACTTTACTCAGAAGGCATACCTTGGTTTGCTGTATATCCATTCAGTAGTTGTTGAGATATTGGTTAATAAAAAAGATGAATGGTCAACTTATGAAAGTTAATCATTTTCTATATATTGAGGGTTAGAATTGTGATTTCAAAAATCAGTTTTTCACATGATAGCCTTCTGAAGCGGATCAAAAACCTTTTTCCCACCATTCTGAAAAAATCAATTTTGGTGAAAGTTATGATTTTAGCACGATGCAAAAAAATGGACAGCAAATAAAATGCACTAAGAGAAGTTCACAAATTCAGGGGAGAGCTAGGTGCTAATCAGAGAAATAGAAAATGGAAATAGAATTAGAACAATAGTGAATTTGCCCAGGCAAAATCATGTATTTGGTAGAAAATTGGAATCGCACTTTGGCCACTTTGTATTCTGAAAAAGAGACCGTTTATCTAAAATTGCTATTTTCAGAATTTGAGCTTTTCATAAAAATCAATAATATTAATTTAAAAGAATGCTAAAATAATCAAGGATATGCCTGGGTGAAAGCTCTTCTATGATATTTGTGCTGGTGGCTGTTGGGCGTCCTCAGCTGCCCACACCTGAAGGGCGTGCAAAGTGATTATTGTCTATTTGCTGGGGTTGGATGCAGGCCAGGTCCTTCATGCAACCCTCTGCTATCCATGGTCAAAGGCCATGAGCAGCGGGACATGGCTCTCCTCAGGACTTAGGCACAGGGTCTGACCGAAGGCCAAGCCTTGTATCCATTTCCCACTCTGCATGGCAGAAGGCCCTGCTCAGAGCATGTTGACCATCACAGATAGTTGGACCAAGGATTATGACCTCCCAAAATTTATAACAGTAAACCTGAGGACTTGAACCACATCTATACATTATCACACATACACAAAGAGATCATTCTTTATCCATAATCATGCCATTCCTGAGGTTAGTGCGACGGTAGCATGTCAGGCCATTAGTGAGATCGCTGATGTCATTCCTAAAGTCATATCTTATATCATGGATGACATCACACATGTTGCATTTGATCTGCCAGTTTTGGTGTGCTTAACATGTGTGTGACTATGGATTGAGGAGCTAACCATAACTGTGGAATTTAGGGTCTTTTATATTTATTCATGAACTGTACTTTAACTATGTATATCTTAGTTCCCGTACCATCTTCCTCACCCCCATGAGGCAGAGCGCATCTCGTCGTTCAGAAATCCAGTGATCCTATTATTGACAAACTGTCACTCTACAGCACAGATCCACTCACAATGTGACATTCTATAAATATATGCTCTTTCTTGGCTGAAACATTTAGACTCAAGAACCAAGTCTTTTTCATGGAATATGCCATCTTGGTGTTTTGCGTTTTCATTTACAAAGAAGAGAACGTGAAAAAATATAAATTATAGAAAGTGAAAAAATATTTAAAACAACAACATATTTCTGAAAAACTCCTCTCCTTTCCCTCAAAAATTAATTCTATTATCTTATTGTGTACATTTGCTCTTGTTAGTATTTATACATATTGGATCAATCATTTTGATTGGAAGAACTTGGTTTTCTCTGAACAGTTGTACACATTTTGAACACTGTGTGCAGTAAGGGTTTCTCATATAGCAGTGGTTGATTGTAAATGTGAACTAGGCTACCCGTGAAGTGTATGGTATAGGGTTAATGTTGCACAAAACAAAAACTTGCTACACCTAAGGGAGTTGTATCTGTGATGGCATTAATGATGCTTCATATTATTCTTCGTATTTTGAACTTACTTTCAGACCTCTAATGCCATACTTGTTTATAGAGTAATGTGTACAAAAGAAGTTTGAATGATGTCATCAGTGATGATATCATTGATGTCATAGAACATTTAATGAGAACCCGCCGATCTTCCAACCTCACACTGGCCGAAACCCCGCGCATCCACAGAGCCAGAGCAGGCGGAAGATCCTTCTCTCACATTGCAGCCAAGACCTTTGCGGGCTGGGAAACTACTGTTTCCTAGAGGTGGGCTCCGTAGGACACAGTAAATGAGCTGGCCCTGGGGATTGGGTCTCCAGGGCATTCACAGACTTGCAAGGGGGTGCTGTGAGGCTCCCACCCTTTTTGAATGAACTCCGCCTCAGGGGATTGGGTACCCGGGGCCTTTCAAAGCCTGGGAAGAGAGGCTGGGTGGCCCTTCTCCCTTTTTTTATGTTTTTGTCCCTGGGGTTTGGCGTCCCAGGGGCTTACAAGGCTCAGGGAGGGGGGCCGCACTGCCCCTCCCCTTAATTAATATACCCTGCTCTGGGGGATAGGGTCCCTGGGGCACAAAATGGGCCTGGTTAGGGGGCCCTACTCAAGCCACCCTCCTCATATATTTAATTTTTTAAAAAGGCATTTGGGATTTTCTTTTTTTTGTTTTTACTGCAATCTGCCGAATTACTGTGGGATCTAAAAAAGTCTATGGAAAATTCATGAGGGTTTTGTGCATTGGGACCCCTCTATTTTCTTGGTCCCCACTTGACAGATCATCCTGAATATTTCCATGCACAAACTGGGAAAAAAGAGCACTTTTCAGAAAGTTTAGTGAAGATGTGTCAAACAGCACCATAGTTATTAGCAAATGGAAAAAGGTATTCCCTATGGAAACGCTAACTGTAACTACCCAGTTGATATATATATTGCCACTCGATACTTAGGACCACGTTTCCATTGGAAAAGCAGTTTTTGTTTTTATTTATTTACTTATTTGCAGAGTTTTATAAAGTGCGAACATGACCCATCTGGGTATCAGAGTGCTGTACATATAGCAGACAGGTCATACATACTTAAAAGCCAAGCGCAGGGAGCAGTGCAAACAGAAAAACAGATACAGTAAACCACAGCGACTTGGTAGGAGCATGTTCCAACAGGAGTCCACATGTAAATGATCCAGCACCGGGATTAAGTATATCTAGTGTAGGAGACCATGCAACAGAAGCCTTTTTACTTCTTTTTTGAAGAATGCAGAGGAGGGGTTTATTCTATTTTCTGAAGGAAGTGCTTTCCATATTCAGCAGTAGAGAGTTAGAGCTACTTGAGGAGCAACTACCCAAATATAGTTCAAGTTTTATGGCCAGATAGACAGGTGTGTTGTAGTGGAGGGCCTTATGAGTCATGCAAGGTATCTTCAGCTGGATTCTAGCTCCAGATGGGAGCCTTTTTAAATGGTTGAGTTCCGGGGTAATGTGTTAAAATCTCCTGGATCTAGTGATGAGCCTAGCAGCTGAGTTTAATGTGGAAGGCCTTTCAGTGTAACAATCCCGTAATTTAAACGGAAGATGACCAGGGATTGGACTGCTAGCTGAAAGTCAGCCGGGACAGAAAATGTTAAATTCTTCTTAGTATATTTAGTTGGTAATTGCTTAGAACATTGCCACTGTTTGACGAATCTTCATGAAACTTTCCCAAAAAAGTCTCATCCACCTCAGCTCCCTCCTGGAAAGTTTTGGGGTGATCCATCAAGGGGGGGGCCAAGAAAAAGGAAGTCCCAAAACATGTTTTCCCGATTCATCTTTCCATAGGAAAATTTCACAGCGATACCACAAAAACTGAATAGTGTTACACCAAATTTGGCACAAAGCTAGATCTTGGTCCAGAAAATGTGCTTTTTGTCATTTGGTATAAATCCGTTCAGTATTTTTTGAGAAATTAAGACTCAAAAACTTTGTATATTTTATGCCACAGTGGATCCACAGAGCTGACAGATCTTAAGATAAGATCAGATTTGCTGCCACCAGATCCTCAAAGATTTGGCATTAGCCATTTTAGGACTTTGGGGACTCAGTCTCCTGTCTTGAAAATAAGGTAAAAAAACATGTAAGGTGGCAGAGTAGGGATACCCTGTTCCCCTAGGCCAAATGGGGGTTCCCCCTCCCCCGAGCCAAAAATGATTTAAAACATTTTACCAGAAATTCGAAGTGGATCTGCGACCCCGGAAAAGATTTTTTTTTTTTTTAATCGTGTGCTACCCCGCCTTAAAAAGAAAACACCCCGAGAGTCAGCCTGGGCCCAGGGTTTGCCAATTTTATAATTTTTTGGGGGAGAGGGACGTGTGGACTCCCCGCCCCCCAAGCATTTTTCTGGCTAATAGCCAGAATCCATTAGGTTTGCTTTATATATGTTGATGTGCTCACCCCTAGATAAAACCAATAGGCCCGCTGTTTTCTATATTTTGGTGTTCTGATCCTTCAAGAAAGCCAGTAGGTATGCCTTACCTAAAATGACACCCTTTGTATTGTTAAATGACATAGTCAGTTGTGTGTGCCCGTGAGGTTGGGGTTGCAGGACTTGGCTGTAGGCGCACAATCTTACTTTAAGTTAAAAAAATGTAAATCCTTTGAAAAAAAGAGACACCATGCACTACAAATTACCTTGCATATTACATCACTCATTACATGCTCTATGACATCATTGATAACATCACTACAACATCTGAAATGACATAATTGATACCAACATTCTGCATGGCGGGGGCACAAGTTATACTTACTTTATGGCGCAAGTTATAACTATGTGAGATAACTATCACTTTCAGTGGTTTGTTCATTTGAAACTGTAAGTTTTAACTGACATTTTCACCTAGCTATAATGTCCCTTTAACTTTTAGTTTCCTTAGTTAGCCACCAAAGTCACTACATAAACCTGTGCATGTCCCGCTGGTAGTTTGGCACAATGCAGGTAGGATTAATTTAGGGGCAATGTGTAAAGTATTTATGCTGTACTAAAACAGTAATAAAGTTGAAAAGCAAAACAATAAAAATCCCAGAATGATTGAGAGAAAGGTAGAGCAGGTCCAGTCTTCAAGGCTCCTATCAGGTCACAGACAACAGGTCCATACCTCTTCTGTTCTTCTACAGGTCCTAATGAGATCTCATGAGAGCTTATGAGGTTGCCATTTTTTATACCCAGTGCCAGCCTGTGGTGGAAGGAAATTCCTTTGTCCACCCCTAAACCAGTTCTGGTCAGTTCCTCTCCTCCCTCTGGGTTTGGCTCCAGCCTGGCTAGTGAAACGAAGGCAGGGACAGGCCTGGTGTCAGGTTCTTCTGCGTGGGTTAGGGCAGGCCCCTTTCAAATGTAATTAGGGCAAGGACACAGCCCCCCCCTCCCAGCTATCCTGTCACGAGGGCCCACACCTCTGCACATCCAATCCCTTTGTCTGCTATCTGGGAAGAATATATATCTCACCCTAGGGAGCTAGCAGGGGCCAGGTAACACATGGACACCGGCAGTAAGGCTGATTTAGGTTTAGATAGAAAATGACATCTTTCTAAAAGTGCCATTTCCAAAATAGTAAATTAAAATCCAACATTACCGTTAAGTTGTTTTTTAAATTTCTACTAAACTGAGTTTTGGAAATACTTTTCTAGCTGCTCCCAAACTGAATTTATCCCTTAGTAAATGTAATAGGATAAACCAGTGTTAGTCTATGGGAGGGCAGCCTCACCACAGTGAGAAACGACTTTGGAGATTTTTCACTACCAGACATCTAAATCATTAATTATACATTGTTACTTTTTAAATACTATGCACCCTGCCCTAGGAGCATTTAGGGCCTACCTTAGAGGTGACTTATAAGCATGAAAAAGAAAGGTTTATGCCTGGCTAAAGGCTAAATTACTTTGTCATGTCGAACTGACAGTTTTAAGCTGCACTTAAGGCTGCAATGGCAGGCAAGAGACAAGTTTTACAGTGTTACTTTAGTCGGTGGCACAATGAGTGTTGCTGCCCACTTGTAGAATTTACTTTACAGGCGCTAGGTAAAAGTAGTATCATCTGCTAGGGAACTGTAAGTTAATTAAATATGCAAATTAAGTATATGTCAGTTTAACTTTGTTTAGAAGCGGGAGTTCAAGCACTTTATCTCTGTTTGGCAGGGGTAAAGTGCACAGCGTCCTAGGGCCAGGAAAAATGGTTTCAGCAATAGGAAGGCAAAAATCTGGGGTGATCCTGCAGAAAGGGCAAATCTCCAACACCACAGATAAGGTGATATTCTGAGTTGCATTAATGCTTTGTGTTGTTTTTGTATTGATTTGATGCTAGTTGATGTGTTCCGTTTTACTGTTTTACAGTGTTAAGTTGTTTCTGGTATGTGTTTTTGTGAAATTGTATCATATCATTTGGTATCTTATAGCTGTATTGTTGTTATGCTTTTTTATTTTCAGCTATTTTTAACAATGCTGTGTCATATTGTGCTGTATTGTGCTTAGTTGCAATTTTTGTGCTCCAGTTTTATTTCTGCATGTGTTAAGGTGTTATTTCATTGTCTGTATTGTGCTATGTTTTGCTGTATTTTGTTTAGTGTGATATTTTATAGACTTGCCCTGTTATTTAAAGTTTTTTGCATTGTTATATTTTTGAGTTGTGTTGCGATGATGCACTGTTGAGGATTGGTCCTAGGAGATAATATTACTGGTGGCTTAGTCAGTAAACTTTTATAGTTAAGTTATACATGTTAAAATATTTTGGGTTCACAGATAGTATGCCGATTATTAGTGATCGCAATCACTGAAAATGCTAATAAAAATTATTTTTTAAAAATAGCTGTGAAAATGTAATTCTGAAGAGATCTGCGGCTCCTGTTGCCACGTGGGCACTAGAGTACAGATGTACAGGAAATTACTGTGATCCACTTTACATTAAATGTATAAATGAGCACCCTCCTGAGTAAGCCCCTATTCTTCCTAGAACAGATATTCACAAAGGAGCACCGCAACATTATTTTATCCCAAGAGTTCTTATACATCCCCAGAACTGCCAGAAAATTTGGGAAACAGTGGAGGTCCCCGTGATTTTTACAGTATACATGTCCATTCAACTAAACTTTTTCCAGATTGGGTTGTCGATGTTCTTTTTAAATAAAACTTTTGAAAAGTTGTGATGCAGATATTCACCAAACCACTCAAAAGGACTTACTCTTCTGCCTGTCTTCATGCCAATTTCTTTGGAAATCTGTTCAGTGATTTGAGACATAGTTGAGAATAGAAAGCGAACTTGGGGATGCCCAATGTGCAATCACTTTTGAATCCCTTGACAATTATATGCCAAATTAGGAACAAAGGACCAGAGTTTCATTGAAAAAGTGTATGCTGCATTTGAAGGACTAGAGTTTCGTTGAATAAGTGTATGCTGTATTTGAAGGAAATGAGGGCCTCAATTACAAGGCCCATGCGCCTCCGGAACATCCCTTTTAGGGATGGTCCGGTGGCGCACACTGCAGGGCCATATCTACAAGGCCACGTAAAGTCACCCTGTGTGGCTTTTTATGTCCTTGTAGATATGGACTGATGTAACGCAGCGCAAGTCGCTGCATTTCCTCACCCTTCGATAAGGAGGCATGCCATGGGCGTTACGCTGGGCATTCCCATGTAAGACCCATGGCATTTGACACATTCCAAGAGTTATGAGATTTTATAAACCTGGGAATGAGTCAAAAGCCTACGCCTCGCCAGGGGTGGTGTAGGGGAGAGGCAATAACTTTATTTCTCCTAATTGTTTCCACTTTCTATGTGTGCTGCATTCAACAGCACACATAGAAAGAGGAAATCGCCTCCATTGATTGTTTTTGTGCAGGAAGGTATTCCTTCCTGCCCAAAAACAATCACCCCTAAAACGCAGACACCATGGCACAATGGTGCCTGCATTGGTGCATGGCAGCCATTTGTGGGCCAGCGCAGGGGGAAAGGACAGGAATGCGCCATATCTGGTAGATACAGTGCATTCCTTCCCTTTTCTTTTGATGTAGTGCAGCACAACAGGAAGGCTTGCGTGCGCTGCCCTACGTTAAAAGATGGTAAATGAGGCCCAGAGTTCCATTGAATAAGTGTATGATGCATTTGAAGGAACAGAGTTCCATTGAATAAGTGTATGCTGCATTTGAAGGAACTGAGATTTGTTCAATAAGTGTATGCTGCATTTGAAGGAAAAGAGTTTCATTGTATAAATGTATGCTACATTTGAGGTACCTCCGAACGTGTCAAAACATAAGCTCAGATGTGCTAATGTTTAGCGCCAGCGTTTGTGTGATGCAAAGTTGTGCAACTTGCACCATCGAGTGGCTTGCACACAAAGAGGCTCCTTTACAAGCCCCTGTGCGACGCCGGAACATCACTTTTATTGACGTTCTGATGGTGCACATTGCAGCGTCATATCTGCAAGGCCACATTAAAGCCACCCTGTAAGGCTTTTGATGGCCTTGTAGACATGGTGTGAGGCAACGCAGCGCAAGTCGCTGCATTGCCTCACACTGCCTCGGGGAGGCGTGCCATGGGTGTTTCTGTGGGTGTTTCCATGTAACACCCATGGTGTTTGACACATTCCCAGATTTACAACGTTCTGTTAACCTGTGAATGTGTCAAAAGCCTACGGCTCCCATGGGTGGCGTAAGGGAGGCGCAACGAGGAGAAATAACCTTATTTCTCCTAATTTTTTCCTCTTTCTATGTGTGCTGCATTCAGCAGCACACATAGAAGAAGAAAATCGCCTACATTGATTGTTTTTGTGCAGGAAGGTGTCCCTTCCTGCACAAAAACAATCATTCCCACAGTGTAAACAACCTTGCATCATGGTGCAAGGGTGCCTCTGTTGGTGCATGGCTGCCAATTGTGCGCCTGTGCTGGGGAAGAGGACAGGAATGCATCGTATCTCATAGATGCGGCGCATTCCTGCCCTTTTCTTTTGATGTAGGGCAGCGCTGCCCTACACCAAAACTTTGTTAATGAGGCACAAAAGATTTTTTGCATGAAAAATTTGACGCAAATGCAACCAAAAACAGCTTTGTGTAGCGCCACTCCCTTATTAATATATGCAAACGGGGCATAAGGTGGAGGCCACAGTGCAGATGCTCCCAGAATTTCATGCAATGCCAACTCTAGTACCGGAGTGAGGCGCACGTTTGCATGAAATTCTAGCACCAAATGTAAGCAGGCTCAAACAATCAGAAAAAGAAAAATGCTTATTTTCCCTACCCATGATACCTGTAAATTCTAGAAAATTACCTATAGTATGAGTTTTCCCCATAGGTTTTTGTCTGCGAGTAGACATTTGCACTGGAGGGTGCAATGCTCAATGTGACCTCATGTGAAATGCTGCTTGCTCACTAGCACACGATTCTGAGCGTCAGTTTTTATGCGCGAGCTCTGGCGATAACATCATTAGTGTACAACTCTTTGTCAACAAGGTACCCTACAAACTTTCTCCATTCGCGTAACGCAGCACTGCTTTGCACACATTTTAGTATATCAGGCCGTTTTCTACGTAAAGTTCAATTTACCCATATATAGAACTAGTCGGACAATATCTGTCTTACACTAAAGGCCACGCTTCTGTCATCAGATATGTCACATTTAAAATCAACGTATTCACAATTAACAAAGTTTCACAAACATGCATGTTTTCTAAGCGAGAGGCACATTGCGTGCGTGATGTCTGCATTTATGCTGGCATCTCAGATGGACACAGCATTTCTTCTCTTCGTGGCTTTGATATGAGAGTTCACATGCGGGGCTATTTTAAGAAAACATTTGCAGACGGGCTGCGTGAATGGGCGTGTTTTGGTCTTATTAGCGGATTGTTTAGGTCGTTACAATCCCATTACAGGGAGATAGACTGTGAGAGCAGATACATGGCCTCTATCTTATCATACGACCCAGTGGTCCCCAAAGCATGGGACAAGCCCCCCCGCTCCCTCTGAGCTCTCCCTTTCATCCAGCCCACGTCCATTCACAGATGAGCTGCTTGTCCAGAGGACAATAAACACACCCTTAGCTGATGCTCTCGGGCCCCTCCCCTTGTCTACATCTCCCCGGCCCCCATCTCGGCCTGAGGAGCACCGCGCTCAGTACGTGAAACTGTGTTTACCAACAAGCTACGAGCACTGTGGCGTCTCTGTCTAATTAGTCGCCGGGCATGTTAACACCAGAGCCGCAACAAAGGCGGGGGCAAGGGTCATTGTTCGACTTCTGCCCCTGGGGGCGTGCTATTATCTATTATTTGATATTTGATATTTATGAACTTTTATAGCGCCCGAATCACCCCGACAGGGGTATCTCCGCGCTGGGGCAGCGTGCGTCAGCCAAAGAACACATCTCAATAGAGATAGGTTTTTAGCAGCTTCCTGAAATGTAGGAGGTTCTGGCATTCGCGTAGTTGGCAGGAAAGTTCGTTCCAGAGAGTAGGGGCATGGTGGATAAATGCCCTGCCACCCATACGAGCTTTTTTGATTCTCGGGGTGCAGAGAAGTAGCTTGGATCCTGACCGAAGAGTCCTAGAGGGTGTCTACCTTGACAGTTTGTCGGACAGGTAAGGGGGTCCTAGCCCATTGAGAGCTTTAAAAACGGTGCAACAGATCTTAAATTTCACTCGTTTTCTCACAGGGAGCCAGTGGAGTTTGTTTAGAAGCGGTATCGAGGCTGCTCTGGGAGGGGCATTCTCTACTAACTGGGCCGCGGTGTTCTGGACTACTTGCAATTTGTCCAGGGAGGCCTCGTTGGCAGAGGCCAACAATGCATTGCAGTAGTCCAGTCGGCTTAACACTAGAGCTTGCATCAGTGTTTTTTGTGTGGAAGGTGGTAATAGGGGGAACACTCTTCTAAGGAGGCTGAGTATGTGAAAGCAAGTTCCTGCCGTAGTGGTGGCATGTGCTTCGAGCGTAAGTTTCTGGTCAATGCGGATTCCCAGATTCTTAACCACTGTTTTCGGGGTGGGCGCAGGGTCCAGTTCCTCCGGCCACCAACTGGGTGACCAGCTTATAGCCGCGCCTCCAAACAACATAATTTCCGATTTCTCGGCATTCAGTTGAAGGAAGTTGACTCTCATTCATTATTAGCTGGTTGTGTGGTTTAGAGCCATCCTTAAATCGAAACGCCCCAGGTCGGGATGATTTTTGTTGGACTTAGTACCCTACCGTAAAAACAGCACAATGGTTATGCTTTCGATGCACCACCAGGGCCGTAACACAGGCCCCTGCAGTTGGGGGGTGGGGGTTGGGGGGGGTCTGGGACCCCAGATCTTCAAGATGGCCCATTTCAGCCGAAGGACAACAAATATCTATGAGATGATGCAGACTCAGGGGCCCCGCACACATTCCATAGGAGGTCCCCATCACTTTGCGTTATGTCCCTGTGCACCACAGATTTTTATTTTTACAGCTGACAGGATAATTGCCACTTAGATACCAGTATCAGAGGCACTTCTTCAGATGGCAGCACCACAGATCGGTTTTAAATGGCAGTGTCCCAGTAGTTCACGCGCCAGCATCACAGATGCTTGGTACTTACTCTTAGCCAGGTTCACGAACAGTTTCACAAGGCAGCTTCATCGCCAGTTACAGTGACGCGCTTCTTTGATGCTGTTGCAAGTGTATACTTCTTTAGAGCCAGTATCAGAGGATGCTGTACACTTGCATACTTGTATCACTTGCATACTTCTTTAGAGCCAGTATCAGAGGCACGCCCAGAGATGTTTTAAGGCTTGGGCAAACTGGGCACTGGCCCAGGGCCCCAGCCTCAAGGGGGACCCCTGACAGAGCCCGCTCTGTTCTGCAAAGAGTCTTGACCTGATTACGTTGAATAATTCTTGAACAGATTGTGGAAGATGTGGGGGAGTCTATTACATTTTGCAGAGAAATGTTTGTTTTTCAACACCATGCGACATCCATTAAGAACGTTTCTTTAAAATCCAAACAAGACCTAACATATGAGAAATAGATGGGGGTTACACAGATTATTTGCAATAATATCAGTGAGCCGTTGCTGTATATTGTAATAATGAAAACACGTCACCATCCTTGATTATTAAATGTAAATACATTAAGAATATGTACCAGTGTGTCTGTGCACCCAATGACCTGGCCAAAGAAGGCATGAAAGAGCTGACATTGAATCGAATCCAAAGTTGTTCCAAACAAGGGCCCCCAAATTACGTTTGACCCAGGGCCCCTGAAATCCTTAAGATGTCCCTGGGCACGTGTTCCAATGGCAATGTCACAGGCACTGCTTCAGATGCCAAATGGCAGTATCCCAAACATTTCTGCTGATGGAGGAATTAGAGGTAGTCAGTAGCACAAACACTTATCCTGATGGAGGTATTGGAGGCACTTCTTCAGATGGCAGTGTCACAGGCACTTCTTTAGATGGAAGTATCCCAAACACTTCTCCTGATGGAAGTAACACAAACTCTTATCTTGATTGAAGTGTTAGAGGCACTTCTTCAGATGGTGATATCAAAGGCACTTTTTCAGGTGGCAGTGTTGCAAACACTTCTGCAAATGGAGGAATTAGAAGTACTCAGTATGACAAACACTTATCCTGATGGAGGTATTGGAGCACTTCTTCAGATGGCTGTATCACAGGCATTTCCTCAGATGATAGTATCACAGGCTATTGTTTTGCAAAAGCAATATCACATATAAGTTTTCACATGGTAGAATAACAGGCACACCTCTTCTGATGGCAGTAACAGGCACATGTTTTTTAGCAGAATAGCAGGGACCTCTTCAGGTGGCTGAATCAGATACACTTTTCACAATGACAGTGGCGCAAGCATGTCTTTAAAAATCAGGTTTTAGATGACAGTTTAAGTTATAATTTCCCACATTGCAGCATCAAGCATTTATGTGGTGTTTTTAGAAATGGGGACTCTAGTTGGCAGAGGTATGCACCCTGTCCAAGTAAGGACCAACACTCTAGTCAGGGAAAGCTAGATACACACTAAAATTTGCCTGTGCTCACCCTCTGGTATCTTGGCACAGACCAGTCAGGCTAAACTAAAGAGGCAATGTGTAAAGTATTTGTGCAACACTCACACACAGTAACACAATGAAAACACCACAAAAAGACTCCACACAGGTTTTGAAAAATAGATTATGATTTATAAATAATTGAAGACCAAAACAAACAAAATCCAATGAGTAGAAGTTGAGGTATGAATTTGTAAAGAATAAAAAGAGTTCTAGCATATGGAAGCCATAAGCACCAATGGGGATCGTGCTGGACGGGGGCAAAGTCAACAGTTCAATCCGGCCACAATGGAGCACAGGCTGGGGACTAGAGCCATGCAGCCCCAGTGAACAGAGTACCTTGATCCTTGTCGCAAGCAGTAAGATGCAGTATGCAGACAAGCTATGTGCCGATGTCAGGTCCGCAGTCGAGGTGATGCGTCAATTTTCTTCACGCAGTGGTGGCGATGGAACAGGTCCATTGAACAAAGCGCCGGCTACAAGTGCGATGCGCAAGGTTCTGCTCCCGCAACAGGGCCGATGCACCAGTCTGCTACACACACGTTAATCCATACTAGTAGAAATAGGACAAGTCTAAAAGACTACAACAGCAGTGACTGAAACGGCAGACATCTTAACACGATAATGAAATGTGCATCCATACTGATGGAAGTAGGGCAATTCTAAAAGACTCCAACAATGGTAACTGAAGCGGCAGACATATTAACACGGTGATGAAACACACAAATGTGATCCAGTTAAAGAATGAAACCATTACAAATGAAACTCCAATGGTTATACATGTGATGTAACAACTATACTTCTCTGTTTTTTGGTGCACATATTTAGGGACATGATACAACAATACATTTCTGAACTCCTGTGTATATCTCTATGTTTGTGTGCATAATTTACAACATGTGAATAACTCAACAACAGTTGCATTTAAATTAACATGAGCAGATATTGTGAAACTGGTTCACGTTCTAACATACACACATGCTGGATGCACTATAAACATTTGCCCCATATTCAGGTCAAGTAAACAAGTGTGGAGCACATACAATATGCTATGTTCAGGTACATGGTGATATACATAAAAAACCTGTCTGCTATGTTATTAGAAACGTGCATCCTAAAAAATTAATGATAGTGAGAACATAAAATCGTGATAAAAGTAATGCTGTTACAAAAACTATATGTACTGGGATAAACCAAACAACTAACTTCTGCGCCCATGACATATAAAGGCTGTTCGCTTTGCTGTGTTCTAATTCACAGGAAACACGAGAGTTCCAGTTTATCATTGAGACCCTTTGGACTCATAGTGTCCAGGTATCTGATCCAAAACGTCTCACGCTGAGTGATAAATTTAGACATATCTCTGTCTACATGACTCTTAACGATCTCCAACACTGTAAATCTAAGCTGAGCAATCGTGTGGCGAAACTCTGACCAATGCCTCGCTAAAGGTGAAGACATCACCATCGTTCTGATCCTGCTCTTGTGCTCAGTTATGCATGTACGCAGTGATCTCTCAGTCTTGCCAACATAATATAAACCACACGGACAACGTATGGCATAAATTACATTTTGAGAATTGCAATTTGCCGTGAATAACAATTTAACAGGTTTTCCCGACCAGGGATGTGAGATTAATGTTCCTTGTAAAACATTATTACAATGTGAACAACTGTAACATTTTTGCATGCCTCTTGATTCTCCCACTCTTGCACCTTTTTTCTTTTTTAATATCTCTCGAATATTATTTGATCTTTTAAATGCAAAAATGGGAGGATCTTGAAAAAGACTGCCAAAATCAGGTTCCATTTGTAGTAAGTCCCATCGTCGAAGAATAACTTTCTTAATGGCTGTAGATTGTGTAGAAAAAACAGATACAAATACTTCTCTTCTGTCCTTAATTTTCGCTCTCTTTGTGAGTAAATCCGACCTCGAGAAGGCGTCAGTCTGTCTGGCTGCTGCATCCACTAACTCTTGAGGGTAACCCCTCTCCACAAAACCTTTCTTGAATGTGTGTAAAGAGGTTTGATAGTGTGTTTGATCAGAAGTGATACGCTTAATGCGTAAAAACTGAGACAGCGGTAAATGTTTCTTAAGGGACTCAGGATGAAAGCTAGTATACAATAACGTGTTATTACGGTCTGTTGGTTTGGTGAAAACCTTAGTTACAATCTTGAAGTTGTTCAGTTCTACCAGCACGTCTAGATAAGAGATGGATCGTTTGTCCATAGTGAACGTGAATTGGATTCGGGGATTCTTGTCATTCAACTGACTAAGCTTACTTTGCAAATCAATCCGTGTGCCCAGCCATATGATGAAAATATCGTCGATGTATCGACGATACATTAGCAAATGTGCGGTCCAATCTGGATCACTTAGTATGTGCTCTTGTTCGAACTTCATCATGTATATATTCGCATAACTAGGTGCCCCAGAAAAACCCATGGAGGTTCCAGTGGTCTGCAAAAGTACCTTTCTTGCCACCTGAAATAACTGTGAAATAGACAGAACTGAAGAAGTTCCAATAAAAAGACCTTCTCAGCATGTATATCTTCTCTTTGAAGTAACGCCCACTCAACTGCCTCAATTCCTTCCCCATGTGGTATTAAAGTATAACTTTCTAAAAGTGGCATTTCTAAAATAATAATGTTAAATCTAACTTTACCGGTAAAGAGAATTTATCATTACCATTCCAAAGATATGAAATGACACAGCTACTCCTTTTTAATCAGGAATTGCAGCTTAAAAGTGTATGAAGGAATTCCCAATGCTAACCTACAAGAGGAGTAGGTCTTACAGTAGTGAAAAACGAATTTAGGTGTTTTTCACTAGCAGGACATGCAAAACGTAGTATAAGTACATGTCCTACCTTTTACTTACACAGCACACTGGCCTATGGGCAACCTAGGGCCTATCTTAGGGGTGACTTATGTGTAATAAAAGGAGAGTTTAAGGCTTGGCAAGAGGTTTTAAATGCCAAGTCGAAGTAGCAGTAAACTGCACACACAGGCCTTGCAATGGCATGCCTGAGACAGATTTGAAAGGCTGCTTATGTGGGTGGAACAATCAGTGCTGCTGGCCCACTAGTAGGATTTAATTTGCAGGCCCTGGGTATATGGTTTACCACTTTACAAGGTACTTACAAGTACATTTAATATGCCAGTTGTGTATACACCAATTTCACCATGTTTAGGGGAGAAGTACATGCAATTTAGCACTGGTCAGCAGTGGTAAAGTGCTCAGAGTCCTAAGGCCAACAAAAAGAATCAGCAAAAACAGGAGGTAAGCAGGGACAAAGTTGGGGGAAAGACCACCCTAAGGCTGACAGGTTTAACCAGTAGTATATCAGGCACTTGGTAAGGTTGCAGCATCACAAGTGTATCTTGAAATGACAACACTCCCATATTGCAGTAACACAGGCACTTCTTCAAAATAAGATGAATAATTTGTCAGATTGCAGCATCACAAACACTGTTTCAGTTTGCATCATGATAGACATTTTCCAACCCTTACCTGAGGCATTTGACATAGACATATTGCCAGATATCAGTATCACAGTCAGCTCTTCAGATGAAACGATAACTGATACTTTAACAAAACCACAGACATTTATTTAGATGATGTTACCACAGAAATATCTTCATTTGACTACAACAGAGACACTTTTTTCAGAGGGCAGAGTCAAACACTAGTTCACTTTACAGTATCACAAACAATTTTCAAAGGGTAGTCTTAACACATTTATATAGAGTATGACAAGACACTTGATCATGTGGCAGCATCACAAACATATCTTTAGATGGCAGAATAACATATATGGGCAGGTATTGCCGAGTCCCAGCTCCAATGTAGACATCACTTCTCCCCAATCCTGAATAGCCCATGGGTACCACAACCCCTCCTCTCTCCCTCGAGGCATAGATGGGCAACACAATTATCTTGGATTAGGTGTCGGAATAACCCCGGCCATATTTTATTAAAGACAAAAATCGTAAAACAAGTGTATATTTACAATACGCAGAAAATGCGTCCATCAGTCCAGAATATTCATACACCAAATTTGTGTTACAATGTGTTTACGTTATTTCGTATGGCTAACCTTAACGTATTATCTAATACATAGCCATCCCTAACCTAAACAAAATATTACATTATTGTTTTCTGTGTATCCCTAATTGAGCCTACGGGCAAGGTCATGACTGGTCCAAGTATGTGCTAGGTCCACCCCTCCTACCGGAGTGACCTTGCGCAGGAGGCCCAGTTGCCCAGAAGGTTACCTCCTTCGGGCACCCCCTACGCCCTCAAATACAACCTTCCAGAGGCTGCTGTGCTGTTATGCCAACTTGGCGCCCATGCGCCTGTGCGGGGATTAGCCCAAAGGCCTACTGGAAGCGGAACTTCTCCACCCCCTGCACCCTCCAGCCTATGCCCTCAATACTACCTCCCAGGGGGTGTGATGTTATGCTAAACTTGGCGCCCAAGCGCCTGTGCGGGGATTGGCCTAAAGGCCTAACCGGAACTTCTCTACCTCCCGCACCCTCCAGCCTACCGGCCATAAACGCCCCCTGTAGTTCTATGAGAGACCACTGTCCCCCCCCAGGCGTCCCCATTGACAATGGTGATGCCTACTTAAGGACCGTAAAATGCCCCACCAATTATGACCTTACCGCCACAGGCCAGCATAGTTGACCGACTATCTGGCCCCCCCAATGTCCTAAGGTCATGCCCTGTCCCTCGTCCCTGCCAACAGTGCTAATAAATGCAATGACCGACTATCTGGCCATATGAAATGTATGGAGGTTTTTTGTGGACCTAAACGACTTATCAATCTGCCTATTAAGTCTTTCCACCCAGTCGTTCAGGGCCCAAACCGACTCACCTCCCGCCATTGGAACCTGGGAATGATGTGGGACCATGCCAAGACTACCTGTGGGCACATTCTTGCCCACCAACCGATCTCGGTGATCAGCGCCTACAACAACACCTTTCCTGCCCCAAGTGCGCCAGGTCATTGCCCCCTATGCGCACAATTACAGCTGCGGGCGTGCTAGTCTTACCTAGCAGAAACTCCAACAAGCCCCTAAACTGCCCCAGGCGCAAACCTCCTTGCCCACGCAAAGAAAATTGAAACGTGCCTGTTAGAACTGGGGGTCTCTAGTTGGCAGAGGTAGGTACCTTTGTCCAAATAGGGACCTTTGCTTCTAGTCAGGGTAAGGGGGATACACTACTAAAATAACCCCTGCTCACCCCCTTGGTAGCTTGGCACGAGCAGGCAGGCTTATCTCAGAGGCAGTGTGTAAAGCATTTGTGAACACATACAGTAACCCAGTGACAACACTACAGATGGACACCACACAGGTTGTAGTATAAAAATAAGTATTTTTATATAGACTTGACACAAGACCCAAAACGACAAAAATCCACAATACAATATGAAAAATATGATTGTCAAATGGTAGAAATTAGCTCAGTTCAATAAAGATGGTAATTGCGACACTTTACTCTCAATGTACCTTTGGATGCGTAACGCAAAACAAACAAAAGGGTCGCAGGGAAGGTGATGCTTCGATTCCTTACACGCAGAAAGGAGGATGCGTCGGTTTCTTACTGCAGCCCGATTCCGATGCGATGATGATCCGGTGCGATGCGAGAAAATGGCGTCTTGCTTACGGTGCGACAACGTTGACGGGATGCGTGCACGCCCGACGGCCATGCAGCGACTCGGCGATTTTCTGAGCTGCGACAGGCCCTGCGACACGCTTCTTCGGTGATGCGCAGGCATCCTCGGTGGTGGCGGCACACTTCTCCGGTGATGCAAGGCGCTTCGGTGATGCGATGGCGACAGCGGCAGTGGCGGCATGCTTACTCCGCGATGCGATGACAACTGCTGCGGTGGCACGCTTCTCCGGTGATGCGGGGCGCTTCGGTGATGCTATAGCGGCAGCGGCGGCACGCTTACTCTGCGATGCGACGACAGCTGCTGCGGCGGCGACACGGTTCCTCTTCATTGCGTCATGCTTCCAGCTCCCAGCAACACGCAGTCTCTCAGAAGGCCCAACAGCAGTAGGCACTTCAATTCCCAGCAAGGGAATTCAGATGGGGAGCTAGGGGTGAAGTCTTGTATCCCTGAGACTTCAGGCAAGAGGCAAGCTCAATGTTCAAGCTCTTGGAGATCTTCTTCAAGATGATGAAAGCACACTCAGTCCTTTTCTCCTTTCTTTGGCAATAAAGTAACCACTCCAGGCCAACCCCAACAACACGCAGCATAGGGGTAGTCTCCTCCTACAGCTTCCTGGTTCTTCTCCTCAGCAAAGGTTCGTCTTGATTCCCAGAAGTGATCTAAAATCTTGGGGTCTGGGTCCCAATATTTATACTAGCAAATCCTTTGTCCTCTGAAGGCAGAGGGTCCTGTACCTAGTCCAAACCAGTTCTGGGTGCATTCTGCCAGTGCACACCTTCTTCCTTTGTCAATGTGGGCCAGGGACATCAGACGCACAACAGGAGGTGGAGCCAGCATTGTGGAAGGCAGGCACAGCCCTATTCAGGCCCAGGTGCTACTCCTCCCACCACTCTACATGCAGATAGGTCTATTCAGCCCTGTGCTGACTCACCCTGTCTCCTGGAGTCCCCCAGCCCCTGTCGCTCACAAACCCAGACATACAATACACAAGCTAGCAGAGGCAGGCTGGATGGTTAGGCAAGAAAATACCCACTTTCTAAAAGTGGTATTTTCAAACCCAGAATGTTAAAACCAACTTCACTAAAAGATGTATTTTATCATTCTGAGTTCAGGCATACTAAATTCGTTTTTCTACCATGTTCCCTGGGTCAGTTAGGATTATAAGATGTTATAATCAAACTGCCCATTCTGGCCTATGGGGACAGGTAGCCTTGCAATAGTGAAAAACGAAATTGGTTGTAATTCACTATCAGGACATGCCACACACATCAGGGCATGTCCTTCCTCTTACATACAATGCACCCTGCCCGCAGGCCTACTTTGGGGGTGGCTAACATGTAGAAAAGGGAAGGTTTGGGGACTGGTAAGTGGGTGCACTTACCAAGTCGACATGGCGGTACCAGACTGCACACAGGCTCTGCAATGGCAGGCCTGAGACACGCTTTCCAAGCTGCTCCGGTGGGTGGCACAACCAGTGCTGCTAGCCCACCAGCAGCATTTGATTTACAGGCCATGGGCACACGCGGTGCACTGTACTAGGGTCTGACAGTAAATCAAATAAGTCAATCATGGAGTCACTAATCCATACATCAATTTACCATAGGGAGCACTTGCACTTTGGCACTGATTAGCAGTGGCAAAGTGCCCAACGCATCTAAACCAGCAAAAACATGTCAACAACAGAGGAGGCATAGCGAAAAAATGGAAGGGAGACCCACGCCAATGGTACCAGGTCTAACACGTCTCCCCTCCAGCTGAAATGTGGGGAGAACTATCGTACCTCTGGGGAGTTCTCTTCACTAAGGCGGAAAAATCTGGACAGACTATCAGCATTGGTGTGTTCTGTACCAGGTCGGTGTTCTACCGTGAAGTCCATCCCCTGTAGGGAAATGGACCACCTCAACAGCTTTGGATTCTCACCCCTCATCTGCATCAACCATCTGAGTGGCCTGTGGTCTGTCTGAACCCGGAAGTGAGTCCCAAACAGGTATGGTCTCAACTTCTTCAGCGTCCAGACCACAGCAAATGCCTCACGCTCAATAGCACTCCACCTCTGTTCCCGTGGAAGTAACCTCCTACTGATGAAGGCTACAGGTTGGTCTAGGCCCTCCTCATTTAACTGTGCCAGAACAGCCCCTACACCATTGCTCTGAAGCGTCTGTTTGAACAACAAATTCTTTTGAGAAGTTGGGCGCCTGTAGCACGGGGGCCGTGCACATGGCAGTCTTCAAGGCGTCAAAAGCTCTCTGACAGGTGTCAGTCCAAGTCACACTCTTGGGCTGCTTCCTGGAAGTCAGCTCTGTCAAGGGTGCAACGATGCTGCCATACCCCTTGACAAATCTCCTGTAATACCCGGTGAGTCCTAGAAAGGCTCTCACCTCTGTCTGGGTCTTGGGGGGGTTCCCAAGCCAGAATGGTATCAATCTTGGGCTGTAGGGGCACCACCTGGCTGCTCCCAACCTGGTGTCCCAAGTACACCACAGAACCATGCCAGATCTGGCACTTACTCGCCTTGATCGTGAGGCCTGCCCTCCGCAGCGCCATCAACACTTCCCAGAGGTGGCGCAGATGTTCTTCCCAACTGGCGCTGAACACTGCGATGTCATCCAGGTAGGCGGCACTGAAATCTTCCAGTCCAACCAACACCTGGTTGACCAACCTCTGAAAGGTGGCAGGGGCATTCTTCATCCCAAAGGGCATAACCCGGAATTGGTAGTGCCCATCTGGTGTGGAGAATGCTGACCTCTATTTGGCCCCATCAGTCAAGGTGATCTGCCAGTACCCAGATGTTAAGTCAAACGTGCTGAGGTACCAGGCAGCCCCTAACCGATCAATGAACTCATCAGCTCTGGGGATGGGGTGCGCGTCAGTCCTGGTGACTGAATTGAGTCCTTGGTAGTCCACACAGACCCGGAGTTTGGGCGTGGCACCAGGCGCGGCAGCCTTTGGGACCAAGACCACTGGGCTGGCCCAAGGGCTGTGAGAGGACTCATTCACCCCCAATGCAAACATCTTGGAGACCTCCTCCTTGATGCAAGCTCTCACCATGTCAGTCACTCTGTAAGCCTTGTGCTTGACAGGAGGACTGTCCCCAGTGTCCACATCATGGACGCACCAATCAGTGACACTAGGAGTCAGGGAAAACAGGTCAGGAAACTGTCCCAACAGTTGGCGACAGTCTTCCTGCTGCTCAGGCATCAGGGAGTTAGAGAGGTTCACACCCTCCACTGACCCATCTTGCTCTGTTGCAGACAGGAGGTCAGGAAGAGGTTCTGTCTCCTCTTCCATCCCATCATCTGTTGCTAGGAGCATGCCCACTTCAGACCTCTCAAAATGGGGCTTTAGGCGGTTGACATGTAGGACCCACAAAGGGTTCCTGGGAGATCGCAAGTCCACCAGGTAGGTGACCTCACTCTTGCGCTCCACCACCTCAAATGGTCCGGTCCACTTATCCTGGAGCGCGCAATGCTCCACGGGGCCATGACCCAAACTTTCTGCCCAGGCTGAAACTCGATCAGAGTGGCATTCTAATCATACCACTGTTTCATCTCCTCCTGGCTGGCTTCCAGATTCGCCTCAGCGAGTTGTCTGAATCGCCTAGTCTGGTTTCTAAAGGCCAGCATGTAGCTAAATACATCCTGTGGAGGCTTACTGGGAGCTTTCTCCCAGCCTTCTTTCACCAGACTCAGAGGTCCTCTTACCGGGTGACCATAGAGCAGTTCAAAGGGACTGAACCCTAAGGACTTTTGTGGCACCTCACGGTAAGCAAACAAAAGGCATGGCAAGAGGAAGTCCCACTTACGCCTCATGGGTTCTTCCAGACCCATAATCATGCCCTTCAGGGTCCGGTTGAATCTCTAAACCAGCCCATTACCTTGGGGGTGGAAAGGAGTGGTGAACTTGTACGTTACACCGCACTCCTGCCACAGGGACTTCATATACTTGGAAATGAAGTTGGTACCACGGTCAGACACCACCTCCTTGGGGAACCCCACGCGGGAGAAAATCCCCATCAGTGCACGTCCCACCATGGGGGCCATCACTGTCCGAAGAGGGATGGCTTCCGGGTAACGGGTGGCATGGTCCACCAAGACCAGGATGAACCTGTTGCCCATGGCTGTCTTGGGGTCCAGTGGCCCCACAATGTCAATACCCACCCGTTCAAAGGGGATGCTGACCACAGGGAAAGGCTGGAGGGGAGCCTTGTGCTTCCTCCCACTTTTTCCACTTGCCTGGCAAGTCTGACATGTCCTGCAATGTGTGTCTGAACTCTTGTGCATCTGGGGCCAATAAAAGTGGGTGACAAGCCTTTCAAAGGTCTTGCCCTGCCCCAGATGTCCTGCTAAAGGCACATCATGAGCCAAACCCAGTAGGAAGGCTCTGAAGTGCTGGGGTACCACCAGCACACGGGCTGACCCAGGCTCAGCAACCTTAGGCTCGCTATACAGGAGACCATTCTCCCAGTAGATCCAATGTGATCCAGATTGATCACCTGCTGCCTGGTTTGTGGCCTGTTGCCGCAAACCCACAAGAGAACGGCACTTGTTCTGCTCCTCACAGAACTCCTCCCTGGAGGGTCCTCCTTCTTGCTGTCAATGGGTCAGCTCAGGCAGGTCCCACAGTTCGGCCACTTGCTCCCCTGTAGGTTCCAGAGCATCCCCCTCAGGTTCTGCT
The DNA here is from genome assembly GCA_963921515.1 of Calotriton arnoldi. Taxonomy (NCBI): domain Eukaryota; kingdom Metazoa; phylum Chordata; class Amphibia; order Caudata; family Salamandridae; genus Calotriton; species Calotriton arnoldi. Next base: position 2,058,162 of record CAWUFW010001485.1, on the reverse strand, counting down.
TCCTCCTGGACCATGGGAACTACAGGGCCGGTTTCCCGTGCCCCTTGACTCTCCTCTTCAATGGAAGGCACCTGGGCCACCCTCTCAGGCTCCAGGTCCTCTTGAACACCTCTACTGGCTGCCATAGACCGAGTGGTCGCGCACGCCCACTCAGGCAGACCCAACATCTCTAGATGAGACCTTCTCTCCACCTCTGCCCAAGGTGAACTTTCTAAATCATTGCCCAACAGACAGCCTACAGGCATGGCTGGCCTCACAGCTACTTGAAAGGTACCTGAGACCCCCCAACTCATAGGGAACCTGAGCCACTCTGCAGTGGCTCTCTGAGTTGTCCGCTGCAACTACTGGGCAGAATGCATTGGGGATCACCTGCTCTTCAGACACCAGCCGACAACTGACAGCTGTCACACTGGCTCCGGTGTCTCTCAGAGCCTCCACCCTGTGGCCATTGATGGTCACCCACTGCATGTATTTTTTAGTGTTATCAGGCAGTTGGGTCCTGGGGACCATCTCACTGTCTCCTAAAGAGACCAAGGACATTGCTATGGGACCCCACCCACCTTGGGCACCCATCTCCCCCCCCAGGGCTACACTAGCCACCTGCCGGGGTGGTGCACCAGTGGGTGCTGTCTTCCCATACAAGGGACATGCTGAATCATAAGAGCAGTGGCCCACTTGACCATACTTAAAACAGGTCTTGGGCCCCCTGTGAACAGGCTTATCTGTCGGGGCCCCTGCCTTCTTCTCAGGAGGAGGCTGGGAACCTTTCTTTGGTTTCCTTGGGGATTACTTTGGGGCCCTTTCTGGAACTCCCTCTGTTTACCCTTGTCCCCCCCACTCTTCTGCTGGGGACCCTGCCCACCCTTTGCGGAGTCTCCCACATGACCCTTGTGGACCCGGGTGCTCACCCAGCGGTCCGCCTCCTCAGCAAGCTTCCTAGGGTTTGTCAGCCTACTATCAATAAGGTGCTGGCGTAGCTCTGGAAAACAATTTCCTGACAAGTGCTCCCATGCAATCAAATCAAAGAGCGCATCAAAATCATTCACTTTGCTACCCTTCACCCAACCATCCAATGCTCTGCAAAAAAGTCACATATTCCACCCAAGTACTTGACTCCAACTTTTTGCAATTTCTGAACCTCTGCCTATACAGTTCAGGAGTCAACTCATACCTAGACATCAATGCTTCCTTCATATGGCTATAAGAATTGTGGACTTCAGAGGGCAAGTCTAACAAGGTATCCCTCCCTCACTAAGGAACCGTCCCCACAACCCCGCTCCCCAATCCTTCTCAGGGACCCGGTGGGAGGACATAGCTACCTCATAGGCCTTGAACCACTGACCAATATCATCATTCTTATAAAACTCTTTCACCACATCTTTAGGTATATACACCCTGGCTTCAACAGGCATGGACGGTGTTCTCCCACCAGAGGGAGTAATCTCTAAGCTCCTAGCTTTCAACTCCAACTCCCTCAAACTTCTCTCATGCTCCATTTGCATCCTATTTTCCTCTAGGGCCAATTTCTTAATTTCCAATTCCAACTGCCCACCCATCTTAAGCTTGGTCAGCTCCATTTCATGCATCCTACTTCTCTCCCTGTCCTCCAGCTCTCCTGGGGACAGGCCCTTGGAAGAAACACTGCTACCTGTTGGGGAAGGTGCTTTCCTCCCCCCTGTACCCAATAGCCCATCTAGCTGCCCTCCTGCATCCTCAGCCCCCTCCTCATGCTCAGGGGTACTTCTTGCTTCCACCCAGGCCCTCAGCGCCTTTTGGTACTCATCCTTCTTGGTGAGACCTGTAGTAGCAACTTTCAATTTCCTGCAGAAGTACTTTAGCAGTTTCACATTGTAGCTTTCCAGCTTTTCTTCTTCAAAATCTAAATCCACATATGCGATGGATGCTGTTTTGCTCATGGTGACTAAACTTGGCAGTTCTTGGCAAAAAGTAGAAATCCCAGGAAAAACAATGTACCAAAAATGTATGTGGTTGCGTTTGGTTTGCACTCACTAGTAGTGTACACCAATTACTGTATATGAGTCACGAATGCAAGCCCAGAATCCTCACCGCTGACCACCAATGTTAGAACTGGGGGTCTCTAGTTGGCAGAGGTAGGTACCTTTGTCCAAATAGGGACCCTTGCTTCTAGTCAGGGTAAGGGGGATACACTACTAAAATAACCCCTGCTCACCCCCTTGGTAGCTTGGCACGAGCAGGCAAGCTTATCTCAGAGGCAGTGTGTAAAGCATTTGTGAACACACAGAGTAACACAGTGACAACACTACAGATGGACACCACACAGGTTGTAGTATAAAAATAAGTATTTTTATATAGACTTAACACAAGACCCAAAACGACAAAAATCCACAATACAATATGAAAAATATGACTGTCAAATGGTAGAAAATAGCTCAGTTCAATAAAGATGGTAAATGCGACACTTTACTCTCAATGTACCTTTTGATGCGTAACGCAAAACAAACAAAAGGGTCGCAGGGAAGTTGATGCTTCGATTCCTTACACGCAGAAAGGAGGATGCGTCGGTTTCTTACTGCAGCCCGGTTCCGATGCGATGATGATCCGGTGCGATGCGAGAAAATGGCGTCTTGCTTACGGTGCGACATCGTTGACGGGATGCGTGCATGCCCGACGGCCGTACGGCGACTCAGCAATCTTCTGAGCCGCGACAGGCCCTGCGACACGCTTCTTCGGTGATGCGCCGGCATCCTCGGTGGTGGCGGCACACTTCTCCGGTGATGCGAGGCGCTTCGGTGATGCGATGGCAACAGCGGTAGAGGCGGCACGCTTACTCCGCGATGCGACGACAACTGCTGCGGCGGCACGCTTCTCCGGTGATGCGGGGCGCTTAGGTGATGCAACAGCGGCGGCACGCTTACTCTGCGATGCGATGACAGCTGCTGTGGCGGCGACAGGCTTCCTCTTCGTTGCGTCACGCTTCCAGCTCCCAGCGATACGCAGTCTCTCAGAAGGCCCAACAGCAGTAGGCACTTCAATTCCCAGCAAGGGAATTCAGGAGGGGAGCTGGGGGTGAAGTCTTGTATCCATGAGACTTCAGGCAGGAGGCAAGCTCAATGTTCAAGCCCTTGGAGATCTTCTTCAAGATGATGAAAGCACACTCAGTCCTTTTCTCCTTTCTTTGGCAATAAAGTAACCACTGCAGGCCAACCCCAACAACACGCAGCATAGGGGTAGTCTCCTCGTTCAGCTGCCTGGTTCTTCTCCTCAGCAAAGGTTCGTCTTGATTCCCAGAAGTGATCTAAAATCTTGGGGTCTGGGTCCCAATATTTATACTAGCAAATACTTTGTCCTCTGAAGGCAGAGGGTCCTGTACCTAGTCCAAACCAGTTCTGGGGGCATTCTGCCAGTGCACACCTTCTTCCTTTGTCAATGTGGGCCAGGGACATCAGACGCACCACAGGAGGTGGAGCCAGCATTGCGGAAGGCAGGCACAGCCCTATTCAGGCCCAGGTGCTACTCCTCCCACCACTCTACATGCAGTTAGGTCTATTCAGCCCTGTGCTGACTCACCCTGTCTCCTGGAGTCCCCCAACCCCTGTCACTCACAAACCCAGACATACAATACACAAGCTAGCAGAGGCAGGCTGGATGGTTAGGCAAGAAAATACCCACTTTCTAAAAGTGGTATTTTCAAACACAGAATGTTAAAACCAACTTCACTAAAAGATGTATTTTATCATTCTGAGTTCAGGCATACTACACTCGTTTTTCTACTATGTTCCCTGGGTCAGTTAGGACTATAAGATGTTATAATCAAACTGCCCATTCTGGCCTATGGGGACAGGTAGCCTTGCAATAGTGAAAAACGAAATTGGCTGTAATTCCCTATCAGGACATGCCACACACATCAGGGCATGTTCTACCTCTTACATACAATGCACCCTGCCCGCAGGCCTACTTTGGGGGTGGCTAACATGTAGAAAAGGGAAGGTTTGGGGACTGGTAAGTGGGTGCACTTACCAAGTCGACATGGCAGTACCAGACTGCACACAGGCTCTGCAATGGCAGGCCTGAGACCCGCTTTCCAAGCTTCTCCGGTGGGTGGCACAACCAGTGCTGCAAGCCCACCAGCAGCATTTGATTTGCAGGCCCTGGGCACATGCGGTGCACTGTACAAGGGTCTGACAGTAAATCAAATAAGCCAATCATGGAGTCACTAATCCATACATCAATTTACCATAGGGAGCACTTGCACTTTGGCACTGATTAGCAGTGGCAAAGTGCCCAAAGCATCTAAACCAGCAAAAACATGTCAACAACAGAGGAGGCATAGTGAAAAAATGGAAGGGAGACACACGCCAATGGTACCAGGTCTAACACTGCCCAACGGGCCTTTTCTGCATATTTGTCTGTGAAAAAATACATTTTCAACCTGTTCACATACGCATGACCAACTATCCAGACTTCCACTTCACCTGGCCCCCCCAGGCGGTAACCTGGACTGGGTGAGGTTCCGGCTACCGTCGCACGGTGGCAAGCTTCCTTCCTGTGGCACAAGACATGAAAAAACTGTGGAAAACCCGAAGACAAAACACCGTCATTAGACATAGCAATATTCAAGCATATGTAGTTGCCCATAACGCTTCTAACAATCAGAAGACCAATGACCAATCCTCTGTGCCGCACGCCCCACAGGCTAGGGGTGGGTGGTAAATTCTGTTCTGCTCGCGGAATTTGCGGAATTTTGGTAATTCCGTGTTCCGCGGAGAGCGCGGAATTACCGAAAATTCCGCGATCCGCAGCGTAGCGGAATTTTTTCCTTGTTTGCGCTTTAAAAATGTGTGTTTGCGCGCGGTAGCGACTTACTGGGATCCCTGCGTTCGCCGACGAGTTTTCCTATCCATTCGCGTGCACTGCGAGAGTGTGCGATCGCGAAAACGTCATTTGGACGCTCCACTGGACATCCGCGTTCGCGAACAGGAAACACGGATCGCGAGCGGGCGGGACAAGTGAAACAAGATGGCCGCGCCATTTGGCGACCGGACGGGTAAGTTTGCGAGATATTTCCCCCCGAGGACGCAAACAGCGTCCCCGAACACGAAAAACCCATTGCGAACGGGCGGACCAAGCAATTCCGCATGCCAGCGGAACTTTGCGAAGCTCGCGGAGATTTTTTACCGTTTCGCGGAACTTTGCGGAATGCGACTCCGCAAATTCCGCCCATCCCCCTAGCCGTGACCTCGGTGGCTGGCCCAATCCTGAAGCATGGGTACTATTTTTTTGATGGACCAACCCTGCTGCCCTACACGCTAAACCCCGAACCCTGCTAAACTTAAATTTAGTACGCGGGGTCCCATCCTCGTGAATTAAAATTGGACCCCTTCAGTCTGTAGGCCAGGGAAGACTCGAGGTTGCCTACAGGACAGCAAGAGCTCCCTTGTGCCTTTTGCAACATAAGGTATCCCCTGCCGATTTGGTCAGTTTTTTAATCTAGGGATTGATAAAGCCTACGAGCCCCCCGCAGTTGGACATTACCAAATTGGAGCCCCCCATGCCAATCCAGCCTGTTATGCACCCCCAGTTCTCAAAACCTTGAAGGTGCCCTTTAAGGTCAGGGTAACAGCCACCCTGACAAAATGAACTTCCTCATTGGATCCCCTGGCCTTCTCACACATGAGGCTAAACAACGGGGGCGGGCGGCATATGCTTGAGGATCCTCACGTGGGGCCTATGTCCCCAACATTCTGAGTGCTCTGCAGCATGACAAAAAATTATCTTTTGAGCTGCTTATCGCTCAAGCGGATGTTACTTCTGAAATGTATTCCTTTCCATAGCCTCCATTGCTTGCCTTATTCGCCACGGAGCATCACTCCAGGCGTTCCAAATCTGGCTGTCGGATGTACCTCATAAGTATACCCACAATGAGAAATACCGCACCTAAGCAGGTCACAAACAAGGCTTGCAAAAGCTCAGATCCATTCAAACCCCTTTTACCGTCAGTGTGGTGTTGGAACTTCGCGAGGTGACAATGTTAAGTACAGTCAACTGCACTTCCACTGGGTTCACAAACCAATTCTGGATCTTTTGCAAAGCGAGGTTGTTACTGACATAAAAGCGCCTTGCAGAGGCTGTTGACCCTAAGACCCCCTCTTGCGGCGGCCACACAGCAAGAATATCCAGTCAGCACACCGCTATACTAGAACAACGCTAAATAACCACAAAAGAGGCTCATGAGCACTATAAAAAATGCCAATATACATGCCCAAATTTTAACTGAAAGGGCTGGATGTTTAAGAAAACGTGAGAAATTGAGGCATTATAATGGGGTAGTTGCACAGATACCAACCATGAGTTGTTACACTCACAACCGCTGTCTCTTACAACTCCCCTGCACATGAAGACAGCCGCAGGAGAGCATTTGGGAGTAGGTACTACAGCCAACCCCATTCCACGTATAACATGTGTTGCACCTCCCGAAGGCATGTAATTATAAGCTTATGCTAGTAGCCAGCTACAGGAAAGGCAGGGAAATAATTAAAGTGCACTGCAGTATAGAATGCATTACTAGAATTCACTAGGCTTGTTGTGTTCCCTATACAGTTTACAGCAGTGGAGAGTGTATGTGCCCACACGCTTGTCCGTGTTTTACCACCTCTGGGTATTAGCGTGGAACCACAAAGGGTAAGCCCCTGCAAATCCAGCGCTACAAGTGCATCAACAGGGCTGGAGCTGGCTGACCCTCGCGGCCCCTGCGCACGGTGGCTATGCCTGTGGCAATGCTAGATGGCACAACCCCCACTTGGGGAGCTCCCCCAGTCTACCATGCCCCCTACCATGATACCATTGGCCCCTATTCCTACGACACCTACTACGGCAGTTCCGTGCGGGGCTTCTGAGCCCGATGGACTGTGGAACGGTGATCAGAAAAGAGCTGGCTATATTCGGCCTGTGCCTGTGACTTCCACCCCAGACGACAGTCCATTATGTTGCTACCACATCAAGCTAGCTATTCCTGTCTCCTGGCTGAGACTTCCACCCCAGGATCCCAGGTCCACATTGGCCACTAAGGCATTCAAGCTGTGCGGAGCAGGACGGTGTGAGCATGCGTGTGAATCCCAGAAAATTAACATAGCCTCACCACCAACCTGGTTTTTAAATATGATCTTGCCACTACTGCTGTGGCTTGACCCCTGGCCCTAGAGATGCCAGTGACATTAAAATAACACCAGCCAAAATAACGCCAGTGAACTGTGCGCGAGGCGCAGAGATAGGTGCAGACCCGCCCTTCCCGCCCGGAGGCAACAGAAAAAACTGGGGTGACAATTATTTGTTGGAGGCCCCGCCCACCACTCTTTCCCGCTGACGAAAACTCCCCGTGGCCCTTCTATTTTAACAAAGGTCCTACAAACATGACGTACGAAGATGGAACCGATTCTTAGATCCAGGTCCCCAAAAGAAACCAGACGAGATACTCTTCAAGCCACCATGGTAAACGCACTGTAACAATGCAGGCTTCTTCCATCTGTGACCCAGACCCTCGACCCACAACCGCGATGCAAACCGCAAAATTGCCAATATATCCAACACACCACCCATGTGATCCTCATGACAAACCCATAATTTCCTATAAAACCGTTGACGCGATTGCAGCCAATTCTTGAAAAAACCCAGCATCATTAAACAGAGTTAGATGTTTGACAGAAAAACTCACCCCCAGGATGGAATTAATAAGTCCCAATCAAAAAATTCCTCGCAAGACCACTGGCCACACTGACCTGCCTTAAAAAGGCCCAGAGCAGTTTCCTCACTCAGGCCCAAAAATTCCATCAAGGTCCGTAGTATGCAACAGTAGTCAATGCTGGCTGCGCTCACCATTCTGGTTAGCAAAACCATTCACCCACTCCACCATGTGAAAGCTCCTATCGCCTGTGCCCAACCGAACACACTAGGCTATGGACCTCATGCCAAACCATGAAGGCCACCCACCAGCAGAAACGCGCATCCCGGTGTGCACGTTTGACTCCCCGGAGGAGACCCTCACTGACCACTGGACGACTGGTCATGCAAAATCTCCCGACGCAAAACTATCTTAGCAGTTAGCGCTACCATATATCCTAAACCATGCACTCCTTGCCTGAAAAAACTGGCTGTGTCACAACAGAATATTACTAGGACCCCAAAGCCCTCTTACTGACCCATACGGCCCACCATGCATTTATAGCCTGCGTTCTCCTACTAATTACGTGATCAAAAAGGAAACACCACACACTTTGTACCTTATTACAGCTCGCCCCCTGCGCCTGTCCCCAGCAGACTGCAGACTTATACCACATCCAGCCAAAAGCTCAATTCACGAGCTCAAATATAGTTTGTCCTTTGCTATTTTAGTAATCAAGAGAACAACACCCCCCACTCTTGCTCTCCTTTACCTTCGCTACCTGCGCCTGTCCTTATCCCAAACACTGGACGTTTACCACCTACAAGCCCAAAATTATTTTTGTGCTCCCCACTGGTGCCGATGTCTGCACGCGTTGGGCTCGGTACTTCAGGACCATTACCCGTAGTGCAACATCACCGGCCCACAAACATGAGCAAAACCCAGGTTGGGGTTAACGCTGCCATCTTAACTCCTTTCCCAACCGCTTTGTAGTTTCAGAGGATTTAAGGTCCCCATCATACTGCTCCTGCCACTGCGAGGTCGCCCCTTCAAAAGCTGCCTGCTACACTTCTAGGCCCTCAATGTATTCTCATTAGGGACGCAGTGCAGGGTGGCCACCAACTCCCCCCAGCCAAAAACGTGCCTTTCTCACCTGGGCTCACCGGACTGGAGCCGCTCCCGTATGCGATACACTGCGGGTAGGGTGAGTATAACTCAAAACCTGCGCGGCTCCCAGCCTCATGGCCCGTTGCTGCTATGTTAAATTGCCCATGACCACACGATCTCGAGCCACGCGATCCTTCAACACAACTTTCCAGCACCAGCATTTCCTCCTGCAGCTCCTGGCTCGGGTGCCACAATCTCCCCCACCACTGCTATCCTCTACAGTCCCGCTTTGCCCACTCGCCGACGTAACCTGGAGAAAGAGAGAAAACAAATGTAACCTGAAACTGGTCCCTGTGGGGAGGACGAGCAAGCATGAAAAACGGAGCGGCAAGGAAAAAACAGTATCCCTCCGTTGCGTAGACCACTTCATCTTAAATCAGCTTCAAAAAAGAAAATCTCCGTCGGGTAGATAGTTTCCGATGGGGCTTTGTGGAGCGGCGAGGGAAAAGACCGTCCAGCCGCTCCACAACTTCTTTTATCTGGGCATCCCAGAAACCGGACAGATCCAGATTAGACCCGCCTACGTATGTTCCCCTTCCGAACCTCAACAAATCGGGGGCTGGTGCCGGCGGCGTTACCATGCGCCGGCACCAACCCCCACCCCCTCACGGCATCGGGGACCGGCACAAACCGCCATAAGTGCGGCGTGCCCGAAACAGCACCAGACATTTTATAGGTAACAGTATCACGGGTGTTTCTTCTGATGACAGTATCATAGGCACTTTTCTATGGCTGTATTACTGGCACATCTTCAAATGGCAGTAATGCAGACACTTCTTTAGATAGGGTAGGAAATTGGAGCATTAGTTGAGGGGGCAGGGGTGAAAACCCAACTCAAATAATAATTGCAATCCTTGTCAGGGTCCATTAAATAAACCTGTGTCTAACCCTTTGGTAGTTTGGCACAAAGCAGTCAGGTTTAATTTATAGGCAATGTATAAACAATTTATTTAGCACTCAAACAATAATAAACTGAAAACACAACACAAGAAAAATTCCAAACCAATTTAGACAAATAGAGTATATTTTAATAAATAAGTTTACACCAAAACAACAAAAATCCAATAAGTAGATCCAGAGATATGAATTTGTAAAGTTTGAATTAAAAATAGTGGCATAAAGCACAAAGTGTGAACTGTGGTTACCTGATCATGCTAGACCGGGTCAAAGTCAAAAGTTAAGGCAGACCGCGATGACCAGGTTCATCCCGGTGGAAAGTTTACCTTTGGACTTCCAAACTTTTATGGAGAAAAAGTGGTTGTCGACAAATCATCAGTGTGGCAAGCTGCAAGCTGGATCTGGAGCATGGTTTGACGATGGTGTGCTGCTGAGGAGTGGCTCCCAGTGTGGGTATTGACAAAGGTGAGACCATTTTGAGCGGGTGAGTTTTTTAACGCCTTGAAGGAATTTAGACATCCTGAATCTTGCAGGTCATCAATTCCTGCTCCACCTGAGCTCTGCAAAACTTTGTAATCTTTCTTTCACAGTAAGATTGCCAAAATCTATGATCATTTTGATAGCCAGACAGAACCGCACTCACTGGAAGTAAGATGTTGACAATCACCTCCAAAAGAATCTTTCAGGCTGGGAAGGTTTTCCAGAATTACCCCAGAGGAAGTCAGTGAGCTGATCACCTTAATCAAATCTGGATCTCCAGAGGATCCATGTCTGGCTCACGTGTTTTCCTCCTTTCCTTCTCTGTTTGTGCCCTGCTTCACTGATCTCTTTAACATCTTGATGGATACAGTCAAGTTGCCAAGGAGCTGGAAACATTCTAATGTCTCCCCAGTTCAAAAGAAGCCCACTGCTAACCTATCCAATTATATAACGCACCCCGTATTTAGAGAACAATAACAACATACTGGACTTTTTTCAATCTGGTTTTAGGGCAGCACACAGCACAGAAACCACTATTTTGCCAGTTACAGGTGTAATCAGGAGCAGCCTAGATGAGGGAAATCCCACAGCTCTTATACTTTTTGACCTTTCCACAGCTTTTGATACGGTCTCTCATGCAGTCCTGATTGAGAGGCTATATGGCACCAGTAGTCATTCACACACTCTAGCTTGACTCCTGGACTTCCTAGTGGGCAGATCTCTAGCAGTATTTATGCCACCTTTCAACTCTAGGGCCTTTTCCAACACCTGTGGGGTGCCATAGGAGTCTTCACTGAGTCCCACTCTTTTTAATATCTATGTGGCCCTTCTGGTAAAAGTTTTTAGGGATTACAGCTTTGAGATCCTGTACTATGCTGATGATACCCAGGCGTTGGTACTAATGGGACACAACCAGTAAGCGACAAGAGACATATTCTGTGATTGTCTTCATGCTGTTGTGGTTTGGATGAAGCAGAACTGCCTCCAATTTAATAGAGGAATGACAGAAATTGTCATATTTGGTCAGGCCACCCTGCTCTAGTCCAACGATTGGTGGTCCAAAGAACTGGGCAGTACTCCCTGTTCTAAAATGTTGCAAAAAATCTTGCCATCCTCATAAGCTCAGTATGGCTAATCAAGTTGCTTCAGTTAGTGGAGCCTGTTTTGGAATCCCTCGTATGCTTTGGAAGGTTTTCTCCTGGATTCCTCTGCATAGTAGAACAAAAATTATACAGGCTCATAACCATGCTCTTTGTCTTGCTCTGTTTGTTGCAATCAGTGAGTCCCCTTTGTCACACTTGCAAGGGGTTCAGAACACAACAGCCAAACTGGTCTGCCATCTTCCCCCAGGACTCCTGTAGGTCCAGTTGTGTGGTCCATTCACTGTCTAGCCATTAGGAAGCGCTGTGTATTCAAGATTCTCTGTCACACCCACAGAGCCGTGTACAGCGGGAGTCCTGTATCCCTACGCACAAAGATCAAGTTTCACCACCCAGCTAGAAAAGTTAGATCCTCTGATGTGGCATTGGCAACTCCTCACCATAAACATACCACGTGATGCAGTGGACACTCCTTCTCCTATCGTGCACCTCATCATTTCCTTTTTAAAATTCCAAAATGTGAATCGGCCAGAGGTGCCATCAGGAAATTACACTGGTTGCCAGTTAGACAATGCTGTAAATTCAAGGCTCTCTGTCTGGCATTTAAATCCTTGCACGGACTTGGGCCAGACCATTTTAAGAAGAAACTCAAATGATGTGTACCAGCAAGGACGCTTCGCTGAGGCTCTGCTAGGAACCTGATGGTCCCCCCATTTAGGAAGGCCACCTGGGGGGTAAAGAGTTTTTTCAGGACCACTGCATTGCTCTGGAACAGTCTGCCATTGACTCTAAAAACTGCCTCCTCCTTACCTTCAGAAAAGCCTTAAAAACTTGGCTCTTCACACAGGATTAGAAGGCACGTTGCGCACCTGCTCGACCCGTTGCTGACATTGCCGCTGCCCTAGTCAGATTTCTATAGCGCCAAGACGCCCCCGGGCATGAGTTTGCGCTTTATAAATTACATTAACATTACATCATTGAATCCAGTTGCCTGCTGATAAGCTTCATCTGCCAGCGACAAGGTGGGCATCTTTTGAAGCTAAGGAAGGGGCTGGGCACAGCCCAACAGGCTATCCTGCCAAGGGTGTAGTCCCTCTCCCTAATCCCTGGGCCTTTGTCCACTGTCTGGGTGCAATACACATCTCACCACAGGGAAGCCATCAAGGGCCAGGTGATAGCTGGACACTGGGAGGACACTGGCAGAAAAGCTTTTTTTGGTTTTAGGCAGGAACATAACAACTTTCTAAAAGTGTAATTTCCATTAAGCTGGATTTTAAATTACTATCAAAATGGGTCCTTGAACCATTTTTATAGCTAGTCCCAAACCAAATTTAGCATGTATTAAAAGTAATAGTGTAAACCAGTGTTAACCTATTGGAGGGCAATCGTTGCCACAGTGGAAAACGACTTTGGAGGATTTTTCACTTCAGGACATGTACAAAATTAAATATAAATATCTTTCGTTTTAAATACCATGTACCATGCCCTTTGGACATACCTTAGGGGTGATTTATAAGTTAAACCTGGCAAATGGTTTGTTTTGTCCAGGTTGAAATGGCAGTTTAAAACTACACACACAGGCTGCAATGGCAGGCCTGAAGATATGTTTTGCTGTGCTTCTTTAGTGGGTGGCACAATGAGTGCTGCAACCCACTAGTAGCATTTAATTTATAGGCCCTTGGTACATGTTATGCCACATACTAGGGACTTGCTAGTAAATTACAAATTTGTCAGTTAGGGGTATGCCAACTCTAACATTTTAGAGAAGAGAGCACATGCACCTTACCACTGGTTAACAGGAGTAAAGTGTGCAGAGACCTATGGCCAGCAAAAACAGGTTCAGTAAAAGGCGGCAAAAATCTGGGAGAATACCTAGCAACAGATAGCCGTAACACAAACATTTTTTTCAGCTGGCTGTATGTCTAGCAGTCCTTCAGAACAATGAAACTTACACAGGCACGTTTTCATGCAATAGTAACACAGTTGTTTTCCCTAGTGACACTATTACAGGCATTGACATAGATGACAGAATCAGAAACTTGATATGGGGAAGCATGCTCCTAAATTCTCCCGGACTTGTCTGGTGCTGCATTTAGGAGCAATGGCCGCTGGGCTGATTTTCTTCCCTTTGTTTGCTACCTAGAGCAATAAAAGTGATTCCAGTGGTTGTGTTGGGGCAGGGCATGTGGGAGCTGGAGGTGGCTGTCGGCAAGCCTAAACTAACCTTTGAGTCAACTAAATGATTGGGTGGATAGATAGAAATTTCTATGTGTAGCAGATATTCTAAATCAGGGGTCTCAAAACATTTCTACAGCAAGAGATACTTCTGATCAATTAAAATAGTCGTGAGCTATTGACTTTGACAATTGTTGAGCAGTGAACACATAAGAGACAATCAGATTAGCGGCTACACCTTGCAAGGTTACAGTACTGAGTAAAATATTGAGTGATGAGAAAATATCATATCCTGAACATTGACTAATACAGTATCATGAAAGTACATTTATAGGTATGTATATCAGCTAATGGTTAATATCAAAGTATAAACCAGTATACAAATTTCCCAGAGTTGCATAAAATATTTAATAAGGTGCATAAGACTGAAGTTGAGGTAGTGCAGTTAGTTATGCCAGTGTGTGCATTTGTGGGGAGTGAGGCACACCTGGAGATGGGAGGCTCATGACTTGAAGTCGGAGAATATTTTTGGGAGGATTTTTCTGCTGGATCTCTTTGCGGCAAAGAGGTTCTGGACCAGTGAGAAGGAGAATTAGCAGGACAAAAGATCAGCATAAGACCCAACGATAACCTCACTATGGTCTTAGAGGAAGGCTGCAAGTCCTGTTCCACCCCTACAGAGTACCTGTCTCTAGAAACGCAACAAGAATACACAGAGACCTGCAAAACACTAAGTAACAAGCTCCAGCTGGAACACAAGGTCTACAAGCCACACTCACGTGGGCTGAGCTAAAGATAGAAGGACCTGCCCTCTCGAGATGGCTATTGTGTGAGAATGTTGTGTGGGAAATATCAGTCTGCCAAAATGCACTGGGCTAAAAAAAAAATTGTGTATGTAGGGAGATACAGATTTATTAGTATTAACTCCACATTTACAAAACTTGAAAGCATGCATGCTGGCAATTTGATTATTTGGAGAGTTTAGTACACCAAACTTACACTTACCTACATATACTTATCATGTCAATATTTTTCCCCCCTGTGTTTAGGCTATGAATTTTGGCATTTCCCACACAACATCCTGGCAGTATGTCCCTAGCCAATTTCATTGAGTAGAATATCCCACAACTTCCCGATGGCACTCACCCAGGTTAGGCAGAAGGTCACTTGATCTAACCTCCCCACTCCATGCAGATGGCAGCTTACACACCAAGGGGCATATTTACAAGAACTGATGCATCGGCATTGATGCTTCAGATTTCTAACGCCTGTCACAAATGCCCTAACAACACCATGGATGCACTGTATTTACAATACAGTGCTCCATGGTGCAAGGATTCACAGATGCGTCAGAAATTCTGACGCATCTTTTGGCACTATAGGGAAGATGGTCGTAAGACTGACGCAACTCCAGCAATGCATCAGAACACAGAGGCGAGTTGCATGTTAAAAGTCCTGTGGCAATTCTTATGCCTGATTTGAGAGTGGCACAGTGAAAAGTTGTAAATTTCACCGCACCAGTTCTACATGGCTTTTAACTGGGAACTCCTACCCTGCGTACATTATACCTGGCGCAGGTATAATGTGACTGAGGCCTCTACAAACTGACGCATTGGGCCCAATGCGTCAGATTGTAAATATGGAGTAGTGTGGAGCACTGATTGCGCCGCTGCTACGTCAGTAACAATGACGCTGCGGTGGTGCTAGTTCCTTGTAAATATGCCCCCAACACTCCCAAGAAAGACAAGAAGGTAAAGAAATTATTAAATATTGTACTATACAGCAACTGTGTAATGTAAAATAAAAGTACAGCACCCAACCAGTCACAAGTATCTGCCATTGCCCCTTCTCACCAAACCTGGTTAGGCATATAAAAGCAACAGCATATTTTAATTAATATGTTTGATTGTATTGTTGTGCCTTAAATGTGAGCATTGTCGACGTGTATATTATCTCTGAAGTACTGTGAATGCATTTGAAGGACACAAGTTGGCACTGGGTCAAAAATTAGTTAAACTTTGAGAAGGTAGAGAGAAATACAGTGTTTATCAGACAAAACTATTTTTAAGCAAAAATGACCACTAATGCGGTCAAGATAATGCCTTTATGAGGTTAACATAGTGTTATTTGCTGGGCTTCAGGACCACGAAGCTGCATCCACGCGTTGATAGATAAAATACCCAAGCACCCTATTTCAGTGCATTGGTTTTCCTACCATTATTAAAAGGATCCGAAGATAATGCGAGACAATGATAAACTGAGAGTCTGCAATCGCTAACAGCTTTCCGTAGATTGCTCAAAACATGGATGTTCCCACTTCTTCTTTAAACATTTATCCTTGGCTCTTGGAAATGCTGGTTTTAATGAGGAGGCTAGCGCTGGGAAACCTTTTTTAGGTAGCCAAATCACGTAAATAATAATAACCCTGAGGAAGAGGAGGGCTCAATCCGTAGCCTTCCTTCAAGGTATGAAGGTTTTAACAAAAAAAAAAAATTGTAAAGGGGGTGTTTGCATGTGAGCACATTGTTTACATTCGCAGCCACATACTTCAGTTATGCAGTTGCAGACTTTCTGGTCAGGCGCTTTTGAAGATGCAACCCTCTCCCTTTGGGCGCTGCTGCATGGCAACATCTCACAGCCAAAGCAGACGCTGCAGTTTTAAGTGTGTTCTTAAGCTTTTGAAGTGAACTACTCAAAAGAAACCTCGTGCATTTATTGTAGCCCAAAAGTTGTGGGGCTATCGACTTCGTTTCTTTGTTAAATGCCACATCGGTTCTAAGTTGCTGCCAAGTATTTATTTCGAAAGTTAAAATGAAAGTTTTGTGTTTTTTGAAACGGTATGATTATTAGCCAGCAGTAACCAATAACTCTGGACTAACCACTAACTATAATATACCAAGACCGAATTTCATTTGCAAAGTCACAGGAGAGCTACAATAATACAGAGTTGCTTTAAAGCCACACGTGATAACCTGGAAGTGTAAAACAGAGAATTAGGTACATACATTACATCTGTTGTTCTCCCCGCTACAAGAAAAACGGCACTGTTTGTAAGTTAACCTATTACTGTATATATTAGTCGCACGGAGAAGGCTATGGCTAATTCTATAATTTTTCCACGCATTTTACAAAAAAATAATCATGAAAATGGCATGCATTGCTTGACACACTTGGGCGGCTGGGTCTGTGAAAATCGTAAGCTAGGTGGGACCCTAAATACAAAAGTCCCTCAACATGGCTGCTTAATGCATTTGTTGATCATCTACAAGAAAATTATACTCGAGAAATGCCCCCATATGCAAAGGCCACATGAAATCCCTGCTCAGAGTATTTTCCATACACTTTCTAAAGTCGGGAGAACAATGCTGCTAGTGCAGGCCACTTTCATTTGTCCTCATCCCGCAGGGTTTGAGAGAATGTCATATTGTGAGCTTAGGCCGGTCCACTTTTTTAACACGAGTTTAACCTTCTGTAAATTCCGAATCTGGGGTTTTCTGATGTGACATGTTTGTTGTAATGATTTTGACAACATTTGTACGTTCGGGTGAACTGTTTCTGTTTAAAAAATGTCTTTCGGGAACTGCAAAACTAGATATAAGCTACGGTCCATTTTTTAACACGAGCGTGATTTTATGTAAATTCCGATTCTTGGGTCTTCAGATGTGACATATTTTTTTTTAATGATTTTAACATAATTTGTGCGCGGGATAAAAGTGCTTGCGTTCAAAAAATGTCTTGTGGGAACTGTGAAACTGGATGTGAGCCAAGGTCCAGTCAGTGTCAAACAAAAACTCACCATTTACGGGCTGTTTGCGCATCTTGTCTCCACTGTACCGAAGCTACAATTTCAAACTCGAGCGAACCATTTGGAGACCCCGTGCCCTTAAACACGGAGACACCTCCAGCTCCTTGCGTCTTGACCACCCATCCCCTCCCCCCTCTGTGGCAAACACAACGTAATGCAAAGGAATCAACAATAAAACGAACACAGGCACCTACATAGCTGAAATGAAATGTCAAACCATGCTGTGGATTTAAAGACATCGTGATTAGCAGCCCCGCCCCCTCCACCCCCAACCCCCGTGTGACTGGCAACTGCTACTTAGGTCACTGTGCCTAATGATAAAATTGATATTTGTACATGGAAAGTTGCAGATGACATAGCAAAGCCGAGTCGATCATTTGGACAAATCGTGGCACGGCTCAGATCTTAAACACACAGCCACCTCCCCCCGCCCCCCGGTGGCAATTGCTACTTAAGCCCCTGAGATCAATAGTAAAATTAATACAGAAACATACAAAGCTTTGACATGTTTAGCCCCTGAAGGTTTGCTTTGGCAGGGCCTTAAATGGGGAGGTCGGCGTGGGGTGCCTGGTGCCCTGTGTTTTCCTCCCCTCGCTGCACCCTGGTAATTATGCGACCCCCGGTGCCCTCGGGTTTTGTGCGCTTTTGTCCCGGGCCTGTGTCCATGCGCTTTCACAGGCCAGGCCGAGGCACCGCCAAGCGCCGAGGGGTCTCTCCATCTGCCACTTTCTATGCACTGCCACTCAATGGCTAAAAAAAGGGTCACGTTTTTGGATCACACACCACGGTCTGCCACAAATGAGCCCCAGAAGCTTTGATGCCTGTGTTTGGACACACGCAATTATCTCTAATTATTGTTTTGCTTTTGAGTTTGCCCAACTTAGTGAGCCTTGAATAGGGGAACTCGGTGGAGTGAATAACACACTTATGTAGGAACCCCCCAGTCCCATCTCCCTCTCTCGCTTTCTCCTCCCTCTCTTCCATTTTCCATTCCAGATTGAACAGGAGAAAGAAATCCTTAACAAATGTTTAAGGCACAATATGGCTTTGGGGGTTTTGAAGACAATTTCTAAAGACATGGGATCGTTTGTACACATAGGGCGCAGATGGGAGTGCAAAGGAAAACATGGGAGCTGAATGTTTAATGGGGAGGTGAAATGATTTTCAGCTGGAAAGGAAGTGGAAAGCACAGATTAAACCCACAGACTTTCCCACTACTCATAAATAAAACATTAAAATGCACTTACTGCATAAAAAAAAACCTGGCGAGCCCTGGGAAGGCGTGAAATCTGGCACAAATTTTAAGAATACATCTCTGGCCTGTGCAACTATTACCTAATAATATTTAAGGTTATGGATGAACTTAAGCCATATAAACAACTTTTTGGAGGTGTGAAATAAAGGTATGTTAAGAGAGAGAGCGAGGCAAAGTGAAAGAAAGAGTAGTCTGTGTGGAAAAGGCAAGACCAAATTGGGAGGTGCAGGGGGGCAGTGGGTTATGAAAATTCGGGCAGAAAGTCTAGTGGTATACAATCATATGAAGAAAGAAAAAGTGAACAAGAACAAAACTGGCAAAAAAATGTGACTGATATAAGATAGGAATTTAGAATGGTAGCAATGGACGAGAGCATGAGAAAAAGAAATGAGCAAAGGGCTCACTGAGAGAAATACCATCAGTAAATAAATGCACGCTTAAAAAGAGGAGAAATCAGAGAAGGAACGCAGAGGCGCAAAGAGAGAGAAAGAGAGAGCGAAAGAAAGAAAGGATGAGGACCTCTAAGGTGGTGTCCAAATTTGGTTGCAACGTGAGAAAACACTTTATCGTCGCAAAGGCCCATATTCAACCACAGGGTCTCCAGATGTATGTAAAACCCAGAAGGAACTGAATAACCATTTGATTTACGCCAACCAGATCCTGCTGTGTAAGGATGTCACACTGGGAACAGATCAGTGTTATTCCCCACACCAATGACAGCAGTAAAATAGTCCCCTGATCACACTGCACTCTGCAATACATGAAGCCATAGATTCCCCTTTGTGTTGATGCTCTTGAACTAGGAATATAAGCTTCCCTAGACAAGTGGCTCCTGGCACTTGGCACCTTGGTCAATGCAGTGGATGCCACTTTATATGCACCTGTGGGACCCGTCTCACAGAACAGTTCCTGTAGGAGGCTTTGACTGCCTTACTGAGCATAGGATAGAGGGATGGGTGCAGGTAAGAGCGGTGGGGCCGGGTGAGGGGTGGGGGTGGGATTTCGACGAACAATGACGAGGTAAAATGATTTAATTAATTTTCCCTCATCATCGCCCGTCGAAATCTCCCCCACCCGGCCCCACCGCCCCACCGTTCTTACCTGCACGGTCCATGGCCGGATGGGTGGAAGTGCTCCTTTCCAATTCTGCTGTATTAGCACTATGAACCCAAAGAAAGGGGCGATTCCCGAAACCTGAAGATATTCAGTTTATCAAGAACTGGGGTTCAGAGTAAATGGACTAGGAGCCTTCCTTAGTGGCCTCTTGAAAATATCCCAAGCCCTGAATGATTCAGGATTCTGTTTGCAGAAGAACCAGGAAAAATGAAAAAGCAAGTGCTGGTTAATGAAACCAACACTGAAGTCCCAGCGAACCCTCTGCGCAGATTGTGTCCACAGTATCAGAATTCCATCCAGGGTGGGCAGCTTGGGGACCCCTTACAACATTCTCCCAGGCCTATTTCATAATTTCAGTCACTTTCCTGCTGCACAAATTTGTTTTTTACTTCTGTTTTTTGTCCTATCGTCATACTGCCAAAAGAGTGTAAAACCCTGTTAATATCAACAAGTTCAGACTCAAACAGGACAGAAAATAGCCACTGTCAATTCTAAAACTGCCTCACAATGTGCCTGTCCCTCTCTGCTGAAGAACAATAGCTTAAGGTGTGACTGTGAAAACAATACCCTAACAGCCTGGGACTCCACCCGGAATCCACTAAAGTCATGAAGCAATTGTATCCACCCCGGCGGGCACTCTCAGGCAGTTATTGGCCAGGTAAGTCAGTGGGCTAGAAGTAAAGGTGAGTAGTGGCTCCACAAAGCCTTGATTGATTGATTGAAAGCTGATTGCTCTAGGCCATCCCAGCCAGTAGCTGCCTCGGAGATCATCCTCCTTGGTGTAACTGCTGTAATAAATCTGACCTTTCTTTGATATTTTGGGAGTAATCACCACTCTGTTTGGATGTTTTCCATCGGATCTTATAAGTGGAAGATTACATGAAGAAGAGAAGTGGCTTATATTGGTGATAAGACATTGCTATATATTCTTCAACAGCAACATGGACTTTCCATTGAAATTCAGTGGAGGGAATGAATGACTGAGGGTAATAACAAAAGAGCACGAGAAAATAGATGGCAATGACACCAGTGATTTTTTTTAATGTAGTGAACTGTATCTTTTTTCAACATGTCAGAAAGGTTGATCCCCTCCTCTGGCACAATCTTTGAGAGAAAACAGTTTCTTTTCATGTTTGTTTTACAGCAATTGCGAATGTTGGTCCGCATGCTTGCTGTTTAAAAATATATGATGAATTTTTTGTATATAGTCTTTTATGGCATGATACAATATAAAAATGCTAAGAATAGTGAACCCTCTCACTGCCCTCATGACATATAAATAGCCATAAGATGGTCAGCAATCATGGCCGTGAAAGGGCTACTGATTGAGTTCCCCACATCTGTTCAAAATCCCATTTCACTCACCATTATCACAGACTATCCATCCTCTCTGTTGCTTTACATGACTTGATTTTAAAATCTGAAAAGGGTTTTTTATAGAAGGCAATTACATTTCTTTATAATGGCATAAAAAAAGATTTTGTTAGATGGGCAGGAAATGATTTGCAAGCAGATTTCGTGTTCATAATTAATATGTTGTGCCAAAATATACCAATAAACTCTTTAAATTAGATGCTTGGGCACTGAATCTCTTTGCATCACCAATTTTGTTACTCAGGTCCTACCCACTGAAAGTACACTTGCTTCAAAATCAATTTTATTGCTGGCAATATGCAATGCTTCCGAATATTATTTTTCAGTTAAGAAATGTGTTATTGTGTACACCTTGTGAATTCTGCATTAAAACAATTAACTGCTTTACTAAGGTCGCATAAAGTTACATCCAAGCTTTTACTCCTCACATATAAATTCCGTACTTCGTAAGGACAGGGGGGAGGGGGCTGTCCTCTGTCCTCTGTCCTCCATCCTTTCTTATCCTGTTTTTCTTGTGTTGTATACATGTACATGTTGCAGTGCTTTTTCTTACACTACAAATGTTATTTTTTATCTCATGCTATGCCTTTGCTTGGTTGTTTCTAGTGCAGTCACAGTGTTGCATATGAACATTAACCAATCAAAGGTGTGCTTACTGTAGAAGTGCACACTAAGTATGTTTCTGATTTGTGGAGCTGACCTGCACATCAAAGGTTTGGGCAGTTTGTGTTTGATTTTAGAAGCAAAGTTCTTGGTAAGACCTAACTCCAGCATAGCCAAGTTGAGCTAATCGTGAGTAATGCAGGAGACGGATTGCTTTATGAAAATATTTCTGATTTTTTAGCTTCTGATAGCCCACATAGATATTACAAAACATCATGAAAACTCTAATGGATTTTATTTTAAAATCGTTTTCTCAGAATGAAATCACTTTAAATATATTTGATCCTGGGTAAGACAAATACAGTTTTTGTGTGATTTCTTCTATAAGCTCTTGTAGCAGTGAGGACAAGAACTGTGTTTTGTCTGCGCCTTCGGTCTGCTGCAGAGTAAACCGATGAATACTAACATGGATACCCGGTGTGTATCTCACTTCTGGCACACCCTGCAAGGAATGACATCACTCTAGTCCTTTATTAGAACTCTGTTGTCTCACAGACACGAGTGATGGAAACAAGGTGTGGTGATATTGTGTTTGCGACTATACACAGGCTGATCTCAGCTTCTGCCTTTGACTCTTCCAGGTAGATAGCCACACACTAGGAGCCAATCAAAATGCCCCATTTGGGACAGCTGTCTGGTGTACAATTATAAATGGAGTTTATTTCTGCAGCAGCTAGCAGTACAGAGAATAAGCAGCTATCAGTGGCTACCGTGTGCATGAAGAGGTCCAGCAAAAGTAACAAACTTTTAAGTAAACAGCGTGTGAATTAGGTGGCTCAGGGACACACTTACATAAAAGACCACAGTATTCTAGGTGTGAATATTCCTTACAAAATGTTTGATGGGATACAGCTCAAAGCTGACATACAGTGTGAATGGCATGCAGCCTTCCTAACTCTACCCATGAATTGGGCCTGGCGTTTACATATGAACACACCATTATGATGCATTGTGGTGTACTACAAAGTGAAAGCACTATGATTACTTTTATATGGAAAGAGAAATATTTTATTACCTGTGGTAGGCACTACAAGGATGCTTGGTGTCTGCGGAGAAAGGGTAGGCACCTTGGTGGACTAGTCCAGGGCATTGGTTGTGGCGACTCTTTGGCAGAATTGCAAATTTTGTCGGATGAGTGGTGCCTGGGAAAAGGGTCCCTGGTGGGCTAACAGATTACAGAGGTGCAAAAAAAGATTATTGGGTAGGATTTGTAAGAAGCATCAGCTCCTGATAAATGAAGGAGTGAACATGCTTTGGTCAGAGAGTACCTAGACGAGGATGATGTCTCCTTGGCATTGTCAGAGAATAACTATTCATCAGCAGAATTATATTTTGGAAAATAATTTCCTAACCTTCCTCCCTGATAAACTGGGGGGACTTGGGTACATGGGGCGCTTGAGCTTGAGGTCATGCCTGCCACAATCAATGATTGTCTAAAGCCAATATTTATCAAAGGTACTTGTTAAAAGTTAAATGTATTTATTGACTGTAATATGAAAACATTCCATAGCATTAACAACATGAGGATGAGGGGAACAAGCAAACATGTTGATGTAAAAACGCATGGAGTGGGAGAGTAGCTTATTAATGTGATGAGAGACTACATCCCGAATGGATACATTAAAAGGCAGTTTTAAGATATAGTTTTGAATTATTTCAATGCACATCCAAAGAATTTCCTATTAATGGCTACTATTGTTTGGGCGGCAAAGCCATAAAATAGACTGAGGTTTGTTCAGTACCCATGTCCACCTCTCCCCCTTGTTCAATTGTGTGCTCTTGTGTCAATGAAAATCCTTATTTCACTGCACCAGGGTCAGTCTTTAAGACAGGGGAGATGCGAGCTGGAAAGTTATGGGGGAACTGGGGAAGAGAAAAGAGGGTGTAAGAGGTGAAAGTGCTAAAGTATAAATCAAGGGTGAGGTATAGAAAAAAACGTAATGAAAAAATGAAGAGAGCTCACAGAACAAACCTCGACATAAAATGTTTGAAAACACCAAAGGCAGGAAAGAAGGGAGATGGAGCAAAGAAAGACATTAATTAGATAGGATTTTGCCATGAATAAAGATGTAAATTGCCATTTTTATTATATAAATACATACAAGTCCAAATTGCTATTTTAAACAAAAGTTACATTAACTGCTAATCTTTGGAGCAGGATTTAAAATCCTGAAATTGCCGTGCGGAGAAGGTCCATTATGGGGTATTTAAAGGATTAATACCTTACCAGGCTGGTTAACCTGCCCCGTTTGGACATTCTTTCACTCTACAATTAGGGCTCGGCGATGATCACACAGCCAATGAATGATAATCTGTCTCCTGCGCAGCCAATCTCTTACATCTCCCATCCACTCCATACTGCCAGTAATTAAAACCCCTCGCAGGCAGCGGCGCGCGCAAGCTGGAAGGAAACACTGCAAACTTGAAACATGAGCATAAAACCGACCCACATGTTTTCAAATGGTTTCCAAATGATGGCGTTAAAAATGCAGCGTTTGAAACATATGTTACTCGGCACAAACAGAACGAGGAGGGCAAGAATCCATTTGCAGATGTTATCTGAGATCTGTGGGCTGCTCCAAGGGCCCGGGGAAAGTCTGCGGTGTGTGGCTCGACCCTCGAGCCCAGGGTCGCGGTCACCCCGGCTTCCTTAATAATGGCACATCGGGCCCACATGTGTGAGGTCCCGGGCCTGATCTGTTAATTGAAGCGGTTCAGAGTCTCCGCACTGCGGCAGGTAGTCAGACATCAGCTCCCCCCGTGCACAGCCTGCTTTTCGCGGACCCCTTGAGACCACACACGAGCTCCGAAGGAAGCTTTTGTGCGCTAGAAGAAGACGGCACAATAGTGGGGGCGCCGATAAAAGGATCCCGTAAATACTGAGACATGGTACCTACAGAAACAAAGCGAATGCAGCGTTCACGCAAGCCTTGATCAAGACGTCGCCCCCGTCATTGTCAAGTAGAGCTCGAGGATGTTGTCTTTGGCGCGCCAAGGGAGCCACGGAAAGTGAGGGCGACTGGGGAACTTTTGCGCTGCAACTTTCAGACACATTTCGAAGTAAGGCACAAGGTTGCACAGAAAACGGAATTAGACGTTTTGTGGCAGTTACCACAAGCCTGACAGTTTTCCCCAGGTAACTTTTGTCAGGTTAAACATGCAGAATTTTACCGGGCGAAAATGCCATTCATGCCGGCCCATGCATATTTTGGTGCGCAAAACACCCACATTCGCATGCTGTACCCCGTTATAAAAGGCACAGCCTGTAACAACCAATTCTGATCCCACTTTTTAAAATCCGATACCACAGGGTTCAGAATTTAAAAGATGCGATAATTATGATGTAGTATAAGTTGTGCCCTAGGTGCAGGTTTTGGTGCCAGTATTTTTACCGAGCATTTTCCCCATGTAAAATTCGGCATGTTTAACCTGCCGAAAAATACCTGGGGAAAACGACGAGGCATGTGGTAACTACCACAAAACGTGTAGTTCAGATTCCTTTGCAAACTACCAGCGTGCTCAGGGATCATTCAGAAAAACAATGGGGCACTCGTAAGGAGGGCCCCCGTCCGGCCACTCGTAAGGAGGGCCCCCGTCCGGCCACTCGTAAGGAGGGCCCCAGTCCGGCCACTCGTAATAAGGGCCTTTGAGTCTCTTACTCTTACTCGGTCTCACGATGAGGCCCTATTAATTCCGCACCCCGAAAGTTAATGATATACAGCCCTGTTAACTCCAGGGGTGCCAAATTAATGCCTCATCAAGTATTATGGCCCCCTGGCACAGCGAGTCTAGGCAGGCAGGTTCATGGATGGGCTGGAGCCCAGGGCTGCAACTGATGGCCCACTCCAGCCTGAATGCGGGTTGATTCAGTCGCTGCCCTTAGCCTAACAAAGGAACCCTTCATTACAGTTCTGGAATATCAATTATATGGTTTGTCATTTGAGAACTTGTGAGTAGGACGTTATTCAAACAGATTTCCATAGGTGACGATGTACCTAATAAGTAATAAATGTCCTGTAAAGGAGAGGGGAATGAGATTGAAAGGAAAGGAACCAAGGGTCTGAGAGAAACTGCGACTCTAAATGGAGGGATCGGTTGTCTAACAGAGAAGGAAAGCAGAACAGAATACAGAAAACGCTGGGTAACACAAGGCCATTGAAATGAAACCGAAAGAACCAATAAAACGATGAGCAAGTCCTTCCTTTTATAATCCAGTTGCTGGTTGAAGATAGCAACCCCTTTCTAAATAAACACTGGCAAAGCCAGTCTGGCATTAGGTACCAACCTTTTGACTTTGCCAATCCTTGTTTTGTTTTGTCATTAAAAAAGAACACAACAACAAAAAACGTAATTGTAGGGAATGCTGCTCAGCCCTCTACAATACAAAAAAACGCCTAAAAACAAAAATATTTTTTGCTCTCATAAAGCATACATTGTGATAGCAGTTCCTGGCACTGAAGACGACTTCTTTGTGTGTGGATGTGCTCCTTGTGAAAAGGCATAATGCTGCCACTCACAGTGAAGTTATCCAATGGCTGAAGTGGGTTGACCCATTGCCCCATGCTCTAGTCTTCAATGGGAGAAAGAAATATGTGAATTTAAAGAACAACGACCAATGGATGAGAGGATGACACCAATATATATATATATATCTATATATATCTATATATATCTATATATATATATATATATATATATATATTATATATATATATATATATATATATATATATATATATATAAAATCTACTGGCGGTCGCCAGTAGATAGTTATAGTTAGGACCTTTATCCATAGGAAATCCGCAACATTCTATTCCCAATAAGTTTGGCGTCGTTTTTTCCCTTTTAGAGGGTTGAGAATAAATGGGAATTATATCTCAATGTCACGCCCATTGAGTGGCCACATATATTGAAAATGGTATGCTCTAACTGTGAAATTCATTTGTATTAAGATGGTACTAAATCATATACCACTGACATATCTATACACCTGAATTGCAATGATGTAATGAGAGGCTAAATGAAGGGGTGTTCAGGAGACATGCAATTTACCTTGGTTTATGTATTGTATAATATATTTTTTGTCAATTCATAATTCTTATGATTTTTTCATCATTTAACACTGTAGTCTTTCTTTCTTTGTAACGAATATTGTTCACTGTGATGTGGTGCTTAATGAAGTCTTTCGTTTATGTCCATTGCGACATGTGGGACGCCGTAAAAGTTAAAATGCGGAGACTCTTTGAGATGGCCATGTGACCAAGACCTGTGAAGGTCGAAACGCATCTTGTTGTGCCTGTAATAAAATGCTTTGGAATTTCCCGGACTGGTGTGGCTCGTCCTTGCAGACTGGTGCAAGTTGTCGTATGTATGCAGAGGAGCGGAGGCGCCCGCTCGTAACGAGCCACGACCCGCCTTGGAGGGGCGTTTACTCAGCGCCAATCTTCTTGTGGATATATATATATAAATAAAAGGAAACTTTGAAATTTGTAACACCGGAGGCATCTGAAGAGGCTACCGCCGAAACGCGCCATGCCAGAGAATTCAAATAAATGATTCCTTGAAGCCCTGCCGTGTCCCCTTGTCTTTTTCGAAGGAGGAGGATATTTTTTGCATATTAGCGTGAAGCCAGTACCACGCAAAGGGGACCCTTCCAAAAGTGTTCAGGGTGTAGTGGCTCAACCCGGACCGCCCCACGTCCGATGGAGGCAGAGGTCTTTGCTGCCAGCTGACAGTCCGTGACTTACACGGAGAGACAGAGTTACTTTACCATCATCTCCAAGCTTTGCCAACACCGGGACTGTGAGGCTGGAAGTGCAGGGCTCAGGAATCGTTTGTTGCCCAGCACAGTGCTACAATCTCAAGCCAACCATTCTTCAGCCACTCACTTTGAGGAGGGAAAAATCCGGCTGTAAGAGACATTCGTCCAGATTGCAAACCAACTGCATGATGAGATCTGCAGTCCATAACTATGAACTGGCCGAGTGTTCTCTGATGAGATATGGTGTAGGTGTGCCCCACGCTACTTTAGAAGGAGGGGCTTAATAAATAAAAGGAAAGTTTGAAATTTGTAACACCGGAGGCATCTGAAGAGGCTACCGCCGAAACGCGTCATGCCAGAGAATTCGAATAAATGATTCCTTGAAGCCCTGCCGTGTCCCCTTATCTTTTTCGAAGGAGGAGGATATATTTTTTGCATATTAGCGTGAAGCCAGTACCACGCAAAGGGGACCCTTCCAAAAGTGTTCAGGGTGTAGTGGCTCAACCCGGACAGCCCCACGTCCGATGGAGGCAGAGGTCTTTGCTGCCAGCTGACAGTCCGTGACTCACACGGAGAGACGGAGTTACTTTACCATCGTCTCCAAGCTTTGCCAACACCGGGACTGTGAGGCTGGAAGTGCAGGGCTCAGGAATCGTTT
Organism: Calotriton arnoldi; assembly: GCA_963921515.1. Classification (NCBI taxonomy): domain Eukaryota; kingdom Metazoa; phylum Chordata; class Amphibia; order Caudata; family Salamandridae; genus Calotriton; species Calotriton arnoldi. The sequence goes on along the minus strand of CAWUFW010001485.1, from coordinate 2,030,075 downwards.
GTTGCCCAGCACAGGCTGCACTAAGAAAGATGGCCGAACGGACGTGAGCCGTCTGAGCTCCGTCGGCCGACTGCTGACATCTAGCGCTTCCGCAGGCACTACGATGCTGTTTTTTTGCGGAAACGAGGGCACATCAACCAGGGGAGGAAGAGAACTGACAGCGGACCCCCAACGATCGCGCACTCCCATTGCACTCACCGGTCGGCTGCTAGCGTGCTGCAAACCAAGATGGCGCCGGCTCGCCGAGAGGCCCGACATTAGCCAGGGGCCGGGGGTCCAAGAGGAGAAGAAGCGGAGAGGAGGCACTTGATGTGCCCGCGACGGCCAGTGCAGGATTTCTGGGCATCCTGGTGAGCATGAATACAGCGCTATACTGCAGGAAGTACGTGCACTGGAGGGCACACCGGGCGAATACTGCACAGTCCCCGTGGGGGTGAGTAAGCAGCAGGGGGCCCCCTGGGACTTGCCAATATTGGTTGCTGGCCATCAGAGGGCAGGGGGACCACTGAACTGGTCACTGGAAGGCAGAAACAGCTCTCACATCGGCCCGCCTGACCTTAAGATGGAGGATGTGTCTCCCCACACGAGAGACAATGCAGGGGGCTCCCCCGAGGCTGCTGAAGGGACAAGAGAAGAATATTGAGGCATTTTGAAAGGTCCTGGGAGGACTTGAGGACACTCTTAGTTCAGTGAGTCACCGGAGCACACAGTCTATGCCTGACCCTAAGATGTCTGCCTTGAGCTGCTCCCGCCTTGAGAAGTCCCACCAGTTCAGGCTCTAGGAAGGTTTGGGGCACTCATTGAGGCCACATCCCTACAAACGCGTCTGCCCCTCACCAGCGCCAAGAAGGATCCCCTGGTGACCATAGGGGACCAAGATCACCTGGTAGTGGAGAGTGACCATCAAGCCCGCAGGATCGCGGGTGCAACGCAAGCACGACGAAGCGGGCGCGGCTCGGCCGAGCGCCCCGCTGCCTCATAGACGCCACATCGGTCCTCCTTCGTTACCCGGGATCGAGCCCACACACGGACGCAGGTAGGCTGCTTATGCCTAATAATCCCCGGAACCCCTCAGGCAGTATGTCTTATATTGGCAATGGCACTCGGAGGTCAGATCTTCATCTGCAAGCTCTGAAAGCTCCTGATTGTGCCCTGAACCGGTGAGTGAAGAACGGAAGCGGCTCATCACGGTGAGCGGGGACCGGGGGACACTGGGGGGCGCCTTGACTGCCCTATCACTGGGGGGCCCCTTTGACTATAATTAAACTTCGACACGGCACGCCTGACCTCAATATGGCAACCTGAGTGAAGCCCTTACCCACGAAGGGTTGCACAAGCGATCGGATGGGCACCTTTACACAAGGAAGATACGTGGGCCCTATGTGACCTGAATTGCTCTAAGAGGGGCTTAATCTCAATAAGCTCAGGGGGGGGAACCCCTGAAACTATAATGTGCCTGATCCTGAGATGGCAGCCAGAGGCCTAATGCCTGACGCATTAAACACTGAAAACATTGCAGCTATGAGAGCCACAGAAAGATGCAGATGCCCACCTGAAACTGGGGACCTGCCGAATGGAACACCAGGGGCAGAATCTCTTGCCTGACCCCATGTTGGCCCCCATGAGATCAATCTGACTCAACTTGCCTGACTAAAACACAGCAGCCTATCCTCATTCCCTTTCCTATCCTGCCACACTCCTCTTCTACACTCGCCCGTCTCTGGACTCAAGACCTTCGGTCACTTCCTGATCCTCACACTAAGCCGGCTGAGCACGAATCACATGGCCGATTCCCGGTGGAGCTGCTCCGACAGCTATAGGGGAGATTGGCTCTGGCACACCGCTATGGCCGTCACCTACCCAGCCGGACTTCGGACATATGTCTCGTCAGTTCCTCCGCTGCTGTCTCCTTCCTGTGGCCTCCCAACTCCCCTGGATCTTTTTTGGATCTTGATTTTCTTGTTCGCTAGTAACTCCTGTCTTGACTACGTAATCATGCGGTAACTAATTTGAAATTTTTGTAACTTGTAACATGCTGTTTCCTTATGTAAAGCGCTCTGATACCTCCGGGTCTAGCCAGCGCTATATAAAACTCAAATAAATAAAGTGCTACAATCTCAAGCCAACCATTCTTCAGCCACTCACTTTGAGGAGGGAATAATCCGGCTGTAAGAGACATTCGTCCAGATTGCGAACCAACTGCATGATGGGATCTGCAGTCCATAACTATGAACTGGCCGAGTGTTCTCTGATGAGATATGGTGTAGGTGTGCCCCACGCTACTTTAGAAGGAGGGGCTTAATAAATAAAAGGAAACTTTGAAATTTGTAACACCGGAGGCATCTGAAGAGGCTACCGCCGAAACGCGTCATGCCAGAGAATTCGAATAAATGATTCCTTGAAGCCCTGCCGTGTCCCCATGTCTTTTTCGAAGGAGGAGGATATTTTTTGCATATTAGCGTGAATCCAGTACCATGCAAAGGGGACCCTTCCAAAAGTGTTCAGGGTGTAGTGGCTCAACCCGGACCGCCCCACGTCCGATGGAGGCAGAGGTCTTTGCTGCCAGCTGACAGTCCGTGACTCACACGGAGAGACGGAGTTACTTTACCATCGTCTCCAAGCTTTACCAACACCGGGACTGTGAGGCTGGAAGTGCAGGGCTCAGGAATCGTTTGTTGCCCAGCACAGTGCTACAATCTCAAGCCAACCATTCTTCAGCCACTCACTTTGAGGAGGGAAAAATCCAGCTGTAAGAAACATTCGTCCAGATTGCGAACCAACTGCATGATGGGATCTGCAGTCCATAACTATGAACTGGCCGAGTGTTCTCTGATGAGATATGGTGTAGGTGTGCCCCACGCTACTTTAGAAGGAGGGGCTTAATAAATAAAAGGAAACTTTGAAATTTGTAACACCGGAGGCATCTGAAGAGGCTACCGCCGAAACGCGTCATGCCAGAGAATTCGAATAAATGATTCCTTGAAGCCCTGCCTTGTCCCCTTGTCTTTTTCGAAGGAGGAGGATATTTTTTGCATATTAGCGTGAAGCCAGTACCACGCAAAGGGGACCCTTCCAAAAGTGTTCAGGGTGTAGTGGCTCAACCCGGACTGCCCACATCCGATGGAGGCAGAGGTCTTTGCCGCCAGCTGACAGTCCGTGACTCACACGGAGAGACGGAGTTACTTTACCATCATCTCCAAGCTTTGCCAACACCGGGACTGTGAGGCTGGAAGTGCAGGGCTCAGGAATCGTTTGTTGCCCAGCACAGTGCTACAATCTCAAGCCAACCATTCTTCAGCCACTCACTTTGAGGAGGGAAAAATCCGGCTGTAAGAGACATTCATCCAGATTGCGAACCAACTGCATGATGGGATCTGCAGTCCATAACTATGAACTGGCCGAGTGTTCTCTGATGAGATATGGTGTAGGTGTGCCCCACGCTACTTTAGAAGGAGGGGCTTAATAAATAAAAGGAAACTTTGAAATTTGTAACACCGGAGGCATCTGAAGAGGCTACCGCCGAAACTCGTCATGCCAGAGAATTCGAATAAATGATTCCTTGAAGCCCTGCCATGTCCCCTTGTCTTTTTCGAAGGAGGAGGATATTTTTTGCATATATATATATATATATATCCAAATTGAACAAGAGGACACCCACTGGCCACCTTGAAGACAACAAGGTAATTTTGAAGGAGGAGGCCACCGTTAGCTGTAATGGGAGGCCCGCCCGAGGAAGTTCTTTGAAAGGCTTATTTAGGTGGCCAGGGTTTGTGGGGGTGCATGGTACCCTTGCACATGCCCAAAAGGAATTTGTGTTGCATTTGTGAAGTGTTAAATGGCAACAGAATTGAAATACATCAACTAAAATACGCTGGGTGCCAATTTCCCTCTGGCAATGTGCTGGACATAGACTCTGCCCTATATGTAATTGAATTCTTTGAGGCAATCTGAGAACATGTACTGATGCGATTAATGGGAAAGAGAATATTAAGAAGTAATTGAAAAGGACAAAATAGTTGAAAACACCCTGAGCAATCACAATGCATTATGGATACTGTAGTTTGAAACAACTTTGGAAACATCAGTAGTCGCTGATTATTTGAATATACAAAAGATAAACATTTGCCAATATGTGATGTTATTTTGGGAACTATAACAGTAAATTAAGCGAACATTACCTGGTGATTACAATACTTTAAATCTATTTATGATTGTGGTGCAATAATTAGGAGATCAAACAAATCCTTTTAAGTCTACATTTAATGTCTGTGATAGACCTTTTAAAAGCATGTGCAATTAATTAACCTAGCATTTCCATATGATTAAGACCTGAAGAGGTTGAAACGCGTCATGGAGGTTTGCTGTTTTGAACTCTGGAATAAATGAACATTACTTACCTGAAACTGCCTGGTGGGCCCGTGTTGCACTTTCGGAGGGAGGAAAGTGTGCATACTTTTGGAATATATATATATATATATATATATATATATATATATATATATATATATATATATATATATATTACCTACTGGCGGTTGCCAGTAGGTAGTTATAGTTAGGACCTTGTTGCATTTCAAAAAGCGTTTTTTGATTTGCCAATATCTTTGGCGCCGTTTGCTGAATTTTTGTGAAATTTTCAAAACTAATGCGCCGCTCCAGTCAACTCCTGTCTTGAAAGTTTCGGGATGATTCGTCAAGCGGGGGCTGAGAAAAAAGGGGGGTTCCAAAACGCATTTTCTCCATGTTAATTTCCATAGGAAACTTTTTGTCGCAGCTACAGCCAGTACTGCTGAACGGAATTACATCAAATTTGGCATAAAGTTAGCTCTTGGTCCAGAGTGCACTCTTTGATTTAAATGGTGTAAATCCGTTCAGTAGTTCCTGAGAAATTCATATATATAAAAATATTAGTATCTGGTGACCGCGGTGGATCCGCGAACCCTCCCGATCATGAGCATGACTCTGATTGGCTGCCAAAGCTTCAAACCAGGAAGTGTTGGCAGCAATCTTGTGACTCGGTTCAACCGAGTCACAAGAAAAACAGGAAAAAACAAGAAAAGGGGGCAGGGTAGAAACACCCTGACCCCCTAGGCCTGCTCAGGGGGTCCCACAGGGACAATGAGGGCTAAAAAAAGCACCTTTTAAAACTTTTTGGGCGGGATTTGTGTAGGGTTCACGAATCCGGCAAAAAAACCCCCAAAAAAACAATGAAGTGCGTGCTCCCAAGCTTTGTTTGTTTTTAAAAGCCCCCGGGTGGGCCAGGTCACAGGGGCAATGTTTATTTATGTAGCAGGGGTCGCAGCCCCCCCTTCCCCAGGGACTGCCACCTCCCCGGGGCTTTATTTTATAAAAAAAATGCGTGGGGGTGCTCTAGACCCCCGACGCAGCCCGGGGACCGCCACCTCCCTGGGGCGATAATTATTAAATGCGAGGGGGCACGTGGACCCCCACAGCCCCAGGGACTGCCACCTTCCCGGGGCTTGCTTTATCAAATTAATAATTGTGTAGGGGGCTCCTGCCACCCCACACTGCCCCGAGGACCACCACCTCCACGGGGCTTTACATCTGTTGGGCAGGGGGCCGTGCAGCAGCTCCCTTTGCCCAAAAGCAATGCCGGCTCCAGCAAGAGGAGGGTAGCCGGCAGCGACCACAGGGTATTGGGGCTCCCCCGCGGTCCCCAACACAGAGGCCATGCCCCGGGGGATGGGTCCCAGGGGCCAAAATTATACTCAGGAGTGGGGCTACGCGGCCCTCCTCCAAAATAAAAAAAAGGCTGGGCAGGCCCTGGGAGATGGGGTCCGTGGGGCCAAAGTGGCTCAGGGAAGTGGGGCCATGCGGCCCCCCTTCCATAAAAAAAGTTTTTGCCAGGTCCCAGGGGATGGGGTCCCCGGGGCCAAAATCGGCCTTGGGATGGGGGCCACACGGCCCCCCTCCCCATTAAAAAAATATAGGCCTAGCCCCTGGGGATGTGGTCCCCGGGGTCGTAATCGGCCTTGGGCGGGAGGCTGCGCGCCCCCCTCCCTTTCCAATATATATATATATATATTTTAAATGGCTCAGGCCCCGGGGGATGGGACCCCTGGGGCTGAAAAGGTTCAAGGTAAGGGGGGCCTCACAGCCCCCTTCCTAAAATAAAAAATAAAAAGAAACAGGCAACTCGCTGGAGAACCTGCTCCCATCCTGCACCACTCTGCAAACGCGCCTCCTGGCACGTTCTGGGTTGGGGAATCAAGTCTCCTGCACTGGTGAGGGTCCTTAGGGGCCAACTAGCCCACAAGGTACTTCCAGTAAGTCACACACAGTGGGATTGCTGAGAGGTGGTAGGAGGCCATGCCCCTTTCTACACCACTCTGCAAATGCGCCTCTTGGATCACTGCTGGTGGGGCGATGAGGTCCCCTTGTGTCCTGAGGACCTCAGGACTGAAGTGGACTTCATCCCCAAGCAGCAGTGCACCAGGAGGAGCGTTTGCAGAGTGGTGTAAAAAGGGGGCATGGCTTCTGACCACTCGCAGCAATCCAGCTGTGTGGGGCTTACTGGAAGTAGCAGGAGGGCTAGTTGGCCACCAGGGACCCTCTGGCTGGTCAAGAGGACTTCATCCCGCAAGACCACTGACTCATTGTCAGTGAAATTGCTCTCACACCCTCGCAGCTCCACCATTAAGTGAGGTGCCCCTGCCCCTGCACTCTTGAGTGTTGGTGATCGAGGCCCTCCTCCACCCGCAGGTTTCCCTGCGCCTCATCCCTGGTGGTCCAGTGGACCTCTGTCTCCTTCCTCTCACTCTGCTCCTTCACTCGTTTTCACTCGTTTTTCTACCCTTCCTATCTTTCACCTTTCTGCACTTTTCTGCATCTCTGCTCTTTTGTGCCTTATTTCTGCTCATTTTCCCTTTCTCTCGCTCTGCTCTTTCACTCATTTTCACTCATTTTTCTACCCTCTTTTATCTTTCACCTTTCTGCACTTTTCTGCATCTCTGCGCTTTTGTGCCTTATTTCTGCTTATTTTCCCTTTTTTCTTTATCCCTTATTTCCCCCCTTTACCTTTCCCCGCCGCTGCTGCCCCCGCAGCCCTCCCACCCCAGTGCGACCGGCCCAATCCAGCTCCCCTCCCCGCTCCCGCCTCCCAGCTGTCCAGCCCTCCCCGACCCCTACTTAATGGCGGCCACTGCGGGGACAGGCGAGCAAGACCACTGACTCATTGTCAGTGAAATTGCTCTCCCACCCTCGCAGCTCCACCATTAAGTGAGGTGCCCCTGCCCCTGCACTCTTGAGTGTTGGTGATCGAGGCCCTCCTCCACCCACAGGTTTCCCTGCGCCTCATCCCTGGTGGTCCAGTGGACCTCTGTCTCCTTCCTCTCACTCTGCTTCTTCACTCGTTTTCACTCGTTTTTCTACCCTTCCTATCTTTCACCTTTCTGCACTTTTCTGCATCTCTGCTCTTTTGTGCCTTATTTCTGCTCATTTTCCCTTTCTCTCGCTCTGCTCTTTCACTCGTTTTTCTACCCTCTTTTATCTTTCACCTTTCTGCACTTTTCTGCATCTCTTGCTCTTTTGTGCCTTATTTCTGCTTATTTTCCCTTTTTTCTTTATCCCTTATTTCCTCCCTTTACCTTTCCCCGCCGCTGCTGCCCCTGCGGCCCCCTCCCCCAGCGTGACCGGCCCAATCCAGCTCCCTCCCCGCTCCCGCCTCCCAGCTGTCCAGCCCTCCTCGACCCCTACTTAATGGCGGCCACTGCGGGGACAGGCGAGCAAGACCACTGACTCATTGTCAGTGAAATTGCTCTCCCACCCTCGCAGCTCCACCATTAAGTGAGGTGCCCCTGCACTCTTGAGTGTTGGTGATCGAGGCCCTCCTCCACCCGCAGGTTTCCCTGCGCCTCATCCCTGGTGGTCCAGCGGACCTCTGTCTCCTTCCTCTCACTCTGCTCCTTCACTCGTTTTCCCTCGTTTTTCTACCCTTCCTATCTTTCACCTTTCTGCACTTTTCTGCATCTCTGCTCTTTTGTGCCTTATTTCTGCTCATTTTCCCTTTCTCTCGCTCTGCTCTTTCACTCGTTTTCACTCGTTTTTCTACCCTCTTTTATCTTTCACCTTTCTGCACTTTTCTGCATCTCTGCTCTTTTGTGCCTTATTTCTGCTTATTTTCCCTTTTTTCTTTATCCCTTATTTCCCCCTTTACCTTTCCCCGCCGCTGCTGCCCCCGCGGCCCCTCCCCCAGCGCTACCGGCCCAATCCAGCTCCCCTCCCCGCTCCCGCCTCCCAGCTGTCCAGCCCTCCCCGACCCCTACTTAATGGTGGCCACTGTGGGGACAGGCGAGCAAGACCACTGACTCATTGTCAGTGAAATTGCTCTCCCACCCTCGCATCTCCACCATTAAGTGAGGTGCCCCTGCCCCTGCACTCTTGAGTGTTGGTGATACAGGCCCTCCTCCACCCGCAGGTTTCCCTGCACCTCATCCCTGGTGGTCCAGTGGACCTCTGTCTCCTTCCTCTCACTCTGCTCCTTCACTCGTTTTCACTCTTTTTTCTACCCTTCCTATCTTTCACCTTTCTGCACTTTTCTGCATCTCTGCTCTTTTGTGCCTTATTTCTGCTCATTTTCCCTTTCTCTCACTCTGCTCTTTCACTCGTTTTCACTCGTTTTTCTACCCTCTTTTATCTTTCACCTTTCTGCACTTTTCTGCATCTCTGCTCTTTTGTGCCTTATTTCTGCTTATTTTCCCTTTTTTCTTTATCCCTTATTTCCTCCCTTTACCTTTCCCCGCCTCTGCTGCCCCCGCGGCCCCTCCCCCCCCAGCGCGACCGGCCCAATCCAGCTCTCCTCCCTGCTCCCGCCTCCCAGCTGTTCATCCCTCCCCGACCCCTACTTAATGGCGGCCACTGCGGGGACAGGCGTGCAAGACCACTGACTCATTGTCAGTGAAATTGCTCTCCCACCCTCGCAGCTCCACCATTAAGTGAGGTGCCCCTGCACTCTTGAGTGTTGGTAATCGAGGCCCTCCTCCACCCGCAGGTTTCCCTGCCCTCATCCCTGGTGGTCCAGTGGACCTCTGTCTCCTTCCTCTCACTCTGCTCCTTCACTCGTTTTCACTCGTTTTTCTACCCTTCCTATCTTTCACCTTTCTGCACTTTTCTGCATCTCTGCTCTTTTGTGCCTTATTTCTGCTCATTTTCCCTTTCTCTCGCTCTGCTCTTTCACTCGTTTTCACTCGTTTTTCTACCCTCTTTTATCTTTCACCTTTCTGCACTTTTCTGCATCTCTGCTCTTTTGTGCCTTATTTCTGCTTATTTTCCCTTTTTTCTTTATCTCTTATTTCCCCCTTTACCTTTCCCCGCCGCTGCTGCCCCGCGGCCCTCCCCCCAGAGCGACCGGCCCAATCCAGCTCCCCTCCCCGCTCCCGCCTCCCAGCTGTCCAGCCCTCCCCGTCCCCTACTTAATGGCGGCCACTGCGGGGACAGGCGAGCAAGACCACTGACTCGTTGTCAGTGAAATTGCTCTCCCATCCTCGCAGCTCCACCATTAAGTGAGGTGCCCCTGCACTCTTGAGTGTTGGTGATCGAGGCCCTCCTCCACCCGCAGGTTTCCCTGCGCCTCATCCCTGGTGGTCCAGTGGACCTCTGTCTCCTTCCTCTCACTCTGCTCCTTCACTCGTTTTCACTCGTTTTTCTACCCTTCCTATCTTTCACCTTTCTGCACTTTTCTGCATCTCTGCTCTTTTGTGCCTTATTTCTGCTCATTTTACCTTTCTCTCGCTCTGCTCTTTCACTCGTTTTCACTCGTTTTTCTACCCTCTTTTATCTTTCACCTTTCTGCACCTTTCGGCATCTCTGCTCTTTTGTGCCTTATTTCTGCTTATTTTCCCTTTTTTCTTTATCCCTTATTTCCCCCCTTTACCTTTCCCCGCCGCTGCTGCCCCCGTGGCCCCTCCCCCCCAGCGCGACCGGCCCAATCCAGCACCCCTCCCCGCTTCCCAGCTGTCCAGCCCTCCTCGACCCCTACTTAATGGCGGCCACTGCGGGGACAGGCGAGCAAGACCACTGACTCATTGTCAGTGAAATTGCTCTCCCACCCTCTCAGCTCCACCATTAAGTGAGGTACCCCTGCCCCTGCACTCTTGAGTGTTGGTGATCGAGGCCCTCCTCCACCCGCAGGTTTCCCTGCGCCTCATCCCTGGTGGTCCAGTGGACCTCTGTCTCTTTCCTCTCACTCTGCTCCTTCACTCGTTTTCACTCGTTTTTCTACCCTTCCTATCTTTCACCTTTCTGCACTTTTCTGCATCTCTGCTCTTTTGTGCCTTATTTCTGCTCATTTTCCCTTTCTCTCGCTCTGCTCTTTCACTCGTTTTCACTCGTTTTTCTACCCTCTTTTATCTTTCACCTTTCTGCACTTTTCTGCATCTCTGCTCTTTTGTGCCTTATTTCTGCTTATTTTCCCTTTTTTCTTTATCCCTTTTTCCTCCCTTTACCTTTCCCCGCCGCTGCTGCCCCCGCGGCCCCTCCCCCAGCGCGACCGGCCCAATCCAGCTCCTCCCCGCTCCCGCCTCCCAGCTGTCCAGCCCTCCTCGACCTCTACTTAATGGCGGCCACTGCGGGGACAGGCGAGCAAGACCACTGACTCGTTGTCAGTGAAATTGCTCTCCCACCCTCGCAGCTCCACCATTAAGTGAGGTGCCCCTGCCCCTGCACTCTTGAGTGTTGGTGATCGAGTCCCTCCTCCACCCGCAGGTTTCCCTGCGCCTCATCCCTGGTGGTCCAGTGGACCTCTGTCTCCTTCCTCTCACTCTGCTTCTTCACTCGCTTTCACTCGCTTTTTCTACCCTTCCTATCTTTCACCTTTCTGCACTTTTCTGCATCTCTGCTCTTTTGTGCCTTATTTCTGCTCATTTTCCCTTTCTCTCACTCTGCTCTTTCACTCATTTTCACTCGTTTTTCTACCCTCTTTTATCTTTCACCTTTCTGCACTTTTCTGCATCTCTGCTCTTTTGTGCCTTATTTCTGCTTATTTTCCCTTTTTTCTTTATCCCTTATTTCCCCCCTTTACCTTTCCCCGCCCCTGCTGCCCCCGCGGCCCCTCCCCCCAGCGCGTCAGGCCCAATCCAGCTCCCCTCCCCGCTCCCGCCTCCCAGCTGTCCAGCCCTCCCCGACCCCTACTTAATGGCGGCCACTGCGGGGACATGTTAGCAAGACCACTGACTCATTGTCAGTGAAATTGCTCTCCCAACCCTCGCAGCTCCACCATTAAGTGAGGTGCCCCTACCCCTGCACTCTTGAGTGTTGGTGATCGAGGCCCTCCTCCACCCGCAGGTTTCCCTGCGCCTCATCCCTGGTGGTCCAGTGGACCTCTGTCTCTTTCCTCTCACTCTACTCCTTCACTCGTTTTCACTCGTTTTTCTACCCTTCCTATCTTTCACCTTTCTGCACTTTTCTGCATCTCTGCTCTTTTGTGCCTTATTTCTGCTCATTTTCCCTTTCTCTCGCTCTGCTCTTTCACTCGTTTTCACTCGTTTTTCTACCCTCTTTTATCTTTCACCTTTCTGCACTTTTCTGCATCTCTGCTCTTTTGTGCCTTATTTCTGCTTATTTTCCCTTTTTTCTTTATCCCTTATTTCCTCCCTTTACCTTTCCCCGCCGCTGCAGCCCCCGCGGCCCCTCCCCCCGGCGCGACCAGCCCAATCCAGCTCCCCTCCCCGCTCCCGCCTCCCAGCTGTCCAGCCCTCCCCGACCCCTACTTAATGGCGGCCACTGCGGGGACAGGCGAGCAAGACCACTGACTCATTGTCAGTGAAATTGCTCTCCCACCCTCGCAGCTCCACCATTAAGTGAGGTGCCCCTGCCCCTGCACTCTTGAGTGTTGGTGATCGAGTCCCTCCTCCACACGCAGGTTTCCCTGCGCCACATCCCTGGTGGTCCAGTGGACCTCTGTCTCTTTCCTCTCACTCTGCTCCTTCACTCGTTTTCACTCGTTTTTCTGGATCACTGACAGAATATCGATTACAAGAATATCGACCTACAACAATATCGAAGTAAAAATATAGAATGCCAAAATATCGAATCCCTATCTACAAACAGGTAAGTACAAAAATATCGAATCCAAAATATAGTTGTAAAAAATATAGTTAGTCAAAATATCGAATTTTTTTTACATATCTTAAAAGTAATGTAAAATTAATGAAATAATATATATAATTAACTAAAACATACTTAAAAATACTTAAATAACTTTAAAATGAATAAATAATTAATGTAAGTTAAAAAAATAAACATACATTTTTATTTTTTAATACATATATATATTAACGTAATATTTATAAAAAATATTCATTATTTTTAGCGTAGAATAGCGGGAGGGTAAAATTTACTATTACCACTCCAGTGAGTGCAACAGTAGGGAAAGCGTTGGATAGCAGGAGGGTAAAAATTACTATTCCCACTCCAGTGAGTGCAACAGTAGGGAAAGCGTTGGATAGCGTAGGGGTAAAAATTACTATTCCCACTCCAGTGAGTGCAACAGTAGGGAAAGCGTTGGAAGCGTAGGGGTAAAATTACTATTCCCACTCCAAAGAGTGCAACAGTAGGGAAAATAATGATTTAATATTTTAATACAAATAAAATAATTATCAATACCAATAAAAAATTAATTAAAATGACTTACCAATTACAAAATATTTAATAATTAATTCTAAATACCAATAAATATTATTTCTTAAAAATTAATTACCAATTAATAAAAATTAATTACCAATTAATAAAAATTAATTACCAAATAAGAATTAATTAACAATAAATTAATAATCAATACCAATAAATAAAAATAAATAATTACTGAATTACAATTAAATTACTTCTCACCCTATTCACCTATAAACCCACAACCCACTCTGAATAATAAATTAAAACAATTAATATAATTATCAATTAAATAATTATTAAAAATTAATTACCAATTAATAAAAATTAATTACCAATTAATAAAAATTAATGACCAATTAATAATTAATTAACAATGAATTATTTATCAATACCAATAAATAAAATTTAATAATTACTTAATTAAATTTAAATTACTTCCCACCCTATTCCCCTATAAACCCACAACCCGCTACAGAACTAAAACGCAAAATTAAATTAAATATAATTAATAATTCCTAAAAATTAATATTTAATTTACTATAATTAAATTACTTCCCACCCTATTCCCCTATAAACCCACAACCCGCTACAGAATTAAATTACGCAAAAATTAAATAACATAAAATTCATTACTTTAAAAAAATTAAAACATACATTACAAAAATAATACATACTTTTAACACATATACTAATACTTAAAACACTATAAAAAAATCTCGATATTTTTAACAATTATATTATGACTGTTGATATTTTGACAATCGATATTTCTTACCTGAATTTCGATATTCTTAACCACTATATTTTGGCAATTCGATATTCTGTCCATTCCATATTTACAACTCGATATTTTGGCAATTCGATATTAAAAATTCGATATTATGTCTGTTTACCGTTTTTTCTACCCTTCCTATCATTCACCTTTCTGCACTTTTCTGCATCTCTGCTCTTTTGTGCCTTATTTCTGCTCATTTTCCCTTTCTCTCGCTCTGCTCTTTCACTCGTTTTCACTCGTTTTTCTACCCTCTTTTATCTTTCACCTTTCTGCACTTTTCTGCATCTCTGCTCTTTTGTACCTTATTTCTGCTTATTTTCCCTTTTTTCTTTATCCCTTATTTCCTCCCTTTACCTTTCCCCGCCGCTGCTGCCCCCGCGGCGCCCCCTAGCGCGACCGGCCCAATCCAGCTCCCCTCCCCGCTCCCGCCTCCCAGCTGTCCAGCCCTCCTCGACCCCTACTTAATGGCGGCCACTGCGGGGACAGGCGAGCAAGACCACTGACTCATTGTCAGTGAAATTGCTCTCCCACCCTCTCAGCTCCACCATTAAGTGAGGTGCCCCTGCCCCTGCACTCTTGAGTGTTGGTGATCGAGGCCCTCCTCCACCCACAGGTTTCCCTGCGCCTCATCCCTGGTGGTCCAGTGGACCTCTGTCTCCTTCCTCTCACTCTGCTCCTTCACTCGTTTTCACTCGTTTTTCTACCCTTCCTATCTTTCACCTTTCTGCACTTTTCTGTATCTCTGCCCTTTGTGCCTTATTTCTGCTCATTTTCCCTTTCTCTCGCTCTGCTCTTTCACTCCTTTTCACTCATTTTTCTACCCTCTTTTATCTTTCACCTTTCTGCACTTTTCTGCATCTCTGCTCTTTTGTGCCTTATTTCTGCTTATTTTCCCTTTTTTCTTTATTTCTTATTTCCCCCTTTACCTTTCCCCGCCGCTGCTGCCCTCGCGGCGCCCCCTAGCGCGACCGGCCCAATCCAGCTCCCCTCCCCGCTCCCGCCTCCCAGCTGTCCAGCCCTCCCTGACCCCTACTTAATGGCGGCCACTGCGGGGACAGGCGAGCAAGACCACTGACTCATTGTCAGTGAAATTGCTCTCCCACCCTCGCAGCTCCACCATTAAGTGAGGTGCCCCTGCCCCTGCACTCTTGAGTGTTGGTGATCGAGGCCCTCCTCCACCCGCAGGTTTCCTGCGCCTCATCCCTGGTGGTCCAGTGGACCTCTGTCTCCTTCCTCTCACTCTGCTCCTTCACTCGTTTTCACTCGTTTTCACTCGTTTTTCTACCCTTCCTATCTTTCACCTTTCTGCACTTTTCTGCATCTCTGCTCTTTTGTGCCTTATTTCTGCTCATTTTCCCTTTCTCTCACTCTGCTCTTTCACTCATTTTCACTCGTTTTTCTACCCTCTTTTATCTTTCACCTTTCTGCACTTTTCTGCATCTCTGCTCTTTTGTGCCTTATTTCTGCTTATTTTCCCTTTTTTCTTTATCCCTTATTTCCCCCCTTTACCTTTCCCCGCCGCTGCTGCCCCCGCGGCCCTTCCCCCCCCAGAGCGACTGGCCCAATCCAGCTCCCCTCCCCGCTCCCGCCTCCCAGCTGTCCAGCCCTCCCCAACCCCTACTTAATGGCGGCCACTGCGGGGACAGGCGAGCAAGACCACTGACTCATTGTCAGTGAAATTGCTCTCCCACCCTCGCAGCTCCACCATTAAGTGAGGTGCCCGTGCCCCTGCACTCTTGAGTGTTGGTGATCGAGGCCCTCCTCCACCCGCAGGTTTCCCTGCGCCTCATCCCTGGTGGTCCAGTGGACCTCTGTCTCTTTCCTCTCACTCTGCTCCTAAACTCGTTTTCACTCGTTTTTCTACCCTTCCTATCTTTCACCTTTCTGCACTTTTCTGCATCTCTGCTCTTTTGTGCCTTATTTCTGCTCATTTTCCCTTTCTCTCGCTCTGCTCTTTCACTCGTTTTCACTCTTTTTTCTACCCTCTTTTATCTTTCACCTTTCTGCATCTCTGCTCTTTTGTGCCTTATTTCTGCTTATTTTCCCTTTTTTCTTTATCCCTTATTTCCTCCCTTTACCTTTCCCCGCCGCTGCTGCCCCCGTGGCCCCTCCCCCCCAGCACGACCGGCCCAATCCAGCTCCCCTCCCCGCTCCCGCCTCCCAGCTGTCCAGCCCTCCCGACTCCTACTTAATGGCGGTCACTGCGGGGACAGGCGAGCAAGACCACTGACTCATTGTCAGTGAAATTGCTCTCCCACCCTCGCAGCTCCACCATTAAGTGAGGTTACCCTGCCCCTGCACTCTTGAGTGTTGGTGATCGAGGCCCTCCTCCACCCACAGGTTTCCCTGCGCCTCATCCCTGGTGGTCCAGTGGACCTCTGTCTCCTTCCTCTCACTCTGCTCCTTCACTCGTTTTCACTCGTTTTTCTACCCTTACTATCTTTCACCTTTCTGCACTTTTCTGCATCTCTGCTCTTTTGTGCCTTATTTCTGCTCATTTTCCCTTTCTCTCACTCTGCTCTTTCACTCGTTTTCACTCGTTTTTCTACCCTCTTTTATCTTTCACCTTTCTGCACTTTTCTGCATCTCTGCTCTTTTGTGCCTTATTTCTGCTTATATTCCCTTTTTTCTTTATCCCTTATTTCCTCCCTTTACCTTTCCCCGCCGCTGCTGCCCCTGCGGCCCCTCCCCCCCAGCGCGACCGGCCCAATCCAGCTCCCCTCCCCGCTCCCGCCTCCCAGCTGTCCAGCCCTCCCCGACCCCTACTTAATGGCGGCCACTGCGGGGACAGGCGAGCAAGACCACTGACTCGTTGTCAGTGAAATTGCTCTCCCACCCTCGCAGCTCCACCATTAAGTGAGGTGCCCTTGCCCCTGCACTCTTGAGTGTTGGTGATCGAGGCCCTCCTCCACCCACAGGTTTCCCTGCGCCTCATCCCTGGTGGTCCAGTGGACCTCTGTCTCCTTCCTCTCACTCTGCTCCTTCACTCGTTTTCACTCGTTTTTCTACCCTTCCTATCTTTCACCTTTCTGCACTTTTCTGCATCTCTGCTCTTTTGTGCCTTATTTCTGCTCATTTTCCCTTTCTCTCGCTCTGCTCTTTCACTCGTTTTCACTCTTTTTCTACCCTCTTTTATCTTTCACCTTTCTGCACTTTTCTGCATCTCTGCTCTTTTGTGCCTTATTTCTGCTTATTTTCCCTTTTTTCTTTATCCCTTATTTCCCCCTTTACCTTTCCCCACCGCTGCTGCCCCCGCGGCCCCTCCCCCCAGCGCGACCGGCCCAATCCAGCTCCCTCCCCGCTCCCGCCTCCCAGCTGTCCAGCCCTCCCTGACCCCTACTTAATGGCGGCCACTGCGGGACAGGCGAGCAAGACCACTGACTCATTGTCAGTGAAATTGCTCTCCCACCTCGCAGCTCCACCATTAAGTGAGGTGCCCCTGCCCCTGCACTCTTGAGTGTTGGTGATCGAGGCCCTCCTCCACCCGCAGGTTTCCTGCGCCTCATCCCTGGTGGTCCAGTGGACCTCTGTCTCCTTCCTCTCACTCTGCTCCTTCACTCGCTTTCACTCGTTTTCACTCGTTTTTCTACCCTTCCTATCTTTCACCTTTCTGCACTTTTCTGCATCTCTGCTCTTTTGTGCCTTATTTCTGCTCATTTTCCCTTTCTCTCACTCTCTGCTCTTTCACTCATTTTCACTCGTTTTCTACCCTCTTTTATCTTTCACCTTTCTGCACTTTTCTGCATCTCTGCTCTTTTGTGCCTTATTTCTGCTTATTTTCCCTTTTTTCTTTATCCCTTATTTCCCCCTTTACCTTTCCCCGCCGCTGCTGCCCCCGCGGCCCTTCCCCCCCCAGAGCGACTGGCCCAATCCAGCTCCCCTCCCCGCTCCCGCCTCCCAGCTGTCCAGCCCTCCCCAACCCCTACTTAATGGCGGCCACTGCGGGACAGGCGAGGCAAGACCACTGACTCATTGTCAGTGAAATTGCTCTCCCACCTCGCAGCTCCACCATTAAGTGAGGTGCCCGTGCCCCTGCACTCTTGAGTGTTGGTGATCGAGGCCCTCCTCCACCCGCAGGTTTCCTGCGCCTCATCCCTGGTGGTCCAGTGGACCTCTGTCTCTTTCCTCTCACTCTGCTCCTAAACTCGTTTTCACTCGTTTTTCTACCCTTCCTATCTTTCACCTTTCTGCACTTTTCTGCATCTCTGCTCTTTTGTGCCTTATTTCTGCTCATTTTCCCTTTCTCTCGCTCTGCTCTTTCACTCGTTTTCACTCTTTTTCTACCCTCTTTTATCTTTCACCTTTCTGCATCTCTGCTCTTTTGTGCCTTATTTCTGCTTATTTTCCCTTTTTCTTTATCCCTTATTTCCTCCCTTTACCTTTCCCCGCCGCTGCTGCCCCCGTGGCCCCTCCCCTCAGCACGACCGGCCCAATCCAGCTCCCTCCCCGCTCCCGCCTCCCAGCTGTCCAGCCCTCCTCGACCCCTACTTAATGGCGGTCACTGCGGGGACAGGCGAGCAAGACCACTGACTCATTGTCAGTGAAATTGCTCTCCCACCCTCGCAGCTCCACCATTAAGTGAGGTTACCCTGCCCCTGCACTCTTGAGTGTTGGTGATCGAGGCCCTCCTCCACCCACAGGTTTCCCTGCGCCTCATCCCTGGTGGTCCAGTGGACCTCTGTCTCCTTCCTCTCACTCTGCTCCTTCACTCGTTTTCACTCGTTTTTCTACCCTTCCTATCTTTCACCTTTCTGCACTTTTCTGCATCTCTGCTCTTTTGTGCCTTATTTCTGCTCATTTTCCCTTTCTCTCGCTCTGCTCTTTCACTCGTTTTCACTCGTTTTTCTACCCTCTTTTATCTTTCACCTTTCTGCACTTTTCTGCATCTCTGCTCTTTTGTGCCTTATTTCTGCTTATATTCCCTTTTTTCTTTATCCCTTATTTCCTCCCTTTACCTTTCCCCGCCGCTGCTGCCCCTGCGGCCCCTCCCCCCAGCGCGACCGGCCCAATCCAGCTCCTCCCCGCTCCCGCCTCCCAGCTGTCCAGCCCTCCCGACCCCTACTTAATGGCGGCCACTGCGGGGACAGGCGAGCAAGACCACTGACTCGTTGTCAGTGAAGTTGCTCTCCCACCCTCGCAGCTCCACCATTAAGTGAGGTGCCCTTGCCCCTGCACTCTTGAGTGTTGGTGATCGAGGCCCTCCTCCACCCACAGGTTTCCCTGCGCCTCATCCCTGGTGGTCCAGTGGACCTCTGTCTCCTTCCTCTCACTCTGCTCCTTCACTCGTTTTCACTCGTTTTTCTACCCTTCCTATCTTTCACCTTTCTGCACTTTTCTGCATCTCTGCTCTTTTGTGCCTTATTTCTGCTCATTTTCCCTTTCTCTCGCTCTGCTCTTTCACTCGTTTTCACTCTTTTTCTACCCTCTTTTATCTTTCACCTTTCTGCACTTTTCTGCATCTCTGCTCTTTTGTGCCTTATTTCTGCTTATTTTCCCTTTTTCTTTATCCCTTATTTCCCCCTTTACCTTTCCCTGCCGCTGCTGCCCCTGCGGCCCCTCCCCCCCAGTGCGACCGGCCCAATCAAGCTCCCCTCCCCGCTCCCGCCTCCCAGCTGTCCAGCCCTCCCCGACCCCTACTTAATGGCAGCCACTGCGGGGACAGGCGAGCAAGACCACTGACTCATTGTCAGTGAAATTGCTCTCCACCCTCGCAGCTCCACCATTAAGTGAGGTGCCCCTGCCCCTGCACTCTTGAGTGTTGGTGATTGAGGCCCTCCTCCACCCGCAGGTTTCCTGCGCCTCATCCCTGGTGGTCCAGTGGACCTCTGTCTCCTTCCTCTCACTCTGCTCCTTCACTCGTTTTCACTCGTTTTTCTACCCTTCCTATCTTTCACCTTTCTGCACTTTTCTGCATCTCTGCTCTTTTGTGCCTTATTTCTGCTCATTTTCCCTTTCTCTCGCTCTGCTCTTTCACTCGTTTTCACTCGTTTTTCTACCCTCTTTTATCTTTCACCTTTCTGCACTTTTCTGCATCTCTGCTCTTTTGTGCCTTATTTCTGCTTATTTTCCCTTTTTTCTTTATCCCTTATTTCCTCCCTTTACCTTTCCCCGCCGCTGCTGCCCCCGCGGCCCCTCCCCCCCAGCGCGACCGGCCCAACCCAGCTCCCCTCCCCGCTCCCGCCTCCCAGCTGTCCAGCCCTCCCCGACCCCTACTTAATGGCGGCCACTGCGGGGACAGGCGAGCAAGACCACTGACTCATTGTCAGTGAAATTGCTCTCCCACCCTCGCAGCTCCACCATTAAGTGAGGTGGCCCTGCCCCTGCACTCTTGAGTGTTGGTGATCGAGGCCCTCCTCCACCCGCAGGTTTCCCTGCGCCTCATCCCTGGTGGTCCAGTGGACCTCTGTCTCTTTCCTCTCACTCTGCTCCTTCACTCATTTTCACTAGTTTTTCTACCCTTTCTATCTTTCACCTTTCTGCACTTTTCTGCATCTCTGCTCTTTTGTGCCTTATTTCTGCTCATTTTCCCTTTCTCTCGCTCTGCTCTTTCACTCGTTTTCACTCGTTTTTCTACCCTCTTTTATCTTTCACCTTTCTGCACTTTTCTGCATCTCTGCTCTTTTGTGCCTTATTTCTGCTTATATTCCCTTTTTTCTTTATCCCTTATTTCCTCCCTTTACCTTTCCCCGCCGCTGCTGCCCCTGCGGCCCTCCCCCAGCGCGACCGGCCCAATCCAGCTCCCTCCCCGCTCCCGCCTCCCAGCTGTCCAGCCCTCCTCGACCCCTACTTAATGGCAGCCACTGCAGGGACATGCGAGCAAGACCACTGACTCGTTGTCAGTGAAATTGCTCTCCCACCCTCGCAGCTCCACCATTAAGTGAGGTGCCCCTGCCCCTGCACTCTTGAGTGTTGGTGATCGAGGCCCTCCTCCACCCACAGGTTTCCCTGCGCCTCATCCCTGGTGGTCCAGTGGACCTCTGTCTCTTTCCTCTCACTCTGCTCCTTCACTCGTTTTCACTCGTTTTTCTACCCTTCCTATCTTTCACCTTTCTGCACTTTTCTGCATCTCTGCTCTTTTGTGCCTTATTTCTGCTTATTTTCCTTTTTTCTTTATCCCTTATTTCCTCCCTTTACCTTTCCCCGCCGCTGCTGCCCCCGCGGCCACTCCCCCCGGCGCGACCAGCCCAATCCAGCTCCCCTCCCCGCTCCCAACTCCCAGCTGTCGAGCCCTCCCCGACCCCTACTTAATGGCGGCCACTGCGGGGACAGGCGAGCAAGACCACTGACTCATTGTCAGTGAAATTGCTCTCCCACCCTCGCAGCTCCACCATTAAGTGAGGTGCCCCTGCACCTGCACTCTTGAGTGTTGGTGATCGAGTCCCTCCTCCACCCGCCGGTTTCCCTGCGCCTCATCCCTGGTGGTCCAGTGGACCTCTGTCTCTTTCCTCTCACTCTGCTCCTTCACTCGTTTTCACTCATTTTTCTACCCTTCCTATCTTTCACCTTTCTGCACTTTTCTGCATCTCTGCTCTTTTGTGCCTTATTTCTGCTCATTTTCCCTTTCTCTCGCTCTGCTCTTTCACTCGTTTTCACTCGTTTTCTACCCTCTTTTATCTTTCACCTTTCTGCACTTTTCTGCATCTCTGCTCTTTTGTGCCTTATTTCTGCTTATTTTCCCTTTTTTCTTTATCCCTTATTTCTTCCCTTTACCTTTCCCCGCCGCTGCTGCCCCCGCGGCCCCACCCCCCCAGCGCGACCGGCCCAATCCAGCTCCCCTCCCCGCTCCCGCCTCCCAGCTGTCCAGCCCTCCCCGACTCCTACTTAATGGCGGCCACTGCGGGGACAGGCGAGCAAGACCACTGACTCATTGTCAGTGAAATTGGTCTCCCACCCTCGCAGCTCCACCATTAAGTGAGGTGCCCCTGCCCCTGCACTCTTGAGTGTTGGTGATCGAGGCCCTCCTCCACCCACAGGTTTCCCTGCGCCTCATCCCTGGTGGTCCAGTGGACCTCTGTCTCCTTCCTCTCACTCTGCTCCTTCACTCGTTTTCACTCGTTTTTCTACCCTTCCTATCTTTCACCTTTCTGCACTTTTCTGCATCTCTGATCTTTTGTGCCTTATTTCTGCTCATTTTCCCTTTCTCTCGCTCTGCTCTTTCACTAGTTTTCACTCGTTTTTCTACCCTCTTTTATCTTTCACCTTTCTGCACTTTTCTGCATCTCTGCTCTTTTGTGCCTTATTTCTGCTTATTTTCCCTTTTTTCTTTATCCCTTATTTCCCCCCTTTACCTTTCTCCGCCGCTGCTGCCCCCGCGGCCCCTCCCCCCAGCGCGACCGGCCCAATCCAGCTTCCCTCCCCGCTCCCGCCTCCCAGCTGTCCAGCCCTCCTCGACCCCTACTTAATGGCGGCCACTGCGGGGACAGGCGAGCAAGACCACTGACTCATTGTCAGTGAAATTGCTCTCCCACCCTTGCAGCTCTACCATTAAGTGAGGTGCCCCTGCCCCTGCCCCTGCACTCTTGAGTGTTGGTGATCGAGGCCCTCCTCCACCCGCAGGTTTCCCTGCGCCTCATCCCTGGTGGTCCAGTGGACCTCTGTCTCTTTCCTCTCACTCTGCTCCTTCACTCATTTTCACTCGTTTTTCTACCCTTTCTATCTTTCACCTTTCTGCACTTTTCTGCATCTCTGCTCTTTTGTGCCTTATTTCTGCTCATTTTCCCTTTCTCTCGCTCTGCTCTTTCACTCGTTTTCACTCGTTTTTCTACCCTCTTTTATCTTTCACCTTTCTGCATCTCTGCTCTTTTGTGCCTTATTTCTGCTTATTTTCCCTTTTTCTTTATCCCTTATTTCCTCCCTTTACCTTTCCCCGCCGCTGCTGCCCCCGCGGCCACTCCCCCAGCGCGACCAGCCCAATCCAGCTCCCCTCCCCGCTCCCGCCTCCCAGCTGTCCAGCCCTCCCCGACCCCTACTTAATGGCGGCCACTGCGGGGACAGGCGAGCAAGACCACTGACTCATTGTCAGTGAAATTGCTCTCCCACCCTCGCAGCTCCACCATTAAGTGAGGTGCCCCTGCCCCTGCACTCTTGAGTGTTGGTGATCGAGGCCCTCCTCCACCCGCAGGTTTCCTGCGCCTCATCCCTGGTGGTCCAGTGGACCTCTGTCTCTTTCCTCTCACTCTGCTCCTTCACTCATTTTCACTCGTTTTTCTACCCTTTCTATCTTTCACCTTTCTGCACTTTTCTGCATCTCTGCTCTTTTGTGCCTTATTTCTGCTCATTTTCCCTTTCTCTCGCTCTGCTCTTTCACTCGTTTTCACTCGTTTTTCTACCCTCTTTTATCTTTCACCTTTCTGCACTTTTCTGCATCTCTGCTCTTTTGTGCCTTATTTCTGCTTATTTTTCCTTTTTTCTATATCCCTTATTTCCTCCCTTTACCTTTCCCCGCCGCTGCTGCCCCTGCGGCCCCTCCCCCCCAGCGTGACCGGCCCAATCCAGCTCCCCTCCCCGCTCCCGCCTCCCAGCTGTCCAGCCCTCCCCGACCCCTACTTAATGTCGGCCACTGCGGGGACAGGCGAGCAAGACCACTGACTGGTTGTCAGTGAAATTTCTCTCCCACCCTCGCAGCTCCACCATTAAGTGAGGTGCCCCTGCCCCAGCACTCTTGAGTGTTGGTGATCGAGGCCCTCCTCCACCAAAAGGTTTCCCTGCGCCTCATCCCTGGTGGTCCAGTGGACCTCTGTCTCCTTCCTCTCACTCTGCTCCTTCACTCGTTTTCACTCGTTTTTCTACCCTTCCTATCTTTCACCTTTCTGCACTTTTCTGCATCTCTGCTCTTTTGTGCCTTATTTCTGCTCATTTTCCCTTTCTCTCGCTCTGCTCTTTCACTCGTTTTCACTCGTTTTTCTACCCTCTTTTATCTTTCACCTTTCTGC
Organism: Calotriton arnoldi; assembly: GCA_963921515.1. NCBI lineage: Eukaryota > Metazoa > Chordata > Amphibia > Caudata > Salamandridae > Calotriton > Calotriton arnoldi. The sequence continues at coordinate 2,006,741 of CAWUFW010001485.1, read as the reverse complement.
ACTTTTCTGCATCTCTGCTCTTTTGTGCCTTATTTCTGCTTATTTTCCCTTTTTTCTTTATCCCTTATTTCCTCCCTTTACCTTTCCCCGCCGCTGCTGCCCCTGCGGCCCCTCCCCCCCAGCGCGATCGGCCCAATCCAGCTCCCCTCCCCGCTCCCGCCTCCCAGCTGTCCAGCCCTCCCCGACCCCTACTTAATGGCGGCCACTGCGGGGACAGGCGAGCAAGACCACTGACTCTTTGTCAGTGAAATTGCTCTCCCACCCTCGCAGCTCCACCATTAAGTGAGGTGCCCCTGCCCCTGCACTCTTGAGTGTTGGTGATCGAGGCCCTCCTCCACCCGCAGGTTTCCCTGTGCCTCATCCCTGGTGGTCCAGTGGACCTCTGTCTCCTTCCTCTCACTCTGCTCCTTCACTCGTTTTCACTCATTTTTCTACACTTCCTATCTTTCACCTTTCTGCACTTTTCTGCATCTCTGCTCTTTTGTGCCTTATTTCTGCTCATTTTCCCTTTCTCTCGCTCTGCTCTTTCACTCGTTTTCACTCGTTTTTCTACCCTCTTTTATCTTTCACCTTTCTGCACTTTTCTGCATCTCTGCTCTTTTGTGCCTTATTTCTGCTTATTTTCCCTTTTTTCTTTATCCCTTATTTCCTCCCTTTACCTTTCCCCGCCGCTGCTGCCCCCGCGACCCCTCCCCCAACGCGACCGGCCCAATCCAGCTCCCCTCCCCGCTCCCGCCTCCCAGCTGTCCAGCCCTCCCCGACCCCTACTTAATGGCGGCCACTGCGGGGACAGGCGAGCAAGACCACTGACTCATTGTCAGTGAAATTGCTCTCCCACCCTCGCAGCTCCACCATTAAGTGAGGTGCCCCTGCCCCTGCACTCTTGAGTGTTGGTGATCGAGGCCCTCCTCCACCCGCAGGTTTCCCTGCGCCTCATCCCTGGTGGTCCAGTGGACCTCTGTCTCTTTCCTCTCACTCTGCTCCTTCACTCGTTTTCACTCGTTTTTCTACCCTTCCTATCTTTCACCTTTCTGCACTTTTCTGCATCTCTGCTCTTTTGTGCCTTATTTCTGCTCATTTTCGCTTTCTCTCGCTCTGCTCTTTCACTCGTTTTCACTCGTTTTTCTACCCTCTTTTATCTTTCACCTTTCTGCACTTTTCTGCATCTCTGCTCTTTTGTGCCTTATTTCTGCTTATTTTCCCTTTTTTCTTTATCCCTTATTTCCTCCCTTTACCTTTCCCCGCCGCTGCTGCCCCTGCAGCCCCTCCCTCCCAGCGCGACCGGCCCAATCCAGCTCCCCTCCCCGCTCCCGCCTCCCAGCTGTCCAGCCCTCCCCGATCCCTACTTAATGGCAGCCACTGCGGGGACAGGCGAGCAAGACCACTGACTCGTTGTCAGTGAAATTGCTCTCCCACCCTCGCAGCTCCACCATTAAGTGAGGTGCCCCTGCCCCAGCACTCTTGAGTGTTGGTGATCGAGGCCCTCCTCCACCCACAGGTTTCCTGCGCCTCATCCCTGGTGGTCCAGTGGACCTCTGTCTCCTTCCTCTCACTCTGCTCCTTCACTCGTTTTCACTCGTTTTTCTACCCTTCCTATCTTTCACCTTTCTGCACTTTTCTGCATCTCTGCTCTTTTGTGCCTTATTTCTGCTCATTTTCCCTTTCTCTCGCTCTGCTCTTTCACTCGTTTTCACTCGTTTTTCTACCCTCTTTTATCTTTCACCTTTCTGCACTTTTCTGCATCTCTGCTCTTTTGTGCCTTATTTCTACTTATTTTCCCTTTTTTCTTTATCCCTTATTTCCTCCCTTTACCTTTCCCCGCCGCTGCTGCCCCCGCGGCCCCTCCCCCGGTGCGACCAGCCCAATCCAGCTCCCCTCCCCGCTCCCGCCTCCCAGCTGTCCAGCCCTCCCCGACCCCTACTTAATGGCGGCCACTGCGGGGACAGGCGAGCAAGACCACTGACTCATTGTCAGTGAAATTGCTCTCCCACCCTCGCAGCTCCACCATTAAGTGAGGTGCCCCTGCCCCTGCACTCTTGAGTGTTGGTGATCGAGGCCCTCCTCCACCCACAGGTTTCCCTCGCCTCATCCCTGGTGGTCCAGTGGACCTCTGTCTCTTTCCTCTCACTATGCTCCTTCACTCGTTTTCACTCGTTTTTCTACCCTTCCTATCTTTCGCCTTTCTGCACTTTTCTGCATCTCTGCTCTTTTGTGCCTTATTTCTGCTCATTTTCCCTTTCTCTCGCTCTGCTCTTTCACTCGTTTTCACTCGTTTTTCTACCCTCTTTTATCTTTCACCTTTCTGCACTTTTCTGCATCTCTGCTCTTTTGTGCCTTATTTCTGCTTATTTTCCCTTTTTTCTTTATCCCTTATTTCCTCCCTTTACCTTTCCCCGCCGCTGCAGCCCCCGCGGCCCCTCCCCCCGGCGCGACCAGCCCAAACCAGCTCCCCTCCCCGCTCCCGCCTCCCAGCTGTCCAGCCCTCCCCGACCCCTACTTAATGGCGGCCACTGCGGGGACAGGCGAGCAAGACCACTGACTCATTGTCAGTGAAATTGCTCTCCCACCCTCGCAGCTCCACCATTAAGTGAGGTGCCCCTGGCCCTGCACTCTTGAGTGTTGGTGATCGAGTCCCTCCTCCACCCGCCGGTTTCCCTGCGCCTCATCCCTGGTGGTCCAGTGGACCTCTGTCTCTTTCCTCTCACTCTGCTCCTTCACTCGTTTTCACTCGTTTTTCTACCCTTCCTATCTTTCACCTTTCTGCACTTTTCTGCATCTCTGCTCTTTTGTGCCTTATTTCTGCTCATTTTCGCTTTCTCTCGCTCTGCTCTTTCACTCGTTTTCACTCGTTTTTCTACCCTCTTTTATCTTTCACCTTTCTGCACTTTTCTGCATCTCTGCTCTTTTGTGCCTTATTTCTGCTTATTTTCCCTTTTTTCTTTATCCCTTATTTCCTCCCTTTACCTTTCCCCGCCGCTGCTGCCCCTGCAGCCCCTCCCTCCCAGCGCGACCGGCCCAATCCAGCTCCCCTCCCCGCTCCCGCCTCCCAGCTGTCCAGCCCTCCCCGATCCCTACTTAATGGCAGCCACTGCGGGGACAGGCGAGCAAGACCACTGACTCGTTGTCAGTGAAATTGCTCTCCCACCCTCGCAGCTCCACCATTAAGTGAGGTGCCCCTGCCCCAGCACTCTTGAGTGTTGGTGATCGAGGCCCTCCTCCACCCACAGGTTTCCCTGCGCCTCATCCCTGGTGGTCCAGTGGACCTCTGTCTCCTTCCTCTCACTCTGCTCCTTCACTCGTTTTCACTCGTTTTTCTACCCTTCCTATCTTTCACCTTTCTGCACTTTTCTGCATCTCTGCTCTTTTGTGCCTTATTTCTGCTCATTTTCCCTTTCTCTCGCTCTGCTCTTTCACTCGTTTTCACTCATTTTTCTACCCTCTTTTATCTTTCACCTTTCTGCACTTTTCTGCATCTCTGCTCTTTTGTGCCTTATTTCTGCTTATTTTCCCTTTTTTCTTTATCCCTTATTTCCCCCGCCGCTGCTGCCCCCGCGGCCCCTCCCCCCCAGCGCGATCGGCCCAATCCAGCTCCCCTCCCCGCTCCCGCCTCCCAGCTGTCCAGCCCTCCCCGACCCCTACTTAATGGCGGCCACTGCGGGGACAGGCGAGCAAGACCACTGACTCATTGTCAGTGAAATTGCTCTCCCACCCTCGCAGCTCCACCCATTAAGTGAGGTGCCCCTGCCCCTGCACTCTTGAGTGTTGGTGATCGAGGCCCTCCTCCACCCGCAGGTTTCCCTGTGCCTCATCCCTGGTGGTCCAGTGGACCTCTGTCTCCTTCCTCTCACTCTGCTCCTTCACTCGTTTTCACTCGTTTTTCTACCCTTCCTATCTTTCACCTTTCTGCACTTTTCTGCATCTCTGCTCTTTTGTGCCTTATTTCTGCTCATTTTCCCTTTCTCTCGCTCTGCTCTTTCACTCGTTTTCACTCGTTTTTCTACCCTCTTTTATCTTTCACCTTTCTGCACTTTTCTGCATCTCTGCTCTTTTGTGCCTTATTTCTACTTATTTTCCCTTTTTTCTTTATCCCTTATTTCCTCCCTTTACCTTTCCCCGCCGCTGCTGCCCCCGCGGCCCCTCCCCCCGGTGCGACCAGCCCAATCCAGCTCCCCTCCCCGCTCCCGCCTCCCAGCTGTCCAGCCCTCCCCGACCCCTACTTAATGGCGGCCACTGCGGGGACAGGCGAGCAAGACCACTGACTCATTGTCAGTGAAATTGCTCTCCCACCCTCGCAGCTCCACCATTAAGTGAGGTGCCCCTGCCCCTGCACTCTTGAGTGTTGGTGATCGAGGCCCTCCTCCACCCACAGGTTTCCCTCGCCTCATCCCTGGTGGTCCAGTGGACCTCTGTCTCTTTCCTCTCACTATGCTCCTTCACTCGTTTTCACTCGTTTTTCTACCCTTCCTATCTTTCGCCTTTCTGCACTTTTCTGCATCTCTGCTCTTTTGTGCCTTATTTCTGCTCATTTTCCCTTTCTCTCGCTCTGCTCTTTCACTCGTTTTCACTCGTTTTTCTACCCTCTTTTATCTTTCACCTTTCTGCACTTTTCTGCATCTCTGCTCTTTTGTGCCTTATTTCTGCTTATTTTCCCTTTTTTCTTTATCCCTTATTTCCTCCCTTTACCTTTCCCCGCCGCTGCAGCCCCGCGGCCCCTCCCCCGGCGCGACCAGCCCAAACCAGCTCCCCTCCCCGCTCCCGCCTCCCAGCTGTCCAGCCCTCCTCGACCCCTACTTAATGGCGGCCACTGCGGGGACAGGCGAGCAAGACCACTGACTCATTGTCAGTGAAATTGCTCTCCCACCCTCGCAGCTCCACCATTAAGTGAGGTGCCCCTGGCCCTGCACTCTTGAGTGTTGGTGATCGAGTCCCTCCTCCACCCGCCGGTTTCCCTGCGCCTCATCCCTGGTGGTCCAGTGGACCTCTGTCTCTTTCCTCTCACTCTGCTCCTTCACTCGTTTTCACTCGTTTTTCTACCCTTCCTATCTTTCACCTTTCTGCACTTTTCTGCATCTCTGCTCTTTTGTGCCTTATTTCTGCTCATTTTCCCTTTCTCTCGCTCTGCTCTTTCACTCGTTTTTCTACCCTCTTTTATCTTTCACCTTTCTGCACTTTTCTGCATCTCTGCTCTTTTGTGCCTTATTTCTGCTTATTTTCCCTTTTTCTTTATCCCTTATTTCCTCCCTTTACCTTTCCCCGCCGCTGCTGCCCCTGGGGCCCCTCCCCCAGCGCGACCGGCCCAATCCAGCTCCCCTCCCCGCTCCCGCCTCCCAGCTGTCCAGCCCTCCCCGACCCCTACTTAATGGCGGCCACTGCGGGGACAGGCGAGCAAGACCACTGACTCATTGTCAGTGAAATTGCTCTCCCACCCTCGCAGCTCCACCATTAAGTGAGGTGCCCCTGCCCCTGCACTATTGAGTGTTGGTGATCGAGGCCCTCCTCCACCCGCAGGTTTCCCTGCGCCTCATCCCTGGTGGTCCAGTGGACCTCTGTCTCTTTCCTCTCACTCTGCTCCTTCACTCATTTTCACTCGTTTTTCTACCCTTTCTATCTTTCACCTTTCTGCACTTTTCTGCATCTCTGCTCTTTTGTGCCTTATTTCTGCTCATTTTCCCTTTCTCTCGCTCTGCTCTTTCACTCGTTTTCACTCGTTTTTCTACCCTCTTTTATCTTTCACCTTTCTGCACTTTTCTGCATCTCTGCTCTTTTGTGCCTTATTTCTGCTTATTTTCCCTTTTTTCTATATCCCTTATTTCCTCCCTTTACCTTTCCCCGCCGCTGCTGCCCCTGCGGCCCCTCCCCCCAGCGTGACCGGCCCAATCCAGCTCCCCTCCCCGCTCCTGCCTCCCAGCTGTCCAGCCCTCCCCGACCCCTACTTAATGGCGGCCACTGCGGGGACAGGCGAGCAAGACCACTGACTCGTTGTCAGTGAAATTTCTCTCCCACCCTCGCAGCTCCACCATTAAGTGAGGTGCCCCTGCCCCAGCACTCTTGAGTATTGGTGATCGAGGCCCTCCTCCACCCACAGGTTTCCCTGCGCCTCATCCCTGGTGGTCCAGTGGACCTCTGTCTCCTTCCTCTCACTCTGCTCCTTCACTCGTTTTCACTCGTTTTTCTACCCTTCCTATCTTTCACCTTTCTGCACTTTTCTGCATCTCTGCTCTTTTGTGCCTTATTTCTGCTAATTTTCCCTTTCTCTCGCTCTGCTCTTTCACTCGTTTTCACTCATTTTTCTACCCTCTTTTATCTTTCACCTTTCTGCACTTCTGCTCTTTTGTGCCTTACTTCTGCTTATTTTCCCTTTTTTCTTTATCCCTTATTTCCTCCCTTTACCTTTCCCCGCCGCTGCTGCCCCTGCGGCCCCTCCCCCCCAGCGCGATCGGCCCAATCCAGCTCCCCTCCCCGCTCCCGCCTCCCAGCTGTCCAGCCCTCCCCGACCCCTACTTAATGGCGGCCACTGCGGGGACAGGCGAGCAAGACCACTGACTCTTTGTCAGTGAAATTGCTCTCCCACCCTCGCAGCTCCACCATTAAGTGAGGTGCCCCTGCCCCTGCACTCTTTAGTGTTGGTGATCGAGGCCCTCCTCCACCCGCAGGTTTCCCTGTGCCTCATCCCTGGTGGTCCAGTGGACCTCTGTCTCCTTCCTCTCACTCTGCTCCTTCACTCGTTTTCACTCGTTTTTCTACCCTTCCTATCTTTCACCTTTCTGCACTTTTCTGCATCTCTGCTCTTCTGTACCTTATTTCTGCTCATTTTCCCTTTCTCTCGCTCTGCTCTTTCACTCGTTTTCACTCGTTTTTCTACCCTCTTTTATCTTTCACCTTTCTGCACTTTTCTGCATCTCTGCTCTTTTGTGCCTTATTTCTGCTTATTTTCCCTTTTTTCTTTATCCCTTATTTCCTCCCTTTACCTTTCCCCGCCGCTGCTGCCCCCGCGGCCCTTCCCCCCCAACGCGACCGGCCCAATCCAGCTCCCCTCCCCGCTCCCGCATCCCAGCTGTCCAGCCCTCCCCGACCCCTACTTAATGGCGGCCACTGCGGGGACAGGCGAGCAAGACCACTGACTCATTGTCAGTGAAATTGCTCTCCCACCCTCGCAGCTCCACCATTAAATGAGGTGCCCCTGCCCCTGCACTCTTGAGTGTTGGTGATCGAGGCCCTCCTCCACCCGCAGGTTTCCCTGCGCCTCATCCCCGGTGGTCCAGTGGACCTCTGTCTCTTTCCTCTCACTCTGCTCCTTCACTCGTTTTCACTTGTTTTTCTACCCTTCCTATCTTTCACCTTTCTGCACTTTTCTGCATCTCTGCTCTTTTGTGCCTTATTTCTGCTCATTTTCGCTTTCTCTTGCTCTGCTCTTTCACTCGTTTTCACTCGTTTTTCTACCCTCTTTATCTTTCACCTTTCTGCACTTTTCTGCATCTCTGCTCTTTTGTGCCTTATTTCTGCTTATTTTCCCTTTTTCTTTATCCCTTATTTCCTCCCTTTACCTTTCCCCGCCGCTGCTGCCCCCGCGGCCCCTCCCCCCAGCGCGACCGGCCCAATCCAGCTCCCCTCCCCGCTCCCGCCTCCCAGCTGTGCAGCCCTCCCTGACCCCTACTTAATGGCGGCCACTGCGGGGACAGGCGAGCAAGACCACTGACTCATTGTCAGTGAAATTGCTCTCCCACCCTCGCAGCTCCACCATTAAGTGAGGTGCCCCTGCCCCTGCACTCTTGAGTGTTGGTGATCGAGGCCCTCCTCCACCCGCAGGTTTCCCTGCGCCTCATCCCTGGTGGTCCAGTGGACCTCTGTCTCTTTCCTCTCACTCTGCTCCTTCACTCATTTTCACTCGTTTTTCTACCCTTTCTATCTTTCACCTTTCTGCACTTTTCTGCATCTCTGCTCTTTTGTGCCTTATTTCTGCTCATTTTCCCTTTCTCTCGCTCTGCTCTTTCACTCGTTTTCACTCGTTTTTCTACCCTCTTTTATCTTTCACCTTTCTGCACTTTTCTGCATCTCTGCTCTTTTGTGCCTTATTTCTGCTTATTTTCCCTTTTTTCTTTATCCCTTATTTCCTCCCTTTACCTTTCCCCGCCGCTGCTGCCCCTTCGGCCCCTCCCCCCCAGCGAGACCGGCCCAATCCAGCTCCCCTCCCGCTCCGCCTCCCAGCTGTCCAGCCCTCCTCGACTCCCTACTTAATGGCGGCCACTGCGGGGACAGGCGAGCAAGACCACTGACTCGTTGTCAGTGAAATTGCTCTCCCACCCTCGCAGCTCCACCATTAAGTGAGGTGCCCCTGCCCCAGCACTCTTGAGTGTTGGTGATCGAGGCCCTCCTCCACCCACAGGTTTCCCTGCGCCTCATCCCTGGTGGTCCAGTGGACCTCTGTCTCCTTCCTCTCACTCTGCTCCTTCACTCGTTTTCACTCGTTTTTCTACCCTTCCTATCTTTCACCTTTCTGCACTTTTCTGCATCTCTGCTCTTTTGTGCCTTATTTCTGCTTATTTTCCCTTTTTTCTTTATCCCTTATTTCCCCCCTTTACCTTTCCCCGCCGCTGCTGCCCACGCGGCCCCTCCCCCCCAGCGCGATCGGCCCAATCCAGCTCCCCTCCCCGCTCCCGCCTCCCAGCTGTCCAGCCCTCCCCGACCCCTACTTAATGGCGGCCACTGCGGGGACAGGCGAGCAAGACCACTGACTCATTTTCAGTGAAATTGCTCTCCCACCCTCGCAGCTCCACCATTAAGTGAGGTGCCCCTGCCCCTGCACTCTTGAGTGTTGGTGATCGAGGCCCTCCTCCACCCGCAGGTTTCCTGTGCCTCATCCCTGGTGGTCCAGTGGACCTCTGTCTCCTTCCTCTCACTCTGCTCCTTCACTCGTTTTCACTCGTTTTTCTACCCTTCCTATCTTTCACCTTTCTGCACTTTTCTGCATCTCTGCTCTTTTGTGCCTTATTTCTGCTCATTTTCCCTTTCTCTCGCTCTGCTCTTTCACTCGTTTTCACTAGTTTTTCTACCCTCTTTTATCTTTCACCTTTCTGCACTTTTCTGCATCTCTGCTCTTTTGTGCCTTATTTCTGCTTATTTTCCCTTTTTTCTTTATCCCTTATTTCCTCCCTTTACCTTTCCCCGCCGCTGCTGCCCCCGCGGCCCCTCCCCCCCAACGCGACCGGCCCAATCCAGCTCCCCTCCCCGCTCCCGCCTCCCAGCTGTCCAGCCCTCCCCGACCCCTACTTAATGGCGGCCACTGGCGGGCGCGCCGCTGGTGCACCGAAGGCGCGTCAAAGGCAAGCCCGTCTGCGACTCGTCCGCGACCAGCGCGAGGAACCCTGGACCTCCGCCCCGCCAACGCTACGACCCAGCAGCACTCCACGCACTCAACTCAGGCAGCAACAACAACTGCAAGCTAGCATCACCAGCAGACACCCAAGGACCCTTCAGCTGTCACCGCTGCCGGCACACCTGCAGCACCGCCAAGAACATGGATCCAGCACAACCCGCCCACAAGAACACAACCGAACCGAAGACCCTGCAATGCATCCTCCTCAACGTCCGATCCCTCCACAAACACGCCACAGAAATCTGGGACCTGACTGACTGACTGACTGAGGTATTTATAGAGCGCACTAATGCCGAGGCGTCTTGGCGCTGAAATAATGGCAGTCCATCCTGAATGACTGACCTAGGTCCTGGAAAATAGCCAAGTTTTTATCAACTTTCTGAAAAGGGGTCTACTCTTCTGCAGTCTTAGATGTGTTGGGAGGGAGTTCCACAATTTGGCCGCTTGGTAAGAGAACCCCCTACCACCCCATCTGGCTCTTCTTATCCTAGGGACAAGAACCAGTCCGGTGTTTGCAGACCTAAGACATCGAGTAGGCAGATATCGCGGGAACAAGCGTTGAATGTCTGCCGCCCCTCCTCCATATATGGCTTTATGCACTAAGCAAAGCGCTTTGAAGTCTATTCTTCGGCGGACTGGTAGCCAATGGAGGAGTCTTAGGCTCGCGGAAATGGGGTGGTGTTTAGGTAAGTTTAACAATACTCTTGCAGCCGCGTTTTGTATGGACTGAAGTTTGGAAAGCTGCCTGACTCCTGCACCTAAGTATAGCGCATTACAATAGTCAGTTCTAGAAGACACCAATGCACCGACCACTGTTTTCCTTAATGAGAGTGGTATAAATGGAAGAATCTTCCGTAGAATTTTTAGTGTGAAGAAACAGGCCGAAAACACTTGGTTAATCTGAGAAGTAAGCGTTAGATCTTTATCGACCATAAACCCAAATTTCTGGCCTTCGGTGCCGGGACAGGGAAAGTTCCGGCCTCAGACGGCCACCAGAGTTCGCTCCAGACCGAAGGTTTATGGCCGAACTCTATAACCTCGGTTTTACCCGTGTTTAGTTTCAAAAAGTTAGAGTTCATCCAACCCATCAGTGCCAGTAAGCAATTCCGGAACCTTTCCGCCATCAGATCCACATCTTGTGTGACTGACACAACTAACTGAGTGTCGTCAGCATATGACACTAGAGAAAGACCATGACTTTTTATTAGTCTGGCCAATGGGGCTACGTACACATTGAACATAGTGGGGGACAGGGCGGACCCCTGGGGAACTCCACAAGGGAGAGTAAACTTTCCTGACTGAAGACCATTCCAATGAATTGCCTGTACCCTGTTGGCCAAATATGAGGCCAAAAGGGCCAAGGCCTTTTCCTCAATACCGGCCGCTTTCAGTCGTTGCACCAGAACCTGATGGTTTACGGTGTCGAACGCTGCGGTTAGATCTAGTAGTATCAGGATGGCCCTCGACAGCACCACCCCGGACGTGGCGTTCTTCACCGAAACCTGGACCAACACCACCTCGGGACGGGACATCGCCAACGCCATCCCCCAAGGATACAAGATCTCCAGGAAGGACTGCCCCACCCCCCCCAGGAGGAGGAATCGCCATCATCCACAAATCCAGCCTCCGCCTGAGCACACTCCCTGACGAGCCCACAGAACTGATTGAACACCTTCACTTCAAGATACTGGCCAGCCCCACCGCCAGTCGCGGTCCGTGTAGGAGTGCCGGCCGGGCGGTGATGTGGGGCGGGGGAGGGGCAGGGTGGGGGGTAGCAAAGTACGGATTACGGACCAATACAGGTAAGTAAACATTTAAATCAATGAAACGAATTTCGTTGTGCACACTGCATCGCATTTGGCGATGCAGCGCTCACAACGAGGCTGCCCCCGCCCCCGCCCCACGTCACCGCCCGGCCGGCACTCCTACACGGACCGCGACTGCCCACCGCCACCCTCCGAGGAACCCTCATCTACCGACCCCCTGGACCCCGCGGACCCTTCGCCAACTCCATCACGGACATTATCTCCCCGCAGGCCATCGCATCCACCAACTACACCCTGCTGGGAGACCTCAACTTCCACCTCGACAACCAACTGGACCCCAACACCACATCCCTCCTGGACAACCTCCACAACATTGCACTCCGCCAGATCGTGTCCTAGCCCATGCACTCAGCAGGACACACCCTCGACCCCCTCTTCACTACAGGAAACTCCATCACCTTCAGCCACACCACCGAACTCCCATGGACCGACCATCGTTGCCTCCACTTCACCTTCAGAACACCCACCATCCACAGACACCAGCACCTGCTTCCACGAAGAAACTGGACCAAAATCACCGACGACCAGCTCACCTCCTCACTCAACAACTCCACCCCAACCATCGCGGAAAACGACGACCCCAACACCGCAGCCCGAACCCTGCTTAGATGGATCTCGGACAGCACCAACACCATAGCCCCCCTCAAGAAAAACAACAATACCCGCGCCAAGAAAGCCAGATTGTTTACCACCGAACTTCAAGAGTCCAGACGCACATGCCGCCGCCTCAAAAAGGCCTGGAGGAACACCAAATCCACAGAAGCCCACAACAACTTCAGAGCCGCCACCAACGCCCACCATCAACTCATCAGAGAAACGAGGAAAAAAGCGATTGAAGACCAAATCTCCACCCACGCGCACAACAGCAAGGAACTCTTCAGCATCATCAACGAGTTCGCCCAACCCACCAGCGAGTCTACCGACATCCCTCCCTCACAAGACCTCTGCGACAAACTCAGCACCTTTTTCCACCACAAAATCAAGAGCATCTACGACAACTTCGACGAAGACAACCAACACACTGAACCCTCACCAACCACCCCCGACACCCGGAAAACCAGCGATTGATGACTGGACAGCCCTCACCACCGAAGACACACTGAAGACAATGAAGTCAATCCACTCAGGGGCCCCCACGGACCCCTGCCCCCACCACATCTTCAACAGAGCCGCCGACACCATCGCACCCATGCTCCGCCACACCATCAACCGCTCCCTGGCGACCGCCTCGTTCCCCGACGACTGGAAACACGCCGAGGTCAACCCCTCCTAAAGAAACACTCAGCGGACCCCACTGACCTCAAAAACTACAGACCCATCTCCCTGCTCCCGTTCCCAGTGAAAGTCATCGAGAAAGCCATCAACAGCCAACTCGCCACATTCATTGAAGAACACAACATCCTCGACTCCTCCCAATCCGGCTTCAGAAAAACCACAGTACGGAAACCGCCCTCCTCGCCGCAACAGACGACATCCGCACCCTACTGGACAAAGGAGAAACAGTAGCCCTCATCCTCCTCGACCTATCAGCGGCGTTCGACACAGTCTCCCACCGCACCCTAATACGCAGACTCTACGACGCAGGAATCCAGGACAAGGCCCTCGACTGGATCTGCTCCTTCCTCTCTGGCAGGACGCAGCGGGTCAGACTCCCCTTTCCTCTCGGACCCCACACCTAACACCTGCGGAGTCCCCCAGGGCTCCTCCCTCAGCCCGACGCTCTTCAACGTCTACATGGCTCCACTTGCCCCCATCGTCAGAACCTACGGACTCAACATCGTGTCATACGCAGACGACACCCAGCTCATCCTCTCCCTATCCAATGAGCCCAACACCGCCAGATGCAACTTTCGAGAAGGCATGGAAGCCGTCGCCAAATGGATGAAAAACAGCTGCCTACAACTAAACACCAACAAAACAGAAGTACTCATCATGGGCCCAAACCCCGACACCTGGTGGCCCCCGCCCTCGGAAACCCGCCAACCCCACAGACCACGCAAGCAACCTGGGAATCATCCTGGACTCCGAGCTCAAAATGGACCGCCAGATCAACTCTGTCTCGTCTTCCTGCTTCCACACCCTCCGCCTCCTTCGTAAGACCTTCAAATGGATCCCCCTCGAACACCGAAAGACAGTCACTCACGCCCTGGTCACCAGCAGACTCGACTACGGCAACGCACTCTACGCCGGAATAAACAAAAACCTCATCCGCAAGCTACAGAACATCCAGAACGCCGCCGCAAGACTGGTCCTCAACCTGCCAAAACACTGCCACATCTCCCAGCACCTGCGCACACTCCACTGGCTCCCCGTCGAGGCGAGAATCACCTTTAAGATGCTCACCCACGCACACAAGACCCTCCACGGCACCGGACCAGCATACCTGAACAGCCGACTCAAATTCCACGCACCCCAAAGGACCCTATGATCAGCCCAGCTCTCCTACACCGTGGTCCCCCACACCAGAAAGACCAGATCGGGAGGCCGCGCCTTCTCCTTCCTCGCAGCCAAAGCATGGAATGCCCTTCCGCTCCACCTCAGACAGACAACATCGCTCCCCATCTTCGCAAGAAACCTCAAAACCTGGCTCTTCGACAGACCCCCTCCTTGATGGAATGGAACCTGCACCCCCCTCCACCCCTAGCGCCTTGAGACCCTTACGGGTGAGTAGTCGCGCTTTAACAAACTCCTGATTGATTGATCCCCCAACCAAGAGCGCGCCAGGAGGCGCGTTTGCAGAGTGGTGGAGAAAGGGGGCATGGCCTGTGTCCCTCTTTCAGCAATCCCACTGTGTCGGGCTTACTGGAGGTAACAGGTAGGCTTGTTGGCCCCTAAGAACCCCCAGCAGTGAAGGGGACTTCAATCCCCATCCAAGAGCGCACCAGGGAGTGCGTTTGCAGAGTGGTAGGCAAAGGGGCCGTGGCCTGCTATGAGAGCTTAGCAATCCTGCTGGTGGTAATAGCAGGGGTAGTTGGCCCCCAAAATTGTCCTTGGGGGCCAACTACCTCTCCTGTTACCTCCAGTAAGTCCCACACAGTGGGATTGCTAAGAGGTCTTCGGAGGCCACGCCCCCCTTTCTCCACCACTCTGCAAACGCGCCTCCTGGCACACTACTGGTTGGGGGATGAGGTCCACTTTAATCCTGAAGGACCTTGGGGGCCAAGAAGCCCTCCTTGTACCTCCTGTAAGTCCTACGCAGCGGAATTCCTAAGTGCTGGTCGGAGGCCCAGCCCCCTTTCTCCACAATTCTGCAAACGCGACTACTAGTTAAAGAAGCATTTGCACTGAAATAGGTCTCTCATTTGCGAGAGTTAGAGCTATTGGCTTTGTAAATGTAAAAGTTTTTTACTAATGTTTTTTGGAGTGGAGTGGATGTACATTGTGTGTAGTGGAATTATGTGGTATGTTGTGCAGTGAAATTATGTGGATAAAAAGTATGTGGTATTTAGTGTATAGGAATAACGTAGAGTGGGATTATGTGTTATGGAGAGTAATTATGTGGTATGGTAGTCTGTATTGTGGAGTGGTAACCTCAGATTTAGTCTTCCTCGTTTCCATAGAAGCTAAACTATAAACTCAATGAGACAAAAAACAGAAGGAACCACTGAGGAGCACTTCCGGACCTAGTCAGAGGTATGAACAGGGCCACTGGAATTATTCAACTGCTCGGCTACACCGATTTTTGCATGTGAGAAGTTGGCCTGGTATATGCTGTTCACTAATTAAAGTGGACACCTTGCACCAGGGCAAATCGACTCTTATGGTAGATAGGTTTAAGACAACCTTTTAAAGAAAGCTATCCTAGTGGTAGCTGTGGAGAGCAGCCTTCAGGCTAAGTCTCGGAGGAATGTAAAGCAGCTTGTTTTACCATATAATCTCTTGAATCACCAAATGAAAAGACACCACACAGGTATATATATCAAATATATATGTATTTATTTCTAAATAACTCTCTACTAATCTCTTTATGAGATTAGAAGACAAACATATGCACAAATCAACGTTTCACAATAAGTTAAGCACAAAATATGGCTGGGGCCCTAGGGGCGTACCAGACCATATACTAAGTAAGAGACTTAGGGACAACGACTTGCAGGGAGACAAGGCCTAGGGCCTTCAGAAGTGCAGGGGCCTCACGAAACCACCCAAGGCAGGTAAGTAAAGGACCCACGGGGGACGCGTGCAGTGTGGATACACAGGCGCGGATCGCCGTTAACTTCAATGGGGCAAGTCGCGGTTGGAAATAAAGAGTTTTAGGATACTTCGGGAGAACCTACAAGCAAGTCACTTACAGGGTAAGTAGTTCTAGGGCCCACACCCACAGGAGCACCGTAGTGCTGGAGTTACCTCACCCAGGGAAGCCGGGTGCATAGGTGTCCTTTGGTGTCGGGTCGCGGCGTCGTTTTCAATGGCGAACAAAGAAGACTTGCTGCTTGCGGGAGCTGAAGAAGTGTCCGGTGGAATCCAAGCCTGGATTCTGAAGAAGGATGACCTGAAAGCAGAGGGGACAGTGTTCAAAGTCACTTGGCAGTGACCCGGGGCAAGGAAGATGGATGCCCACCGTCGTCGGTTGATTCAGGTCGGTTGCGGGTGCCTTGACTCTTCAGCCACGTGGTCCAGGAGGTGTCGACGACAACCAGGAGCTGGATTCGGTGGGTCCCTCGACGTCTGCAGCTGACTGCGGTGTCGGCAACTCGATTGGAGCCAACAAGCCTTGGCAGCAGCAAGTCTCGGGGAGATGAAGAAAAGTCGATGGCGCAGACCAGCAAGGTCTGAGGGACTCACCCAGCGAGGGTAAGTCAGGGCAGGCCTGGAGCAACCAGGGGAGCCCTTTGGTTTCTTTAAGAAGTCTTCTGGGGACCCACAAGCCGGCGGGCAAGGGATCGCAAAGACACCTCGGGCGGAATCACTCAACAGGGGCCCACGGTCACTCGGGACGGTGTAGGCCTCTGATCTTCGGAGGGATTCCTGCTGGAGGTCGGGACCACACGTGGTCCAAAGCACAAGTTCGTAGAACGTTGTGAAGGGGTTGTACTTGACAATAGTGCACGGTACCCAGGGGTCGCGGTTCCTCGTTACTCGTGGGGTCCACTTGCCTCAGCTTCGCTGGGGACTCACGATGGCCTGGGAGAGGTCAGGAAATCCACTTCTTGGGCTGCAGGGACTTCGGACTCCGGCGGGAGCGGCGTAGTTTGCGACCGTCGTTGTCGTTTTTGGTGCCTGCCAAGCAGGGGAGTCACTCCTTGACTCCAAGGGAGATTCTTCTGTCTTCCAAAGGTAGTGGAACGTCGAAGGGCCAGGATTCTTCTGTAGAGCGTCGTCCAGGGGTTATCTGCTTTGCAATGGCAAGGTTCCCCCTCTTATACTAAAAAGAGGGGATGGACTAGCTCTATGACCCCACCTATGGGAGGGTCAAGGGAGGGGGTGGCTACACCCACTTCCCTTTGTCCAGTTTCGCGCCAGAGCAGGGGCAGGTAGCCCCTGAGCTGGTTTGAACTGGCATATGCACAGAGGAGCCTTCTGCTCCCCCAGTGCAGGACTTCAAAGCACTCTAAGAGTGCACCCACCCAGCCCCAATACACTAAACCCTGTCTGGGAGGTGGTTACACCTCCCTGTGACAGGATGCCTATTGTTGGGCTTCCTCCACTGCGAGTTTCGGTCATCAGCAGGAGGGCAGCCCAGTGTCTGTGACTGGTGGCATCCATTTTGTGATGCCAGGGCTCTTTAGGATTCTACCGCGTTTCCACAGCAGGTACATGTCTTCTCCCTCTAGAAGGGTGGAATGCTACCCCCGCCGCCAAGATTGGCGGGGGGTAGTATTCCAAGATGTTTGACACCAAACACGACATGTTTTGATGCAGCCATTCCAAAGTTAGCATTTACCGCGAGGATATAATGCACTTAATAGTATATGGTTTAACCGCATCCACAAACAGCACCAGAGAATAGACTCTGAGAGCTGCAGAGGGGCCCTGCTCAGGCAGAGGCACCCCCTCACATAGAAGCCAAGCACCCTGCCCTCAGGATTGATAGGGCCTGCCTTAGGGGTGACTGATAGGTTTATATGTGTGTGCAGGAGAGATATAGGAAACCTATATCTCAGTGAGGGGTGCTAGCACCACCTCACCCAGGCTGCAGTAGCAGGCCTGTGGTGTCAGATTTAGACTGCTTCCCAGGGGTGGCATAACACATGCTGCAGCCCCTGGTAGGCCTGTGAAGTACCTATGCCCTTGGCACCTAAGGTACCATATACTAGGGACTCATAAGGCACCACAGTATCCAATCACTAGTGCACCTAGAGTGCACTCCATGTCGTTTAGAGAGAACAGAGAGGCTGGGGCCCTGATTGGCAGGGACCCAGCCAGACTATAGCCAGAAACCAGTGCTAACATCAGAAAAAAAGTGGGGGCAACATAAGAGGCAGATCCTACTCTCCTACACAACCCCCCCCAAACGTAGGGACACTAAACTAACCTTGACCAGTTGAGTCTTCGTGTTCAAAGTGGAAATACCTTGAGAGTCCATCTGCATTGGCATGTTGGGTCCCAGGCCTATGTTCCACTGTATAGTCCATCCCCTGTAGGGAAATGGACCACCTCAAAAGTTTTGGGTTTTCACCTTTCATCTGCTTTAGCCATAGGAGGGGCTTGTGGTCAGTCTGAACTATGAAGTGAGTACCAAACAAGTATGGCCTCAGCTTCTTCAGGGCCCATACCACAGCAAAGGCCTCCCTCTCTATAGCTGACCAACGTTTCTCTCTAGGGGTCAGCCTTCTGCTAATAAAAGCTACTGGCTGGTCTTGACCTTCATCATTCAGTTGAGACAGTACAGCTCCCACACCCAGCTCAGAAGCATCTGTTTGGACAATGAACTTTTTGGTGTAGTCTGGACTCTGTAAGATGGGGGCAGTGCACATGGCCTGCTTTAGGTCTTCAAATGCCTTTTGACAGCTAGCTGTCCACTGAACCTTTTTGGCATTCTCTTTGAGGTCAGATCATTCAAGGGGGTCACTATAGATCCATATCCCTTGACAAACCTCCTATAGTACCCAGTCAGGCCTAAGAAGGCTCTCACCTGTGTCTGGGTGGTTGGAGCAACCCATTCCATTATGGTTTGGATTTTGCTCTGTAAAGGCTGAACCTGGCCTCCACCTACAAGGTGGCCCAGGTACACAACCTGACTCTGCCCTATCTGGCACTTGGTGGCCTTGATAGTGAGGCCTGCTTTCTGCAGGGCCTCCAAAACATTTCTGAGGTGGACCAGGTGATCCTGCCAGGAGGAACTAAAGACAGCAATATCATCTAGATAAGCTGAGCAATAAGTTTCCATCCCTGCCAGAACTTTATTCACCAACCTCTGAAAAGTGGCAGGTGCATTTTTCAATCCAAAGGGCATCACCACAAAGTGGTAGTGCCCACCAGGGGTCGAAAATGCTGTTTTGGCTTTTGCATCATCAGCTAATCTGATTTGCCAGTAGCCAGCTGTTAGGTCAAATGTGCTTAGATACTTGGCTGAGGCCAAAGTATCAATCAGCTCATCTGCCCTTGGTATGGGATAGGCATCAGTCCTAGTGACTGCATTGAGGCCTCTGTAGTCTACACAAAACCTCATTTCTTTCTTACCACCCTGGGTATGAGGCTTGGGTACCAGGACTACTGGGCTAGCCCAAGGGCTATCTGAAGGCTCAATCACGCCTAACTCCAACATTTTCTGGACTTCAGTCCTGATACAGTCCCTGACATGGTCAGGTTGCCTGTAGATTTTATTCTTGACAGGCAGACTGTCCCCAGTGTCCACCTCATGGGTGCACCAGGTAGTCTGACTAGGGGTCAGGCTAAACATATGTCTAAACTGTTGCAGAACTTGTCTGCACTCAGTTTGCTGATGGTCAGTGAGGCTGCTTGCCAAAGCAACACCATCTACTGACCCATCATCAGGGTTCTGAGAGAGCAGGTCAGGGAGAGGGTCACTCTCCTCCTCCTGGTCCTCATCAGTTGCCATGAGCAAGCCCATGTCAGCCCTGTCAACATATGGCTTTAATCTGTTGACATGAAGCACCCTTAGGGGGCTCCTGGGAGTTCCAAGATTCACCAGATAGGTGACTTCTCCCTTCTGTTCAACTATTGTATGGGGGCCACTCCACTTGTCCTGGAGGGCTGCTGGGGCCACAGGCTCCAACACCCACACTTTCTGTCCTGGCTGGTATACAGTCAGCACAGCCTTTTGGTCATGCCAAGCTTTTTGCAATTCTTGGCTGGCCTCCAGGTTTTTGGTTGCCTTTTTCATGTACTCTGCCATCCGGGAGCGGAGACCAAGTACATAGTCCATCACATCTTGTTTGGGGGGCTTGAGAGGTAACTCCCAGCCCTCTTTTACCAAACATAGTGGACCTCTCACAGGATGCCCAAACAGAAGCTCAAATGGGCTGTAACCAACCCCCTTCTGTGGAACCTCTCTGTATGCAAACAACAGGCAAGGAAGAAGAAGGTCCCATTTCCGCCTAAGCTTCTCTGGGAGTCCTTTAATCATTCCTTTCAAGGTTTTGTTGAAGCGTTCAACTAAACCATTGCATTGTGGGTGATAGGGGGTGGTGAACTTATAAGTTACACCACACTCCTTCCACATTGCTTTCAGATATCCTGACATGAAGTTGGTACCTCTGTCAGAAATGACCTCCTTTGGGAAACCCACTCTGGAGAAAACTCCAATGAGGGCTCTTGCCACCACAGGTGCTGTGGTGGTCCTCAGAGGAATTGCCTCTGGGTACCTGGTGGCATGATCCACTACCACCAGGATAAATCTGTGCCCAGATGCAGTCTGAGGGTCAAGGGGACCAACAATGTCAATCCCTACCCTTTCAAAGGGTACCCCCACCACAGGTAGTGGTATCAGGGGGCCTTTGTTGTGCCACCTGCCTTACCACTGGCTTGGCAAGTGACACAGGAGCGACAAAACTCCTTTGTGTCCTCTGACATATGTGGCCAATGAAAATGTGGAACAAGCCTGTCCCAGGTCTTGTTTTGGCCCAAGTGACCTGCTAAAGGGATATCATGTGCTAAGGTCAAGAGGAACCCCCTAAACTTCTGAGGTATTACCAACCTCCTGGTGGCTCCAGGGGCTGGGTCTCTACCCTCAGAATATAGGAGTCCCTCATCCCAATAAACTTTATGGGACCCACTAGCACTCCCAGCAGCCTCAGCAGCAGCCTGCTGTCTGAGGGGTTCAAGAGAGGGGCAGCACTGTTGCTCCTTACTCAGATCTTCCCTAGAAGGGCCCCCTGCCCCCAAGAACTCAACCTGGTCAGGTTCAAGTCCCTCTGGGGCAGTTCCTTCTTCAGGTTCTGCTTCACCTCCCTCTGGAAGTGAATCTTTGATCTGAGACAGAGGGGAAGGCACTGCCTTAACCCTACTGCTCCTCCTCTTGGGAAGCATCTGGTCCATTGTTCCAGGATCCAGAGCTGGTTCAGTGTCATGCATTCTTGCTTGTGACCTGGTCACAGCAAATACCTCTGCAGGGATGCCCAACATCTCAGCATGAGTCCATAACTCTACTTCAGACCAGGCTGAAGTCTCTAGATCATTGCCCAATAGACATTCTACAGGGAGGTCTGCACTGACTACAACCTTCTTGAGGCCAGTTACCCCTCCCCAGGAGAAATTCACAACTGCCAGACTATGGTTGGTCTGGACATTGCTTGCATTGGTCACCTGGTACATTTCACCCAGGATGATCTGTCCAGGGTCCACTAGGTCCTCTGCCACCATGGTGACACTAGCACCTGTGTCCCTAAATGCCAAAGCCTGTTTGCCATTTATCAAAGGCTGCTGTTTGTACTTGCCCAGATTACTGGGGCTTACTAGGAAGGACATATCAATGTTTCCCTCACAAATCAGCATTGCCTGAGTGGTCACTCTGACTAGGTCAGAATCCACTTCAGAACCCAGGGTCAACCCTACTACACCCTTATTCTGCGTACCACCTCCACCAGTAGCTGAGCTAGGGGGCACAGTTGCCTTAGGGGCAGGAGTGGTGGTGGTTTGGTCTTTGGACTTGGTACAATCAGAAGTCCAGTGCCCTTTCTGTTTACAGAATTTGCACCAGGGCTTCTTTTGGCCTTTTCCCTTGTTGGACTGTGACTCCCCACCAGATGCAGATTTTTGGGGCCCTTGTGAAGACTTCTGGTCTTTTGACTTATCCCCACCTTTCTCAGAGCCTTTAGGATCTTGCTTCTTAGTGTCACCCCCTTGGTTCTGGGTTTTCTGCCTCACCCTGGTTCTGACCCATTTGTCTGCCTTCTTTCCCAATTCTTGGGGAGAGGTCAGATCAGAGTCCACCAGGTACTGATGCAACAACTGGTTCTGGCAATTATTTAGGATCTGTTCTCTCATCATCAGATTATACAATCCCTTGAAATCAGTAACCCTACTGCCAACCAGCCAACCCTCTAGAGCCTTGGTTGCACAATCAACAAAGTCAGTCCAGTCCTGAGTCTGTGCCTTCTGGGTATCTCTGAACTTCAACCTGTACTGCTCAGTGGTTAAGCCAAACCCATCTATCAGTGCACTCTTCAGGACCTCATAATCATCAGCATCCTCCTCTCTAACAGTGAGGAGCTTGTCTCTTCCTTTATCTGAAAAGGAGAGCCACAAGATTGCTGCCCACTGCTTTTGGGGGACCTGCTGTACTCTACAGGCCCTCTCCATAGCAGTTATCCACTTGTGGATATCATCCCCACTCTGGTAGGGAGGAACAACCTTGCTCAGGTTCCTATGGTCAGGAATATATTCTCTGCCTCTAGGGACACTGTTGCTGCCACCAGGGGGTTCTAACCCCTCTTTTCTAGAAGCTCTCTGGATCTCCAGGGCTTCCCTATCCAGTGCCAACTGCTTGGTTCTGAGGGCCACTCTGGCTTCCTCATACTGGAGCAGTTTGCACCTTCTCTCAGAGGAGGTCTCTCTTAAGGAAAAGTATGAGCTCCTCTGCTGGACAAATTCTCTGCCAGAGTGATAAGAGTGGTCAGATTCCCTGGAAGGGGATCTGTGCCTCTCCTCCTCTCTGTCAGTTCTCTTAGGGAGAATTCCTCTGTCCTTTTCAGGCCCCTTGGAGCCTGGCCCTTCAATCACAGAGTCTTGGTCATTCTGATTTTCATCATCTGACCCAGATACTATGACTGACCCACCCACTGATTCAAACCCTTTAGCTCCTAGAGCCAATCTAAGGTCATCTGCTGTCAGCAGATCTATCAGGTGTAGTGTTGAGGGACTCTGTCCTAGTCTCAGGTGTCTGTCAACACACATGGCTCTCAAGTCAGAGAAAGCCATGTCCTTATACTGAGGCTGAGTGGATCCACTGGGTCCACCCCTTAAGGACATTCTAGTGTTGTGCAGTGTTGTACTACCTACACTAGTTTGTGGCCTACTGATCCTAGCTTGAGCTGTGGAAAGGGTGTGCTATCCCTTGGCACACAGCTCTAAGTTCAGTAGAACTTATTGATACTAAGCTTGACTTTATATGTACCTTGAGTACCTATAATGGTTTTCAGTTAGTAATTCAAATAGAGATTTTCTGGTAAAACAATGGCAAGCTGGAATCCCACACGCTGCCCACCAATGTGAGAAGTTGGCCTGGTATATGCTGTTCACTAATTAAAGTGGACACCTTGCACCAGGGCAAATCGACTCTTATGGTAGATAGGTTTAAGACAACCTTTTAAAGAAAGCTATCCTAGTGGTAGCTGTGGAGAGCAGCCTTCAGGCTAAGTCTCGGAGGAATGTAAAGCAGCTTGTTTTACCATATAATCTCTTGAATCACCAAATGAAAAGACACCACACAGGTATATATATCAAATATATATGTATTTATTTCTAAATAACTCTCTACTAATCTCTTTATGAGATTAGAAGACAAACATATGCACAAATCAACGTTTCACAATAAGTTAAGCACAAAATATGGCTGGGGCCCTAGGGGCGTACCAGACCATATACTAAGTAAGAGACTTAGGGACAACGACTTGCAGGGAGACAAGGCCTAGGGCCTTCAGAAGTGCAGGGGCCTCACGAAACCACCCAAGGCAGGTAAGTAAAGGACCCACGGGGGACGCGTGCAGTGTGGATACACAGGCGCGGATCGCCGTTAACTTCAATGGGGCAAGTCGCGGTTGGAAATAAAGAGTTTTAGGATACTTCGGGAGAACCTACAAGCAAGTCACTTACAGGGTAAGTAGTTCTAGGGCCCACACCCACAGGAGCACCGTAGTGCTGGAGTTACCTCACCCAGGGAAGCCGGGTGCATAGGTGTCCTTTGGTGTCGGGTCGCGGCGTCGTTTTCAATGGCGAACAAAGAAGACTTGCTGCTTGCGGGAGCTGAAGAAGTGTCCGGTGGAATCCAAGCCTGGATTCTGAAGAAGGATGACCTGAAAGCAGAGGGGACAGTGTTCAAAGTCACTTGGCAGTGACCCGGGGCAAGGAAGATGGATGCCCACCGTCGTCGGTTGATTCAGGTCGGTTGCGGGTGCCTTGACTCTTCAGCCACGTGGTCCAGGAGGTGTCGACGACGACCAGGAGCTGGATTCGGTGGGTCCCTCGACGTCTGCAGCTGACTGCGGTGTCGGCAACTCGATTGGAGCCAACAAGCCTTGGCAGCAGCAAGTCTCGGGGAGATGAAGAAAAGTCGATGGCGCAGACCAGCAAGGTCTGAGGGACTCACCCAGCGAGGGTAAGTCAGGGCAGGCCTGGAGCAACCAGGGGAGCCCTTTGGTTTCTTTAAGAAGTCTTCTGGGGACCCACAAGCCGGCGGGCAAGGGATCGCAAAGACACCTCGGGCGGAATCACTCAACAGGGGCCCACGGTCACTCGGGACGGTGTAGGCCTCTGATCTTCGGAGGGATTCCTGCTGGAGGTCGGGACCACACGTGGTCCAAAGCACAAGTTCGTAGAACGTTGTGAAGGGGTTGCACTCGACAATAGTGCACGGTACCCAGGGGTCGCGGTTCCTCGTTACTCGTGGGGTCCACTTGCCTCAGCTTCGCTGGGGACTCACGATGGCCTGGGAGAGGTCAGGAAATCCACTTCTTGGGCTGCAGGGACTTCGGACTCCGGCGGGAGCGGCGTAGTTTGCGACCGTCGTTGTCGTTTTTGGTGCCTGCCAAGCAGGGGAGTCACTCCTTGACTCCAAGGGAGATTCTTCTGTCTTCCAAAGGTAGTGGAACGTCGAAGGGCCAGGATTCTTCTGTAGAGCGTCGTCCAGGGGTTATCTGCTTTGCAATGGCAAGGTTCCCCCTCTTATACTAAAAAGAGGGGATGGACTAGCTCTATGACCCCACCTATGGGAGGGTCAAGGGAGGGGGTGGCTACACCCACTTCCCTTTGTCCAGTTTCGCGCCAGAGCAGGGGCAGGTAGCCCCTGAGCTGGTTTGAACTGGCATATGCACAGAGGAGCCTTCTGCTCCCCCAGTGCAGGACTTCAAAGCACTCTAAGAGTGCACCCACCCAGCCCCAATACACTAAACCCTGTCTGGGAGGTGGTTACACCTCCCTGTGACAGGATGCCTATTGTTGGGCTTCCTCCACTGCGAGTTTCGGTCATCAGCAGGAGGGCAGCCCAGTGTCTGTGACTGGTGGCATCCATTTTGTGATGCCAGGGCTCTTTAGGATTCTACCGCGTTTCCACAGCAGGTACATGTCTTCTCCCTCTAGAAGGGTGGAATGCTACCCCCGCCGCCAAGATTGGCGGGGGGTAGTATTCCAAGATGTTTGACACCAAACACGACATGTTTTGATGCAGCCATTCCAAAGTTAGCATTTACCGCGAGGATATAATGCACTTAATAGTATATGGTTTAACCGCATCCACAAACAGCACCAGAGAATAGACTCTGAGAGCTGCAGAGGGGCCCTGCTCAGGCAGAGGCACCCCCTCACATAGAAGCCAAGCACCCTGCCCTCAGGATTGATAGGGCCTGCCTTAGGGGTGACTGATAGGTTTATATGTGTGTGCAGGAGAGATATAGGAAACCTATATCTCAGTGAGGGGTGCTAGCACCACCTCACCCAGGCTGCAGTAGCAGGCCTGTGGTGTCAGATTTAGACTGCTTCCCAGGGGTGGCATAACACATGCTGCAGCCCCTGGTAGGCCTGTGAAGTACCTATGCCCTTGGCACCTAAGGTACCATATACTAGGGACTCATAAGGCACCACAGTATCCAATCACTAGTGCACCTAGAGTGCACTCCATGTCGTTTAGAGAGAACAGAGAGGCTGGGGCCCTGATTGGCAGGGACCCAGCCAGACTATAGCCAGAAACCAGTGCTAACATCAGAAAAAAAGTGGGGGCAACATAAGAGGCAGATCCTACTCTCCTACATTGCATAATTATACATTTTCCACATTTGCCACATAATCCATCATCTGCCGAATAATCTGCAGATTTGAACTAAAAAAACCTTGTTTCTAGCTCAAACCGCTCAAACATTACCAAAAATACAGCGACAAGTGTTACAGCCTGGTGGAAGGCCCTTTGCAAAGCTGGAATGGCCACCTTTTACTTACTGCTAAATGTGGGCGTTAAATTGGTACTAATGGTGCACAAACCACTCTTTCTTCCTTCTGCGCCTCTCTTGCCTCTTTCTGCACCTCTATTGCTTCTTTCTGCATCTCTCTTGCCTCTTTCTGCACCCCTCTCCCCTCTTTCTGCACCTCTCTTGCCTCTTTCTGCACCCCTGTTCCCTCTTTCTGCACTTCTCTTGCCTCTTTCTGCACCCCTCTTGCCTCTTTCTGCACCTCTCGTGCTTCTTTCTGCACTTCTCTTGCTTCTTTCTGCACCTCTCTTGCTTTTTTCTGGACCGCTCTTGCCTCTTTCTGCATGCCTCTTCCCTCTTCTTTCTGCACCTCTCTTGCCTCTTTCTGCACCTCTACTGCCTCTTTCTGCAGTTCTCTTGCCTCTTTCTGCACCTCTGTTGCTTCTATCTGCACTTCTCCTGCCTCTTTCTGCACCCCTCTTGCCTCTTTCTGCACCTCACTTGCATCTTTCTGCACCTGTCTTGCCTCTTTCTGCATCTCATTTGCCTCTTTCATAACTTCTCTTGCTTCTTTCTGCACCTCTGTTGCTTCTTTCAGCACGTTTCCTGCCTATTTCTGTACCCCTCTTCCCTCTATCTGCACCTCTCTTGCCTCTGTCTGCACCCCTCTTGCCTCTTTCTGCACCTCTTTTGCTTCTTACAGCACTTCTCTTGCCTCTTTCTGAACCCCTCTTGCCTCTTTCTGAACCTCTGTTGGTTCTTTCTGCACTGCTCTTGCTTCTTTCTGCACCTCTCTTGAAAGTTTCTGCACCCATCTTGCATCTTTCTGTACCCCTCTTCCCTCTTTCTGCGCATCTCTTGACTCTGTATGCAGCCCTGTTCCCTCTTTCTGCACCTCCTTTGCCTGTTTTTGCAACTCTCTTGCCTCATTCTGCACGTCTCTTGCCTCATTCTGCATCCCTGCTGCTTCTTTTTGCACTTCTCTTGCCTCTTTCTGCACCCCTCTTGCCTCTTACTGCACCTCTGTTGCTTCTTTGTGCACTTCTCTTGCTTCTTTCTGCACTTCTCTTGCTTCTTTCTGCACCTCTGTTACCTCTTTCTGCACCTCTGTTGCTTCTTTCTGCACTTCTCTTACTTCTTTCTGTACCTCTCTTGCTTCTTTCTGCACCTCTCTTGCAAATGTTTGCACCTGTCTTGCCTCTTTGTGTACCTCTTTTGCCTATTTGTGCACCTCTCTTGCCCATGCCTCTTTCTGCACCTCTCTTGCCTCTGTCTGCACCCTGTTCACTCTTTCTGCACCTCTGTTTCCTGTTTCTACAAATCTCTTGCCTCTTTCTGCACTTCTCTTGCCTCTTTCTGCACCTCTGTTGCTTCTTTCTGCAAATCTCTTTTCTCTTTCTGTACCCCTCTTGCCTCTTTCTGTACCTCTGTTGCTTCTTTCTGCACTTCTCTTCCCTCTTTCTGCACCTCTCTTGCCTCTTTCTGCACCTCTGTTGCTTCTATCTGCACTTCTCCTGCCTCTTTCTGCACCCCTCTTGCCTCTTTCTGCACCTCACTTGAATCTTTCTGCACCTGTCTTGCCTCTTTCTGCATCTCACTTGCGTCTTTCTGGCCTTCTATTGCTTTTTTCTGCACCTTTCTTGTTTCGTTCTGCAATTCTCTTGTCTCTTTCATAACTTCTCTTGCTTCTTTCTGCACCTCTGTTGCTTCTTTCAGCACTTTTCTTGCCTATTTCTGTACCCCTCTTCCCTCTATCTGCACCTCTCTTGCCTCTGTCTGCACCTATCTGTCTTCTTTCTGCACCTCTCTTGCAAGTTTCTCCACCCCTCTTGCCTCTTTCTGTACCCCTCTTCTCTCTTTCTGTGCATATCTTGCCTCTGTCTGCAGCCCTGTTCCCTCTTTCTGCACTTCTCCTGCCACTTTCTGCACCCCTCTTGCTTCTTTCTGCACCTCACTTGCATCTTTCTGCACCTGTCTTGCCTCTTTCTGCATCTCACTTGCCTCTTTCATAACTTCTCTTGCTTCTTTCTGCACCTCTGTTGCTTCTTTCAGCATGTTTCTTGCCTATTTCTGTACCCCTATTCCCTCTATCTGCACCTCTCTTGCCTCTGTCTGCACCCCTCTTGCCTCTTTCTGCACCTCTTTTGCTTCTTACAGCACTTCTCTTGCCTCTTTCTGAACCCCTCTTGCCTCTTTCTGAACCTCTGTTGGTTCTTTCTGCACTGCTCTTGCTTCTTTCTGCACCTCTCTTGAAAGTTTCTGCACCCATCTTGCATCTTTCTGTACCCCTCTTCCCTCTTTCTACGTATCTCTTGACTCTGTCTGCAGCCCTGTTCCCTCTTTCTGCACCTCCTTTGCCTGTTTCTGCAACTCTCTTGCCTCATTCTGCACGTCTCTTGCCTCCTTCTGCATCCCTGCTGCTTCTTTTTGCACTTCTCTTGCCTCTTTCTGCACCCCTCTTGCCTCTTACTGCACCTCTGTTGCTTTTTTGTGCACTTCTCTTGCTTCTTTCTGCACTTCTCTTGCTTCTTTCTGCACCTCTGTTACCTCTTTCAGTACCTCTGTTGCTTCTTTCTGCACTTCTCTTCTTTCTGTACCTCTCTTGCTTCTTTCTGCACCTCTCTTGCAAATGTTTGCACCTGTCTTGCCTCTTTGTGTACCTCTCTTGCCTCTTTGTGCACCTCTCTTGCCCATGCCTCTTTCTGCACCTCTCTTGCCTCTGTCTGCACCCTGTTCACTCTTTCTGCACCTCTGTTTCCTGTTTCTGCAAATCTCTTGCCTCTTTCTGCACTTCTCTTGCCTCTTTCTGCACCTCTGTTGCTTCTTTCTGCAAATCTATTTTCTCTTTCTGCACCCCTCTTGCCTCTTTCTGTACCTCTGTTGCTTCTTTCTGCACTTCTCCTCCCTCTTTCTGCACCTCTCTTACCTCTTTCTGCACCTCTATTGCCTCTTTCTGCAGTTCTCTTGCCTCTTTCTGCACCTCTGTTGCTTCTATCTGCACTTTTCCTGCCTCTTTCTGCACCCCCCTTGCCTCTTTCTGCACCTCACTTGCATCTTTCTGCACCTGTCTTGCCTCTTTCTGCATCTCACTTGCCTCTTTCTGAACTTCTATTGCTTTTTTCTGCACCTTTCTTGTTTCGTTCTGCAATTCTCTTGTCTCTTTCATAACTTCTCTTGCTTCTTTCTGCACCTCTGTTGCTTCTTTCAGCACCTTTCTTGCCTATTTATGTACCCCTCTTTCCTCTATCTGCACCTCTCTTGCCTCTGTCTGCACCCATCTGGCTTCTTTCTGCACCTCTTTGCAAGTTTCTGCACCCCTCTTGCCTCTTTCTGTACCCCTCTTCTCTCTTTCTGTGCATATCTTGCCTCTGTCTGCAGCACTGTTCCCTCTTTCTGCACCTCTTTTGCCTGTTTCTGCACCCCTGTTTCTTCTTTCTGCACTCCTCTTGCCTCTTTCTGCACCCCTCTTGCCTCTTACTGCACATCTGTTGCTTCTTTGTGCCCTTATCTTGCTTCTTTCTGCACCTCTCTTGCCTCTGTCTGCAGCCCTGTTCCCTCTTTCTGCACCTCCTTTGCCTGTTTCTGCAACTCTCTTGCCTCATTCTGTGCTTCTCTTGCCTCATTCTGCACCCCTGCTGCTTCTTTCTGCACTTCTCTTGCCCCATTCTGCACATCTGTTGCTTCTTTCTGCACTGCTCTTGCCTCTTTCTGCATCCCTCTTGCTTCTTTCTGCACCTCTGTTGCTTCTTTCTGCACTTCTCTTGCTTCTTTCTGCACCTCTGTTGCTTCTTTCTGCACTTCTCTTGCTTCTTTCTGCACCTCTCTTGCAAGTTTCTGCAACCCCCTTGCCTCTTTCTGTACCCTCTTCCCTTTTTCTGCGCATCTTTTGCCTCTGTCTGCTGCACTGTTCCCTCTTTCTGCACCTCTTTTCCCTGTTCCACACCCCTGTTGCTTCTTTCTGCACTTCTCTTGCCTCATTCTTCACCCCTCTTTCTGCACCTCTGTTGCTTCTTTGTGCACTTCTCTTGCTTCTTTCTGCACCTCTCTTGCTTCTTTCTACACCTCTGTTGCCTCTTTCTGCACCTCTCTTGCACATGTTTGCACTCCTCTTGCCTCTTTGTGCACCTGTCTTGCCTCTTTGTGCACCTCTCTTGCTCTTGCCTCTTTCTGCACCTCTCTTGCCTCTTTCTGCACCTCTCATGCCTCTTTCTACATCCATCTTGCCTCTTTCTGAACCTCTTTTGCTTCTTCCTACACTTCTCTTGCCTCTGTCTGCACCCTCTTCCCTCTTTCTGCACCTCTTTTTCCTGTTTCTTCAACTCTCTTCCCTCTTTCTGCACTTCTCTTGCCTCTTTCTGCACCTCTGTTGCTTCTTTCTGCACTTCTCTTGCCTCTTTCTGCACCCCTTCTGCCTCTTTCTGTACTTCTGTTGCTTCCATCTGCACTTCTCTTGCTTCTTTCTGCACCTCTCTTGCTTCTTTCTGCACCCCTCTTGCCTCTTTCTGCAGCCTTCTTCCCTATTTGTGCATCCCTCTTGCCTCGTTCTGCACCTCTTTTGCTTCTTTCTGCACTTCTCTTGCTTCTTTCTGCACACTCTTGCCTCTTTCTGCACACCTGTTGGTTCTTTCTGCACTGCTCTGCCTTTTTCTGCACCTCTCTTGCAAATTTCTACACCCCTCTTGCCTCTTTCTGCACCCCTCTTCACTCTTTCTGCACCCCTTTTGCCTGTTTCTGCAACTCTCTTGCCTCTTTCTGCAGTTCTCTTGCCTCCTTCTGCACCTCTGTTGCTTCTTTCTGCACTTCTCTTGCCTCTTTCTGCACCCCTGTTGCTTCATTCTGCCCTTCTCTTGCTTCTTTCTGTACCCCTCCTGCTTCTTTTTGCACCCCTCTTGCATCTTTCTGTACCCCTCTTCCCTATTTCTGTAACTCTGTTGCTTCTTTCTTCACTTCTCTTGCCTCTTTCTGCACCTCTCTTGCCTCTTTCTGTAACTCACTTGCTCTTTCTGCACCTATGTTTCCTCTTTCTGCACCTGTCTTGCCTCTTTCTGCATCTCAATTGCCTCTGTCTGCACTTCTCTTGCTTTTTTCTGTACCTTTCTTGTTTTGTTCTGCAACTCTCTTGTCTCTTTCATCACTTCTCTTGTTTCTTTCTGCACCTCTGTTGCTTCTTCCAGCACTTCTCTTGCCTCTTTCTCTACCCCTCTTGCCTCTTTCTCTACCCCTCTTCCCTCTTTCTGCACCTCTCTTGCCTCTTCCTACACCTCTTTTGCTTCTTTCAGCACTTCTTTTGACTCTGTCTGCACCCCTCTTGCCTCTTTCTGCACCTCTATTGGTTCTTTCCGCACTGCTTTTGCTTCTTTCTGCACCTCTCTTGCACATTTCTGCACCCCTCTTGCCTCTTTCTGTTCCCCTCTTCCCTCTTTCTGGTCATATCTTGCCTCTTTCTGCACCCCTGTTCCCTCTTTCTGCACCTCTCCTGCCTGTTTCTGCACCTCTCTTGCCTCTTTCTGCACTGCTCCTGCCTCTTTCTGCACCTCTGTTGCTTCTTTCTGCACTTCTCTTGCCTCTTTCTGCACCTCTCTTGCCTCTTTCTGCACCTCTATTGCTTCTTTCTGCACTTCTCTTTCTTCTTTCTGCACCTCTCTTGCCCCTTTCTGCACCTCTATTGCTTCTTTCTGCACTTCTCTTTCTTCTTTCTGCACCTCTCTTGCTTCTTTCTGTACCTGTCTTGCCAATGTTTGCACCCCTCCTGCCTCTTTGTGCACCTTTCTTGCTCTTCTGCACCTGTCTTGCCTCTTTCTACATCTCACTTGCCTGTTTCTGCACTTCTCTTGCTTTTTTTCTGCACCTTTCTTGTTACGTTCTGCAACTCTCTTGTCTCTTTTATCACTTCTCTTGCTTCTTTCTGCACCTCTGTTGCTTCTTTCAGCACTTCTCTTGCCTCTTTCTGCACCCCTCTTGCCTCTTTCTGCACCCCTCTTCCTGCACCTCTCTTGCCTCTTCCTACACCTCTTTAGCTTCTTTCAGCACTTCTCTTGACTCTTTCTTCACCCCTCTTGTCTCTTTCTGCACCTCTGTTGGTTCTTTCTGCACTGCTCTTGCTTCTTTCTGCACCTCTCTTGCCTCTTTCTGCACCTCGATTGCTTCTTTCTGCATCTCTCTTGCATCTTTCATTACCCCTCTCCCCTCTTTCTGCACCCCTGTTCCATCTTTCAGTACTTCTCTTGCCTCTTTCTGTACCCCTCTTGCCTCTTTCTGCACCTCTCTTGCTTCTTGCTTCTTTCTGCACTTCTGTTGCTTCTTTCTGCACCTCTCTTGCCTCGTTCTGCAGTTCTCTTGCCTCTTTTGGTACCTCTGTTGCTTCTACCTGCACTTCTCTTGCCTCTTTCTGCACCCCTATTGCCTCTTTCTGCACTTCACTTGCCTCTTTCTGCACCTGTCTGGCCTCTTTCTGCATCTCACTTGCCTCTTTCTGCACTTCTCTTGCTTTGCTCTGCACCTTTCTTGTTTCGTTCTGCAACTCTCTTGTCTCTTTCATCACTTCTCTTGCTTCTTTCTGCACCTCTGTTGCTTCTTTCAGCACTTCTCTTGCCTCTTTCTGCACCCCTCTTGCCTCTTTCTGCTCCCCTCTTCCCTCTTTCTTCACCTTTCTTGCCTCTTCCTACACCTCTTTAGCTTCTTTCAGCACTTCTCTTGACTCTTTCTGCACCCCTCTTACCTCTTTCAGCACCTCTGTTGGTTCTTTCTGCACTGCTCTTGCTTCTTTCTGCACCTCTCTTGCCTCTTTCTGCACCTCTAGTGCTTCTTTCTGCATCTCTCTTGCCTCTTTCTGTACCCCTCTCCCCTCTTTCTGCACCTCTCTTGCCACTTTCTGCGCCCCTGTTCCCTCTTTCGGCACCTCTCTTGCTTCTTTCTGCACTTCTCTTGCTTCTTTCTGTACCTCTGTTGCTTCTACCTGCACCCCTCTTGCCTCTTTCTGCACCTCACTTGCCTCTTTCTGCACCTGTCTTGCTTCTTTCTGCATCTCACTTGCCACTTTCTGCACTTCTCTTGCTTTTTTCTGCACCTTTCTTGTTTCGTTCTGCAACTCTCTTGTCTCTTTCATCACTTCTCATGCCTCTTTCTGCACATCTCTTGCCTCTTTCTGCATCTATTTTGCCTCTTTCTGAACCTCTTTTGCTTCTTTCTGCACTTCTCTTGCTTCTTTCTGCACCCCTGTTGCCTCTTTCTGCACCCCTGTTGCTTCATTCTGCCCTTCTCTTGCTTCTTTCTGTACCCCTCCCGCTTCCTTTTGCACCCCTCTTGCATCTTTCTGTACCCCTCTTCCCTATTTCTGTAACTCTGTTGCTTCTTTCTGCACTTCTCTTGCCTCTTTCTGCACCTCTCTTGCCTCTTTCTGTAACTCACTTGCTCTTTCTGCACCTATCTTTCCTCTTTCTGCACCTGTCTTGCCTCTTTCTGCATCTCAATTGCCTCTGTCTGCACTTCTCTTGCTTTTTTCTGTACCTTTCTTGTTTTGTTCTGCAACTCTCTTGTCTCTTTCATCACTTCTCTTGTTTCTTTCTGCACCTCTGTTGCTTCTTCCAGCACTTCTCTTGCCTCTTTCTGTACCCCTCTTGCCTCTTTATCTACCCCTCTTCCCTCTTTCTGCACCTCTCTTGCCTCTTCCTACACCTCTTTTGCTTCTTTCAGCACTTCTCTTGACTCTTTCTGCACACCTCTTGCCTCTTTCTGCACCTCTATTGGTTCTTTCCGCACTGCTTTTGCTTCTTTCTGCACCTCTCTTGCACATTTCTGCACCCCTCTTGCCTCTTTCTGTTCCCCTCTTCCCTCTTTCTGGTCATATCTTGCCTCTTTCTGCACCCCTGTTCCCTCTTTCTGCACCTCTCCTGCCTGTTTCTGCACCTCTCTTGCCTCTTTCTGCACTGCTCCTGCCTCTTTCTGCACCTCTGTTGCTTCTTTCTGCACTTCTCTTGCCTCTTTCTGCACCCCTCTTGCCTCTTTCTGCACTTCTCTTTCTTCTTTCTGCACCTCTCTTGCCTCTTTCTGCACCTCTATTGCTTCTTTCTGCACTTCTCTTTCTTCTTTCTGCACCTCTCATGCCTCTTTCTGTACCTCTATTGCTTCTTTCTGCACTTCTCTTTCTTCTTTCTGCACCTCTCTTGCTTCTTTCTGTACCTCTCTTGCCAATGTTTGCACCCCTCCTGCCTCTTTGTGCACCTTTGTTAGAGGGTACGTTATGGTTGGTCACACTCTTCTGCGTACCTCTCCCCTCTCAGAGTCTCTTTCACACTTTGCTCGGTCACTTGGCAAGAAAGAACCATGTGTTAAAATATCATAGTTTATTAAACAATTCAAAAGCATAAAAGAAAATACTTCAATTTAAGTGTTGCCCATCAACATATGGGTAAGATCAGAAATAACTGCATCAACAATGTTAAAGATCAATTGGTTCAATTCAAACAGAAATGTATATCTATAAATTAATCCATGAGCAGCCGATCAAGGGGCAGCCCTGAATTCAAGAGTGATACAAATGATAGCATTCAGAGGACAAACTTCTTATTGAGATAAAATAACAATATTCAAGACTACACATTTAAACTGAAATAAATGCAATTGCTTGGGTACAGATGACCTGAAGTAAATAATCTGACAAAGCCAAAAGGCAGAATTATTGAGTCAGATAGTCTGACACAGTCAATGGGCAGAATCTGACAAAGCCAATAGGCAAAATTATTAAGTCAGATAGACTGACAAAGTCAATAGGCAAAATCTGACAAAGCCAATAGGCAAAATTATTAAGTCAGATAGACTGACAAAGTCAATAGGCAAAATCTGACAAAGCCAATAGGCAAAATTATTAAGTCAGATAGACTGACAAAGTCAATAGGCAAAATCATTAAGTAGGAGCATTATCACCTTGGCAATAGGAGCTCTGGGCCCAGTCAGGAGCGATTGATCAGTCGGGAACCCTCACACGGCACCTGGGTGCTGGTTTGAAGAGAATTCGAAGCCACACCCTGGGTGCAGCTGTTTTATATGCTTGAATGCAGAAGTTTTATCATCTCTGACGTAGGTCCTGACGCAGCCCTTGACCGCCCTCTTACAGTAACTATGGAAAATTCCACACTTAGAACTGTGAAGTGGTATCATGGTGAAATTAGGGGCTTTTGACAGGTGGTCAGTGCTCCTGACCGCAAAAAGTAAACAAAGGATAATTTTTACCATAAGAAAGCTCAGAGTTAACATTTTAATACATTAATTCTTTGTCACGTAGCCATCTTTCACCGCTTCGATTAAGCAAGCGCGGAAAGTTTCATAACTAAAAATATTGCAAATGTACTTGTGAAACCGCCAGATGTACCAAAAATGTCCTACGTGTGTGTGCTAATCTAATTCTCGTAACTGTGGAAATTTACAAGGGGGGAGAGTTTGTCACGGAGGATGGCGCAGGCCGCTGCTGTCAGGTTAGTGAAGTCTATGAGACCAGTTTTTATGATAATAGGATACCCTGACTGTATTGGGCCTATACATATCTCTTACAAAGGTATGGTTGGTCTTGTATGTAGGTCTGTGAGAAGGTGAACTTGGGCCTATGTGTGGATTTGTAAGAAAGTGAAGGACCGTGGACAACTTAAAGACCCTTTATCTAGGCCTCAGTGGTGGGGCTTATCTAGGGATGCCAGGTTTGAAGGGTATTGCAGAATGGGGTGTGGGTGTCTGTTAGATGGTAAAACGGGACCCTCCTACACATCCCTTCTCTTGTTCATTATTGAACACGTCTGTGACACAGTACTTTGCTGGACCCTCAGGGGCTTGGTGCATACCGAGTGGGTCACTAATATACATGCATGCTGTCTGTGGTGGCAATTCTGGTGTTATAGTAACGTATTCTCCCCCATCCTCGGGAGCTAACTCCTCATACCCGTTAATGTCATGCTCCTCCCTTAAGGCGTATCTAGGTGGTGGAACCGGTGGAGCTGTAGGTGTGTTTGAAGAGGCATGAGGGGCAGGTTGTTCTAAGAGTTGCACATGGATCTGCCCATTCCCATCCCCGGGAGCACGGTCCATGTCCTGATACTGTGCATTGTTATTAATTCCAGTGTGAACGTAATTCATTCCTACTGCTTTGGTGCTGCATCTGTTGACACATTTAATTACTAGCTGTGCACCGCAACACATTAACAGGACAACACAACAAATAGGTAGCACAATTTTCAAGATAGCAGATAGCCATGAAGGCATCCAGTTCAAGTTGAACCAGTCCGTAATAGGATCTGCAGCGGCACCGCTTTCGTCACGCATCTTTTTTCCCAGATTGCCCAAGTCCTCAATGGCCTTAGCGAGCGACCCGTTTGCGGCATCATTAGCCGGTATGAAAGTGCAGCAGCTCTTTCCGATGGCACTGCATACACCACCCTGCATAGCTGTGAGTTGATCTAGAACATATCTATGCTCTAGAACCATAAGCCTTAAAGGCCTTAACTCTTCCTGTATGGCGTTGAACCCATCTCGGGTATTATTTATCAGAGTCATTAGTTCGTATCG
This sequence comes from Calotriton arnoldi, assembly GCA_963921515.1. Lineage (NCBI taxonomy): Eukaryota > Metazoa > Chordata > Amphibia > Caudata > Salamandridae > Calotriton > Calotriton arnoldi. The sequence goes on along the minus strand of CAWUFW010001485.1, from coordinate 1,970,472 downwards.
TGTGACCTGTAGCCACCGGGCATTAGCTGATGTTTGCCAAAGGGGCCACAGGCCTCCAAAGAATTCCTGGGCACCATTGAACAGGCGAAATTCTTCAGGAATTTCGGCAAAGGCATCGTTAGCGAAGTATTGAGCCTTCCGTCGGTGCCGGTGAAGCAGGGTGACGTCATTTGTCATGGGGTGCTCAAATACTTGAGAGATGTTGGATGCCGGGACAACGAGATACAGCTCGTGCATGGTAACCACGGTGCATAGGCCCTTCCATCGAGGAGGCAACTGGGGGTAGATGCGTTCTCCACATGCCCAAAAGATGTCCATGAGGCTGGCGGTGCCGTCTTGGAGGTCCAAATTAAAAATTGTTGTGTTACAGTTTGTGTTGCTGCCCACAGGGCGAGTACCGTTACCTAGGAAGCAAAGAAGAGGATGTTTTAGTTTATATGCTCTCTTCCATTTGTAAGCTGTTCCCTTCCCAAAGGTGTACCGTCTAGTTTCCTCTGCCCACACCTCCTCACACTGAGTCTCAACATCCCAATCAATATTCTGTTGATATTCTGTTTTTGCAAAGGGTTCTCCCAAGGAAGCTGCCTTACATACCAGGGCGTCTGGGCCGTGCCATTTGTTATCAAAATACACATGGGCCTGCAAGAGCAGCACAGACCTATATTGACATGGACAGTTGGCAACGTGTGAACTGTTATTTTCGTGTATCGGGGGTTTGTTATGGAGTTGTTTGTTTATTGTCTCCTTACATAGTGCCGGGGGGATGTGAACATAAAAAACCCTGATGCTTTGAATTCATGCTCATGAGTTGTGAGCGGTGTCTCCCATCTAGGTGATTCCCATCTATACAAATTCTTATTTTCTGTCTCGAATTGCAATGCATCAGTGACAACCATGTGTGTTAGATAGTTAGAATCCCACGCGGTGGTGTTTACAAACACAGTGTCTATCTCTGCTGAGAAAAGCTGTATTTGGCCGTAGATACGGCAAAGAAACAAATGGAGGAGGCATTTGGCCGTTGGGGGTGGTATTTCTTGTGGGAACACCATTTTGTCTGCGCCAACTGCATGCGGGATGTGTGAGCACACAAAGCATGCTTCTTTTGTTACCTTTTTCCCTATTTGAGACATGTGCCGGTACCACATGTTATCTAGCAGGGCACTATGGGCTTCATGGTCTTTATTAAGTGTGTCAGGACGTATGGAGTGGAAATCAGGTCTGGGATATTGGCGTGCAATGTGGACCATCGTGTCCTGGAGAGCGGTGGCCAAATCTTGTTTGTCATTATCTCTTGTTGGTCTATGACTCCTCCAGAACCTTGGTCTACCTCTTCTAAATCTGCGAATGTTGCGGGAGTTGGGACTGCGGTTCACTGGGGGACCTACTGTAATCTCTAGGAGCCTATCCCATGGAGTAGTAGTAATACTTGGGTCTGAAGCAGTAGCTATGCGTGTGGGGTGTGTACTAGTGTGTGCGCTACCAGTGGTATACTGTGGAAGTGATGGATCTTCAGTGTGGTGCGGGAGTGTTCTTGTGCAGTTGTAATTTCTGTAATTTCTGGCACAACTGGTTGTTTTGAGAATGGTGCAGTAATATTAGCAGAGAGATGTGGCTTAAAAGTTACAATATAAAACAGATACCAATTAAGTGCGGCCAACGTTATAGTGGAAAAAAGGCAAAATGTTAAAACAAATAAAATACATAACTTTGCATTTCCATTAAGGTCCTCGATATTATGCTCATGGCGGTCATTATCTTCATCATCAAAGGAGGATGGAAACCCGCTGTCTTGGTGGAGCTGTACCAAGGGTATGTCCTGTCCCTCCTCTAGTCGATTGGTGGAGGTGGTGCGGGGTCCAAGCGGACGTGACTGCGATGGATCCATGCTTTTCTTTCAGCTATTCGTACTGCAGTTGGTGACGAGTCGATCACCTTGAATGGGCCCTCGAATTTAGGGTCCTTCCAGCGTCTGACGTTTTTCCGGATGAAGATCTGCGTCCCGGGACAGATTGGTGGGAGCTCAGGATCGGTGGGGCCCTTCCCCTTTCTCTTGGATATCTGGATAGAAAGGAACTGCGCTGCGCTGGTTAGTTGGCACAGATAGTGGTAGAGTTCTGCCTTAACTATCTCAGATGATGACTCACTATCTAATTTGGGGCGTGTGGATGGAACTGTTACATTTATGGATCGTCCAGTGACAAGCTGATGGGGTGTGAGGTGATGATCCGAACTTGGGGAGTTTCTTAGTGCAAACAGTGCTATGGGCAGGCAATAAAGCCATTTCTTTCCTATTGTGGCACTTATCTTACTTATTTTGTTTTTGAGCAGGCCGTTAAGGCGCTCACAAATGCCGTTGCTTTGTGGGTGGTAAGCTGAGGTCAGCTTGTGTTTGATGCCTAGCATTGTGGTCAGGAAGGAAAAGATGGCGTTTGAAAAATGACTTCCGTTATCGGTCCGGATGGAGTCTGGGATGCCCCAGCGAGTAATGACATCACGTAATAGAAATGTGGCAGCTGCTTTGGCATCGCAGTGGACGCAAGGTCCACTTTCGATCCAGCGTGAGAATGGACATACTACCACAATGAGATAGCGATAATTTTGGCAGCGATCGATCATATCGATATAGTCAATGTGCAATTCTTTGAAGGGGCCTGATGGTCTAGGAATTGTAGAGGCAACGGTTTTGAGCGTAGGGGCTGGGGAGTATTGTTGGCAAATGAGACATTTATTAACATACAATTGTATCTGCTTGTAGGAAGGTGGAATCTGACTATATAGTTGCCCCCACTTTTTTATGGTGTTTTGCTGGTTTATGACTTAGTTGGACTGGGACCCTGCTATTCAGGGCCCCAGTCTATCTGCTCTCTCTAAATGACATGGAGTGCACTCTAGGTGCACTAGTGATTGGATACTGTGGTGCCTTATGAGTCCCTAGTATATGGTACCTTAGGTGCCAAGGGCATAGGTACTTCACAGGCCTACCAGGGGCTGCAGCATGTGTTATGCCACCCCTGGGAAGCAGTCTAAATCTGACACCACAGGCCTGCTACTGCAGCCTGGGTGAGGTGGTGCTAGCACCCCTCACTGAGATATAGGTTTCCTATATCTCTCCTGCACACACATATAAACCTATCAGTCACCCCTAAGGCAGGCCCTATCAATCCTGAGGGCAGGGTGCTTGGCTTCTATGTGAGGGGGTGCCTCTGCCTGAGCAGGGCCCCTCTGCAGCTCTCAGAGTCTATTCTCTGGGGATGTTTGTGGATGCGGTTAAACCATATACTCTTAAGTGCATTATATCCTCGCGGTAAAATGCTAACTTTGGAATGGCTGCATCAAAACATGTCGTGTTTGGTGTCAAACATCTTGGAATACTACCCCCCGCCAATCCTGGCGGCGGGGGTAGCATTCCACCCTGCTAGAGGGATAAGACATGTACCTGCTGTGGAAACGCGGTAGAATCCTGAAGAGCCCTGGCATCACAAAATGGATGCCACCAGTCACAGACACTGGGCTGCCCTCCTGCTGATGACCGAAACTCACAGTGGAGGAAGCCCAACAATAGGCATCCTGTCACAGGGAGGTGTGACCACCTCCCAGACAGGGTTTAGTGTATTGGGGCTGGGTGGGTGCACTCTTAGAGTGCTTTGAAGTCCTGCACTGGGGGAGCAGAAGGCTCCTCTGTGCATATGCCAGTTCAAACCAGCTCAGGGGCTACCTGGCGTGAAACTGGACAAAGGGAAGTGGGTATAGCCACCCCCTCCCTTGACCCTCCCATAGGTGGGGTCATAGAGCTAGTCCATCCCCTCTTTTTAGTATAAGAGGGGGAACCTTGCCATTGCAAAGCAGATAACCCCTGGACGACGCTCTCCAGAAGAATCCTGGCCCTTCGACGTTCCACTACCTTTGGAAGACAGAAGAATCTCCCTTGGAGTCAAGGAGTGACTCCCCTGCTTGGCAGGCACCAAAAACGACAACGACGGTCGCAAACTACGCCGCTCCCGCCGGAGTCCGAAGTCCCTGCAGCCCAAGAAGTGGATTTCCTGACCTCTCCCAGGCCATCGTGAGTCCCCAGCGAAGCTGAGGCAAGTGGACCCCACGAGTAATGAGGAACCGCGACCCCTGGGTACCGTGCACTATTGTCGAGTGCAACCCCTTCACAACGTTCTACGAACTTGTGCTTTGGACCACGTGTGGTCCCGACCTCCAGCAGGAATCCCTCCGAAGATCAGAGGCCTACACCGTCCCGAGTGACCGTGGGCCCCTGTTGAGTGATTCCGCCCGAGGTGTCTTCGCGATCCCTTGCCCGCTGGCTTGTGGGTCCCCAGAAGACTTCTTAAAGAAACCAAAGAGCTCCCCTGGTTGCTCCAGGCCTGCCCTGACTTACCCTCGCTGGGTGAGTCCTTCAGACCTTGCTGGTCTGCGCCATCAACTTTTCTCCATCTCCCCAAGACTTGCGGCTGCCAAGGCTTGTTGGCTCCGATCGAGTTGCCGACACCGCAGTCAGCTGCAGACGTCAAGGGACACACCGAATCCAGCTCCTGGTCATCGTCGACGCCTCCTGGACCACGTGGCTGAAGAGTCAAGGCACCCGCAACCGACCTGAAGCGACCGATGACGGTGGGCATCCATCTTCCTTGCCCCGGGTCACTGCCAAGTGACTTTGAACACTGTCCCCTCTGCTTTCAGGTCATCCTTCTTCAGAATCCAGGCTTGGATTCCACCGGACACTTCTTCAGCTCCCGCAAGCAGCAAGTCTTCTTTGTTCGCCATTGAAAACGACGCCGCGACCCGACACCAAAGGACACCTGTGCACCCGGCTTCCCTGGGTGAGGTAACTCCAGCACTACGGTGCTCCTGTGGGTGTGGGCCCTAGAACTACTTACCCTGTAAGTGACTTGCTTGTAGGTTCTCCCGAAGTATCCTAAAACTCTTTATTTCCAACCGCGACTTGCCCCATTGAAGTTAACGGCGATTCGCGCCTGTGTATCCACACTGCACGCGTCCCCGTGGGTCCTTTACTTACCTGCCTTGGGTGGTTTCGTCAGGCCCCAGCACTTCTGAAGGCCCTAGGCCTTGTCTCCCTGCAAGTCGTTGTTTCTAAGTCTCTTACTTAGTATATGGTCTGGTACGCCCCTAGGGCCCCAGCCATATTTTGTGCTTAACTTATTGTGAAACGTTGATTTGTGCATATGTTTGTCTTCTAATCTCATAAAGAGATTAGTAGAGAGTTATTTAGAAATAAATACATATATATTTGATATATATACCTGTGTGGTGTCTTTTCATTTGGTGATTCAAGAGATTATATGGTAAAACAAGCTGCTTTACATTCCTCCGAGACTTAGCCTGAAGGCTGCTCTCCACAGCTACCACTAGGATAGCTTTCTTTAAAAGGTTGTCTTAAACCTATCTACCATAAGAGTCGATTTGCCCTGGTGCAAGGTGTCCACTTTAATTAGTGAACAGCATATACCAGGCCAACTTCTCACATTGGTGGGCAGCGTGTGGGATTCCAGCTTGCCATTGTTTTACCAGAAAATCTCTATTTGAATTACTAACTGAAAACCATTATAGGTACTCAAGGTACATATAAAGTCAAGCTTAGTATCAATAAGTTCTACTGAACTTAGAGCTGTGTGCCAAGGGATAGCACACCCTTTCCACAGCTCAAGCTAGGATCAGTAGGCCACAAACTAGTGTAGGTAGTACAACACTGCACAACACTAGAATGTCCTTAAGGGGTGGACCCAGTGGATCCACTCAGCCTCAGTATAAGGACATGGCTTTCTCTGACTTGAGAGCCATGTGTGTTGACAGACACCTGAGGATAGGACAGAGTCCCTCAACCCTGCACCTGATAGATCTGCTGACAGCAGATGACCTTAGATTGGCTCTAGGAGCTAAAGGGTTTGAATCAGTGGGTGGGTCAGTCATAGTATCTGGGTCAGATGATGAAAATCAGAATGACCAAGACTCTGTGATTGAAGGGCCAGGCTCCAAGGGGCCTGAAAAGGACAGAGGAATTCTCCATAAGAGAACTGACAGAGAGGAGGAGAGGCACAGATCCCCTTCCAGGGAATCTGACCACTCTTATCACTCTGGCAGAGAATTTGTCCAGCAGAGGAACTCATACTTTCCCTTAAGAGAGACCTCCTCTGAGAGAAGGTGCAAACTGCTCCAGTATGAGGAAGCCAGAGTGGCCCTCAGAACCAAGCAGTTGGCACTGGATAGAGAAGCCCTGGAGATCCAGAGAGCTTCTAGAAAAGAGGGGTTAGAACCCCCTGGTGGCAGCAACAGTGTCCCTAGAGGCAGAGAATATATTCCTGACCATAGGAACCTGAGCAAGGTTGTTCCTCCCTACCAGAGTGGGGATGATATCCACAAGTGGATAACTGCTATGGAGAGGGCCTGTAGAGTACAGCAGGTCCCCCAAAAGCAGTGGGCAGCAATCTTGTGGCTCTCCTTTTCAGATAAAGGAAGAGACAAGCTCCTCACTGTTAGAGAGGAGGATGCTGATGATTATGAGGTCCTGAAGAGTGCACTGATAGATGGGTTTGGCTTAACCACTGAGCAGTACAGGTTGAAGTTCAGAGATACCCAGAAGGCACAGACTCAGGACTGGACAGACTTTGTAGATTGTGCATCCAAGGCTCTGGAGGGTTGGCTGGTTGGCAGTAGGGTTACTGATTTCAAAGGATTTTATAATCTAATGATGAGAGAACAGATACTTAATAATTGTCAAAACCAGCTTTTACACCAGTACCTGGTGGACTCTGATCTGACCTCTCCCCAAGAATTGGGAAAGAAGGCAGACAAATGGGTCAGAACCAGAGTAAGGCCTAAGAATCAGGGTGGTGACCACAAGAAAGATTCTACCAAGTCCCAAGAGAAAGGTGGGGATAAATCCAAGGATAAGTCCACTACAGGGCCCCAAAATTCCTCTTCTGGGGGTGGGTCCCAAACTCCTTCCTCTCCGGAAAAGAAACCCTATTGCCATGTCTGTAAAAAGCCTGGGCACTGGAAATCTGATCCCAGTTGTCCCAGGAATGGCAATAAAGAAAATGTTCCTCCAACAACTACTACCACCCCTCCTGGTACTACCAGTAGTAATCCTCCAGTTGGGAGTAGTGCACCCAAAAAGTTAGGTGCTTTTGCAAGAGGAACAGAGGTGGGCCCTAGTTTAGACAGGACCCCCTCAACAGACTCCTCAGATTCTGATGGTGGTATAGGATTTGCCACCTTTACCGTGGGTCCCACAGCATTGGGCAGGTACAGACTGGAGCCAATAATTAATGGTCAGAAAGCTGTGGCATTTAGGGACACAGGGGCTAGTGTCACCATGGTGGCAGGGAAACTAGTCCCCCCTCACCAGCTTTTACCTGAGTTTAAATACCAGGTGACCAACATTGATGGTGTCAGAACAGATCACCCCATGGCCATAGTCAATCTCAGCTGGGAGGGGGTCACAGGCCCAAAAAGAGTGGCAGTGTCCCCAACCTTACCTGTAGATTGCCTGATGGGCAATGATCTGGAAATTTCAGCCTGGGCTGAAATTGAACACCAAACCCATCTGAAGATGTTGGGTGTCCCTGTAAAGGTTAGTGGGGCTGTGATGGCCACAGCCCCAGCCCAAGATTTTGGAGAGATGGAGCCTGGAAGAATGGCCCACTCTCCCCCAGAAGAGAGCACAAGGGTTGAAGAAAAGTCTTCTTCCCTCCAGACAGTAGGTAAGGGTCAGCCTCCTCAGGGAACTGACCCTACCCCTAGTGAAGGAACTGCCACAGAGGTAGTCAGGCCTGGCCTGGCCACCCCCTGATGGCAGAGGACCCTTACAAGGTGGTACCCAGTCTGGAGCAGGTAACCTGCCCTCTCTACCCTGCCTCAGTCAGCCCAGGGCTGCAGAGGTCAGGGAGGTCAGTGGACCCCCAGGGCCCCCTGTCCAGAGGAACCCCCCATCAGCAGATTAGGGGCACCCAGGCAAGTAGCCCTAGCCAGGTAGAAATTCCTCAACCCACTGAGGGATCCCCCATACCTTTATGTAGGGACCTCCCCCAGAAGGACTCTGTTAGGCAAGGGCAAACCTGGGACCAAAAGGTTCCAAACATGCCATGTCCCTCCAGTGTTCCACCCAAAGGGACCCAACCCCCGGCTGTAGGCAGTCAAAGGTTGACCCTTAGAGCAGAGTACCACTCAGTCATGGAAAGACAGGCATACATGGTGACCAGTGAGCTGAGAAAGCTGAGGCCAACATTCCTAGGGCCACACTTCCCTACTCAGACACCTCACCAGCCTGGTACTTTACCAAAGCACACCACAGGTAGTGATTCCCCATGGTGGAGACCCTCTCATACCCTTAGGGTGAGGGATTGCTTAGTGGACCATAAGACAGGGGGCAACCATGCTAGTGCAGGTGCTTCCTTATATGGCCACTTAGTCAATAAAGGCTCAACTGGCCAAGGTTAGCCTTATCTCCTTTCGTTTGGGGGGGTTATGTAGGAAAATGGAATCTGACTATATGGTTGCCCCCACTTTTTTATGGTGTTTTGCTGGTTTATGACTTAGTTGGACTGGGACCCTGCTATTCAGGGCCCCAGTCTATCTGCTCTCTCTAAACGACATGGAGTGCACTCTAGGTGCACTAGTGATTGGATACTGTGGTGCCTTATGAGTCCCTAGTATATGGTACCTTAGGTGCCAAGGGCATAGGTACTTCACAGGCCTACCAGGGGCTGCAGCATGTGTTATGCCACCCCTGGGAAGCAGTCTAAATCTGACACCACAGGCCTGCTACTGCAGCCTGGGTGAGGTGGTGCTAGCACCCCTCACTGAGATATAGGTTTCCTATATCTCTCCTGCACACACATATAAACCTATCAGTCACCCCTAAGGCAGGCCCTATCAATCCTGAGGGCAGGGTGCTTGGCTTCTATGTGAGGGGGTGCCTCTGCATGAGCAGGGCCCTCTGCAGTTCTCAGAGTCCATTCTCTGGTGCTGTTTGTGGATGCGGTTAAACCATATACTCTTAAGTGCATTATATCCTCGCGGTAAATGCTAACTTTGGAATGGCTGCATCAAAACATGTCGTGTTTGGTGTCAAACATCTTGGAATACTACCCCCCGCCAATCTTGGCGGCGGGGGTAGCATTCCACCCTTCTAGAGGGATAAGACATGTACCTGCTGTGGAAACGCGGTAGAATCCTAAAGAGCCCTGGCATCACAAAATGGATGCCACCAGTCACAGACACTGGGCTGCCCTCCTGCTGATGACCGAAACTCGCAGTGGAGGAAGCCCAACAATAGGCATCCTGTCACAGGGAGGTGTAACCACCTTCCAGACAGGGTTTAGTGTATTGGGGATGGGTGGGTGCACTCTTAGAGTGCTTTGAAGTCCTGCACTGGGGGAGCAGAAGGCTCCTCTGTGCATATGCCAGTTCAAACCGGCTCAGGGGCTACCTGCCCCTGCTCTGGCGCGAAACTGGACAAAGGGAAGTGGGTGTAGCCACCCCCTCCCTTGACCCTCCCATAGGTGGGGTCATAGAGTTAGTCCCTCCCTGTTTTGCTGGTTAAAATGGGGAACCCTTGCCACAGCAAGATTAGATAACCCCTGGACGACGCTCTACAGAAGAATCCTGGTCCTTCGACGTTCCACTACCTTTGGAAGACAGAAGAATCTCCCTTGGAGTCAAGGAGTGACTCCCCTGCTTGGCAGGCACCAAAAACGACAACGACGGTCGCAAACTACGCCGCTCCCGCCGGAGTCCGAAGTCCCTGCAGCCCAAGAAGTGGATTTCCTGACCTCTCTCAGGCCATCATGAGTTCCCAGCGAAGCTGAGGCAAGTGGACCCCCCGAGTAACGAGGAACCGCGACCCCTGGGTACCGTGCACTATTGTCGTGTGCAACCCCTCCACAACGTTCTACGAACTTGTGCTTTGGACCACGTGTGGTCCCGACCTCCAACAGGAATCCTTCCGAAGATCAGAGGCCTACACCGTCCCGAGTGACCATGGGCCCCTGTTGAGTGATTCCGCCTGAGGTGTCTTCGCGATCCCTTGCCCGCTGGCTTGTGGGTCCCCAGAAGACTTCTTAACCAAACCAAAGGGCTCCCCTGGTTGCTCCAGGCCTGCACTGACTTACCCTCGCTGGGTGAGTCCCTCAGACCTTGCTGGTCTGCGCCATCGACTTTTCTTCATCTCCTCAAGACTTGCGGCTGCCAAGGCTTGTTGGCTCCGATCGAGTTGCCGACACCGCAGTCAGCTGCAGATGTCGAGGGACCCACCGAATCCAGCTCCTGGTCATCGTCGACACCTCCTGGACCACGTGGCTGAAGAGTCAAGGCACCCGCAACCGACCTGAAGCGACCGACGACGGTGGGCATCCATCTTCCTTGCCCCGGGTCACTGCCAAGTGACTTTGAACACTGTCCCCTCTGCTTTCAGGTCATCCTTCTTCAGAATCCAGGCTTGGATTCCACCGGACACTTCTTCAGCTCCCGCAAGCAGCAAGTCTTCTTTGTTCGCCATTGAAAACGACGCCGCGACCCGACACCAAAGGACACCTGTGCACCCGGCTTCCCTGGGTGAGGTAACTCCAGCACTACGGTGCTCCTGTGGGTGTGGGCCCTAGAACTACTTACCCTGTAAGTGACTTGCTTGTAGGTTCTCCCGAAGTATCCTAAAACTCTTTATTTCCAACCGCGACTTGCCCCATTGAAGTTAACGGCGATTCGCGCCTGTGTATCCACACTGCACGCGTCCCCCGTGGGTCCTTTACTTACCTGCCTTGGGTGGTTTCGTGAGGCCCCAGCACTTCTGAAGGCCCTAGGCCTTGTCTCCCTGCAAGTCGTTGTTTCTAAGTCTCTTACTTAGTATATGGTCTGGTACGCCCCTAGGGCCCCAGCCATATTTTGTGCTTAACTTATTGTGAAACGTTGATTTGTGCATATGTTTGTCTTCTAATCTCATAAAGAGATTAGTAGAGAGTTATTTAGAAATAAATACATATATATTTGATATATATACCTGTGTGGTGTCTTTTCATTTGGTGATTCAAGAGATTATATGGTAAAACAAGCTGCTTTACATTCCTCCGAGACTTAGCCTGAAGGCTGCTCTCCACAGCTACCACTAGGATAGCTTTCTTTAAAAGGTTGTCTTAAACCTATCTACCATAAGAGTCGATTTGCCCTGGTGCAAGGTGTCCACTTTAATTAGTGAACAGCATATACCAGGCCAACTTCTCACATTTATGCACTTCTGTTGCTTCTTCCAGCACTTCTCTTGGCTCTTTCTGTACCCCTCTTGCCTCTTTCTGTACCCCTCTTCTCTCTTTCTGCACCTCTCTTGCCTCTTCCTACGCCTCTTTTGCTTCTTTCAGCACTTCTCTTGACTCTTTCTGAACCCCTCTTGCCTCTTTCTGCACCTCTATTGGTTTTTTCCGCACTACTCTTGCTTCTTTCTGCACCTCTCTTGCACATTTCTGCACCCCTCTTGCCTCTTTCTGTTCCCCTCTTACCTCTTTCTGGTCATATCTTGCCTCTTTCTGCACCCCTGTTCCCTCTTTCTGCACCTCTCCTGCCTGTTTCTGCACCTCTCTTGCCTCTTTCTGTACTTCTCCTGCCTGTTTCTGCACCTCTGTTGCTTCTTTCTGCACTTCTCTTCCCTCTTTCTGCACCCCTCTTGCCTCTTTCTGCACCTCTGTTGCTTCTTTCTGCACCTCTCTTTCTTCTTTCTGCACCTCTCTTGCCTCGTTCTGCACCTCTGTTGCTTCCTTCTGCACTTCTGTTGCTTCTTTTTGCACCTCTCTTGCTTCTTTCTGCACCTCTCTTGCCAATGTTTGCACCTCTCTTGCCTCTTTGTGCACCTTTCTTTCTCTTTCTGCACTTATTTTGCCTCTTTCTGCACCTGTCTTGCCTCTTTCTGCTTCTCACTTGCCTCTTTCTGCACTTCTCTTGCTTTTTTCTGCATCTTTCTTGTTTAGTTCTGCAACTCTCTTGTCTCTTTGATCACTTCTCTTGCTTCTTTCTGCACCTCTGTTGCTTCTTTCAGCATTTCTCTTGCCTCTTTCTGCACCCCTCTTGCCTCTTTCTGCACCCCTCTCCCTCTTTATGCACCTCTCTTCCCTCTTCCTACACCTCTTTAGCTTCTTTCAGCACTTCTCTTGACTCTTTCTGCACCCCTCTTGCCTCTTTCTGCACCTCTGTTGGTTCTTTCTGCACTGCTCTTGCTTCTTTCTGCACCTCTCTTGCCTCTTTCTGCACCTCTATTGCTTCTTTCTGCATCTCTCTTACCTCTTTCATTACCCCTCTCCCCTCTTTTCTGCACCTCTCTTGCCTCTTTCTGCACCCCTGTTCCATCTTTCTGTACTTCTCTTGCCTCTTTCTGTACCCCTTTTGCCTCTTTCTGCACCTCTCTTGCTTCTTGCTTCTTTCTGCACTTCTGTTGCTTCTTTCTGCACCTCTCTTGCTTCTTTCTGGACCCCTCTTGCCTCTTTCTGCTCCCCTCTTCCCTCTGTCTGCACCTCTCTTGCCTATTTCTGCAGTTCTCTTGCCTCTTTTTGTACCTCTGTTGCTTCTACCTGCACTTCTCTTACCTCTTTCTGCACCCCTCTTGCCTCTTTCTGCACCTCACTTGCCTCTTTCTGCAACTCTCTTGCCTCTTTCTGCACTTATCTTGCCTCTTTCTGCACCTCTGTTGCTTCATTCTGCACTTCTCTTGCCTCTTTCTGCACCTCTCTTGCCTCTTTCTGTACCTCTGTTGCTTCTTTCTGCACGTCTCTTGCTTCTTTCTGCACCTCTCTTGCTTCTTTCTGCACCCCTCTTGCCTCTTTCTGCAGCCTTCTTCCCTCTTTGTGCACCTCTCCTGCCTCTTTCTGCACATCTCTTGCCTCTTTCTGCATCTCTTTTGCCTCTTTCTGCACCTCTTTTGCTTCTTTCTGCACTTCTCTTGCTTCTTTCTGCACCCCTGTTGCCTCTTTCTGCACCTATGTTGGTTCGTTCTGCACTGCTCTGGCTTTTTCTGCACCTCTCTTGTAAATTTCTACACCCCTCTTGCCTCTTTCTGCACACCTCTTCCCTCTTTCTGCACCCCTTTTGCCTGTTTCTGCAACTCTCTTGCCTCTTGCTGCAGTTCTCTTGACTCCTTCTGCACCTCAGTTGCTTCTTTCTGCACTTCTCTTACCTCTTTCTGCACCGCTCTTGTTACTTTCTGCACCCCTGTTGCTTCATTCTGCCCTTCTCTTGCTTCTTTCTGTACCCCTCCTGCTTCCTTCTGTACCCCTCTTGCATCTTTCTGTACCCCTCTTCCCTATTTCTGCAACTCTGTTGCTTCTTTCTGCACTTCCCTTGCCTCTTTCTGCACCCCTCTTGCCTCTTTCTGTAACTCACTTGCTCTTTCTGCACCTCTATTGCTTCTTTCTGCATCTCTCTTACCTCTTTCATTACCCCTCTCCCCTCTTTCTGCACCTCTCTTGCCTCTTTCTGCACCCCTGTTCCATCTTTCTGTACCCCTCTTGCCTCTTTCTGCACATCGATTGCTTCTTTCTGCATCTCTCTTGCCTCTTTCATTACCCCTCTCCCCTCTTTCTGCACCTCTCTTTCCTCTTTCTGCACCCCTGTTCCATCTTTCTGTACTTCTCTTGACTCTTTCTGTACCCCTCTTGCCTCTTTCTGCACCTCTCTTGCTTCCTTCTGCACTTCTGTGGCTTCTTTTTGCACCTCTCTTGCTTCTTTCTGCACCTCTCTTGCCAATGTTTGCACCCCTCTTGCCTCTTTGTGCACCTTTCTTTCTCTTTCTGCACTTATTTTGCCTCTTTCTGCACCTGTCTTGCCTCTTTCTGCTTCTCACTTGCCTCTTTCTGCACTTCTCTTGCTTTTTTCTGCATCTTTCTTGTTTAGTTCTGCAACTCTCTTGTCTCTTTGATCACTTCTCTTGCTTCTTTCTGCACCTCTGTTGCTTCTTTCAGCATTTCTCTTGCCTCTTTCTGCACCCCTCTTGCCTCTTTCTGCACCCCTCTCCCCTCTTTATGCACCTCTCTTCCCTCTTCCTACACCTCTTTAGCTTCTTTCAGCACTTCTCTTGACTCTTTCTGCACCCCTCTTGCCTCTTTCTGCACCTCTGTTGGTTCTTTCTGCACTGCTCTTGCTTCTTTCTGCACCTCTCTTGCCTCTTTCTGCACCTCTATTGCTTCTTTCTGCATCTCTCTTACCTCTTTCATTACCCCTCTCCCCTCTTTCTGCACCTCTCTTGCCTCTTTCTGCACCCCTGTTCCATCTTTCTGTACCCCTCTTGCCTCTTTCTGCACATCAATTGCTTCTTTCTGCATCTCTCTTGCCTCTTTCATTACCCCTCTCCCCTCTTTCTGCACCTCTCTTTCCTCTTTCTGCACCCCTGTTCCATCTTTCTGTACTTCTCTTGACTCTTTCTGTACCCCTCTTGCCTCTTTCTGCACCTCTCTTGCTTCTTTCTGCACTTCTGTTGCTTCTTTCTGCACCTCTCTTGCTTCTTTCTGGACCTCTCTTGTAAATTTCTACACCCCTCTTGCCTCTTTCTGCACACCTCTTCCCTCTTTCTGCACCCCTTTTGCCTGTTTCTGCAACTCTCTTGCCTCTTGCTGCAGTTCTCTTGACTCCTTCTGCACCTCAGTTGCTTCTTTCTGCACTTCTCTTGCCTCTTTCTGCACCGCTCTTGTTACTTTCTGCACCCCTGTTGCTTCATTCTGCCCTTCTCTTGCTTCTTTCTGTACCCCTCCTGCTTCCTTCTGTACCCCTCTTGCATCTTTCTGTACCCCTCTTCCCTATTTCTGCAACTCTGTTGCTTCTTTCTGCACTTCCCTTGCCTCTTTCTGCACCCCTCTTGCCTCTTTCTGTAACTCACTTGCTCTTTCTGCACCTATCTTGCCTCTTTCTGCACCTGTCTTGCCTCTTTCTGCATCTCAATTGCCTCTGTCTGCACTTCTCTTGCTTTTTTCTGTACCTTTCTTGTTTTGTTCTGCAACTCTCTTGTATCTTTCATCACTTCTCTTGTTTCTTTCTGCACCTCTGTTGCTTCTTCCAGCACTTCTCTTGCCTCTTTCTGTACCCCTCTTGCCTCTTTCTCTATCCCTCTTCCCTCTTTCTGCACCTCTCTTGCCTCTTTCCTACACCTCTTTTGCTTCTTTCAGCACTTCTCTTGACTCTTTCTGCACCCCTCTTGCCTCTTTCTGCACCTCTATTGGTTCTTTCCGCACTGCTTTTGCTTCTTTCTGCACCTCTCTTGCACATTTCTGCACCCCTCTTGCCTCTTTCTGTTCCCCTCTTCCCTCTTTCTAGTCATATCTTGCCTCTTTCTGCACCCCTGTTCCCTCTTTCTGTACCTCTGCTACCTGTTTCTGCACCTCTCTTGCCTCAGTCTGTACTTCTCCTGCCTGTTTCTGCACCTCTGTTGCTTCTTTCTGCACTTCTCTTCCCTCTTTCTGCACCCCTCTTGCCTCTTTCTGCACCTCTGTTGCTTCTTTCTGCACTTCTCTTGCCTCTTTCTGCACCCCTCTTGCCTCTTACTGCGCCTCTGTTGCTAATTTGTGCACCGCTTTTGCTTCTTTTAGCACCTCTCTTGCCTTGTTCTGCACCTCTGTTGCTTCGTTCTGCACTTCTGTTGCTTCTTTATGCACCTCTCTTGCTTCTTTCTGCACCTCTCTTGCCAATGTTTGCACCCCTCTTGCCTCTTTGTGCACCTTTCTTTCTCTTTCTGCACTTATTTTGCCTCTTTCTGCACCCCTCTTGCCTCTTTCTGTAACTCACTTGCTCTTTCTGCACCTATTTTGCCTCTTTCCACACCTGTCTTGCCTCTTTCTGCATCTCACTTGCCTCTTTCTGCACTTCTCTTGCTTTTTTCTGCACCTTTCTTGTTTTGTTCTGCAACTCTCTTGTCTCTTTCATCACTTCTCTTGTTTCTTTCTGCACTTCTGTTGCTTCTTCCAGCACTTCTCTTGGCTCGTTCTGTACCCCTCTTGCCTCTTTCTGTACCCCTCTTCTCTCTTTCTGCACCTCTCTTGCCTCTTCCTACACCTCTTTTGCTTCTTTCAGCACTTCTCTTGACTCTTTCTGCACCCCTCTTGCCTCTTTCTGCACCTCTATTGGTTCTTTCCGCACTGCTTTTGCTTCTTTCTGCACCTCTCTTGCACATTTCTGCACCCCTCTTGCCTCTTTCTGTTCCCCTCTTACCTCTTTCTGGTCATATCTTGCCTCTTTCTGCACCTCTGTTCCCTCTTTCTGCACCTCTCCTGCCTGTTTCTGCACCTCTCTTGCCTCTGTCTGTACTTCTCCTGCCTGTTTCTGCAATTCTGTTGCTTCTTTCTGCACTTCTCTTCCCTCTTTCTGCACCCCTCTTGCCTCTTTCTGCACCTCTGTTGCTTCTTTCTGCACTTCTCTTTCTTCTTTCTGCACCTCTCTTGCCTCGTTCTGCACCTCTGTTGCTTCCTTCTGCTCTTCTGTGGCTTCTTTTTGCACCTCTCTTGCTTCTTTCTGCACCTCTCTTGCCAATGTTTGCACCTCTCTTGCCTCTTTGTGCACCTTTCTTTCTCTTTCTGCACTTATTTTGCCTCTTTCTGCACCTGTCTTGCCTCTTTCTGCTTCTCACTTGCCTCTTTCTGCACTTCTCTTGCTTTTTTCTGCATCTTTCTTGTTTAGTTCTGCAACTCTCTTGTCTCTTTGATCACTTCTCTTGCTTCTTTCTGCACCTCTGTTGCTTCTTTCAGCATTTCTCTTGCCTCTTTCTGCACCCCTCTTGCCTCTTTCTGCACCCCTCTCCCTCTTTATGCACCTCTCTTCCCTCTTCCTACACCTCTTTAGCTTCTTTCAGCACTTCTCTTGACTCTTTCTGCACCCCTCTTGCCTCTTTCTGCACCTCTGTTGGTTCTTTCTGCACTGCTCTTGCTTCTTTCTGCACCTCTCTTGCCTCTTTCTGCACCTCTATTGCTTCTTTCTGCATCTCTCTTACCTCTTTCATTACCCCTCTCCCCTCTTTCTGCACCTCTCTTGCCTCTTTCTGCACCCCTGTTCCATCTTTCTGTACTCCTCTTGCCTCTTTCTGCACATCGATTGCTTCTTTCTGCATCTCTCTTGCCTCTTTCATTACCTCTCTCCCCTCTTTCTGCACCTCTCTTTCCTCTTTCTGCACCCCTGTTCCATCTTTCTGTACTTCTCTTGACTCTTTCTGTACCCCTCTTGCCTCTTTCTGCACCTCTCTTGCTTCTTTCTGCACTTCTGTTGCTTCTTTCTTCACCTCTCTTGCTTCTTTCTGGACCTCTCTTGTAAATTTCTACACCCCTCTTGCCTCTTTCTGCACACCTCTTCCCTCTTTCTGCACCCCTTTTGCCTGTTTCTGCAACTCTCTTGCCTCTTGCTGCAGTTCTCTTGACTCCTTCTGCACCTCAGTTGCTTCTTTCTGCACTTCTCTTGCCTCTTTCTGCACCGCTCTTGTTACTTTCTGCACCCCTGTTGCTTCATTCTGCCCTTCTCTTGCTTCTTTCTGTACCCCTCCTGCTTCCTTCTGTACCCCTCTTGCATCTTTCTGTACTCCTCTTCCCTATTTCTGCAACTCTGTTGCTTCTTTCTGCACTTCCCTTGCCTCTTTCTGCACCTCTCTTGCCTCTTTCTGTAACTCACTTGCTCTTTCTGCACCTATCTTGCCTCTTTCTGCACCTGTCTTGCCTCTTTCTGCATCTCAATTGCCTCTGTCTGCACTTCTCTTGCTTTTTTCTGTACCTTTCTTGTTTTGTTCTGCAACTCTCTTGTATCTTTCATCACTTCTCTTGTTTCTTTCTGCACCTCTGTTGCTTCTTCCAGCACTTCTCTTGCCTCTTTCTGTACCCCTCTTGCCTCTTTCTCTATCCCTCTTCCCTCTTTCTGCACCTCTCTTGCCTCTTCCTACACCTCTTTTGCTTCTTTCAGCACTTCTCTTGACTCTTTCTGCACCCCTCTTGCCTCTTTCTGCACCTCTATTGGTTCTTTCCGCACTGCTTTTGCTTCTTTCTGCACCTCTCTTGCACATTTCTGCACCCCTCTTGCCTCTTTCTGTTCCCCTCTTCCCTCTTTCTAGTCATATCTTGCCTCTTTCTGCACCCCTGTTCCCTCTTTCTGTACCTCTCCTACCTGTTTCTGCACCTCTCTTGCCTCTGTCTGTACTTCTCCTGCCTGTTTCTGCACCTCTGTTGCTTCTTTCTGCACTTCTCTTCCCTCTTTCTGCACCCCTCTTGCCTCTTTCTGCACCTCTGTTGCTTCTTTCTGCACTTCTCTTGCCTCTTTCTGCACCCCTCTTGCCTCTTACTGCGCCTCTGTTGCTAATTTGTGCACCGCTTTTGCTTCTTTTTGCACCTCTCTTGCCTTGTTCTGCACCTCTGTTGCTTCGTTCTGCACTTCTGTTGCTTCTTTATGCACCTCTCTTGCTTCTTTCTGCACCTCTCTTGCCAATGTTTGCACCCCTCTTGCCTCTTTGTGCACCTTTCTTTCTCTTTCTGCACTTATTTTGCCTCTTTCTGCACCCCTCTTGCCTCTTTCTGTAACTCACTTGCTCTTTCTGCACCTATTTTGCCTCTTTCCGCACCTGTCTTGCCTCTTTCTGCATCTCACTTGCCTCTTTCTGCACTTCTCTTGCTTTTTTCTGCACCTTTCTTGTTTTGTTCTGCAACTCTCTTGTCTCTTTCATCACTTCTTGTGAGAAGTTGGCCTGGTATATGCTGTTCACTAATTAAAGTGGATACCTTGCACCAGGGCAAATCGACTCTTATGGTAGATAGGTTTAAGACAACCTTTTAAAGAAAGCTATCCTAGTGGTAGCTGTGGAGAGCAGCCTTCAGGCTAAGTCTCGGAGGAATGTAAAGCAGCTTGTTTTACCATATAATCTCTTGAATCCCCAAATGAAAAGACACCACACAGGTATATATATCAAATATATATGTATTTATTTCTAAATAACTCTCTACTAATCTCTTTATGAGATTAGAAGACAAACATATGCACAAATCAACGTTTCACAATAAGTTAAGCACAAAATATGGCTGAGGCCCTAGGGGCGTACCAGACCATATACTAAGTAAGAGACTTAGAAACAACGACTTGCAGGGAGACAAGGCCTAGGGCCTTCAGAAGTGCAGGGGCCTCACGAAACCACCCAAGGCAGGTAAGTAAAGGACCCACGGGGGACGCGTGCAGTGTGGATACACAGGCACGGATCGCCGTTAACTTCAATGGGGCAAGTCGCGGTTGGAAATAAAGAGTTTTAGGATACTTCGGGAGAACCCACAAGCAAGTCACTTACAGGGTAAGTAGTTCTAGGGCCCACACCCACAGGAGCACCGTAGTGCTGGAGTTACCTCACCCAGGGAAGCCGGGTGCCTAGGTGTCCTTTGTTGTCGGGTCGCGGCGTCGTTTTCAATGGCGAACAAAGAAGACTTGCTGCTTGCGGGAGCTGAAGAAGTGTCCGGTGGAATCCAAGCCTGGATTCTGAAGAAGGATGACCTGAAAGCAGAGGGGACAGTGTTCAAAGTCACTTGGCAGTGACCCGGGGCAAGGAAGATGGATGCCCACCGTCGTCGGTCGCTTCAGGTCGGTTGCGGGTGCCTTGACTCTTCAGCCACGTGGTCCAGGAGGCGTCGACGATAACCAGGAGCTGGATTCGGTGTGTCCCTTGAAGTCTGCAGCTGACTGCGGTGTCGGCAACTCGATCGGAGCCAACAAACCTTGGCAGCCGCAAGTCTCGGGGAGATGGAGAAAGGTCGATGGCGCAGACCAGCAAGGTCTGAGGGACTCACCCAGCGAGGGTAAGTCAGGGCAGGCCTGGAGCAACCAGGGGAGCCCTTTGGTTTCTTTAAGAAGTCTTCTGGGGACCCACAAGCCAGCGGGCAAGGGATCGCGAAGACACCTCGGGCGGAATCACTCAACAGGGGCCCACGGTCACTCGGGACGGTGTAGGCCTCTGATCTTCGGAGGGATTCTTGCTAGAGGTCGGGACCACACGTGGTCCAAAGCACAAGTTCGTAGAACGTTGTGAAGGGGTTGCACTCGACAATAGTGCACAGTACCTAGGGGTCGCGGTTCCTCGTTACTCGTGGGGTCCACTTGCCTCAGCTTCACTGGGGACTCACGATGGCCTGGGAGAGGTCAGGAAATCCACTTCTTGGGCTGCAGGGACTTCGGACTCCGGCGGGAGCGGCGTAGTTTGCGACCGTCGTTGTCGTTTTTGGTGCCTGCCAAGCAGGGGAGTCACTCCTTGACTCCAAGGGAGATTCTTCTGTCTTCCAAAGGTAGTGGAACGTCGAAGGGCCAGGATTCTTCTGTAGAGCGTCGTCCAGGGGTTATCTGCTTTGCAATGGCAAGGTTCCCCCTCTTATACTAAAAAGAGGGGATGGACTAGCTCTATGACCCCACCTATGGGAGGGTCAAGGGAGGGGTGGCTACACCCACTTCCCTTTGTCCAGTTTCGCACCAGAGCAGGGGCAGGTAGCCCCTGAGCTGGTTTGAACTGGCATATGCACAGAGGAGCCTTCTGCTCCCCAGTGCAGGACTTCAAAGCACTCTAAGAGTGCACCCACCCAGCCCTAATACACTAAACCCTGTCTGGAAGGTGGTTACACCTCCCTGTGACAGGATGCCTATTGTTGGGCTTCCTCCACTGCGAGTTTCGGTCATCAGCAGGAGGGCAGCCCAGTGTCTGTGACTGGTGGCATCCATTTTGTGATGCCAGGGCTCTGCAGGATTCTACCGCGTTTCCACAGCAGGTACATGTCTTATCCCTCTAGAAGGGTGGAATGCTACCCCCGCCGCCAGGATTGGCGGGGGGTAGTATTCCAAGATGTTTGACACCAAACACGACATGTTTTGATGCAGCCATTCCAAAGTTAGCATTTACCGCGAGGATATAATGCACTTAATAGTATATGGTTTAACCGCATCCACAAACAGCACCAGAGAATAGACTCTGAGAGCTGCAGAGGGGCCCTGCTCAGGCAGAGGCACCCCCTCACATAGAAGCCAAGCACCCTGCCCTCAGGATTGATAGGGCCTGCCTTAGGGGTGACGGATAGGTTTATATGTGTGTGCAGGAGAGATATAGGAAACCTATATCTCAGTGAGGTTGTGCTAGCACCACCTCACCCAGGCTGCAGTAGCAGGCCTGTGGTGTCAGATTTAGACTGCTTCCCAGGGGTGGCATAATACATGCTGCAGCCCCTGGTAGGCCTGTGAAGTACCTATGCCCTTGGTACCTAAGGTACCATATACTAGGGACTCATAAGGCACCACAGTATCCAATCACTAGTGCACCTAGAGTGCACTCCATGTCGTTTAGAGAGAGCAGATAGACTGGGGCCCTGAATAGCAGGGTCCCAGTCCAACTAAGTCATAAACCAGCAAAACACCATAAAAAAGTGGGGGCAACCATATAGTCAGATTCCACCTTCCTACATAACCCCCCCAAACGAAAGGAGATAAGGCTAACCTTGGCCAGTTGAGCCTTTATTGACTAAGTGGCCATATAAGGAAGCACCTGCACTAGCATGGTTGCCCCCTGTCTTATGGTCCACTAAGCAATCCCTCACCCTAAGGGTATGAGAGGGTCTCCACCATGGGGAATCACTACCTGTGGTGTGCTTTGGTAAAGTACCAGGCTGGTGAGGTGTCTGAGTAGGGAAGTGTGGCCCTAGGAATGTTGGCCTCAGCTTTCTCAGCTCACTGGTCACCATGTATGCCTGTCTTTCCATGACTGAGTGGTACTCTGCTCTAAGGGTCAACCTTTGACTGCCTACAGCCGGGGGTTGGGTCCCTTTGGGTGGAACACTGGAGGGACATGGCATGTTTGGAACCTTTTGGTCCCAGGTTTGCCCTTGCCTAACAGAGTCCTTCTGGGGGAGGTCCCTACATAAAGGTATGGGGGATCCCTCAGTGGGTTGAGGAATTTCTACCTGGCTAGGGCTACTAGCCTGGGTGCCCCTAATCTGCTGATGGGGGGTTCCTCTGGACAGGGGGCCCTGGGGGTCCACTGACCTCCCTGACCTCTGCAGCCCTGGGCTGACTGAGGCAGGGTAGAGAGGGGCAGTTTACCTGCTCCAGACTGGGTACCACCTTGGAAGGGTCCTCTGCCATCAGGGGTGTGGCCAGGCCAGGCCTGACTACCTCTGTGGCAGTTCCTTCACTAGGGGTAGGGTCAGTTCCCTGAGGAGGCTGACCCTTACCTACTGTCTGGGGGGAAGAAGACTTTTCTTCAACCCTTGTGCTCTCTTTTGGGGAGAGTGGGCCATTCTTTCAGGCTCCATCTCTCCAAATTCTTGGGCTGGGGCTGTGGCCATCACAGCCCCACTAACCTTTGCAGGGACGCCCAACATCCTAAGATGGGTTTGGTGTTCAACTTCAGCCCAGGCTGAAATTTCCAAATCATTGCCCATCAGGCAATCTACAGGTAGGGTTGGGGACACTGCCACTCTTTTTGGGCCTGTGACCCCCTCCCAGCTGAGATTGACTATGGCCATGGGGTGATCTGTTCTGACACCATCAATGTTGGTCACCTGGTATTTAAACTCAGGTAAAAGCTGGTGAGGGGGACTAGTTTCCCTGCCACCATGGTGACACTAGCCCCTGTGTCCCTAAATGCCACAGCTTTCTGACCATTAATTATTGGCTCCAGTCTGTACCTGCCCAATGCTATGGGACCCATGGTAAAGGTGGCATATCCTACACCACCATCAGAATCTGAGGAGTCTGTTGAGGGGTCCTGTCTAAACTAGGGCCCACCTCTGTTCCTCTTGCAAAAGCACCTAACTTTTTGGGTGCACTACTCCCAACTGGAGGATTACTACTGGTAGTACCAGGAGGGGTGGTAGTAGTTGTTGGAGGAACATTTTCTTTATTGCCATTCCTGGGACAACTGGGATCAGATTTCCAGTGCCCAGGCTTTTTACAGACATGGCAATAGGGTTTCTTTTCAGGAGAGGAAGGAGTTTGGGACCCACCCCCAGAAGAGGAATTTTGGGGCCCTGTAGTGGACTTATCCTTAGATTTATCCCCACCTTTCTCTTGGGACTTGGTAGAATCTTTCTTGTGGTCACCACCCTGATTCTTAGGCCTTACTCTGGTTCTGACCCATTTGTCTGCCTTCTTTCCCAATTCTTGGGGAGAGGTCAGATCAGAGTCCACCAGGTACTGGTGTAAAAGCTGGTTTTGACAATTATTAAGGATCTGTTCTCTCATCATTAGATTATAAAATCCTTTGAAATCAGTAACCCTACTGCCAACCAGCCAACCCTCCAGAGCCTTGGATGCACAATCTACAAAGTCTGTCCAGTCCTGAGTCTGTGCCTTCTGGGTATCTCTGAACTTCAACCTGTACTGCTCAGTGGTTAAGCCAAACCCATCTATCAGTGCACTCTTCAGGACCTCATAATCATCAGCATCCTCCTCTCTAACAGTGAGGAGCTTGTCTCTTCCTTTATCTGAAAAGGAGAGCCACAAGATTGCTGCCCACTGCTTTTGGGGGACCTGCTGTACTCTACAGGCCCTCTCCATAGCAGTTATCCACTTGTGGATATCATCCCCACTCTGGTAGGGAGGAACAACCTTGCTCAGGTTCCTATGGTCAGGGACATATTCTCTGCCTCTAGGGACACTGTTGCTGCCACCAGGGGGTTCTAACCCCTCTTTTCTAGAAGCTCTCTGGATCTCCAGGGCTTCCTATCCAGTGCCAACTGCTTGGTTCTGAGGGCCACTCTGGCTTCCTCATACTGGAGCAGTTTGCACCTTCTCTCAGAGGAGGTCTCTCTTAAGGGAAAGTATGAGTTCCTCTGCTGGACAAATTCTCTGCCAGAGTGATAAGAGTGGTCAGATTCCCTGGAAGGGGATCTGTGCCTCTCCTCCTCTCTGTCAGTTCTCTTATGGAGAATTCCTCTGTCCTTTTCAGGCCCCTTGGAGCCTGGCCCTTCAATCACAGAGTCTTGGTCATTCTGATTTTCATCATCTGACCCAGATACTATGACTGACCCACCCACTGATTCAAACCCTTTAGCTCCTAGAGCCAATCTAAGGTCATCTGCTGTCAGCAGATCTATCAGGTGGAGTGTTGAGGGACTCTGTCCTATCCTCAGGTGTCTGTCAACACACATGGCTCTCAAGTCAGAGAAAGCCATGTCCTTATACTGAGGCTGAGTGGATCCACTGGGTCCACCCTTTAAGGACATTCTAGTGTTGTGCAGTGTTGTACTACCTACACTAGTTTGTGGCCTACTGATCCTAGCTTGAGCTGTGGAAAGGGTGTGCTATCCCTTGGCACACAGCTCTAAGTTCAGTAGAACTTATTGATACTAAACTTGACTTTATATGTACCTTGAGTACCTATAATGGTTTTCAGTTAGTAATTCAAATAGAGATTTTCTGGTAAAACAATGGCAAGCTGGAATCCCACACGCTGCCCACCAATGTGAGAAGTTGGCCTGGTATATGCTGTTCACTAATTAAAGTGGACACCTTGCACCAGGGCAAATCGACTCTTATGGTAGATAGGTTTAAGACAACCTTTTAAAGAAAGCTATCCTAGTGGTAGCTGTGGAGAGCAGCCTTCAGGCTAAGTCTCGGAGGAATGTAAAGCAGCTTGTTTTACCATATAATCTCTTGAATCCCCAAATGAAAAGACACCACACAGGTATATATATCAAATATATATGTATTTATTTCTAAATAACTCTCTACTAATCTCTTTATGAGATTAGAAGACAAACATATGCACAAATCAACGTTTCACAATAAGTTAAGCACAAAATATGGCTGAGGCCCTAGGGGCGTACCAGACCATATACTAAGTAAGAGACTTAGAAACAACGACTTGCAGGGAGACAAGGCCTAGGGCCTTCAGAAGTGCAGGGGCCTCACGAAACCACCCAAGGCAGGTAAGTAAAGGACCCACGGGGGACGCGTGCAGTGTGGATACACAGGCGCGGATCGCCGTTAACTTCAATGGGGCAAGTCGCGGTTGGAAATAAAGAGTTTTAGGATACTTCGGGAGAACCCACAAGCAAGTCACTTACAGGGTAAGTAGTTCTAGGGCCCACACCCACAGGAGCACCGTAGTGCTGGAGTTACCTCACCCAGGGAAGCCGGGTGCCTAGGTGTCCTTTGGTGTCGGGTCGCGGCGTCGTTTTCAATGGCGAACAAAGAAGACTTGCTGCTTGCGGGAGCTGAAGAAGTGTCCGGTGGAATCCAAGCCTGGATTCTGAAGAAGGATGACCTGAAAGCAGAGGGGACAGTGTTCAAAGTCACTTGGCAGTGACCCGGGGCAAGGAAGATGGATGCCCACCGTCGTCGGTCGCTTCAGGTCGGTTGCGGGTGCCTTGACTCTTCAGCCACGTGGTCCAGGAGGCGTCGACGACGACCAGGAGCTGGATTCGGTGTGTCCCTTGAAGTCTGCAGCTGACTACGGTGTCGGCAACTCGATCGGAGCCAACAAGCCTTGGCAGCCGCAAGTCTCGGGGAGATGGAGAAAGGTCGATGGCGCAGACCAGCAAGGTCTGAGGGACTCACCCAGCGAGGGTAAGTCAGGGCAGGCCTGGAGCAACCAGGGGAGCCCTTTGGTTTCTTTAAGAAGTCTTCTGGGGACCCACAAGCCAGTGGGCAAGGGATCGCGAAGACACCTCGGGCGGAATCACTCAACAGGGGCCCACGGTCACTCGGGACGGTGTAGGCCTCTGATCTTCGGAGGGATTCTTGATAGAGGTCGGGACCACACGTGGTCCAAAGCAGAAGTTCGTAGAACGTTGTAAAGGGGTTGCACTCGACAATAGTGCACGGTACCCAGGGGTCGTGGTTCCTCGTTACTCGTGGGGTCCACTTGCCTCAGCTTCGCTGGGGACTCACGATGGCCTGGGAGAGGTCAGGAAATCCACTTCTTGGGCTGCAGGGACTTCGGACTCCGGCGGGAGCGGCGTAGTTTGCGACCGTCGTTGTCGTTTTTGGTGCCTGCCAAGCAGGGGAGTCACTCCTTGACTCCAAGGGAGATTCTTCTGTCTTCCAAAGGTAGTGGAACGTCGAAGGGCCAGGATTCTTCTGTAGAGCGTCATCCAGGGGTTATCTGCTTTGCAAGTCGCTGTTCTATGTCTTCGTCTGTCAGATGCCTTCTGACAGTGATGAGTTTTTGGATACCGAGGCAATAGCCTCATTACTCCACATTCATTTTGAGTTTTTTAGTTGCTGTTTCGGTTTTCTTATCGATGTGTGACACTTTGTCACAGTTGAGGTGGGTTCACAAGGTCAGCGCTGTGATGGGCCGCGGGTAGCCGGTAATGATGAACTTTAGATGCCTGCCGAGGCGGTAGCCTTCTGACAGTGATGAGTTTGGGGTACCTGCCGGGGCTGTAGCTTCCTGGAGGTGATGAGATTTATGTGCCTGCCGAGGCGGTAATGCCTTCTGGCAGTGATGAGTTTCGGATGCCTGCCGAGGCGGTAATGCCTTCTGACAGCGATTAGTTTTGGATGCCTGCCGAGGCGGTATTGCCTTCTGGCAGAGATGAGTTTTGGATGCTGAGCCGCTGTTCTGGTTTCACAAGGTCAGCGCTGTGATGGGACGCGGGTAGCGGTCAAATGGGTTTGCGGAGATGTCAGCAAGTTTCCTGATCAGTGGGTTTTCTTTTTGATCCAATCCTTTGTAGAAATTCCTGTTGAGTTTGCGGAGATGGTCATCCAACATCTCAACGCCCAGGTCTCTGTGGAGGTCTGCTGTTCTTGTGAGGATAGGAGCACCTGCTGCTATCCGTAAGGCCTTGCTCTGCAGTATCTGTAAGTCCTTCCGAAGCTGCGGGTGGCAGCCACTCCAAACTGGAGAAGCGTACGTCAGTGTTGGTCGAATTATTGCAGTGATTACTCGCACCTTGCTCTGCAGTGGCATTGACTTGGTCCTCAGGAGTGGGTACAATGCGGCCAATTTTTTTGTTGCTTTCTGGCAAGTCTTCTCTACATGGTTCCTCCAGCTGAGTTTGGAATCCAGAGTCACCCCCAGGTAGGAGCTGCTGTTTTCCCATTTGATCTCTTCCCCATTGAGGAGGATCTGGGGATGCTTCCTTTTCAGTTTTTTGGTGAATAAGGTTGCTGTGGTTTTGCTTGTGTTCAGGGTTATCTGCCAGTCGCTGTACCATCCGGAGAGTCTGCTGAGCGATGATTCAAGGTTCTTAGCCACTTCCTTATTGCTGAAGGATTGGGAGATGACTGCCACATCGTCGGCGTAAAGAGCAAGATCAGTCTTCTTTAAGTCCGTGGGGATATCATTTGTAAATATATTAAAGAGGAATGGTCCAAGTATTGATCCCTGAGGCACTCCAGCAAGAATAGGGCGTGATGTTGAACATTCTTCTCGTACCGCCACGTGAAAGGTCCGTTCCGACAAGTAGCTAGACAACAGCTTGACCAGGTAGCTTGGAAACTTGAGCTTGATAAGCTTGTAAAGCAGTCCCTTGTGCCATACTCGGTCGAATGCTTTGGCTACATCCAGAAAGACTACTCCAGTAGACTTGTTGATGTTGAATCCATGGCTAATGATGTCCACAACTCTGAGAAGTTGGTGATTGGTTGAGTGGTCTTTCCGGAACCCAAACTGTTCTTTGGCGAGGAGGTTTTCGCTTGTCGCAAAGTCCGTGAGACGGGCGAGGATAACTTTTTCCAAGAGCTTAGATAGGCCGGATAGCAGGCTTATGGGGCGGTAGTTTGCAGGGTCTCGTAGTGGCTTCCCAGCCTTGGGGAAAACTACGACTCTTGCTTCTTTCCAGGAATTAGGGAAGTACTGGTGCTGCATACATGCATTGAAGATCTCAGCAAGATGGTCCACTGCGGCTTCTGGGAGCATCTTGATGGCTTGGTTGGCTATTCTGTCCTTTCCTGGAGCCTTGCCGTTTTTCAGTGTCTTTGCCAGGGCCAGTAATTCACCGGTTGAGCATTCCTCAATGGTTGCAGCTTCTGTTTCCGGTGGGTGCTCCAGGTGGTGCTTAGCGACCTCTTGCTCGACTTCTGCTGCCAGTTTGCTTGCCTGGTTAGGCCTGAAGGATGCTTCCAGCGTGTCAGCGAAGACCTCAGCCTTGTCCCTGTTGCTGCATGCCAGATGAGTCTTTCCTTGTATCGGTGGGTTTGGTTCCTTTTTCCCAGTCAAGCGTCGGGTCATTCTCCAGAGAGAGTTGTCAGAGTCCTTCAGGTTTGCTGTTGCTGCTTCCCATTTTTCGCCTCTGTGCTGGCTTATTTGTATCTTCAGCTGTCTAGTCAACTCATTGTACTTCTTCAGCAGGTCAGGGGTGCGATTCCTTTGCCACTCTCTCCGGGCTCTGTTCTTGTCAGCTATTGACTTCTTGATGCCGTTTGGTAGGTCATAGATGGAGCATCGTTGGGGTTTCTGCTGAGGGATGCTGCGTTCCATAGCAGTGTGGACTGCAGCCGTGAAGCGGTGGACCGCCTGGTCAATGTCGGCAATGCAGCGTAAGGGGCCAGGGACCAGAGTCTCTTCCAGGCTTCTCTTGTATAGGCTCCAGTCTGCCTTCTTATAGTTGTGCCTGGTGCCCTGTTGCTGGTTTTCAAGCACGTCTCCAACTGTGATCAACACTGGGTTATGGTCAGACGTCAGTGCTGGTAAGGTTTCCAGCTCCATAGATTGGGAGAGATTCTTCATGACGACTATGTCCAGGACGTCCGGTTTATGCAGTGCAGAGCCTGGATAGTGTGTTGGTTGAGTCGGGCCAGCTACTACAAAGTCCTCCTTCTTTGAGTGGGCAAGTAGAGCGTGTCCTTTGCTGTTTGCAGTGCGGGAATTCCAGCACTGGTGCTTGGCGTTTAGATCGCCTCCAATTAATGTTGGGATGCTGGGGTCCAGTAAAGCATCCAGGTCCTTTGGGCATAGCTTGGCTGGGGGTGAGTAGGCGGCAATCAATCGTAGAGGGCCAGCAGATGTCTGGATCTGTATACCAGTTGCTTCAATGCTCCCCACTGGTGGTAGTGCAATCTCGTGGTGCTTCACTTTTGTGCTGACGATCACTGCTGTTCCTCCGCCCTTGGCTCCAGTGGTGCGATCTGTACGGTACACCCTGTGGTTTGCTAGGTTAAGCTTCTGGCTTCCTTGGAGATGGGTCTCAGAGATAAGCGCTATACTCACATCCATGGTTTCCATCAGGTGCAGGAGTTCTGCGGTTTTCTTCTGAATGCTGTGGGCATTCCACATCAAGAAGAGGGAGTTTCCTTTAGATTTGGCGGACATTGCGGGTGTTTTCTTCACCGTGGAAAAGTCCGGCGATGAGGTTCGCCACCATTGTCACCACAGGGTGGATGTTCATGTCTGCAACTGTTTTTGCAATCTTCGTAATGAGTTCCTGCCAGTTGATGGCTGAGCCTATTTCACAGGATGGTGCTGGGGCAGTTGTTGGTGGGGGGCAGTCCTGTTTGGGTCCTGTAACTCCTGCGTATGTTCTTCCATTCACGCGCGCATTGCTATGGCTGTTGGTTGGATTCCCAGTTGGGCTCCTGTGTGCTGATGCAGGTTTGTAAGTCTTCCTTTGTCCCTGGTCTGTCGTCGTGTGTAGGGAAGTCTTTTGTGGTTGCGGGGGTTTGCGCGGTCCATCCTTCTTTGCCTTTTGCAGGTAGGGGCAGCCGCGGTAGCTTGCTGGGTGTGGTCCTGTGCAGTTAGCACATATTGCTGGTTCAGTTTCCCGGTTCCTTGTGCATTGGTTAGAGGTGTGCTCGCCTCCACAGCGTACGCACTTTGGCTTCTGATGGCAGAAAGCAGAGGTGTGCCCCAAGCGCTGGCAGTTGTAGCACATGACTGGTCCTCGTTTCCCTCTAGGTGCTTCTGTGGTGACGGTGCAGCTGCAGAGCCGTGTGACTGCTGAGAGGTCTGCTGGCTTCCCATCATGGCTTGCCGACAGGGTTACAACAAAGAGGGGAAATTTCTTGTTTTTGTCCGCTGGAGAGGCAATCTGTGATATGTTTTTGACTGGAAGACCAAGTTCCGATAGGTCCTGAGTGATGTCCCCAAGGGATGCGTTTGCTGGGAGTCCCCGTATTACAAAGCGTTGGGCTTTAGCAGAGGTCAATGAAAAGGTGTGGTACTCCATTTTCTGTTCTGTAAGCACGCTGGTCACAGTCTTGTAGTCCTCTGGTGTAGTGAGCATGATCTTGGCCTGGTCCTGCCGGGGCTTGATTGTGAACGTGGAAGAGCAGTGTTCCTCCAGTAGGTCCACGAGGTCCTTGTGGGTGGTTAGGTTCTTCAGGATGATGGGAGGGATCCGTAGTCGCTTAGTGGGAGCTGAAGAGGTCTCGGGTTCAGGTGCTGTGTGGTCCTGAGGGTGGGCATCGCTGTCCTGGGCGCTTTGGAGAACCAGATAGCGGTTTGTGGTTGGGATTGCACTGCTTTCTAGGGTGTACGGGCAAGCTTTGCTGCTTTTTCTGGTGAGGTTGGGCACGAGTCGCGTGCTCTCTTTGCTAACTTAGTGTGCCAATCCATGTTGTCTTCGGTGGTGCCGGATTGAGCCATGGAGTCGGCCTCCATGGTCAATTGATGCAGCTGGTTAGGGGGTTAAAGGGTTTAAGCCCTTCTTCCTCCCCTCTTTGGCACGCAGCCTGGCCCCGGTCAAGCCAGGGAGACGCAGGCCCAGCACCTTAGAGGAGTGGGAGAGAGGGCAGAGCGGGTCGGGCCGCGGGCCTCCCGCCTAAAGTCGGGAAGCAGGATAAGTTAGGCAGAGCGCCTCAATATTGGGTCGCAACACCAAATGAATTTAGCAGCAGTGATAAATTATATTGTAATCGGAATACAAATTACCCTTTACAAGTTGCTGTGGGCAAATTAAATCAGGTAAAGAAAATGAACAAGGCAGGCAGAGCTCAGCAAATTTGTAATCTGAATGCAGAATCCGAATACCAACTCAGTAATGCAGGGGAGATAAAGACAAGCAATTTAAGCAGAGCAAAAAAAAAAAAAAAAAAAAAAAAAAAGGAAATCGGGGTACAAAATGAGTCAAGCAAGGGAGCAGAGTAGATCTATCCCAAAGGATAGAAAATGGCGCTTACCAGGTCGGAGCAGGAATCAGGTCCTCCTCGTGGCGGCAGGAATCAAAGACGGAGGAGTCCCGGTCGGAGCGCGACCACGGGGCGACCTCGCGTCGTCATACAAAAGCGGGAGCGGCCGCTCGGAGCGCGAGTCCGATCCGTGAATCCGATTCGGGGAAAAAACGGTCAAAATCGCTTGGTGGACTTGCGGGCTGTCTGCTTGGTGCGGGCCATGGCGGGAGCGGTCTCTCGGAATCTGGGGAATCTGAATCAATGCCGCATCTGCTTTGCAATGGCAAGGTTCCCCCTCTTATACTAAAAAGAGGGGATGGACTAGCTCTATGACCCCACCTATGGGAGGGTCAAGGGAGGGGGTGGCTACACCCACTTCCCTTTGTCCAGTTTCGCACCAGAGCAGGGGCAGGTAGCCCCTGAGCTGGTTTGAACTGGCATATGCACAGAGGAGCCTTCTGCTCCCCCAGTGCAGGACTTCAAAGCACTCTAAGAGTGCACCCACCCAGCCCTAATACACTAAACCCTGTCTGGAAGGTGGTTACACCTCCCTGTGACAGGATGCCTATTGTTGGGCTTCCTCCACTGCGAGTTTCGGTCATCAGCAGGAGGGCAGCCCAGTGTCTGTGACTGGTGGCATCCATTTTGTGATGCCAGGGCTCTGCAGGATTCTACCGCGTTTCCACAGCAGGTACATGTCTTATCCCTCTAGAAGGGTGGAATGCTACCCCCGCCGCCAGGATTGGCGGGGGGGTAGTATTCCAAGATGTTTGACACCAAACACGACATGTTTTGATGCAGCCATTCCAAAGTTAGCATTTACCGCGAGGATATAATGCACTTAATAGTATATGGGTAACCGCATCCACAAACAGCACCAGAGAATAGACTCTGAGAGCTGCAGAGGGGCCCTGCTCAGGCAGAGGCACCCCCTCACATAGAAGCCAAGCACCCTGCCCTCAGGATTGATAGGGCCTGCCTTAGGGGTGACGGATAGGTTTATATGTGTGTGCAGGAGAGATATAGGAAACCTATATCTCAGTGAGGTTGTGCTAGCACCACCTCACCCAGGCTGCAGTAGCAGGCCTGTGGTGTCAGATTTAGACTGCTTCCCAGGGGTGGCATAATACATGCTGCAGCCCCTGGTAGGCCTGTGAAGTACCTATGCCCTTGGTACCTAAGGTACCATATACTAGGGACTCATAAGGCACCACAGTATCCAATCACTAGTGCACCTAGAGTGCACTCCATGTCGTTTAGAGAGAGCAGATAGACTGGGGCCCTGAATAGCAGGGTCCCAGTCCAACTAAGTCATAAACCAGCAAAACACCATAAAAAAAGTGGGGGCAACCATATAGTCAGATTCCACCTTCCTACATAACCCCCCCCCAAACGAAAGGAGATAAGGCTAACCTTGGCCAGTTGAGCCTTTATTGACTAAGTGGCCATATAAGGAAGCACCTGCACTAGCATGGTTGCCCCCTGTCTTATGGTCCACTAAGCAATCCCTCACCCTAAGGGTATGAGAGGGTCTCCACCATGGGGAATCACTACCTGTGGTGTGCTTTGGTAAAGTACCAGGGTTTTGAGGTGTCTGAGTAGGGAAGTGTGGCCCTAGGAATGTTGGCCTCAGCTTTCTCAGCTCACTGGTCACCATGTATGCCTGTCTTTCCATGACTGAGTGGTACTCTGCTCTAAGGGTCAACCTTTGACTGCCTACAGCCGGGGGTTGGGTCCCTTTGGGTGGAACACTGGAGGGACATGGCATGTTTGGAACCTTTTGGTCCCAGGTTTGCCCTTGCCTAACAGAGTCCTTCTGGGGAGGTCCCTACATAAAGGTATGGGGGATCCCTCAGTGGGTTGAGGAATTTCTACCTGGCTAGGGCTACTAGCCTGGGTGCCCCTAATCTGCTGATGGGGGGTTCCTCTGGACAGGGGGCCCTGGGGGTCCACTGACCTCCCTGACCTCTGCAGCCCTGGGCTGACTGAGGCAGGGTAGAGAGGGGCAGTTTACCTGCTCCAGACTGGGTACCACCTTGGAAGGGTCCTCTGCCATCAGGGGTGTGGCCAGGCCAGGCCTGACTACCTCTGTGGCAGTTCCTTCACTAGGGGTAGGGTCAGTTCCCTGAGGAGGCTGACCCTTACCTACTGTCTGGGGGAAGAAGACTTTTCTTCAACCCTTGTGCTCTCTTTTGGGGGAGAGTGGGCCATTCTTTCAGGCTCCATCTCTCCAAATTCTTGGGCTGGGGCTGTGGCCATCACAGCCCCACTAACCTTTGCAGGGACGCCCAACATCCTAAGATGGGTTTGGTGTTCAACTTCAGCCCAGGCTGAAATTTCCAAATCATTGCCCATCAGGCAATCTACAGGTAGGGTTGGGGACACTGCCACTCTTTTTGGGCCTGTGACCCCCTCCCAGCTGAGATTGACTATGGCCATGGGGTGATCTGTTCTGACACCATCAATGTTGGTCACCTGGTATTTAAACTCAGGTAAAAGCTGGTGAGGGGGGACTAGTTTCCCTGCCACCATGGTGACACTAGCCCCTGTGTCCCTAAATGCCACAGCTTTCTGACCATTAATTATTGGCTCCAGTCTGTACCTGCCCAATGCTATGGGACCCATGGTAAAGGTGGCATATCCTACACCACCATCAGAATCTGAGGAGTCTGTTGAGGGGTCCTGTCTAAACTAGGGCCCACCTCTGTTCCTCTTGCAAAAGCACCTAACTTTTTGGGTGCACTACTCCCAACTGGAGGATTACTACTGGTAGTACCAGGAGGGGTGGTAGTAGTTGTTGGAGGAACATTTTCTTTATTGCCATTCCTGGGACAACTGGGATCAGATTTCCAGTGCCCAGGCTTTTTACAGACATGGCAATAGGGTTTCTTTTCAGGAGAGGAAGGAGTTTGGGACCCACCCCCAGAAGAGGAATTTTGGGGCCCTATAGTGGACTTATCCTTAGATTTATCCCCACCTTTCTCTTGGGACTTGGTAGAATCTTTCTTGTGGTCACCACCCTGATTCTTAGGCCTTACTCTGGTTCTGACCCATTTGTCTGCCTTCTTTCCCAATTCTTGGGGAGAGGTCAGATCAGAGTCCACCAGGTACTGGTGTAAAAGCTGGTTTTGACAATTATTAAGGATCTGTTCTCTCATCATTAGATTATAAAATCCTTTGAAATCAGTAACCCTACTGCCAACCAGCCAACCCTCCAGAGCCTTGGATGCACAATCTACAAAGTCTGTCCAGTCCTGAGTCTGTGCCTTCTGGGTATCTCTGAACTTCAACCTGTACTGCTCAGTGGTTAAGCCAAACCCATCTATCAGTGCACTCTTCAGGACCTCATAATCATCAGCATCCTCCTCTCTAACAGTGAGGAGCTTGTCTCTTCCTTTATCTGAAAAGGAGAGCCACAAGATTGCTGCCCACTGCTTTTGGGGGACCTGCTGTACTCTACAGGCCCTCTCCATAGCAGTTATCCACTTGTGGATATCATCCCCACTCTGGTAGGGAGGAACAACCTTGCTCAGGTTCCTATGGTCAGGGACATATTCTCTGCCTCTAGGGACACTGTTGCTGCCACCAGGGGTTCTAACCCCTCTTTTCTAGAAGCTCTCTGGATCTCCAGGGCTTCCCTATCCAGTGCCAACTGCTTGGTTCTGAGGGCCACTCTGGCTTCCTCATACTGGAGCAGTTTTTCACCTTCTCTCAGAGGAGGTCTCTCTTAAGGGAAAGTATGAGTTCCTCTGCTGGACAAATTCTCTGCCAGAGTGATAAGAGTGGTCAGATTCCCTGGAAGGGGATCTGTGCCTCTCCTCCTCTCTGTCAGTTCTCTTATGGAGAATTCCTCTGTCCTTTTCAGGCCCCTTGGAGCCTGGCCCTTCAATCACAGAGTCTTGGTCATTCTGATTTTCATCATCTGACCCAGATACTATGACTGACCCACCCACTGATTCAAACCCTTTAGCTCCTAGAGCCAATCTAAGGTCATCTGCTGTCAGCAGATCTATCAGGTGGAGTGTTGAGGGACTCTGTCCTATCCTCAGGTGTCTGTCAACACACATGGCTCTCAAGTCAGAGAAAGCCATGTCCTTATACTGAGGCTGAGTGGATCCACTGGGTCCACCCTTTAAGGACATTCTAGTGTTGTGCAGTGTTGTACTACCTACACTAGTTTGTGGCCTACTGATCCTAGCTTGAGCTGTGGAAAGGGTGTGCTATCCCTTGGCACACAGCTCTAAGTTCAGTAGAACTTATTGATACTAAACTTGACTTTATATGTACCTTGAGTACCTATAATGGTTTTCAGTTAGTAATTCAAATAGAGATTTTCTGGTAAAACAATGGCAAGCTGGAATCCCACACGCTGCCCACCAATGTGAGAAGTTGGCCTGGTATATGCTGTTCACTAATTAAAGTGGACACCTTGCACCAGGGCAAATCGACTCTTATGGTAGATAGGTTTAAGACAACCTTTTAAAGAAAGCTATCCTAGTGGTAGCTGTGGAGAGCAGCCTTCAGGCTAAGTCTCGGAGGAATGTAAAGCAGCTTGTTTTACCATATAATCTCTTGAATCCCCAAATGAAAAGACACCACACAGGTATATATATCAAATATATATGTATTTATTTCTAAATAACTCTCTACTAATCTCTTTATGAGATTAGAAGACAAACATATGCACAAATCAACGTTTCACAATAAGTTAAGCACAAAATATGGCTGAGGCCCTAGGGGCGTACCAGACCATATACTAAGTAAGAGACTTAGAAACAACGACTTGCAGGGAGACAAGGCCTAGGGCCTTCAGAAGTGCAGGGGCCTCACGAAACCACCCAAGGCAGGTAAGTAAAGGACCCACGGGGGACGCGTGCAGTGTGGATACACAGGCGCGGATCGCCGTTAACTTCAATGGGGCAAGTCGCGGTTGGAAATAAAGAGTTTTAGGATACTTCGGGGGAACCCACAAGCAAGTCACTTACAGGGTAAGTAGTTCTAGGGCCCACACCCACAGGAGCACCGTAGTGCTGGAGTTACCTCACCCAGGGAAGCCGGGTGCCTAGGTGTCCTTTGGTGTCGGGTTGCGGCGTCGTTTTCAATGGCGAACAAAGAAGACTTGCTGCTTGCGGGAGCTGAAGAAGTGTCCGGTGGAATCCAAGCCTGGATTCTGAAGAAGGATGACCTGAAAGCAGAGGGGACAGTGTTCAAAGTCACTTGGCAGTGACCCGGGGCAAGGAAGATGGATGCCCACCGTCGTCGGTCGCTTCAGGTCGGTTGCGGGTGCCTTGACTCTTCAGCCACGTGGTCCAGGAGGCGTCGATGATGACCAGGAGCTGGATTCGGTGTGTCCCTTGAAGTCTGCAGCTGACTACGGTGTCGGCAACTCGATCGGAGCCAACAAGCCTTGGCAGCCGCAAGTCTCGGGGAGATGGAGAAAGGTCGATGGCGCAGACCAGCAAGGTCTGAGGGACTCACCCAGCGAGGGTAAGTCAGGGCAGGCCTGGAGCAACCAGGGGAGCCCTTTGGTTTCTTTAAGAAGTCTTCTGGGGACCCACAAGTCAGCGGGCAAGGGATCGCGAAGACACCTCGGGCGGAATCACTCAACAGGGGCCCACGGTCACTCGGGACGGTGTAGGCCTCTGATCTTCGGAGGGATTCTTGCTAGAGGTCGGGACCACACGTGGTCCAAAGCAGAAGTTCGTAGAACGTTGTGAAGGGGTTGCACTTGACAATAGTGCACGGTACCCAGGGGTCGTGGTTCCTCGTTACTCGTGGGGTCCACTTGCCTCAGCTTCGCTGGGGACTCACGATGGCCTGGGAGAGGTCAGGAAATCCACTTCTTGGGCTGCAGGGACTTCGGACTCCGGCGGGAGCGGCGTAGTTTGCGACCGTCGTTGTCGTTTTTGGTGCCTGCCAAGCAGGGGAGTCACTCCTTGACTCCAAGGGAGATTCTTCTGTCTTCCAAAGGTAGTGGAACGTCGAAGGGCCAGGATTCTTCTGTAGAGCGTCATCCAGGGGTTATCTGCTTTGCAATGGCAAGGTTCCCCTCTTATACTAAAAGAGGGGATGGACTAGCTCTATGACCCCACCTATGGGAGGGTCAAGGGAGGGGTGGCTACACCCACTTCCCTTTGTCCAGTTTCGCACCAGAGCAGGGGCAGGTAGCCCCTGAGCTGGTTTGAACTGGCATATGCACAGAGGAGCCTTCTGCTCCCCCAGTGCAGGACTTCAAAGCACTCTAAGAGTGCACCCACCCAGCCCTAATACACTAAACCCTGTCTGGAAGGTGGTTACACCTCCCTGTGACAGGATGCCTATTGTTGGGCTTCCTCCACTGCGAGTTTCTGTCATCAGCAGGAGGGCAGCCCAGTGTCTGTGACTGGTGGCATCCATTTTGTGATGCCAGGGCTCTGCAGGATTCTACCGCGTTTCCACAGCAGGTACATGTCTTATCCCTCTAGAAGGGTGGAATGCTACCCCCGCCGCCAGGATTGGCGGGGGGGTAGTATTCCAAGATGTTTGACACCAAACACGACATGTTTTGATGCAGCCATTCCAAAGTTAGCATTTACCGCGAGGATATAATGCACTTAATAGTATATGGTTTAACCGCATCCACAAACAGCACCAGAGAATAGACTCTGAGAGCTGCAGAGGGGCCCTGCTCAGGCAGAGGCACCCCCTCACATAGAAGCCAAGCACCCTGCCCTCAGGATTGATAGGGCCTGCCTTAGGGGTGACTGATAGGTTTATATGTGTGTGCAGGAGAGATATAGGAAACCTATATCTCAGTGAGGGGTGCTAGCACCACCTCACCCAGGCTGCAGTAGCAGGCCTGTGGTGTCAAATTTAGACTGCTTCCCAGGGGTGGCATAATACATGCTGCAGCCCCTGGTAGGCCTGTGAAGTACCTATGCCCTTGGTACCTAAGGTACCATATACTAGGGACTCATAAGGCACCACAGTATCCAATCACTAGTGCACCTAGAGTGCACTCCATGTCGTTTAGAGAGAGCAGATAGACTGGGGCCCTGAATAGCAGGGTCCCAGTCCAACTAAGTCATAAACCAGCAAAACACCATAAAAAAAGTGGGGGCAACCATATAGTCAGATTCCACCTTCCTACACTTCTCTTGTTTCTTTCTGCACTTCTGTTGCTTCTTCCAGCACTTCT
Source organism: Calotriton arnoldi (assembly GCA_963921515.1). NCBI lineage: Eukaryota > Metazoa > Chordata > Amphibia > Caudata > Salamandridae > Calotriton > Calotriton arnoldi. The sequence goes on along the minus strand of CAWUFW010001485.1, from coordinate 1,932,263 downwards.
CTTGGCTTGTTCTGTACCCCTCTTGCCTCTTTCTGTACCCCTCTTCTCTCTTTCTGCACCTCTCTTGCCTCTTCCTACACCTCTTTTGCTTCTTTCAGCACTTCTCTTGACTCTTTCTGCACCCCTCTTGCCTCTTTCTGCACCTCTATTGGTTCTTTCCGCACTGCTTTTGCTTCTTTCTGCACCTCTCTTGCACATTTCTGCACCCCTCTTGCCTCTTTCTGTTCCCCTCTTTGCTCTTTCTGGTCATATCTTGCCTCTTTCTGCACCCCTGTTCCCTCTTTCTGCACCTCTCCTGCCTGTTTCTGCACCTCTCTTGCCTCTGTCTGTACTTCTCCTGCCTGTTTCTGCACCTCTGTTGCTTCTTTCTGCACTTCTCTTCCCTCTTTCTGCACCCCTCTTGCCTCTTTCTGCACCTCTGTTGCTTCTTTCTGCACTTCTCTTTCTTCTTTCTGCACCTCTCTTGCCTCGTTCTGCACCTCTGTTGCTTCCTTCTGCACTTCTGTGGCTTCTTTTTGCACCTCTCTTGCTTCTTTCTGCACCTCTCTTGCCAATGTTTGCACCCCTCTTGCCTCTTTGTGCACCTTTCTTTCTCTTTCTGCACTTATTTTGCCTCTTTCTGCACCTGTCTTGCCTCTTTCTGCTTCTCACTTGCCTCTTTCTGCACTTCTCTTGCTTTTTTCTGCATCTTTCTTGTTTAGTTCTGCAACTCTCTTGTCTCTTTGATCACTTCTCTTGCTTCTTTCTGCACCTCTGTTGCTTCTTTCAGCATTTCTCTTGCCTCTTTTTGCACCCCTCTTGCCTCTTTCTGCACCCCTCTCCCCTCTTTATGCACCTCTCTTCCCTCTTCCTACACCTCTTTAGCTTCTTTCAGCACTTCTCTTGCCTCTTTCTGCACCCCTCTTGCCTCTTTCTGCACCTCTGTTGGTTCTTTCTGCACTGCTCTTGCTTCTTTCTGCACCTCTCTTGCCTCTTTCTGCACCTCTATTGCTTCTTTCTGCATCTCTCTTACCTCTTTCATTACCCCTCTCCCCTCTTTCTGCACCTCTCTTGCCTCTTTCTGCACCCCTGTTCCATCTTTCTGTACCCCTCTTGCCTCTTTCTGCACATCGATTGCTTCTTTCTGCATCTCTCTTGCCTCTTTCATTACCCCTCTCCCCTCTTTCTGCACCTCTCTTTCCTCTTTCTGCACCCCTGTTCCATCTTTCTGTACTTCTCTTGACTCTTTCTGTACCCCTCTTGCCTCTTTCTGCACCTCTCTTGCTTCTTTCTGCACTTCTGTTGCTTCTTTCTGCACCTCTCTTGCTTCTTTCTGGACCTCTCTTGTACATTTCTACGCCCCTCTTGCCTCTTTCTGCACACCTCTTCCCTCTTTCTGCACCCCTTTTGCCTGTTTCTGCAACTATCTTGCCTCTTGCTGCAGTTCTCTTGACTCCTTCTGCACCTCAGTTGCTTCTTTCTGCACTTCTCTTGCCTCTTTCTGCACCGCTCTTGTTACTTTCTGCACCCCTGTTGCTTCATTCTGCCCTTCTCTTGCTTCTTTCTGTACCCCTCCTGCTTCTTTCTGTTCCCCTCTTTGCTCTTTCTGGTCATATCTTGCCTCTTTCTGCACCCCTGTTCCCTCTTTCTGCACCTCTCCTGCCTGTTTCTGCACCTCTCTTGCCTCTGTCTGTACTTCTCCTGCCTGTTTCTGCACCTCTGTTGCTTCTTTCTGCACTTCTCTTCCCTCTTTCTGCACCCCTCTTGCCTCTTTCTGCACCTCTGTTGCTTCTTTCTGCACTTCTCTTTCTTCTTTCTGCACCTCTCTTGCCTCGTTCTGCACCTCTGTTGCTTCCTTCTGCACTTCTGTGGCTTCTTTTTGCACCTCTCTTGCTTCTTTCTGCACCTCTCTTGCCTCTTTCTGCACCCCTCTTGCCTCTTTCTGCACCCCTCTCCCCTCTTTATGCACCTCTCTTCCCTCTTCCTACACCTCTTTAGCTTCTTTCAGCACTTCTCTTGACTCTTTCTGCACCCCTCTTGCCTCTTTCTGCACCTCTGTTGGTTCTTTCTGCACTGCTCTTGCTTCTTTCTGCACCTCTCTTGCCTCTTTCTGCACCTCTATTGCTTCTTTCTGCATCTCTCTTACCTCTTTCATTACCCCTCTCCCTCTTTCTGCACCTCTCTTGCCTCTTTCTGCACCCCTGTTCCATCTTTCTGTACCCCTCTTGCCTCTTTCTGCACATCGATTGCTTCTTTCTGCATCTCTCTTGCCTCTTTCATTACCCCTCTCCCCTCTTTCTGCACCTCTCTTTCCTCTTTCTGCACCCCTGTTCCATCTTTCTGTACTTCTCTTGACTCTTTCTGTACCCCTCTTGCCTCTTTCTGCACCTCTCTTGCTTCTTTCTGCACTTCTGTTGCTTCTTTCTGCACCTCTCTTGCTTCTTTCTGGACCTCTCTTGTAAATTTCTACACCCCTCTTGCCTCTTTCTGCACACCTCTTCCCTCTTTCTGCACCCCTTTGCCTGTTTCTGCAACTATCTTGCCTCTTGCTGCAGTTCTCTTGACTCCTTCTGCACCTCAGTTGCTTCTTTCTGCACTTCTCTTGCCTCTTTCTGCACCGCTCTTGTTACTTTCTGCACCCCTGTTGCTTCATTCTGCCCTTCTCTTGCTTCTTTCTGTACCCCTCCTGCTTCTTTCTGTACCCCTCTTGCATCTTTCTGTACCCCTCTTCCCTATTTCTGCAACTCTGTTGCTACTTTCTGCACTTCCCTTGCCTCTTTCTGCACCCCTCTTGCCTCTTTCTGTAACTCACTTGCTCTTTCTGCACCTATCTTGCCTCTTTCTGCACCTGTCTTGCCTCTTTCTGCATCTCAATTGCCTCTGTCTGCACTTCTCTTGCTTTTTTCTGTACCTTTCTTGTTTTGTTCTGCAACTCTCTTGTATCTTTCATCACTTCTCTTGTTTCTTTCTGCACCTCTGTTGCTTCTTCCAGCACTTCTCTTGCCTATTTCTGTACCCCTCTTGCCTCTTTCTCTATCCCTCTTCCCTCTTTCTGCACCTCTCTTGCCTCTTCCTACACCTCTTTTGCTTCTTTCAGCACTTCTCTTGACTCTTTCTGCACCCCTCTTGCCTCTTTCTGCACCTCTATTGGTTCTTTCCGCACTGCTTTTGCTTCTTTCTGCACCTCTCTTGCACATTTCTGCACCCCTCTTGCCTCTTTCTGTTCCCCTCTTCCCTCTTTCTAGTCATATCTTGCCTCTTTCTGCACCCCTGTTCCCTCTTTCTGTACCTCTCCTGCCTGTTTCTGCACCTCTCTTGCCTCTGTCTGTACTTCTCCTGCCTGTTTCTGCACCTCTGTTGCTTCTTTCTGCACTTCTCTTCCCTCTTTCTGCACCCCTCTTGCCTCTTTCTGCACCTCTGTTGCTTCTTTCTGCACATCTCTTGCCTCTTTCTGCACCCCTCTTGCCTCTTACTGCGCCTCTGTTGCTAATTTGTGCACCGCTTTTGCTTCTTTTTGCACCTCTCTTGCCTCGTTCTGCACCTCTGTTGCTTCGTTCTGCACTTCTGTTGCTTCTTTATGCACCTCTCTTGCTTCTTTCTGCACCTCTCTTGCCAATGTTTGCACCCCTCTTGCCTCTTTGTGCACCTTTCTTTCTCTTTCTGCACTTATTTTGCCTCTTTCTGCACCCCTCTTGCCTCTTTCTGTAACTCACTTGCTCTTTCTGCACCTATCTTGCCTCTTTCTGCACCTGTCTTGGCTCTTTCTGCATCTCAATTGCCTCTCTCTGCACTTCTCTTGCTTTTTTCTGTACCTTTCTTGTTTTGTTCTGCAACTCTCTTGTCTCTTTCATCACTTCTCTTATTCTTTCTGCACCTCTGTTGCTTCTTCCAGAACTTCTCTTGCCTCTTTCTGTACCCCTCTTGCCCCTTTCTCTACCCCTCTTCCCTCTTTCTGCACCTCTCTTGCCTCTTCCTACACCTCTTTTGCTTCTTTCAGCACTTCTCTTGACTCTTTCTGCACCCCTCTTTCTGCACCTCTATTGGTTCTTTCCGCACTGCTTTTGCTTCTTTCTGCACCTCTCTTGCACATTTCTGCACCCCTCTTGCCTCTTTCTGTTCCCCTCTTCCCTCTTTCTGGTCATATCTTGCCTCTTTCTGTACCCCTGTTCCCTCTTTCTGCACCTCTCCTGCATGTTTCTGCACCTCTCTTGCCTCTTTCTGTACTTCTCCTGCCTGTTTCTGCACCTCTGTTGCTTCTTTCTGCACTTCTCTTCCCTCTTTCTGCACCTCTGTTGCTTCTTTCTGCTCTTCTCTTTCTTCTTTCTGTACCTCTCTTGCCTCGTTCTGCACCTCTGTTGCTTCCTTCTGCACTTCTGTTGCTTCTTTTTGCACCTCTCTTGCTTCTTTCTGCACCTCTCTTGCCAATGTTTGCACCCCTCGTGCCTCTTTGTGCACCTTTCTTACTCTTTCTGCACCTATTTTGCCTCTTTCTGTACCTGTCTTGCCTCTTTCTGCTTCTCACTTGCCTCTTTCTGCACTTCTCTTGCTTTTTTCTGCACCTTTCTTGTTTAGTTCTGCAACTCTCTTGTCTCTTTGATCACTTCTCTTGCTTCTTTCTGCACCTCTGTTGCTTCTTTCAGCATTTCTCTTGCCTCTTTCTGCACCCCTCTTGCCTCTTTCTGCACCCCTCTCCCCTCTTTATGCACCTCTCTTCCCTCTTCCTACACCTCTTTAGCTTCTTTCAACACTTCTCTTGACTCTATCTGCACCCCTCTTGACTCTTTCCGCACCTCTGTTGGTTCTTTCTGCACTGCTCTTGCTTCTTTCTGCACCTCTCTTGCCTCTTTCTACACCTCTATTGCTTCTTTCTGCATCTCTCTTACCTCTTTCATTACCCCTCTCCCATCTTTCTGCACCTCTCTTGCCTCTTTCTGCACCCCTGTTTCATCTTTCTGTACTTCTCTTGCCTCTTTCTGTACCCCTCTTGCCTCTTTTTGCACCTCTCTTGCTTCTTGCTTCTTTCTGCACTTTTGTTGTTTCTTTCTGCACCTCTCTTGCTTTTTTCTGGACCCCTCTTGCCTCTTTCTGCTCCCCTCTTCCCTCTTTCTCTACCACCCTTGCCTCTTTCTGCAGTTCTCTTGCCTCTTTTTGTACCTGTGTTGCTTCTACCTGCACTTCTCTTGCCTCTTTTTGCACCCCTCTTGCCTCTTTCTGCACCTCACTTGCCTCTTTCTGCACCTGTCTTGCCTCTTTCTGCATCTCACTTGCCTCTTTCTGCACTTCTCTTGCTTTGTTCTTCACTTTTGTTGTTTCGTTCTGCAATTCTCTTGTCTCTTTCATCACTTCTCTTGCTTCTTTATGCACCTCTGTTGCTTCTTTCAGCACTTCTCTTGCCTCTTTCTGCACCCCTCTTGCCTCTTTCTGTACCCCTCTTCCCTCTTTCTGCACCTTTCTTGCCTCTTCCTACACCTCTTTAGCTTCTTTCAGCACTTCTCTTGACTCTTTCTGCACCCCTCTTGCCTCTTTCTGTACCACTGTTGGTTCTTTCTGCACTGCTCTTGCTTCTTTCTGCACCTTTCTTGCCTCTTTCTGCACCTCTATTGATTCTTTCTGCATCTCTCTTGCCTCTTTTTGTACCCCTTTCCCTCTTTCTGCACCTCTCTTGCCTCTTTCTGCACCCCTGTTCTCTCTTTCTGCACTTCACTTGCCTCTTTCTGCACCCCTCTTGCCTCTTTCTGCACCTCTCTTGCTTCTTTCTGCACTTCTCTTGCTTCTTTCTACACCTCTCGTGCTTCTTTCTGGACCCCTTTTGCCTCTTTCTGCACCCCTCTTCCCTCTTTCTGCACCTCTCTTGCCTCTTTCTGCAGTTCTCTTGCCTCTTTCTGTACCTCTGTTGCTTCTACCTGCACTTCTCTTGCCTGTTTCTGCACCCCTCTTGCCCCTTTCTGCACCTCACTTGCCTCTTTCTGCACCTGTCTTGCCTCTTCCTCCATCTCACTTGCCTCTTTCTGCACTTCTCTTGCTTTTTTCTGCACCTTTCTTGATTCGTTCTGCAACTCTCTTGTCTCTTTCATCACTTTTCTTGCCTCTTTCTGCACCCCTCTCCCATCTTTCTGCACCTCTCTTGCCTCTTTCTGCATCCCTGTTCCCTCTTTCTGCACTTCACTTGCCTCTTTCTGCACCCCTCTTGCCTCTTTCTGCACCTCTCTTGCTTCATTCTGCACTTCTCTTGCTTCTTTCTGCACTTCTCTTGCTTCTTTCTGCACCTCTCGTGCTTCTTTCTGCACCCCTCTTCCCTCTTTCTGCACCCCTATTCCCTCTTTCTGCACATATCTTGCCTCTTTCTGCACCTCTCTTTCTGCAGTTCTCTTGCCTCTTTCTGCACCTCTCTTGCCTGTTTCTGCACCCTTGTTCCCACTTTCTTCACCTCTCCTGCCTGTTTCTGCAGCTCTCTTGCCTCTTTCTGCACTTCTCTTTCCTCTTTCTGCACCTCTGTTGCTTCTTTCTGCAATTCTCTTGCCTCTTTCTGCACCCCTCTTGCCTCTTTATGCACCTCTGTTGCTTCCTTCTGTACTTCTCTTGCTTCTTTTTGCACCTCTCTTGCTTCTTTTTGCACCCCTCTTGCCTCTTTGTGCACCTCTCTTGCTCTTTCTGCACCTATCTTGCCTTTTTCTGCACCTGTCTTGCCTCTTTCTGCATCTCACTTGCCTCTTTCTGCACTTCTCTGGTTTTTTTCTGCCCCTTTCTTGTATCGTTCTGCAACTCTCTTGACTCTTTGATCACTTCTCTTTCTTCTTTCTGCACCTCTGTTGCTTCTTTCAACACTTCTTTTGCCTCTTTCTGCACCCCTCTTGCCTCTTTCTGCACCCCTCTTCCCTCTTTCTGCACCTCTCTTGCCTCTTCCTACACCTCTTATGCTTCTTTCAGCACTTCTCATGACTCTTTCTGCACCCCTCTTGCCTAGTTCTGCACCTCTATTGGTTCTTTCTGCACTTGCTTCTTTCTGCACATCTCTTGCACATTTCTGCACCCCTCTTGCCTCTTTCTGTACCCCTCTTCCCTCATTCTGCACATCTCTTGCCCCTTTCTATACTCCTGTTCCCTCTTTCTGCACCTCTCCTGCCTGTTTCTGCACCTCTCTTGCCTCTTTCTGCACTTCTCTTGCCTCTTTCTGCACCTCTGTTGCTTCCTTCTGTACTTCTCTTGCTTCTTTTTGTACCTCTCATGCTTCTTTCTGCACCTCTCTTGCCAATGTCTGCACCCCTCTTGCCTCTTTGTGCACCTCTCTTACCTCTTCTTACACCACTCTTGCCTCGTTCTGCACTCCTGTTGCCTCTTTCTGCACCTCTTTTGCTTCTTTCTGCACTACCTTTGCATCTTTCTGCACCCTTCTTGCCTCTTTCTGCACCTCTTTTGGTTCTTTCTGCACTACTCCTGCTTCTTTCTGCACCTCTCTTGCAAATTTTTGCACCCCTCTTATCTCTTTCTGCATCCCTCTTCCCTCTTTCTGCACCTCTCCTGCTACTGTCTGTGTGAGAAGTTGGCCTGGCATATGTTGTCCACTAATTATAGTGGGCACCTTGCACCAGTCCAAACAACCCCTTATTGGAGATAGGTTAAAGACAACCTTATTGAAAGCTATCCTAGTGGTAGCTATGGAGAGCAGCCTTCAGGCTAAGTCTTGAAGGAATGTAAAGCAGCTTGTTTTACCAGTCTATAATCTCTTGAGTGACCAAATGAAAGAGCACCACACCAGGTATATATTCAAAATATATGTATTTATTGCTAAACACACCCCTCTAGTCTCTTTATGAGGCTAGAGTTCGAAGTACATAAGTTAGAAGATATTTAAACACAGTAACAGCACAAATACACGTTTGGGCCCTAGGGCGTACCAAACCATATACCAATAAAGTGGTATGCGAACCACGACTGAACTAGACACTAGGCCTAGAGCCTCTAGAAGTGCTTGGACCACAAGGAACCACCCAAGGTAGTGACACAGGGGACCTACGGGAGACGCGTGCAGTGTAAATACACAACCGCGATACGCCGTTGACTTCTATGGAGAAAGTCGGGATCGGGAAAATAGAGAAAAGGGACACTTAAAAGAGGACTAGGACAAAACCCCTTGAGATCTAGGACTTTGAAGAGTCTCTACCCACGGGAGCACCGGAGTACTCGTGTTACCTCACCCAGGGAAGCCGGGTGCATAGGTGCCTTTCGGGGTCGGGTTTCGTCGTCGTTTCGAATGGCGATCTGCTGCAAAGTGCTGCTGGCGGCCAAGAGGAAAGTGTCCGGGTGGATCCAAGAGTGGATCGGAGTTCTGAAGAACCTGAAAGCAGAGGGGACAGAGTCTGGGTCACTAGCCAGTGACCAGGAAGGCGATGGACAGATGCCCACTGATGTTGAGTGCTTCAGGTGCAGTGACGGTCATCTTGACTCTTCAGCCACGAGGTCCAGGAGGCGTTGTCGGCAACCAGGAGAAGGATTCGGGCTGGTACATGATGTCTGTCGAGTGCAGAGGTGTCGGCGACCAGATTGGCCCCAACAAGCCTTGGCAACGGCAAGTCTCGGTGAAGATGTAGATCGTCGATGGTGCAGACCAGCAAGGTCTGTGGAACTCACCCAGCAAGGGTAAGTGAGGGCAGGCCTGGAGCAACCAGGATGCCAAGTAAGAAAAGGATTGGCCTTCGTTAAGGGCTACTAGCTAACGGGCTAGCGACTGCGAAGGAGCCTCGTGACGCCGCATGTGGAGCTGGCTTGCAGGACACTCGTGGAGTAGGGGCCAGTGATCTTCGGTGCAGGTGGTGCTGGAGGCAAGGGCTACTCGGAGCCCAAAGCACAACTTCTTGGGAGACCCAGAAGAGGATGCACTTGCAAATGTGCTTGGTGTCCAGGGGTCACGGTCTCAAGTCACCCACGATAGCCACGGGCCTCAGCTTTGCTGGGGACTCAGGGTAGCCTCGGGGAAGTCTGAGAATCTACCTCTGGTGATGCGATGACTTCGGCGTCCAACGGGAGCTTCAGAAATGCAAACCGGACAGATGCTTCTTTGGTGCCTGCCAAGCAGGGGAGTCACTCCTTGACCCCAAGGGAGATTCTTCTGTCCTCTAATCGTGAGTAGAGCGTCGAAGGTCCAGGATTCAGTTTCAGAGTTTCGTCCAGGTATATCTAAAGTCCTAAGGACTGGGTTCCTACCTTTATTCTAAAAATAGGGGTTGGACTACTCTGTGGCCCCACCTATGGGTGGGTCAGGGCAGAGGGGTGGCTACACCCCTTTCCCTTTGTCCAGTTCGCGCCAAAGCAGGGGCTGCAAGCCCCTGATCCGGTTTGAACTGGGGTATGCACAGGGACACCAAATGTGCCCCCAGTGCAGGACTTCAAAGCACCCGAAAGTGCTCCAGCCCAGCCCCAATACACATTATCCTGTCTGGGGAGGTGGTCACACCTCCCTGGGACAGGAAACCTATTGTCCAGGCCTCCCCTGCCGGAGTTTCGTCCAGCAGCAGGAGGCCAGACTCGTGTCTGTGGCAGCAGCATCCATTTTGTGATGCCAGGGCTCAGGAAAGAAGTTACCGGACTAGTCAGAGTTAACATGTCTTTCCCTCTAGAAGGGTGGAATGCTACCCCCGCCGCCAGGATTGGCGGGGGGTAGTATTCCAAGATGTTTGACACCAAACACGACATGTTTAGGTGCAGCCATTCCAAAGTTAGCATTTTACCGCAAGGTTATAATGCGCTTAAGAGTATATGGTCAGGCTGCACTACAAACAGCATCAGAGAAGGTCTCCGAACGCTGCAGAGGGGCCCTGCTCATGCAGGGGCACCCTCTCATATAGGAACCATGCACTCTGCCTTTAGGATTGATAAGGCCTGCCTTAGGAGTGACTTATAGGTTTATATGTATGTATGTATTTAGTGATATAGGTAACCTATATCACAGCAAGGGGTACATGCACCACCTTACCCAGGCTGCAGTAGCAGACCTGTGGTGTCAGTTTGGATGGCCTTCCAGGGGTGGCATAATACATGCTGCAGCCCCTGGCAGGCCTCTGAGGTACCTATGCCCTTGGTACATAGTATACCATATACTAGGGACTTATAAGGGCACTCCAGATCCCAATCAGTGATGTGCCTAAGGCACATGGAAACCATTTTAGAGAGGAAGCAGCTAGGCTGGGGTTCTGATTAGCAGGGCCCCAGCCAGACTAATGTCGAAAAACAGTGAAGCATCAGCAAAAAGTGGGGGTACCCATGTGATGCAGATCCTACTCTCCTACACAACCCCCCAAACGTAGGGACATTAAACTAACCTTGCCCAGTTAAGTCTTCATGTTCTAAGTGGAAATACCTAGAGAGTCCATCTGCATTCGCATGGTTACTCCCAGGTCTATGTTCCACTGTAAAGTCCATCCCCTGTAGGGAAATGGACCACCTAAGCAGTTTGGGGTTTTCACCCTTCATTTGTTTTAGCCATAAGAGGGGCTTATGGTCTGTCTGAACCAGGAAGTGTGTACCAAACAAGTATGGCCTCAACTTCTTCAGAGCCCAGACCACAGCAAAGGCCTCCCTCTCTATGGCTGACCAACGTTTCTCTCTAGGGGTCAGTCTTCTGCTAATAAAAGCTACTGGCTGATCCTGACCTTCTTCATTCAATTGTGACAGTACAGCCCCTACCCCCAATTCAGATGCATCAGTTTGAACAATGAACTTCTTGGAGTAATCAGTACTCTGCAGAATGGGAGCAGTGCACATGGCCTGCTTCAGGTCATCAAATGCCTTTTGACAGCTAACTGTCCACTGAACCTTTTTGGGCATTTTCTTAGAAGTTAAGTCATTCAGGGGTGTCACTATTGATCCATACCCCTTGACAAATCTCCTATAGTACCCAGTCAGGCCTAAGAAGGCTCTCACCTGAGTCTGGGTAATGGGAGCAGTCCAGTCCATGATGGTCTGGATCTTGCTCTGCAAAGGTTGAACCTGGCCTCCACCCACAAGGTGGCCCAGGTACACAACCTGACTCTGCCCTATCTGGCACTTAGTGGCCTTGATAGTCAGGCCTGCTTTTTACAGGGCCTGTAAAACATTCCTGAGGTGGACCAGGTGATCCTCCCAGGTGGAGCTAAAGACAGCAATATCATCTAGATAAGCTGCACTATAGGCTTCCAGACCTGTGAGAACTGTATTCACCAACCTCTGGAAAGTGGCAGGTGCATTCTTCAGACCAAAGGGCATCACCAAAAATTGATAATGCCCACTAGGGGTTGAGAATGCTGTTTTTGGCTTTGCATCATCAGCTAGTCTGATCTGCCAGTAGCCAGCTGTCAAGTCAAATGTGCTGAGATATTTGGCTGAGGCCAAAGTATCTATGAGCTCATCTGCCCTTGGTATTGGATGGGCATCAGTCCTAGTGACTGCATTGAGACCCCTGTAGTCCACACAAAACCTCATCTCTCTTTTTCCACCACTGGTGTGAGGTTTTGGCACAAGGACCACTGGACTAGCCCAAGGGCTAACTGAGGGTTCAATAACTCCCAAATCCAACATTTTCTGGACTTCAGTCCTGATACAGTCCCTGACATGGTCAGGTTGCCTATACATCTTGTTTTTAATAGGCAGACTGTCCCCAGTGTCCACTTCATGAGTGCACCAGGTGGTCTGACTGGGTGTCAGTGAAAACATATGTCTAAACTGATTGAGAACTTGCCTGCAATCAGTTTGTTGCTGGGTAGTGAGGCTGCCTGCTAAGGCCACACCATCAACTGACCCATCGTCAGGGTTCTGTGAGAGCAGGTCAGGGAGTGGGTCACTCTCTTCCTCCTGCCCTTCAACAGTAGCCATGAGCAAGCCCATGTCTGCCCTGTCCACATATGGTTTTAGTCTGTTGACATGGAGAACCCTGTGGGGACTCCTGGGTGTTCCCAGGTCCACTAAGTAAGTGACCTCACCCTTCTGCTCAACAATAGTGTGGGGTCCACTCCATTTGTCTTGGAGAGCTGCTGGGGCCACTGGCTCCAACACCCACACCTTCTGTCCTGGCTGGTAAACAGTCAGAACAGCCTTTTGGTCATGCCAGGCCTTCTGAAGTTCCTGGCTAGCCTCAAGGTTTTTGGTTGCCTTTTTCATGTACTCAGCCATCCTGGAGCGGAGACCAAGTACATAGTCCACTATATCTTGCTTTGGGGGCTTGAGAGGTAACTCCCATCCTTCCTTCACCAAGCACAGTGGACCCCTCACAGGGTGGCCAAACAGAAGTTCAAAAGGGCTGTAACCAACCCCCTTCTGAGGCACCTCCCTATATGCGAATAAAAGGCAGGGCAAGAGTATGTCCCATCTACGCCTAAGCTTTTCTGGGAGCCCTTTAATCATGCCCTTCAAGGTTTTGTTGAATCTCTCAACTAAACCATTGCATTGTGGGTGATAGGGTGGGGTGAACTTATAAGTCACTCCACACTCCTTCCACATTGCCTTTAAGTACCCAGACATGAAGTTTGCACCCCTGTCTGATACTACCTCCTTAGGAAAGCCCACTCTTGAGAAAATTCCCAGGATGGCCCTTGCCACCACAGGTGCTGTAGTGGTCCTAAGGGGTATAGCCTCTGGATACCTGGTGGCATGATCCACTACCACCAGAATAAATCTGTGCCCAGATGCTGTTTGGGGATCCATGGGACCAACAATGTCAATCCCTACCCTCTCAAAGGGCACCCCCACCACAGGTAGTGGTATCAGGGGGCCTTTGTAGTGCCACCTGCCTTGCCACTGGCTTGGCAGGTTACACAGGAGCGACAAAACTCCTTACTGTCTTCAGACATGTGGGGCCAGTGAAAGTGAGGGACAATTCTGTCCCAAGTCTTGTTCTGGCCCAGGTGACCTGCTAAGGGAATATCATGGGCTAGGGTCAATAGGAAGCCCCTGAACTTCAGAGGTATAACCAACCTCCTGGTAGCACCAGGCTTGGGGTCTCTACTCTCTGAGTACAGGAGTCCATCATCCCAATACACTGTATGGGGACCACTAGCTTTCCCAGCAGCCTCAGCAGCAGCTTGCTGACTGAGGGGTTCAAGGGAGGGGCAGCTCTGCTGCTCCTGGCTCAGATCTGCCCTAGAAGGTCCCCCTGTCCCCAAGAACTCAACCTGGTCAGGTTCCAGTTCCTCTGGGACAGTTCCTTCTTCAGGGCTGAGATCATCCCCCTCAAGGGACTGATCTTCCTCCTGAGCCAAGGGGAAGGCACTGCCTTAACCCTACTACTCCTCCTCTTGGAAGGCACTTGGTCCATTCTTCCAGAATCCAAGGCCTGTTCAGTTTTAGACATTTTGGCTTGTGACCTGGTCACAGCAAACACATCTGCAGGGATCCCCAGCATTTCTGCATGGGTCCTGAGCTCCACTTCTGCCCAAGCAGAAGTCTCTAAGTCATTGCCAAGCAAGCATTCGACTGGTAGGTTTGCACTTACCACAACCTTCTTAAGGCCAGTTACCCCTCCCCAGGAGAAGTTAACAACTGCCAGAGTATGGTCTGTTCTGACATTGCTAGCATTGGTCACTTGGTACATCTCACCAAGCATAACTTGCCCAGGAAGCACAAGGTCTTGTGTCACCATTGTGACACTTGCCCCTGTGTCCCTAAATGCCAAAGCCTCACGTCCATTAATTAAAGGCTGTTGTCTGTACTTGCCCAGATTACTGGGACTCACAGTGGAGGTCACATCCATGCCTCCATCACAGACTAACACAGCCTGAGTCAGTTCTCTGACTAGGTCAGAGCCCAACTCAGTTCCCAGGGTGAACCCTACTAAACCCTTGGCTGGAGTACTCCCACCAACTGTACTAGGGGGAACAGGTGCCTTAGGGGCATTGGTGGGTGCTGGACTGGAGTCTTTGGACTTGGTGCCATCACTGGTCCAGTGGGTCTTTTGCTTACAGACCTTGCACCATGGTTTTCTTTGGCCTTTCCCTTTGGTAGATTGTGAATCCCCACCAGAAGAAGATTTTTGGGGGCCTGATGAAGACTTTTGATCTTTACCCTTCTCCCCACCCTTGTCAGAGTTCTTAGCATCTTGCTTCTTGGTTTCCCCACCTTGGTTCTGTACCTTCTGCTTCACCCTGGTTCTGACCCATTTGTCTGCCTTCTTTCCCAATTCTTGGGGAGAGGTCAGATCAGAGTCTACCAGGTATTGATGCAACAGCTGATTTTGACAGTTATTAAGAATCTGCTCCCTCATTATCAGATTGTACAATCCTGAGAAGTCACACACCTTACTGCCCATCAACCAGCCTTCCAGAGCCTTGGCAGAACAATCCACATAGTCTACCCAGTCTTGAGTCTGTGCTTTTTGGGTGTCTCTGAACTTCAACCTGTACTGTTCAGTGGTTAGGCCAAACCCATCAATAAGAGCACTCTTCAAGACCTTGTAATTATCAGCATCCTCCTCTCTAACAGTGAGGAGCTTATCTCTACCTTTGTCAGCAAAGGAGAGCCACAAGATTGCTGCCCACTGCTCCTGAGGGACCTTCTGTACTTTACAGGCCCTCTCTAAAGCAGTTATCCATTTGTGGATATCATCCCCACTCTGGTAGGGAGGGACAATCTTGCTCAGGTTCCTATGGTCATAGGACCTTTCCCTGTCTCTAGGGACATGGCTGCCACCATGGGACTCTAGTCCCAACTTTCTTCTCTCTCTAAAGAGATCTAGGGACTCCCTGTCTATGGCTAGTTGCTTCTTTTTGAGTTCAAGCTGAGCTTCCTCATATTGGACCAGCCTCTTTCTTCTCTCATGAGAGGATTCCCTCCTATGAGATGAGACAGAGCTCCCTATTGAGGTGCCAGAGTGGTTAGACTCCTGAGAAGGAGATCTAGACTTTCTGGGCACACTCTTAATCCTTCCTGGGGGGACAAAGAGGGCATCATCCTGATCATCCTCATCATCTTCCACAGGAGGGATTGGGTTATCCAGGTCAGGGTCATTGTCACCCTCCTGGCCAGTTTCAGAGGGGGGGCTGGGGGTACTGGTACCCCTGGTCCCTTCCTCTTCTCCTGCCCCACCCTCAGCTCCTACCCCTTCAGTCCCCAAGGGCTTACTAAGGTCATAAGCCACCAACAACTCCTTGAGGTGTTGGGTGGTGGGGCTTTGGCCTGTCCTTAATTTCCTCAAGTTACATAAAGCTCTCAATTCCAGGAATGGGAGTGTATCATACTTGGAGGGTGGAAGCTCAATGGCTTCCTGCAAGGATTCTCTGGATCCTGCCCTTAAAGACATTACTAGTGTGGTGTATGCACTACCTACTCTAGTGTGGCCTACTAAACTCTCTTGAGTTGTAGAAAGGGTTGTGCTATCCCTTAACACACAACTCTAAGTTCAGTAGAACTTACTGTATTCTAAGCTTAAATTATATGTACCTTAGGTACCTTTAGTGGTTTTCAGTTGATCAATTCAATTGAGATTATCTGGTAAAACAATAGCAAGCTGGAATCCCACACGCTGCACACCAATGTGAGAAGTTGGCCTGGCATATGTTGTCCACTAATTATAGTGGGCACCTTGCACCAGTCCAAACAACCCCTTATTGGAGATAGGTTAAAGACAACCTTATTGAAAGCTATCCTAGTGGTAGCTATGGAGAGCAGCCTTCAGGCTAAGTCTTGAAGGAATGTAAAGCAGCTTGTTTTACCAGTCTATAATCTCTTGAGTGACCAAATGAAAGAGCACCACACCAGGTATATATTCAAAATATATGTATTTATTGCTAAACACACCCCTCTAGTCTCTTTATGAGGCTAGAGTTCGAAGTACATAAGTTAGAAGATATTTAAACACAGTAATAGCACAAATACACGTTTGGGCCCTAGGGGCGTACCAAACCATATACCAATAAAGTGGTATGCGAACCACGACTGAACTAGACACTAGGCCTAGAGCCTCTAGAAGTGCTTGGACCACAAGGAACCACCCAAGGTAGTGACACAGGGGACCTACGGGAGACGCGTGCAGTGTAAATACACAACCGCGATACGCCGTTGACTTCTATGGAGAAAGTCGGGATCGGGAAAATAGAGAAAAGGGACACTTAAAAGAGGACTAGGACAAAACCCCTTGAGATCTAGGACTTTGAAGAGTCTCTACCCACGGGAGCACCGGAGTACTCGTGTTACCTCACCCAGGGAAGCCGGGTGCATAGGTGCCTTTCGGGGTCGGGTTTCGTCGTCGTTTCGAATGGCGATCTGCTGCAAAGTGCTGCTGGCGGCCAAGAGGAAAGTGTCCGGGTGGATCCAAGAGTGGATCGGAGTTCTGAAGAACCTGAAAGCAGAGGGGACAGAGTCTGGGTCACTAGCCAGTGACCAGGAAGGCGATGGACAGATGCCCACCGATGTCGAGTGCTTCAGGTGCGGTGACGGTTGTCTTGACTCTTCAGCCACGAGATCCAGGAGGCGTTGTCGGTGACTAGGAGCAGGATTCGGGCTGGTACACGATGTCTGTCGAGTGCAGAGGTGTCGGCGACCGGATTGGCCCCAACAAGCCTTGGCAACGGCAAGTCTCGGTGAAGATGTAGATCGTCGATGGTGCAGACCAGCAAGGTCTGTGGAACTCACCCAGTGAGGGTAAGTGAGGGCAGGCCTGGAGCAACCAGGATGCCAAGTAAGAAAAGGATTGGCCTTCGTTAAGGGCTACTAGCCAACGGGCTAGCGACCGCAAAGGAGCCTCGTGACGCCGCATGTGGAGCTGGCTTGCAGGACACTCGTGGAGTGGGGGCCAGTGATCTTCGGTGCAGGTGGTGCTGGAGGCTAGAGCTACTCGGAGCCCAAAGCATGACTTCTTGGGAGACCCAGAAGAGGATGCACTTGCAAATGTGCTCGGTGTCCAGGGGTCACGGTCTCAAGTCACCCACGATAGCCACAGGCCTCAGCTTTGCTGGAGACTCAGGGTAGCCTCGGGGAAGTCTGAGAATTTACCTCTGGTGATGCGATGACTTCGGCGTCCGACGGGAGCTTCAGAAATGCGAACCGGACAGATGCTTCTTTGGTGCCTGCCAAGCAGGGGAGTCACTCCTTGACCCCAAGGGAGATTCTTCTGTCCTCTAATCGTGAGTAGAGCGTCGAAGGTCCAGGATTCAGTTTCAGAGTTTCGTCCAGGTATATATAAAGTCCTAAGGACTGGGTTCCTACCTTTATTCTAAAAATAGGGGTTGGACTACTCTGTGGCCCCACCTATGGGTGAGTCAGGGCAGAGGGGTGGCTACACCCCTTTCCCTTTGTCCAGTTCGCGCCAAAGCAGGGGCTGCAAGCCCCTGATCCGGTTTGAACTGGGGTATGCACAGGGACACCAAATGTGCCCCCAGTGCAGGACTTCAAAGCACCCGAAAGTGCTCCCGCCCAGCCCCAATACACATTATCCTGTCTGGGGAGGTGGTCACACCTCCCTGGGACAGGAAACCTATTGTCCAGGCCTCCCCTGCCGGAGTTTCGTCCAGCAGCAGGAGGCCAGACTCGTGTCTGTGGCAGCAGCATCCATTTTGTGATGCCAGGTCTCAGGAAAGAAGTTACCGGACTAGTCAGAGTTAACATGTCTTTCCCTCTAGAAGGGTGGAATGCTACCCCCGCCACCAGGATTGGCGGGGGGGTAGTATTCCAAGATGTTTGACACCAAACACGACATGTTTAGGTGCAGCCATTCCAAAGTTAGCATTTTACCGCGAGGTTATAATGCGCTTAAGAGTATATGGTCAGGCTGCACTACAAACAGCATCAGAGAAGGTCTCCGAATGCTGCAGAGGGGCCCTGCTCATGCAGGGGCACCCTCTCACATAGGAACCATGCACTCTGCCTTTAGGATTGATAAGGCCTGCCTTAGGAGTGACTTATAGGTTTATATGTGTGTATGTATTTAGTGATATAGGTAACCTATATCACAGCAAGGGGTGCATGCACCACCTTACCCAGGCTGCAGTAGCAGACCTGTGGTGTCAGTTTGGATGGCCTTCCAGGGGTGGCATAATACATGCTGCAGCCCCTGGCAGGCCTCTGAGGTACCTATGCCCTTGGTACATAGTATACCATATACTAGGGACTTATAAGGGCACTCCAGATCCCAATCAGTGATGTGCCTAAGGCACATGGAAACCATTTTAGAGAGGAAGCAGCTAGGCTGGGGTTCTGATTCGCAGGGCCCCAGCCAGACTAATGTCGAAAAACAGTGAAGCATCAGCAAAAAGTGGGGGTACCCATGTGAAGCAGATCCTGCTCTCCTACAGTCTGCACCCCTGTTCTCACTTTCTGCACCTCTTTTTCCTGTTTCTGCAACTCTCTTGCCTCTTTCTGCACTTCTCTTGCCTCTTTCTGTACCTCTGTTGCTTCTTTCTGTACTTCTTTGCTTCTTTCTACACCTCTCTTGCTTCTTTCTGCACCCCTCTTGCCTCTTTCTGCACCCTTCTTCCCTCATTGTGCACCTAGCTTGCCTCTTTCTGCAACATCTCTTGCCTCTTTCTGCACCCCTCTTGCCTCTTTCTGCACCTCTGTTGGTTCTTTCTGCACTGTTCTTGCTTCTTTCTGCACCTCTCTGGCAAATCTCTGTACCCCTTTTGCCTCTTTCTGCACTCCTCTTCCCTCTTTCTGCACCTCTCTTGCCTCCATCTGCAACCCTGTTCCCTCTTTCTGCACCTCTTTTGCCTGTTTCTGCAACTCTCTTGCCTCTTTCTGCAGTTCTCTTGCCTCCTTCTGCACCTCTGTTGCTTCTTTCTGCACTTCTCTTGCCTCTTTCTGTACTCCTCTTGCCTCTTTCTGCACCCCTGTTGCTTCATTCTGCATGTCTCTTGCCTATTTTGGCACTTTTCTTGCCTCTTTCTATACTTCTCTTGCTTCATTCTGTACTTCTCTTGCCTATTTCTGCACATTTCTTACTCTTTCTGCACCTCTCTTGTTTTTTACTGCAGTTCTCTTGCTTCTTTCAATACTTCTCTCGCCTGTTTCTATATTCAAATGGGAAGTGCAAGCTGTCAAGTTTAAAGGTCTGCGTGCCCTCATGACTGAGGTATATGTCTACGTGTACACGTATTCTCACTGGTGTTATACATCTGAAGATGGTAGCTTAAAAAGCGGGGAGCTTCTCCTATAGGTGGTCAAATCTTCTTAGTTCTGCTCTGTCATTTGATTGCACAGGCAGACATTTCTTATGTATATAGGTTTTATAGAGCCCCTCAAATATACTATTGAATACCCATGTGACCTGTATTATGAGCATAAAGAAATACATACACCTTTTTGTACATAAATTTACAGAGTATGCTGTTTGAAACACAGGTATTCAAGTATTTGTATGTTTATTTTTATGTAATATGTCACTAGGTAAAAGCACAGACACATGCATGCATATCTTCACAAACTTGGTCAGACTTATAAAAGTGATATGGTTAGGATTGCTGTTTTACATTTGGTAGACCTAACATTCTGAGCAGTAGATGCATAGTAAACCTTCAAGAGAAAAGTGAGGTTTAAGACATCTTGGGAGAAGGATTAGTGATTAGGCTACTTTGTATGAGTCTGTGGAATGGTACAGTCAAAGTAGGCCTCTTTCTGCACCTCTGTTGCTTCTTTCTGCACTTCTCTTGCTCTTTTCTCCACCTTTCTCCCTCTTTCAGGACTTCTGTTGCCTCTTTCTGCATTTTCTTGCTTCTTTCTGAGCCTTTCTTCCTCTTTCTGTACATGTTCTACCTATGTAGGCATAGTTAGAAATTAGCATTTAAAAAACCTTAGAAATTCACTGAAAAAACCACAGGTTTCAGGGATGTTATAGTTAGGAATTATCATTTAAAAAAACCTTAGATATTCACTGAAAAAACCACAGGTTTCAGGGACGTTATAGGTAATTGGACATTTCACTTGTACAAAACCAGAGAAATTTGGCCGTTATAGTTAGTTGAGCTAACTATAACTCGCGCCCCAATGCACTGCTGATAACGTCACATATTACAGCACTCATGACATGGTCAGTGATATCACTGATGACATCTCAAATGACATCACTGATGACATCACTGATTAAATCATCCACTTAATATCTGATGCACCTCCTCACACCCTAATATAACCTTTCATGCACCTACTCAAAAATACAAACTAACATTCTCGAAACCATACACACACCAATACCAGTTAGTACATACCCACTCACTGATTCATAGGTCTACACACATATCCACTCACCCATACAGTCACTCATCAATACAGCCACTGATATATGTACTCATACACCTATACAGATACTAACACACCGCCACTCACCCATACAGTTACTCACACACCCAGTCAGTCGCCAAAGAATCAATCATACTGTCATTTGCTCATTATACAGTTATACACACACCATCTCACTTATTCATACAGATACTAACACATACTTACTCTGTTATACAATCACTGACAGAAGTACACACTCATCCATACAGCCCCTCTCACAGTCACTAACTCTCACATATAGTCACTTATATACTCTAACACTCACATATACTGCCTTTTACATATCTAGTTACCCATACATGTACCATTGAGACATCCATTCACTCACCAACACAGCCATACACACACTCACCCACCCATACAGCCCCTCACAGATGCACTCATGAACCCATACACCCAGTGAATCATTCACTCACACATCCATGCAGGGAGTCACACACCCCCCACTCACCCACACAGACACTCAGGCACCCATACAGGTACTCAGACAACCAATCATTAACCCATATAGACAGCTACTCACCAACCTATGCAGCCACTTACACACCAACTGACAGACTGATACAGATATTCACACAGATTAGTCACTCACCCATGCATTTACTAAGACACGTTTAATCACTCACTTATACAGTCAGTCACGCACCCACAAAATCATCCATACAGACACTCATACAGCCACTCATTCTTCAATACACCTTGGCGTGTATATATAGATAACATTCTTAAACTTTTCAGAAACACTCAGTCACTTGATGATGTCATCAGTCTTATCATCAGTGATGTCATGAGTGAGGTCATCAGTGATGTCACTGACCATGTCATGAGTGATGTAATATGTGACGTCATCAGCAGTGAATTGCGGGGGCGCGAGTTATAGCTAGCTCAACTAACTATAATGGCCGAATTTCTCTAGTTGTGTATGAGTGAAATGTCCAACTAACTATAATGTCCCTGAAACCTGTGGTTTTTTCAGTGAATTTATAAGGTTTTTTAAATGCTAATTTCTAACTATAACGTCCCTGAAACCTATGTTTTTCAGTGAATATATATATATATATGAACGAAAATAAACAGATTACCTGCACTTATTTTGTAGGTCGTGCCCGTTTGTTTGAAGGATTGCAAAGGAACAATGGAGCGTTTTGATATATATATATATACATATATATATATATACATACATTCCAAGAACATGTATCGCCAAAAGCCGCACGCCTGCCAATTCGAGCCGGTGCCTGCCGTGGTAGCGAAGAGCCACAAATCCAAAAAAACATATACATATATATATATATTATCTGCACTCCACCTTACAACACCAGTTCACCCAGGAAATGGAGCACGGACCACAGTTTGTTGCAGATTTCGATATCTTTATTCTTGCTCGTGAAGATCTAAGCTGCCATGACGCGTTCGACCCGGAAGGGTCTTGATCACATGACGCGCATCACGGAAGGTAGGTATCTTTTAACCATTTTTTTGACCATTTTTTTGAAACGTTTTTGTTCTTTTTAAAGTGACAGCTGCTCACAAGTTGCAAGGTTAAACAATGAACATAGAAAAAAGATTTCATGGTGTGACTAGGAATTTACACTGAGTTTGAAACACATGCATACATAAATATTGGTTTGAATACCAAAATACTGTGTTAAAAACCAGTGCATACTGAATATGAAACCTTAAAATCTAGACAGTACCATGATGTTGTAAAAGCAAATAAAATCAGATTGGTATTTAAAAAATGATTTTCAGTTTGACGCTATAGGTTTCAGCTAATCTCGGTAAATACCTTTTACTTGTTTATGATGTAAATATCGTTACCCAATAGCAGACATAGTGCAAATGCTTATACAGTACTTGTGATGCAAAACTTTGTTTTGTAAACCTTACGACTAAAAGTGACTTGTGCTAGTGCCAATTTGTAAATATAAATATAAAGTGCTGTGTGCTACCAACTTACTTGCTTAAAAAATGTATAAAAACCTATCTAACCCGTGTGGGTGATAAAAAAGTGGGATTCTGAGGCGGCTGCAATTTGAAAAAACCCAAATGTTTCAATTTTCTCCATATTTGATGATGTGCATTAATTGTTTACTCTTATGCACCTATTGAACTATCTTATTACTCTTCCTATCAAGTATTATAGACAAGTGTAAAGTTCCTCAGTTGCGTTCAGACCCCCCGGATGTTTGGTATCGAGGTCCAAAATGTAACGCATTTCCAGTTGTCTGTGGCTTTTTTCCCTGTCACCCCCTCTTTTATTGGGGGGATGGACTCTATCAGGAAGCACTTTAGATCCTTTAGATCCCCATCATGTACCTCACCGAAATGCCGAGCCACCGGATAGGACTGATCTCTGTTTTTTATCGCCCTCATGTGTTGGAGTACCCTCTTGTGCCCCTGCAGTATGGTACTACCCACATAGCGCAGGCCGCAAGGGCACTCCAGTACATAGACCACATAGTCAGATTTACATATTAATGCCTTGTTAATTGGCTTTTCTTGTTCACTAAAGGGTGTTTTGTATGAGGTTCTGTTTGTCCCATGTTGGCAGGTCTTACATGTCTTGCATCTAAAAAAACCCTTTCTTTGGCCAAGTCAAGTACCCCTGGTTTGACCACCGGGATCATTTTGGACCAGAGTGTCTTTCATAGATGGTGCCCTGCTGTATGTTATGGCTGGTCTGTTAGGAAGGAGATGGCCTATGATTGGGTCACCTAAGACAAGGGGCCAATTTCTTTTTATGATGTTTCTAATAGCCCTTTCCTGTTTATTGTATCTTAGGATGAACCTAAAAGTTTCTGCATCCTGTACCATTAATTGGTCTTTTTCCGTGTATTTTCTAAGGAGGGTTTCCCTAGGGACCAAGTAGCTTTTTTTGATGGCTGCATCTATGCATCTAGTCGTGTATCCCCTTTCCAAGAATCTAATCTTGCTGTCAGTTTGGGCTGTCAATAAATCTTTATCATAGCTGCAGATTCGCCTCAACCGGAGCATTTCCCCATAGGGGATGCTCTGAATTAGGTGTCGAGGATGTGCACTTCCGGCATGTAGCACTGAATTGCCAGCAGTTGGTTTTCTGTGGAGTTTAGTTTCCATTTTACCATCTCTGATGTAGATCTGCACATCTAAAAAGTTTATGCAAAAATCCAATGAAAGCTTTAGGCAACGGACTTATATGAAAAAGCACCTCACAACTGTGCTACAGTCTTATTAGAACAGTGGTTCGTGCACACTTCTCAGCACCTGTTGCCTTTTGGTGCCACTGATCACAGTTTCCAAAGCATATTGCATAAGGAGCATTGCACTTGAACAAAAGAGCTTATTCAGTCTTTTTATATTTCTCAATCCTTTATTTTCAAATCCAAATGAAGTTTCACAAAAGAAAAAAGGGGCAGCCAACACGTTTCGTTCTAATCGGCGACAAGCCAAGAGAACTTCTTCAGGGCTCTTTAGATCACACAGAAAGAATCAATAGTCTTTAGTATCGGTCAGATCGCAAGCTGGACCAAGTTACAATCATTCGCCCGTAGTCTACCTTCAAAACAGCATCGAGTCTGCTCAATAAATGAAGGAAAAATGATGATCAGAGGGATAAGTGCCCTCAATCCCCAGTGGGATAACCTCCGCCTTGATATGCGGTCGCTTACGCCTCCCCAGCCAACAACATCCGAAGGTAGAGAGACTAGGGGCGAATGATTGTAACTTGGTCCAGCTTGCGATCTGACCGATACTAAAGACTATTGAGTCTTTCTGTGTGATCTAAAGAGCCCTGAAGAAGTTCTCTTGGCTTGTCGCTAATTAGAACGAAACGCGTTGGCTGCCCCTTTTTTCTTTTGTGAAACTTCATTTGGATTTGAAAATAAAGGATTGAAAGAAATATAAAAAGACTGAATAAGCTCTTTTGTTAAAGTGCACTGCTCGTTATGCAATATCTAAAAAGTATATGCATTCTGTGCTAATTGTTGCTGTGAAGTGCAAATTGAGTTGATTAACATTGAGTCCCTCAATGAGTTTCTATGCGTCTGCTTTGTTCCCCTGCCAGATAATAAAAAGGTCATCTATGTACCTCCACCATGTTTTGATGTTATTCCTGACAATTGTTGTGTGTTCTTTAAATAAGACCAACTCCTCCCACCACCCCATATGGAGGCAGGCTCCCACCACCCCATATGGAGGCAGGCATAACTGGGGGAGAAGCTGGCCCCCATTGCCTCGCCCCTCAGTTGTTGATAAAGGGCGTTCTGAAACATGAATATGTTATTGTATAAGCAAAATTCAACCATATTTATCAACATAATATTGTGTTTGGTACAGTTTGTTCCCCTCCGCGCTAGATAATATTTCAATGCCCTTAGCCCGTCCTGATGATTTATGGACGTATATAGTGATGTCACATCTAGGGTAATAAGCAGGTAGTCATCATGCCAATCAAAGTTCAACATTTTTGATAAAAAGTCACCTGTATCCCTAATGTAGGAGGTTAGTTGTTGCACATGTTCTTGTAGATAAAAGTCTACATATCTGGATGTCTTTTCTAGTAGACTGTTTCTGGCCGAAATAATAGGTCTTCCTGGTGGTTGTAGGGTTTTTTTAATGTATTTTAGGTATGAAATATATAATCGGTGTAACCGGATTGTCATTCTTTAGGAACTTGTATTCATCAATCGATAATAGTCCTGCGTTTTTCCATGCTATCAGTTTCATTTTGTATTCATTGTATACAGTTCTTAATGACAGTTGGTCACTTCGACAGTAGCATTCTGTGTCCCTTAGTTGGCTCATGGCTTCCTTAAAATATTTATTTTTGTTCCATAAGATCAAATTGCCCCCTTTATCGGCATTGCGGATGACTATATCATTGTTGGCCTTGAGTTTGGACATTAATAGAGGATATTGTACTTCCCGTCTGTTGGTTTTGCGCTTGATGGTATTTTGTACTTTATAGTTGAGATGCTTAATGCCCGTTACAATTTGTTCATGGAAAGTATCAATTGTGTCTTTTAGCATTATGGGATTGAACGTGGAGCGGGGCTTGAAAGGTGTCGTTCTTGTCTGCTGTTTGGTTGTACTGCTTGTGTGCTCTGTATTTTCCATGATGTCGCTTGAGGCAGTGTTTTCATCAATTAGATCTTGCATGTCTTGTAGTACTGACATGTCGACGTATTTAAATAGAAGTAGGTCGGATTAGCCATATCTTGTTGGTCCGGATTGTCTACTGCATTCGTTCCTGAATTCTTTTGTAACAGGAAGTATTTTTTTAGTTTTAATTTTCGGACGCTTTTGTATACATCTATTCTAGTTGCCGCATAATTAAACGAGCTCTCAAGGCAGTAGGAAAGTCCTAATGATAACAATTGTTTTTCTGCCTTGTTTAAAACAACATCTGTCAGGTTGATTATAGTGAGGTTACTGGATTGTTCAGCATGTTTTACCTTCCCCAGTTTCTCCTCGGTTGCCGTTTCTGTTGTTGTTTGCTGTTTGATTCCTCGTTGTATGGCCCTCGGCCTCTCACGGCGTTTTGTGGTTCTGTTCTTTGTTGGTTTGATTGTTTCCTGGGGCGCAGAGATTGCATGCGTTCGATGCATAAAAAATCCACCTCGTCAACCAGTGATATTTTTGCCGGTATTTGTTTTATATCCTCCTGATGTCGGCAAGTTTCCTTCCGGCTACCTGAATGCCGGTGATGCCGAGTTTGCAGCGCTTCATCACGACAAAGGTGCTAGGACGCATCAGACCCCACCGTCCAGACTGGTGACTCCACATTGGCGTCACCACAGGTCCGCTGCTCCTGCGGTGGTGCTTCCCCACGGCTGGACAGGCCGTAAAATGTGAGAAGAAAAGGTTGCCCCCGGGTCGGAGAAGCACACATCGGTGGGTTTTAATACACCCGCCCACAGGTCCGTTCGCAGCGGACCTGTGGTGACGCCGATGCAGAGTCACCAGTTTGGACGGTGGGGTCTGATGGAGGGCAGATATGTGTGGCGCTGTGAGAAGCAGGACATTTTCATCAACCCACTGTGGTTTTTATTGATATTTTATAACTTTGGAGTAATGAGAAATCTCACTTGAGACTGATGTTTACAGTACTATATGTACCATGATGCCTTGCACATGCGGAACGCCCACTGTGGGCGGGTGTATTTGGAAACATAAAATGGTGACTGCAATGTTTTTTTAATTGCTCCATAGATTTCCTGTGATAAAGGGTGTGTAGCCCGAAACGCGTAAGGAGTTGTAAATGGACCTGGATGTCTCCTACTCACCTCGCCACAACCTCCATTAAAGGATGATTAAAACCCACCGATGTGTGCTTCTCTGACCCGGGGGCAACTTTTTCTTCATATATATATATATATATATATATATATATATATATATACAGGATTTGTTGGATTCGCGTGGCAGCGCCAGAAGAATAGAGAGACGGCAACCGGACCCTGTGGCCAGCCACATACTTATGGTGAGTTTTTGGGCATCACGCCCCTCCAGATGTTAATGTTGCTGGCCGCTAGTGCCCTGATGTAATGCTCTCTGCTGTCAGCTGTTTACCTTCTGGAGCCTGGTATCTCACATTTACTACATCTTTGGAATCAGCCGTGCAGGGCTTTCAGTTTTTGCAGCCATTGTATGTATGCATGTATAAGGTATTTGTAGAGTGCAGCTGTCCCTCCTAGGAGCATCATGGCGCTATGGCAGGACCGTACATAAGAATCAGCGTGTACCCTGCAAAATCAGATAAGTGAAAGAACTAAGGCGTCTGAGGCTCTGAAGATCCAGGTTTTCAGGGATTACCTGAAAATTAGTTCTGTCTGAAAAAAACAGAGGTGGATAGGCAGAGTATTCCAGGATTTAGTCCCTAGGGCTGCCACCGATTTGCCACCTTTTGAGATGTACCTAAAGCTGGGAGGCTTGAGTAGGTTCACTGATGAGGATCTGAGGAGGCAATGCGTCACATACGGTTTAACAAGGTTTAACAAGGTCCCCAAGATACTTAGGTCTGTAGGTGATTACTAGGATCTTAAAAATGACTCTTTTATGAATGGGCAGCCAGTTTAAGGATTTTAAGGCTGCTGATGAGCCACAAGGCAATTTTAGGACTAGACGAGCGGCTGCGTGTTGGACTATCTGCAGTTTCTTCAGGATGGACTTCTTGGTCCCTGCATAAAAGCTGTTACAGTAATCCAGTCTGGATGTAATCATGGCTACTGCCACTGCCTTTCTAGCCATGCAAGGTAGTAGCTCGAAAAACATTTTGAGAGACTTTATCAGGTGAAAGCACATGCCGGCCACTGTGAGATCTTGTTGACGGAAGGATAGTGAGGTGTCAAATTTTACTGTAAACAGTTTTGTTGGAAGTCCTGCCTTGAGAAGTATATACCTTGTTCTTTAGTATAAAGGATTACCTCATCTGTATGAACTGGTATGCCTTTTGTGGAGTTCCTTTTATTAGAGCAGACCTATTGTTATTGCTGAGGTGAGCACTGACGTGGAGGAGAACGTGCTGAAGTGACCCTACTTGCATTGACTACAGGAAATCTGCTCCTGATGAGATTCTGTGCCGCATATAACATTGCGTGTGAGGGAGACCCCGCTTCATCTTGATTGCTGGGAGTCTTCTTCTGATGGAATTCCATGCGCATACTGCCAGGACTTGAGAGAGCGTCTGAGGCTTCAGCTTGTGTGACGAAGGAGGGACGACATAACCACGCCTTTCTGAGGAAAGGCAGTTGAGCAGCATTAGATTCACTTGACCCCACCTTTTGTGAGGAAAGGCAGGAAAATAAGCTTTTTACAATTTCCCATCTGTTTTGTTTTGCGTGTTAGGAGTCAACGTATTCCTCATCAACAGAAAATATTGTTATCTTGGTGATTCCATCATAAATTCATGTCAGTTTGGATTAAGGGAGCAAGTTCTTTTTTATTCTTTATATTTTGAGTACATCACAGGAGATCCTTGCCAGAAATTGTTGTGATGGTAAGCTTTCTATGTTTGGCTTCCCTTTGTCTCAAAAATTGACTTTGCTCAGGTAATTCCCATAATTATAGCATAAATAACCAAAAATATCAACAGTGGACTGGAATGACCGCACCTCAGACAAAGTTCCAACAAATTATGGCTCTGTGCACTTCTTTTCCGGTACCTGCGTCATTAGGTACCACTGCCCAGCAGAAATTGGATCAATTAGTAAGTGGAATGGTACACCCTGTAATATGGTAGTCCACAGAAACCACAGTTGTATTTCAAAATATATTTATTCTTCCTTTAATTTATATCCATAAAAACATATTCTGATACATAAGAACATCCAGCCAATGCATTTCGTTCAAACAGGTTTTGAACTTCATCAGTGCTCAAATTTGTTCACATTCTTTATACGCCTGGTGCGGAGAGTTTTTGGAATCAATCCATGAGATTCATGATTGGATCGGATGAGTATTAAAGTCAGGCGGACCTCATAATCATGGATTGGGTCCATCAAAAAGACATGTTCGTCCTGTCCAATAGTGTGCTGGGAATTATTGTTTCCCTGATGATACCTTGATACGTATCATACTTTGAATGCCATGCTCGTCCCATAATTATAACTTACACCTCAGTTCCACATGTGTTTGCATCAATTATATATTTGAAATTGGTTTACATGACATTTTGCAATTTCAAATTTATTGCTTTCACTTCATATGACTCTAAACCACAGAGAATATACACCAGCAAATCTTATCCTTATTTATGTAGGATTTATGTGTAAAGTTCTAAGCTCTTCTGGTATGCAATATAGCTAAAGGCAAGTGTTTTATTTCACTGTTGAAGGAAAGTGTTTATATCACCCTATTTGGCACAATATTTTGTAACACAGCCTTATTCAACATGACTCAATCACCTCTTTTTCTAAATGAAGTTGGGGAACTGATAATACCATGGAAGAGGTGGATAAAACTATTTGAGTCCTATCTAATTGCTATGGGGAGATAGGATCTCTCTGTTACGTAAAAATTAGAAGAACAGTTTGGGGAAAAAATTAAAGTGGCACTGGAAAAACACAACTTTTTCTCTATGTTGCAAAGTAAGAATGAGAAAGTTGGGAAATATATTGCGGCTCTGAGGGGGTTATCTACTACGTGCAAATTTGGGTCATTAACTGACTCTCTTATAAGAGATCAGCTTGTTAGATGTACAAATGATACTAAAATACAGGAAATATTGCTAGCTGAAAATCCAGACCTACCTCAAGCCATAAGTATAGCAAAAAGCATTGAGCATACGGCGTTTTGCATAAAAGAGATGAAGGAGTCTCTTGAGACTCATGAGATAAATTCCAGTTGTGCAAGCAACATATCGGACAAGGTTAAAGTGTGTAAAGTGAGTGGAACAAATATAGCAGAATAAGCAGAAATTAGAATGTGAAAAGTTGCAATATTACATATGTGATAGTGTGAACCATTTAGCCAATAAGCCCAAATGCCCAGTGAGGGGAGGGACTTGCAGGAAATGCAATAAAAAGGTATCTTTTCAAAAGTTTGCACAGAAACACAAAACAAGATTGTTCATATGGTTAACGATGAG
Source organism: Calotriton arnoldi (assembly GCA_963921515.1). Lineage (NCBI taxonomy): Eukaryota > Metazoa > Chordata > Amphibia > Caudata > Salamandridae > Calotriton > Calotriton arnoldi. Next base: position 1,902,484 of record CAWUFW010001485.1, on the reverse strand, counting down.
GAAATTGAAAAGAAAACCCCTGTTTTTCAGATTAGCAACATGAATACAAATTCAGAAACTATATACCCTACATGTGATATAAGCCTTGATGGTGTATCCTTCAAAATGCTTGCAGATTCATACTTTAATAGATGAACTGACATTTAATGAGAAATTTTCTGATAAGGATGACACCTTTTTGTCTCCTGGTATCAACCCTGGAGTGGGAAAGTGGGATTGTGGAAGGATTTTCTACACAAAATAAAACTGAAACCTAATGCTGTTCCAATAATACACAAAGCATTATTGACTCCTTTGTTTATGAGAGAACCCCTCAGGAAAGAACTTGACTACCTCTAAGCTTTAGGAGTTATTGAAAGAATTGAATGTTCAGAGTGGTTAGCTCCCGTTTTAATTGCTTCAAAGGAAGGTGGAAACAGTATACGTTTGTGTGTTGACCTAAGAGATCTAAATTCAAGTATATTGATAGACAGACATACCCTGCCTCATATTACTAAAATGGTAAGTCTCATCCAGGATGCTAGTTATTTTAGTGTTTTGGACCTTTTCTCTGCCTATCACCAGGTAGCCCCCCATCCTGGCTCCAAAGCTCTTACATCTTTCATAACTCCTTTTGGGTCTTCTCAATTTTGCAGGATGCCTTTTGGGTTAGCATCTATTACTGCAGTCTTTCAACGCATAATGCAGCATATACTACAAGGAATGCAAAGAGTTGTGTTCGGAAGGAGAACACAATGCCACACTTAAGGAAGTCCTATGTAAGACGAGTAAAGTGGGATTCACCATAAAAATGGAGAAGTATAAAATATGTATCAAGTCAGTGTCCTATTATCTCTGGCGATGGTATCAAACCTAAATAATGTTTAGTAGACATGTAAGGAAGAACTTAAATCTTACTTAGGTCTAGTGGAATATATGGCCAAATATATAAAAACAATATGCAGACCATGTTCATTCTTTAAGAGTTCTACTGAAGAAAGGAGTTCCTTACAATTGGACTGAAGAATGCCAAACCATGTTCAACAAAACCAAGGAAGCTATTGTTAATGCTCCCTACTAACCTTTTATGTTAAAATAAAAACTTTGTTAACTACTGAAGCAAGTAATAAGGGTCTGGGAGCTGCCTTATTCCAAATAGTTGAGAGTAAAGAGAAAATTGTAGCCTTTGCACCAATAATGCCAAAGATGCTGAATTAAATTATTCAACCATCGAAAAAAGAAGCATTTGCATGCTATTGGGCCATACACCATTTTAAAATTCTATGTGTGGAGTTTGCCTTTAACCCTTAGAACAGGTCATAAACTGTTAGTTCACATGTTCCCCATCAAGTCCATTGAAAAAGCCACTCCTCTGATATCCAAATGGGTGTTGGGTTTGCAAGGATACAACTTTAAAATTGAATATGTTCCTGGAACAAGGAACCAAGTAGCTGATTGCTAATCCCGCATGCACATGGAAGGGTGGGTTCACGAAACGAACCCACCAGATGAAGGTGTTCTTTTTGTAGAAATCCCTGCTATTTATAAGGAAGAGTGGCGACAGAGTGACAAGGATAATGAGACTTTATCTTTAATTAAGGACAAGATAATTAATGGCTGGCACAATAAATATAACGACTCACCTGAGAATCTTCAACCATATTGGAATGTGAAAGATGAATTGTCAACCATGGGTAATTTAATTTTTAGATCAAACAAAATTGTGCCTCGAGAAAATATGCGTGATCGCATTGTTGACATTGTGCATGAAAGTCATTTGGGGAGGAACATGATCAAGAGCAAAATCAGAAACGACTACTGGTTCCCTTGTATGGATTCTATTGTAGAGAATAAGGTGAAAAACTGTCTTGCATGCAGTTCTAGTGACAAAGCCAAAGTCATAAACAGAGTTCCCCTTACCCCTATGGAGGTACCTCCCAAACTATGGGATAAACTTGGTTTATACATCATTGGACGCAAATATATGTTTGTAATGGTAGTCTATCATTATCATTGGGTCACTAAAAAATCATTAAACAACATCAACACTTCCACCCTAACAGAATTTGTATCTGACACGTTTGCTAAAGAAGGAGTGCCCAATACCATAGTCATGGATAGCAGGGTACTATTTGTCTCTGAGGAAATGACACACTTCCTTAAAAGGTTATCTATTTGTCACATTAGAACTCCTCTCTATTGTCCCAAAGCCAATCGGTTAGTAGAGAGAGTTAATAAGATGTTAAAGGAAACCATACATTTAGCCCATACTATGGGACAATCTGTGGGCAAAGCTGTGAGGAATATGTGGTGGTCACACCACACCACTCCTAATGCTGTGTCAGGCATCTCTCCTTTTGTTTCCATGAAAGGAAGGAAACCTGTTTTGAAACTGACACCTTAATTGGCTTAATTGTAGAGATCCAGCTTGGGTTAACAGATAAAAAGTTGCAGATGTGGTCAAAGAACATCAAGATAAATATAAAAAAACTCTATGACACAAAGTGGGGAGCAGTGCATCGTGATTTGCAGATAGGACAGTGGTAAAAAGACCTTCCACTATGCAGGCAAAATGTATGTCTTTCTCCAAACCAGTGAAAATTAAATATATCAAATGAAATTCCGTTATTTTGGAGGATGGACGCACTTGGAGTTTGGACAGCATAACCAAGTGTCCGGAGGTTTTAATTCCAAAGACTGATTGACCAACTGGTACCACCAAAGTTTTGACCAAAACCACAATTCCTCTAGGTGTGTCAGAAGACGCCAGCCACCTGTTTGGCAATCAGACTATACAAAGTACTGATATTTTGTGGTCTTAGTTAACTGTAATTTGTTTTTAATTAGCACTAAATAGCACTAAATGCAACAGAACATGAATAACGGGCACGAGTATCGGTTCGCGCTCACAAAATGAGCTCTTGGGGAAGGATTTTCTCCTTACTTACTTCCCGCATTTAGCACTATTACCTTAGCCCAAAATGCCCCCTCCCGTCTAAAATGGGTGTGAAAATGCTCTTTGTGCTAAGAAATAGCACTAAATGTGCTCTTGGGATAGATTTTTTACCTGCAACTTTATCTCAGCAATTAGCATTATTTGCTTGGTACAAAAGGCACCCTTGTGTCCAAAATAGACGCTAGAATGCATTTTGCACTAAGAAACAGCTGTACTAAAGTGCAACATGAATATCGAGAGGCCGTTCACCCTCTCTAAATGTGCTCTTGCGATAGTATCCCCCCCACCCAAATTACTCATAATTAGGCGAGCAAGAGTAATCACATAAATTGCACATCAAAGAGTAATGCAGAATTGCCAAAAAGCTCCGGTTACTCCAGCGTAATTGAAATTATGCACGGGCCAAAAAATATCTCACTGAGAGACACTTTCGGCTTGAACCAGTCTCCTGCTGCATCTCACAAAACTTTTCCATGCACAAAGCACGATTACTGGAAAAAATCACATGAGATACTGGCAAACCACATTAGCTCAAAAAGTGTATTTTCTCTTAATTATGCTAATTTTTAATGAAAATGTGTGAAAAAAATTATGTGATTACTACAAACAGCTAATGTGCACTCTCATTTACTGAGAGTGATTACCATAAACATTTAGTGGCAGGACAGGTCTTCTTACCGGTCACTTCCCAGGGTGATTTACCTACTGGTAATCCCCTATTTTTAAATTGGTTTGTCAGTCCCCTACAACTAGGTCCTTTGCTCCATCCTTATGGGACTTGGATGACACATATGTTTATCTTTTTTATATGCAATAGGATATGTCCAGAGAATATGTGTTGTATAAGACTTCGGCGGGCCAGAGAGCCATTTTGATTCCCTGCACCCAACTGATGCGTAAGATGGAGGCTTGAGAGAGACTGCCAGAGAGCAATGTTGCCTGCAGTGCTACTCTAAAGCATTAATGAGCTTCTTTTCAGTGAACCACACTCTAGGATGGGGATGGCAGGAGAGAGAAGGCCCCAATGAAGTGCATGAAAAACCCTTGTTTTTCTAGTTCCATTCTTCACCAGAAGTATTACCCATAAAAAGTTGAGAGGTGGAGAGGTGAAGGAGCTCCCTTTTTGTATGCCTTTGGGTCTTCACTGTAAGGGAGATCCCAACTCCACCCCATCTTCCTACTAATGCTAGAAAACAAAGATGGTGTCTTGACTGGTGTGGAAAGAATACACAAAAGTTGAGAAGTGCATGAAACCAGTTGCAGAGCTGAAATTGGGTAATCTCTGTCTGTACACCTGCTATGAGTAAGGGACAAAAAACACCAGCCAGGGTTCCATGATGTCCCATTAACAAGTGTATCACAGCAGTGAAGACTGAGAAACTTTTTTGTGCTCTGTTATTGGGGTTGCTGGCTGCCAACTCTCCTTTGCCAGGTTTAGGAACAGGAACCTGGAAGTTCTCCAGCCTGCCAGGAGAGGATCGGCCTCTAGACTGCATAAAGGGGCTGATTAACTCAGGGTGCAGAAGGCTGCATAAAAAAGAAAGACTGAATGGAGCTGGGGAAGGGAGAACTGAAAGCAGTCCACTGAAACCCAGAGTAAGGTCTGCATTGCTATGCCAGGGGTGAGCCTTTGAGACTCCAGTGCCCCAGTGGCATGCCACAAAGAAAAAGCACCTGTGACAACTTGGCACTTGTGAAGAATCGTAGCTGCGTTTGACAGTTTAGACAAAAGAAGCCAAAGGGCCTTTGAAAGATTGGCGCTTTACTCAGTTTGAAACTAGAGCATGACGCTCTGTCTATCACAGTTTTGGACCACAGTGGTAACATAGGGTGGGCTCTTCATGATTGGGTGGTGGGTTTATGTTTGGATCCAAGAAAGACCCCCAAATGAAGCAGCACCTGAAAATGATCAGAACAAGCAGAGTACAGCCTCCCCATTGCAAAGCTCCGCCTTCTTCACAGCAGCCATACACGTGTGCACAAGACTCAGAGGTCAGAGAATGCAACAGCATTGGTTTGGGCAGTGTCAGCGCAGTCCCTCTTGATGGGGCGACAAAGCACTGTGAGTGGTCCAGCCCAGGCCCCCCTCCTGACAGAGCAGGCCCAGCTGGCAGAGGACTGAAATGAATTGTACAGTGGAAAGATGAGGCGGAGAGAAATGTAGCTTTAGAACAATTCATGCTCTACCAGAAGCCTAGTCGCAATCACTTTAGGTGGTAAATGGGGAAGCCAGAGGGGTGTCATGGGATCCTTCCCAGCTATGCTTGCCTAAAGAAGGCAATGTGCGCTAATTTACACTGGTTGTATCAAAACTATACTCTAGCAATGGGAACAGCCTAAGCCAGGCCCCTGGCACAGTAGTTACATCCTTGGTGACTGTGTACCATGCAATTGGTCTTTGATATTTTGTACAGTATTTCCTTGTGTGTTGAGGGTAAAGTGATTTTTTAAGTAGAAGCACTGACTGTGCAATGATTTACTGACTGGTATTACATGTCTCACTGCGTTCTGACTTTTTACCCCACACCACTTGCCTGAGTAAGCTTTGGACTGCTCGACTTCGCTGCCCTGATGGTCAAGTGCTAAACGGGTACGCTTGGTGCTGCATTTTGAGCTCTGTAGAAAAGTAAAGCCTCAGAACATCAGTGGTAAACGGCTACATTTATTGCACTGGATCTAGTAACTCTGGGCTGCATGGGGAGTCCGGAAAAAGTTCCCATACCTTTATAGTGACTTTTGTCATGTTACTGGGTCTTCAATCTTTAATGGGGTAGCTGTTTCTTGTTCTTTCATGTCATCAACTAATTTTGCCTAGTGATGCACTCCGGCTTCCAATCAAGTGAACTTGCTTTACTACTACCATAGTGTGAAATGTACAATTTAAATCTCATTACTCTGTTGCATTCATATCAATCCATAACACATTACATAAGCTGCATTAACATTTCTCCAGAGATTTTATGCCAGCATCACTAACACCACTTTTGTAGAACATCTATTTTTTAAACAATGCTCTATGTCATGGTTGAACCTGTGAATATTGAAGAGAATCATTAAATTACAGTTTGAAAGAGCCTTATTGGTCCAGGTGACCAAGGAGTCCCAGGTCAATTCACATTGAATCAAACTCACCACTTTCTCTGTTTATCTCCAAATCCAATTTCAGGACATCAATGGAAAACACCTTAGGAGCATCCACATTTTTTATAAACTTCTTCTTATGATGTTGCATTTTTAATCTCTGCAATTTCTAAACACTCTAATCTGTACAACAAGAATGGCAGAATCTTGACCTCGTACAAAATTAGCATAGGTTTAGCCAATCTATGCCACAGAAAGAGAGACAATCTACAAAGACCATTACCATATGAGAACCATAACATTTATGTTGTGCTGGCTTTTCGCAAGAAACAAACACCGGAAGGAGAGAGTTCCTTGCTTTGCAACCAATCCTCAGCAAATGCGATATCCGAACTTGCCACAATGCTAATTGCTATTGATGGGTGCAATAGAGAATTCTACAAACCAGAAACTTGGAGTCATTATTGGAAACTCTGTACTCTGCTGCAATGGACATACCCTAATATTCAATGAAAGACATCAGAAGACCAGCACTCAGTGGTGGTGATCCAACATGCATCAATCCCACATCGAGGTCTTCTTTGTCTGAGAGAGACAGTTTGGAATCAGTAAGTAGCAGGTGGGATGAAGGACTTCCTTGGCAGTGGCGACACAAGATGGGGGAGGGAGAAATCCTGATTCCCACTCAAACTATGGTATGGCCAATATATGTTGATCTTCCTGCCCTTTGAAAGAGGAACTCTGAATTGAACTACTGGACATGACTCTAATGCTTTATAGCTTCTGCGATCGTCCCAACAAGCTATTGTGGTATTGTAGCATATTTACAGAGAATTGGGTGCCCTTTTTAGATGCTTAGTGCTTTTGTAGGCGGATGTTCTAACTCTTGACTCATTTCTCCTCTCACACATTTATTGACCTTTTGGTTTAGTGCAGACCTATTCTTGAATTACCCTGTCTTACTTCCCAGACCACATACTTGTGTGTTTATCGCAGTTTTGCTACAATCCTCTATTTGCCATAGTGATTTATACGCCTCATATTAAAATGTAGGTTGATAGATTGCATTAGTAGTGTGATAGTCCTTACCAATACAAAAAGTGACTATCACCATTTCCAGTACTTTTCTTCCTTTCCGTAGAACAGCTTCCAAACCGACATCTCCATTATCATAGTTCCTACCCCATCAACACCACATCTCAGTTCACATATTACATGCTTTTCTCTTCTCCACTTCCCCTATTAATACAGGTTTGCAAACATGGCACTAATTAAAAACCTTCAATTAAGGAGCAACACCAACAAGCAAAGTATCAATGCATCAGATTGCCACCCCTTGTCATTATGCATCGCCTGAGACCGAAGTCTCTTTCACTGTTGTCATTTAACATCAATGGCTTAACCCACTACATCAGTCACAAGAAGGTGCTTTTTTATTTCACTATGAAACCCCATCCAAGAAACGCATCTATCTGGTACAGAGTCAGAAAAGCTCATAAGGAACTGGGCTGGCACTGTGATTAGTAGCAGTGTACCGCCTACAATCACAGGCATGATTCCCACTCTCCCAGGTATGGTTGGTCGCAAGCGGTGCAAGTGGCAATCCTAATTAGGAAGTTCCTCTACTACACTGTCAGGAAGACTTGAATAGGCACAATGGGCAGCTATGTATTTGATCTGGTGGGCTCCACCCTCATTATAAGTTAAATTTATTCCCCCAAAATTGCATGTTCACATTTTCTGCTGTCATTCTCCATCATTGGAAGTGATTGGAATATTGCTCCAGATCTCATATTAAATTTCTGTGATCTACTAGATAGGCACAATGGGAGGAACAGGTATCTACTGCTGGATCTCATGGAGCAATGGTCCCATGGCATATGTCCCATCCCAGAGATGAGGACTTCTCATTCATATCATGCATCCATAGCACCCACTCCAGAATAAACTATTTTATCACACTAAATATGGTCTTCCCATTGGTCTCTTGCTGTGGTATACAGGAGAAAGGGATAGCAAACCATCCACCAATTCTCCTCCAAATGGAAATGGGCCACAGCGCACCATCACCCAAAAGGTAGAGAATGTGTGTAACAAGATATAAGTTACAAGCAGATAAGCTCTCTTCCATGGAGCATATCAAAACATATCTTATCCAGAATAGCGATTCTTTCAAATCAGCACAGATCCTATGGACACATTTCATAATTACGTGCTATTTATGGTAAAAATGTACCTGGCATGCTTGGGAATAACACAAATGGCCACAACACGAGTGGTGGTTGATTGCACCATTAGTGATTTTTGCTCTATTTTTTCCCGCAAAATGCATCCTTGTGTCAAAAATTGACGTGAGGGCGCATTTCATGCTAAAATGTAGCACTAAATGATGTATGTGCACTTTTTGTAATTACACATAATTTCATGTAATTTTCCCAAACTTTCTTATAATTACATGAAGGGAAATTCCATGAATTTTGCCCACCCCTAGTTAGCATCAAAACTAAAGTAGCTAGGGGTGCTAATACATAGGGGCCTGAAGGGCATGGCTGAGGTAACATTTAACCTCTCATTTAAAAAATGGAAGAGGATTTTGAGAAATGGCCCTCCTTGCACTTATCAGGTCTGGGCGAAACTCATGGAGTTTCAGTTTGTGAAATTTCACGGAGGTACAAAAAACTCAGAGAGATTCAGTGGAATTCAGTGTACAGGCGGAAATAGGCACGTCATGCTGCTCGCACTGTAATTTAGCACCATAAGCTCATTCTACGCTGAAAAATCAGCAGGAATGGCACCACATGGCATGCCAGAGGGTGTAGGTTCCCAAGCTGATTTTGCTGCTGCTCGATTTTCTACTCGAGCGGCAGCTATTAGAATGCAAATGTTCGTGACCGCGCACATTAGAGAAATCTCACCGGGCACTCTGTAAGTGACCGAAATTCAATCTAAACATTAGAGAAATCTCACCGGGCACTCTGTAAGTGACCGAAATTCAATCTAGGGGATGCCAAATCTCACTTACGCTCACCAACTTACTGATTTTGAGCCACACATGTGAAAAAACTCTGCCACGCGGCGGTTGGCGGAATTTGGCCAGAACTCCACATTACAAGCATAATGTGGAGGGGCCAAAATTCTCCCAATTCTGTCGGCGGAGCGGAATATATCACCCACCCCTATCATTTATCCATATTTGTACAGGTACAAGTGATCAAATACTTGGCAAGCCCAAGATATAACTATTTGCTAGGTGTGCAACCTAGCCATATGCTGAGAACAAAACGAAACCACAAAGGTCTTTATTTGAACAGGGACAGCTTTCAACCGGCCCAGATACATGTGGCAACTACCCAGTGGGACTACGATTGCCAGAAATGGGCCTCTACCATCTGGTGCATCAACATTTGCAGTTGATATATCTGACACCCAACTGGCAAGACTCTCAGATGTGGACCACCATTGAATGAGCCTGTATGTGGAATTCACCTGGCTTTGCAATGCTATATGGAAAGACAACAAACCGGAGCACGGTTTGACACTGACAAGGAGAGCCTCATTGGACTCTTGGACCATGGCCCATAAGAAAATGCAAATCTGCAAGAGTGTGCACTGCTGGAGTACAATGCAGGGATAGGTATTGGGGTGAGACATTGTGTTGGCCTCCTGAAGTACCTACCAGATTAAAGACATTTTTGATGGAGACTCGCTAAAATCTTTCAATTCCCATTATAATAAATTCCATGTGACACACTACCAAGAATGGAGAACTAGACAATTGACCCATTGTATACAGGAATGTATTGGCCGGGGTCCATTTCTACCATCCGTATTCCCAGTCTTTACATATAAAACGACTGAGGAGTTGTTTCAGGACTGAATATCATGCCAATCATAAAATTGTACTTTAAAGAGATGGAATTGACTCCTTAAAACATTGGCAGACTCAACTCTCAACATAGTATACAGAACAAAACAGTGTAGTGAAAGAGGCTCTCCTCAAATTCATCTATTTCAAGTTTTTATAGAATTGAAACTGGATGTCGCTCAGATTACACAAGATGAAGTTCACCTGCATTGCTGTTGGATCAGAGCTCACCGTGTGACCTTCTATATATACTCTGGTTATGCCCCAACTGTTCACACTACTGGTAGGAGGTTTGAAATGTACTGCGGGCTGCAGACTACAGTGTCTTCCACCCTCAACCAGGCTAGCCATACTCCACATGTTCTCAGCGATAGAATGCTGCACCTCACACTGACATTAAAGAATAGCCACATCATTGTCGGTGGCCAAGATCTGCAAACACTGACATTGCAGGACTGTACACTTTCAGGCCATATGGACCACTGAAATTCTCCATCTGGCAGGATATGAACACTTAATTTATAAATATCAAGATCGTATCATGAAGTCTGACTGCATAAGGAGTCCCTTTATGACACTGTGCGCACCAACGACAGGTTAATTATTTTATGCATATATTATGCATAACCTTCCTATTTCCCAAATCACATCCCCAGGCTGATCCTCCATAGTACTCTCCATTCTTTACACACAATTCTGTCTTTAAAATTGGCAAATCACACACGTGGTCTAGACGTAATCGCAATAGGTACGCACCCAGTACAATACTGGGTCATACACGTTTCAATACTCAAGAGCTGATCGCTTACACTTATCACCACACAATGGAAAGTTTGGATTCTCACTACACTGTCCCCTTGATATATACCACTGTTATAGTCGTAGCTTCCCTGATGTGGGTAGTTTAATTTTTAAAATGCTGTGGCACTGCCACTGGGCACAATATTTATTATTGTGTGTGTTGGAAACGGGGTTACCGAGACCGTTATGGTAGCATGGCGCAAAGCGGGGAAAGGCACGCGAAGGCAATGTGTAAGGCAGTTGTGCAGCACACTCTCACATTAACTCAGAAATGCGACGCAATAACCGGACACCACACCAGGCTTGTATAAGTAACAATCAGGTTCCTTTATATTGATCAAGATGGCATTCAATTATTCAAATTATACATTCGGGTAACTAGTGCGCGTTCATTTAAAAAGACCCTTCACAATTCTGGCCACTAAAAGGCCGCATTAAAATCACAGCACCACTGCTCATTCGGGTGCTCTTTACCAACTAGGGCCTAGAACAGGCGCAACACGGTTTATACATCAACATATATACAGTAGGCCTAGGTACTCTATACAGCCTATGATACACTAGGCGGGAGGGAATCCTACCGGGAACCCCTCAACATGTCCAGCAGCTGGGGGCTTCCAAAAAGGGGGAACTTCTTTATCTCCCCGGGAGGCTAGGGTCATAGGATGTGCCTGGCCTGTAATCCCAAAGTCATTAAAGGCCCCCTCCCTCCGTGATCCCTCCTCAAGGGTGGCCCCCGGCCCCAGGGGCTTAACCTAGAGCCCTAGGGGCCTCCTGGGCTCACCTGCGGTGTTGTGGCTGGCTGCGGGGCCTTACGGCGGACTCCTCTCTGGCCCGGCCCTCTGTGGTGGGGGCGGGGCCCGGCGCGAGTCTTGCGGCCCTCCGGCCGGTGCTGATTGCTTGCTCGAGGCTATGGAGCCTCTCGCGATGTTGTTCCCTTCGTTGGGGGCCGGTATGCTCCTCCTCCGGCCCCCGTGGAGTCCAGGGAGTGAGTGGGGACTTGGTGCGGGAGCCGGCGGTCCTGCCAGTCGGCTCCGGCGTCCCGAGAGGTGAGGAGGTCCTTCCTTACCTCCCGGCGTGCTGGGCGGAGGCGGGCTCTTCACGGCGCCCAATCCGGGCGCGGCGGCGATTCTTCGCGGGGCTCCCGTTGGCAGTGGAGCCCCGGGGACGTCCTCCCGATTGGCTCCGGCTGAGCCAATCGCGTCGCGGCCTTCTCTTCCTCCGGGGGCTCCCGATGGCAGTGGAGCCCCTCTGACGTTGATGTTCGGCTCTGCTGGGCCAATCACGTCGCGGCTTCTGGTGGTTGCCAGGCGACGCCCTCTTCTCCGGCGATTGGCTTTGGCGGGCCAATCCCGTCGCGGCCTTTTCGGGGGCGCGACCTGTGACGCGGTCAGCGTCCCCGGCCCCTCGGCGACAGCGTCCACGGGCCGGGAGGCCGCAGCAGGCCTCAATTCACTTCACGCGGCCCACGGGGCTGCGGCGGCGGTATTCTTGGCCGCGCTGGCAGCGGCAGGGGTCTCGGGCCCGGCGGTGACTTGTGGTGATTTCGGTGAGGGCGCGGACGGCGCCCTCACCACTACTATGAATAGGGAGAGATCTCCCGGCCTCAGTTCCCTTCTTCCAGCGGCGGCGGCCGCGGCGGTGATCCGGTCACCAGGTCAGTGACCGAGAGGGGGGGTCAAGTTCTCTCCGCACTTGGGGGTTGCAGCGCAGGCGCGCTGACAGCCTTATGCTCAGGCTGTGAAGGGATGGTTCTAGGGGGACAGTCCAGCTGTCTGTATAGGTAGATAGGGGTGGAGGCCTAGCGCTTAGGACGCAGCGCTTCGCCTCCTGATCCCCTCTCAATGGTTTTCACTTGTAGTCCTGAAATTCTTGGATGCAGTAAAGTCTCTTTATGAACAGGGGGGGTTGTGAGTTGGTGATTCTTGGAGGAGTTGATGTGCCTCCTGGCACGCTGGAGATGGTTCCCTGGGTCCCCTCACACTGGGCAAGATCAGTGGGTGGTGGGCGTTCCTCATCTATCTTACGGCAGCAGGGCCTTGACCCTGTCAGCGGCAGTAGTGTAGGTCTCCCCCTAGGCCCTAAAGTCTGTACTCCAGCGCAGGTTCTCCCAGGTTCAGCGGTGCCTCAACCTAACTAACTCCAGGTTTTCCCTCCAAGCCTCTTATACCCCTAGGTCAGGTGACCCTCCCAAAGGCGGCAAAGTGTAACTCCTCCCACAGCCCGGAAGGTTCTGGAACCTTCCACCTACCTAGCTATGGGGCCCAGAGGCGGGGACGGGATGGCTACTGTATCCCTTGTCCCAGCCTGACTCTGGCGACTAGTGTGTATGTGTGGAAGGCCCTCTGCAGTAGCAGGGGCCTGTGGCAGCCATCTTTGGTGAGAGAGCACCTGCACCTCAGCACTGACCAGCAGTGGCAAGGCGCCCGGAGACCTAGGTCCAGTAAAAATATGGTGGCAAAAATGAGGCGCAGAAAGGGAAAAAAACAGGGTAAGACCACCCTAGGGCTGACAGGTCTAACACGCGTCCCCCCAGCCGAAAGAGGGGAGAGCTTCCCAACCTCTAGGGAGTTCTCTTCACTAAGGCGGAAAAACCGGGAGAGACCGTCAGCGTTGGCGTGGTCTACACCGGGTCGATGTTCCACCCGAAAGTCCATCCCCTGGAGGGAAATGGACCATCTCAACAATTTGGGATTTTCGCCTCTCATCTGCATGAGCCAGCGAAGGGGTCTGTGGTCGGTCTGGACCAAGAAGTGACAACCAAAAAGGTATGGCCTCAACTTCTTCACCGCCCAAACCACAGCAAAGGCTTCCCGCTCGATGGTACTCCACCGCTGTTCCCGGGGGAGTAGTCGTCGGGAGATAAAGGCCACTGGCTGGTCTTGGCCATCGTCATTCAGCTGCGAGAGCACAGCTCCTATGCCATGCTCAGAAGCGTCTGTCTGCACGATAAATTCCCGGCCGAAGTCGGGGTCCGGAGCACCGGTGCGGTGCACATGGCACGTTTAAGAGTCTCAAAGGCATCTTGGCAGGCAGCCGTCCAGATTACTCTGCGTGGCTGTTTCTTGGAAGTCAATTCCGTCAATGGGCCCACGATGGTTCCATATCCCTTGACGAACCGGCGGTAGTATCCCGTGAGGCCGAGAAAAGCTCGGACCTCTGTTTGGGTCTTGGGGGCTCCCAGGCCATGATGGTCTCAATCTTGGCTTGGAGGGGTTGCACCTTACCTCCGCCCACCAGATGTCCCAGGTACACGACAGATCCCTGTCCAATCTGGCACTTGCTGGCCTTGATGGTTAGACCAGCCCTTTGCAAAGCCTGCAGCACCTCCTGGAGATGCTGCAGATGGTCTTCCCAGCTGCTACTGAAGACAGCTATGTCATCCAGGTAGGCAGCAGAGAAGGCCTCTAGGCCAGACAGCACCTGGTTCACCAACCGCTGGAAAGTGGCGGGAGCATTTTTCAACCCGAAGGGCATCACCTGGAATTGAAAGTGGCCCTCGGGGGTGGAGAACGCAGTCTTCTCCCTTGCTCCTTCCGCCATGGCGATCTGCCAATATCCTGATGTTAAATCAATGGTACTCAAATACCGGGCTGCTCCCAGCCGGTCAATGAGCTCATCCGCCCGAGGGATCGGGTGAGCGTCGGTCTTGGTGACCGAATTGAGTCCACGATAATCCACACAGAACCGAAGTTCTGGTGTGGTGCCCGGGGGGCCGCTTTCGGCACCAACACTACCGGACTAGCCCAAGGGCTACTGGAAGGCTCAATCACCCCCAGTTCTAGCATCTTTACCACCTCACTCTGGATACTAGCCTTGACCTTATCGGACAGCCGGTAAGACTTGTTCTTCACTGGCGGACTGTCCCCTGTGTCCACATCATGGGTACACAGGTGCGTGATTCCAGGCGTGAGGGAAAACAACGAGGCGTACTGCCCCAAAACCTGGCGGCAGTCCCTCTGTTGCTCTGGGGTCAAGGATGGGGCGAGGACTACTCCCTCTACCGAACCATCCTTCTCGTGGACCGCCAGAAGGTCTGGCAGAGGCTCACTCTCTTCCTCCTCACTCCCATCCGTTATCATCAAGAGAGTGAGCTCGGAACGCTCCTGGTGTGGCTTCAGGCGGTTGACGTGGAGCACCCTGTGGGGTTGACGGGGGGTCTTCATGTCGACGACATACGTGGTCTGGCCTTTTCGTTCTAAGATCTCAAACGGCCCAGTCCATCGGTCCTGGAGGGCGCTAAGCTCTCCTGGCTCCATGACCCACACCTTCTGTCCAGCGTCTAACTCTACCGTCCGCGCGTTCCGGTCATACCATTGCTTCATGACGGCCTGACTTGCCTCTAAGTTGTCCGAGGCCTCCTTCCACAGCTTGGCCACTTGGCTGCGGAACGCCAGCATATAGCTGACCACATCACGGGGAAGCTTCGAGGAAGACTTCTCCCACCCCTCTTTGACAAGACTGAGGGGCCCCCGAACGGGGTGGCCATAGAGCAGCTCAAAGGGGCTGAAACCGACCCCCTTCTGCGGCACCTCTCGGTAGGAGAAGAGCAGACAGGGTAAGAGGACGTCCCACTTTCTTCTCAAGTCCTCGGGTAGGCTCCTGATCATCCCCTTCAAGGTTTTGTTGAAGCGCTCCACGAGCCCGTTCGTCTGGGGGTGGTAAGGAGTGGAGAACCGGTAGGTCACTCCACACTCCTTCCACATGGCCTGCATGTAGGCTGACATGAAATTCGTGCCCCTATCTGACACCACGACCTTGGGGAATCCCACTCGGGTAAAAATCCCCATGAGGGCCCGCGCCACCACTGGTGCTGTGATGGTCCTCAGAGGGATTGCCTCTGGGTACCGGGTGGCGTGGTCTACTAGCACCAAAATGAACCTATGCCCAGCTGAAGTCGGCGGATCCAACGGCCCGACAATGTCAATCCCCACTCGCTCAAAAGGGGTATCGACCACTGGGAGAGGCTCTAGCGGGACCTTCACCTTAGTCCCTGTCTTGCCGCTTGCTTGGCAAGTGGTGCAGGTCTTGCAATAAGTGTCAGAAGTGACGCGCATCCTGGGCCAGTAAAAATGTGGGACCAAGCGCGCAAACGTCTTGTCCTGGCCCAGGTGTCCTGCTAGTGGTATCTCATGCGCCAACTCTAGCAGAAAGGCTCGGTGGCATTGGGGGACCACCACGGCCCTTGAGGACCCATGCACCGGAGCCTTAGGCTCACTGTAGAGGAGACCATCCTCCCAGTAGACATGGTAATTACCAGTCTCTGTTCCAGCTGCTTGGGCGTCGGCCTGTTGCCGTATGCCAACAAGCGTAGGGCACTCCCTCTGTGCCCGGCAAAATTCTTCCCGGGTAGGCCCTCCTTCCACCTGCCACTCTGCAGGGGTCGGCAGGTCCCCCACGGGAAAACCAACCACCTCAGCGGACTCCGGGGTCACCTCCGCGGGCTCCCCATCCATCTCACCGGGTGTTTCCTCCCGGACATCTCCTCGTCCAGCAGTGGGCTGGGCCCTTCTTTCAGGCTCCAACCCGGGCTGAGTTCCTTGTCGGGCAGCCATGGACCGCGTGATAACGCAAGTCCATCCTGGTAACCCCAACATCTCAGCATGGGCATTGAACTCTACCTCTCTCCAGGCAGTATGTTCTAAATCGTTGCCCAGCAGACAGTCAACTGGCATGGCAGGGCTCACCGCAACCTTCATCAGACCTGACACTCCTCCCCACTCAAAGGGAACTTGGGCCACGGGGTAATGACCCAGGCTATTATCTGCCATCACAACCGGGTGGAACTCCTCAGGAATCACCTGCTCTGGGGACACCAGCTGACGTTTCACCATTGTCATACTGGCACCTGTGTCCCTCAGAGCCTCCACCTCCTCCCCGTTCACCAGGACCCTCTGCCGATACTTGGCAGTGTTCTCGGGTACCTGCACCCTTGGGATGATCTCCCTATCCCCCAGGGAAACTAAGGTCAAGCCTGTCCACTCACCTCCCCTACCTAGGGACAACTCCTCCCCAAGCGCTACACTGGCCACCCCGGGGTCTTACCTCCTGTGGGGGCTGGGGCTCTCTTGCGACACTGGGCATCCCCCTTGTAGTGTCCAACCTCCCCGCACTCGTAGCACCGGACAGTTCTGGGCTGCTGACTCCTGTCAGGGTAAGTGGGTTTCTGGTATCCAGATTGGGATGGGAAACCTACCCCTCTCCCAGGCGGTCTATTTTGGGGACCTTTAAAGAACTCCCTCTTTTTATCTCCCCCTCTTTCTTCTGGGGGAACACCTGTCCACCCTTCGGGGGATCCGCCCCGGCTCCCTTGTGGGACACCCTAGTGCTGACCCACGTGTCTGCCTCCTCTGCAAGCTCCCTTGGGTTGGTCAGCTTGCGGTCCACCAAGTACTGGCGCAGCTCCGGAAAACATTTCTCGAGGAGGTGCTCTCTCAAAAATAGGTCGTACAGCCCAGTGTAATTGTCAACCTCGCTGCCACGCACCCAACCCTCTAATGCCTTCCGGGCATAATCATAAAAATCTACCCAGTTTTGTGTGGTGAGCTTGTGGCTGTTGCGAAACTTTTGGCGGTACTTCTCAGGGGTGAGGCCAAACTTCCTGAGCAGGGCCTCCCTCATGATAGGGTAGTTGGTTCGATCCCCCTTTTCTAAGGTTAGCAGTGTGTCCCTGACTAGTGGAGGTATGTATCTATAAAGTCCTCCTCCCCAGTAGCTCTCAGGAACTCTATGGGCCACCAAAGCTACCTCGTACGCCGTCAACCACTTGTCTATGTCATCACCCACACTAAAGCTGGCCATCACCTCCCTGGGTAGGTAAAATTTGGGCTCCTGTGGAACCCCAGTAGGTACGCTGCCACCATTTCCTTTGCCTTCCATTTCCATTTGCAAGGCTCGGAGCTCCAGTTCTTTCAGGCTAAGCTCATGTACAAGCCTTCTTTCCTCCATGGCTAGCCTTCCCTGTTCTCGCTCCCTTTCCATCTTAGCCAATTCTAATGTCAATTGCCTTTGCTGCCTTCTGTCCTCGAATTCCTCTGGTGACACACTCCCCCTGACGCACTACTGCCTGCCCTGGAACGTCTTCCTGGCAACACATTCTCGCTGACGTCAATGTTCAGTAGGCTCAGTTCTCCTGGGTCGTCTGTCTCCCTCTGCTCCTCCTCCTCCCCTCTTCCCTCCGGGTGGGCCATGACCCATGCCCTCAAAGCCTTCTGAAGTACCTCCTTCCTGGCACCTCGCTTGACGGCCACCCCCTCTCTAGGCAGAACTCCTTGAGCTGGTTCACCGTGTACCTCTCTAGGTCGGCTAGCTCAAACTCCATCCTCCTAGGTGGGGTCCCAGACAACTTAAGGAAGGGGTCCTAAATGGAAGGCAGCAGGTCTAACACAGGACTAATACAACTGGCAATTTACAATAGAATTCCTCCTACTTATTATTTTCCTAGGTGTCCAATTGCGGCGCACACTGAGTCACTGTAGGGTGCTGCACAAATACCAGTCCTTATCCCACCGCTGAACACCAATGTTGGAAACGGGGTTACCGAGACCGTTATGGTAGCATGGCGCAAAGCGGGGAAAGGCACGCGAAGGCAATGTGTAAGGCAGTTGTGCAGCACACTCTCACATTAACTCAGAAATGCGACGCAATAACCGGACACCACACCAGGCTTGTATAAGTAACAATCAGGTTCCTTTATATTGATCAAGATGGCATTCAATTATTCAAATTATACATTCGGGTAACTAGTGCGCGTTCATTTAAAAAGACCCTTCACAATTCTGGCCACTAAAAGGCCGCATTAAAATCACAGCACCACTGCTCATTCGGGTGCTCTTTACCAACTAGGGCCTAGAACAGGCGCAACACGGTTTATACATCAACATATATACAGTAGGCCTAGGTACTCTATACAGCCTATGATACACTAGGCGGGAGGGAATCCTACCGGGAACCCCTCAACATGTCCAGCAGCTGGGGGCTTCCAAAAAGGGGGAACTTCTTTATCTCCCCGGGGAGGCTAGGGTCATAGGATGTGCCTGGCCTGTAATCCCAAAGTCATTAAAGGCCCCCTCCCTCCGTGATCCCTCCTCAAGGGTGGCCCCCGGCCCCCAGGGGCTTAACCTAGAGCCCTAGGGGCCTCCTGGGCTCACCTGCGGTGTTGTGGCTGGCTGCGGGGCCTTACGGCGGACTCCTCTCTGGCCCGGCCCTCTGTGGTGGGGGCGGGGCCCGGCGCGAGTCTTGCGGCCCTCCGGCCGGTGCTGATTGCTTGCTCGAGGCTATGGAGCCTCTCGCGATGTTGTTCCCTTCGTTGGGGGCCGGTATGCTCCTCCTCCGGCCCCCGTGGAGTCCAGGGAGTGAGTGGGGACTTGGTGCGGGAGCCGGCGGTCCTGCCAGTCGGCTCCGGCGTCCCGAGAGGTGAGGAGGTCCTTCCTTACCTCCCGGCGTGCTGGGCGGAGGCGGGCTCTTCACGGCGCCCAATCCGGGCGCGGCGGCGATTCTTCGCGGGGCTCCCGTTGGCAGTGGAGCCCCGGGGACGTCCTCCCGATTGGCTCCGGCTGAGCCAATCGCGTCGCGGCCTTCTCTTCCTCCGGGGGCTCCCGATGGCAGTGGAGCCCCTCTGACGTTGATGTTCGGCTCTGCTGGGCCAATCACGTCGCGGCTTCTGGTGGTTGCCAGGCGACGCCCTCTTCTCCGGCGATTGGCTTTGGCGGGCCAATCCCGTCGCGGCCTTTTCGGGGCGCGACCTGTGACGCGGTCAGCGTCCCCGGCCCCTCGGCGACAGCGTCCACGGGCCGGGAGGCCGCAGCAGGCCTCAATTCACTTCACGCGGCCCACGGGGCTGCGGCGGCGGTATTCTTGGCCGCGCTGGCAGCGGCAGGGGTCTCGGGCCCGGCGGTGACTTGTGGTGATTTCGGTGAGGGCGCGGACGGCGCCCCTCACCACTACTATGAATAGGGGAGAGATCTCCCGGCCTCAGTTCCCTTCTTCCAGCGGCGGCGGCCGCGGCGGTGATCCGGTCACCAGGTCAGTGACCGAGAGGGGGGGTCAAGTTCTCTCCGCACTTGGGGGTTGCAGCGCAGGCGCGCTGACAGCCTTATGCTCAGGCTGTGAAGGGATGGTTCTAGGGGGACAGTCCAGCTGTCTGTATAGGTAGATAGGGGGTGGAGGCCTAGCGCTTAGGACGCAGCGCTTCGCCTCCTGATCCCCTCTCAATGGTTTTCACTTGTAGTCCTGAAATTCTTGGATGCAGTAAAGTCTCTTTATGAACAGGGGGGTTGTGAGTTGGTGATTCTTGGAGGAGTTGATGTGCCTCCTGGCACGCTGGAGATGGTTCCCTGGGTCCCCTCACACTGGGCAAGATCAGTGGGTGGTGGGCGTTCCTCATCTATCTTACGGCAGCAGGGCCTTGACCCTGTCAGCGGCAGTAGTGTAGGTCTCCCCCTAGGCCCTAAAGTCTGTACTCCAGCGCAGGTTCTCCCAGGTTCAGCGGTGCCTCAACCTAACTAACTCCAGGTTTTCCCTCCAAGCCTCTTATACCCCTAGGTCAGGTGACCCTCCCAAAGGCGGCAAAGTGTAACTCCTCCCACAGCCCGGAAGGTTCTGGAACCTTCCACCTACCTAGCTATGGGGCCCAGAGGCGGGGACGGGATGGCTACTGTATCCCTTGTCCCAGCCTGACTCTGGCGACTAGTGTGTATGTGTGGAAGGCCCTCTGCAGTAGCAGGGGCCTGTGGCAGCCATCTTTGGTGAGAGAGCACCTGCACCTCAGCACTGACCAGCAGTGGCAAGGCGCCCGGAGACCTAGGTCCAGTAAAAATATGGTGGCAAAAATGAGGCGCAGAAAGGGAAAAAAACAGGGTAAGACCACCCTAGGGCTGACAGGTCTAACAGTGTGTATTATTGTAATCTGCTGTCATTTATGTATGTTGTATCCTGCTCCCATATCAGTTATACATCATATATTGTTTGGTCCAGTTGTTCTTCACCTTCACTTAATCATAACTGGAACCCGGGGACCCAAACTGAATCATAATTAGGATCCGGGGACCCCCATTGAGTCATTACTGGAAGCCGGGCACCCCGGTCTAAGAATTTTTGATGATTTGAACTGCAAAACAATACACAATAAATACAGAAACAAGCATTCATCAAACAAATGCACAAATGATGAAACATTTTTTTTAAATTTTAAGCGGGATGTTGGAGCTTGTCTAAATTCAATTGAGGCCACACATCATCCAAACTATGTTCTGTTTGATGCACTTGCAGTGCTCCCATGAACCAATCTGAGAAATCTGAACTTAATTTTAAGCTACCAGTTTCAAATTCCTTATCATGAACAAAACATTTAAAAATTTTCAATTTTCAATTTTGTTTTTTTCTTTATATGCCCTTTATTACTCTACTAAATGATTTAATTTTTTAAGTGTTCGAGGACCTCCTGAGTGGGTTTCGCAGAGCCCCAGGAATCCCCGGACCATAGGTTAAGAACCACTGACTTGGTCTAATCCTTATTACCTCCTAACACATGGGCTTTACATGAAAACTATAATGTTCATACGTGTGTTGAGTATGCTATGCCTTGACGTGGATGTCTGCTTTATGTATCTAAAGATGATTTTTTTTTTTTAAAGGAAACTGTAACAGAGCCAGGGCAAATCTCTGGCATAATAAATTCTCGCTGTTATTGAATCTATTATATAGCCTTATAGCCCGCCGTAGCGGGCTATACCGGCTATTAAAGGCCCGCTACCGCGTTAAAGGCCCGAGCCGAAGGAGAGGGCCTTTAACAAGGTAGCAGGACTTTAATAGCCGGTATAGCCCTGCTACGAAGGGCTATAAGGTTATTAGAACATTCTGCCACTAGAGGGAAGAATGTTCTCACAAATAAAACAAAGGCGTCTCGAAGCTCGAGGGGATTTAAATCCTCTCGAGCTCCGAGAGGCCTTTGTAAGACATTGGAATATTGCTCTGCGGGCCTGTACCGGCCCATAGAAGCAGGGAGCACTCCATTGTCTTCAATGGAGCTCCCAACATTCCAATGTTCTAATATCTATTATGGACTTATGGTGGCTTAAACTTGTCTAAATATCGATATGGATTTCAATAATCAAAGATGACAAGTCTGGTAGCATGTCACAAGAATGCTCCTTTCTCAATAAAGCTGCACACTCCACATAGTCATATGCTATTTTATAATCTGTGAATGGCACGTGGAGAGATTGACCATTTATGGAAACACATTTTTAAACTATCATGTCAAGCAGCATAATCAGTCCACCTTTAGATGTGCCATCAGAATATCATAACCAAAATATCATCTGAAAGAAATAGCATGTCCTAAACCTTGTTAGCTCCATTGAAGTTTAATAATAGAACTTTTTTACCCCACTGAACACACTATTTTAAAACAATATTTAGAACATTATGTTTCTGTCAGACCATATTTTCTTGTATTTTTCCTGGAGTATTTTGACATACAACCCACTTTGGCTGCAAAGCCTAGAAATGCTTTAAGAGTTAATTTTTGTTTTTACAATATAATTTTCCAGATGTGCTGAGGAGATGCACCTATAATTACAAAGAGAAGACCTACCCCTTTTCTATATAGAGGCAATATTATTCTTCCTTTACCGGGTACTTCACAGGCAACAAACCATTCTAAAAATATAGGCTGTAAAATAGAGCTCAAGGCAGGAATGTCATTTTTAGGACTCACCTGTTGGCAAACAGATCTTTTGTGTCCAACACAGACTTAAAGTGGGCTTGTGGACCATTGTTTTCACCCCTTGCTTGTAGTTCAATGGATTTTATTGTCTATCTTATTTCCCAGTTCCTGATTCAATAGCTTTCCTCCCAATTCTTGTGTTTGTCCCACCCAAGAAGCATTTCGGTCTCACTGTGTTTTGATTGTATGAGTTGTATCCTTCCACTGCTGATAGATAAACCTTCATGGCAGGGCTTTGGGGAGTAGTTTGTCTCTCTCTGTATGTCTCTGCCCCTCCCCTTTTTTGTGTGCCACCCACTGTCTTTATAGTTTATTAGTCTCCCAGTGCCTTCTTGCCCTACAACTCATCATACTCTCAGGGCCTTTATCAGTGGTCATCTATCTTTAAATGGAATTAATTTTATTAATATTTTGCATCAGGTTTGTAATATATTAATATATCGGTATAATCAAATATTTGCTCAGCTTATATTTCGAGTTTACAAATGAGTGTCTCCTGCTTAAAGTTTGTTTAACCTTATTCCCCATCCTCTCCCCAAAAAACTGGGAACATACATTTCAAGTCTTTACCATTGAATAGATAGCACAATCAGAGTCAAAAACACATCTGTACAAGGCTTCAATGTAACATGAGTACGTTTAGGACAGAACCTATGATGATGCATGAGCATTAATTTCACTATTTCATCTCATTACGCATGATATTATGATTTCTTCAGAAAAGAAACCGGGTTAAGTCTCTCAGGAGGGCAGGCCAGAGGTCCAGCTGGATTCCCTAAGACAAAAAGTCCAGTATAGGACCCCAGATTGCATTAAAATTATGATAAGTATCATCTAAGGCACGTATGACGTTTTCCATAGCTAATAAGTCCCAGAGAAGGAAATATCACAAGGAAGTGTGCAAGTGGCCCTTTTTCTTCTAATGGGCTGCCACAGTAATCTTTGTTGTGCCCCAACAGTCCCAGATCAATATTGTGTCAGATCTTCTCTGACATTTAAGCATATTGAAGCAGCAATTTCGGACTGGGACCGAAAATAGGCCTGGGCATCAAAATAAAAGTGGCCTTCAATAGCGAATCTGATAGCTAATATATGTTCCTCACATTTGCAAATTTGGGCAGTTTTGAAATTGTAACGTACACGCTGTATAGCTGTTTTGCAAGGTGTGGGAGGATGCTACATGTATTTGTGCTTACTGCACTTAATATTTGTGGTAATATCAGGGAAATCAACAGTAAAAAAAAGAAAGATTGCCACTAAACCATACACAGGCCCACAAACAGTCAGAAAACCATCCCACACATTGATTTGTCAGATCAGCCCATCCTAATTTCCCTATATGCCAGTCTGACCCTGTGAAGCACAGAGACCTAGTTAAATATATGCATCATCCATTGGCAGTGAATAACCCAGCATTATTTTCATGACAGCAAGGATCTCTGCCAAGAACAACTACATTTGCAGACAATGCCACCAAATATGTCTGAAATCCCTTCAACATCACAACCCCTCCAGCATTGCTTGCTTGTCTAGGGGTTAAATGTACGAAAGTATCAGTCATATGCTACCTTGTGGTACGCTTTGCTCCCTAGTATGCTACGAGTGTTCTTAGATATGTCCCTCCTTAGTATGCCTCACTGCTTGCCTTCTTCGCCTAAGATCGTGGACCAGTGACACATTTGTTGATGTATAGGAGGGGTAACTGCACATAAAAGAAAGTTATTAAAAGTGGTGATGTGCCCCTTTGTATTTCCAGCAGATCTTACAAATTTCTCTAAAGGGGGTAGGTCCCTCGTTGCAGTTGATTTGTTTGCCAGTTGCATTATCCAGTGTCTTAGCTGATAATAGTGGAATTACTCAGATTCATCTAAGGAGAACATCTTCTTATGTGTTTCGGAAGAGGATATGTCTTAGCCGTGGACGGACGAGATTTGATATGGTTCAGCAATCTCCTTGCTTTCATTTGTCAAAGTGGCCAGTGTGTAAAGCCTGTGAAAAAGCATGGTTACAGTAAATTGGTGTGTGTGGGAAAGGGAAAAGAGGTCCCTTTAAATGTTTTGTGATAGTATCCAAGACTGCAAATGTTGTGTTGGTAGGCATGCTTAAGTATGTGTTGGGTGTTTGTGGGGATCCGTCTGCTTTGGTTTCCAAATCAGGTCCCATAATGTTCTGACTGTGGCAGTTCTGTCCATATGTACCCAATGTTTGTTGGTGTCTCTTTGAGACCAGTCTGCTGTGACTCTAAGTTGGGAAGCCATGTAGTATAGGTTAACGTCAGAGAAAGCCGATCCCCCTCCAGCTTAGGTAAGTGTAGCATTTTATAGGCTACTCATGCTTTCCAATGTCCCCATACAAAACCGAGTGAAATAGTTTTAAGTTTAGTAAAGAGGTCTTTATGGACACAAATGGAGAGAGTTTGGAGTAGGTTTAAGAACCCTCAGAAATACATTCATTTATAATCATATCAATTCTCCACAACCAGGACAGAAACAGAGGGCTGAGCTGTGGTAGTGTTCCTTTAAAAAGGCTTAAGCTTGAGAATAGTTTGCTCAAGTCTGCAGGATTTTGTGTGATAGGAATGTCCAGGTATTGGATGGGCTTTGTTAGACCTGGCACTGTTGGCGTGGGTCTCCCTTCCATTTTTTGCTGTTGCCTCATGTGTTTTTGCTGGTTATAGATGCTTTGGGCACTGTGCCACTGCTATTCAATGCCACAGTGCAAGTGCTCCCTATGGTAAATTGGTGTATGGATTAGTGATTCCATGATTGGTTGGTTTGGTTTACTTGTCAGACCCTAGTACAGTGCACTGAGTGTGCCCAGGGCTTGTAAACCAAATGCTGCTGGTGGGCTTGCAGCACTGGTTGTGCCACCCACAGAAGCAGCCTGTAAAAGTGTGTCTCAAGTCTGCCATTGCAGAGCCTGTGTGCAGTCTGGTACTGCCATGTTGACTGGGCAAGTGCACCCACTTGCCAGTCCCTAAACCTTCCCTTTTCTTCATATCAGACACCCCTATGGTAGGCCCAAGGGCAGGGTGCATTGTAAGTATAAGGTAGGACATGCCCTGGTGTGTGTGGCATGTCCTAATAGTGAATTACAGCCATTTTCGTTTTTCACTATTGCAAGGCTACCTGTTCCCCATAGGCCAGAATGGGCAGTTTGATTATTACATCTTATAATCCTAACTGACCCAGGGAACATGGTAGAACAACGAATTTAGTATGCCTGAACTCAGAATGATAAAATACATGTTTTAGCGAAGTTGGTTTTAACATTCTGTGTTTGAAAATACCACTTCTAGAAAGTAGGTATTTTCTTGCCTAACTATCCAAGCCTGCCTCTGCTAGGTTGTGTATTCCTTGTCTGGAGTTTGAGTGACAGGGGCTGGGGGATTCCAGGAGACAGGATGAGTCAGCACAGGGCTGAATAGAGAGATCTGCATGGAGATGGGTGGGAGGAGTTGCACCTGGGACCTGAATAGGGCTGTGCCTTCCCTCCACAATGCTGGCTCCACCTCCTGTGGTGTGTCTGATGTCCCTGGCCTACACTGTGAAAGGAAAGAAGGAGTCTTGTCAACAAAGTGCTCCAGGACTGACCAGAACTGGTTTGGACTAGGCAAAGGCCTCTCTGCCTTCAGAGAACAAAGGGAAAATGAGTATAAAAGAGGGGACCCAAACCCCAGAACTTTAGATCACTTTGGGAAACAAGAAGAACCTTTGCTGAGGAGAGGAACCAGAGAAACTGAGGAGGAGACTATCCCTAAGCTGATTGCTGTTTGGGGGATTGGCCTGCAGTGGTTGCCTGACTGCCAAAGAATGGAGAAAGGAACTTTGTGTGTACTTACATCAACTTGTAAAAGATCTCCAAGGGCTTGAGAGAAGAGCTTGCCTCCTGCTGAAGTCTCAGGGACAACAGACTTCACCAACCAGCTCCCCAAGAGTCTTTCTGGAAAGTGCCTGCTGCTGTGCTGGACTTTCTGAGGACTGCGTGTCGCAAGGAGCTGGAAGCGCGACTCACGAAGGAGAAGCGTCGCCGCCGCAGCCGAAGCGCCTCGCATCGCCGAAGAAAAGGATCGACGTCGCATCAGACGCCGCCGCATCAACGGAGAAGAGTGTCGCTGTCGCATCGTTGCCGAAGCGCCTCGCATCGCCGGATAAAAGGACCGATGTCGCAACAGATGCCGCCGCATCACCGGGAAGCGTGTCGCAGGGCCTGTCGCGGCTCAGAAGAATCGTTGAGTCGCCGCACGGCCATCGCATCGTTGCCGAAGCGCCTCGCATCGCCGTAGAAGAGGATCGACGTCGCATCAGATGCCGCCGCATCACCGGGAAGCGTGTCGCAGGGCCTGTCGCGGCTCGGAAGAATCGTTGAGTCGCCGCACGGCCGTCGGGCGTGCACGCATCGTGTCGCATCAAGAAGAACCAACGCATCCCCTACGCATCAGTAGGGACCCGACGCATCACGGTTCTTGCGTTAAGGAACCGACGCATCACCTTCCCTGCAACACTTTGGTTGTATAGCGTTACGCATCCAAAGGTACATTGAACTCAAAGTGTCACATTTACCATCTAAAGAGAACTGAGCTAATTCTACCATTTTTGAAGTACAGTATTGTGGATTTTTGTCGTTTATGGTCTTGTGTTAAATCTATATAAAGAATACTTATTTTTAATATACAACTGGTGTGGTGTCCATCTGTAGTGTTGTCACTTTGTTCACAAATGCTTTACACACTGCCTCTGAGATAAGCCTGTCTGCTCGTGCCAAGCTACCAACGGGGTGAGCAGGGGTTATTTTAGGAGTGTACCCCCTTACCCTGACTAGACGCAAGGGTCCCTATTTGGTCAAAGGTACCTACCTCTGCCAACTAGAGACCCCCAAATCTAACAGGCTTGTTTATCCATTTGAGGGAGTTTGGCTCGCTAAGGCATTTGTTTCAAGTCATGGTATTTTTAGATTCAAGATTTCAGATTTAGTGATTTAAAAAAAAATATAGCCACTGCTTCAAAGCTGTGTAATTGCAACTACAACTGTGTTATCAAGGATGAAGGCTTTGTTAATGATAGAACATCATCTGTGAACAGTCTGAGTTTTAACTCTTCATAGCCAAATGTCATACTACTTATTACAGCGGCAGCCGGCACAGGTAAACACAGTAGGGCTGTGGGGCGGGGCAGGGTGGGAGGGGGGGAATCGACTGACAATGGAATGGGTATTATTTAATAAATAAATAATATCTATTCTGTTGTCTGTTGGCTTCCCCCCTGCCGCGCCCTGCCCCGCCCCACCGGCTCACCACGCTTACCTGAGCCGGCCGCCGCTGACTTATTGCCCAGTCAGCTCTCATTTTGTCTACAAAAGGTTCTGTAATAAGCTCCATGCCAGATCAATTTTCTACAGTAGGAGAAGAAATGGCTAACAAATGTGTGACTGTAGGTGAGAATCGTGCTGCTTCTATGGTCATGTCAGAGCATTAGGACCATATATCACACAAAGAGATTAAGAGGTCACAACTTCCTACCACATACCCTCCAGAACATGAATCACAAGTTCACATAAGACGCTTAGGGAAATTTCACAACTGCCATAATTATCCAGCAAAAATGTCTGGCGGGAAAAAGAAGGACAAGGATTGTGGATGGAAAAGCCTCACCCACATGGTCTTGGCATGCTTCATCATTGGCTAGTCCGCCACTCTATGCTAGGATATTACCACCATGTAGGTCTCAACCTCTAAAGAGGGCGATCAAGATAAAGGATTTTGGATATATGTGGGGTTCAAAGTTAAACCTAAAACTACCTCTGTGTATACCCAAGAGATTTCATTTATTTTAAGGGCACATGGAGCAGGAATTAAGTCCCCAGGTGGTGATCAGGTGCTTTGAGACCTTGCATCTTACTGCTTCATTTGCAAGTTCTACTGATGTTGGTAACTAATGGCTCATCATGAACCTCAACCCTCCCCAATCTGTGGTTCTGGAGCTCCTTCTGGGCTCCTCCCCCTCTGATTCGATCATTAATTTAGAAGGTGGTTCTTCACCCCTTATGAGGTGCATAGTACACTGTCCCTGGAGGTAGAGGGTGTCGTGCCTGCTTTGATCTTTCCTGGGCACACTGGCCATACACCCACTTTCACTGGTTGTGCCTTTGGTGTAGTTCTGTGCCTCCCCAACTGTGGTGTTTCCTTTGCACCCTTCCAAGCACCTATTGTTATTACCAGCCTGATATTGCAATTTGTCTTCACTCCCAGCTCACTTGCCTGTGTTTTCGAGATTGGATGTCACTGATCCTTATAGCCTAGACCATGCACTCCTCATTCGTAGCCTGGGAACTGCCAAGTTCTTACTTCTCGTTGTGGCCAGGCCTCCAACAAGCGTGCTGTTCCAGCTCATCCACATCGGTGCTGGCGCTGACTCAATGTTTTTGTTTGACAGCTCATATCTCCTCTCCTAGATGTTGCTGATTTAGAGGTGCTTTCTCAGTATCTTAATGTATAAATGAAGATTTCTTTCAGGCCCTGGTGGATTCCTAGCAATATTAGTTTATGTGTCCGCTTTATCAGGCTGCTCACATGTGCATGTGCAACAGTCAATTCTTTCGTTTTCAGAAAAATCATTCAAAGATAGCTGACATGCATGTGCACACATAAGCAGCAGCCATCTTGAAATAGTTTTCCTTTCTTTTTTCTTTTGCTAGGGGACTTGCACAGACGCCATCTTTGAATGATTTTTTTTATTAAAGCAAAAGAAAAAAAATCATTCCAAGATAACTGCTGTGTATGCACACAAAAACACATTGGTGGCCATCTGTGAAAAAAGCAAGCATTGGCAAAGCCAGTGGATGTCACAGGAGAAACCTTTTAGCTTTTCCAATGATTGTTTAACATTAGAAGCCCTCCAGTGCCTTGGGTATGAAAAACTCTAGACTTGTGTATCAAATCATGCACCTCCTCCCATTTAAAGAGCCGTTTGCCATGTCTAGTTGGAAGTGTTATAAAAGGATCAACTCCATGGGAGTGGTTTCACACCACATACCTACTTTCTTGATATATCCCATCCAATCCTTTTCTGATATCACAACCATACTCATTGGAAGCAAACGTTCCTTTTCTTTTGCCACATAGTTGCAAAAGTCTTTGAAGTTAATGATAATTCAAAATAGTGCACAAAACCTTCTTGTGAGAAAGTACCCATTTTTACGTGGTCACCCCATTTTTCTCTGAATCTTATTGCTGGTTTTTAGACTCTGTACGCTGGGGCATTGCTGTCCAGTGCCCACTATATGTACTTTGACCTCTTAAATGTAGAAGTTGGCTAATCCCCGATTGGCGCATTTAATTCTCCTATAAGGCCATAGTATAGGGAGTCGAAATTGCACCCACACATGGAAAGCTAAATGTCACCTGTGGGCTCAGCATTTATTGTGCTATTCACTAGCATAACATGGAAAGCGTGACCTCAGGCCTACCATTGTAGCCTGACTGCTGCAGCTTAAAACTGCAACATGACATGTTAAAATAACCCTTTTGACATGTAAAGTCCTCTTTTAAAAAAAGAAACAGTCACCCCTATGTAGGCCGTGCATCCCACAAAGTAGAGTGCAGGGTATTTGAAACTGGAACATGTAGAAAATTAATGTTAACATGTCCCTTCAACAGAAAGACCCTAAAATCTATTATCAGTGCAGCAGGCCCAGTTGTCCTATTTAGAAAACCAGAGTCCAAATACTAATATAGCTAACTTGAGAAAGGAACAGCTAGAAAAATAATTAAACCATAATTTGTAATATGTATTAAATATCTAATTTAATGGTAAAGTCGGATTTTTAATAAATAGTAAGAAAAGTAACTTTTAGAAAGTCACCCTTTAGCTGCCTGAGCTTTCAACAGCTACTTTGCATTTGCTCTCCAGCAATTCCCAGGCAGAGCCCAGCCTTGCATCTTGAATGAGCTTTAAATGAGGTATGAAATCCTCCCCCTGAAACACGACACTGAATGGGCAGAGATGACTCGCCTATCTGAGCCAAATAGATGTAAGGTTGGGGCTGTACCCCTCCTGTCAACACCCCAGTGTCAAATCCTGTGTGACAGGTCTGTCTCAACCACATGCAAAAGGTTTGTGCTCTTCAAAGGGAGCAAACAGGAGACTAAGACAATTCTTGTGGATTACCTGCCTCGTTGATAAAAAAAACTTTGTTTTGTGTACTCAACTTCTGTCTCTGGGTTTGTTGTGGGTACAGAGCCCAGTTCAGATTGAATTTTAGGGTTAGGTGTGGGAGGACACTAGGATTGCAATAGTACACTGCCCACACAGACACCCATCCCACAGAGCCCAAGTTTAGTGTGACCGAAAACCTTCACCATCTTGAAAATGGCAACACATGGTATTTTGGGCATGCTTGCGGTAAAGGAAACAGGAACTACTGTAAAAAAGGTAGGCCACGGATTGGGTATACTTTAATCCATTGGTCATTGAGGAACTAGGAGTGTCTTCCCACCCACCCACAATTTGGTGAACCTGACAAAGTTGGACCCTCACCCCACCTTCCTTAGGGGACTACTGGACTTGGGAAAGGATATCAGGTGGCTGGACATGCTGCACTTGGCATTTGTGACCTGTGTAAAGGACCTGAGGAGGTTGGACCTCCTTCCACTTGAAATGCAAGGCCAGAAAGATCTCCAAGGATTATAAGGCTGATCCCCTCTGTGGCTCCAGGTACATAAAAAGCTGAAGAGGACATTTCTCTGATGGATCCCAGCTGATCAGTGACAACTGGAGCTAGACTGGACTTTACTGTTGCCTTCTACCTGACAACCTGATAGTCTCTAAGTACTCCCACTGAGGTCCTCATGGCTTGGCAGTGCATTCATGTGGTTGGTTTGGCACCAAAGGAAGCCTGGGAATGTTTTCAAAACTTTTGCTCTAGAGCTTCAAGGGGACTGACCTCGAAAAGTTCCATGGCATCGGACTGGATTCAAATTTGTCCCACTCAGAGAAGAGTTTTTCTTCAGAAAAACAGCAAAGGCCCAGATTGGGACTTAGAAACTATTTCCAACTTTCCCAACTTTCAGGCCACTACGGGACCAATCTACTTGGTGTATCTGACACATGCTCCATCGTGGTCGGCCTCAAATCGCACATATGTCCTTGTCTACTGTGACCATTGATAGTCATTGACACTTTGCCCTTTTTGTTGCTATTTTCACTTACAGCTTTCAAAATTCATATCTCCAGATCCCCTTATTGGATTTTTTGTAATTTTAGTGCAATTTTAGTTATTGAACTTTACTCTATTTTTCTAAATTGGAGTGCAATTTTTATTGTGTTGTGTTTTCTACTTTTTAACTGTTTTGATACTTCTACGTGCTTTAGACATTGCACAGAACATTCCATACCCATGTGAGCTTTAGTGTAAAATGTGTACATTGTTGCATTAATCTGCCCTTGCATCAGCATGAGAGATACCATTACTCCAGCCATCAAATCTACTCCACGTTAGGCCTAATATTCCATGAAATTTCCCTCCATGAAGCTGCTCTCAAGAGGGCATGAAAGAATGAAACTAAATGTGAATGGAGTGGCTATGCAGTGACTTACAAAATGTCTCTAATTGCTCCCCCTTTCAAATCAAGCGGGAAGAGTCAAACAATTTTGATGGACGTGTGATTAATTTTAGTATACACTGGGAAGGTTCAAAGGGTGTTTGTTTCCTGGTCCTCTCAAACCTACTAGAATATTAATGCCTGGATACTTTGTTGAGGTCGCTGCACTCATGTATTTATTAAGAGAAGCCGTGATGAGGCTTTTCTACTTCATCTTCTGACATCAACTCACTATGTGCTTAATATTCAAGGGACACGGAAATGAAGTCAAGCATAATGACTGTGTATACGTGTGTGTGTATGCAAGATCTCCCTGTACATTAGAAGTACAAACTCTCCACACAAATCAAATAAATTAACAGCAGTGTCCTGTCTGCTTGCCTTTAGTGTTCCCATTGTCTCCCACTCAGGCTAACTTGAAGTAGGGAACGGAGAGCAGAGACACTGTGCTTTTCCAGAGGGTGATAAATTTGGATTCCAACAGGACCAAATAGAATACTAAGTTGTTTGAGGCAACCGGTATACTACCCTCTAACTCTCTGCTCAAAGCAAGATTGAAATTGACTGTAACCTTCATTGCCAAATAGAGGATCCCCAAAAATATTCTTCTACAAAAAACAACAAATACATTTGCATATGGCTGGGCCCCATATAAGGTGGCATGGTGTTCAAAATAACAATGGACTGGGATGCGGCCCTTGATATCACCAGTTGCTGAGATTAATTCAAGCATTACATCCATCACTTTTTGTAGACTTCAGTGTGTCACCCTAAGTGGAACGGGTATGCCCAGACGTGGTTCCGTGCACACTGTGCAGGTTGAGTCCTGCAGCACTGAACAGGTAGGTATCTTATACATTTTCACTAAGGGATATTCCTTTTCATATTCCATGATTCCAAGCAAAGAGAGCATTCTATATGATTGTTGAGCATCTTTGAGACATGTTTGTCTTTAGTTGAAAGGTCAGATTTAACTAGACTACTTTAACGATTATTACCTTAAGGATTTGCTAGTAATCATTGAAGTCAAATGTGGATGTTCCTTGGTTAAGCATTGCAGATAACATATGTGTGTTTTAGTCCCCTTGTACTTTGTACTTAAGAAATATTAATTTGCCTGGTTTATCTTGTATTTTTTTCTGTTGCCATCTTGTTCAACAATTGCTTGAAGTCATCTATGTATCTCCTGTCTTGTTCACATTCTCCGCTTATATGGTCGTAGCTAGCTGGTGTTCATCTCTTGGAATTTACATGGGTTGGTTCAAGTTATGTATGTTTTTGAAAAAACTACATAAACTTTAAAAATATATATTTATTGGAGCTGTGTGGTACGTAGGTGATCCCAGGAAAATGTTTGTTAAAAAGTGCACAATAGAGTGTAGCATGGCTCAATTGTTTCATACAATGACTCTAGGATTGTTG
This sequence comes from Calotriton arnoldi, assembly GCA_963921515.1. NCBI lineage: Eukaryota > Metazoa > Chordata > Amphibia > Caudata > Salamandridae > Calotriton > Calotriton arnoldi. The sequence continues at coordinate 1,869,054 of CAWUFW010001485.1, read as the reverse complement.
TCATGTTTTTGGAGTTTTATATAGCACAAACTCCACCCTAAGGTATTGGAGAGCTTTTCATTAGCACTAGTTACTTTAGACAAGGACACATTCACAGTTTAAATATTTTTATGCACAAGGAAATTAAGTGATTTGTCCAGAATCACAGAGTGTTGAGCGGACGCCAAGACTTGAACCTGGTTCCCCAGTGACAAAGTCGGCAGCTCTGGCTGTGGGTTGGCCTAGTAAGGGTTCTCAGTTGGAACGCCTCACAATGGAGATTCTATCCTAAGGGGAAGATTGTTGGGAAGTTCTAAGAGGAGTTATTTGAGACTTGGAGATTGATGGCTGAAGTGCATGAAAGTGCTTTCCTACATTGACTTTGGAGTGAGTCCTTGGCATCCATATGACACTATAAACTGGTGACGAGGATGGGATACACCTATTGAGGAAAGCCTGCACCTTAACATCATGAAGCACAGCTTACCTGGTCACACTTGGAAAATGCTGTTCCTTAATGAGGCTGCTTGCCAGTGGCGGCTCCTCCACTAAGGCGGAGGAGCGTCTCCCCACTGCTCTCTGAGCAATGTAAAAGGAAAAATAAAATGATAATAACAGAAGTTATTATCATTTTATTTTTAGTAGAGTTTGGAGGAAAGTTAGAGTCCTGCGCATTTTGCATGTTCTCCATTACACTGCCTTGGTGGAGAACATGCACAGGCTATCAGTCCCCATCTGAGTACTGAACCACGGTGTTCAGACCAATCACGACGCTGCTGTCATGGTGACAGCAGCACTGTGATTGGCTTTGGGGTGCGTGGGAACCTGGGTGCTTCCGGGAGCTAGGAGAGCAGCAGGATGGATGGAGGCCGAGGCTGGTGACCGGGCGGCGATGAGCATGTAAGTCTTTTTTTTTGCCTAAACCCCTACTCCCTACCCTTGCCTCCCGCCACGGTTCCCTACAAGCTGCCACTGCTTCTTGCATGTTGGTGGGAGATTTCACAGAGAAAAGAAGTGCTGGTGAGGTGTTGCAAGTCATTTATGGTATTCGTGACATTTTGGGCTGTTTGCACTCCACGGTGGCTGTTGGAAACTGATGCGCGCAATTGGCTTTAGCAAAAGGAGAGTTGGTTGCAATACATCCTCTACTTTCCTCAGAAAATGACATGACTGCTGAAGTTGGTCGCCATCTTGTTTTTGAGTGAAACAAGGTCTATTTACCATAAAAAAAAGGACCCAATTGCTTGCATACTGATGCACAGCCACTATTTTATTTCTGGAAATCAAGGTCTATCATCTACAGAAAGAGGCCTGATTGCGTATGTGATGCAAAAGGTTGGCCATTTTGATAAGTTGGGAGACATCCTATATAAGTGTATTGTGAGCATGTAAAAGTGAAAGAGAGCAAAACTGTTAACACTGAAATACATGCAAATTTGGAAGTACTGTAGTCAGAGCCTGCCTATCTTGGTGATAGGCACACTGCTTGTGCCTGTGCATCTCGGTGATAGGCACACCATTTGCTTTGTACTTAAAATAACTCTGTGCTTAATTGCATTATATGTCCAAGTCTGGCGTTGAGTAATTGCCTGCTGTGGGATAATTTTCAGGCAACAATTTCCCAGCTGAGTACTGCGGTGAGGTGATACATTTTTGAGGAAACTATTTGCTTGAGGCCAATCAAATTGGTGATAGGCAAACCTGAGTTTACATAAAGAACAATAATTTATTGTATTGCATGACTGTTGCTGTATGGGCATATTTAAGTTTACGGTAATTGCACAAAGGTAAATTGAGGAGGGGAAAATTGCGGCTGGCACTTGTGTAATTTTGATATCTATTAAACTGCGATATGCAGAACGTCACTCCTCCACCATTTTTCTTATGTAGTCCAGCTGTTAAGTGACAAAAGTGGAAGAACATATTTGCCAATTACTCAAGGGTCTGTGGCACGAAAATAAGTGCCGGATGCAAATACTCATTACTGTTACATTGTCTTGGAGGTGAGGGTTAAGAAAGTTTGGAAAAATTACCTGAACTAAATGCAGCAGATCAAAGGTCATTAAATGAATATGAGATATGTATATTGAAATTAGATAGACACTATCTGCCACGTGTAAACACGGTTATGCAAAGGTATTACTTTGGCCTGAGAGAACAAAGAAGATTCTGTAACAGCGCTTCACAAGTTGGCTGCAAATCGTACATTTGGGGGTGCGACAGAAGAGAGAATATGTGACCAATTTATTCTGAAATGTTTTAATGACAAAATTAGAGAGAAACGCTGTTAAAGGACGAGCCTTCACTTGATGAAGTAATTGCAAGTGCTAAAAGGGTAGAACACATGGTAAATTGCATGAATGAACTGAGTAGTGCAAAGAATAAATCAAATTAGGAAATTGCTGGCAAGTAGTCATAGTCATATTCTTTATTCGACCACAATAAAAATGATCATAAAAGAACAAATACATTCGTCATAATTAATAAACATTTATAAAATTTTCACTCAAATTACATACCTTTCTGAAATAATTCTTAATTTTAAAATCATTAAAATCCATTCACATTCTATTTTTAGCAATTATATTATTATTTACACAATCAGTTATAAGAAAAACAGTTCGTCTATAAAAGTCATCTCAGTGCTCTGTGTGCCCTCCCCTTTCTCTTCCTCATACAAGCCCATAGGAAGGACGCCACAGAAAAACATACCAGAGGATCTGGTAATGATTTAAAAAAATATAGTGCCACCCGACACTGCTTAAAATTTCCTTTCTTTAAGATTGGTTTCAAATAATCCTTCCTTTCCTTCTCATATAGGCTGCAGAATAGGACTATATGCAGTTCGGTTTGCGCTGATGAATTATCACAGGGGCACGGGCTTAAATCAGCATAATTAAAAGAATTTTCCGGGTATCCTAACATGCAGGGAATTAAATTTGTTCGAAACCTTAGCAAGATGAATCTATGTTGTAATCTATTTACAGATGCAAGGTAAGAAAACTCCCCCTCTATCGGTGGGGGGTTACTGCGATATGACCGGACAGCATATTTCTCCTTATAATATTCATTGCGTTTATACTCGGTCATCAGCAAAAACATGTTAGTAACCTTCTGCTTAGAGATGTTCTTGCATGCCAAAGGATCATTAAAAAGTTCTGGGAGACCAATTTCTCTTAATACAGACTCTACATAGCTCAGCCACCTAGACCTCCTCCACTTATCCATGGCTAGGCAGCTCTTTATTATTGATTGCGTAAGTGGGACAGATTCTCTTCTCCAAATTGAATGCCATAATAATATTGGGGCTATTTGGATCTGGTCTGATATAAAAGGGACACCCAGTTCCGTATGTAAAATATAATTTGTGAATGAGGGTGGGAGGCCTACTACTGATTTAAAAAATGTATTCTCAACAGTCTGTAAAGATGAGGATTCAGCCACCCCCCAAACGCCGGCCCCATAGTTCACTGCAGCTTTTACTCTAGCTTGGTAAATGTTTTTAATCGGCATTAAAGGTTTCGCCCCCAGTTTTTTTGTAAAAGATTTCAAAGCTATGATGCCCCTCTCCATCACCATCTTTCTACCTTCCACCAATTTGACCCACGATAAGTCTTTATCGAAAAGAATCCCCAAATAGGGAAAAGAGTCTACTACTTCAATTCTTTTCGCCTCGGCATGAAAATACATCCTTTTTTCTCTTTTTGTTGCCCCGGCGACTATTACAAAGGACTTGTTATGGTTCACTTTCATTTGCAATGAATCCATAAAGGAAACATATGCCGTAATCAACCTTTGTAGCCCCAACCCTGTCCTGGCGATTAACACAGCGTCGTCAGCATAAGCCAATATTGGTATTTTCTGATCTTCAAAAAGGGGAACATCATTTGTAACAACTGAGAGTACTTTCTCTACTCCGTTTGTATATAAGGAGAAGAGAAATGGAGCCAATACGCAGCCCTGCCTTACTCCCCTAGAAATTTTAAAGGGGCGCGTACAGTCTCCATTTTTGGTAAATCGTACTGATGCCGTTGCGTTGGCATATAGCTGCCTTATAAAGTTGAGTATGGCAAGGTCAACTCCCATCATCTGCATTATATTCCAGAGTTTTTCATGGACCACGCAGTCAAAAGCTGCGCTCAGGTCCATGAATGCCATGTATAATTTCCCTTCCTTTATTCGTGTATACTTTTCTATGGTCATTGCTAGATTCAGGGCTTGGTCCACCGTGCCCTTTCCCTGCTGGAAACCATATTGGGCTTGGATCAAGATGTTATTATCCCTAGCCCATGCCTCTAACCTTGATAGAAGGAGGCGGCCCATGAGCTTTGATGTTGTATCCAGCAGGGAAATGGGTCTATAATTCTTCGGGTCAGCCCTGTCTCCTTTTTTGTAAATGGGTACGATCACCCCTGAAGACCAGGAAGGAGGGGGGCCTACCAGAGCTATGCTATTCAAAACATTCGTCAAGAATGGTATCCATAGATCTAAGTTATCTTGAAAAAAGTCTATAGGGACGCCGTCAGGTCCTGGCGCTTTTCCCTGACTACATGCATTCAGCCCAATCTTGACTTCAGTATGAGAAAACGAAAGAGTCTGATATTGAGTTTCATTTTCAGCCACTCGATGGAGTTGGGTCACTGAATCAGATGCAAAAATGTTCTCGAAGTGGGTGACCCATGCCTCCTCATCAACATTTATATCTAATGATGGATCAGTAGAATTTTTAAAATATGGGGCATTTACCAGTTTCCAAAATTGACAGCTATTTCCTGAATTCGCGGCCTCGTCTAATTCAGCCCAAAGATCCTCCCTAATCTTTTTTTCACAATTTTTCCGTGCCTCTATATATGAGGCACGCAAGAGTTTTATATTTTCCTTGTTTCTAGGGTTCTCCTTTAATGCACTCAGCAAAGCTGCCCTTGACTTTGTGCACCGTGTATCAAACCAGCCCTTCTTTGTTGCTTGTTTCGGGGCACTTTTTCCCCTTGTGAGGGCCGCTTTAATAATTCCTAAAATTTCACAAAAAGCTAAAACAACTTCACTTTGATCGGCTTCAGGATCCAGACACAATTGTAGTTTGTCTTGTGTTTTAAGAACAATTTCCGGGATCAACACCGTTTTATCTATATGTCCCCATTTTAACTGGACACCGTTTTTCCTAGCAACAATCGGTCTACCGACATTGCTTCTATTATATCTCTTTTGGGATGTTAATTTCATTTCAATTGAAACAATGGCGTGATCGCTAAAAATATTAAATATATTGCATACCTTAACCACCCTTGCACCAAGCGGAAAGGTCAAAAGAATATAATCAAGAGTTGTCTCCGCTCCATTCCGGTGGAAGGTTTTCAATATAGCATCAGTTTCAGGATCTTTATCACAAACCATTTCCATATTTAAAACTGCTAGTAATTTATTTAGACTATTTCCGTACTCGGTATGAGAAAAATGGTATATTGGGTTACCCCCCCATCCTCCAAGCCACATATGGGTAGTGTATTATATTTACAAGGATGAATATTAAAATCACCTACCCATATGACGTTGATGTTTACCTTCATTTTATTGTGGACTATGGCTGCAATATCTTTCTCCACCTCCCCCACAATTTGGTGCATGTTGGGTCCAAATCTATTGTTGTAAAAATTTATTAATAACCAGTTCCCTTCCTGTGGTAACTCTAAGGTCAGGATATGGAAATTTGGATTGGGTTGGGAGACCATCTTCACTTTAGCAGGTAAATCATTCCGGATTAGGGTCAAGATACGCCCCTTTGCCCTGCCTGAGGGTGATGGATCTGCCTGGGTCTGGAAAGATCTATACCCGTTCACAAATACAGGCTCCATGGCCCATGTTTCTTGAAAGCAGACTATCTCCTGGTCCTGCCACGACTTTAGCCACTCATTTTCACTAACTTTAGAGGCAATACCAGCCACATTCCATGAGGCAATTTTCAATACCTTTCTATTTTGCGTATGGTCAGCTAGCGGTGACTGAGCCCTCTCGTGTATAACCATCTTTGAAATACCCTGCCCTTCCAGGCTATTTTGAGCGCTTGTTGGGTCTGGGTATAGTCAGTCACAAGCTTCTAGGTCCGACAGAGGAGCAAACCTATTCTGAGCCCTCCAGCCTGATTCCCCAGATGAACCCTCCCGCAAGCCCCCCACCCCAACTATCATTTGTTCTGAGTTGCCAGATATTCTTGGTTGTGTTGGTGGTCTGTAAAAGAAACCCAGCGGGAGGACAGTAATGTTAGAGCCTCTAATAGGCGTATTGCCTAATTTTGCTAGGAGGTGGCCCACAACATATTTATTTTTAAAATTTAAAACCACACAATCACCTGACAGTTGTTTTCTCGCTGAACCCACCCAAGGTATCCTTCTTGCCATAATTAATTCATTTAATATATTCCCACCTGAAACCCCCTTCTTGTCCAGATTTTGAGTTAGCCAATGAAGAGCTTTCGACATCAGCTGGGAGGTTGATTCGCCTTTGCCCTCCCCTAATAAGGGTACATTTCCCAAGACCAAGACCAAAGGTGCAGCTGCAGGGGGGAGATATAATGTTTGGGGGCCGTTCGATTGGTGCTCCTGGATTGGGCCCAATTCCCTTGACGGGTCATCTCCTCCCTCTCGGGCTCTTGATGATCTCCTATGTACTCCAGTTGGTGTGTTAGTGTTAGTTTCACCTGTTGCTTGATTTAGGGATCCACCGAATTCATATGTATTAATTATGGAGGATTGCCTTTGATTACTTCCAACGAGATTACTAACATTGCCGGGTAAAATGTTAAAGGTGTCACTAAGCATGTTAGGCTTATTAGGGATGTTAAAAATGGCGGTGCTCGTATTTAAATTTGGTACCATTGGAGCTACTGTAGGGGGGACCTTATGAATATACAAGTTCGAGATATCCTTTAATAACAATTCTAGACCATAGTAATTTTCCCTTGCCTGGGATTCCAAGCTAATAATTTTCTTCTCCATCTGCATTAACCTTTCTGAGATTGGATTAAACATAGAAGAAACCAGTGTTTCCAATCTCAACCATGCCGCTTCGTCCATCAATGGCCCTGGTACAGTTTTTACAGTTTGTGGACCACTTGTATCCCTTTGTATTGCCTCTGTTAGTGCCTCATCCTCAATTGTATTTGATCTCAATGTTTTTGCTGACTTTGGTCTTTGGGGCCCCCACCCCGTTTCCTTTTTGCTGGTATGTCAGTTCTATTTTCTAAAGTTTTCTTCTTGACGGCTGCCCTAGTGGCCCTTTGTGGTTTTTCTATCGAGGCTTTCATTCCTAACTCTTGCAATATCGGGCCGGGAGTTGTGACTCTTTCCGTGTCTATATCTAATTCACTTAGCAAGGGGGCTTCTATGAGATTGTTAGACGACATTACCCCCAATGAAGATCTCTTCTGAGTAAACAACTCAGACGATAGATGGCGTTCCGTCAGTGCAATCTCATGTTCCAAGACAGTTGTAGCCCTTGTGAGAAAAGAGTCTAATGTCCCAGCAATTCTTCCCGCCACTTGGGTACTTGTACTTCCACGTGTACTCATAATGTCAGCCAGGCCCGCAACAAGGTATAATTACGTTAATGATATTTATAGCGACAGACCCGTGTTAATGTGGCAGTTGTCTTAATGCGCCCAATATTTAAGCAACAAATTACCTTATGTGGTCGTGAAGGTTAGAGAATGGGCCCGACAAGGACCACAATCCTACGTAATACAAAATGTCTCCTGCAGGGAAATGCTCGGCAGGGCTTGGTCAGTCACTAAACTTTGGAATCGATAACGCACAAAAGCCCTCTGAAAGCGTGCGCCAGTGGCTTACACAGATGGCCAACAAGAATGGTCAATACCTTGTTCACCGTGAAGATTTAGAGACGGCGTCAGAGGGGTGGCCCTGCCCTGCCTCTTCCTGGCAATGACGGGCAAGGACGGGCCCGCCCTTGGCCCGGGCTTGGCCCGGGCTCCGCCCGCGCGCGTCCCGCGCCGCGATGGAACCAGCCGCTTTTAAGCGCTTGAATCAGGGAAGCACCTCCCTCCTGGGAGTGCACAGGAAACAGAGGCTTGTGGGCGATGTAGTCCCCACAGCAGCGGCAACAGCAGAGCGTCCCGCGCCGCGATGGAACCAGCCGCTTTTAAGCGCTTGAATCAGGGAAGCACCTCCCTCCTGGGAGTGCACAGGAAACAGAGGCTTGTGGGCGATGTAGTCCCCACAGCAGCGGCAACAGCAGAGCGTCCCTGGCAAGTAGAGGAAGTAATGTGTCAGGTAAAACAAAATGTTACTCTTGGGATGGAAGGGAAAGTTACATTTGAGTTTAGAGGCACATGTTACAGATGTGGGAGAACAGGAGACAAGGCTAATACACTCATATGTCCAGCATTACAATCCACATGGAATCGATGTGAAAAAAGGGACACTTTGTAAATTGTTGCAGAGGGAAAGGTAAAAAAGAGATGAAGCAAGAGGGCAAAGGGATAGTGTTTCAGGTGGGGGGTCACAAGGGTGACCATCGAACTGATAAAGTCACAATTGAGGGAGTGGACGTGGAGATGGAATTTGACTCAGATCTGTCCATGGTTTAGAAAAAGACATTTGATGCACACTGTGGTAATAAGATCACAATGAGCAGAATGGATATATCTTCTGTGGGATATGGAGGCGGACCCATTGAGATGAGGGGTTACTTCATGGCATGCATTGAATTTGGAGGAAAGATGTTAGCATGAGAAGTGTATGTATCTAAAGAGGCTGTTGGGTGTGACACTTAATCTCAATGCTGAGTCACAAGTTCAGGTGCAAGAGATAGATAACAACACTGAGCAGTTTGGAAAAGAGTTTGAGGGAGTATTCCGCAATGAGTTAGGTTGTTTGAGAGGATGTTGACATCATATCAAATTAAAGGTGGGGGTACAACCTGTTGCAGCAAATGTGTGCAGAATAGTGTTGAATGGTCAGGATGGAGTACAGAAGAAGATTGACAGTCTGATTAAGTTAAGGATAATTGAACCAGTGAAAGCCATCAATTGGTTATCTCCCATAGTGGTAGTGAAAAAGCCAATGGAGAAATTTGGCTGTGTACTCACCATAGGGCACTTAAGAGAGAGGTTGTATTGGATAGATTTCCTCTCCCTAATATAAATGAGATAGTTTCAACTCTCGCTGGTGCCAATCATTTCACGACTTTAGATCTGGCATCAGCCTATCACCAGGTTGAACTGGATAAACTTTTTCAGGAACTTACAGCATTCCTCACTCCTATGGGGACATACACATTTTTAAGAATGTTGTTTGGATTAATATCAGCAGCCTCTGTTTTTCAGAGGATCATGACATCTGTCTTAAAAGGGTTGTCAGGAGTAAAGTTTTATCAAGATGATGTGTTAAGTTTTGGTAGCAGCAAAGAAGAACATGATTCAAGAGTACGTAATGTCTTACATAGATTTGGAAAAGCTGGCTTGAAGCTAAGGAAAGATAAATGTAGCTTTTGTGTATGTGAAGTAGCTTATTTAGGTCACCACATTTCAGGAAAGGGAGTATCTCCCAAAAAAAAAGAGTTGGTTGACACAATTCAAAGACGAAAGAAACTGGACAACAAGGAAAAATTAGTTTAATTTCTGGGAATGGTGGAGTATTATCGTAATTGTTTTCTAAGATATGCTGACAAAACAGAACATCTGCGGAGGTTATTAGGAAAAAAATGTGACTTTGTCTGGGACGAGAATAGTCAGAGGGAGTTTGAATCTGTAAAAAATGATCTTGAAAATGCACCATGTTTACAAGGTTTTGTTCCTGGGGAGGGAACATATGTAGTAACAGATGCTAGTGCCAAGGGTCTTGATGCAGTGCTGATTCAGAAGCTTAGAAGAGCGGAACATTTGGTTGCCTGTGCATCTTGGTGCCTCAATGCTGGAGAGGGAAACCATTCTGCTATTGAGAAAGAGACATTGACAATATTTTGGGCCATAAGCAAGTTCAGAAATATGATTTGGGGAATGAAATTCAAAGTGTTGTCTGACCATAAACCTTTGAGAGAAGTGTTTCAAAAGAATGGATTGGATGCAGTTTTCCCTCATATAAGGAGGGGGGTCATTACACTACAGGAATACGACTTTGCTGTGAAATATGTAGTTGGAGTGAAAAGCAGGTCAGCATATTGTTTCTCAAGATTGGTAGAAGTAGAAGTAGTTGACATTGAGGAGAGGCCAGAAACGTTTGTGGATGAAGAGGTGCGGGTGTGTGAATTCACTTTAGGAACCATAAAAGATGAGGAGTGGAGAACTGAGATAGATAAAGATCAATCCATTTCCAAAGTAATTGAGCGAGTGGTAGCTGGTCAAGGTAATTCGCTAGGTAAGCCATGATCAATAATCACGGATAAGTTATCAGTTGTAAATGTCATATTTATTTGTGGAACAAAGATATTACCACTGTTGAGTTTACGTGCCAAACATGTGGAATTTGCACATGAAGGTCACATGGGAATTGTGAAAACAAAAGAGAGATTAAGATTGCACTTCTGGTAGCCAGGGATGGACATGGAAGTAGAAAAGATGGTCAGAGACTGTATGCAGTGCACAATAAATTAAAAAGCATTGGTGTGTAGTCAAATGCCAATGGTATGTAGGGAGCTTCCAAAATTTCCTTGGGATGAAATTGCAATAGACATTATGGGACCTTCACGGGGGGAACATCACACTCCTTATCTTATACTTGTCATAGATCTATACTCTAAGTGGATAGAAGTTACCTGTGTGCGAGACATCTGCCAATGTGATAACATTTTTAGTTGAGATTTTCAAAAGAGAAAGTTATCCCAATTCTATGTAGTCAGATAATGTCCTGTATTCTGCTCTAAAGAAATGGAGAGGTATTTATTGGCCCATGGGATAACTCACAAAAAGTGTTCTGTGTATCACCCAGAGACAAATGTTGCAATTGACAGGGTGAACAAGACATTAAAAGAGAGTGTACAGTTAGCAAGAGCTAATTTTTTAATTGGAAACAATTACTGTAAGAAAGGATAACAGATTATCTAATGTCTCCTGGTGCAACTACTGGTAAAACACCTTTTGGGTTGTTTAAAGGGAGGTCAGCAAATACTAAGTTAAGTCCAGGATAAATGGTTTATGGCAATGGTTGGAAGAAAAACGAAATTTTACAATGGAGAGATAAAGAGTTGCAGCAGCTAAAGTGAAGGAAGAAATACTTTGACCAGAGGAAATGTGTAACAAATAAAAAATTTGCTTCAGGAGATATTGTAAAGATAAAAGCTCCTGTAGGTTGTCAACCAGGATCAAAATTCACAACTGAGAAAAAGGGTGTGGAGTTGTTCAAATATGCTAATAAGACAGATGATGGAAGAATTTGGAACAAAAGCTGTGTTGCAATTTTTTGGGCTAAGAATAATACAAGAGAAAAGCACAACTATGTGAGGGAGGGGACTAACGTCTCTCATGAGGACTTGCAGAATACCGTCTCTCATGAAGATGTGCATCCTGATGTTTCTAGAAGAAGAAGTGAAAGAATACGCAGATCACCAGCTTACTTGAAAGATTATGTATATTAAATACTTCTTATTCTTTTAGTGATATTTATATAAGCTATAACTTATAACATGCTATTTTAATTATCTAACTTTTTAAGGCTATGTGTAAGTAAGATGTATATATATATATTTATATATTTTTTTAAACTTTGTTTATTGAACTGCAAGGTACATCCAGTAGCATGCGCCTGGGCCTATACTGCATAACAATGAAAGAAAACACATAATATGCAGCCATTTTTTATCCCCACCTGGCCTCCCCCAATGCTATCCCAGTAAACAAAGGCAGATCAGATAAGGCACGGTATAACACTTGCAGCACAATTAAGAGCAGTGTAACTTAATTAGATCTTACAAACAGCGAACAGCCCATGCAGCCATATTTTCTACAGTCTCTTATGCCATGTCCGGGTGCTCTAGCAGGTACCTGGTGAGTGGCGCCAAAAAATCCTTAGGCCTAGAAGCCACTGGGAGCTCCTCAGCATATGCCTCCATTTGTTCTTTGCAGTAAACAAGGTCTCTAATCCACTTTACCAAGGTGGGCACCGCCTTAGTACTCCAATGCATTGCAACAGCACGTTTGACAAACAAGGTAGATAAAGCAACAATGCGTTGATTGCACGGTTTAATCATTTTCAGAAGGCCCAACAAACATATTTTTGGCTTGCATTCAATTTTATCAAGTGTTATGTCTGTGAGTACCTTCACCACCCTCTGCCAGAAGCGAAATATATCAGGGCAACCCCACGCCAGGTGTATAACATCAGCTCCGTCCTGCCCACATTGGGGACATCTCACATCCTCCTGCAGGCCAAATTTCAACTGTTGTGCAGGGGTGTAATACGTTTGGTGCAGATACTTAAAATGAATAATGCGGAGATTACAATTAGCAGTCAGACGCCCAGTCAGTTTACAGCAGGCCTCCCAGTTTTCCCGGGACAGAGGGACCGCAAGGACATTATTCCATTTATCTACCGAGGAGGAGTCAGACCATTCATTTTCCCGTTGGGAAGCATTGTATAACCTGGTGATAAGCCCTCTACTTTCACCCCCTGTTAAAGCCACGTGCAGCGCTTTCAACTCCTGTGGCTCTTGGGGGAAATCAGGGTATAAGGAGCGCACTGCCAGGCGCAGCCTAGTGTATGTGAAACCGTGCATTGCTTTGTATGTTTGACCGGCCTGAAAATCAGACAACGATAGAAACACCCCATTCTTGTACATGTCCCCAAGTTTAGTAACCCCTGCATTTTGCGTAACGCTCAGAGCCCCATGTTCCTGCACCGCCGAAATACCTGGGTGTGCAGCGATTGACATGTCTGGAGCATAGATATAGTCCCTCCCTGCACATGTAGCGAGGGCATTCCATGCCCAAACAGTACTATTGACAGGGTTAATCTCCTTCCTAGTGCCACCCTCGCGACCATGTAGAATCTTAGCGGTTAGCGGTGTTGGATATGCAGCGTCCACCTCCACAGCCAGGTGCAGTAGATATCTCTGAGGGAAATACCAATAGTGTGCAAATTGCGCCTGTGTGCACAAGTAGTACAGATGTAGATCAGGCGCTTCAAACCCCCGTTCTCAAACGGTAGTGTTAAAGTGCTCCAACTACATCTAGGCTGTTTGCCAGCCCGCACCAGCAACAGCAGGCAAGACTGCAGAGTTTCAAAAAGTGTTACATTTAACTTTATTGGAATCTTCACAAATAAATAGAGGAGCTTGGGAAGGATAGTCATCTTCACCATGGCAATTCTGTCTGCCAGTGACAACGGTAGTCGTGTCCAGCGGGAGATCTGTTCAGTGATTTTGGTGACAGCACTCCCATAATTCATACGGTCTCGGGTTCTCTATGCACCCAAACCCCTAAGTACTTAACGGGGTCTGTGGACCAGGAGAGCGGGTACTCCAGGGCTGTCTCCTGAATACAGTCTGTCAATGGGAAGACCGTGGACTTTTCCCAATTTATCCCTAACCCTGATTGCCTCTCGAACAAAACATATTCGCGCAGTAGAGATGCCAGATGTGTGGCCGGTCCACGAACATATAACAACATATCATTCGCGTAAAGTGAAATCGCCAGCGGGCGCTGCCTAAACCCCAGAGCGGCCTCTGCATGTTTTTGACGTATCTTGCATGCCAGTGGCTCGAGCGCCAAAGAGAAGAGCATAGGAGAGATGGGGCAGCCCTGCCTTGTGCCCCTGCATATCGAGAATGTATCTGACACCCACCCGTTGACTCGCAACCTGGCGACCGGGCCGGCATACAAAAGACGCACCCACTTATAAAAAAAAAGGCGGCATCCCCATTCTTTGCAGGACAACGAACATGTATCCCCACTGTAGCGAGTCAAAGACTTTCGCCTCGCCCAGCAGCACCGCCACAGCTGGGAGCTTGGGATCTACTGGTGTAGCACAGCAAAAATGGTCCGGAGATTATGTACGGCTGAACGCTTGGGGGCAAATCCCGACTGATCATGGAGGATCAGATTGGGAATCAAGGGTTGTAGTCTACAGGCAATAATTTTCGCTAGAATTTTGGTGTCAATATTTATGAGGGATAGTGGTCTATACGACTCACACTCATTTGCAGCTTTATCTGGCTTTAAAAGTGTGACAAGTAGAGCTTCCCTAAGGGTGGGGATATATACCAGTCTCATAGGCCTCTGCAAAGACCTTCAGCAATTGCGGGGCCAGAACTTCAATGTATGCCTTGTAAAATTCACTAGGTAAACCATCAAGACCTGACGCCTTACAAGTAGGTAGGTCCATTATGGCCTCCTTGACATCCTCCACATCAAAGGGTTGGGTCTGATACTCGTGCTGACCACGAGATAGCCAACCTAGTGCGATGTCATCTAGATATCCATTGACCTCATCATCACTGGTTCCTTATAGTTTGGGAAAAAGTTGATAAATACCTTGCTAATCTCTGGAGTGGAGTAACGAGCAATAGAGTCCTCATCCATCAATTCAACAAAATGCTCCTTGTCCCTTAGGCAGAGACAGTTTATGTGCCAACGATCGACTGGGTCGACCCCCCTCCCCATAGTAGCGGGATTTGCATCTCCTGGATCTATGTAGTACCTCCTGGTCCGCTGTTTGATTGTGTTCAGATATCAATTCTCTTATATGGGCCAGGATTGTGGGTGAGGGGTTCAGCTCATATTCACGCTCCAGCGCACTAATCTTATCTGCTAGGCCCCGAATCCTGTTCTGAAGATCTTTTAATACACCCGCCTGCGCTCCGATGCATTCCCCCCTTATAGAAACTTTGAAGGCTTCCCAAAGTGTGCCTGCACTGTCTACCAAGCCCTCATTCTCCAAGAAATAGTTAGTAATAGCAGCACCAATTCTGGCCCCCAACACTGGGTCCAGTAGGGAGGACAGCTGTAGCCGCCACTGAAACGGCGGCCTAACACAAGCCGGCACATTCAGCTCCAGGAGCACAGGGGAATGATCAGAGAGTGTTTTAGCTAAGTGCTTTATAGAGACTGTCCAGGGGCTTACCTCCCTAGAAATCAACCAGTAGTCCAACCTGGACCAAGAGCCATGCACTGTGGATACAAATGTGCCTTCTCTCCCACCCGGATTTCAGGACCTCCCCACATCTATGAGTCCCTCAGCCTCCATCAGTTCAGCCAGCACCTTTACAGCCTGTTTTCCATGCCCGCCGCATCAGTAGAGCGGTCCAGCTGGAGATCCAGACTAATGTTTAAATCACCACCCCATATTACAACAGAGGGAGGGAAGGAGGAGACACGCCTCCAAACATCATTGAAGAAAGCAGGATCATCGGTGTTGGGCCCATACGTGTTTACAAACAACACCGTTGTGTCTCCCAATTTGCCCATAACCAGAAGCACCCTCCCTTGCTCATCTGCCTCAGACTTAATTAAAGTGAATGGAGTACCCTTCTTAACCAGAATCATAACACCTCTAGAATAGGCGGAGAATGATGCTGCCGCAGACACCACAGCCCATCCTGCACATCCTGCCTATCTAAGAAAGCTAGCACATTACGTATCTTTTTGGGGTTATTGAGCCCACGCACATTCCATGTTATTAGCTTAAAAGTACCACCCGGACCAGCGTTGACCAATACACTTGCATTTTCCACTACATGAATTACCTTGATGGGACCAAAGTATTAAAAAGTACACTGCATTTACATCAGACCGTAACTGCCAGATTATCCCCCTCCCCCCAAACCCCCCCACCCACTTCAGCACCCCTAACTTGCTAAAGACATCCCAATCTACTACAAATAAACATCCCAACACCCAAATAACCCAGAGAAATAGGCGGGGTACACCCATTAGGGGACACAAGAGTGCAAACAGCCTCCCGATTAGAGGAGGAGGTGGCCAAACTTGTCCAGAGTTTCGACATGGCAGCCGTAAGGGAAAGAATGTTGGGAAGTTCTAAGAGGAGTCAGTTGAGACTTAGAGATTGATGACTGAGCTGAATTAAAGAGCTTTCCTACATTGACCTTGGTGTGAGTCTTTCTTGGCATCCATAAGACCAGCCGCGGTCCATGCAGGTAACGTCAGTGGGGCGGTGGGGCCACGTGGGGGGGATTTCGAGGGACGATGCAGAGGGAAAATTAATTATTTATTTAATTTTCCCTCTGCATCGTCCCTTGAACCCCCTCCCCCCCATGCGGCCCCACTGCCCCACCGATGTTACCTGCAGGGTCCGCGGCTACATAAGACAGGACACTGGTTGTTACACATTTGTTGGTTGCTTACCTCTTAGCTTCTAACACCTCTCACCTTTACGACTCGTCCGCAGGTTTGATTTCTTTGGGTGCTCAATGAGGCCATTTTCTTTCCTGACAATAATGCAAACGAGTGACTAAAATATCTGCAAATGGCTTTATTGTCTACTGTGCCTGTACAACTCTAATGGTAATAACTTATTTTGCCTAAGAAGTAGAGATTACTGCACATTTTGAAATAATGTTCCTGGGTCTCGACTTGGCCAGAAGAGGGCCTGAATACAGAACTCAAGGTATTTTTAACAAAAGTGCTTTCACAAGTAACTTGAACATTTACAATCTGCAAAGAGTTTATGAAACTGCCAAAGATGACAGCCTTGCCAAGTGTATGTTCCTTTAGAAGTGGTGCACTTTAAAGCAGGAACTGCACCACTGCATTATCGTGAGCACTACAAAGAGGTTTTGTATTCCAAAGATGCTCCATACATGTGTTCCTCTGATAAAATGCTTACGATTACCTGGCAGGTACCTTTGTTTAATGCTTTTGAGAGGCTGAGGAAGGCTTGGATAAAGCAGTGCTACTGTTGAGGGCAAGCTAGCAAGTGATAAACATGCATAGCTTCTAGCACTGAGAATTTGCTTTGTGAAAACTAGAGTGGAAAGGCATCGAAGAGAGACAAAGTAACATAACATAACAGATTACCTTATTTGAGCTTATAGAGGCCAATTCACTGTCACAAGCTTAGTATAGGGTGGGAGTATTCTGTGTCAAACTTACACAGACGTCCATGTACACATTTATGTTCCATTCACAAACATAGTAAATGGACAGAGGCAGAAAGGGCTCATGAATACAATGCATATTGAAGAGAACCGTGGGAATCTAGGACCCTTCACACATAACATGGCACACATAAAATGCTAACAGTAACAGCCACTGATGATGGAAATACAAACAAAAAAGGCTTCACTAAAATAATTGAAGGCTCAAAACCTATCAAGGTATTTAGCCATTCTTCTTCGTGGTTAAACTTTTGCACCACTAAAGGTTCCCAGCAAAGTCATTAGGATGATGCACATGTAGGGGCATATTTATGAGCCCCTTTGCATCACTCAAATGAAAAATGAGATTTATGAAGCCATGAAAGGCTACCTTGCATGGCTTCATAAATCTCAGGTAACGTAACGCAGTGCAGCGCAAATCGCTGTGTTGCACTACTCTGCACCAGGGAGGCGATTCCATGGGTGTTGCATAGGTTTTTCCACGCAACATCCATGGACTTTGACGTATTCCCAGATTTACAAGAATAAGAAAACCTGAGAATGTGCCAAAAAGATATGCCTACCCAGGGGAGGCGTAATGAGGAGAAATATCTTTATTACTCCTCGTTTTTTGTGCTGCATTCTGCCTCTCAGGATTGTTTATGTGCAGGAAGGTGGTCCTTCTTGCACGAAAACAATCCTACATGCAACATGGGCACCCTTGCACCATAGTTAAAGGGTACCTGCATTGACGCAAGGCAGCCAAATGTGCACCAGCTCAGGGAAAGGGACAGGAATGTGCCGTATTGCCTTAAATATGCCCTTTCCCAGTGACGCTGCACAGCAAGGTGACTTGCTGCGCTGCGCTGCGCCACGCCACACCACACCACCTTTTCATAAATATAGCCCATAATCCTTGTAATGGGGGCACACTAAAAGAATCACTTTAATAAAATGCAAATATACTACAGATATTACCGGGTCGTGAACATCACCTGTGCCATACTTTCCCCCGCCCACACGGTTACAAGGGCAACCAACCAAGAAATATTAAATTTGAGGGTGCTGCAGTTTCTCACTAACCAGGGCTCTAGGGCCCAGATTCGCAAAAAAATCACAGAACGCAGTGCAGCAGCCATAAATGCTGCACTGTGTTGAGTGATACCAAAGGGGATGATGGACGGAGCGTTAGAGCAAATCAAACACTCACCCCCAGTCAACTGATCTAGGTTTAATCCATCATCATTCTTTAGCTCACTCCACCACCCCAGTTCAGACATGGCCATATGCAAATCAGTCTGACTCTGTGCCTCATGGGAACAGTCCAGCCCGAACTGCCAAGCCATGTCTTCCCTGGACCAGAAACAAGCATCCTGGGACCGGTTTCGGGTTCAAAACCCTCATCAGCCAGGCTATCTTGAATCCAGTGGCAAAGTGAGCAAGGGACCCACGTCTGGGCATACCCTGCCAACTTAGAGCGAACAAAGCGATACCAAAGGGGATGACGGACGGAGCGTTAGAGCAAATCAAACACTCACCCCCAGTCAACTGATCTGGGTTTAATCCATCATCATTCTTTAGCTCACTCCACCACCCCAGTTCAGACATGGCCATATGCAGATCAGTCTGACCCTGTGCCTCATGGGAACAGTCCAGCCCAAACTGCCAAGCCATGTCTTCCCTGGACTGGAAACCTGCATCCTGGGACCGGTTTCGGGTTCAAAACCCTCATCAGCCAGGCTATCTTGAATCCAATGGCAAAGTGAGCAAGGGACCCACGTCTGGGCATACCCTGCCAACTTAGGGCGAACAAAGCGATACCAAAGGGGATGATGGACGGAGCGTTAGAGCAAATCAAACACTCACCCCCAGTCAACTGATCTGGGTTTAATCCATCATCATTCTTTAGCTCACTCCACCACCCCAGTTCAGACATGGCCATATGCAAATCAGTCTGACCCTGTGCCTCATGGGAACAGTCCAGCCCGAACTGCCAAGCCATGTCTTCCCTGGACCGGAAACAAGCATCCTGGGACCGGTTTCGGGTTCAAAACCCTCATCAGCCAGGTTATCTTGAATCCAGAAGTTGGCAGGGTATACCCAGACGTGGGTCCCTTGCTCACTTTGCCACTGGATTCAAGATAGCCTGGCTGATGACGGCTGTAAGCCAGAAACCGGTCCCAGGATGCTTGTTTCCGGTCTAGGGAAGACATGGCTTGGCAGTTCGGGCTGGACTGTTCCCATGAGGCACAGGGTCAGACTGATTTGCATATGGCCATGTCTGAACTGGGGTGGCGGAGTGAGCTAAAGAATGATGATGGATTAAACCCAGATCAGTTGACTGGGGGTGAGTGCTTGCAATGTTCAACACTCCGTCCATCATCCCCTTTGGTTTAGCTATGTTCGCCCTAAGTTGGCAGGGTATGCCCAGACGTGGGTCCCTTGCTCACTTTGCCACTGGATTCAAGATAGCCTGGCTGATGACGGCTGTAAGCCAGACACCGGTCCCAGGATGCTTGTTTCCGGTCTAGGGAAGACATGGCTTGGCAGTTCGGGCTGGACTGTTCCCATGAGGCACAGGGTCAGACTGATTTGCATATGGCCATGTCTGAACTGGGGTGGCGGAGTGAGCTAAAGAATGATGATGGATTAAACCCAGATCAGTTGACTGGGGGTGAGTGCTTGCAATGTTCAACACTCCGTCCATCATCCCCTTTGGTTTTGCTATGTTCACCCTAAGTTGGCAGGGTATGCCCAGACGTGGGTCCCTTGCTCACTTTGCCACTGGATTCAAGATAGCCTGGCTGATGACGGCTGTAAGCCAGAAACCAGTCCCAGGATGGTTGTTTCCGGTCTAGGGAAGACATGGCTTGGCAGTTCGGGCTGGACTGTTCCCATGAGGCACAGGGTCAGACTGATTTGCATATGGCCATGTCTGAACTGGGGTGGCGGAGTGAGCTAAAGAATGATGATGGATTAAACCCAGATCAGTTGACTGGGGGTGAGTGCTTGCAATGTTCAACACTCCGTCCATCATCCCCTTTGGTTTTGCTATGTTCGCCCTAAGTTGGCAGGGTATGCCCAGACGTGGGTCCCTTGCTCACTTTGCCACTGGATTCAAGATAGCCTGGCTGATGACGGCTGTAAGCCAGAAACCGGTCCCAGGATGCTTGTTTCCGGTCTAGGGAAGACATGGCTTGGCAGTTCGGGCTGGACTGTTCCCATGAGGCACAGGGTCAGACTGATTTGCATATGGCCATGTCTGAACTGGGGTGGTGGAGTGAGCTAAAGAATGATGATGGATTAAACCCAGATCAGTTGACTGGGGGTGAGTGCTTGCAATGTTCAACACTCCGTCCATCATCCCCTTTGGTTTTGCTATGTTCGCCCTAAGTTGGCAGGGTATGCCCAGACGTGGGTCCCTTACTCACTTTGCCACTGGATTCAAGATAGCCTGGCTGATGACGGCTGTAAGCCAGAAACCGGTCCCAGGATGCTTGTTTCCGGTCGTAGGGAAGACATGGCTTGGCAGTTCGGGCTGGACTGTTCCCAAGAGGCACAGGGTCAGACTGATTTGCGTATGGCCATGTCTGAAATGGGGTGGCGGAGTGAGCTAAAGAATGATGATGGATTAAACCCAGATCAGTTGACTGGGGGTGAGTGCTTGCAATGTTCAACACTCCGTCCATCATCCCCTTTGGTTTTGCTATGTTCGCCCTAAGTTGGCAGGGTATGCCCAGACGTGGGTCCCTTGCTCACTTTGCCACTGGATTCAAGATAGCCTGGCTGATGACGGCTGTAAGCCAGAAACCGGTCCCAGGATGCTTGTTTCCGGTCTAGGGAAGACATGGCTTGGCAGTTCGGGCTGGACTGTTCCCATGAGGCACAGGGGCAGACTGATTTGCATATGGCCATGTCTGAACTGGGGTGGCAGAGTGAGCTAAAGAATGATGATGGATTAAACCCAGATCAGTTGACTGGGGGTGAGTGCTTGCAATGTTCAACACTCCGTCCATCATCCCCTTTGGTTTTGCTATGTTCGCCCTAAGTTGGCAGGGTATGCCCAGACGTGGGTCCCTTGCTCACTTTGCCACTGGATTCAAGATAGCCTGGCTGATGACTGCTGTAAGCCAGAAACCGGTCCCAGGATGCTTGTTTCCGGTCTAGGGAAGACATGGCTTGGCAGTTCGGGCTGGACTGTTCCCATGAGGCACAGGGTCAGACTGATTTGCATATGGCCATGTCTGAACTGGGGTGGCGGAGTGAGCTAAAGAATGATGATGGATTAAACCCAGATCAGTTGACTGGGGGTGAGTGCTTGCAATGTTCAACACTCCGTCCATCATCCCCTTTGGTTTTGCTATGTTCGCCCTAAGTTGGCAGGGTATGCCCAGCCGTGGGTCCCTTGCTCACTTTGCCACTGGATTCAAGATAGCCTGGCTGATGACGGCTGTAAGCCAGAAACCGGTCCCAGGATGCTTGTTTCCGGTCTAGGGAAGACATGGCTTGGCAGTTCGGGCTGGACTGTTCCCATGAGGCACAGGGTCAGACTGATTTGCATATGGCCATGTCTGAACTGGGGTGGCGGAGTGAGCTAAAGAATGATGATGGATTAAACCCAGATCAGTTGACTGGGGGTGAGTGCTTGCAATGTTCAACACTCCGTCCATCATCCCCTTTGGTTTTGCTATGTTCGCCCTAAGTTGGCAGGGTATGCCCAGACGTGGGTCCCTTGCTCACTTTGCCACTGGATTCAAGATAGCCTGGATGATGACGGCTGTAAGCCAGAAACCGGTCCCAGGGATGCTTGTTTCCAGTCTAGGGAAGACATGGCTTGGCAGTTCGGGCTGGACTGTTCCCATGAGGCACAGGGTCAGACTGATTTGCATATGGCCATGTCTGAACTGGGGTGGCGGAGTGAGCTAAAGAATGATGATGGATTAAACCCAGATCAGTTGACTGGGGGTGAGTGCTTGCAATGTTCAACACTCCGTCCATCATCCCCTTTGGTTTTGCTATGTTCGCCCTAAGTTGGCAGGGTATGCCCAGACGTGGGTCCCTTGCTCACTTTGCCACTGGATTCAAGATAGCCTGGCTGATGATGGCTGTAAGCCAGAAACCGGTCCCAGGATGCTTGTTTCCGGTCTAGGGAAGACATGGCTTGGCAGTTCGGGCTGGACTGTTCCCATGAGGCACAGGGTCAGACTGATTTGCATATGGCCATGTCTGAACTGGGGTGGCGGAGTGAGCTAAAGAATGATGATGGATTAAACCCAGATCAGTTGACTGGGGGTGAGTGCTTGCAATGTTCAACACTCCGTGCATCATCCCCTTTGGTTTTGCTATGTTCACCCTAAGTTGGCAGGGTATGCCCAGACGTGGGTCCCTTGCTCACTTTGCCACTGGATTCAAGATAGCCTGGCTGATGACGGCTGTAAGCCAGAAACCGGTCCCAGGATGCTTGTTTCCGGTCTAGGGAAGACATGGCTTGGCAGTTCGGGCTGGACTGTTCCCATGAGGCACAGGGTCAGACTGATTTGCATATGGCCATGTCTGAACTGGGGTGGCGGAGTGAGCTAAAGAATGATGATGGATTAAACCCAGATCAGTTGACTGGGGGTGAGTGCTTGCAATGTTCAACACTCCGTCCATCATCCCCTTTGGTTTTGCACTGTGTTGAGTGGCATATCTACAGAGATATGTCTCTCTCCTGCCCCTCTCCATAGCGCAGGCACTTATTTCAGCTGCTGTGCGCCAGGCACACACCTTAGCGCAATAGTGCTAGGGTGCATGACTGAGTCTTGCATAGGTTTTATACAGGGCGGGTACCCTTCCTGTACAAAATACTATGGCTAGACAAGTTTAAAACCTTTTCCTACTGTTTATGTGTACTGTACAATACAGGACAAATGCAAAGTCAGAAAAGTTTTAACGGCTGCTTTTCAGCTACACTAATTTTTGGCACTAAACCCTGTATACTAATGTTAGTAGATATGGTTTAGCATCAAAAAGCATGGGTGGTTGCATGGGAACACCCATATACCACCCATTTAATGCCCCCTTGACGCTAAGTAATGCAAAGCAGCGTTTTGTGCCGCTTTGCATTACTTTTCCATACAAACCAACACAAATACCAATTTGCAATGGTTTGTTAATCCCCAATAAGGTTTAGAATAAAAAAAGTAACACTAACCAGATGCTAAACCCTTTTGAATCTTGGCCTAGGTCTCTGATTTAGGAAGTGAAGGTGGCCTAGAAAGCATCCTTGACTCTCTGAGGATGCGGACAAGCAGTAAAGGTCAAGCTCAAGCGAGATGGTGTAGATTGAGTCTATTGCAGCACAGTACAATCATCAGAGCTGCATTAAAGATGTGAATGTACACCTAGGGATGTGAGCACACCACACTTCAAAAAAATCTCCCAATGTATATAAATATATTTAGATTAAAATCGAAATTCAAATAATAGAAAGTTTGCACAATTAAAGACACCATAAACCAAACCCACCAGCTATGCACACTGTATACTTCTAGTGCCATCCTCAGAATGAAAATATAGCAGAATAGCAATGCAGTTATGAGAACAATGAGATGGATTAACAAAGCTCACAAACAATACTGATTGCTAACTGATCATTATCACAACACTATAGAATGGAGTGCCACAGTTCGCGGGCCAAAAATGAGATATTTGTTTGAAAGTTGTGAAACAGACCTTAGTGCTCATGAATGCCTGGAAATAGGCAGAAATAAACTCACCACAATCACAGTTAACACAGTGTTCGTATAACATACAAAGTAAAAGAAGAGAATCTTGGAAATTCTTCAAACTGGGTCCATGGAGGTAAGCCAACCTCCTAGGCTTTGAGTTAGTGTTACTGGTCTCCTAAAATGTGGACCTCTCACAAACTGGGAACTGCAAAGGCGCTGGATCACCAGCTCTTTACTCAGGAGGCTACAATCTAAATGATGAAGGGACACAAACACAAAGCGTGTGCGGTAGACACACAGATCCCTTTCAAACTGGCTGGCTAGCAAGCCAACTGGGTACTGGATCCACACTAAGAGAGCAGGATCCGAAGAAGAAAGTAAATAAAAGTGACACAGTGAGGGAATGTGTTTGCTGGGCAGGGTCACCACTCACCTCACCAACACTTCTTGCAGTTGCTACTTCGGCAGCTCTCACTTGTTCTCTGGTGATGGGTAAAGAGAGATCCAAGGATCTGTTTCAGCATCTTTTGACTCCTTGTGCTAACTGAGGTCTTCCAAGACAATCAGGCCACGCCACCCGCCTGTCAGACTACGGAAAAGTCTCAATCTGGCAGGCAGGCGGCGCAAGCTTTGGCGGAGCGATGGCGCGGCTGTTTGCACCGCCGTGCCACCGCTCCCACAAAAACTCGCAATCAGGGCCTTTGCATCTATTGCTAATGTATTGGAAAGTCTTGAGCATATTTGTTAAATGTTGCCAAAGTTATAAACAAAGCAAAAGAAGGCTTTTCAAAGGAAAATCAGACTTTAAGTGTGGGGATAGGCCATCATTCAGGAGAGCTGAAGTATTGTGTAAAGTCCATAGATCATATGAACATTACGGGGCAGATCTACAAGGAAGTGCCGCAGCGCGGCAACGCAACCCCTTTGGCTGCGCCACGCTGCGGCACTTCCGAAGCACAGGAATGCGACATATTTACAATAATATGTCGCATTCCTGTGCTCTCCCCTGCGCTGGCGCACAAACTGCAGCCATGCGCTGACGCAGGCACCCTTGCACCATGGTGCAAGGATGCCTGCGTCATGGGGAGATTCTTGTTGTGCAGGAAGGGGCACCTTCCTGCACAAAAACAATCACTACAGGCATTTTCCTCTTTCAATGCGTGCTGTAGAATGCAGCACGCTTTGAAAGAGGAAAAAACGAGGAGAAATGAAAACATTTCTCCTCGTTGCGCCTCCCTACACCTCCCTTGGGGAGGCGTAGCATTGACACGCATTTCCAGATTTACGATTCCTCGTAAATCTGGAAATGTGTCTCGTTCCATGGGTGTTGCGTGGGAACACCCACAGCCACACCCATGGAACGCCCCTTCCACGCAAAGTGCTGCGTGTGAAGGGGCCATATTTACAAGGAGAGGAAAAGTCACGCAGGGTGGATTTTCCTGGTCTTGAAAATATGGAGAAGTGGAATGCGCCTCCAGTACGTCACAAAAAGTGACGTACTGGTGGCGCAGGAGGCTTGTAAATCTGCCCCTACGTGTATTAACCATAGAAAACAATGCAAACTTTCGCCCACTTCATGCACATGCCATTCTTGGAAGAAAGATATAAATTATGATTTCATTTGGCATACAATTGAAGCAGGGTTTGGATCAGCAAGGTGTATTAATTATGCTAAAGTATTTCCCGAGAAAGGAATGCACTATGCAGATGCGCCAAGTCGTCCATATACCTTTTTTTGATTAAACTCCGATAATGACTTCCTTGTTGTTTAGACAGCAAAATGAAAGTGACAAAGTGGTGGGAACGGCAAGTCTGGCTCCATCGTTCTCGGACATGAAAGGTTGCCTTTGTTCAGTTGTCTGTCCTGCTTATTTACCAAAGACATCTTCCATGGCGTGAAAAGTTTGATTGGGGAAGACAGATGACTTTGGGAGTGATGGCTTTGAAAAAACAAACATGCAGAAAGTGTACGTTTATATATCTGCTTCGCGAATGCTATCTTTATTTTCAAGAGCTCTAGAGAGAAAAGAGAGGTAGCTAAAAAGTTTCATTAAACTTCAATTGTCGGTTGTTTAGTATTCGCTCAGTGTAGCAGGTATTCTTTGCTCTTTGTATGATTTCACTTCAGAAGAAAGTTAAAAGAGAACCCTTAAGAGAGCCCCAGCAACACAAGGGAAAATAAGACAAATACGAGCACAAGTTCGCAATCAAAGGGGACAGTTCAGCATTTAATTGGGTAACATTATAGCCGGTGCTATTTAAAAACAGCTTTGGCAAAGCCATTAGGTCTGGCCTTGACAAGCGATCATTTTTGTAAATTCGCAAACATATGCAATAGGCATTAAAGGGGTAAACGTAATAAAGAGTACAGATAAGGCTGTCTAAAGGTGTTGTAAAAAAATTATCCTTCATAAGAATACAATTAAAAAAAATGAAAAAGTAGAACCTTTCCTACCAGTTCCTACATTGAAGTGAACAACATTTTAGGCAAAGCAAAATGCCATAACTCACAGTCAAGAGCCAACGGCTGAAGTGGGTTAATCCATTGGCCTATGCTGTAGGCTGTGGTGGATAGAAGCAAAATGTGAATACAACTGAACAGACCAATGAATGAGGAGGGTTATGAAAGCCTATATGTATGTCAAAGCAACTAAAGATATCTCGAGCCCAGAGCTAAAAAACACAAGATGCTAATTTCAAGATTATATCCGAAGGGATGAAGCTGTAGCTCCACTTAGCAGCTGAGCATATAATCTAATCCGTATAAAAGAATATGAGAGAAAAACTGAGTGAACACAAAAACAAAAGTTATACACATTTATCATCGTTTAGTAAATGACACATTTAGAGATTGCTTGCCTGCTTTTAAATTAATGTATCTAGGCAATATTTTGGTTATCTAAAAAGACCTCGAAGAGCATAATCACCCCTAACTATGCTTTGATCAGTATGACTGCTCCCCCCTGTGCAGCTCCACGACTAAGTGCTGCCCCCTGCCCTCTGAGCCACCTGAGCTCTCCGTTTGCCGGGTGTTCGAGGACCTCCTCCACCTGCAGGCTCCTGCCTGTGCCTGATCCCTGGTGGTCCAGTGGGAGAGCACTCTGCTCTTCTGCCTCTCTTGGCTTTTTCTGTGCCCTTTTTTTCTCCCCCCGCGGCTCCTCCCCCCTCCATTGTGTCCTTCCCGCTCCAGCCTCCCAGCAGACCACCCTCCCCCAACCCCTACTTAATGGCGGCCGTGCCGCGCCAAACGCAAGCCTATCTGCGCCCATCCAGAGCCCAACCGCAACCAGCGCCAGAGACCCTTGTCCTCCGACCTGCCTCCACTACGACTCCACCACCCTCCACGATCTCAACTCCGGACGCAGCCACAACTGCCAGCTTTCGACGCCGAGCAACACCCAAGCCCCAATCTCCTGTAGACACTGCTGCTGCACCTTCACCTACCTCCGGACCCCTGCAGTAGCCACCAGCCTACCGGACATCACTGCTCACAAACCACTCAACTGCATCCTCCTCAACGTGCACTCCCTACACAAGCTCACCATAGAAATCTGGGACCTCCTCAACACCCATGCGCCTGACGTTGCCTTCCTCACAGAAACCTGGACCAATGCCAATTCCGCGCCTGACATCTCCACCGCCATTCCCGCCGGATACAAGATTGTGTGGAAAGACCGCCCCACCCGCCCAGGAGGAGGTATCGCCATCATCCACAAAAGCACCCTTCGCATGACAACGACCGGCCCGGACGCACTACGACCCCCATGGAGCATCTCCACTTCCAGATCCAGACCAACCCTAAAACGACTCTCCCCGGAACCCTCATCTACAGGCCGCCCGTCCCCGTGCTCCTTTCTCTGACACCATCACTGACCTAATCGTACCCCACACTCTGGCCTCCACAGACTACATCTACTCAGACACCTAAACTTCCACCTGGACAACCACGACGACCCCAACACCAATGCCCTCCTAGAGAACATCGCCAACATAGGACTGAAGCAATTTGTCACCACCCCCACACACACAGTGGGACACACACTCAACCCCATCTTCGCAGAAGGAAACAGCATCTCCTACAGCCACACCACGGAACTCCTCTGGACAGACCCTGCAGCAAAACAACAGACGTCCCACCCTCCCAAGACCTCTGCAACAGACTCAGCAGCTTTTTTCTCCTCAAGATTAAGGTGATCTATGACAACTTCGACAGCCAAGACCTCCACACCACTCCAGCTCCCACCCCTAGCGCCGCCACCCAATAGACCCTGCTCACTTGGACCCCACTCACGATCGAAGACATCTTAAAGACAATGAAGAGCATCCACTCTGGAGCACCCTCTGACCCCTGCCCACCCCACATCTTCCACAGAGCCACCACAGCCATTGCACCCAAACTACGCCAGACGATCAACTGCTCCCTTGAAACCGCCACATTCCCCGATGATTGGAAACACGCCAAAGTCATCCCCCTCCTGAAGAAATCCACCACAGACCCGACGGACCTCAAGAACTTCAGGCCCATCTCCCTGCTTCCTTCGCAGCCAAGGTCATTGAAAAGACCATCACCACCCAGCTAGCAAACTTCATCGAAGCCAACAACGTCCTGGACATCTCCCAATCCAGATTCCACAGCAACCACAGCACTGAGGCCGCCCTACTCGCCGCCACCGACGATATCCGCTCCCTCCTCGACCAGGGCCAAACGGCAGCCCTCTTCCTCCTGGACGTCTTGGCCACCGTCAACCACTGCAAACTAGCCACCAGACTCCACGACACCAGCATCCGCGGAAAGGCACTTGACTGGATATGCTCATTTCACACAGGCAGACTAGGAGTCAGACTCCTGCCCTACCTCTCAGAACCAACCAGATGCGGGTGCCCCAGGGATCCTCCCTCAGCCCCACCCTCTTCAACATCTACATGGCCTCTCTTGCAACCATCGTCAGATACCAAAGGCTCAACATCGTCTCTGACGACACCCAGCTCATCCTCTCCCTCACCAAAGAAACCAACGTAATCAGGCACAACTTCCAAGAAGGGATGAAAGCCATCGTCACCTGGATGAAGAAGAGCTGCTTGAAACTCAACTTAGAGAAAACAGAAGTCCTCATCCTTGGCTCCACCTCCTCCGCATGGGACAACACCTGGTAGCCCCCAACCCTCGGAACCCCCCCATGGACCACGCATGAAACCTCGGCATCATGCTAGACTCACCTCTCACGATGAACCGCCAGATCAGCACTGTGTCCTCAGCCCGCGTCAACACCCTCTGCATTCTCCGAAAGACTTTCAGATGGATCCCAGCGAATCCAGAAAAACGGTCATGCGCGTCCTCATCAGTAGCAGACTTGACTAGAGCAACGCTCTCTACGTCGGAATCAACAAGAAACTACTTCGCAAACTCAAGACCGTCCAAAACGCCACAGCCAGACTGATCCTGGACATCCCCCATCACAACCACATCACCCAACACCTCCGCGATCTCCACTGGCTCCCCATCTAAAGAAGAATAACCTTCAAGCTCCTCACTCACGCATACAAGGCCCTCTACAACATCGGACCAGCATACCTAAACAACCGCCTCTCCTTCCACGCACCCAACAGACACCTCCAATCGGCTGACCTCTCTCTGGCCACAGTCCCACGCATCTACAAGACCAGAACAGGAGAAAAGTCTTTCTCCTACCTCGCAGCCAAGGCCTGGAACAATCTCCCCCTCTGGCAAGTCCCCACACTGCTACAGTTCAGGAAGAACCTCAAGACCTGGGTCTTCGGATGACCCCATCACTCAATGGAGCTGCCCTCCCCTCCCCGCCCAGTGGCTTGAGACCCTCGCTGGTGAGTAGCTGTGCTTTACCAACCAACCACTGATTGATTGATTGATTGATTTGCCAGTACTCAAACTGTTTAATTCAAGTTATTGATTGTCAGTAGCCCTGATAACTGTGACGAGACACATCTAATTACCATTCGTTGTTTGAGATAAAGACATAGTTAACAGTTATGAAACTAAGGACATTATTGGGCTAGGAACCAGAATTGAAACAAACTTATTGTTTCGCAAAATGTAAACTTGAGACTGATACTTCCAATATATCAACTGGAGTATGGTGATCAAATATTCAGGAGGATGGTTATATATATCTCCCATGGGAAATACGTGAAATACCAAGAAATTAATCAAAAGGATTCCTAATGCTATTCACAACACTTTACCTCCAAAATGGGAGTGAAGACGTATTTCACACAAAAACAAACAGCATGACATCATAAGATGAGATGGACATGAACAATATTTTTCTTAAGGGTGTGGCACTCCAAATTATAGTGTGACCCTGTCTGACTATTCCCCTACCCATCCAACAACAGTTTGTCACTTTTTCTCCCCATCTGTACTATTTCTTTTAACTTTACTTTCTGTTCTGTTTTCCTACCCTATGCTTTTATTTTTTATTTTTTTGACTTTTCCTGTCTCTCTGCTTTTGTGTTTAAATTTGCCATCCCCTTGCCCTCAGTCATGCCAGAGGCAGGCATCAGTGATGTCTTCGATGTCATTTGAGATGTCATCAGTGATGTCATAAATGATGTCATAGAGCATGTCATAAGTAATTTAATATGTGAGGTCATAAGCAGTGTATGGCAGGGCGCAAGTTATAGTTAGCTCTGCTAACTATAACTGGTGAATTTTGGTGTGTTTTTTAAGTTCAAAACATTAAAGTTGACACTGACATAATCACCTAACTATAACGTCATTTTAACCTTTGTTTTTTCTAAGTTTTCTTTTTAACATAAATAGATCTTTGTTTCACACCTAATTATAATTTACTTAAACCTTTGGTTTTGTCTAGTGCATACTCTACACTACAGCTGTGTAAAGGACCACAAGGTAATGTCTTGGGTGATATTGTGTAGTGCAATTTTGGCAATGTGATTGTTCCTCAACCACCTTCATACAGAAATCAGTGACAAAATGAATCCTTGTATAGAGAAGATGACCAGACTACAGACATAGAGTTAAATCTCCACCAAACAAGGGTGCTTCCAATTAATTACGTGAAGTGTTCTTTTTTTGGTGGTGATGTCCTCATGTTTCTCTGCACGATGAACGCGTCATCAAAATCGTCGGAAATTGCGCTTAAGTCACTCTGGTAACTTGAGCTGTCCATCAGCCTAGATAATGGTGGGAACACCATTTATTTTAAAGGGGAGAGGGCCAATTGGCCCTTCACTCCCAGAGATGCATTCAGCCCTGGGGACCTCATGCAGTGCGGCCTACCTTTAAAATAGGTGGGTGGTCTGGTGCCCAACCAGCGCACACACAACCAACACATTGAGAACCGCGGAGGGAGCCTAAGGGTCTCCATAATCCCAGCCGGCTCCCCGCATGGTGCAGGAGCTGGTATTGCTCCTGGGAGCAAGGAGCAGCTATTTATGCTGCGCCCTCCAGACAGGATCAATATCTTGTTTTCTTTCCCTGCTCGCATCAGTGCGGGCAGGGAAACAGAACACAAGTCTCCTCC
The DNA here is from genome assembly GCA_963921515.1 of Calotriton arnoldi. NCBI lineage: Eukaryota > Metazoa > Chordata > Amphibia > Caudata > Salamandridae > Calotriton > Calotriton arnoldi. Next base: position 1,837,805 of record CAWUFW010001485.1, on the reverse strand, counting down.
CAGAAAGTAGGAGCTTTTTTAAATCTCCTGCCAGCTGGGAGCCGACTTTTTGTTTGCTTCCGTTTGGCGGCAGCTTTAATAATGCTCCTGTCAGGCAGGAGCAAACACAAATTTCCCTGCCCGCTCCCTGGGCTCCCTGGGACACAGCAAGTGAGCCGGCCCCAGGGTATGCGGTCCTCAGGACCATTAAAGGCTCAGAGACTGGGGCCACTCACCCCCCTCCCCTTAAAAAATACATTGGGCCCCAAGGGATGGGGTCCCTGGGCTAAATATGGCACAGGTTGGGGGTATTGAGTGCTCCTCCATATATTTATTATCTCAGACCCGGGGAGATGGGGTCCCCGGGGTCGAATACAGATCAGTAAGGGGAGCCCTACATCTCCTCCTCTTCACTAAACAATGAGGCCCCGGGCCACCAATTTGTTTTATGACACGATCCTGCGGGACTCCGGTGAGTTCACAGCAAAAATTGCAATTTTTTTTTTTATTTGGCCCGGGGGGCCTTTCTGGGTACACCCCATGGGGCCTGGGGGGGTAAGCTGGATATGCCTACCCTGCCCCTAATATGATTTGACTAAGACTTTGAGTCTTGTAATGGCTGTCTGCAAATTCTTTCTCATGTTGCTGGCAGCCAATCAGAGCGCTCGTTCGGTCTGGCGGGAGTCTGACTCCCGTAGGAGCAAGATGGCCCAAGGGAAAAAAAGCTCCCTGGGTCAATCAGAACACTCTGTTTTTAAAAACCACTGAACGGATTTCCATCAAATCACAAAAAGCACAATCTGTGGACCAAGATCTAGCTTCTTGTCAAATTTGGTGTGAATCAGTTCAGCAGTTTTTGATGTAGTCCTGCCTAAATAAGTCTATGGAAAATGCATGGGGATTTTGCGTTTTAGGACGCTCCCTTTTTCTCGGCTCCCGCTCAGCTGTTCCTTCCAAAATGTTCTATGCACAAACTAGGCAAAAAATATCCCTTTTTTAAACTTTCGTGGAGACTCGTCAATTGGTGCCAAAGTTATTAGCAACACAAAAAAATGAATTTCCTATGGAAACACTGATTTAATTATAACTAAACAGTGGTAACTGCCCCTGGGTATATATATATATATATATATATATATATATATATATATATATATATATATATATATATATATATATATACAGAGAAAATTGGTAGCAGTGGTGTAAAGATATTCTGCACCTCCCCAAAAGATACACAGGGTATGTAAAGACAAATTAACGTCAGGTGTGCTCAACAGGATGAAACACTATCCTACCGTAATAGTGCACAATATATATGAAAAAGAGGCCTTCTTCAAATAACAAGCCTATATAAATGCACCCAGAGCACTAGTAAGTCTTTTGAAGGTCTGCTAATGGAAGCAGGTCTGTTTTTATAAGTGAGAGTTCAATGATCAAGCTTTGCTTGTACTTTGGAAGACAGCCGACACGTGTTTGTTCTTAGATGGCTTTTTCAAGGCTGAATAAAGTAAGGTGCCTCAGACTCATGCGTTTGGTTGACACTCTAGTCCGTGGTGGGGACAATACGGGCTTCTCGTGGTCTTTTAACTAATACTTTGAAGTGTGGCAACGTATCTCGGCCTTCAGGTTCCAGTTTACTTTGCTGGGCTCTCATTGTCTCTTTTGACTATTGAGTTAGTCTTACTTTATTCAGCCTTGAAAAGGATGTCTAAGATGAAACAGGTGTCTGCTGTGTTCCAGTGTTAAAAATTCAAGCACTGCAGAATCATTGAACTCTCACCAATAAAAACGGACCAGCTTCCATCAGCAGACCTTCAACAGACTTTCTAGTGCTCTGGGTGTGTGTGTATATATAAATATATATATTCACTGAAAAATCCATAGGTTTTAGGGAAAGTTATAGTTAGTTGGACATTGCACTTGTACAAAACCCGTGAAATTCCCCCGTTATAGTTAGTTCAGCTAACTATAACTCGCGCCCCCGCAATGCACTGCTGATGACGTCACATATTACATCACTCATGACATGGTCAGTGACATCACTGATGACATCTCAAATGACATCACTGATGACATCACTGATGACATCATCCAGTGACTGTGTATTTCTCAAAAGTTTAAATATGTTTAATATATATAGGGAAAGGCGTATTGAAGAATGAGTGGGTGTATAAGTGTCTCAATGGATGATTTAGTAGGTGCGTGACTGACTCTACAAGTGAGTGATTAAACGTATCTTACTGAATGCATGGGTTAGTGACTAAACTGTGTGAATGTCTGTATCCGTCTGTTTGTTGGTGTGTAAGTGGATGCATGGATTTGCGAATAGCTACATGAGTGTCTATATGGGTTATTGATTGGTTCTCTGAGTATCTGTATGGCTGCCTGAGTGTTTTTGTGGGTAGGGTGTGTGTGACTCTGTACATAGATGTGTGAGTGGGTGATTCACTGGGTGCATGATTTCAAGAGTGCATCTGTGATGGACTACTTGGGTGGGTGAGTGTGTGTATGGGTGTGTTAGTGAGTGAATGTATATCTCAGTGGTACATGTGCGAGTAACTACATATGTAAAAGGCAGTATATATGTGTGTTAGAGTATTTAAATGGCTATAAGTGAGAGTGTGTGATTGTGAGAGTGGCTGTATGGATGCGTGTGTGCTTGTATCAGTTATTGTATAAGAGCGTAAGAATGTGCTAGTATTTGTATGAGTAAGTGAGCTGGTATAGGTGAGTAAATGGGTGTGTGATTAATTTTTTGCATGACTGACTAGGTGTGTGAGTACCTCTATGGATGAGTGGCGGTGTTTGAGTGTTTATATAGGTGTATGAGTGCATATGATAGTCCTGTACTGAGTGACTGTAAGTATGAGTGACTGTACGGGTGAGTGAGTAGATGTGTGTGTGTAGACCTAAGAATCAGTGAGTGGGTATGTAGTTATTGGTATTGGAGTGTGTATGGTTTTGAGAATGGCAGTCTGTAATTTAGAGTGGGTGTATCAAAAGTTATATTAGGGTGTGAGAAGATGCATGAAATTATCACATGGATGATGTCATCAGTGATGTCATCAGTGATGTCATTTGAGATGTCATCAGTGATGTCATCAGTGATGTCACTGTCCATGTCATGAGTGATGTAATATGTGACGTCATCAGCAGTGCATTGCGGGGGCGCGAGTTATAGTTAGCTGAACTAACTATAACGGGGGAATTTCACGGGTTTTGTACGAGTGCAATGTCCAACTAACTATAACTTTCCCTAAAACCTATGGTTTTTTCAGTGAATTTCAAAGGTTTTTTAAATGCTAATTTCTAACTATAACGTGCCTGAAACCTATGTTTTTTTCAGTGAATTTCAAAGGTTTTTAAATGCTAGTTTCTAACTATGCCTACAGAGGTAGGACATGTGAACAAAGAAGAAAAACGCAGAGAAAGAAGCAAAAGAAATGCAGAAAGAAGCAACAGAAGTCCACAAAGACGAAGAAAAGTGCAGGAAGAAGCAAAAGATGTGCAGAAAGAACCAACAGAGGAGCAGAAAGAGGCCTTGTTCCAAAATCATCCTGTGCCCACAACTTTTTCCGACGTGTACTGGTGGTAACTGACTCTGAGTAACCAGAGCCAGTGCTATGCTAAAACACACTTAGAATACAGTGAAAACACCTACATACACTAGGGAACACTATGCGTTGGGGTACCCCTGTGATTAGCATGACCTCCTCTGTAAGTCCCTAGTACATAATAGGGCAGGGGGATTAAAACTACCTCTTAAAACGCGCTACAGGGCGCGTTTGCACAGTGGTGAAGGGAGGGGGCCTGAGGTGACATGTGTACAAACGCGCCCCATGGCACGTTTTAAGTTGCGGGATTAAGTCCCCTTGAATCCTGAGTGTCCCTGGGGCCCAACTAGTCCCCCAGGTACCTACAGTTAGGACCACAGAGCTGAGTTGCAGAGAGGCGTTCCGGGGCCACGCACCTTTTTTCACCTCTCTGCAACGCAACTCTGTTGTGCTTACTGAAGGTACCTGGTGGGCTAGTTGGACTCCAGGGACCCTCAGGATTGAAGGGGACTTAATCTCCCAACTTAAAACACGCCACGGTGCCTGTTTGCACACATGTCACCTCAAGCCCCGCCCCTCCCTTCACCACTGTGCAAACGCGCCCCGTGGCGCGTTTTAATTTGGGGGATTAAGTCCCCTGAATCATGAGGGTCCCTGGGGCCCAACTAGCCCACCCTGTACCTCCAGTATGCGCCAGGAGCTGCGTTGCAGAGAGGTGTTCAGAGGCCATGCCCCTTTACACCTCTCTGCAACGCAGCTCTGTGGCGCTTTCTGGACGTACCTGGTGGGCTAGTTGGCCCTCAGGGACCCTCAGGATTGAAGGGCATTTAATTCCCCATCTTAAAACGTGCCACGGGGCCTGTTTGCACACATGTCACCTGAAGCCCCGCCCCTCCCTTCACCACTGTGCAAACGCGCCCCATGGCGCGTTTTAATTTGGGGGATTAAGTCCCAATCCTGAGGGTCCCTGGAGTCCAACTAGCCCACCATGTACCTCCAAAAAGCGCCACAGAGCTGCGTTGCAGAGAGGTGTAAAAAGGGGCGTGGCCTCTGTACACCTCTCTGCAACGCAGCTCCATGGCGCATACTGGAGGTTCCTGGTGGGCTTGTTGGCCCCCAGGGACCCCAGTATTCAAGGGGAATTACTTCCCCTTCTTACAACGCGCCAGGGGGCGCGTTTGCAGACTGCTGCAGGGAGGGGGCGGGGCCTCTGGCACGATGCCGGTCTTTTTTTTCTTTTTTTTTTGTATGGAAGGGGGGCTGCGTGGCCCCCCTCCCTCGGCCACTTTTGGCCCCGGGGACCCCATCCCCCGGGGCCTGAGCATTTTATTTTTATTTTTAAAAACAAAAAAAACGGGAAGGGGGACGCGTGGCCCCCCTTCCCTGGGCCTCTATTGGCCCCGGGGACCCCATCCCCCGGGGCATGCCCACTGTTTTTTTTAAATAAAATATTCAGAGGGGGGCTGCGTGGCCCCCCTCCTCAGGCCATTTAAGGCCCCGGAGACCCCATCCCCCGGGGCTTGAGCATTTTATTTGTATTTTTTTAAAACAAAAAAAACGGGAAGGGGGACGCGTGGCCCCCCTTCCCTGGGCCTCTATTGGCCCCGGGGACCCCATCCCCCGGGACATGCCCACTGTTTTTTTAAAATAAAATATTCAGAGGGGGGCTGCGTGGCCCCCCTCATCAGGCCATTTAAGGCCCCGGGGACCCCATCCCCCGGGGCCGGCCTTTGCGTCTTTTTTAAATAATTTTATTTTTGGGGAGGGGGGCTGCGTGGTCCCCCTCCCGGGCCACTAATGGCCCCGGGGACCCCATCCCCCGGGGCCTGGCCACTCGTTGGGGACCGTGGGGGGGTCCCCAATCCCCGCACGGTCCCGCCGGCTCCCCGCGTCCTGCGGGAGCCGGCATTGCTTTTCCATAAGGAGCTGCTGACATGCAGCTCCCCTTATGGAAAAGCAATCTGCTTTGCTTCATTGAAGCGAGAGCAGGTTTCCCTGCTCTCGCTTCAATGAAGCAAGCAAGTTTGCAATGACAGGACGGGAGCCGCGAGGCTCCCATCCTGCCATTGCAAACAGCAGTGTCCTGGGGGTAGGCACCCCGGGACACTGCAGGAGCCGGCCCTGGGGGTCGCGGTCCCCAGGGCCACCACAGGCTCCAGGAGGGGGGCCGCGCGGCCCCCCTCCCAACATCTACATAGCCCCGGGGAGGTGGTGGTCCCCGGGGCTTCGGGGGTCTGAAACGGAGCCCCCCCACACAGGTCATTTAAAAAAAAAAAAAAAGAGCCCCGGGTCGGCGGTATCCGGGGCTGCGGGGGGGCCGTGTGACCCCCGTCAGCATTATTTATTTAAAGCCCCGGGGGGTGGCGGTCCCTGGGGCTTGGGGGGCCTTAGAGGCCCCCCACATAAAATATAAGGCAACCCCCGCATGCCCCCGGGACTTTTTTTTTATCACGGCGGGATCCGCGCACCCTAAGCGCATCCAGCCGATTTAAAAAAAAAAAAATGCTTTTTTCTGCCCAGGGGGTCCTTGTGGGACCCCCTGAGCAGACCTAGGGGGTCAGGGTGTTTCTACCCTGCCCCCTTTTTGCATTTTGCGACTTGTTTCTGTGCCTCGGTTCTACCGAGGGACAAAATGGCTGCCAACACTTCCTGATTTGGAGTGTTGACAGCCACTTCACAGCCAATTAGCATGCAGCTCGTGATCGGTAGGGTACGCGGACCCTATGCGACCATAGATATATATGTGATTTTACTTTTGATTTTCTCTGGAACTACTGAACGGATTTACACCATTTAAGCAAAAGGCACGACTCTGAACCAAGGGCTACCTTTTTGCCAAATTTGGTGTAATTCCGTTCAGCAGTTCGGGCTGTAGCTGCGATGAAAGGTTCCTATGGAAAATTGCATGGGGAAAACGCGTTTTGGGACCCCCCTTTTTTCTCGGCCCCCGCTTGCCGAATCACCCCGAAACTTTCAGGATAGGAGCGGACCGGAGCGCCCCACGAGTTTTGAAAATTTCGCGAAGATTCGTCAACCGGCGCTAAAGTTATTTCAAATAGAATGTTGTGGATTTCCTATGGAAAATAGGTCCTAAATATAACTATCTACTGGCGACCGCCAGTAGATAATACACACATATATATATATATATACATATATATATATATATAAATATATGTTTGCATTGGTGTGCAACAATATTTTTTTTACATTTTGGTGCTTGACATCATAAGGATAGGGAGCCAAACGTTTTGCAAACGATATTTTTGACACCAAATTTTTGTTACACGATATTATTGTTGTTGATATTGTGTTAGTGATCCCACTAAATGTTACAGGGCACGTACAGCAGTAGCCAGCATTTGCTAACTCCCGCTTATTTCATTGTTCCTGGGCTACTATAGTAGGATTTGTGCCCCAAATTACTCTTAATTACTCAAGGCTGGTGTAATCACGTAATTTCAGTAATTTTGCATCACCAGAGTAATGTGTAATTATTGAAATTACATAAATTAGTCCTGTGTAATTAAAAGTTTGCACAGGCCTCCTTCTAACCCTCATAGGGTGACAGTCTTTGCGATCATGGAGGTCACCATGGGCTCCTCAAACTCTGCTGCAGAACCAGAGGTTCTCGCTGCCACCAAGGAGGGGGATTCCCTCAGATCGCCTCTCAGGTGTCTCCCCTTTCTCGCTTTCCCTCAACTTATTCACCCCCTCTGCATAGAAGTGTTCAATTTTGGGCCTATCCTTAAATGTGCCATTCTCTCTTCAATCCAGATGGGGGGAATTCCTTGAGTCTTGAGGCCCCCAGCGATTCATGTGGTGAGGGGGGTGGGAGGTGGAAATCTCTTCCCTGTGGCACCAATGTGGTGCCCTACTTCGTATTTCTCTTCTCCTGTCTTTGGTTCCAGTCGGCAGCTCACTGGCGACTGGGCAACTGCTCTCCAATCATTGGACCTCCTGCAGCACCCCACTCCATGCCTCACATGTCCAGAGGAGAGGAGGGGGCTCTGAACTCACCTCTCTGTCTTCCCTACAGCCACCCAAGGTGACTGGATCATCTTGGTCTCAGTGCAGTTCCGCCATGTGTTACTGGAGACTTCACTACATGTTTAGGCTCCATTGCCATTATGCATTGGCATAATCAGCTGTGCTCTGATTTTAATTTTGACTGACACTCCTGCTGGATCAGTCGTCAGCCTTTGTGTTCCCATTCGACGCAGGACAGAGTTTGTGCTGGATTTCTGCTGATTATGGTGTGAGGTCCCAGGAGCCTAGCTAATGAGTGGCCATTTTTCCTCAATATTATTCGGGCAGTATGTTCTGTCCATTAAAGAAATAGGCATGGATAAGAAAAAGGAAAAGCTGCGGCAGAATGAGCTACATCTCGAACCATTAAGGAAGTACAATGTTTTGTGGAGTTTGCTACCTTCTACAGACAATTCATTCAATCTTTTTCAACCATTATTGATCCTATTTTCAGTATAACTAACAAATTAGTCTCTTTTCCTTGGGGAACAGAGCAAGAAGAAGCATTTGCAACATTAAAAAGAGCTTTCACTTCTGCTCCATTTCTTTGTCACCCAAATGTATCCCTGCCTTTTATTGTAGATACCAATGCTTCCATCATAGCCATTGGAGCTATCTTGCGAAAAAGGTATCAATAGTCAGTAACCTGTTACTGACAAACGTAGTCAGAGACTGAAAAGCATTATACCATAAAAAAATTATTGCCTACTAAAGATGCTTTAGTACATTTGAAACATTATTTAGAAGGAACCAATCATAAAGTTGAAGTATGGACAGACCATTAAAATCTAGGGGGCCGATTCACAAAGGTAACTTAGACCTAAAGTCTAAGTTTAGACCTGAAGTCAAATGGCCCGATTCACAAAGGTAAAGTTAGACTCATGTGTAAGTTTACTATGTTTTGGTATTCACAAATATAAGTTACGACTAGTAACTTTACAACTACTAATTTTACTAGTAATAACTTTACTGCCAGCAACTTTACTAGTAGTAAATTACATTTGTGAATACCAAAAAGTAGTAAACGTACACTTAAGTCTAAGTTTATTACTTTTTAGTATTCTCAAAGGTAAACTTCTACTAGTAACTTTACTATTAGTAAACTTACTAGTAGTAATTTTACTACTAGTATGTTTACTAGTAGTAACTTACCTTTGTGAATACCAAAAGGTAGTAAAGTTTCCCTTTGTGAATCTGGCCCTTGGTTTCCTCAAATCCATGCAATATGAAAATCATAGACATGCTCGTTGGATGCTTTTTTTTGTTTTTATTTCTACAGTAATAATAGACCAGGAAATAAATACAGTAAAGCAGGCAATTTATTGAGGAATAGGAGTGAGTAGCAGCAGAGCCAAAATTAAGGCAGTGTCATCAACATATTCTCTACAGAGAAAGGAAGTTGTACCCATGAAGGAGATAGAAAAACACATTCTTCAGTGGTGTCACAACGCTCCTCTGACTGCCCACCCTGAAAATAGACACCCAGAAGAATTAATTGCACATTTATTCTGGTGGCGAAAATGAGAAACACTATCCAAGAATACAGTGCCACATATGTTGTCTGTTTACAGTCAAAGAATGTTTGTAGAAAACCTGTAGGAATATTACAACCTTGCCCACTCCTTCTCAGCCATGGTAAGGCATATCTATGGACTTCATTGTGGATTTACTTTCCTCAAATACATATGCAGCCTTATGTCTCATTCACTAAAATGAGGCATTTTATAACTTTAAAGTCACTTCTAAAAGCTCATGTTTTGGCTAAAATCTTCATGCAGGAGGTTGTTGGCCTCCCTAGAGCTATAGTGTCAGGCAGAAGACACAGTTTATTTCCATGTTTTTTGTCTGCACTAATGCATCTCTTGGACGTGAAGTTAAATAAATCCAGATGCTACCATCCTCAAACTGATGGCCAAACAGAGAGAGTGAATCAAGAAATAGAACAGTACTCTGATGCTTTTTGAGACATTATCAAGATGAGTAGGGGGATTTCTTTCACTGAGTTTAGGTATAATAACTCACTACACAGTTCCTTAAAACCACCACCATTCTATTGTTCCTATGGATTTCACCCTCACATGTTAACTACTCAATAACCTTTAAGCTCTGTTCCCTCTATACACTAGTAGGCTCTCCACAAGTCATCCGAACCTTCAAAGATATCATATGAGGTTCAAACTCGGATATGTCGATCACTTCTCTATGCTTCTCATTGCCCACACACTGGCATATCAACACACTTTCCATGTCTCATTATTAAAACCATCTCCTTCATGCCATTTCATTCTACCCTGCCACCTCCACCAGTAGTTGACATTGAAGAACATGAATATGAAGTTTGTTTCAACCTCATTTCTCATAGAGTACAAGGTCAGCTACATATTATCTCATAGACTGGGTGGTTTATGGGCCTGCTAACAGATCTTTAGAACCTGCCTCATTTGTTAATGCTCCTCGTCTAGTTAAGGCCTTTCATCATAGGTTTTCCAACAGACCAGGAGGGAGCTTCTGAGGGTGGAGCTACTGTCAGGACATACTCAAGAATTGGTCCCAGGGGTTATGAATTCAAGGGCAGGTCAAGAACGAAAGGGCAAGTTGGCGCTTGGGCCCCTAAGGAGATGGAGATTGGGAAGTCATGACCACAAGTATTGGCATCCTACCTATTCCAAGATGGCAGAGGTTTCCAGAGTAAGGAAAAGAGGTCATAACAAGGCAAGATGACATCCTGGGTTCCTTCAGGGTCAGGATGGATAGAGCTTTAGTTAAGGACTACTTTCCCAATCAGTCATCCCCTGGCAAATGTGCATGTAGATGAGTTATCTGCTCTTCCTTCCAGTTCGTATCTGGCTCCCCTCCCATTTGCACTCTGATTGTTTTCTTACTTCCCTGTGAGTAGGTTCCCCCCCTCAGGAATTACCATGCTGCTTCTTCTTACCTCCCTCTCGTCCTCCTTCAGACCCTTTTTGGGACAGAACCTTCAGATTCAATCTGCTCGTAAAGGTGTTCCATAGCCTTCAAGTGATGTCTGCATGTCTATGACTGTATGTTATCAGACTAATAACCTTCCAGTTCCCAGACATATTCAAAGCTTGAATCCATATACTTTTGTTTACAGTTGGCAAAAGGGACTTTACACTAACAAACTTTATAGTGTTTCTCCCTTACCATTCCCCCTCTTCCCTATTTCCCTCAGGGCCTGATTCTAAGTGTTTGCTGTTCTTGTAATAAGTACAAAGAATCTTAGGTTTCAAGGAGGCTTGGATCCATCTGCTTATATTCCAGTTTAGCCTTAGTCGTGACATGTATCTCGAGTTCATTACAACAAATATGTACTTGCTTGTATATAACTTATTTTGCTATGTTTTGGTAGACTATATTTAAATTGCGATACTGAACTGCAGTTATTGTGTCAAGATGACAAGTGGTACAGAATTGGCATAATGTTCGTCATAGTGATTTTTGTAGCGGAGACAATGGTAATAGCAGCTGTAGTGGCTGCACTGATTGCTGTTGCCATGGGAGCAGTGCTCGATGTAATAATAACTGTTTTTCTGGCTTCAGTAGTGGGTATTTTTTTACTGCAGTGGTCGATGCAGTCCTTGAAGCAGTGGAGGTATTTCTTTGATTGCAGAGGGAGAAGCAGTGTTCACAACAAAGCTGAGTGTCTTCTTTGCTGCAGTGGACGATACATTCTTGGCTGTAGTGCTGGATGCTGTGGATGCACCTTGTGTGACAGTAGAACAAGATGGGTGTTTATCTCTAGTTTGTACAGAATGAGTCACCTGCAATTGAAGATATTTTTGAGTGAGTGGTCATTGTGGTCCTGATTCATAAAGAGCCTCCACACTCGTGGCAGAGACCCCCCAGTTGCGGGAGAGTCTCCACACTCGGGCGGAATTTCTGCAATGAGAATTCTCATTGCGGAGATTCCACTCTGAGTGCGGAGACTCCCCCATGGCTGTGGGGCCTCCACCAGGAGTGCGGAGGCCCTTGTGAATCAGGCCCTGTATGTTTGCTACCCGGCACTCTCAGGGACATATTTACTAGAAAATGATGCAGCACTGCAAGCCATCTTGCTGCAACGAGCTGTGCCTTTAGGAAAGTGCAGGGATGCATCGTATTTACAGCAATAAGACACACCCCTGTGCTTTCCTCTGCCATGGCGCCCCATTAGCAGCCTAGCGCCAATGCAGGCACCTTTGCACCATGGCATTGCAGGGATCATTGTTTTTGAGCAGGAAGGGACACCTTCCTGCACAAAAACAATCATTGATGGCGTTTTCCTCCTTCTATAGAAAGAGCAAAAAACAAGAAGACATAATGGTATTTCTCCTTCTTGCACCACTTTAGCGCCTCCCCTGGGGAGGCATTAGAATCTGACGCATTCCCAGGTTTACAAAACCTTGTAAACCTGGGAATGCATTAGAATCCATGGGTGTAACAACACCCACAGCAACACCCGCGGAACACCTGTTTTACGCAGAGTAATGCGTGAAAAGGGGCCATATTTACAAGGCCATGAAAAGCCACACAGGGTGGCTTTGCTTGGCGCTGTAAATATGGCTCAGCATTGTGCACCACCGGAGCGTCAAAAAAGTGACGCTCTGGCGACGCAGAGGCCTTGGAAATATGACCCTCATTCTAAGCATGATATACTGCCGAAACTCTGGGGATGTGGTCTTCAGGGGCACCAACATTCCCAAAGGTGATGACCGGGATTAAGTGTGTTGGTCCTTTGCTACTATTTTGGTATCATGGCTGTTGCAGAGGGTATATGTGAGCCAGTTGATGGCTTACTCTCCAGTCATGGGCAGATCATGTAATGGTTGTCACATGCCATCTTGCACAAGCCACTTACCCCCAGCCATGCTGAGCATGGTAGCAATTATGGTAGCAACACCACTCGATTTACAGAATTCATAATTGCTCTTGATATAATGGATATCTGCTATTTGTGTGCCCCAGCCCAAAATCTAAGGCCACATTACTAGTGGCATATTTGTAAATAAGTCAGCTGCTACTTGCATGCTTTTGGGTAATGCTTACCTACCTTCTTCCACTGATGATTTCATTTCTAAACATGTCAAGTGACAAGGGAACCTTCACCTCCCACGTTTTGAGATACCTCTCTGTTGAGGCCTCACCGCTCTGTCCACTATCTCCTGTTTGTGATGTCCGACAAAGTTCCATATGCTTCTTTTAAGTTAGTCGCACATTTACATTTGCATTTTCCACAACCAATGGGGTAAGATGACATAGAGTTCCCTTTATCTTTAGTCTTCTTCTTAAGCTCCAGCTGACCAATTAGACAGTCATGTTTCACCATTAACTCCTCTGCCAATACATCAGCTCTGATTCAGAGATCTTGTTCTTTCTGCCTGATGGGATCAATCATGTTGCTGTCTGACATATTTGGCGACTGTAAAGATACAATGCTAGCGGAGGATGGTGCGGGATCTGGACCAGTGATACTCAAAGTACGGCCCGGGGGCGCTTGCGGCCCTCCTGACCTGTACATGAGGCCCCCTGGTGAACAGCAGCACTAGCTGCTGTTTAGTCGCCTGGTATTCAGAAAAAATGTTAAATAAATGGGCAAGCATTTATTAACCTGCAAATAAATGCTTGCCTGCTTATTTAACATGTTTTTACACGTGAAAATTAAGACCAGAAAAAACCTGGTCTTAACTTGGCACAATGAGTTTTTGATGTATCTAGGTGTGCTGCATTGTGCAGCACACATAAAAACAGCAAAACGCCATGCATGATTGTTTATGTGCAGGAAGGTCTCGCTTCCTGCACATAAACAATCATTTTAAAAATGACGAGTTGCAACTTCTATCTGTGCTGCACAAAGCAGCACACAAAGAAGTTACAAATCGCCATTTAAGATTGTTTATGTGCAGGAAGCGAGACCTTCCTGCACATAAACAATCATCCCTGTGACGCAGACACCCTTGCACTATGGTGCAAGGGTGCCTGCGTTGGTGCTAGGGAGCTGTAATTAGTACCAGCGCAGGGGGAAATGCAGGGCTGCACCATATTGTTGTAAATACGGTGCAGCCCTGCATTTCAAAAGTGGCAGAGTGCGGTGTTCAACCATGAAGATCACGCTCTGTCACTTTTCTTGTAAATATGCCCCTCTGTTTGAGCTGGCATTTTAATTTAGCACAGTGAACAACATCATTTAGTCCCTCACTATGAGTTAGTTGAATTTTGGCGTGGGAATACCTGGAGGGGTGGATAAGGCAGTATCTCTGCACCAAAATGTTATGAAATTATACCCCCTAGTGAGGAATATTGGGTCCTATTGCGGTGGCTTGTCCCTAATTCGGGGGTGGGGGGGCAATCCGGTGACATCACCTGTCTGCTCAAAGGAAGTGGAAATGGAAGAGGGATGACCAGTGTGGCTTGGGGCAATGGTGAGGTGCAGGCAGGGCACGAGTCGGGGGTACACGCGGGTCGACGGCGTCCACCCACTTTTTCACAGGGTGAACACCATCCACCCTGCCAAGAATTTGTGCCCCACTGAATAATGTGCTGTACTCGTCCCAGTGTAATATCCAAATACCGGGACACTTTCAGCAGTGCCTGCACGTTGTCAGCTTTCCATCTGCAACAAGCAGCAACGTACAGGCGGGGACTGGGCTTTCTTATTTTAGACTCCTGCTGGGCCCATAACAAAGGTCGAATTTGAGGGGTCATCAGGCCTCCTTTTGTTCGAGTCTCCTGGCTGGGAACAGTCAGGAACCTCACACCTGATGCAAATGAAACGGAGGGCAAACAAAGGCTCACACCTTGTTAGCACTTCACACATACTTAAGAGAGGCAGATTTTCACTTTGTTCAGTCCCTGTTTAGGAGGTATGCATGCACTGTAAGAATGTCAGATGTGTTAGTCTTTCCCAGTATTTACACAAAACAAATTGCATTTATATAGAGCTTACTTCCCCTGAGGAGGCGTTGAAATAATTTATGTACCACTATTTTTTCTTGTATAGCCCTACTCATCCCAATGCAGTGTGTCAGAACGCTTTACATCAACACGTGCATTTTACATGTACAATAAATTATATAAGTTTGTAAATGAATGTACAGGATGTGTTACATAAAACTGGGGGATTGCAAGGTGTAGAAGTCACATATCATCTTTCATAGCTCACTGTGCTATTATCATCGCAATGCGCTCAAACGTACACATGATAGACCTGCTAAACATATATGTGAGGGCTTTAAATCTGATGTCACTTCTTCTGATGCCACTTCCTGTAAAGTCGTAGCTTGTGATGCCACTTTCTATGATGTCAATTCATGTGATGCCATGTGTGATGTCATGCGCCATGATGTCGCGCGCCGTGATGTCACTTGCATACTGCCTAACTAGGTTAGTCCCCCCACTTCTTTTTTTAGGACTTGTGCCCTGGGTGCAGGGCAGGCCGGGTTAGAGTAAGGTCAGTCGATGATCAGCTTTGTCTGCTCCTCCTGTCTTGTGCTGTTGATGGGTGATGCACTCCAGCTTGTGGACATGACCCAGGATTGTTCTCATTCTCAGGGCGGGGAAGCAGGTGCTAACCGAACCATCAGCACCGAGCTCTGCTCTGAGCCCAGAGCTTCCATCTTTTGTGTCTGCTGCAGGAGAAATCCGACCCAGTATCTCCGTGCACGGAATTACCTGGTCCAGTGTTTTCAGAACCAGTAATTCTGAGTCTGGAAACAACTAAATATCCAAAACTTCCCAAAACTTCCCAAAGCAGAATTCAGCCTCCGGGGACACTGCCCCAAGCCACTCATATTCAATGCTTTAAATGGAAATACAGAAGTGCAGATACTCACTCTTTAGAGTATCTGTTTTCTCCTGAGAAGAGCTGGTACTCTTCTATTAAATGTATTGCAGCAGTACAGAGAAGTGCAGGTGCTCACCCTTTCAAATTAAAGAAGTGCAGGTACTCAGTACCGAAGAGTACCTGCCCATTTAAAGCATTGCTCGTAAGGAGGACCTTAATGTCATGAATGCACACCACATCCCAAAAATAAACTATAATAGCAATATTGTTTGAATATGCTCAAGAAAGTCACACTATCATTCACTCAGCGATCAGTATTAATTTTTAGGCACATCTTTTCTAATATTGCAGTAATTATTGCTGGACCTTAAATTAAACAAAGGTACGTTAGTATTGACCTATCTTGTGTGAGTGCACTCAGAACTGCATAGATTACAATTCCTGAAGGACTTTTAAAATTAAAGCAGCATTTAACATTATACAATGCAATGCTTGTTTAGTTAATGTTCGAAGGTACTATTGCAGCTATGACTCTTATGAATCACATTTTAGATGTTCTCTTTTTTAAATGGAAGGGTGAGCTTGAAAGTAACTGACAGTGGCGAGGTCAGTTACTCAGATACTCAGACCTAATTATGTGACTCTGTCTCTCACCAAGCTTCTGATGAAATAAGGGTTGACATCCTTCACATGTGTGAGGAAACCATGGAGGAGAGTACTCTAAATTATTTGAATTGAGGGCACACAGAAAATCCCACAAGGGAGAATGGGGGTGCACTATAAATTATTTGAAAAGAATGCCTACAGGAATTCTCATAACGGCATATTCCCAGGGACATATTCCTGGCAGAACCCAGGTGGCTCTGTGTTCTCACAGCACCTTAACCTCACTTCAGCTCTCACTTTAAATGACTTACATCCTGGTTCACCTAACATTATCAATGACTCAGTCTGGTTATCCAATCAGCAAGCAACCATTCAGAAAAGGCAGTACCACACTCATACATATACCAAAACCTCTTATTTGAAAATACAACATCATATTTATTTTCAAAATAAACAAAACTCCGGTCAATAGAAATTAACGATTCATAAAATTTCCGCTGACCTGCTAGGTCTCTCCACCATAGCTCCTTTTTTTCACAGTAGTTCTTTATTAGATTTTAAGAGTTTGTATAGTACACTACACAGTAAAAAAAAACTACAGCGCTTTCAAAACATACTAGCACGTGTTACTCTACAGCCCACAGCGCTTCTGGAAATATTACATACAAGCTTAATGCAATCGTAGAATGGTAATAACCGTAACAAGCAAGCACAGTCAATTATCCTGTCGTTTAGGCAGAGTTTATGGGCCGTAGTTACCTGGCATCAACCTCATATTATGACCTGAACCCACGCACCCGAGTTTCTATAGCTATTTAGCGCAGGAGCGCATCCGAGGAACCTCCATAGCATCCACTGGGGGAACCGGTTCTATGGGAAGCCGTTCACGTCAAAATTACAAATCCCCATATAAGACACCTCCTGAAATGCATGGAGTGCTGCAAAATAAGTTTGAGACACACCAGAATAAATGCAATGTGTCTAAACAAATATGAAACCTGGCAGAGTGAATATGCTACTTAGTGATTAATATGAATAATACACGCTCCAAATTAAATAAAAGATGTACTGAAATATATATCAATCACACTGAAATGAATATGGCCTTCACTGTAAACAATATAGCAATCGCTGAAACAAATGCAATAAGCATCAAGAAGAATGGGGCATTTCTTGAAATGACCTACATATGCCAAGAAGAATATGACATACTTTGAAATGAATATGACAGACTGAAATGAATATAAGTTACTAAAATAAATATGTTATATTCTGAAAAGAATATGATGCACATTGAAAATAATATAACATACACTGAAATGAACATTACACATGTTGCAATGAATATGACTTGCATTGAAATGAATATTACCCAGATTGCAATGAATGTGAGAAATACAGAAATGAATAGGAGATGATTACAAATGAATATGGCTTGTGTTAAAATTAATATAAGCCCTATTGAATTGAATCTAACATGCCTTAAAATGAGTATGATCAAAGCTGAAATTCTCATGACATTCATCCAAATGAATATGGCATGCATTGAAATTAATATGATACATATTCAAATGAATATGATGTATATTAAAATGGATAAGTTGAATCTTAAAATTAATATGACAAGTGTTAATATCAATATGACATCGATTGAAATAAATATAACATTAATTTAAAGGAATATGACACGTTAAAATGAATATGGCATGTGTTAATATGAATATACGCTTTATTAAAATGAATTTGACATGATTTAAAATGAATATGAGTAATGTTGCAATGAACATGGCATTTATCAGAATGAATATGGCTTGCATTGAAAGAAGCATGAAACACATTAAAATAAATATGATATATGTTGATACGGATATGACTTGTGTTAACAATAAAATAAGAAGTGTTAATATGAATGTGACATCCAGTGAAAGGAATATGTCTGACGCTAAGATGAATGTAACGTGTTGAAATGACTATAAGTCCCATTGGAATTAATGCAACATGCCTTAAAATAAATTTGACCAATGCTGAAATTAAAATGGCCCCTGCCAAAATGAACATGACATGCTTTGAAATTAATATGATATCATCGAAATGAATTTCACAAATGTTGGAATGGATATGACATGTTAAAATGAATTTGGCAAATGGTAATATTAATATTACATCCACTCAACTAAATATGGCATGAGTTGAAAGGAATATAACACATGTTAAAATAAAAATGACATAAGTAGAAATTAATATGAGCTTTATTGAAATGAATTTAACATGTTTTAAAATAAATATAAGTAACGTTAAAATGAACATGACATTTTTCAAAATGAATACGGCTTGCATTGAAAGTAATAGGATGCACATTGACATGATTTCGATATGTGTTGAACTGGATATGAATTATATTAAAATGAGTATACGATGTGTTAATATGAATGAAACATTCATTGAAAGGAATATGACACATGCTAAGATGAATATGACACGCATTGAAATGAATATTAGCTCCTTTGAAAGTAATTCAACATTCCTGAAACTGAATATGACCAATGCTGAAATTAAAATGAAACTTGTCAAAATGAATGTGGTATCTTTTAAAATTATTGATACACATCAAAGTGAATATTGCATCTATTTAAATAAATATGACCTATGTTGAAATGCATATGATCCATGGTAAAATTATTATGGCAGATGTTAAGGTGAATATGACATCCATTGAAATGAATATGACATTTATTAAAAGGGATACAAGACATGTTAAGGTGAATTTGAACCATTTTGAAATTAATATGACACCTGTTGAAATTAATATGGCCCACATCAAGATGAATATGACATTAATACCAATGAATATGACACTTTTTAAAATCACTATGAAACTATGTGAGATAAATGTGGCATTTTTTAAAATAAATAAAGCACATATCGAAATGAACACAACCCATGTTTAAATGAATATGGCTTGTATTCCACTTATCTTAATTTGCTTTAAAATTAATATTACATATTGAAATTAATATGACATATTATGACAGGATATAATTAATATGGGAAGCCGTTCACGTCAAAATTACAAATCCCCATATAAGACACCTCCTGAAATGCATGGCGTGCTGCAAAATAAGTTTGAGACACACCAGAATGAATGTAACATGAGTCTAAACAAATATGAAACATGGCAGAGTGAATATACTACTTAGTGGACAATAGGAATAATACACACTCTGAATTGGATAAAAGGTATAGCAAGATGTATAGCAACTACGCTGAAATGAATATGACTGTTGCTGAAAAGAATACAACAAGAACTCAAGTGAATATAAACCTTAATGAAATTATATAGACTGGTGATAAAATGAATATGACCCACATCGGAACGAATATGGCACATATTAAATTGAATTTGACACTATTTAAAATGACTGTGACACACATGAAATGAATGTCAGACATACAGCAATAAATACAAGCCATGTTCAAATGAATAAGACACATGTTCAAATGAATACAAGATAAGGTGAAATAATTATGACTAGTGTCAGAATGAATATGACTAACACTGAACTGAATATGACACGTTAATATAAATATGATTTTAGTTGAAATAAATTTGGTGTGCAATTTAAATGAATATGGCCCACACTGAAATGAATATGAGAAGCTTTAAACTGAATACAACATCCATTGGAATTGATATGGCACATATTACATTGAATGTGACACTTTTTCAAATGACTGTTAAAATAATATTACCTAGGCTTGGATGAATATGGCCTGGTTTAAGATTAACATGACACACATTAAATAGGATGCATTGAAATAAATATGACCTAATTGGAAATGAGTATGACACATTTTGAAATTATTATGACCTACATTAAAATCAGTTTGACACATCTTAGAATTAGTATATCACACACCAAACAAATAATAAAGTCAAATGAAGTAAATAAAATCTGGACTGACATGATTATTGCATGGACTGAAATTAATGTGTAGTTCACCTAATCGACTATGACGTCCTATGATAAATATGATATGCACATAAAATAAAAGGGACTGCTACAGTTAACCAACAACTGCCTAGATAAATAAATATTACTGAGGTGTCTGATTGAGTAGCACTGGAAGGCACATGACATAGTGGCCCAATCAAAATGCAGGACAAGTCAAACAGGAAAACCAACTTCTGAAAATGCTCAGTCCTTGCGTTTTTAGCCCTTAGTGAGCATGGCTTTAACAAATGCCTCTACATTTATTTTTTTGCTCATTTTGCTTGTTTGTTTCTTAAATGAGGCATTATCAGATGATCTTGTGGACTATCTCACCTCTTTAAAATCATGCTTTTTTGCTTTAGATAGAGCTTTGTTGTGTGTTGATATTAACTGTTTGGAACACCTGCAGAGAAAACTGGAGAGCCATTTGGAAATTTTAATTGCCATATTAACGGCCTACAATCTTTCTGGAAGTGCGACCATCACTGTGAGCTTCATTTTGGAAGAGTTGTGTAGGCTCACTTCTGTTTCCATTACAAACATTGAAAACAAGATCACCAGTTTGTCAACTGTTTCTGCAAGTACTTTCCATACACCTGCAGCAAATCAAGGTGTAGGAAGGCCAAGGTAAGTTCAATTTTATTATTTCAGTCACACTGTTTTGCAACTGGCTTTTTACAGTCTATTTTAATTCTGTTTCTGCAGGTTTCTTGTTTCAAAAGAAAATATGGAGTACCTATGGGAGATTGGATTTTCATGGGCATCGATTGCATCATGTTTGAACATAAGTTCCTCAACTCTTTACAGACGAAGAGTTGAAATGGGTTTGTGCACATCTTCTGAAAATAGATTTACCAATATAAGTGATGCAGAGCTTGATCAACAAATCATAAACATTCTAAGTTCAACGCCTGATTCGGGAGAAAGTTATGTATGTGGAAGCTTGAGAGGTAGAGGACTAAGAATTCAAAGATGGAGAGTGAGAAATAGACTTCATCTTCTTGACCCTGTTGGTAGAGCAATTAGACAACGTACAGCTATTCGACAAAGGGTGTACCATGTGCAAGGTCCAAATCATTTATGGTAAAGCATTCCAATCTATCTATCAATCTATCTATCTATCTATCTATCTATCTATCTATCTTTCTATCTGTCTGTCTATCTATCATGTATAGGTTACTTCTCTCTCTACGAGTGTCAGTGATTCACTTTAACAATGTTTGATAAGTGATTTATTTAGGCCAAAACTAGAAAATGCTATCCAAACTATTTGCCCTTCAGCAACAACTTTGAGCTTCAGACCATGCTCTGTTTCCAGAGATTTTGCACTAAGGCCATGTTCGCCTAGTAATTTCTAAAATCCTCCAAACCTATTGCACATGGCTGTGTTGAGTGTTTTTTAACAGTATTGAATCTTGTAGTATTAATGTTTTCTGTTGTGTTCGTGTAGTTTTGTTCGGTGTAGTGTTGCAGTGTTGTTATGTTTGCTGTTTTGCTTTTATTTTGTGTTTATGTGCCCTCTAGAGCTTTTGTTGTTTTCTGCGGTGTTGCTGGTTTTCGCTGTGTTCTTGTGTGGTTCAATTGTTTTTATATTTTGAGACTATCCAAATGTATGGGTCTGGTCAAAGGCACCACTCCTGCAAACCATAGTGAGGTTGTTCAAAGTTGAAGGCAATTTCCAGTAGGCACTCAGGCTTTGAGGACTGGCTGTACACTGGGGCCCAGATTTATTTTTCTTTCACACAACGCTGACACAAAGACAATTTTCTGCACTGCGTCGTGCAAAAGGGAGAAAACAAAAATGCTCCGTATTTACAAAGATATGGCGCATAAGCCCCTTGAGCTTTCAGCCCAGCATGCAACCTATGCACCCCAACTTCCTTTATTCCACAAAACACTTCATTCATTGATGGTGCAAAAGCCCACAGTTTTATTTACATATTGTCATAAACAAACGTCATAACACTTCAATTAATCATGCAATTCCTGCCTCCTTGCTTCGATTTTGACAGCACAACCCTTTTTTGGCAGTGCCCTGAGCGAATGCCCCCTTTGTCTAGCCCTTTTTTTGTGGCCTCTGGGCTACACCTTGCTGCCAAGTGTTGAAGGGCGGCCCTCATTCCTGACCCGGGCTGCAAATGCCATGTGTGCTCTCTGCTGCCCCATGCTGACCTGTTGCCTGCTCCCTGTGCCCCTGCCGTAAGGCATCCCAAGGACACGGGTTTGAGCAGCTCCTCTTTGGGTATTCAGCTCTGACTGCTGTCCCTCTGTGCTGTCTCCGCCCTGCCTGAGCCCTACCTCTGCCTGTGGCTGCGACACCCGCATTTCAGGTGTGGGTGGGTCAACGGCAAATGCACATGTTCTTGGTGGGGGCCCCCGCCTTCCTTAAGACCTGGTGCGTCCCCAGGGGGCTCCCTAAACCTCTCACTGCCCCTCCCTAAACTCCTCCCTAATCCCTCCTCTTTAGTAGTAAGTATGCTGTTTTGTCCATCCACTTCCCCGTCCCTTCCAAATTTACTACTAAAAAAGTATACTTACCTGTGCGGAGACTTCACTCTCAGGATGGAGATCTATGCCCAGAAACGTTAGGAGCAGTAGAGGTGGAAACTATGCACAGAGGTTTCTGAATACCATTGTCAGTATGCTAGTAGTGCTACTGTAGTACTACAAAATGCAGTTAATGACTAGCCTTCAGGGCAGTGGCATAACACAGGCTCCTGCAGCCCCGTGGGTGGCCCACTCAGCACAGTACTCAGGCCTGAGAGCTCTGGATTAAATCCGGAAAGGGAGCCCATCCATGTACCTTGCAGGGGAGCCCCCCTCAACTTTTGTAACGCCACTGCCTCCGGGTGTCTAACATAGCTGAATCTAGATAATTATTTGAAAACCCTCTGAGAGAGGATCACCTCACATACCTATCCTGTTAGATATAATTTTGAAACTAGGATTTTGAGATTTTTTTAAGGCATTAAAAGATGTAATAATTCCCATAGAGGGGGATTAAGTTTCATACTCTAGCACCACTCTCTGAGAAATCCTGGGTGAGACTTCTGGTTTTCTTGAAGGCTAGAGTTTACAGTAGGAAAGAGTCTGCACTCTGTAGTATACTTGATCGCCAGAGATTACCAAATTGTCGGCTAGATAGCTGGGGGAGGTGTTGAGTATAGGCTTATGGATAATGAGAGCTATTTTGTAAATACTTCTGTTTTCTATGTAAATCTGTTTGAGTGATGTGGTATGATCAGACATCAACCAATCTTCAGTGTTGACGGCTGCTTTTAATAGAGCAAGGTGAATTATCAAAATTCAGAAAGCAAGGAAAGATTATAAGAAACTCTCGAGAGGACAAAGGTTTGTATCACAGATCTGATGGTATTTTGTGGAATGATGGATTTAATGCCTCCTACGAGTCTGTTTTGGTGGTGAGCGTTTTGAGCTTGGGCATCGATGTGATCCTGTAAGTGCCTTTATTTCAAGGGTCAAGCAATCATTACAATTGTTTGCAGTCCTGCATGTTTAGTTTCATCTAACCATGTTTTCACTGGAGTGGTGCATGTCAATGTAGAGAAGAAGAGGAGCTAAATGTTCGTAGGGGTTTACCTTTATGTGGTGGTGATAAAATGACTTAAGGAATTTTAGGGTCTCACCCACTTCAAATAATGTCTTCTAGTGAGGAGACTCTCAGACAGAGCTGCAGTTGTTCACATACAAGCAACAGGAGATGTTTGAATGATTCAGAAGTGAGAAGAGGTGTTCTGTGTATGCACTAAAGAGTGTCAGGAAAAAATTGACTATTAGAGTACTCCTTGGTAGTGAGGCTTAGGGCCTGATTATGAGTGCCGTTGGACCGTGTCTGTGAATGCCAGTACACTGCTGTGCTGGAGCTCTCCCGCCTGCCGTATTATGAGTTACCTGGGCGGCCAGTGGAGTGGCTGCAGTGGTGGGTAGTATATCCCCATACATATCGATGCATATGTGTAGATTTCGACTGCATATGTGTTGAATGCATACATATGCAAGATATATACATGGTAAGATACCATCTATATAGTAAGATACTATATCCCCATACATATTGATGCATATGTGTTCATTTCAACTGCATATGTGTTGAATGCATACATATGCAAGATATATATATGGTAAGATACCATCTACCCATTGCCGGGCTCCGAGCCATATGTGGGCAGTCCCGGCAATGGGTATATGTTATGATATGCACTTACCTGTATTTTGGTATCCTTTTCCTCAGGGTGAAGATCCACCTCGAAATCTCTAAGAAAAAACAGGACAGGTGTAAGTATGCACCCCAAACCCTTCCTTTCTGCCTTCCAAACCGCGATGGTGAGCTGGCAGAAGAGCAAACTTGTAATACGGCCAGCGGTCTTGCACCGCTTGACCGCCCAATGGGGGCTGCCTTTCCGTGACCGTCGTGCCGGCAGTTGACCTTGTGCTGGCAGTGCCGATGGTTCAACTAAGGTCCCAGCACAGGCAACACTGCCAACTCGTATTACGGCGGACGGACCGCCGCCCTCGGACTGCCACCACAAGCCCAGCAGTCTACGGACCGCCAAACTCGTAATCAGGCCCTAAGTTTTTTGACAGGAAGTTTGCTAGTTTTATTTTCAGTGATCAGTTTTTCTTAGGGTTGGGGCACAGATTCCCAACCACTGTTCAAATGTTTTCAAAAGGATGGCATGATTCACTATATTAAGTAACTCTGACTATGATAAACTGGGAAGAATGAGTAAACATCATTAGAGTAGGATTTTGACAGCATCATCTACTATTTGTACCACAGCAGTTGTTGAGTTACAGCCAGCACGGAATGTTGATTGAAGATCATAGAGGAGCTGGTTTGTGTTTCATTGCTAAAAAGCATTGATTATTTCATGATGTAGCTTTCCAAAACTTGTCTATGAAAGGTATTTTGAAAAATGGTCAGAAATTATCTTGATTTTTTTAATCGGATCACTGTTTTCTGAGCACAAGAATGACTTAGCTGATTTTTAAATTGTCCTGGCACTATGCGCTGCCTCAGGGAGGAATTGACAAAGATTGCTATGTATGGAATGGATGATATGCTTTATTCGCTTCGCTGGTATGTAGTGGCAGAAGTGACAGGAGGGTCTTAGATTAGCAACAGTCTTTGTCAATACTGCCTGTTTTATCTTATAAAACAAAGATCATATCTGTGCGGACTCACAGACTAGTAGGAATGAGAGTATCTCAGGAGTGTCAACTATGAGAGTTCTACTTCTCTTATTTTGTACTGGAAGAAGGTAGATACTTTTTCACACTGTCTCTTGGATTCTTTGAAGGCATGTAACAACAGTTGGGATGTTTTCTATAGTTTTTAACAATTTCAAAAAGCTTCTTGGGTTAATTTTGTACAATATAGATCCCTTATTAATAAAGAAGGTGTTGGTCTCCAATATGTGATTATACTATACCTTCCATTTTGATCTTACCTTTTCCTGTTTAAAGTGGAAGTGTATCACCTTCATATTCTGTCTGTTGTGCTAAGAATTTTCCTTTCTTCATATAATTATTTGCAAATTAGTACAAAGAAGAGGGATTATTTTGTCTTTTTTTTAAGTGAAACAATTTCATCTGCCATGTCAATCATGGTTTCATTATAATGTGCTGTTAAACAAGTAATGTTGGGTTCATTTATGTTGTTGGCTAATTTTGTAATGATCTTCTATTCAAGATAGAGCAGTTTGTGTCCCTGCAGTTTTTTGTTCAGATCGTCTGTTTGTTTAATTGACCCATGACATATGTTTTGGTATATAAAAAGGTGAAAGATGGTGGGAGGTGGAGAAAGCAGTCAACCGCAATTGGGTTTTCGCTCTTGATGCAGCCTTTTTTGACTATTGGGAAGTTGATTGTCAAATTTTCACATGAGTTGGTGCTGAGCAAAAAGGAATGAGTTGAATGTTATGTTACCAAGTATTTCTAATGCGCACGTACACCAAAAGGTTTCATGGCGCTGGGGCAAAAGAGGCAAGGGACTCGGATCTTATCCATAACCCTGTCTAAAGAGCCATGTTTTTAGCGAGGTCCTAAAGCTTCTATGGGAAGTTGTGACTCTAATGAGTCGGGGAAGAGAATTCCACATGTGTGGAGCAGTCACAGCAAACCTTAGGCACTCAGTCTCTTTTTGTTGTACTTGGGAACCACAAGCAGATTTTGATGAGCTGATCTAAGGTTATGTTTGGGTGTATAGTCCTGTATTCTGGATTTCACAAAGGTAGGATATTTGCCATTACGAGATTTAAAAATAATGCACCCAGTTTTAAATAAGGACCTTTGGGCGAATGGAAGCCAGTGTAATTTTGCCATCAGAGGTTTAATGTGGAGCCATACGAGCCTGGTTTGGAACCAGCTGCAGCTTCTGTCTCAGTCCCTTAGGAAGTCCCAGATACAGTGAGTTTGCATAGTTTATGGGGACATGACCAAGGCGATTATAATCTGAGTAATAGCCTCGAGTGAAATATTTCCGGATTTTTTAAATTTTCTAGAGCTGAAAAAATCAAGATAAAGTTACTGCACTTATCTGAGGCTTCATTGATAGATTTTCATCTATCATGACCCCAAGGCTCTTGACCGCTTTTTGGGGGGAAGGAGGTTCACCCATCTTCACTGGCCAAATGGAAGGGTTCCAGCTATGCATTTTGTTTTCAGGAGTCACAATTTCAGTCTTATCTGAATTCAACTTTAACTCATGACAACTCATTCAGTCACAGATGTATAACATGGTGCTTCAGAAACATTCTGCAGATTCTGTTGTGTCATTGATGTTGAAAAGCAACTGCATATCATCTGCGTACTTGTATATGTTCACCATCTGTCCCTGTAGGGTGCGGACTAGGGGGCGGATACCGAGGTTGAAAAGATGGGGGGACAAAGAGGACCCCTGTGATACTCCTCAGTTAAGTTCTACCTTTGACGAGGAAAAAGGAGTGAGATGTACTGATTTTGAACATCCAGAATGGAAGGACTTTATCCAGTTTAATGCCGACTCCTGCACACTTGCGACCCTGACATATTCGATTAAGATGTCATGCTCTCTACTGTGTCAAAGGCCGCAGATAAGTCTAACAGGACCAGTGCCTGGGTCACTCCTGTGTCTGTTTCTTCTTTCATATCGCTAATTACGGAGAGAATAACTGTGTCTCTGGCGTGGGCAGGGCAAAACCCTGCCTGGTGGTGATTGAGAAAAAGAAGTCCTCTAAGAATGTGCTTAAAGGTTGGGTAATGTGTGCCTTTATTAACTTGGCTAAGTAAGGGAGGAGTGAAATGGGCTGTAGTTTTTCAATATGGAGGGATCGTCCTCAGCTTTTTTTTTAAGTGGGATGACTACCGCCTCCTTGAAGGTGTGTGTGACAATGCCTTGACTTAGGGATAAGTTGAGCAGAGAGATCACAGGATCGGGAAAATGTGAGAAGATTTCTTTTAGGATTTGTGGGGGACAGGTGTCTTTTGGAGAGCCAGATTTGACCATAGTCATCAATTTCCACTTGTCATCTTTAGTGATGGCCGGTAAAACTAAGAGTGTTATAAAATTCACATCTTCCGAGCCAGTAGTGCTAGTTAGGAGGCTGGGAGGAATACTGTCTTTAATCAACTGTATTTTGTCAATGAAAAAGAAGCCCAAGTAGTCATACTTGAGCGATCAGGGTTAGAAAGTTCGCTGACAGTATCAAGTATTTCTTTAGTTTTGTTGCCAGAATTTAGGATTTTATTTGATATATAGGCATATAATAGCCCCCCAAATTGATTTCTTGTAGGCTTTTAGTCGCACCATGAAAATCTCCTTATTCTCCGGAGTAGATGTTTTCTGCCATTTTCGCTATAACTGGCATTGCTCAAGTTCAGCTTTTTTTAGTTCCTCTGTGTACCATTTTGATGGTTCATGGTGGTGAATTAGTTTTGTTTTCTGTTTCAGGGCGTATACGTTACTGGCTTCCTTGAGCCAGGAGGATATGGGTGAATCTAGTTTAATGCTAATGTTCTCTACCGTTAAAATTGGTAGGAGAGTAAGTTTGGTAAAATAGAGTGAGTCATTTAAAATGTTTCATTTGTATCTCTCTACTTGTGACTGAAGCTACCTATGAAGATGTATTTTGTTGTTGAATGTATTCAGCCCCCCTTTTCCGTATACATCTTTTTCACCTCTGAGCCTTCCCTGTCTTCAAAATAATTTCTTCCTATTGGAGAAGTTGATTAGATAAAAAGAGAAGGTTTGATTTGATCTCACCTTTACTTATGTAATGTTAATAATCAGCAATCAGTGTTTCCAGTAATTCTTTATGGGCACTAAAACACATAATCATTTATTTTGGTATGGGGATAGTGGCCACAAGAGGAGATCCAACCCTTAGATATGCACCTAAATCCGTTCAATTCATAATGAAGGTCATAGTGTTGTTTTTTTTTGCTTTACACTAATGTATGAAATATTTATTCACCATTATAAAGTTGTTTTATTTTATTTATCAGGCATATTGACAGTAATCACAAGCTGATACGGTGGAGGTTTGTCTTCCATGGCTGCATCGATGGCTTCAGTAGAGCAATTATATATGTGAAATGTTGCACCAACAATCGTGCAGGCACAGTTCTTAACCTTTTCAGAGATGGAATATCCAGATTTGGACTGCCATTGAGGGTTAGAGGCGACATGGGTGTTGAAAATGTTGATGTTGCACGTTACATGATATGTAGAAGAGGATTAAACAGAGGCAGTTTTATTTGTGGTCGAAGTGTTCACAATCAACGTATTGAGCGATTGTGGGCAGAGTTAAACAGAGTTGTTGTTCGTTACTTCAAGGATTTGTTCTTTTGGATGGAACAAAATGGAATATTAGATATTCAAAATGAAGTCCATCTTTTTGCACTGCACTTTATTTACCTAAAAAGACTAAATAAAGCAGTTGCTGAGTTTGTGAACCAATGGAATAATCACCATTTGCGTACAGAAGGGCACTTAACTCCTTTACAGTTATGGACTGGTGGTATGCTCTGTGCCACCTCAATGTTAGACACCTTTTGTGTAGGAGATGATTATGGTGTTGATAACTATGGGTACATGTTTACTGCTGAAGTAAACAATTCTGTACAGGTCCCTGAAAATGTTTTAATTTTAAGTGAAGAAGACAGGGTGGCACTAGAGAATTCAATGGATCCAGACACCAATAATTCTAATCATGCAGTAGACATTTTTATAAGCACATGTAATTTTATTGCAAATCTAAATAACAATGTAGGCAATGCTTAAAATCAAAGTATTTCGTTTTGCTCTCCGATATGCTCCAATGTTTTGTTTTCTTTAAAAAATACTTTTCTTGTTTTTATGCATCAATGAGCAAGGTATATAGCAATTTCTTTACTAATGTAAAAATGACATATTTTGTACAACACTTAAAGTATTTGTGATGTCAGTGATTGCATTCCACACTGTGGACTTGCAATTACTGGAGCAAAAAATATATTGTTATTAAACATGGCCTTTGTTGGTCTCATTATTTAAAATAATAAACTGTGGGAACCCTGAGCTGGACAGCAAGTGGAAACTGTTTTAAGCTTTAAAGTGTTGGTGCTAGTTGCAATTGTGTGTTTCAATGACCACTAAACATGCAGTAATTTTAAATATGTTCTGAATACAAAATCAGTTTCAGAATATTGTCAGCAGAGGATGTAACAAACATATGCCTTTCATGATAAAATGAGTGATGACACATTCTACCCTTGCAGAAGTAAAGTTAAATAGAATAAAATTAGTGCTACATAAATCATTAAAACTACGAGGATAATGTTCAGGCACTGTAAGTTAAAATAAAATACACAACATACAAATATCATAGTGAACATTAATAGCTTAATGTATTGGCTTAAAAGGACAGGACTTGAAATAGTTATACCATGGAACATATGGAAAAAAGCAAATTCTTGGTGAAAGATTAGAGGCACATACAGGATATATGAGCCCATAGACAGTTGGAATTATTTCTCTTTTCCTCATGGTTGATTTTAGAAACTGGTGTTTGGAGGCTCAGTTGCAGAGATTATGTTGGTTGGATACATATTCATACTTCCAAATTGTCAGCAGTGGAGCATGGATTCAGAGCTTTACTTTCGTAAGGTTATGTTCGTATTACACTATACTTGAAATGATTTTTTGCTGATTGTTTCCTTGTTAATTGTTGTCAGAAATGCCCCTCTTAAGTGTAGGTGATACCTTGTTTTGGCCTCTCCAAAATGAGAAGAGTCTTCACGCACAATACCCGTCGGCCAAGAAGACACTATTTACTGTTACCTATGGAAAAACACATATACCAATATTATCCCTATGCCCATTGTTACACATTTGTAATTTACATGACTGCCTATCTGCATTGGTATCATTCAGGTGATTGCTTTCATTTGCTGCCTGATACAGTGAAAGAACACATTGTTAATACTTTCTACTGGGACTGAACTGGACTGAAAAACATTAAAAGCAGTGGTGGAGTGACCAACAACTAAGGTGACACTTTCAGAAATGTCCTCATAAAGTGTTTACATGTGCATTAGTGTACCTACAGTGTTCAAATTCTCCTTTTGCTGCAAGAAAAACTCTTATTTAAAATGATAAGTTGGACATGAGGAATTGCTCCTCTTTACATGCTCAACCTCTTTTTTGGCTGAATATATTGCTTTTTAGACTCTGCACAACATGGCACTGCTATCAATGCCCAGTGTATGTGTTCTGAACCCTAAAACCTTTAGACATTGACTAGTCATTTATTGGCATGCTAAGGCCATAGTGTATGATGTAGAAACTGCACCCAAGGCATGGACTGCCGCACGCACGTATTGTACACTCCACTCAGTAGGACAAAGGAAAAAAACATGACATTGGGGCTACCATTGTAGCTTGACTGCTGCAGTGTAATACTTGCAGAGTGAACTGTTATAATAACCTTTTTTAATAGGTAAAAACCTCCCTTTGAAATATTGGGAAGTCACCCCTCTGTGAGTGTTGTAGCCAACACGCTTGGTTGGATGGTATTTAAAAGTGCTGCATGTTCAAAATTGATATGACAATGTCCCTAAAGCAATAAGTCCCTAAAGGCTATTATCAGTTTGCTGTTCTATGTATAAAACCAGAGTGATTTCAAATTTTTAATAAATAGAAATAATAAATAGAAAGTTAGCATTAATCTGCCTGAGCTTTCGGAAAGCTAAATAGCATTAACCTTTGTCAACTCCCAGCCTCTACTCAAGCCTGGCTATAGGTTTAAAAAAATGTGAACTGCATCCCAGGAGCAAACAATAGGCTGACCTGAATGGGCAGATGACCCCTCGGAATTCCACAGAATATTTACAGGGGAGGCTGTGGGCATCCTGTTGACACCTTAATGTCAATCCTGCTTAACAGGTCTGTGAGCCACATCTAACACTTGCCAGAGAGAGAACAGGATGCCAAGGCAATTTTGTGTACTTAATGCCTTTTACTGAAAGACCCTGCTTGTGACCTACCAGGCATCTGTCTCTGGGTTTGTTGTGGGTACAGTGAGTGCTTCAAACTGAATTTTATTCTTAGATGTGGAACGTCACTAGGATTACCAGGGTACACTCCCCATTCACACCCCCAGCCTCAGAGCCCGAGTTTATTGTGGCCAAAGACCTTTGCCGTACTGAACTTGCTCTGACACATTGCATTTTTGGCCAGTTTACAGTAAGGTAAACAGGAACTACTGCAAACGTAGGTTTTTTACCGCTTGGGAAACTTTACTCCATTGGTCATAGAGGAACTGGGAGTGTCATAGGGTGTACCCATTCCCCCACAAGCTGGTGAACCAAAGAAGTCTGGACCCTCATCCAGCCTTTCTCTGAAAAATGGCAGACTTGCTGAAAGTCTGAATCTGCTGCACTTGGCTTCTGTGACCTGTTAGAAGGACCTGAAGAGTTTGGACCCCTCCTTCTTGAAACCCCAAGGACTGAAAGGTGTCCAAAGATCAAGAGGCTGATCCCCTGAGCGGCTCCAGGAACCAAAAAAACCTGATAAGAACGTTCCTGTGAAGAATGACAGTTGACCAGTGGCAACTGGACCTGGACTGAACTTTGCTGTTTCCCTCTGACAGACACCCTGAGGGGCAGATTTATCATTATTTTATGCAGTGCGGTGCAGCAAGCCACCTTGCTGCACTATGCTGCGTGAAAGAGAAAGGTCACGATTGCACCGCATTTAACACAAAACCGTGCATTCCTGTCCTGTACTTGCACTGGCACACTATGTGCTGCAAGATCACCCGCAGGGACCGCATCAACGGGGTCGGAGGAGGCATCGCCATCGTCCACAGGAACACCCTCAGAGTCTCAACCAACACCGACGACACCCTCAGCACCGCCGAACACATGCACTTCCAGATCCACACCGATCCCAACACCACCCTCAGAGGAACCCTCATCTACAGACCCCCGGACCCCGACCACAGTTCAGCTATTCCATCGCTGACTTCGTCAGCACACCGCCATCGCCTCCACGGACTACATCCTCCTCGGGGACCTGAACTTCCACCTCGAGAACAACAAGGACACCAACTCCACCACCCTGATCGACAACCTCGCCACCCTCGGACTCAGACAGCTTGTGACAACACCCACCCACGCCGCCGGCCACACGCTAGACTCCATCTTTTCCGCAAGCCCACACGTCTCCTTCAACCACACCTCCGAACCCCACTGGACCGACCACCACTGCATCCACTTCACCTACAGGAAGCCCACCACGCACCACCGCACCCAACAAAAAATGCCTCGCCGCTGCTGGAGCAGAGTCACCGAAGACCAGCTAACCACCACCCTCGCCCTGAGCCCACCACCCGAACCCTCCGACCCCGACACCGCCGCCCGCAACCTCAGACAGTGGATCGACGACTGCGCCAACACCCTTGCCCCGCTCAAGAATCCGCCCAACAGCCACACCAGCAAGAAAGCCACCTGGTTCACCGAAGACCTCCAGGCCTCCAAACGAACATGCCGAAAACTGGAGAAGATCTGGCTCCACGAACGGACAGCGGACAGCTACGCCGCCCACAAGAGCGCCACCCGCAGTCACCATCACCTCATCAGATCCGCCAAAGGGCCTCACTCAAAGACCGCCTAGACAACAATGCACACAACAGCAAAGAGCTCTTCAACATCGTGAAGGAACTCTCCAACCCCAGCTCCAACACCAACGACATCCCGCCGTCGCGAGACCTGTGCGACTCACTGGCCACCTTCTTCCACCGCAAAATCGCCGACATCCACGACAGCTTCAACACCACAACCGCCCCAGCAACCACCGAGACCACTGCCCCCACGACCACCAACCGCCTGCTCTCCTGGACCAACATCAACGACGAGGACACCAGCGAGATCATGAACACCATCCACTCCGGTTCACCGCTAGACCCGTGCCCTCACCACGTCTTCAACAAAGCCAGTACAGCCATCGCGCCCCATCTCCGGAAAATAATCAACATCTCCTTCGAGACAGCAACCTTCCCGGAAAGCTGGAAGCACGCCGAGATCACCGCCTTACTCAAGAAACCCAAGGCAGACCCCAAGGACCTCAAGAACTTCCGACCAATCTCTCTGCTCCCGTTCCCCGCGAAGGTCACCGAGAAAATCGTCAACAAACAACTGACCCGCTACCTCGAGGAGAACAACATCCTGGACCCTACCCAGTCCGGCTTCCGCAGCAACCACAGCACCGAAACCGCCCTCATCGCCGCCACCGATGACATCAGGACCCTGCTAGACAACGGGGAAACAGCAGCCCTCATCCTCCTGGACCTATCGGCCGCCTTCGACACGGTCTGCCACCACACACTACGAACACGCCTTCACAACGCCGGGATCCAAGAGAAGGCCCTGGACTGGACCACATCCTTCCTTTCCGGCAGAACTCAAGCGTCCGCCTCGCCCCTTCCGATCCAAGGCCACCAAGATCATCTGCGGCGTACCCCAAGGCTCCTCCCTCAGCCCGACGCTGTTCAACATCTACATGGCACCCCTCGCCCACGTCGCACGACAGCACAACCTCAACATCATCTCCTACGCCGACGACACCCAGCTGATCCTCTCCCTCACCAAAGACCCTCACACCGCCAAAACCCACCTCCACGAAGGAATGAAGGCCGTCGCCGAATGGATGAGGACCAGCTGCCTGAAGCTGAACTCGGACAAGACGGAGGTCCTCATCCTTGGCTCCAACCCTTCAGCCTGGGACGACTCCTGGTGGCCGACATCACTGGGAACAGCCCCGACACCCACCGACCACGCACACAACCTAGGGGTCATCCTCGACCCGACCCTCTCCATGACTAAGCAGGTCAACGCCGTTTCCTCATCCTGCTTCAACACCCTCCGAATGCTCCGCAGGATCTTCAAGTGGATCCCCACCGAAACAAGAAAAACAGTCACCCAGGCCCTCGTCACCAGCAGGCTGGACTACGGAAACACCCTCTACGCAGGAACGACGGCTAAGCTCCTGAGACGGCTGCAACGCATCCAGAACGCCTCTGCATGTCTTATCCTCGACATCCCCCACCGCAGCCACATCATACCCCACCTGAGAGACCTGCACTGGCTCCCTGTCAACAAGAGGATAACCTTCAAGCTCCTCACCCACGCACACAAAGCACTCCACAACTCCGGACCAGCCTACCTCAACAGACGACTCAGCTTCTACACCCCCACCCGCCAGCTCCGCTCCACCAGCCTCGCCCTCGCCACAGTCCCCCGCATCCTGAAAACGACCGGCGGCGGCAGATCCTTCTCCCACCTCGCCGCCAAGACCTGGAACACCCTCCCCACCAACCTTCGGCAGACCCAAGACCTACTGGCCTTCAGAAGACTCCTCAAGACCTGGCTCTTCGATCAGTAGCAGCACCCCCCCTCCCTCTTCCCCCAGCGCCTTGAGACCCTCGCGGGTATGTAGTGCGCTTTATAAGTGACCTGATTGATTGATTGAGTGCGGTGCAGCAAGCCACCTTGCTGCACCATGCTGCGTGAAAGAGAAAGGTCACGATTGCACCGCATTTAACACAAAACCGTGCATTCCTGTCCTGTACTTGCACTGGCACACTATGTGCTGCCTTGCAGACAGGACTGTTTTTTGCAGGACACCTTCCTGCACTAAACCAATACCCTAAGGCATTTTTCTCTTTCTATGTGTGCTATGTATGCTGCAGCATACATAGAAAGCGGAACAAAAGAGGAGAAATAGAGACATTTCTCCTCCTTATGCTTCACCTGGGAGGCTTAGCATTTTTACCCATTCCCAGATCTGACAGTAATGGTATATCTGAGAATGTGCCAAAATGCAAGGTAGGATGCGTGGGAACACCTAGGCTACACCCATGAAATGCCTCCTTTGGACAGAGTAACGCAACACAGAAATTTGCACTGTGTTTCGTTACTCTAGATTTATCAAGCCACGCTGGGCTACACAAGGTGGCCTTGCATTGCTTCATAAATCTGACTTAGTAGTTGTGTCGCAAAGGCAATGCAACTCGTTGGTAAATCTGCCTCTGAGAGTCTAAAACTACTCCACCTTATAAGTGTCCTCCTGTGGTTGTTCAGGTACAACAAGACGTTTGGGAACTTTGCTCCAAAGTTTAAAGGGACCAATGGCAAAAAGTATTTGATTGGCAGTTCCCAGAGTCAGATTGAAATTCCTCAGAAATTCGAAAACGTTCGAACTTGGAAATTATTTCAAACTTCCCGTCCCTAGCGGGGCCAATCTACTTGGTGTATCCAACTTGCTGAAGCGGCACTGATGTAAAAATGTACAACTTGGCTAAATCCCTCCTCCACTCCTATCTTAGACCTCCTACTCATGACATAATTAGGCTACATAGAGCTCGGAAGCTGGGTGGTGGCCTAGCTTGTATTCATAGGAACACACTCTCGATTTCTCACATGGAGTCCTCTTCGCCTTCCTCCTGTGAATACCTCTGTCTCAGCATCTCAAGTAATAACCTGCCGGTTTGCAAACTTCACACTTTTTATCACCCCCCGGGAGACAATCTCCCCTTTATCGAGCAACTAATGGAAATCATCTCTGGCAATGTCGACTCAGCCGTGTCCCAAATCTTCCTTGGTGATTTCAACCTTCACTGGTCTAACCCCAATGACCATGCGGTAATGTGCCTTAAATCATTCTTAACTGATCAAGAACTGATTCAGCACTGTGACCAACCTACTCATAACAAAGGAGAAACTCTAGACCTCATTATCTCGAAAGGACAGACCATCACTCTTGATACCATTACCCCTTGCGATTGGTCCAACCACCACTGCATCCTCTTTTATATTAACAGAGAGGTGTCGGGGAGGAAGGGTCAACCAACGAAATCAAAGATCTGGAAAAGGGACCGCAGATCAATAAACTCAGATGAACTAGCAGCCCACTGTAAAGCTGCCCTCTCCTCCCAAGCTGACTTGGTTGAGGTTCAGTTACTCACTGACTCCTACAACTCGACCATCTCCAACATCATGGATGACATTGCACCACTCCAACAAAAAAAAGCCTCAACAAAAATATCCAAACCGTGGTAAAACGACAATCTAAACATGGAACGCCGCAACCTAAGGCTGTTGAACGGTCCTGGAAATCCAAACCCTCCCTAGACCAATAAAACTCCTTAGAGATGTTAGGAGCTTCTACAACAAACAAATCAAGAGCGCTAAAGCTGACTACTTCAGACACCAACTTGATCAAGCTGCTAACCGCCCCAAGAAATTTTTCGTATTGGTCAAACAGCAATCAGTGGAAGGTCCAAACCACTCTGACTCTGGAGGCAGTCCACCCTCATGCGACGAACTTGCTGCTTTCTTCACTGAGAAATCAAGACTCATCACCACTGAACTTGCCTCCAAAAAGGCTCTCCTGTCATCCTCTGGGTCCGCACCACCCCTTGACCTCTTAGAAAAGTGCAAACCTATCAGCCTGAACACTAAGAACAACGCGTCATGGGGCACCTTTACCCCATTCAGTGAAAAAGACATCAACAAGATTATTCAGAATATCAACCCATCTAACCACTTCAGTGATCCGTTGCCCCCGGCCATCTTCAAAGAAATCAAGAATGCACTCATCCACAGCTGGACAAGGATTGTAAATGCTTCTCTATCACAAGCACGATCCCAGACTGCCTAAAAGCAGCTCAGGTATCACCTATACTAAAAAAAACTAACGCAGATAAAGCTGACATCAATAACTTCCGCCCTATCTCCAACATCCCCACCCTAGCCAAACTCCTAGAAAAATGCGTACAATCCCAACTTTGTGCTCACATAGAGAACTTCCAACTCCTAGACCAGCATCAATCCGGCTTTCAAAAGGGGCATAGTACGGAATCGGCTCTCACTCATGTTATGGATTACATTTTAAAAATGCTTGACCAAAATGATTCCTGCCTCCTAATCCTCCGTTACCTTTCCTCCGCATTCGACACGGTTAATCATGACAACCTCCTATCCATTCTGAAGAACAGGATGGGTTTCACGGGTCGGGGGCTACAATGGTTCTCGTCCTTCCTCCACCACAGATCACAAAGAGTCAAGGCAAACCACTCACTCTCCCAGCCTTCTCCAGTACTCATGGGTGTCCTCCAAGGGTCAGCCCTTTCTCCTATCCTCTTCAACCTTTTCTTGGAACCACTAGCTAATTCACTAAATTCCACAAACATTCTCTTCCATATGTATGCGGACGATACGCAACTTTATCTGAAAATCTCATCCCCGGATAACATCATCTCATTCAACACTACCCTAACGTCTACTCAAAATTGGTTAACTGAGAACCATCTCCTGCTCAACACCTCCAAAACTGAATTCCTTCTCATCTCTCCTCCGAACCACATCCCCAAGCCAGACCTTTGGCTGAATCACCTCACTGCTTTCAACTGTACCCCTCTCATCATAGACTCAGCCAAATCTCTCAGAATCACCCTGGACAAGCACCTGAATATGAAAAATCACATCAGCAATGTGTGTAAGGGAGGTAATCACTTGATGAGGACACTTAAAAATATCAAACCATTCCTTCCACAATCTGATTTCAAGCAGGTGGTCCAAGCGCTTGTCTTACCGAGGCTAGAGTACGGCAGCGCTAGGCTCTGTGGCCTTCCCAAATACACCCTGGCTCTACTAAGGGCATCACTGAACGCTGCGGCTAGACTGGTTACAGGTAGCAAATGAAATGAGCACATTTCCCCAGTCCTAAAATCCCTTAAATGGTTGCCCTACGAAGCTCGAATTCAGTTAAAGATTGCCGTTCTGACGCACAAAGCCCTGCATTTCAAAACTCCCAGGTACCTAGCGCAAAAGCTTGAATTATCCTGTGGTGGTAGAGCCTCAAGAAGCGCTAACACTTTCCTCTTGAAACCACTCATCCTTAGCAAAAAGAGAACTTGTCACCGAGCCTTCTCCGGCGCTGCCCCAAAGATATGGAACTCTCTTCCTCTGGAAGTACGCAGAATATCCTCAGTGACTGCTTTCAAACTGGAAGCTAAAAGATTCTGAATGAATAAACTCTTACCTTAATTGGGCTAGGTTCACCTGCTCGAAGTCATTGATCCTACAACCGTTGTACCATCATTTGATGCTGCTCTTCTTTACCGCATAGTGTGCCCCCCTTCGTAGCCCGCTATATACCTGTTTATTGTATTACTCTCCTTGACTCATTGTCTTGTAATTATGCAAATATTCCTGTTTTTTTTATTCTTACTTGATGTCATTATTGCATTTATGTCCTTCCTTCCATCCTTTTGTAAAGCGCTCTGATATCCTTCGGGATCTTGTTCGCGCTCTATAAAACTTTATAAAATAATTTATTTTTTTTTAAACTCAATCTGATGACATCCCACTCACTTTTGAGGCAATGCCTTCCTGTGAAGGCCTCTGGTTGTCAATAGTTGGTAAATCTCTCTTGCTCTCTGTTGGGTTAATGTTTTGTGCATCAGGTAGGATAGGGACAGAAAATACTACTTTATTATTTATAGTTCTGAATATTTTACTTTTGTATTTAGACAACAGCACAGTCACAATGAATCATAAGTACTTCCAAACCTAACATATTTCTCACAAAGCCTATATTACGTATACAGTGAGTCTGTAGCTAGCATGGCTAGGTTCATCAGTCTTCACATGGTAGTCCCCATCACCACATAGGCTGGCTCTGACAGTGATTGCAAAACTGTTGTCCTGAATATGGGGCACTGTAATTCTTGTATGGTCATAAGAGCATGGTTTTTACTGATGCTGGCATCTTAAACAGGGCCAGGCTTTTCTTCCACAGATGATTCGGCCAAAAGAGGACAAAGGAAGATGTCTTTGTCTCCTGCTTCAATGACAATAGAAACAGAACTGAGACCAAATTCTTCCCACATTTTCATATATAGAAAAAGAAAAATGCCTCTTTGATGTGTTTTTCTGTAGGATCCTGCACATAAACAGTACTGGCTGTAATGCAGGCACTCTTTTAGCATGAAGCAAGGGTACCTGCATTGTTGCTAAGCAGCAACAAGTGTGCTAGCACCGGAAGAGAGTGCCATATATTTTAAATATGGCTCTTCGGAGCTCTATCCCATTCATGTAATGCACCACAGAAACTTGCCTTGCTGCACTGCGTTGCATGTATTCTTACTAAATTTCTCCCTAGACGTGAGGCTGCTGATCTCGTGGCACACCTGTGTCTTCCCCTTGTCAACCCTGGATTTTGGGGTGTGATGCTGTCTGCAAGGTGCACCCTACTACCTAGATCCGTGTTGGGTCCCATTACATTTTTGTTTGCAATCTACTTGCAAGGGCACACAGCTTACAGCTTAGCCTACGGCAATTTATTTAATAGGTTTTGCAGACAATTTCGAGGGGTGCCTATGGGAGTATCCTGTTCCTTTAGCCTCCAGCATTCAATTTAACATGTAGTATCTTTATGCCAGATTCACCTGGTGGTGTAGTTTGTATTCTGTATGCTTGGGCTACATCATCCATTCAGTCCTTTTCCCTACAGAGCCTTGACCCCTTTTATTTGTCTATTTCCCCACCTTCTTGCACACTTCCATGTACCATTTCTCCTTACATCCCATTCCAACCTGGATCCATTTCCTGCATTTAGTCCTTTAGCTTCCAGTGTGTACTCCATCCTGGTGTTCTCACCTCATCCCACCTCAACAGGGTATGAACTATAGTAGACTTCTCTTCCTGGCCTGCTCTTAATATTGTGTAACTTCTTTCTTCCACTCCCCTGTACATACTCGGAGTATCCCATGCAGTCTGTTTTTTTCCTTTCCTTTCCTTTCTTTATTCTTTGCTTGTGCCATTTTCTGCCCTATATCCCTTCATGCTTTGTTCTTACTTTGCTGTGTTTTTGTGACAGGACTCCTAGACACATTCATGCTTCCTACCTTCCTTTTGCACAATAATGCAATTTTAATCACTTGGTCCCAATGAGATCTTACCTCCATATCTATCTCTCCCCTGCCACACCCATCTTCTTGTGCCATTGCCTACCTGGTCCCTCTAACCATTGCAGTCTGTTTCTCACAAGAAGTTTCTTACATTCGGTAATGCCTTATCTGGT
Source organism: Calotriton arnoldi (assembly GCA_963921515.1). Taxonomy (NCBI): domain Eukaryota; kingdom Metazoa; phylum Chordata; class Amphibia; order Caudata; family Salamandridae; genus Calotriton; species Calotriton arnoldi. The sequence goes on along the minus strand of CAWUFW010001485.1, from coordinate 1,797,236 downwards.
AGAGACTCTATCTAGGTGCAGATTCCTAACCATAGAATATTCCCCAGGAGTCAGACTAGATCCAGAAGTTTTCAAGCAGCTCGCTTGAGATGGCCTCGTCCGGCTCTGTGTTGGTGGTGTCTACGCCGGCAATGCAATGTGTGGTGCCTAAATAAATGCCACCCTGGAGCGCTGATGTTAGTTCCTTTTGCGACTTTCCATGCCAAGCACGCAGAGCCATGATGAAGACTGACAACTGAACTGAAATTCTAAGGCCCTTAGAATGGTGACCCTTACACTGTAATCAGTTCTGCGAGCATGGAGGATGGAATGACCAGTAAGCAATCTGCGTCTACATAGGTACTGTACCAGATAAGGCATTACCAAAGGTAAGTAACTTGTTCATCTGATAGAGACTTCTAGCTGCATATTCCTTATCTTAGAATACAAAACCCAAGCAATGCCTCCCAGGAGGTGGGTATGCAAAGCTGATTTAAACCAGGAAGTCCTACAAGACTGAGTGGACCAAGTGCCCGTCATGACGGACCTAACTGTTCAGGCAGTAGTGTTTGGTAGACATCTGCAGAGATGCCCATGTTGCTGCCTAACAGATGACCAGGACACCGACTCCTTACGCTAACGCAATGGTTGTAGCCTTGGCTCTGGTGGATGAGCAAGCAAGCCCTCAGGAGGTTGCTTCTTGCCCAATACGTATCAGTTATTTATGCTGAGCACTATCCGTCTTGAGATGGTCCATTTCTGCACAGCCTTCCCTTTCTTAGCCCCTTTGTACCCCACAAAGACTTGATCGTACACCCGGAACTCTTTTGTGTGATCAAGTTAGAAACAACAACTCTTTGTGGGTCCAGACAATGGAGTCTCTCCTCCTCCTTTGAAGTGTGAGGTGGAGAAAAAAGGTTAGGCAATGTGATGCTCTGGCCTACATGGAAAGAAGTCACAACCTTAGGGAGTAAGGAGGCATGTGTCCGGAGTACGAGATTGTCCGGATAGAAGATGGTGTAGGGAGGGTTTACATAGAGTGGCTGCAAAATTGCTGACCATTCTGGCCGATTTAATGGGCACTAAAAAAGCAGTCTTGATGGTTAATCAATGGCCGGAGCAATTATGCAAAGGCTCAAAGTGTGCACACAATATGACACAATGAGGCATGCTGAATGGCCTGGGAGGAAATGTATGTTGCAAACCTTTGAGGAACCTAGCCACAAAAGGTGCCTTGAACAAAGAAGATTGTCTGGCAACCACAAAATGGCTGAAATGGCCTGAAAGTAACTTTGCCGAGAGCAGGGCCCGGCCGGGCCAAGAATAGACCAAACAGGAGAACCTGAGAAAGGGGAGCAGTTAGAGGACTAATGTGCCTAGATAAACACCATGCAACAAATTTATCCCAGCGGGCTGGCGTATACCCACTTGGTGGAGGTACGCCTGACTGCCAGAATAACATCACACACTTTTTGAGGAAGTTTGAAAACTGTCAGCTGTTACCGCTCAATCTTCAAACCTAAAGGTGAAGGGTGTGCAGGTTCGAGTGTAGGACCCTCCCGTTGCTGCAACAGAAGATTCTCTCAATGAGGCAGCCTGATCGGGGGACCGATCATTCAAGTCCAGAAGCAGGTTCATAGAAAGCCGAAGGCCTGTGTCTTCACTGGAGTCCGTACTCCTCCAAGTACAGTGGCGGAGGCCTCGGCTGCTACCTGCTGTGTCCTCAGTCCAAATGTTGGAAGAACCCCCTGTCAGCATGTTAGCTCTCGGAAGAGGGAGCAGCATGTCATGGGAACTGACGTGTGGCAGGGCTTTCTTTTCTGATGACGCATGCATGTTACTCAGTAGAGTGTGTACCTGCTAGGCTTAGGTTCTAGAAAACTAATGCTTTGAATGGTGATAACACTTAACAGAGCGTGCAAGATGGTTATATTATTTTTCAAGCAGTTAGGCTTTACTTACACCAACAAAAATAACAGCAACGCAGCATATGAAACTTCCATTCAGCTGTTCAAAGAGCTATGTGTTAGAAGCAGCATTACAAGGTCATTCAACCCAGGAAAGAGCTACTTTAGAGGCATTTTTCGATACATTTGCTTACCGTTTATACATGCTTCTAACTGAGGCATTGTTTGTTCTGTGATACAGATACGTCAGACTTAACAACAACTTCCATACATATTTCCAAAGAGAATTATTGATGAGAAAGTTGTGAACAGAACTACAAATTTGGGAGGGGAAGACAAGAGGACTGATTGCTTGGGGGAAATGCTAGTGTCCAACTGCAAGCTTCAAATGTATTCAGTGGTACGATATGAATTGGCGTAAAATAATTAGGGACAATACTATTCACACACCAATATAATAACTGTAAAGCTGCTAATATTTTCAATATAGGCTGTAGGTATGGTTTAAGCTAATTCATTAACCACTAAGACAAGGGGGCCCCTGAAGGAGGATAACAGGCATGTCGGACAGGGGTACAAAAACCAAAGACAGTCAAAAGAACCCAACCTGTCTGGTAATAATATTAAGGGTGTCAGTCAGGATCACAATAAGATAGTAATCTCGCCAAGCTAACAACAACCCAGTTCCCCTGAACAAAAAAGTTTATTAGTCAAAATGACAAAAATAGATATATTTTTTATTTTATAAACTTTGATATTGACAATATTTACATCAGGGTTTGAGCCACAAAAACATACGACATAGATTGATAAATGCAAAAAGACAGATAAATGGGGTCCCACATTCATACACTACAAACACTCACAGTCACAAACATATACATACTCAAACATTCTCACCACTCAAAAACAATTTGTCACATAAAAAGATGATTCAAAATACAACATATTCGCAACAATGGCTATCGTGCGTCCTCTCCTTGAAAGGTACAAAAGTTCTGGGGGCACGACGTTATCCAGCGCCAACGCGCGTTTCGGTGTCTTAACCCAATGTGGGTCACACCTTCATCAGGGCAAGTAAATCAAAAAGTGGGACCCAACAACAGAACCACCTTGATGCAGAGTATCTAGGTAAATAGCCTTGAAAATGAACAGTTAGGTTGAGACCGGCTCAATCCGATACATCCATGTGGAAAACGGCAAGCGATAAACATAGAGGTTTCTTAAACTCCGAATTTGGGGTCTGTTTTGGATGTGTATAGCAGATATGATCCGAGTTTCAAAAGTGGGGCGTTCATATGCGTATATACAGTCATAGGTTCCTCATCACATTATATAAATGGCGGGTTTCAATACGCGACCTCCTCCAACGTCTGGCAGGGCAGAAAGCTCCAGCTTTCTGCCCTGCCAGACGTGAGAGTCGCCATTGAAACCCGCCATTTATATAATGTGATGAGGAACCTATGACTGTATATACGCATATGAACGCCCCACTTTGAAACTCGGATCATATCTGCTATACACATCCAAAACAGACCCCAAATTCGGAGTTTAAGAAACCTCTATGTTTATCGCAACAATGGCTATCGTGCGTCCTCTCCTTGAAAGGTACAAAAGTTCTGGGGGCACGACGTTATCCAGCGCCAACGCGCGTTTCGGTGTCTTAACCCATTGTGGGTCACACCTTCATCAGGGCAAGTAAATCAAAAAGTGGGCCCAACAACAGAACCACCTTGATGCAGAGTATCTAGGTAAATAGCCTTGAAAATGAACAGTTAGGTAAGCTCCAGCTTTCTGCCCTGCCAGACGTTGGAGGAGGTCGCGTATTGAAACCCGCCATTTATATAATGTGATGAGGAACCTATGACTGTATATACGCATATGAACGCCCCCACTTTTGAAACTCGGATCATATCTGCTATACACATCCAAAACAGACCCCAAATTCGGAGTTTAAGAAACCTCTATGTTTATCGCTTGCCGTTTTCCACATGGATGTATCGGATTGAGCCGGTCTCAACCTAACTGTTCATTTTCAAGGCTATTTACCTAGATACTCTGCATCAAGGTGATTCTGTTGTTGGGTCCCACTTTTGATTTACTTGCCCTGATGAAGGTGTGACCCACATTGGGTTAAGACACCGAACGCGCGTTGGCGCTGGATAACGTCGTGCCCCCAGAACTTTTGTACCTTTCAAGGAGAGGACGCACGATAGCCATTGTTGCGAATATGTTGTATTTTGAATCATCTTTTATGTGACAAATTGTTTTTGAGTGGTGAGAATGTTTGAGTATGTATATATTTGTGACTGTGAGTGTTTGTAGTGTATGAATGTGGGACCCCATTTATCTGTCTTTTTGCATTTATCAATCTATGTCGTATGTTTTGTGGCTCAAACCCTGATGTAAATATTGTCAATATCAAAGTTTATAAAATAAAAAAATATATCTATTTTTGTCATTTTGACTAATAAACTTTTTTGTTCAGGGGAACTGGGTTGTTGTTAGCTTGGCGAGATTACTATCTTATTGTGATCCTGACGGACACCCTTAATATTATTACCAGACAGGTTGGGTTCTTTTGACTGTCTTAAGCTAATTCATTACCAATATAGGGAAGTGCAATAAAAAATATGTTTTTGGTTTTTCTAATGTTCTTTTTATTTGTTAGTATGAGTGCTGGAATTATTATTATATATTTTGCCATATTCTGATACACAAGGTTTTTATGTGCAGATTGTCCATATTGCCTATTCTATTATTAAAAAACACCAATAGTTGTGATGTCGACTGCTTTCAGGTTCCAGGTTGAGGCTCCACGCATCTACAAAGACTCCTTTCAGATAAGAGCTTCTCTGGAAGGACTCTCTGACTCATAAAAGTCAGGATCAAAATGAGCATTACTCATTGCAGAGAAGTGTGAGATACGCCTGTCTTTTTTCCTATTCTCTCAAGGTAGTGTAGGAACCAAGTTCCCCTTGGAGTTATGTGAATCTTTGTGGATGTGCCCTGCAATTTGGGGGTTCACAACACAGTGCAGTAGGTCCCTGCTGACCACTTGTGGTGCAAAAGACACACAATTGATGGACATAATGCAGAACAAATCAAATATTCACCCCCAGTCAGGAGATCTGGGTTAAATCCATCATTCTTTTGCTCACCATGCCACCCCAGTTTAGACCTGGCCATATGCAAATCAGTCTTGACCCTGTGCCTCATGGGAACAGTCCAGCCCGAACTGCCAAGCCAGGTCCTCCCCGGACCGGAAACAAGCATCCTAGGACTGGTTTCGGGGTTACGTGGGTCCCGTGCTCTCCATGCCACTGGAGTCAAGCTATCCTGGCTGATGAGGGCTGAAAGCCCGAAACCGGTCCTAGGATGCTTGTTTCCAGTCCAGGGAGGACCTGGCCTGGCAGTTCGGGCTGGACTGTTCCTATTGGGCGCAGGGTCAAGACTGATTTGCATATGGCTGGGTCCAAACTGGAATGGCATCGTGAGCAAAAAAACGATTGATTTAGGCCCAGATCTCTGTACTGGGGTGAATGTATGACATTGTTCTGCATTCTGTCCATCAATTGTTCTTTTTGCATCTGACCACTCCTGGTGGGCTGAACCAATTTCACTCGGGTGGGAACTGTCACACGGGTCTGCTTGAGACCATTCAAAATGATAATCAGCACCTGACCCTTGTTACTGACACAAGAGAGCTCGAACTCAGAAGGATGGGAACACCTGGGAGAGGAGGACTAGGACACAAGGCACAGTAGCTCAGTAAAGTAATTGTAGCTATAGCTATTCTGTGAAGCATTAAGTTTTACATTTGTATAAAGTTATTTTTCATTAGCAAAGTAAAGCTATGGGTTAGACGATCAGTTACTGCTTTGCAGGCCAATAGATGACTTCTGAGTTTACATACCCTCACACTACCTCACTGAGAAGCCTGCAACTGCTTGCCATTGCTAAAACTGAGAGTGAAGTGTTAAAGAGATTGTACGTAGCCCAGTTTGCACAGCCAAAGGTTCACTGTACCCCTTTACATCAGAGGTAAATTACCACAGGCCTCAGGCCCAGTAGCCCATGCTTGCCCAGTGGCCACCCAAGTAGGGTCTGACACAAGACACACTAAAAAGATGAAACGAAGAACTCTGTCACTCCGAAGAACTTCTATTTATTGACAACCAATGTAGATGTATTGGTAAAGATAGTTTAGAAATAAACTTTATTCATCATTGCAACAACAAACATTGACAAAGTTTCAGGAAAAAGATTTTTTCAATAGAATTTTCTAATATGCCATGATAAAGAAGACAGGAGGGGAAAAATGTGCTATTCTCAAGGCACAGAGACCTGCCCTTTGGCTATCAGGTGATTTTACAGAAGCCTAATGCCCTTGCATTTCGTAAGCTGCCACAAGACTCGCACCTTCCGCGACAACAGCATGATCAAACCTTTGTATCTATAACTACTTTGTCATATATGTATGCATTATACCCATCATTTCAATATGATCATTAGGCTCGGTCCAAATCCTGGAGAATTCAGTATCCCAAAGTCCATGTTTGTTTTAAATTCTTCATAGGATATTGAAAGGGGGAGGCGCAACACATTTTCACAGGTGTTTGCCTCTGGAAACATAGACATTTCGACTTGGCCATCGCATGCATGCAGAAAATCTATTGATGGTTGAGGATTAAAGCCAAGTGGTGGAACTGTGTTAGTGCCAGTCACAAAACACAGAATGTCCTTTAATTTGGCTTCACATGCAAGCTCTAAAAGAAAACAAATATATGAGTCAAACTAGTAAAATTGCGATTACTGCAACAATTGTGATTATTTTTTATTTCATCTGCTAAATGAACTTCAGTAATGGTTGATATGTGAATAATGAAACCCCTGATGATTTGCTGTGCTTCATTTCACAAAAACTCATCAAATCGAGATTATCTGTTGTTAACAACAGATAACACTTCGAGATCTGGTGTGAGAGTATGTTACCATTTCCACAATCCTGCTCGCCTTACTCTCCCTTTAATAGAAGTCTTCCCATTGTTCAACATGGAGTAAGCATAGGTATTCCATGCTGCTAGACCTGCATCTGACACTCTCTCTGAGTCTTCACAAAAACACCACTTTTTATACAAACAATGCCGACAATCCAATAATCTTATCTCAAAGACTTGGGGCTGGAGGTAGCTGCCATCTCCACTGTGCAAAGGCTTTACTCTGTCAGAGACCCACACAGCAGACTCAATCATGCTCTATATCGATTTGTATTACTTTTCCTTGATGCAGTACATGAAGCATCATTACAATGAGGTAGCTACCATTTTACTGCCATGACACTACAATTAAGCTTGAACAACATTAATAATAGACATATCGTGCAAAATGAAGATTGAAATAAAGCAGGCACAGACTTTACAATTTTGGATGCATTTATCCTTTTGTTCTTATTATAGATTTTACTCTGTGCAAATAAAACGTGTTGGTATGTCCCTCCTTAACTCTCTTTCTCTACAATATCTTTCGGAAGTCTTTGACACCATGTTTGCCATAATAGGCTGGTTAAAATTATAGTTTCAACAGATGTGTCTCATCAATAGTTGAGCTATAACATAATGAATCAATTTCACTTGCCTTCGCAATCTTGGAGGTAATCTCTCCAGTAGCCAATGATGTGTTCTTCCTGTAACCAGTAGTTACTGCCTGATGAACTGAATTTAATGTTAAACATTCCATTAATGATATCAGTGGTGATTTCTTGTTCCATCCAAATGAATGCCTCTTCAAAAAGTTGTTTATGAATTTCCATGGCCTGAAGTACTCCCAGAGTTTTTAACCCCTCCTTTAATCTGCAATAAAGAATAAAGAATACCTAATCATAATTAGTCAAACTATTGGTCAAATTATAATGTAAAAGTTATTATAAAATTAATATATGTCTATGACACATCTAAAGGTCCTTCAGTGCCCTATGTTCAAGCTGTTGGTAAAAAGTTCAGTCTAAATAGAAACATCTGAAGCTAGCTGTTGGAGACCACTGACAAAGGCAAATTCTCTTTCTCCTGTGGTCTTGTGATGATTTCCTAGCAGCAAGGTAGCACACGACCTGCAGCTTTTCTTAAAAAAACGCAACCAAACCCAGCATGCACATTATTAGAGGGCAAACTGTGGATTTTCTAAGCTTTTTGGCTGCCAATTTTCGACTTCAAACTGTGGACCCGGTGAGTGTGTGAATGGGACCTTAGAGACTGTGCTTGGACTTTTAGCAAGGCCTGGCCAACCCTGCATAATAAATTGTTATTTTATGCATTAGATGAAAAGACCACCTGGGCAAGGTGATTTGTAGCTGTTGATGTCTGCAGGTTTCACGCTCACATCAACCGTGGGAGTTCACTGGAAGGTAGGGGGCTGGAGGTGGCAGTAGATGTCAAAGAATAGATTTCGACTCTTAATTCTGGGTGAATCTGTACTCCATAAGCCATCTACTTTATGAGGAGTAGAAAGGGTTGTAGTTCCAAATTAATTTTTTAACAAACTGTAAAAATATTATATAGAATGTTGAAATCTAAAATATAGGCAAGGTAACCATATACAGGGAAGCACAAATTTACTATTCTTAGCTATGCATCGAATTACCTAGACAACATCTATTTATTGATATTGTTGCAGTTGGATAAAAAAATACTCGTTAGATTGATAGAACAGCTTACAGAGTTTGCTAGGCAAATGTTTGTGGCAAACAAGCATTGCGATACCGATAGCAAATTCTGTTTTTGAACATTAGAGAATGGCCTCAATAAACACTTAGTAGTCCAAATGCACAAATCATTGGCAGCAAAACACTAGTCACAATTTGTGATCATTACATTTATGATTTTCCGACCTATATGTTGGTTTTTAAAATTCCACTTTGGAGTGGTTCTTAATTCGACCTACATCATGACTATTAAGGAGGTAAATTGAAAACTGCAACTTATTACAATATGTAGCTGTCAAACCATGTCTCTGATCACCTTTAGCTAAAATAAACTTTAAAAAAATAGCAGCCCATTTTCACTAAAGGAACAGGTAAGTTATAAAAGGGTTAGTTTTTCCAAAGTCTCTTCGAGATTTAGCAGTGGATCTTCGGCCCACAGCCAACTCTAGAGCAAACCTTTTTTTTAACCTTCACAAAGGGAATGGAGTATTCCCTTTTGTGAATGAAATGCTACCTCAATTTGGGAGCCAATAATGTCTCAATGCTTTAAACAGGATTTTAGTCGTAAAATGTTGAATCATCTCATATTGATTCAGTATTTTTGAAGTGACACCTACAATACACTCCTTCAAAATATCAAATTTGTATGGAGTCACAAACCCATTTTAGGAACTTTTACAGACTGTTTTATGATATTGAAAACAGTCACTCGGACAGTTTGTGACCATAAAAAAGTACATCTTACTTTTGGTTAGTAGAGAAGCATTGAAAATAATCAACACTAATTTTATAGTATTTTAACAGTATAACTGAAATTAAATCAAAGTAAATTCGAAGGGATGGGGTTTGGCATTTTAGCCAAATGAACATGAGCCTCTGTGGGCCTAAACTCATCTGTATGTTTTTGGGAAGCGACTAAGACAACCAGCGTTTGAACTGACTCCATCAATGATTGGCAAAATCAAAGGGTTCGTGAATGTATCTGGATCGAGCAATGACAACACATTGATAGTGAAGAACCGGAGCAGGACACACCATATCGCATTAAAAATGGCGGCCGCCACAGAGTGAGTGCCTCACTAAGCAACATTATAATGCAGCCAGAGCATGGTCAGCACCTTAATCCCTGGCCTTCATTCTGCTGACAAGTGATAGTTAGTCACCCTGTCTACTGCTGGAAGGGGGGACAAGTAGAAAATACCTCAGCTGCAGGCTGCCTATGTCCGACCCTGGTAAGATGGCGCCCTGTGGCTGAGTAATGCAGAGGGTTCTCTGAGGCAGTCTGCAGGGGAGAGCCTGTTGCTCATTAGAGACGCTTGGTGGATTGAGGGGACAGATATTTAGCATGGCTGGGATCAGCAGTGACCCGAATTGGCTGAGCAAAGATATTGTGATGAGGCAAGACAGCATGGCGCAGTGATTGCCCTGAATTAAATCTACAAATTCGTGCCTGCCTGATGCTCCCCTGTAAACAGAACGTACACATTTTAATGAGGACATCCGCTTCTGGTGCTGGAGCAAGGGCTTACCCTTAAACACAAGCGGAGACTGGGGTCCGTTTTGTACACTGAACTCCCTGAGATTGCCAGACCGACAGGGGATAGCTAATCAGTGGAGAGTTAACACACCTGTATTCGAATATAGAACCTCTTGCCACCTAATAAGGCAATTAAGGAGCTTAAAATGCACAAGGCCCCTGGTGTCAATGGCATTACAAGTGATTTCTTTAAGACATTGTAGGAAGGTGGAATCTGACTACATGGTTGCCCCCATTTTTTTTCCTGGTGTTTTGTTGGTTTTTGACTTAGTTTGGCTGGGAACCTGCTATTCAGGTCCCCAGCCTATCTGCTTTCTCTTTAAACGACTTGGAGTGCACTCTAGGTGCACTAGTGATTGGATACTGTGGTACCTTATGAGTCCCTAGTATATGGTACCTTAGGTACCAAGGGCATAGGTACTTCACAGGCCTACCAGGGGCTGAAGCATGTATTATGCCACCCCTGGGAAGCAGACTAAATCTGACACCACAGGCCTGCTACTGCAGCCTGGGTGAGGAAGTGCTAGCACCCCTCACTGAGATATAGGTCCCCTATATCTCTCCTGCACACACATTGAGACTTATCAGTCACCCCTAAAGCAGGCCCTATCAATCCTGAGGGCAGGGTGCTTAGTTTCCATGTGAGGGGGTGCCTCTTCCTGAGCAGGGCCCCTCTGCAGCTCTCAGAGTCCATTCTCTGGGGCTGTTTGTGGATGCGGCTAAACCATATACATTTAAGTGCATTATATCCTCGCGTTAGAATGCTAACTTTGGAATGGCTGCATCGAAACATGTCGTGTTTGGTGTCAAACATCTTGGAATACTACCCCCCCGCCAGTCCGGGCGGCGGGGGTAGCATTCCACCCTTCTAGAGGGATAGACATGTACCTACTGTGGAAACGTGGTAGAATCCTGCAGAGCCCTGGCATCACAAAATGGATGCCACCAGTCACAGACACTGGGCTGCCCTCCTGCTGATGACCAACACTCGCAGTGGAGGAAGCCCAACAATAGATATCCTGTCCCAAGGGGGTGTGACCACCTTCCAGACAGGGTTTAGTGTATTGGGGCTGGGTGGGTGCACTCTTAGAGTGCTTTGAAGTCCTGCACTGGGGGAGCAGAAGGCTCCTCTGTGCATACCCCAGTTCAAACCGGCTCAGGGGCTACCTGCCCCTGCTCTGGCGCGAAACTGGACAAAGGGAAGTGGGTGTAGCCACCCACTCCCCTGACCCTCCCATAGGTAGGGTCATAGAGCTAGTCCCTCCCTTTATTTTAGTATAAGAGGGGGAACCTGTGCATTGCAAACTAGATTTCCCTGGACGACGCTCTGAAGAAGAATCCCGGACCTTCGACGTTCCACTACCTTTGGAAGACTGAAGAATCTCCCTTGGAGTCAAGGAGTGACTCCCCTGCTTGGCAGGCACCAAAAACTACAAACGACGGTCGCAAACTACGCCGCTCCCACCGGAGTCCGAAGTCCCTGCAGCCCAAGAAGTAGATTTCCTGACTTCTCAAAGGCCATCGTGAGTCCCCAGTGAAGCTGAGGCCAGTGGACCCCAAGAGTGATGAGGAACCGCGACCCCTGGGTACCGTGCACTATTGTCAAGTGCAACCCCTTCACAACGTTCCACGAACTTGTGCTTTGGAACACGTATGGTCCTAGCCTCCAGCAGGAACCCCTCCGAAGATCAGAGGCCTACCATGTCCCGAGTGACCGTGGGCCCATGTTGTGCGAATCCTCCCGAGGCATCTTTGCGATCCTTTGCCAGCCGGCTTGTGGGTCCCCAGAAGACTTTCTAAAGAAACCAAAGGGCTCCCCTGGTTGCGCCAGGCCTGCCCTGACTTACCCTTGCTGGGTGAGTCCCACAGACCTTGCGGGTCTGCGCCATTGCCTCTTCACACTTTCCCCAAGACTTGCTGTTACCAAGGCTTGTTGGCTCCAATCGAGTCGCTGACACCGCAGTAAGCTGCAGACATTGAGGGACACGCTGAATCCAGCTCCTAGTCATCATCGACGCCTCCTGGACCTCGTGGCTGAAGAGTCAAGGCACCCGCGAACGACCTGAATCTTGCGACGACGGTGGGCATCCATCTTCCTTGCCCCGAGTCGCTGCCAAGTGACTTTGAACACTGTCCCCTCTGCTTTCAGGTCTTCCATCTTCTGAATCCAGGCTTGGATTCCTCCGGACACTTCTCCTGTCGCCGCAAGCAGCAAGTCTTCACTGGCTCCCATTGAAAACGAAGCCGCGACCCGACACCAAAGAACACCTATGCACCCGGCTCCCCTGGGTGAGGTAACTTCAGCACTACGGTGCTCCTGTGGGTGTGGGCCCTAGAACTACTTACCCTGTAAGTGGCTTGCTTGTAGCTACCCTAGAAGTGCCCTAAAACTCCTATTTTCCCCGTGCGATTATCGCACTGGCTCGTACAGGGCTCGCGTCTGTGTTAGACACATCGCGTCCATCTCCTTTGTAACACTATCTAGAACTGTGTCCTTCGACTCGTACTGAGTCCGATCGGTGTTCGCCTCGAACACACAAGGGGCCTGTAACATTGAGATCTCCATTGCGCTGACTCGCACAAGGTTCGCGTCTGTGTTAGACACAGCGCATCCATCTCCCTTGCAACTCTATCTGTAACCGCGTCCTTCGACTCGTACAAGGACCGATCGGTGTGTTCGCCTCGAACACGCAAGGGACCTCTAACATTGAAATCTCAATCGCGTCTGTGCGCATAGACTCGTACAGGACTCGCACCGGTGCCAGGACACCGCGTCCGTCCCCTGTGGGTCTCCTACAACTACCTGGGGTGGTTCTTGGGGGTCCCTCGATTCTAGATGCCCTAGACCTAGGTCTAGCCAAACTAAGATTGTGATATTCGATTGTGCTAAACTTATTTTGATAACATTTGACTTGTACATATGTTCCTGACTTCTAATCTCATAAAGAGATTAGTAGAGAGTGTTTATTAATAAATACATATATATTTGATATATATACCTGTGTGGTGTCTTTTCATTTGGTGATTCAAGAGATTGTGTGGTAAAACAAGCTGCTTTACATTCCTTCAAGACTTAGCCTGAAGGCTGCTCTCCACAGCTACCACTAGGATAGCTTTCTATAAAGGTTGTCTTAAACCTATCTACCATAAGAGTCGAATTGTTCTGGTGCAAGGTGTCCACTTTAATTAGTGAACAGCATATACCAGGCCAACTTCTCACATTGGTGGGCAGCGTGTGGGATTCCAGCTTGCTATTGTTTTACCAGAAAATCTCTATTTGAATTACTAACTGAAAACCACTATAGGTACTTAAGGTACATATAAAGTCAAGCTTAGTATCAATAAGTTCTACTGAACTTAGAGCTGTGTGCCAAGGGATAGCACACCCTTTCTACAGCTCAAGCTAGTATCAGTAGGCCACAAACTAGTGTAGGTAGGACAACACTGCACAACACTAGAATGTCCTTAAAGGGTGGAACCAGTGGATCCACTCAGCCTCAGTATAAGGACATGGCTTTCTCTGACTTGAGAGCCTTGTGTGTTGAAAGACACCTGAAGCTAGGACAGAGTCCCTCCACACTACACCTGATAGATCTGCTGACAGCAGATGATCTTAGATTGGCTCTAGGAGCTAATGGGTCTGAATCAGGGGGTGGGTCAATTACAGTGTCTGGGTCAGATGATGAAAATCAGAATGACCAAGACTCTGTGATTGAAGGGCCAGGCTCCAAGGGGCCTGAGAAGGACAGAGGAATTCTCCCTAAGAGAACTGACAGAGTGGATGAGAGGCATAGGTCCCCTTCCAGGGAATCTGAGCACTCTTATCACTCTGGCAGAGAATTTGTCCAGCAGAGGAACTCATACTTTCCCATAAGAGAGAGCTCCTCTGACAGAATGTGCAAACTGCTGCAGTATGAGGAAGCAAGAGTTGCCCTCAGAACCAAGCAGTTGGCACTAGATAGAGAAGCCCTGGAGATCCAGAGAGCTTCTAGAAGAGAGGGGTTAGAACCCCTTGGTGGCAGCAACAGTGTCCCTAGAGGCAGAGAATCTATTCCAGACCATAGGAACCTGAGCAAGGTTGTTCCTCCCTACCAGAGTGGGGATGATATCCACAAGTGGATAACTGCTATGGAGAGGGCCTGTAGAGTACAGCAGGTCCCCCAAAGGCAGTGGGCAGCAATCTTGTGGCTCTCCTTTTCAGATAAAGGTAGAGACAAGCTCCTCACTGTTAGAGAAGAGGATGCTGATAACTATGAAGTCCTGAAGAGTGCACTGATAGATGGGTTTGGCTTAACCACTGAGCAGTACAGGTTGAAGTTCAGAGACACCCAGAAGGCACAGACTCAGGACTGGACTGACTTTGTAGATTGTGCAACCAAGGCTCTGGAGGGTTGGCTGATTGGCAGTAGGGTTACTGATCTCAAAGGATTGTACAATTTGATTATGAGGGAGCAGATCCTTAATAACTGTCAAAACCAGCTTTTGCACCAGTACCTGGTGGACTCTGATCTGACCTCTCCCCAAGAATTGGGAAAGAAGGCAGACAAATGGGTCAGAACCAGGGTGAGGCCTAAGAATCAGGGTGGTGACCAGAAGAAAGATTCTACCAAGTCCCAAGAGAAAGGTGGGGATAAATCTAAGGATAAGTCCACTACAGGGCCCCAAAAGTCCTCTTCTGGGGGTGGGTCCCAAACTCCTTCCTCTCCTGAAAAGAAACCATATTGCCATGTCTGTAAAAAGCCTGGACACTGGAAAACTGATCCCAGTTGCCCCAGGATTGGCAATAAAGAAACTGTTCCTCCAGCTATTACTACCACCCCTCCTGGTACTACCAGTAGTAATCCTCCAGTTGGGAGTAGTGCACCCAAAAAGTTAGGTGCTTTTGCAAGGGGAACAGAGGTGGGCCCTAGTTTAGACAGGTCCCCCTCAACAGACTCCTCAGACTCTGATGGTGGTATAGGATTTGCCACCTTTACCATGGGTCCCATTGCATTGGGCAGGTACAGACTGGAGCCAATGATTAATGGTCGGAAGGCTGTGGCATTCAGGGACACAGGGGCTAGTGTCACCATGGTGGCAGGGAAACTAGTCCCCCTCACCAGCTTTTACCTGAGTTTAAGTACCAGGTGACCAACATTGATGGTGTCAGGACAGATCACCCCATGGCCATAGTCAATCTCAGCTGGGAGGGGGTCACAGGCCCAAAAAGAGTGGCAGTGTCCCCCAACTTGCCTGTAGATTGCCTGATGGGCAATGATCTGGAAATTTCAGCCTGGGCTGAAGTTGAACACCAAACCCATCTGAAGATGCTAGGCGTCCCTGAAAAGGCTAGTGGGGCTGTGATGGCCACAGCCCCAGCCCAGGGAAATGCTGGAGAGATGGAGCCTGGAAGAATGGCCCACTCTCCCCCAAAAGAGAGCACAGGGGTTGAAGAAAAGTCTCCTTCCCCCAGACAGCAGGTAAGGGTCAGCCTCCTCAGGGAACTGATCCTACCCCTAGTGAAGGAACTGCCCCAGAGGTAGTCAGGCCTGGCCTGGCCCCACCCCTGATGGCAGAGGACCCTTCCAAGGTGGTACCCAGTCTGGAGCAGGTAACCTGCCCCTCTCTACCCTGCCTCAGTCAGCCCAGGGCTGCAGAGGTCAGGGAGGTCAGTGGACCCCACAGGGCCCCCTGTCCAGAGGAACCCCCCATCAGCAGATTAGGGGCACCCAGTCTAGTAGCCCTAGCCAGGTGAAAATTCCTCCACACACTGAGGGATCCCCCATACCTTTGTGTAGGGACCTTCCCCAGAAGGACTCTGTTAGGCAAGGGCAAACCTGGAACCAAAAGGTTCCAAACCTGCCATGTCCCTCCAGTGTTCCACCCAAAGGGACCCAACCCCCAGCTGTAGGCAGCCAAAGGTTGACCCTTAGAGCAAAGTGCAGCTCAGTCATGGAAAGACAGGCATACATGGTGACCAGTGATCTGAGGAAACTGAGACCAACTTCCCTAGGGTCTCACTTCCCTGCTCAGACACCTCATCAGCCTTGTCCTTTACCAAAACACCCCACAGGTAGTAATTCCCCATGGTGGAGACCCTCTCATACCCTTAGGGTGAGGGATAACTTAGTGGACCATAAGACAGGGGGTAACCATGCTAGTGCAGGTACTTCCTTATATGGCCACTCAGTAAATACAGGCTCACCTGGACAAGGTTAGCCTCATCTCCTTTCGTTTGGGGGGGTTATGTAGGAAGGTGGAATCTGACTACATGGTTGCCCCCACTTTTTTCCTGGTGTTTTGTTGGTTTTTGACTTAGTTTGGCTGGGAACCTGCTATTCAGGTCCCCAGCCTATCTGCTTTCTCTTTAAACGACTTGGAGTGCACTCTAGGTGCACTAGTGATTGGATACTGTGGTACCTTATGAGTCCCTAGTATATGGTACCTTAGGTACCAAGGGCATAGGTACTTCACAGGCCTACCAGGGGCTGAAGCATGTATTATGCCACCCCTGGGAAGCAGACTAAATCTGACACCACAGGCCTGCTACTGCAGCCTGGGTGAGGAAGTGCTAGCACCCCTCACTGAGATATAGGTCCCCTATATCTCTCCTGCACACACATTGAGACTTATCAGTCACCCCTAAAGCAGGCCCTATCAATCCTGAGGGCAGGGTGCTTAGTTTCCATGTGAGGGGGTGCCTCTGCCTGAGCAGGGCCCCTCTGCAGCTCTCAGAGTCCATTCTCTGGGGCTGTTTGTGGATGCGGTTAAACCATATACTTTTAAGTGCATTATATCCTCGCGGTAGAATGCTAACTTTGGAATGGCTGCATCGAAACATGTCGTGTTTGGTGTCAAACATCTTGGAATACTACCCCCCGCCAGTCCTGGCGGCGGGGGTAGCATTCCACCCTTCTAGAGGGATAGACATGTACCTACTGTGGAAACGCGGTAGAATCCTGCAGAGCCCTGGCATCACAAAATGGATGCCACCAGTCACAGACACTGGGCTGCCCTCCTGCTGATGACCAACACTCGCAGTGGAGGAAGCCCAACAATAGATATCCTGTCCCAAGGGGGTGTGACCACCTTCCAGACAGGGTTTAGTGTATTGGGGCTGGGTGGGTGCACTCTTAGAGTGCTTTGAAGTCCTGCACTGGGGGAGCAGAAGGCTCCTCTGTGCATACCCCAGTTCAAACCGGCTCAGGGGCTACCTGCCCCTGCTCTGGCGCGAAACTGGACAAAGGGAAGTGGGTGTAGCCACCCACTCCCCTGACCCTCCCATAGGTAGGGTCATAGAGCTAGTCCCTCCCTTTCTTTTAGTATAAGAGGGGGAACCTGTGCATTGCAAACTAGATTTCCCTGGACGACGCTCTGAAGAAGAATCCCGGACCTTCGACGTTCCACTACCTTTGGAAGACTGAAGAATCTCCCTTGGAGTCAAGGAGTGACTCCCCTGCTTGGCAGGCACCAAAAACTACAAACGACGGTCGCAAACTACGCCGCTCCCGCCGGAGTCCGAAGTCCCTGCAGCCCAAGAAGTGGATTTCCTGACTTCTCAAAGGCCATCGTGAGTCCCCAGTGAAGCTGAGGCCAGTGGACCCCAACAGTGATGAGGAACCGCGACCCCTGGGTACCATGCACTATTGTCAAGTGCAACCCCTTCTCAACATTCCACGAACTTGTGCTTTGGACCACGTGTGGTCCTAGCCTCCAGCAGGAATCCCTCCGAAGATCAGAGGCCTACCGTGTCCCGAGTGACCGTGGGTCCATGTTGAGCGAATCCTCCCGAGGCGTCTTCACGATCCCTTGCCAGCCGGCTTGTGGGTCCCCAGAAGACTTTCTAAAGAAACCAAAGGGCTCCCCTGCTTGCTCCAAGCCTGCTCTGACTTACATTCGCTGGGTGAGTCCCACAGACCTTGCTGGTGTGCGCCATTGCCTCTTCGCACTTTCCCAAAGACTTGCTGTTACCAAGGCTTGTTGGCTCCAATCGAGTCGCCGACACCGCAGTAAGCTGCAGACATCGTGGGACACACCGAATCCAGCTCCTGGTCATCGTCGATGCCTCCTGGACCTCGTGGCTGAAGAGTCAAGGCACCCGCGAACGACCTGAATCTTGCGACGACGGTGGGCATCCATCTTCCTTGCCCCGAGTCACTGCCAAGTGACTTTGAACACTGTCCCCTCTGCTTTCAGGTCTTCCATCTTCTGAATCCAGGCTTGGATTCCTCCGGACACTTCTCCTGTCGCCGCAAGCAGCAAGTCTTCACTGGCTCCCATTGAAAACGACGCCGCGACCCGACACCAAAGAACACCTATGCACCCGGCTCCCCTGGGTGAGGTAACTTCAGCACTACGGTGCTCCTGTGGGTGTGGGCCCTAGAACTACTTACCCTGTAAGTGACTTGCTTGTAGCTTCCCTAGAAGTGCCCTAAAACTCTTATTTTCTAAGTGCGACAATTGCGCTGACTCGTACAGGGTTCGCGTCTGTGTTAGACACACCGCGTCCATCTCCTTTGTAACACTATCTAGAACTGTGTCCTTCGACTCGTACTGAGTCCGATCGGTGTTCGCCTCGAACACACAAGGGGCCTGTAACATTGAGATCTCCATTGCACTGACTCGCACAAGGTTCGCGTCTGTGTTAGACACAGCGCATCCATCTCCCTTGCAACTCTATCTGTAACCGCGTCCTTCGACTCGTACAAGGACCGATCGGTGTGTTCGCCTCGAACACGCAAGGGACCTTTAACATTGAAATCTCAATCGCGTCTGTGCGCATAGACTCGTACAGGACTCGCACCGGTGCCAGGACACCGCGTCCGTCCCCTGTGGGTCTCCTACAACTACCTGGGGTGGTTCTTGGGGGTCCCTCGATTCTAGATGCCCTAGACCTAGGTCTAGCCAAACTAAGATTGTGATATTCGATTGTGCTAAACTTATTTTGATAACATTTGACTTGTACATATGTTCCTGACTTCTAATCTCATAAAGAGATTAGTAGAGAGTGTTTATTAATAAATACATATATATTTGATATATATACCTGTGTGGTGTCTTTTCATTTGGTGATTCAAGAGATTGTGTGGTAAAACAAGCTGCTTTACATTCCTTCAAGACTTAGCCTGAAGGCTGCTCTCCACAGCTACCACTAGGATAGCTTTCTATAAAGGTTGTCTTAAACCTATCTACCATAAGAGTCGAATTGTTCTGGTGCAAGGTGTCCACTTTAATTAGTGAACAGCATATACCAGGCCAACTTCTCACATTGGTGGGCAGCGTGTGGGATTCCAGCTTGCTATTGTTTTACCAGAAAATCTCTATTTGAATTACTAACTGAAAACCACTATAGGTACTTAAGGTACATATAAAGTCAAGGTTAGTATCAATAAGTTCTACTGAACTTAGAGCTGTGTGCCAAGGGATAGCACACCCTTTCTACAGCTCAAGCTAGTATCAGTAGGCCACAAACTAGTGTAGGTAGTACAACACTGCACAACACTAGAATGTCCTTAAAGGGTGGAACCAGTGGATCCACTCAGCCTCAGTATAAGGACATGGCTTTCTCTGACTTGAGAGCCATGTGTGTTGAAAGACACCTGAAGCTAGGACAGAGTCCCTCCACACTACACCTGATAGATCTGCTGACAGCAGATGATCTTAGATTGGCTCTAGGAGCTAATGGGTCTGAATCAGGGAGTGGGTCAATTACAGTATCTGGGTCAGATGATGAAAATCAGAATGACCAAGACTCTGTGATTGAAGGGCCAGGCTCCAAGGGGCCTGAAAAGGACAGAGGAATTCTCCCTAAGAGAGCTGACAGAGTGGAGGAGAGGCATAGGTCCCCTTCCAGGGAATCTGACCACTCTTATCACTCTGGCAGAGAATTTGTCCACCAGAGGAACTCATACTTTCCCATAAGAGAGACCTCCTCTGAAAGAATGTGCAAACTGCTGCAGTATGAGGAAGCAAGAGTTGCCCTCAGAACCAAGCAGTTGGCACTGGATAGAGAAGCCCTGGAGATCCAGAGAGCTTCTAGAAGAGAGGGGTTAGAACCCCTTGGTGGCAGCAACAGTGTCCCTAGAGGCAGAGAATCTATTCCAGACCATAGGAACCTGAGCAAGGTTGTTCCTCCCTACCAGAGTGGGGATGATATCCACAAGTGGATAACTGCTATGGAGAGGGCCTGTAGAGTACAGCAGGTCCCCCAAAAGCAGTGGGCAGCAATCTTGTGGCTCTCCTTTTCAGACAAAGGTAGAGACAAGCTCCTCACTGTTAGAGAAGAGGATGCTGATGATTATGAAGTCCTGAAGAGTGCACTGATAGATGGGTTTGGCTTAACCACTGAGCAGTACAGGTTGAAGTTCAGAGACACCCAGAAGGCACAGACTCAGGACTGGACTGACTTTGTAGATTGTGCAACCAAGGCTCTGGAGGGTTGGCTGATTGGCAGTAGGGTTACTGATCTCAAAGGATTGTACAATTTGATTATGAGGGAGCAGATCCTTAATAATTGTCAAAACCAGCTTTTGCACCAGTACCTGGTGGACTCTGATCTGACCTCTCCCCAAGAATTGGGAAAGAAGGCAGACAAATGGGTCAGAACCAGGGTGAGGCCTAAGAATCAGGGTGGTGACCAGAAGAAAGATTCTACCAAGTCCCAAGAGAAAGGTGGGGATAAATCTAAGGATAAGTCCACTACAGGGCCCCAAAAGTCCTCTTCTGGGGGTGGGTCCCAAACTCCTTCCTCTCCTGAAAAGAAACCATATTGCCATGTCTGTAAAAAGCCTGGACACTGGAAAACTGATCCCAGTTGCCCCAGGATTGGCAATAAAGAAACTGTTCCTCCAGCTATTACTACCACCCCTCCTGGTACTACCAGTAGTAATCCTCCAGTTGGGAGTAGTGCACCCAAAAAGTTAGGTGCTTTTGCAAGGGGAACAGAGGTGGGCCCTAGTTTAGACAGGTCCCCCTCAACAGACTCCTCAGACTCTGATGGTGGTATAGGATTTGCCACCTTTACCATGGGTCCCATTGCATTGGGCAGGTACAGACTGGAGCCAATGATTAATGGTCGGAAGGCTGTGGCATTCAGGGACACAGGGGCTAGTGTCACCATGGTGGCAGGGAAACTAGTCCCCCTCACCAGCTTTTACCTGAGTTTAAGTACCAGGTGACCAACATTGATGGTGTCAGGACAGATCACCCCATGGCCATAGTCAATCTCAGCTGGGAGGGGGTCACAGGCCCAAAAAGAGTGGCAGTGTCCCCCAACTTGCCCGTAGATTGCCTGATGGGCAATGATCTGGAAATTTCAGCCTGGGCTGAAGTTGAACACCAAACCCATCTGAAGATGCTAGGCGTCCCTGAAAAGGCTAGTGGGGCTGTGATGGCCACAGCCCCAGCCCAGGGAAATGCTGGAGAGATGGAGCCTGGAAGAATGGCCCACTCTCCCCCAAAAGAGAGCACAGGGGTTGAAGAAAAGTCTCCTTCCCCCAGACAGCAGGTAAGGGTCAGCCTCCTCAGGGAACTGATCCTACCCCTAGTGAAGGAACTGCCCCAGAGGTAGTCAGGCCTGGCCTGGCCCCACCCCTGATGGCAGAGGACCCTTCCAAGGTGGTACCCAGTCTGGAGCAGGTAACCTGCCCCTCTCTACCCTACCTCAGTCAGCCCAGGGCTGCAGAGGTCAGGGAGGTCAGTGGACCCCACAGGGCCCCCTGTCCAGAGGAACCCCCCATCAGCAGATTAGGGGCACCCAGTCTAGTAGCCCTAGCCAGGTGAAAATTCCTCCACACACTGAGGGATCCCCCATACCTTTGTGTAGGGACCTTCCCCAGAAGGACTCTGTTAGGCAAGGGCAAACCTGGAACCAAAAGGTTCCAAACCTGCCATGTCCCTCCAGTGTTCCACCCAAAGGGACCCAACCCCCAGCTGTAGGCAGCCAAAGGTTGACCCTTAGAGCAAAGTGCAGCTCAGTCATGGAAAGACAGGCATACATGGTGACCAGTGATCTGAGGAAACTGAGACCAACTTCCCTAGGGTCTCACTTCCCTGCTCAGACACCTCATCAGCCTTGTCCTTTACCAAAACACCCCACAGGTAGTAATTCCCCATGGTGGAGACCCTCTCATACCCTTAGGGTGAGGGATAACTTAGTGGACCATAAGACAGGGGGTAACCATGCTAGTGCAGGTACTTCCTTATATGGCCACTCAGTAAATACAGGCTCACCTGGACAAGGTTAGCCTCATCTCCTTTCGTTTGGGGGGGGTTATGTAGGAAGGTGGAATCTGACTACATGGTTGCCCCCACTTTTTTCCTGGTGTTTTGTTGGTTTTTGACTTAGTTTGGCTGGGAACCTGCTATTCAGGTCCCCAGCCTATCTGCTTTCTCTTTAAATGATTTGGAGTGCACTCTAGGTGCACTAGTGATTGGATACTGTGGTACCTTATGAGTCCCTAGTATATGGTACCTTAGGTACCAAGGGCATAGGTACTTCACAGGCCTACCAGGGGCTGAAGCATGTATTATGCCACCCCTGGGAAGCAGACTAAATCTGACACCACAGGCCTGCTACTGCAGCCTGGGTGAGGAAGTGCTAGCACCCCTCACTGAGATATAGGTCCCCTATATCTCTCCTGCACACACATTGAGACTTATCAGTCACCCCTAAAGCAGGCCCTATCAATCCTGAGGGCAGGGTGCTTAGTTTCCATGTGAGGGGGTGCCTCTGCCTGAGCAGGGCCCCTCTGCAGCTCTCAGAGTCCATTCTCTGGGGCTGTTTGTGGATGCGGTTAAACCATATACTTTTAAGTGCATTATATCCTCGCGGTAGAATGCTAACTTTGGAATGGCTGCATCGAAACATGTCGTGTTTGGTGTCAAACATCTTGGAATACTACCCCCCGCCAGTCCTGGCGGCGGGGGTAGCATTCCACCCTTCTAGAGGGATAGACATGTACCTACTGTGGAAACGCGGTAGAATCCTGCAGAGCCCTGGCATCACAAAATGGATGCCACCAGTCACAGACACTGGGCTGCCCTCCTGCTGATGACCAACACTCGCAGTGGAGGAAGCCCAACAATAGATATCCTGTCCCAAGGGGTGTGACCACCTTCCAGACAGGGTTTAGTGTATTGGGGCTGGGTGGGTGCACTCTTAGAGTGCTTTGAAGTCCTGCACTGGGGGAGCAGAAGGCTCCTCTGTGCATACCCCAGTTCAAACCGGCTCAGGGGCTACCTGCCCCT
The DNA here is from genome assembly GCA_963921515.1 of Calotriton arnoldi. NCBI lineage: Eukaryota > Metazoa > Chordata > Amphibia > Caudata > Salamandridae > Calotriton > Calotriton arnoldi. Next base: position 1,773,886 of record CAWUFW010001485.1, on the reverse strand, counting down.
GCTCTGGCGCGAAACTGGACAAAGGGAAGTGGGTGTAGCCACCCACTCCCCTGACCCTCCCATAGGTAGGGTCATAGAGCTAGTCCCTCCCTTTCTTTTAGTATAAGAGGGGGAACCTGTGCATTGCAAACTAGATTTCCCTGGACGACGCTCTGAAGAAGAATCCCGGACCTTCGACGTTCCACTACCTTTGGAAGACTGAAGAATCTCCCTTGGAGTCAAGGAGTGACTCCCCTGCTTGGCAGGCACCAAAAACTACAAACGACAGTCGCAAACTATGCCGCTCCCGCCGGAGTCCGAAGTCCCTGCAGCCCAAGAAGTGGATTTCCTGACTTCTCAAAGGCCATCGTGAGTCCCCAGCGAAGCTGAGGCCAGTGGACCCCAAGAGTGATGAGGAACCGCGACCCCTGGGTACCGTGCACTATTGTCGAGTGCAACCCCTTCACAACGTTCCACGAACTTGTGCTTTGAACCACGTATGGTCCTATCCTCCAGCAGGAATCCCACCGAAGATCAGAGGCCTACCATGTCCCGAGTGACCGTGGGCCCTTGTTGAGCAAATCCTCCCAAGGCGTCTTCGTGATCCCTTGCCAGCCGGCTTGTGGGTCCCCAGAAAACTTTCTAAAGAAACCAAAGGGCTCCCCTCATTGCTCCAAGCCTGCCCTGACTTACCCTCGCTGGGTGAGTCCCACAGACCTTGCTGGTCTGCGCCATTGCCTCTTCACACTTTCCCCAAGACTTGCTGTTACCAAGGCTTGTTGGCTCCAATCGAGTCGCCGACACCGCAGTTCGCTGCAGACATTGTGGGACACGCCGAATCCAGCTCCTGGTCATCATCGACGCCTCCTGGACCTCGTGGCTGAAGAGTCAAGGCACCCGCGAACGACCTGAATCTTGCGACGACGGTGGGCATCCATCTTCCTTGCCCCGAGTCACTGCCAAGTGACTTTGAACACTGTCCCCTCTGCTTTCAGGTCTTCCATCTTCTGAATCCAGGCTTGGATTCCTCCGGACACTTCTCCTGTCGCCGCAAGCAGCAAGTCTTCACTGGCTCCCATTGAAAACGACGCCGCGACCCGACACCAAAGAACACCTATGCACCCGGCTCCCCTGGGTGAGGTAACTTCAGCACTACGGTGCTCCTGTGGGTGTGGGCCCTAGAACTACTTACCCTGTAAGTGACTTGCTTGTAGCTTCCCTAGAAGTGCCCTAAAACTCTTATTTTCTAAGTGCGACAATTGCGCTGACTCGTACAGGGTTCGCGTCTGTGTTAGACACACCGCGTCCATCTCCTTTGTAACACTATCTAGAACTGTGTCCTTCGACTCGTACTGAGTCCGATCGGTGTTCGCCTCGAACACACAAGGGGCCTGTAACATTGAGATCTCCATTGCACTGACTCGCACAAGGTTCGCGTCTGTGTTAGACACAGCGCATCCATCTCCCTTGCAACTCTATCTGTAACCGCGTCCTTCGACTCGTACAAGGACCGATCGGTGTGTTCGCCTCGAACACGCAAGGGACCTTTAACATTGAAATCTCAATCGCGTCTGAGCGCATAGACTCGCACAGGACTCGCACCGGTGCCAGGACACCGCGTCCGTCCCCTGTGGGTCTCCTACAACTACCTGGGGTGGTTCTTGGGGGTCCCTCGATTCTAGATGCCCTAGACCTAGGTCTAGCCAAACTAAGATTGTGATATTCGATTGTGCTAAACTTATTTTGATAACATTTGACTTGTACATATGTTCCTGACTTCTAATCTCATAAAGAGATTAGTAGAGAGTGTTTATTAATAAATACATATATATTTGATATATATACCTGTGTGGTGTCTTTTCATTTGGTGATTCAAGAGATTGTGTGGTAAAACAAGCTGCTTTACATTCCTTCAAGACTTAGCCTGAAGGCTGCTCTCCACAGCTACCACTAGGATAGCTTTCTATAAAGGTTGTCTTAAACCTATCTACCATAAGAGTCGAATTGTTCTGGTGCAAGGTGTCCACTTTAATTAGTGAACAGCATATACCAGGCCAACTTCACACATTGGTGGGCAGCGTGTGGGATTCCAGCTTGCTATTGTTTTACCAGAAAATCTCTATTTGAATTACTAACTGAAAACCACTATAGGTACTCAAGGTACATATAAAGTCAAGGTTAGTATCAATAAGTTCTACTGAACTTAGAGCTGTGTGCCAAGGGATAGCACACCCTTTCTACAGCTCAAGCTAGTATCAGTAGGCCACAAACTAGTGTAGGTAGTACAACACTGCACAACACTAGAATGTCCTTAAAGGGTGGAACCAGTGGATCCACTCAGCCTCAGTATAAGGACATGGCTTTCTCTGACTTGAGAGCCATGTGTGTTGAAAGACACCTGAAGCTAGGACAGAGTCCCTCCACACTACACCTGATAGATCTGCTGACAGCAGATGATCTTAGATTGGCTCTAGGAGCTAATGGGTCTGAATCAGGGAGTGGGTCAATTACAGTATCTGGGTCAGATGATGAAAATCAGAATGACCAAGACTCTGTGATTGAAGGGCCAGGCTCCAAGGGGCCTGAAAAGGACAGAGGAATTCTCCCTAAGAGAGCTGACAGAGTGGAGGAGAGGCATAGGTCCCCTTCCAGGGAATCTGACCACTCTTATCACTCTGGCAGAGAATTTGTCCACCAGAGGAACTCATACTTTCCCATAAGAGAGACCTCCTCTGAAAGAATGTGCAAACTGCTGCAGTATGAGGAAGCAAGAGTTGCCCTCAGAACCAAGCAGTTGGCACTGGATAGAGAAGCCCTGGAGATCCAGAGAGCTTCTAGAAGAGAGGGGTTAGAACCCCTTGGTGGCAGCAACAGTGTCCCTAGAGGCAGAGAATCTATTCCAGACCATAGGAACCTGAGCAAGGTTGTTCCTCCCTACCAGAGTGGGGATGATATCCACAAGTGGATAACTGCTATGGAGAGGGCCTGTAGAGTACAGCAGGTCCCCCAAAAGCAGTGGGCAGCAATCTTGTGGCTCTCCTTTTCAGACAAAGGTAGAGACAAGCTCCTCACTGTTAGAGAAGAGGATGCTGATGATTATGAAGTCCTGAAGAGTGCACTGATAGATGGGTTTGGCTTAACCACTGAGCAGTACAGGTTGAAGTTCAGAGACACCCAGAAGGCACAGACTCAGGACTGGACTGACTTTGTAGATTGTGCAACCAAGGCTCTGGAGGGTTGGCTGATTGGCAGTAGGGTTACTGATCTCAAAGGATTGTACAATTTGATTATGAGGGAGCAGATCCTTAATAATTGTCAAAACCAGCTTTTGCACCAGTACCTGGTGGACTCTGATCTGACCTCTCCCCAAGAATTGGGAAAGAAGGCAGACAAATGGGTCAGAACCAGGGTGAGGCCTAAGAATCAGGGTGGTGACCAGAAGAAAGATTCTACCAAGTCCCAAGAGAAAGGTGGGGATAAATCTAAGGATAAGTCCACTACAGGGCCCCAAAAGTCCTCTTCTGGGGGTGGGTCCCAAACTCCTTCCTCTCCTGAAAAGAAACCATATTGCCATGTCTGTAAAAAGCCTGGACACTGGAAAACTGATCCCAGTTGCCCCAGGATTGGCAATAAAGAAACTGTTCCTCCAGCTATTACTACCACCCCTCCTGGTACTACCAGTAGTAATCCTCCAGTTGGGAGTAGTGCACCCAAAAAGTTAGGTGCTTTTGCAAGGGGAACAGAGGTGGGCCCTAGTTTAGACAGGTCCCCCTCAACAGACTCCTCAGACTCTGATGGTGGTATAGGATTTGCCACCTTTACCATGGGTCCCATTGCATTGGGCAGGTACAGACTGGAGCCAATGATTAATGGTCGGAAGGCTGTGGCATTCAGGGACACAGGGGCTAGTGTCACCATGGTGGCAGGGAAACTAGTCCCCCTCACCAGCTTTTACCTGAGTTTAAGTACCAGGTGACCAACATTGATGGTGTCAGGACAGATCACCCCATGGCCATAGTCAATCTCAGCTGGGAGGGGGTCACAGGCCCAAAAAGAGTGGCAGTGTCCCCCAACTTGCCTGTAGATTGCCTGATGGGCAATGATCTGGAAATTTCAGCCTGGGCTGAAGTTGAACACCAAACCCATCTGAAGATGCTAGGCGTCCCTGAAAAGGCTAGTGGGGCTGTGATGGCCACAGCCCCAGCCCAGGGAAATGCTGGAGAGATGGAGCCTGGAAGAATGGCCCACTCTCCCCCAAAAGAGAGCACAGGGGTTGAAGAAAAGTCTCCTTCCCCCAGACAGCAGGTAAGGGTCAGCCTCCTCAGGGAACTGATCCTACCCCTAGTGAAGGAACTGCCCCAGAGGTAGTCAGGCCTGGCCTGGCCCCACCCCTGATGGCAGAGGACCCTTCCAAGGTGGTACCCAGTCTGGAGCAGGTAACCTGCCCCTCTCTACCCTACCTCAGTCAGCCCAGGGCTGCAGAGGTCAGGGAGGTCAGTGGACCCCACAGGGCCCCCTGTCCAGAGGAACCCCCCATCAGCAGATTAGGGGCACCCAGTCTAGTAGCCCTAGCCAGGTGAAAATTCCTCCACACACTGAGGGATCCCCCATACCTTTGTGTAGGGACCTTCCCCAGAAGGACTCTGTTAGGCAAGGGCAAACCTGGAACCAAAAGGTTCCAAACCTGCCATGTCCCTCCAGTGTTCCACCCAAAGGGACCCAACCCCCAGCTGTAGGCAGCCAAAGGTTGACCCTTAGAGCAAAGTGCAGCTCAGTCATGGAAAGACAGGCATACATGGTGACCAGTGATCTGAGGAAACTGAGACCAACTTCCCTAGGGTCTCACTTCCCTGCTCAGACACCTCATCAGCCTTGTCCTTTACCAAAACACCCCACAGGTAGTAATTCCCCATGGTGGAGACCCTCTCATACCCTTAGGGTGAGGGATAACTTAGTGGACCATAAGACAGGGGGTAACCATGCTAGTGCAGGTACTTCCTTATATGGCCACTCAGTAAATACAGGCTCACCTGGACAAGGTTAGCCTCATCTCCTTTCGTTTGGGGGGGTTATGTAGGAAGGTGGAATCTGACTACATGGTTGCCCCCACTTTTTTCCTGGTGTTTTGTTGGTTTTTGACTTAGTTTGGCTGGGAACCTGCTATTCAGGTCCCCAGCCTATCTGCTTTCTCTTTAAATGACTTGGAGTGCACTCTAGGTGCACTAGTGATTGGATACTGTGGTACCTTATGAGTCCCTAGTATATGGTACCTTAGGTACCAAGGGCATAGGTACTTCACAGGCCTACCAGGGGCTGAAGCATGTATTATGCCACCCCTGGGAAGCAGACTAAATCTGACACCACAGGCCTGCTACTGCAGCCTGGGTGAGGAAGTGCTAGCACCCCTCACTGAGATATAGGTCCCCTATATCTCTCCTGCACACACATTGAGACTTATCAGTCACCCCTAAAGCAGGCCCTATCAATCCTGAGGGCAGGGTGCTTAGTTTCCATGTGAGGGGGTGCCTCTGCCTGAGCAGGGCCCCTCTGCAGCTCTCAGAGTCCATTCTCTGGGGCTGTTTGTGGATGCGGTTAAACCATATACTTTTAAGTGCATTATATCCTCGCGGTAGAATGCTAACTTTGGAATGGCTGCATCGAAACATGTCGTGTTTGGTGTCAAACATCTTGGAATACTACCCCCCGCCAGTCCTGGCGGCGGGGGTAGCATTCCACCCTTCTAGAGGGATAGACATGTACCTACTGTGGAAACGCGGTAGAATCCTGCAGAGCCCTGGCATCACAAAATGGATGCCACCAGTCACAGACACTGGGCTGCCCTCCTGCTGATGACCAACACTCGCAGTGGAGGAAGCCCAACAATAGATATCCTGTCCCAAGGGGTGTGACCACCTTCCAGACAGGGTTTAGTGTATTGGGGCTGGGTGGGTGCACTCTTAGAGTGCTTTGAAGTCCTGCACTGGGGGAGCAGAAGGCTCCTCTGTGCATACCCCAGTTCAAACCGGCTCAGGGGCTACCTGCCCCTGCTCTGGCGCGAAACTGGACAAAGGGAAGTGGGTGTAGCCACCCACTCCCCTGACCCTCCCATAGGTAGGGTCATAGAGCTAGTCCCTCCCTTTCTTTTAGTATAAGAGGGGGAACCTGTGCATTGCAAACTAGATTTCCCTGGACGACGCTCTGAAGAAGAATCCCGGACCTTCGACGTTCCACTACCTTTGGAAGACTGAAGAATCTCCCTTGGAGTCAAGGAGTGACTCCCCTGCTTGGCAGGCACCAAAAACTACAAACGACGGTCGCAAACTACGCCGCTCCCGCCGGAGTCCGAAGTCCCTGCAGCCCAAGAAGTGGATTTCCTGACTTCTCAAAGGCCATCGTGAGTCCCCAGTGAAGCTGAGGCCAGTGGACCCCAAGAGTGACGAGGAACCGCGACCCCTGGGTACCGTGCACTATTGTCGAGTGCAACCCCTTCACAACGTTCCACGAACTTGTGCTTTGGACCACGTGTGGTCCTAGCCTCCAGCAGGAATCCCTCCGAAGATCAGAGGCCTACCATGTCCCGAGTGACCGTGGGCCCCTGTTGAGCGAATCCTCCCGAGGCGTCTTCGCGATCCCTTGCCAGCCGGCTTGTGGGTCCCCAGAAGACTTTCTAAAGAAACCAAAGGGCTCCCCTGGTTGCTCCAGGCCTGCCCTGACTTACCCTTGCTGGGTGAGTCCCACAGACCTTGCTGGTTTGCGCCATTGCCTCTTCACACTTTCCCCGAGACTTGCTGTTACCAAGGCTTGTTGGCTCCAATCGAGTCGCCGACACCGCAGTAAGCTGCAGACATCGTGGGACACGCCGAATCCAGCTCCTGGTCATCGTCGACGCCTCCTGGACCTCGTGGCTGAAGAGTCAAGGCACCCGCGAACGACCTGAATCTTGCGACGACGGTGGGCATCCATCTTCCTTGCCCCGAGTCACTGCCAATTGACTTTGAACACTGTCCCCTCTGCTTTCAGGTCTTCCATCTTCTGAATCCAGGCTTGGATTCCTCCGGACACTTCTCCTGTCGCCGCAAGCAGCAAGTCTTCACTGGCTCCCATTGAAAACGACGCCGCGACCCGACACCAAAGAACACCTATGCACCCGGCTCCCCTGGGTGAGGTAACTTCAGCACTACGGTGCTCCTGTGGGTGTGGGCCCTAGAACTACTTACCCTGTAAGTGACTTGCTTGTAGCTTCCCTAGAAGTGCCCTAAAACTCTTATTTTCTAAGTGCGACAATTGCGCTGACTCGTACAGGGTTCGCGTCTGTGTTAGACACACCGCGTCCATCTCCTTTGTAACACTATCTAGAACTGTGTCCTTCGACTCGTACTGAGTCCGATCGGTGTTCGCCTCGAACACACAAGGGGCCTGTAACATTGAGATCTCCATTGCGCTGACTCGCACAAGGTTCGCGTCTGTGTTAGACACAGCGCATCCATCTCCCTTGCAACTCTATCTGTAACCGCGTCCTTCGACTCGTACAAGGACCGATCGGTGTGTTCGCCTCGAACACGCAAGGGACCTCTAACATTGAAATCTCAATCGCGTCTGAGCGCATAGACTCGCACAGGACTCGCACCGGTGCCAGGACACCGCGTCCGTCCCCTGTGGGTCTCCTACAACTACCTGGGGTGGTTCTTGGGGGTCCCTCGATTCTAGATGCCCTAGACCTAGGTCTAGCCAAACTAAGATTGTGATATTCGATTGTGCTAAACTTATTTTGATAACATTTGACTTGTACATATGTTCCTGACTTCTAATCTCATAAAGAGATTAGTAGAGAGTGTTTATTAATAAATACATATATATTTGATATATATACCTGTGTGGTGTCTTTTCATTTGGTGATTCAAGAGATTGTGTGGTAAAACAAGCTGCTTTACATTCCTTCAAGACTTAGCCTGAAGGCTGCTCTCCACAGCTACCACTAGGATAGCTTTCTATAAAGGTTGTCTTAAACCTATCTACCATAAGAGTCGAATTGTTCTGGTGCAAGGTGTCCACTTTAATTAGTGAACAGCATATACCAGGCCAACTTCTCACATTGGTGGGCAGCGTGTGGGATTCCAGCTTGCTATTGTTTTACCAGAAAATCTCTATTTGAATTACTAACTGAAAACCACTATAGGTACTTAAGGTACATATAAAGTCAAGCTTAGTATCAATAAGTTCTACTGAACTTAGAGCTGTGTGCCAAGGGATAGCACACCCTTTCTACAGCTCAAGCTAGTATCAGTAGGCCACAAACTAGTGTAGGTAGTACAACACTGCACAACACTAGAATGTCCTTAAAGGGTGGAACCAGTGGATCCACTCAGCCTCAGTATAAGGACATGGCTTTCTCTGACTTGAGAGCCATGTGTGTTGAAAGACACCTGAAGCTAGGACAGAGTCCCTCCACACTACACCTGATAGATCTGCTGACAGCAGATGATCTTAGATTGGCTCTAGGAGCTAATGGGTCTGAATCAGGGAGTGGGTCAATTACAGTGTCTGGGTCAGATGATGAAAATCAGAATGACCAAGACTCTGTGATTGAAGGGCCAGGCTCCAAGGGGCCTGAAAAGGACAGAGGAATTCTCCCTAAGAGAACTGACAGAGTGGAGGAGAGGCATAGGTCCCCTTCCAGGGAATCTGACCACTCTTATCACTCTGGCAGAGAATTTGTCCAGCAGAGGAACTCATACTTTCCCATAAGAGAGACCTCCTCTGACAGAATGTGCAAACTGCTGCAGTATGAGGAAGCAAGAGTTGCCCTCAGAACCAAGCAGTTGGCACTGGATAGAGAAGCCCTGGAGATCCAGAGAGCTTCTAGAAGAGAGGGGTTAGAACCCCTTGGTGGCAGCAACAGTGTCCCTAGAGGCAGAGAATCTATTCCAGACCATAGGAACCTGAGCAAGGTTGTTCCTCCCTACCAGAGTGGGGATGATATCCACAAGTGGATAACTGCTATGGAGAGGGCCTGTAGAGTACAACAGGTCCCCCAAAAGCAGTGGGCAGCAATCTTGTGGCTCTCCTTTTCAGACAAAGGTAGAGACAAGCTCCTCACTGTTAGAGAAGAGGATGCTGATAACTATGAAGTCCTGAAGAGTGCACTGATAGATGGGTTTGGCTTAACCACTGAGCAGTACAGGTTGAAGTTCAGAGACACCCAGAAGGCACAGACTCAGGACTGGACTGACTTTGTAGATTGTGCAACCAAGGCTCTGGAGGGTTGGCTGATTGGCAGTAGGGTTACTGATCTCAAAGGATTGTACAATTTGATTATGAGGGAGCAGATCCTTAATAACTGTCAAAACCAGCTTTTGCACCAGTACCTGGTGGACTCTGATCTGACCTCTCCCCAAGAATTGGGAAAGAAGGCAGACAAATGGGTCAGAACCAGGGTGAGGCCTAAGAATCAGGGTGGTGACCAGAAGAAAGATTCTACCAAGTCCCAAGAGAAAGGTGGGGATAAATCTAAGGATAAGTCCACTACAGGGCCCCAAAAGTCCTCTTCTGGGGGTGGGTCCCAAACTCCTTCCTCTCCTGAAAAGAAACCATATTGCCATGTCTGTAAAAAGCCTGGACACTGGAAAACTGATCCCAGTTGCCCCAGGATTGGCAATAAAGAAACTGTTCCTCCAGCTATTACTACCACCCCTCCTGGTACTACCAGTAGTAATCCTCCAGTTGGGAGTAGTGCACCCAAAAAGTTAGGTGCTTTTGCAAGGGGAACAGAGGTGGGCCCTAGTTTAGACAGGTCCCCCTCAACAGACTCCTCAGACTCTGATGGTGGTATAGGATTTGCCACCTTTACCATGGGTCCCATTGCATTGGGCAGGTACAGACTGGAGCCAATGATTAATGGTCAGAAGGCTGTGGCATTCAGGGACACAGGGGCTAGTGTCACCATGGTGGCAGGGAAACTAGTCCCCCCTCACCAGCTTTTACCTGAGTTTAAGTACCAGGTGACCAACATTGATGGTGTCAGGACAGATCACCCCATGGCCATAGTCAATCTCAGCTGGGAGGGGGTCACAGGCCCAAAAAGAGTGGCAGTGTCCCCCAACTTGCCTGTAGATTGCCTGATGGGCAATGATCTGGAAATTTCAGCCTGGGCTGAAGTTGAACACCAAACCCATCTGAAGATGCTAGGCGTCCCTGAAAAAGCTAGTGGGGCTGTGATGGCCACAGCCCCAGCCCAGGGAAATGCTGGAGAGATGGAGCCTGGAAGAATGGCCCACTCTCCCCCAAAAGAGAGCACAGGGGTTGAAGAAAAGTCTCCTTCCCCCAGACAGCAGGTAAGGGTCAGCCTCCTCAGGGAACTGATCCTACCCCTAGTGAAGGAACTGCCCCAGAGGTAGTCAGGCCTGGCCTGGCCCCACCCCTGATGGCAGAGGACCCTTCCAAGGTGGTACCCAGTCTGGAGCAGGTAACCTGCCCCTCTCTACCCTGCCTCAGTCAGCCCAGGGCTGCAGAGGTCAGGGAGGTCAGTGGACCCCACAGGGCCCCCTGTCCAGAGGAACCCCCCCATCAGCAGATTAGGGGCACCCAGTCTAGTAGCCCTAGCCAGTTGAAAATTCCTCCACACACTGAGGGATCCCCCATACCTTTGTGTAGGGACCTTCCCCAGAAGGACTCTGTTAGGCAAGGGCAAACCTGGAACCAAAAGGTTCCAAACCTGCCATGTCCCTCCAGTGTTCCACCCATAGGGACCCAACACCCAGCTGTAGGCAGCCAAAGGTTGACCCTTAGAGCAAAGTGCAGCTCAGTCATGGAAAGACAGGCATACATGGTGACCAGTGATCTGAGGAAACTGAGACCAACTTCCCTAGGGTCTCACTTCCCTGCTCAGACACCTCCTCAGCCTTGTCCTTTACCAAAACACCCCACAGGTAGTAATTCCCCATGGTGGAGACCCTCTCATACCCTTAGGGTGAGGGATAACTTAGTGGACCATAAGACAGGGGGTAACCATGCTAGTGCAGGTACTTCCTTATATGGCCACTCAGTAAATACAGGCTCACCTGGACAAGGTTAGCCTCATCTCCTTTCGTTTGGGGGGGTTATGTAGGAAGGTGGAATCTGACTACATGGTTGCCCCCACTTTTTTCCTGGTGTTTTGTTGGTTTTTGACTTAGTTTGGCTGGGAACCTGCTATTCAGGTCCCCAGCCTATCTGCTTTCTCTTTAAACGACTTGGAGTGCACTCTAGGTGCACTAGTGATTGGATACTGTGGTACCTTATGAGTCCCTAGTATATGGTACCTTAGGTACCAAGGGCATAGGTACTTCACAGGCCTACCAGGGGCTGAAGCATGTATTATGCCACCCCTGGGAAGCAGACTAAATCTGACACCACAGGCCTGCTACTGCAGCCTGGGTGAGGAAGTGCTAGCACTCCTCACTGAGATATAGGTCCCCTATATCTCTCCTGCACACACATTGAGACTTATCAGTCACCCCTAAAGCAGGCCCTATCAATCCTGAGGGCAGGGTGCTTAGTTTCCATGTGAGGGGGTGCCTCTGCCTGAGCAGGGCCCCTCTGCAGCTCTCAGAGTCCATTCTCTGGGGCTGTTTGTGGATGCGGTTAAACCATATACTTTTAAGTGCATTATATCCTCGCGGTAGAATGCTAACTTTGGAATGGCTGCATCGAAACATGTCGTGTTTGGTGTCAAACATCTTGGAATACTACCCCCCGCCAGTCCGGGCGGCGGGGGTAGCATTCCACCCTTCTAGAGGGATAGACATGTACCTACTGTGGAAACGCGGTAGAATCCTGCAGAGCCCTGGCATCACAAAATGGATGCCACCAGTCACAGACACTGGGCTGCCCTCCTGCTGATGACCAACACTCGCAGTGGAGGAAGCCCAACAATAGATATCCTGTCCCAAGGGGGTGTGACCACCTTCCAGACAGGGCTTAGTGTATTGGGGCTGGGTGGGTGCACTCTTAGAGTGCTTTGAAGTCCTGCACTGGGGGAGCAGAAGGCTCCTCTGTGCATACCCCAGTTCAAACCGGCTCAGGGGCTACCTGCCCCTGCTCTGGCGCGAAACTGGACAAAGGGAAGTGGGTGTAGCCACCCACTCCCCTGACCCTCCCATACGTAGGGTCATAGAGCTAGTCCCTCCCTTTCTTTTAGTATAAGAGGGGGAACCTGTGCATTGCAAACTAGATTTCCCTGGACGACGCTCTGAAGAAGAATCCCGGACCTTCGACGTTCCACTACCTTTGGAAGACTGAAGAATCTCCCTTGGAGTCAAGGAGTGACTCCCCTGCTTGGCAGGCACCAAAAACTACAAATGACGGTCGCAAACTATGCCGCTCCTGCCGGAGTCCGAAGTCCCTGCAGCCCAAGAAGTATATTTCCTGACTTCTCAAAGGCCATCGTGAGTCCCCAGCGAAGCTGAGGCCAGTGGACCCCAAGAGTGACGAGGAACCGCGACCCCTGGGTACCGTGCACTATTGTCGAGTGAAACCCCTTCACAACGTTCCACGAACTTGTGCTTTGGACCACGTGTGGTCCTAGCCTCGAGCAGGAGTCCCTCCAAAGATCAGAGGCCTACCATGTCCCTAGTGACCGTGGGCCCCTGTTGAGTGAATCCTCCCGAGGTGTCTTCGCGATCCCTTGCCAGCCGGCTTGTGGGTCCCCAGAAGACTTTCTAAAGAAACCAAAGGGCTCCCCTGGTTGCTCCAGGCCTGCCCTGACTTACCCTTGCTGGGTGAGTCCCACAGACCTTGCTGGTCTGCGCCATTGCCTCTTCACACTTTCCCCAAGACTTGCTGTTACCAAGGTTTGTTGGCTCCAATTGAGTCGCCGACACCGCAGTAAGCTGCAAACATCGTGGACCACGCTGAATCCAGCTCCTGGTTGTCGTCGACACCTCCTGGACCTTGTGGCTGAAGAGTCAAGGCACCTGTGAATGACCTGAATCTTGCGACGACGGTGGGCATCCATCTTCCTTGCCCCGAGTCGCTGCCAAGTGACTTTGAACACTGTCCCCTCTGCTTTCAGGTCTTCCATCTTCTGAATCCAGGCTTGGATTCCTCCGGACACTTCTCCTGTCGCCGCAAGCAGCAAGTCTTCACTGGCTCCCATTGAAAACGAAGCCGCGACCCGACACCAAAGAACACCTATGCACCCGGCTCCCCTGGGTGAGGTAACTTCAGCACTACGGTGCTCCTGTGGGTGTGGGCCCTAGAACTACTTACCCTGTAAGTGACTTGCTTGTAGCTTCCCTAGAAGTGCCCTAAAACTCTTATTTTCTAAGTGCGACAATTGCGCTGACTCGTACAGGGTTCGCGTCTGTGTTAGACACATCGCGTCCATCTCCTTTGTAACACTATCTAGAACTGTGTCCTTCGACTCGTACTGAGTCCGATCGGTGTTCGCCTCGAACACACAAGGGGCCTGTAACATTGAGATCTCCATTGCGCAGACTCGCACAATGTTCGCGTCTGTGTTAGACACAGCACGTCCATCTCCCTTGCAACTCTATCTGTAACCGCGTCCTTCGACTCGTACAAGGACCGATCGGTGTGTTCGCCTCGAACACGCAAGGGACCTCTAACATTGAAATCTCAATCGCGTCTGTGCGCATAGACTCGTACAGGACTCGCACCGGTGCCAGGACACCGCGTCCGTCCCCTGTGGGTCTCCTACAACTACCTGGGGTGGTTCTTGGGGGTTCCTCGATTCTAGATGCCCTAGACCTAGGTCTAGCCAAACTAAGATTGTGATATTCGATTGTGCTAAACTTATTTTGATAACATTTGACTTGTACATATGTTCCTGACTTCTAATCTCATAAAGAGATTAGTAGAGAGTGTTTATTAATAAATACATATATATTTGATATATATACCTGTGTGGTGTCTTTTCATTTGGTGATTCAAGAGATTGTGTGGTAAAACAAGCTGCTTTACATTCCTTCAAGACTTAGCCTGAAGGCTGCTCTCCACAGCTACCACTAGGATAGCTTTCTATAAAGGTTGTCTTAACCCTATCTACCATAAGAGTCGAATTGTTCTGGTGCAAGGTGTCCACTTTAATTAGTGAACAGCATATACCAGGCCAACTTCTCACAGACATACTCAGCGGTGTTGGTACCAGACTTCACAACCTTATTTAATTGTATCCCGCAAAATAGCAAACTTTCAAAAACAATGAGTGAAGCCCTAATTACAGTAACACCTAAACCAAAGAAATCTCACCAGCTCTGCTTCCTACATACCGAAGCCCTTGTTAAATCTTGATGTTAAATTTTGCTCTGGAATTCCAGCAGTAAAGCTGAATAACTCTGTTTAACAGCCCAGTCAGGATTTGTCTAATTAAGACAGATATATGATAACAGCTGGTGAAAAAGGTCAACATAAATAAGATCCTGGTCATATAGTGGCCTTAGACACAAGAAAGCTTTCGACTGGGTGGACTGGGTCTTCCTCGTGAGGACTATAGAGAGGTTTGGTCCCAGATTTATAGCATTGGTTTGGCTGAATTACAATAATCCTATGTCCCACATCCTAGTGAATTCCAGAAGAAAGAGAGGGTATCAATGGGTAGAGAGACAAGGAAGGGCTACCCACTCTCACTGCTTCTTTATGCTCTTAGCATAGAACCCTGTGAAGCACATTAGAGCCGACAAGGAGGTTGGAAGCATAACCTTTGGGCAGGAGATTCATAAAGCATTCTTGTTCGCTGATGATGTCCTCTAATCATTTACTGATCCCTCAAGATTTTTCCCTTGAATTCAACACCTTCTTACTCGCTTTGAGGGAGTATCAGGCTTCAATGTAAACACAGCAAAGTCAAGAATTTTCAGGCTTACACTATCTTGGGGCAAGGTTGAGGAACCAGCACTAAACACCCAGTACCAATGGACAAATAAGGCAGGCACATATCTGGGTGTTATATTAACTCCTAAGATTGAGGACCTTTACAAAGCTAACTTTCCACTGCTTCTTCAGGTTATATGAGAGGACTGTCGGAGGTGGTCCTCTCTTTACCTACCTTCATTGTGGAGGCTCAATTCCATTAAGATAAACTTAGTTCCTCTAGTTCTCTATCTTTTCCAGGCACTTGCTATAATGGTCTGCAGGAAACTGTTGGCCTCCCTTAATCAGTTGAACAGTTGTTTTATTGGGCAGGCAGAAAGGGCTACACTCTCCGATAAACATACGTGACTACCGAACCATGGGGGCGACTTGCCCTACCCGGACTTGCCCTTATACTACAGGGTAGCCCAAATGAGGGCGATAGTAGACAGGTTGCTCTGAGAAACAGAGAAGCATTGGCCACATATGGAAAGGGTGGTGATAGGATGCTACATTTGGGACCTGCTATGGAAGTCAAAATCTGATCAACCCCTGAATGCTTACTTAAGCACCCCCACAAAGACAACTTTCACAGTCTAGACATGGTTATTAAGAAATCTGCATTGACAACATTCCCCTCTCCACACACGCCATTGATTTTAATACATCATTTAAACCTGCAATAGAACCAGGTCCCTTTAATAACCGGTTGGAGGGAGGGGCTGCCATACTATCTGTTATGTTTCAGGGGAAAGAGATACTCTTACTGTTGGCGCCTGCAATAGTAAATTTCTTGTAAATGTATAAGAACTTTTTAGATACACTCAATGATCTAATTGGTCTCTCCAACCCTGAAAAAATAAGCAGCTTCCAGAGATTTAAAGATCTCCTTCCAGTTGAGATGTTTGTGCAGGAGGGCCTAGGGTTAGGATCACCTTTCTAAATAATATGCTACTTACGTCGGTCCCAACTCATACTCTGCAAGCATTTTAAGATAACATCGAGGGCCTTAGTTAGATGGTACTACACCGGTCTACCCAATGGCGCAATTCCCAAACAATCTTGCACACGCTAGCAGGAAGGGAAGCTCATTATAAGGTGATATTTGATTGAGATCTATATCCTACTAAGTTTGAAAAATAGGGCAACACTCTTTGTGGGGAGTTTGTGGATTATTATGAGGCTTTAAACACATATGGTGGGAAAGTCCTCATGTCCCCCCTTTCTGGAAATCATTACAGAATTTAAAGTGATACTTGGATTGACCAGGTTTTGCTTTGTTGGGACTATGATGTAACTTGTTAAAATGTCAAACAATTGCTGATCAATTGAATATGTCGAATTGTTTGGGGACAGATAAAACAACACTGGCGGCGGATCAGAATGAAGTGGACCCTCCACCAGTGTCAATGTGACATCTCAGACTATTCGGACAACCATGAGACTGTTCAATGTCCTGGTGGATACATTTAAAAACGTTGAGGAAATGTGTGGCCTGCTGATCACGTTTTTATTCACGGGGCTGCCATTACTTTTCTATCCCACACACATGGAACCCCTGAATCTGTTACATTTTTAGAACTCCTTTTGGGCTGCCAAGCCACGAATATGAGAAGTCCAATACCTCTGATGCTCTGCTGTTTATGCTGATGCCCATTGTGACTATGAAGGGAAGGTAGTTGTTGCATAATTTTTAGTGCAATTTCTATTTGGGGAAGTTGGGGGGGTGGGAAGGCCTCTCTTTTTTTAATTCTTCCTGTTTGTTTTCTCTATTTTGATTTGTGTTGCGTGGGCTGAACCTATGGCATTGTTGGGATTCCTGTAATTTATGTTAGCCTTCTATTTATGCCCCCTGGAGGAAGGACTGCACAAGTTGTATTGTAAAATGCCAATAAAAAACTGAAACAAAGTAAATGTAAAATATATTTGAGAACCATGATGTGCTTGATTTCACATTCTGTCATTGGGACATTTCTGACAGTGTGAATATGTATGATGCCATTAGGATGGACAGTGATTTACAGTAATTACTTTTTAAAAATGGACATACATGTATTGCAAAGTCAAAATTATATTGTTTTATAATGCATATGCACATAAATATCACTGTACCTAACTAGTGAAGGAACAGTCCTCCCCACAATGTACCAATTGATGATATCTTCCAATAGTTCTTTTTTGTCATTCAGAGATTTTAATGGAGGGAAGCAACCCGCTACACTTAGAATTGTGCTGTGTTTTTGAATCAATCCTTGAAGAGTTTCAAGAGACGAAGCATCCTCAATCTATGGAAAATGTAAGATTGTGATATTTTGATTAAATAGAAACAAAAAACATTTTCACTGTAACAAAAAAAACAGTAACTAAACCACAGTGATGCAGAATAATTTGTCTTGGCCATCTGCTACATAAGCATATTTGTTCAGTAAGTTTAATGTTTATAAAAGTTTAACAGTCAATGGACTAAAACAGTATCAACTGCTACTGTAGTTATTGCCACTGTAGTTTTACAGTAGCTACACTCTCTCGCTGAATGGAACACCAACTGGGAAAGAGTGTGGGAGAATTAGACAAAGATGACTAGCAAAATGGCCTAATGTACCTGAAAGTGTTTGGCAGTAGGTTTTTCTGTTAGTTCAATTGCAAAATTCTACACTGAGTGTATTAATCCAGAATACAGATATTTAGGGCCTCTAGTATATCACATTGTTTGCAGAAACATGGTCAGGAAGGCCCTTCTATTATGTTATTAGTCAGTGTTGAAAACTGTAGCAATTCTAGGGAAGTCTCATGGGGCAACTGCAAGTGGTAGTCGGTATGACTCTAGTTATGTGCCTGAAACTTTGTCTTCTTGTAATATGAAGACTCTGACATATCAAGAACATATCACATACTTTTGATTTGGTGGTATCACCAAGAAATATAGATCAAAATTGGGTTAACAGTAGGACGTTCTTGATTGATCACTGATGCAAGAATGTGTATTTGTGTATGACAGTTGAGAGAGTGGCAAATATGTAGAGGTTGCTCTGGAAACTTTAAAAAAGTGTGGAGGCCCGGGAATAGACATTCAGAATTGACCCAATTCCATATCAAATAGATGAGTGTCATTTCTTTTCATATTCGTTTATAGTACATATGGCAATTATACATAAATCCAAGATACAAAAATAACTATTAACCACAAAATTAAACGCAAATGATTTGCATGTTTTTGTCTAATAGACCCTCAACTAAATGAAAACAAAATAATAAAAATTGATAAAGATTCATCAGCACAAATGTTTAGTATCTATTGCTTACCTCTTGCAACATGTCTCGTGTATCCGGATCTACCACATCTACCAAACTGCAATTCACATTTTTTGCATCAGAAACTAAACATTGATACAAAACAGGAGACACAAAATTTGGAGCAGGCCCCCGTGAACTAGGGAAACGGCCAGGGCTTGGCCAGCAAGGTAATAGTCATCATTTCGCATACCTTAAACAAGAAAAAAGAAATGAAACGTAATGTGTTCTGCTTGGCTATAAAACATTTATTATATATCTCTGAAACTAAATTCATTGCATAAAATCTAGAAAACATATTATCCAAGAATCCACGGCCCGATTCACGAAGGTACTTACATGCAGTAAAGTCAAGTCTCGGCATTCGTGGCAGAGCCTTCACACTCGGGGCTTAATCACTGTACTTGGGACAGAGTCTCCGTACTCGGTGCAGAATCTCCACACTGCAGTTCACAGTGCGGAAATTCCGCCCGAGTACAAGACTCTGCACTCTTAACAGTACCTTTATGAATCAGGACCCCAATATATTTTTGAGAGACTAAGATTTTTAGACGGATGGCCTGATTACGAGTTTACCTGTTACTTTACGCACCTGATAAATAATTTTACCACAGGGTACATTAAATATTGGTTGTGATAAATAACACTTATTACTAGTTTGTGGAGAATAGCATGCAGATTTTGGTGTTTAAAGCACCAAAATCTACATGATACAGTAAATACCCTGTTTTTCTCTCCCATTATCTTTCGACAGGTTTCGCCTGCCAAAATTTGACGAAGGTTGAGTTTTTTTTTACATCCAATAATGATCAAATGCAAGATCCTGAAAAAAGACCGCCCCACTCGCCAGCATCCACAAAAGCTCCCTCCGCATGACAACCACCGACTCGAACGATGCCTCGCCCCCATGGAACACATCCACTTCCAGACCAACCCCAGAACAACGCTCCGCGGAACCCTTGCCTACAGACTACCTGGCCTCATGCTCCATTCACCAACGTCATTGCTGACCTCATCACATCCCACGCACTTGCCTCCACAGACTACATACTACTTGGAGAACTAAATTTCCACCTGGATAACCACCACGACCCCAACACCACCGCCCTGCTAGAGAACCTCACCAACATAGGACTGAAGCAACTTGTCTCTGCCCCCACTCATACAGCAGGACACACACTTGACCCCGTCTTCGCAGGAGGAAATAGCATCTTCTTCTGTCACACCACGGAACTGCTCTGGGCTGACCACCATTGCATCCACTTCTCCTTTAGAAAACCCACCACACACAAGCACACGCGTCGCCTCCCATGCAGAATCTGGAACAAAGTCTCCGAAGAACACATCACCTCCGCCTTCACCTGCACTCCATCCCTAACTACGACAGATGCAAACACTGCGGCAAGCAACCTCCACCAATGGATCGCCAACTGCACCAACACACTCGCTCCCCTCCAGAAGACTACAAGACGACACAACAAGAAAGCAAACTGGTTCACCACAGCACTCCAAGAATCCAAGCACTCCTGCCGATGACTGGAAAAGACATGAAGAAACAGCAAAACTCCGGAAACACGCACCCCCTACAAAACAGCCACCACGGCACACCACCAACTCATCAAGTCCACAAAGAAGAATTTCCTCCAAGGCAGAATCCTCTCCAACACCCACAACTCCAAGGACCTCTTCTCCATCATACAGGAATTTGCCAAACACAACAGCGAAACAACAGACGCCCCTCACTCCCAAGACCTCTGCAACAGACTCAGCTCCTTCTTTCACCTCAAGATCAAGACGCTCTACTACAACTTGGACAACCAAGACCTCTGCACCGCCTCAACCCCCACCCCCAGCAATGCCACCCAACAGACCCTACTTACTTGAACCCCACTCACGACAGAGGACACCCTAAAGACCATGAAGAACATCCACTCCGGAGCACCTTCAGACCCCTGCCCGCCACACATCTTACACAGGGCTGCCACAGCCATCGCACCCGAGCTACGTTGAACCATCAACTGCTCCATCGTGACTGCCACATTCCCCGACAACTGGAAGCGCACCTAAGTCAACCCCCTCCTAAAGAAATCATCCGCAGACCAGACGGACTGCAAGAACTTCAGGCCCATCGGAAAGGCCGTCAACACCCAGCTAACATACTTCATTGAAGCCAACAACATCCTAGACATCTCCCAATCCGGATTCCACAGCAAGCACAGCACCGAGACCACCCTCCCAGCAGCCTTCGACACTGTCTCCCACTGCACACTAACCACCAGACTCCACGACGCCGGCATCCAAGTAAAGGCCTTAGACTGGATACGCTCATTCCTCACGGGCAGAACACAGAGAATAAGACTTCTTCCTTTCCTTTCAGAACCGACAGAGACCAGATGCGGAGTACCCCAAGGATCCTGCCTCAGCCCCACCCTCTTCAACATCTACATGGCCCCCCTCGCAAGCATCATTAGAAACCATGGGTTCAACATCGTCTCCTACGCCGATGACACCCAAACCATCCTCTCCCTCACCAAGGAACCCGACATCACCAGGCACAACTTCCAATAAGGGATGAAAGCTGGCAAAGTTATATTCCTTGGATGATGATTGTTGGGGACATGTCTTAATAACCCAGATTAAATGTCTCCACCTTGTGCTTACATATGTAGTACCTGATTAAAAGGTACAACTCATTCCTGCCCAAAGATTCACAACAGGGTTTTTAACCAGGAATAGAATATTACATACAACTTTCGGACCTTACAGATGTTTCTTTCTTTAAGCTGTAACATATTCCGAACTTTACCATAAGTAAGGTGCTGTACTCAAAAAGTTCTGCTTTCTCAACACTCCTAGAAGATGTCTTGATGGGCTCCAGTGGAGGAAAGAGTCTATCCTAAGAACTTGTTTTTTAAGATATGCATCTACAATGGACTGGAAGACTTTAATTTCTACGCACAACAAGAACTCCTACCTTTATGACCCGACCAGTGTCTCAAGTCTCATGTATCAAACTAACCCACGCAGTGGGTTATTGCCTTTGATATTCGGGCCTATGTTTCCAAATATGCAGGATGCATCTGTACAGTTTGGGTGATTATTTCATACACACTGCTGCACCAGAGCATCAACTAAGATTACCTAATGCAGAATCTCTAAAGTTAGCCAATATTTGAAGTACTTGTCAGAGGAATTTTCTCTAAATTGATAACATTAACTACTGCAGGAAAACCTTAGCCCCTCATTTAATGCAAAGCAAACATAAAATATATAATGGAGTACATGCTAGCAAGGTTGTTTTACATGCTGCAAGGGATATATTCAGTGGGGGGAATTGAACTCAGTCTGATCTTGCTGCATAAATGAATAGTATAGTGCAGTATTCCCTTCACTATTCCCCTTTTAGTTAAAATTCTTTGAGGATGCCTGATCAGTGGTATCAAACAAACTTTGAAGAAGTCAGTAAGTAATATAATATAAACATTATTTACACTTTAAATAATTATTCTTTCCCTACTCTAGAATTTAAGCAGTTTAGGAAGGTTGGAACATAATAAATGTAAGGTACCTTGGGCATCACAACTGAGGGGCCGATTCCGATTCGGGCAGGAAATCTCTCCGACCGAGCCGGACCCGGAGAGATTTCCGACCGAATCGGACCCTAGCAGTCCGACCGAACGAGTACGATGTGTTCGCATGCTATCGGACTCGATTCGGTCGGACTCCCATTGAAGTCAATGGGAGCCGGTCGTACAACGCATACGCGGGCTCCCATTGACTCAATGGGTGCGAGGCGAACAAGGGCGCCCCCTATAGCGGGTACGCGTCGAAGCGGGTCGCGCCGTACACGCACAGGTAGGGGGGACCCGTGGGTCCCCCCTGTGTGCGACTCGCGCGGCTACGCATACAGGGGGGTCCGACACGGACCCCCAAAGTCCGGCTCCGACTGCTCCTTCGAGCCGGACGGCGCGAGTCGGTCAAACTGCTCGCGGCGCGCATCGTACTTACCGGCCGGGGAACGTCTCCATTGCGCGGGGCGAGTCGTGTCCGTGCGAGTCGGTCGGAGCGGTTGGGTCCCGCGAACGAGTCGGTCGGCGATTTCGCATACGTTCGCATCGTACTCGCTCGCCCGGACGCACGTCCGACTCGGTCGGAAACAGGGCGTCCGAATCGGATCCGGTAAAGCCGAATCCGATTGGGAGCACTACCGGCCGAGATCGGAATCGACCCCTGAGTGTCTTCCTGTTTTCGGGTCCCTCAAAGAGCTTGCTGTGTTGTAAATGATGCATTAACAATCGCAAAAATTCCCGTGTTGGACCGCCAAAATCAACAGCTCCTTCAGAGTTACCAGAGGAATCAGTAAACATAACAGATATACGGTTGGTTGCTTTATAGGTTTTGCAAAGGAAGGTACGACGTGCTCCATCCCAAATGTTTCGCCGATTTATGTTGAACTTGGATGTCTTTTCAGAGTCAATTTGTAAAGCAAGGTTTGATAGTAGATCCTTCAAAGTTATATCATCGCTCTCACTGAAATACAGGAAATAAAGCTAATTTATCAAATTAATTAGTTCAAAATTAAACGTATAAATCAGAATTAAAACTTATAAAATTACCTTTCGTACGCCTCATTTTGTTCAGCATTATTGATATTTGAGTTATCAAACTCTTCATCGTCAGGATTGTGCTCATTATCAACCAACAGTTCAGTGTAACATCTAAAACAGTAAGAATATTGTCAACTATTACTATGTTAAAATAAACAACCAATCAAAGTATCATCCTATAGCTTCCTGTTACAAGTCAACTTTATACATAATTTATAGGGCTACATGTATGAAAGTTAGAAATAGCCATTTCCTAATTGCGATTCCCTGTGAATCACAATTAGGAAATCGCTATTCCTAATGTATGGACGTCTTTTGAGTTTAATTACTGATTTGTAGTGGGTTGAGGTAGGTCGCAATTTGCAACCCATTAGGAATCGCATCACATGGATGGTGCCCTGCTGGGGTCAGCAGACAACCATGTCTGTGATTGCATTTAAATAAAGAAACTATTGTGTTTTTTCTAAACACAGCCCATTTTCCATAAAGGAAAACAGGATGAGTTTAAAAAAGAAATAAATGAAACTTGGAAGTTTCAGTATTTAAGAGCAGGCCAGTGGTCCCTTGAATATTTTTTCAACCATTCTCAGAGGTGAAGGGGTCTCTTGGGGACCTCTTCCCATTTGTGAATGGGTTACCAATTGGTGGTAAATTGCTAATGTTTTTGACAGCGTATTTTAGTCGCAAAACATTTGTACATACCATTCCAATTTGGTATTAGGAAGGGATGCCCTCCTCATGCCCCTTCCTAATACAGAATCACAGAACCCAAATTGCGATTCCATAAAAGCGTTTTTGCGGATGCAAACGGCCCGATTCTGTGAATAGGGACGTTTGCGACTACATGTACATGTTCCTAGGTTTGGATTACTAACGTTTTACCAAATTAAGCAACAATCATCACTAGAGAACTCATTATCTAATTTGTGCACACAAGGTTGATCATGTAACCAACCTGAGTATGTTTAATGATTAATTATGCTTAATTGTGTAAGCCAATTACTTTAGACTTGTAGAAATTGCCAGTCTTGTCTTTTCCCTACATATTTATTTAGCATAGTAGTGCAGATTACAATTTTACCATCGATGCATTTTAATAGAGAGAAGATGGGTTAGTGGTAGATTATAGTTAAGATCCATCCAATATGTAAAACAAGAACAAACTAATAGCGCCATGCCACACACCAAAGGTGTTATAGTTCGGAAGTACATACCTGTGGTACTCCATATTGACTACTAGGCCCCTAGACATTTGGTTTTACATCTTTTAAATTCAGAATGTTGTAAATAAATAATTCTGTCTGCATGCTAAGATGCCATGGCCAACACACTACATTATGCCACACAACTACTGCTTGGGATTGTATGTTTTACATTGTTGCATTCCTGCATCATTTAAGTGACTGCTGTACATACCATTGCCTGCCTTGATATACTGACTATATTTCTTTAAAGTATTTGACCACTTCAGATGCATTGTACATTAACTGCATGATCCAATAGCCTTACATCACGGGAAAGAGCTGGGAAAACAGTTCTTCATGGTCCTGCATGACTGGGCTGGTCATGACAAAACTTGCAAGAGAATAGCTTTTTTTATGAAAGCCAAATACTTTTGAAATGATATGACAATATTTAAAAAACAAGCAAATCTCAAATTGAGTATCTGGATTGAGAAAAGCAGTACCGATAATGGTCATCAAATCCTTCGCTAATGACAGTGTGAGAGGGTGATATCTGGAATGTATGTTCTTCTGTCGTTTTAGCAGAAATTGGATTTGCTGTAATGTTGCCGACTTTCAATGGATCTGAACTACTCAGGTATTCTGTTTCAGCAGAATTATTACTGAAAGGTTCTTCACTTTCCAGCCACATCACCATGTCCGTTTTTTCATCTATGCCTTTTTCCTATAAAAACATCAATGGCACATCACATGAATCTTGATGAAGATATACAAGAAATGTTGGTAATCAAACAATTTACAAATAGCCAGTGTGTAGTAGCCAGGCAAGAACTACTCCTTCAGGACAGCATCACACAAGCATTTCCAGTGTTCACTGGCAGCTGACCATACACAAATCCTACTCCTATAAGGTGGTTTAAACTGCCTACCAGATCATCCATACCACAACTCAGTATTTTTCAAATGTACATACCGACATTACATGTGTAATAGAACTCTCAGCTCAAGGCACTTACCATTAACTGACCATCTTGTACTTAATGGAGACTTGAACAAAAGGGACCCCTTCTTTTCTTCACACATAATATATGAAACATAGTCAAATGTAATTGAGGAAGGCAATAATAACCAGACTATTCTGAAACAGATGCCATCCTTTCCTTAAAGTAGACCCAGCACACCTGCATTCCAAGAAGAATCTGACCCACTCAAAAGACATTAGTCATGAACACAGGCAAATGTATTTCTTACTATTCTTTTCTGACCTCCCTGTAAGAGCAACTTCAGAATCAGCACAAGATGGTAAGAATACTTCTCTGGTCATCACCCACTATTCCAAAGCTCTTGCCACACAGGCTACCAACCTAACCCTTTTGTAGATTTCTGTATTTTACTAAATAACCATACTTGTGTCAATGCGCAGTTGTATTTCATTCATCCCTAACTCCATGACTTTGGTCAAATTCACCTCTGCATCTTATACACACACAGACATTAACTCACTCACACACTCCGTATAAGCAATCAATTGTTCACATTTGTTGGCAGTCACTCCATATACAGTAAGAGAGAACCGCATAGGCTGGTGATACATAGCAATATGAATATAGTTAAATATTGGACTGTACTGTTTAATGCCCAAATTAAAACAAAGTGGATCATATTGAATTATGTTATAAAGTAAAATTGTATATTCCGATCTAAATATTAAGTAATGTTCCTCCTTTTTATTTTTGGTAACAACATAGTACAGTATTATACTTCCTGCTTTAGATAAATATTGCTATGCTATAAAAAGATTTTTCTATCTAACTGCACTAGAAAGAACATGCAATATAAAAAATATTATGGGACTTTGGATATGCATGCATATTTATTAATAGACATTTTTCCTATACTTTTCAAAGGAAACCACAGAGCATACTTTATGCAAGTATTACTTACAGGCACCTGTGAATCAGGAAGTTGAAGAATTTGCCTTGATGGTTGTAAATAGACTGATTTCTGTTTGAAGAGTTTTGAGATTATAAGACCTGACAGACTCTGTTTGTCCATTAGCAATGGCTGCACTAATTTGTTATGGCATGGCATCAGAAATTTTATGCTATAAAAACAAAAAGTGGAGTGTTAGTTTAACTACACATGAACTTTAAAAATATACATTTAAACATATCTCAAAATATCAGAAATGCTAAATCTGTATCACTCAGAATATCATCCATGAATGGAGAAGTAAACCTGTTTGTCAATAAGCTGACCAACTTTTAGCAATGCTGACAATCTGTTATACCTGTCAGCCTTAGAGTGGTCTTCCCCCAGACTTTTTGCTTATTTACATCCACTTTTTAATGATTATTTTTGTTGGACTTAGGACTCTGACCACTGCTGACCAGTGCTAAAGTGTGCCTGTGCTTCTGCCTTAAACCTGGTTTATCCACAATTGGTATATCAGTTTCAGTTTAATTATGTCTTTATTTCGATTGTCAAAAATCATAAAAGACAACGTGCAACAGCAAAACATACAAACTGACACAATACCACATTATCAGGTGTTCCCATAAAACAATTAAAATAACCGGAAAAGAGAATAAAGAAAGGAAAAAAGTACATATGGTATAACATTATATCAAATTGTCTAAAAAACTGATCTTATATCATATAAATAGCTAAAAATCACAAGGGAACAGGTGACATAAAAACAATGACAAATATGAACATGATACATAAAAATACTAAAACTGTGACAGATTATTAATAATTTAATATAAATGGCCATATTAACAATCCCTCATCTTGTTGGCTCGAATGACCCACAGCCAGCTCAAGAATTTGGCCACTGCTATAATAATAGGATCCTATGTGTTGGTTTTCAGAATCCTTAAAGCCTCCATAGCTACTCTAATGCCCATATTCTTACAAATGGGTTTCAACCATTTGTGCCTGGGTGACCTATAGGCAGGGCATACAAAGAAAATGTGAGCTAGTGACTCAATCTCGGCTGGACAAAAGGGACATTTGTCATCCGAAGGGGGGTGCCAACTACTGGTGAACACTTTGATGAGAAGAGAACCCACCCTAAACTGATGATACAGCTTCCTATCGATAGGTCTAGTAATAATGTCCCAGTAAGTTTCTAATTTTGGCTCAAATTTATGTTCATTAAAAACCCGAGTCAAGGAGCTACATTGGTGATGTGTCAGTTGCTGCAATCTAACCATGCTCCAATAAGCGGCTTTCAAATCCTTTTTCGCAGGGAAGATAGCAGCAGCTGGGTCCTCCCACAGTTTACTCAGCCCATGCTAAACAGTGTAATTTTTAGATTCCTTATCCAAGGGATTTTATTTGTACAACCCAGCGACCTAACTTCAGAGAAAGCTTGAGTGTACGGAGTAAGCTCCGGGGTAGTCCAGAGCCTTCTCCAGAATGCTACCGGTCTAAACCGTGCCTGGTCCGCTATTTTGTTACAGCCCAGATCCAAATATAAAGGCCGCAGTGGAGTAGACTGCGGAAGGCCAATCAAAGCTCTCACAAATTTGTTTTGGGCGGCAGCCAAAGATGTTAAATCATTAAAACCCCATAATTCCGCCCCATACAACAATGATGAACCTATTTTATGGTTG
The DNA here is from genome assembly GCA_963921515.1 of Calotriton arnoldi. Taxonomy (NCBI): domain Eukaryota; kingdom Metazoa; phylum Chordata; class Amphibia; order Caudata; family Salamandridae; genus Calotriton; species Calotriton arnoldi. Next base: position 1,746,358 of record CAWUFW010001485.1, on the reverse strand, counting down.
TATATCTTTAGCGCAGGGGCTAAGGGCTTGGTCTTGGAAAGCCTATGCTCTTTTAGCAATGCACCTGCGAGTTGGGAATGCTTAAGTGTCAGCAGGTCAATCTGGGATTTCCAGCTGAGTTTCTTACCCAAAGTTAACCCTAGATAGGTGAAGGTGTCAGTCTGCTCCAAGGGGGCATTATCCATATACACCCTCCCCCTTACGGCCTTTGACCTATGGAACACCATGAACTTCGTTTTGTCCACGTTTACCACTAGCTCATGCTCGTGACAAAAAAACCCGAAACGCTCCAGAGCTACTTGCAACCCATTCTGGAAAGTAGCAGGGTATCGTCCGCGAACATGAGCAGCGGTATCTTCATTCCTGCCAGCATTGGAGCATCAGTGGGATAGGATATAAAGTATTGAACCACCCTATTAATGAAGAGTGAAAACAGGGTTGGGGCCAGTACACACCCTTGCCGGACCCCCTTAGTTACTGCAAACCTTTCGGTAACATTCCCCTGCTTCCCCCAACGAACCTGTGCATAATTTGATTCATGCAATTTAACCAGAATACTTAGTAGTTCGTAGGGCATCCCCAGAGCCTGAAGTACACTCCACATTTTGGCACGAGGAACTAGATCGAACGCGGTCTTAAGATCTACAAAGGCCGCGTAAATCGTGCCACCACCAATAGCAACTACCTTCCAATAAACAAGAACAAACCTAAACACCTGATCTATGGTACTTATGTGGGGACGAAACCCTGCCTGTAGGGGGGTCAAAATGTCCATCTCGTCTATCCAGGCTTGAATTCTGACTAAGACGAGCCTTGCGACTATTTTTTGGATAGAATCAATAAGGCTTATTGGCCTATAGTTGCCTGGCTGGGAACGATCACCCTTCTTGTATATAGGTAAAATTTCAGCACCGAACCAAGTATCCGGAATAGCTGTGCCACTAGCTACTGCATTTGCAAGGTATTTTATATAGGGGACCCAATTCTCTTTGTCCGATACAAACAGGTCAGCCGGAATACAGTCTGGACCTGGAGCCCGACCTCGTGGGATTGATTTTAGCACATTTTCCACCTCGAGGCAGGAGAAGGAGGCACTGGTATCAAAAACAGGTAGGAGGTTGATAGGATCACTACAACTAGTGGCTAAAAACTGTGCCTCAAAATGGGACACCCACACCTCTGGAGCAACATGGTTCGTGGGAACTTGGGATATAACTCCACTGCCCCATTTAACGAGATGCCAGAAATGCGTCAAGTTTTGCTCTTTGCTTGCTACAAGCAGGTCCAGCCATCGGGACTCATCCCAGTCCTTCTTCGCTTGCAATTGGGATGCCTTGTACCTAGTTCTGGCTTTTTTATATCCCCCGCAGCATGTGTTCTAATAGCCCTCGCCAGTGACCTATAAGCCTCTCTACAAGCTTTATTATACCAGGAGGCTGCCTTAATGAATGGAGCCCTCGTTTGTTTATTGGGTTTAATAAAAAAAAAAATTAACTTCCCAAAGAGCTCATTATGGACCTCGGGGATAAGGCGGTTTACCGCATCTTGGGAGGCGCAATCATGTAAAATAGAGAGTGAGTGGACAACCATGGATTTCATCTCAGCCACATCACCCTTGTTATCCACCAGCCTGGCCCATCTAACTCTCCTCATATCATTGGTAAGTATGGCCTCGGTTAACTTGTCCTCAGCGGCCCTAGAGTCGTTACTAGAAAGGCCAGGAATCTTTAAGGTTGGAATCAGCGGGTTGTGGTCACTTTCATTCCGCTCCTGGACCACCATATCCAACATAAGAGACCAGATTTCCACATTAAGAAATATGTAGTCAATGCGACTACTTCTAGATCCATTGTCAAAAGTGTGAGTACCCTCACTATCTGAATGCGTCCTCCTATTGACTGCTCTGAGTCTCCTTTCCAAACACAACCCTTTGAGCTGTAGTGCAGCCTCAGTCCACTTTTTAATTGGGCTTAAATTTAATTGCGGGATATTCCATTGTGCATCCTCTTCCAGACTTAGATTACCATCTTCATGGTCGAGGGGCTCAAAAGTGCAATTAAAATCGCCCGCTATTATCAATTGGTATATTTAATTTACTTGTAGGTGCATTGTAAAATGGTATTCCATATACCCAGGGCCTGTAAATTAAATGCTACTAGTGGGCCTATAGCACTGATTGTGCAACCCACTCAAGTAGCCTATCAGACCTGTCTTAGGCCTGCCACTGCAGGGCTTGTGTGTGCAGTTTACTGCCACTCCGACTTGGCATTTAAAATCCTTTGTCAAGCCTTAAATTTCCCTTTTATTACAAATATGTCACCCCTAATATAGGCCCTAGGTAGCCCATAGACCTGTAACAAAACTCTGTCAGAAGGACTGCTGTGAGGCTTCAAGGACTGTCACAGTTCTGGACTGCTGATCTTGAAAACCTGCTTTTCTGCTGTGCTGCCCTTCTGCCTGCTGCTCACTGGCCCTGCTGAGTGACAGCTGGACTCTGACTTGCGACCAAAGTGTTCTCCATGGGCTTATTTGATTTCCTCCTGTTGCTTGCGACTCAGCAATATCAAAGTCTATAACCTTGCTCCTGTGCCTGGTCCATTGGAAGTAGACCCAGATACTTGCTCCAGAGAAACGATGCATCCTTTGCTTGTATGAAGCAGAACCTGATGCATCGTACCTGTGACAGGAGTAGAATCGGCACATTGCATCAGAACCAATGAAACGCCTGTGCAAACTGATGTTCGGAACATCGCACTCAAAACCAACACATCTCGTTTTCGGCACTTCGTCTTCGGAACCGACGCATCGCCACCCATGGGGGATCGACATGCCGCTCCCCTGTGCCCCGCATCTTGCTGTTGCACCTAGGATCAATGTACTATGTTCCCCGGACCTGCGTGGCTCTTGTCCACGGTCTACGATCTATCACGGTCGGCCTGAACTGTTGACTTTGCCCCAGTCCACCGTGACCAGATAACCCCAATTGGTGCATATTGCTTCTAAAGGCTAGTCCTCTTTTTATTCTTTATAAATTCATAACTCCACTTCTACTCTTTCGATTTATGTTGGTTTGTTCTAGATTAATTTATAATATTATTGTCTGTTTTTCTAAACCAGTGTGGAGTATTTTTGTTGTGTTTTCATAGTGTTATTGTGTGTTGTGTAGCAGAAATACTGTACACATTGACTATTTTGATTCGCCTGACTGCTCTGTGCCAAGCTACCAGAGGTTGAGCACAGGTAATCTTTTAGTGTGTATCTGAGATACCCTTAATAGGATTGTGGTTCCTGCTTAGACAGGGTGCATGCCTTTGCCAACCAGAAACCCAGGGTCTTATTTACAAGTCCCTTGCGGCACAACTGCGCTGCCGGAGCATCACTTTTGTGACCTTCCAGGACAGGAAATGCACTGTTTCTTGTAAATACGGGGCATTTCCTGTCCTTTCGAATTGGCGTAGGGCAGTGCAGCAAAATGACTTGCAGCACTGCCCAACTCCAAATCTTTAAAAATATGCCCCCCAGTTTCAAACACCATCTATATAGTGGATGGGAGGTAGCGCTGTGGATAAGAATTGAACAGATGGAACTGCTTATCTTACAGCATTCTAATTGTCACTATATTGATTGTACAATGTGCTATGCTTTTCATTCACGTCAGTGGTCCCGATTCCTCCGGATCTGAATGTAGTGAAGATACGCATCTATATGTTAGACCACTAGCACAATTATTGAATTATTTGTACTCCTCCTTTTAAGAATATCACTCCATTAACTATTGTGATACGTGTAAAAAAGGGTTTTTTATTAATTGACACCTGCAGTTAGTTTCCTTGCCCCATCTATCTGACCATTGACACTCATTATTTCTTAAATTTCTATGTATTCAGAAGTTATTTTCCATACACATAACCAAAAATCTCTTAATACATCGAAAGTATATGGCTTTGATTTACAAAATAGATTAAATGCAAGACTGTTACCTAATTAAGTGGAAATAGATAACAATTCCATATACAACTTGCTGATATTTTTAAAATAGTATTGCATAAAAATATGCAAAATGAAAATTGTCTTACTCAATATTGTCAATTTTGGGGCTAAAAGCCACATGGAGTTGGTCCTGCACCTCATGGTTAGTCCATATTTTGTTAAACTCAAATGTTGTGATGATATGTCCACTCTCATAAAGAAATTGCTTTGTTCCTTGCGTCACAACAATCTCATCGTGAGGACCAGATAAAAGAATTACTTCCTTAGTGAATGTAGGAGGCCCACGAAAATGCCTGAAATGCAAAGTCATGTCCAGATGTCAATTATATATTTAGAAATTGAATATAATTCTACACTTTGTACTATGTCACAATTCAAGAACCAGTTGCTGGAAGTACCAAGAAAAAACTCCCATTAGATCAGAAAAAAAGAACATTTGATTGGCACAATGGTCCTGAAAGAGCAAAGAGTTCATAAAATAACAAGTTTAAGATCTCATTTTAGAATTGTTGCACCACCTCTAGCCTAATCAGGGTGCGTGTTTATTGAGTAAAACATTTTTGGGGAGTTCTTGGACTGTGCTCATCATTTCTCTCTCTCTCTCTCTCTCTATATATATATATATATATATATATATATTCTGGAACGGTGGGACCCATGGGAAGTGGCGTGCATGCTGGCAGAGCATACCGGCTTGTAATCCAATGCAAAAGTCAGGTAAGCGCGCTCTCAGGAATGTAGCACAATGAACCATTGTTCTACATCCTGAGAGCGCGCTTCCCTGACTTTTACATTATATATATATATATATATTTATATCTGTCGGCTCCTACAATTTCCTGGCAAAGCAGGAGTCTTTTTGCTTAATCATTAGTTTTACCTTGACCAACAACCTCTCTGTATGTATATATATATATATATATATATATATATATATATATATATATATATATATATATATATAAAACCTAGTAGCTGTCGTGAGTAGGTAGTTATACTTAGGACCTAGTTTCCATAGGAAATGCGTTTTTTTACTAATAACTTTGACGCCGTTTGACAAATCATCTCAAAATTTTCAAAACTAGTTGACCACTCACTTCAGCTGCTGTTTGGAAAGTTTCAGAGAAATTCGTCTAGCGTGGGCCATGAAAAAGGGAGGGTCCCAAAACGTGTTTTTACATGCAATTTCCCAAAGGGATTTTGAACACGACTACAGCTGAACTGCTGAACAGAATTACACCAAATTTGGCAGAAAGCTAGATCTTGGTCCAGAAAGAACTCTTTTGTGTCATTTGGTGTAAATCTGTTCTGTAGTTTTTAAGTAAATCCTTATTTTTTTTATTCTGTGTATGTAGGGACATGGAGGTTCTGCAGATCCGACAGATCTCACGGTGAGATTTGATTGGCTGCCACCACTTCAACCAGGAAGTAGTGGCAGCCATCTTAGGACCCTGGATTATAACATGCGCCTTTGCAATGGTTTGCTAATTACCCCACATATTACATCACTCGTGGCATCTTCTATGAAATCATTGATAATATCAGTGAAACATTTGCTGTAAAAGTATTGATGAGAAACATGTGCATGGTGGGGACGAAAGCTATAGTTACTTTAGGGCATGAGTTATAGTTACTAGAGATAACTTGAACTATAACTGCTGAATATCTATTGTTTAGTGTGAGTAAAATGAGAACCTAACTGTAACACCCCTGTAACCTTTCACTTTTTAGTGAATTTCTACTTTTTTTTTATTCTACTTCCTAACTATAGTGTCCCTGTAACCTTTGGTTTTCTCAGTGATATATATATATAGATATGTATATATATATTATCTACTGGCGGTCGCCAGTAGATAGTTATAGTTAGGACCTATTATCCATAGGAAATCCGCGACATTCTATTTGAAATAACGTTGGCGCCGGTTGACGAATCTTCGCGAAAGTTTCCAACTTGTTGGGGCGCTCCGCTCCTACCCTGAAAGTCTCGGGTTGATTCGTCAAGCGGGGGCCGAGAAAAAAGGGGGGTCCCAAAACGTGTTTTCCCCATTCATTTTTCCATAGGAACATTTAGTCGCAGCTACAGCCCGAACTGCTGAACGGAATTAAACCAAATTTGGTAAAGAGGTAGCCCTTGGTTCAGACTGGTGCCTTTTGCTTAAATGGTGTAAATCCGTTCAGTAGTTCCTGAGAAATTCACAAGTAAAGTCACATATATATCTATGGCCGAGTAGGGTCCGCGTACCCTCCCGATCACGAGCTGCATGCTAATTGGCTGTCAGCTGGCTGTCAACATTCCGATTCAGGAAGTGTTGGCAGCCATTTTGTCCCTCGGTAGAACCGAGGGACAGAAACAAGTGCGCAAAGCGCACAAAGGGGGCAGGGTAGAAACCCCCTAACCCCCTAGGCCTGCTCAGGGGGTCCCACAAGGACCCCCTGGGCAAAAAAAAGCATTTTAAAAAAAAAAAAATCGGCAGGATGCGCTCAGGGTGCGCGGGTCCTACCGGAAAAAAAAAAATCGAAGCGCGGTCTCCCGCGCTTTGATGTTAATTTTCCCCCGGGTGGGCCAAGTCCCGGGGGCATGGTGGGGGGGGGGTTAAATTTATGTATGGGGGGGCTCTAAGGGCCCCTCAAGCCACGGGGACCGCCACCCCCCGGGGATTTAACAAAAAATGGTGCGGGAGGGCTCTTTGCCCTCCCGCTGCCCCGGGGACCGCCACCTCCCCGGGGCTTCTGTTTTATTTTTTAACCTGTGTGGGGGATCCAGCCCCCCACACGCCCGAGGACCGCCACCTCCCCGGGGCACTAAAAAATTAAAAATGGGGGTCCGTTTTGGACCCTCGAAGCCCGGGGACCACCACCTCCCCGGGGCTTTGAAATGTGGGGAGGGGGGCCACGCGGCCCCCTCCTGGAGCCAGTGATGGCCCTGGGGACCGCCACCCCCCAGGGCCAGCTCCTGCAGTGTCCCGGGGTGCCTACCCCCGGGACACTGCTGTTTGCAATGACAGGACGGGAGCCTCGCGGCTCCCGTCCTGTCATTGCAAACAAGCTTTGGATATTGGAAGAGAGAGCAGGAAACCTGCTCTCGCTTCCAATATCCAAAGCTGATTGCTTTTCCACATGGGGAGCAGCATGTTAGCTGCTCCCCATGTGGAAAAGCAATGCCGGCTCGCGCAGGAGGTGGGGAGCCGGCTGGGACTGTGGGGGGATTGGGGACCCCCCCACAGTCCCCAACCAGAGGCCAGGCCCCGGGGGATGGGGTCCCCGGGGCCATAAGTGGCCAGGGAGGGGGGCCACGCAGCCCCCCTCCCCAAATTTAAAAAAAAGAAAAAAAGGTGCAAGGCCAGCCCCGGGGGATGGGGTCCCCGGGGCCTTAAAGTTAAAGGCCACGACCCTTTTTACACATCTCTGCAACGCAACTCTGTGGCGCTTTTTGGAGGTATATGGTGGGCTAGTTGGACTTCAGGGACCCTCAGGATTCAAGGGGACTTAATCCCCCAACTTAAAACGCGCCACGGGGCGCGTTTGCACAGTGGTGAAGGGAGGGGGCGGGGCTTCAGGTGACATGTGTGCAAACAGGCCCCGTGGCGCGTTTTAAGATGGGGAATAAATTCCTTTTCAATCCTGAGGGTCCCTAGGGGCCAACTAGCCCACCAGGTACCTCCAGTAAGCGCCACGGAGCTGCGTTGCAGAGTGTTGTAAAAAGGGGCGTGGCCTCTGAACACCTCTCTGCAACGCAGCCCCCTGGCGCATACTGGAGGTACCTGGTGGGCTAGTTGGCCCCTAATGACCCTCGGGATTGAGGAGGAATTAATTGTCCAACTTAAAACGCGCCACAGGGCGTGTTTGCAGACATGTCACCTTAGGCCCCACCCCCTTCCTTCACCATTGTACAAATATTCCTCTAAAATCAGCCGAACTACGAATTCCGATTTACTCACCTGTTCTCAGGAGAGACCTCAGTGCTGCATCTTTGAGCCCAGTACTGATCCTGAAAAGTAATTCTAACCGTACTTACCAGTAACTTGAATTTCCTTCCATAGGATATCATTGCCTGCTTTTTGCTGAAAAAGTTTCTGTCGATTTTTGAAACATACAAATATTCCTCTAAAATCAGCCGAAATACGAATTTCGATTTACTCACCTGTTATCAGGAGAGACCTCATTGCTGCATCTTTCAGCCCAGTACTGGTCCTGAAAAGTAATTTTAACCGTACTTACCAGTAACTTGAATTTCCTTCCAGAGGCTAACATTGACTGGTTTCACTTGGAAATTCTTCTAAGTGTGGAGTTTTGGAACTTTATAATATTCCTCTAAAATCAGCCGAAATACGAATTCCGATTTACTCACCTGTTATCAGGAGAGACCTCAGTGCTGCATCTTTCAGCCCAGTACTGATCCTGAAAAGTAATTCTAACCGTACTTACCAGTAACTTGAATTTCCTTCCATAGGATATCATTGCCTGCTTTTTGCTGAAAAAGTTTCTAAGTGTCGATTTTTGAAACATACAAATATTCCTCTAAAATCAGACGAAATACGAATTCCGATTTACTCACCTGTTATCAGGAGAGAACCCAGTGCTGCATCTTTTAGCCCAGCACTGACCCTGAAAAGTAATTCTAACCGTACTTAACAGTAACTTGAATTTCCTTCCATAGGCTAACATTGACTGGTTTCACTTGGAAATTCTTCTAAGTGTGGAGTTTTGGAACTTTATAATATTTCTCTAAAATCAGCCGAACTATGAATTCCGATTTACTCACCTGTTATCAGGAGAGAACCCAGTGCTGCATCTTTTAGCCCAGCACTGACCCTGAAAAGTAATTCTAACTAAGCCCGGGCGTAGTTTGCGTAGTAGCACTTCACGTAGCTACGTGAAGTACAGCTTCAACTACACGTAGCTATGCAAATTGCGTAGTGCGTAGCTGTGTGCTTGACTGCACTGTACAATAATTACCAAAAGCAAACTTGTACAGTGCAAGTTAAGATAAAATAAATATCTCTGTCTTTATATGCTAAAAATGCATATAGTCATTTCACTAAAGTGAAAACAAAAAGTTAACAAGCAGTGAGAGAGGTGATGATTTTGGTATCCTCACTAACTTAGGGAGAGAACCAACAACCAAGCAGATGTCTTGAAAACAAAAAGCACATCTTATTGAACGATTCCTCCTAGGACCACCCCAAGCACAGTTATGGGCAAAAATACAATCCCAACCAAAGGCCCTGCAAAGCATTATGGGACGAGATTAGCAGTGGGCAGTGAATATTATAGTGTCCAATATCAAAATAATTCTACAAAGAGCTGCAGTTCAACTAGTCGTCACTGGGTGTCGTCCCTCAAGAGTGAAATGCAAAAGTATTGAAAACCTTTCATGAAGCTTTTGCATTTGACTCGTGAGGGACGACACCCAGTGACGACTAGTTGAACTGCAACTCTTTGTAGAATTATTTTGATATTGGACACTATAATATTCACTGCCCACTGCTAATCTCGTCCCATAATGCTTTGCAGGGCCTTTGGTTGGGATTGTATTTTTGCCCATAACTGTGCTTGGGGTGGTCCTAGGAGGAAGGGACCACCATTGAATCGTTCACATGATATGCTTTTTGTGTTCAAGGCATCTGCTTGGTCCTCCCCCTAGGTTAGGGGGACTCCAAAATCATCACCTCTCTCATTGCTTGATATGTCAAAATTCATTTTTGTGAATTGGTTATATGCTTTTTAGCATAAAAAATTGCTTTATCAAAGCATTTGAAGGAGTTTGTTATTATTATTAAGCCTGGGCGTAGTGCTAGCTGTGTGCTTGACTCACTGCACTGTACAATAATTACCAAAAGCAAACTTGTACAGTGCAAGTTAAGATAAAATAAATATCTCTGTCTTTATATGCTAAAATTGCATATAGTCATTTCACTAAAGTGAAAACAAAAGCAGTGAGAGAGGTGATGATTTTGGTATCCTCGCTAACTTAGGGAGAGAACCAAGCAGATGTCTTGAAAACAAAAAGCACATCTTATTGAATGATTAGGTGGTGGTCCCATCCTCTTAGGACCACCCCAAGCACAGTTATGGGCAAAAATACAATCCCAACCAAAGGCCCTGCAAAGCATTATGGGACGAGATTAGCAGTGGGCAGTGAATATTATAGTGTCCAATATCAAAATAATTCTACAAAGAGCTGCAGTTCAACTAGTCATCACTGAGTGTCGTCCCTCACGAGTCAAATGCAAAAGCTTCATGAAAGGTTTTCAATACTTTTGCATTTCACTCTTGAGGGACGACACCCAGTGACGACTAGTTGAACTGCAGCTCTTTGTAGAATTATTTTGATATTGGACACTATAATATTCACTGCCCACTGCTAATCTCGTCCCATAATGCTTTGCAGGGCCTTTGGTTGGGATTGTATTTTTGCCCATAACTGTGCTTGGGGTGGTCCTAGGAGGAAGGGACCACCATTGAATCGTTCACATGATATGCTTTTTGTGTTCAAGGCATCTGCTTGGTCCTCCCCTAGGTTAGGGGGACTCCAAAATCATCACCTCTCTCATTGCTTGATATTTTATTGTCAACATTCATTTTTGTGAATTGGTTATATGCTTTTTAGCATAAAAAATTGCTTTATCAAAGCATTTGAAGGAGTTTATTATACTCCTGCTACGCTACGTTTATTAGTACAGTTATTCACTCTGCTACGTGCAATTTGCGTAGTGCGTAGTAGCACAAACTTTGCATGCTTCGTGAGCGTAGCAAAGTATTATGCCCAGTACTAATTCTAACCGTACTTACCAGTAACTTGAATTTCCTTCCATAGGAATCCATTGTCTGGTTTTCAGCAGAAAAGTTTCAAAGTGTCCATTTTCACAAACTACAAATATTCCTTAAAAATCGCATGTGTGACTTAAACGCATTCTTTCAACTGTTTACAGGAGATGCACCAGTGCTGGTTCCAGGATCCACCACTGAGTAAGAAAAAGTAACGATAACACTACTTACCTGCTAAGTGAATTTCCTCCCATAGGATAACATTGGTGATTCTATATGAAAAAGTTTCTAAGTGTCAACTTTTAAAATACAATAATATTCCTTAAAAATCACTACTGTAACCAAAACGCTTTTACTCAACTGTTTACAGGAGATGTCCCAGGACTGAATCTAGGATCCAGTCCTGTGGTTAGAAAAGTAATCCATAAAGTAACTAATTGCATTTAACTAGAAATTCACATTGAGCTCAATGTTGCTTTGTTTTTGAAATTGTGTTGCCCATTGCAACAACTGTAACTACTGTACTTAAAAGTCTATTGCCTATTTGCAAAGTATTTAAACTAAAGTAATTCATTCTGAGAAAGTATATTTTGTAATGTAATGTATAATGTAATTACAATGTAATTTAAAAAATAAAATATCTAAAAATAAATAGTTTAAAAAAATGTTGTAAATCAGTATCAAAAAAATAAATATAACAATTAATACTTTTAAAAATTGTCATTTACAAAATCTTTGAAATTCACTGAAAAAACCATAGGTTTCAGACACGTTATAGTTAGGAATTAGCATTTAAAAAACCTTTGAAATTCACTGAAAAAACCATAGGTTTCAGACACGTTATAGTTAGGAATTAGCATTTAAAAAACCTTTGAAATTCACTGAAAAAACCATAGGTTTCAGGCACGTTATAGTTAGAAATTAGCATTTAAAAAACCTTAGAAATTCACTGAAAAAACCATAAGGTTTTAGGGACAGTTATAGTTAGTTGGACATTGCACTCGTACAAAACCCGTGAAATTCCCTCGTTATAGTTAGTTCAGGTAACTATAACTCGCGCCCCGCAATGCACTGCTGATGACGTCACATATTACATCACTCATGACATGGTCAGTGACATCACTGATGACATCATTGATGACATCTCAAATGACATCACTGATGACATCATCCATGTGAGAATTTAATGCACCTCCTCCACCCTAATATAACCTTTGATACACCCACTCTAAATTACAGACTGCCATTCTCAAAACCATAGACACTCCAACACCAATAACTACATACCCACTCACTGATTCTTAGGTCTACACACACACATCCACTCACTCACCCGTACAGTCACTCATACTTATGGTCACTCAGTACAGGACTATCATATGCACTCATACTCCTATATAGACACTCAAACACCGCGACTCATCCATAGAGGTACTCACACACCTAGTAAGTCATGCAAATAATTAAACACACTGGCATTTACTCACCTATACAGTTATACACACACCAGCTCACTTACTCATACAAATACTAGCACATTCTTACGCTCTTATACAATCACTGATACAAGCACACACTCATCCATACAGTCACTCTCACAATCACACACTCTCAGCTTATAGCTATTTATATACTCCAACACACATATATACTGCCTTTCACATATGTAGTTACTCACACATGTACCACTGGGACATACATTCACTCACTAACACACTCTTACACACACTTACCCACCCATACAGTCTATCACAGATGCACTCTTGAAACCATCCACCCAGTGAATCACCCACTCACACATCTATGCACAGAGTCGCACACACCCCACCCACACAAACACTCAGGCACCCATACAGATACTCAGACAACCAATCAATAACTCATATAGACACTCATGTAGCTATTCACAAACCCATGCACCACTTACACAGCAACAGACAGACGGATACAGACATTCACCCAGTTTAGTCACTAACCCATGCATTCAGTAAGATACGTTTAATCACTCACTTATCGAGTTAGTCACGCACCTACTAAATCATCCATACAGACACTTATACACCCACTCATTCTTCAATACGCCTTTCCCTATATATATTAAAAATATTTAAACTTTACAGAAACACACAGTCACTGGATGATGTCATCAGTGATGTCATTTGAGATGTCATCAGTGATGTCATCAGTGATGTCACTGACCATGTCATGAGTGATGTAATATGTGACGTCATCAGCAGTGCATTGCGGGGCGCGAGTTATAGTTACCTGAACTAACTATAACGGGGAATTTCACAGGTTTTGTACGAGTGCAATGTCCAACTAACTATAACTGTCCCTAAAACCTTATGGTTTTTTCAGTGAAATTCTAAGGTTTTTTAAATGCTAATTTCTAACTATAACGTGCCTGAAACCTATGGTTTTTTCAGTGAATATAGATATACATATAGATATATACACTATATATATATATATATAATATATATACACACTATGGGGCCGATTCCGATTCGGGCCGGAAATCTCTCCGACCGAGCCGGACCTGGAGAGATTTCCGACCGAATCGGACCCGTGCAGCCCGACCGAACGAGTACGATGCGTCCGTATGCTATCGTACTCGAGTCGGTCGGACTCCCATTGAAGTCAATGGGAGCTGGTCGTACAACGCGTACGCGGGCTCCCATTGCCTCAGTGGGTGCGAGGCGAACAAGGGCGCCCCCTACAGCAGGTACGCGGTGAAGCGACTCGCGCCGTACACGCACAGGTAGTGGGGACCCATGGGTCCCCCCTGTGTGCGACTCGCGCGGCTACGCATACAGGGGGGTCCGACACGGACCGCTGAAGTACGGCTCCGACTGCTCTTTCGAGCCGGACGGCGCGTGTCGGTCAGACTGCTCGCGGCGCGCATCGTACTTACCCGGCCGGGGAACGTCTCCATTGCGCGGTGCGAGTCGTGTCCGAGCGAGTCGGTCGGTGCGGTTCGACCCGGGAACGAGTCTGTCGGAGCGGTTGGGACGCCCGAACGAGTCGGTAGTCGATTTCGCATCGTACTCGCTCGTCCGGACGCGCGTACGAATCGGTCGGGAAATAGGGCTCCGAATCGGATCCGGTTATGCCGAATCCGATTCGGAGCCCTACCGGCCGAGATCGGAATCGGCCCCAATATGTGTGTGTGTACATATATATATATATATATATATATATATATATATATATATATATATATATATATATATATATATATATATATATATAAAAACATTTAAATAAGAAACCACAAATTCAAGTGTTTATTTCAAATAAAACAAAAAAATGCTGTAAGGTAACTATTGCATAGCACCCCATTGCATTTTTGCCAAATGTGCTCCTCTCTAGTAAGCTCTTTTGGTAAATCATCACTGACACAACAAGAAACTCTACATTTGGCAAGTGAGACATTCTTGGGCTGAGGAAGGAGAGCATCCACCACCCCAGTGGTTTGTAGGCAACACACCCAATTTAAAGTGAAACTCATAGTGAAATTTATTTGAACAAAATTATTTGTGAGACAATGAAGGCAATGAAACAGTATATCATATGTAATCTAACCTCCGAGTATATTTTGGCTGTTGCATCCTTTCACCATTCTGTCTTCCAAAGTTGCGTGTAAAGTGAAATATTGGCGATTGTGTCATAGAGCTTTGCACACATGTTTCTGACTGTTCTTGGGCTGACTTAGCAGATTCCATTGGGTTTGAAGAACACCTTCCTCTCGAAAAAACGTGTCTTACTTCTTCGTCCACCTCTTGTCCTCTGTTTCTGTATCGTGTATTGTAGTTTGATCTCGAAATCCTTAGACTGTTAGTATTGGCATTACTACTTCCCGAAAAGGTTTGATTGGACTGAACATGGGTCTGAGGATTCCTTGGTACATCTAGAGTTTGGCTTATTGCCTCCAAAATTGATGGCTGAGCTAAAAGGCTATCAACAAGGTCACACACTACCTTTGACTCTGCAGCCATCTTTTTTAGTGAGATCTGGAAAAAAGAACATATCAGTATGTAATAACACTGTAAAAAACTCATATCATCTGACAAATAGCAAGCTAGATAAGGTATGGAAATTACCCCACCCAAAAGGATTTTCCCTCCAAGGTTTTTGCCAAGTATAATAAATGTGTGTAAGAGAAAAGTACAAATATTCTGAGGTTTGAACAAGTAATGTGGGAAAACAAATGGTATTGCCCTCCTTGATTCACCATTCAGAGGTGCAGGACTTAGAAAGATGCAGTTATATTGCACCCTTCATAAAACACTACATTCTCCAGAATTCCATGTGTAGTCGAAATGTTAACATTTAATACAAGAATTAAAATGTGGCCTCCATCTGTCAAAATATACGGTAGGGGCACCTTTAAGGACTCCCTTTTGTTCACATCTTGTTTCCTAGCAAAGCAATTCCATATGGCTGTAAATAAACCTGAAATACATATTTAACCTCTGATGTCTGCTAATAATACTCTGTAGAGAACTATGCTGTACTGCACATTTTAAATTACCAAACAACTTTTGATGTTATTTGAAAAAGTCTAAATAAGCAGTTGCTTCCATTTTTTTTTTCTGTTATATTATTGTGACTTAGATGCACTGCGTATTACTGGAACTGTAGGTAGTAGACAATCAATTGCTTTGAAAAATAAGAAAGAGGGATTACAATGTGAAGAATTGTAACCGCTGGCTTTTCAATTGGCTGTGTCATAAGTGTCATGGTTCAGAAATAGAGGCTATTTACCCTCTCCACCATATTCTTTAACTGTCATCAGCTTTTTTTATTGGTTTGGCCCTGGCAGAAAGAAAGCATTGCCTTTGGTAATGTTTTTTTACATTTGGCATTTGATCTAAAATGCAATCTACACAGATTTAAATGTGCTTACATAATGAGAAAGTAACATATCAGGTTAGCACCTATTCCATAGAGGCCTGTAGTGGGGTTGCTTGGGAACTACCCAGAGTTCCTTGCTTCTCTTTTTTCAATAAATTATCTTTCACTCTAAGCCTTAAAGGCTATTTTTTGCCTTATACTGGGTGTTCCCCTGTGTCTGGACACAGCTATACCTCTCTGAAGAGCTCATAGCAAGAGCAAAACACGTGTTCAGGGGTTGCTTTAATTAGTTCCAGATTGGCTTGGGAAGTATTTTACCAATCCAAAGCTGTAGTGCTGTACCTGGAGTGGTAAAAGGCTTTGGTCATTTTTGATCTTGGGTGGCAAAAGCTAAACCTATGCTTAAAGACTTTGCTGTAAAAATGGCAAAAGACTTAGTCACTTTCTAGCTCGGTGTGTGTGGTACTGTGCTAATCATATGCCTTAAAAATTTGATAGAAAAACTGAAATTTCAGGTCATCAGATTCAGAGTGTCGCTGGTATTGTCAGGTGTTCTATATAGGAGCTGCTCTCCAGGTAAAATTTGGAATTACCCAGAGTTCCTTGCTTCTCAGTTTTGCATATAATACACACACACACATATACATATAAATAATCTACTGGCGATAGCCAGTAGATTATTTATAGTTAGGACCAAACTTTCCATAGGAAAAACGTATTTGTTTTACCAATAACTTTGTCGCCACTTGACTAATCTTCACGAAATGTTTCAAAAACATCCCCTTTTTGGTTCAGCTGGCGTGTTGAATGTTTTGGGGTGATCCGTCAAGCAGGGGCCGATAAAAAAGGTGGGGTCTCAAAATGCATTTTTCCCATGTTCTATCTATAGAGATTTTTCATTTTTTGAACACGACTACAGCCCAAACCGCTGAACGGAATTAAACCAAATTTGGCAGAAAGCTAGATGTTGGTCCAGAAAGCATGCTTTTTCTGATTTGGTGTAAATATGTTCAGTAGTTTCAGAGACATTTAAGTTTAAAACATATAGATATCGGGGACACGAGTCCTTGCAGTGGACTCACGGAGTCTACTAAAATTTGATTGGCTGGCAACACTTCCACCAGGAAGTGTTTGCAGGCATCTTGGGACTGGCTTGAAGCTGAGTCCCACAAAAAAAGCAAAAAATAATGAAAAAGGGGCATGGTAGGAATACCCTGAGCTCTCAGATATAGTGGGGGTTCCCACAGGGACCCCGCTGGGAGTTAAAAGTGATCCTGAGTTTGAAACTGGGGAGCGATGGTCAACTCTCTGCTTCTGTGCAAAATGCTATGATTCTGGGTAAATCACTTAGTCATCCCTTTGCCTATAAAAAGTGTGCACTGTTACTGGTGCTAATGAATAGAGCTCTAACTTTGCGCTATATAAAAAATGATGAAAATGCACTGCGGTAAACACAAAGCTTTAAAATACCAAAAGACAAATAGATATCCATTTCCTGGCTCATTTGCACAAGGTCAATCCAGAAAACCTGGACAAATCGCGGCCTCCCCGCTTAAACTGTGTGATCTTAGGCAAATATTTTATTTCAATAAAACTCTTTTTTTCTTCATAATTGTGTTTGAGAGCACTTTCAAATATGTGAGTTGATAACACTAGTTGTACATAACCTATTTTTGTTTGTTCTGATTTAATAGACTATAATGTTGATCTATAATAATCCCAATAAGAATAACAAG
Organism: Calotriton arnoldi; assembly: GCA_963921515.1. Taxonomy (NCBI): domain Eukaryota; kingdom Metazoa; phylum Chordata; class Amphibia; order Caudata; family Salamandridae; genus Calotriton; species Calotriton arnoldi. The sequence continues at coordinate 1,729,007 of CAWUFW010001485.1, read as the reverse complement.
TGGTCCTAAACGATTTCCCCGGACAAGCCAAGGCGATTTTTTTAAACTTCTCTAATTAAATATGCCTGGTAGCTTAAATGCTAAGCACAGGGTAAATACATGAGAAAAATAAATACTCTTAGGTATGCACCAGGGAGACAGAAAAAACAACCACATTGTTTTCAGTAAAGAGGTACATTTTACATACTCTCTTGTTAACAAACCAGTAAAGACATTACCATATATAGCAATACATCAGAATCGGAGGTTGCTCAAGAGGAAGGGTGCAAAGAATAGGTGCTCGTGTGTGGAGTAAATGAGGAAAACAGGCATCAAAGTAAGGGCAATTTAAAGAAGGTAGTTTCAACAAATTATAACCAACACTGGCTGTTAATGGAAAGTACACCAATGTGGTTTTGCCTGTCTACAAAGCAATTCTTTGGTCGTCATTTTTTATCTATTTTTTATTGAGCACAGAAATGCTTTATCTGTTGATGGGACGGGGAGATATAATGTAGTACAGGCCCAGGATTGGTGGTATATGTCGGCTTTTCGACACGGCTTAAGGCGTAGAGGGTAACTTACAACCTCCGCTTGCGGGTTTTCTTCAGGACAGGGGGCTGTGTAAAAGGCAACCATTATCTGGCGCCCGGTAGTGGCGGACCAGGTCTCAGCTCCCGACGCTGGGTAGTCCGCATAGAAATGCAGAGTGTAGCAGCAAATGAGCAATCCAAATCAATCAGGATGCCAGTTTGGTAATCTAAAAACCAAATACCATCCAACGTGAATGTATCCGTTAAAAGGGAAAAAGGATTGATTCTAACATCCTTCAAAAGGGAAAGCAATCACTCTTGTAGATCTTTAAACTGCAGTTGAGTCATGGGGAAAAACGCTCCTATCCTGTCGACGGCTGTCAGGATCCAGTTGTTATTCTTATTACACTTTACCCAGGTCCTTGGACGTTGATTGGGTTACCCCATTAGTCTGTAAAGGCTATAATAATCCCAGCCAGTAAAGGTCTATATGACAACTATTTTGCCTCTTAGTTCACTAATGGTTCATGTTTGAAACTATCACCTTTAATAAGTACTTTTCAGTGCTGTGTTATCATGTGACGTATTAATATCAAATTTTTCACACGTTAAAGGAATACACTTTTTAAAAAGATTTATAGAAACATTATCGTATTTTACGTGATATGTGTGTTGTATGATTTACATTGCAAACATTAACAGATCTTGCTCGCGCGTGAGCTGTTTGCTTGCCTATCATTAACCATGGCAGCTACAGCTCCTGTTGTTTAGAGATCTTATCTCTTCAGTAACTGGTCTTCGGACTTCGTGAACCATCCACTGTCGACACTGAGCTGGCACTGACTGCCCAAAACCGAAGCGAGACAAGATTTAAATACTATGCACTTGTTTTTGCACCAGGTGCATTTCAGCTGTGAGAAACCTAAAATCTGCACGTCGCCACTGCATGACTCCCTGATCAGCTGAGATACAACCTTTGAATGAAAGCACTCACTTCCACCCCACACTCACCCCTTCCCACCACCTGGTCAAACCCTCCAGATGCACTCCATGTTCCAACCTCACTATTTTTACTAATCTACGTTGAGGTGGTAAAAAGTGGTGGTGTTGTTTTCTAAGTCATGGGTGCTCATATTACTCACATAGAAGAAGGAAAGTATGCATCAGCCCATTCAGGGTTTGGACTAGATGGCAGCAGCAGGTACATTGACCTCTGAGCTATTTAAAGTGAGCTGTGCTTCACGTTTCCATTCGAAGTCATTGACAAAATCTCATTCTTGATAATGCTGTAAACATTTAATTACTGTGAAACCAGAGTACAGTACAAGTGAGGACAGATGGCATTGTCAGAGCTCTTTGACAGAGGGTCATCATGAGAGCTGTGTGAATGACTTAGTGATGTGACTCCGATTCGGAGTGCAGGTCAGTATGGATATCAACATTTCCATAGCAGTGCATGCCATGCCAAGATAGAGGTGAACTTTCAGAGCTATATAGATGTCTTAGTGGGGGAGTGGTGTGTCACAGGCTTGAATTGAGGTGGCGAGAGAGCTGAGTTGGCGAGAGAGCGCTGACCAAGACAAGAGCTGGAGCGCCAAGACGGGAATTTGAAACTCCTGCTCTAAAACCAGGCTGCAATGAGCTAGGCATGCTGTGACCTCGCTTCAAACCTTTCTACATAGCTGTACAAAATAAGCTGATTCAATAGCCTAGTGCCTTGAGCGTCTAGCATGGAAATCTGTGCATAATTATCTGGTCATCCGTGCGGGTCAGATACCATAAACACCATGTCCCCTTACACCGCCTGTTTGTTCTTCATCATCATTTTGTGCCCCCCTTTAAAATTCCCAACGATCGACTGTATTAGAACTGGCATCAGTATCCAGTTAGTGTTCAGGTCTAGCCGCAATGGCATCTGTAAGTTACTGACTTGTGCTAATGTATCTTCACTGTGGACAATTGTTGTTTCACCTTTCTTGAAAACAGGTCCCTAACAAGATAAATTAAAATCTGCAGGGTAACCACTTTGAAGAAATGCATGTGCCTGATATATGCCGGGAAAATAGTAAGTAACATGCTCATTGCTGGCATCTTTATGAATACTGTGGGCCACATGTTTAAAACCTGGAAAGGCCAATTCCACTTTTTGGCCTTCTCAGGTATTGAGAACCTGAGCACAATGTAATTGTGTAATGTAGGCAGTCAGCATAAAAGAACATTCATATAGTCCAGTCTGCCCTTCTATAACCGTACCGCGATCAAGATCATCCACTAGATGGCTCCATTTCATAAAGAAGGGTCCAGACCTCTACGGTACCACAACATTTCACTGCTTATAAATGGAAACTTGTGATATAAAACCCTACAAGAAAAATTAGTTACATCAAGAACATATTGTTCACTGCAGAGCCTCCCTTACTGTAGCATAACAAATCACAGCTTAACTTGACAAAGCATAGCATAGCCGACTAGTAGAATCCCCTTACCTGCAATACCCGCTAACGCTGTACTCAGCTCCTTTGCCAGTACTTACTTGCAAGGGATGAGGCATGCAATATGTGAAAGAGTATTGTGGAATCCAAGGCTTAAGTTCGTACAGTTTCAGTATTTGCACCAAGCCTACCATACTGCGTGGCATATAAGCTGAATGTTCCAACTGGCAAGAAGGAAGCAGGAATCCTCGTGGCTTTGCTACATTGTATTGGGTGTCCTCTGCGTACCTTCAATTTACGAAAGATATTGTTTGTTCCAGAACTCAGGACCATGGAGGTAGACAAGCCGTCTGCCATGAGGATGTGGATCAGCCTCTCCCCAGGTCCGGGTAAGGGAGAGTCTTCCTGGAGGTAAATCAGGGACCATAACAGTGGCACCTACAACCCTAGCAGTGCTGGGAATCCCATCACACAAGGGACCCATGCTCAGCACAACTTTTTCTATATCTGCACGATTACCTTTTTAATTGCCATTGTTGAGGCCCACTCATTACATGTTGCAGGGGAAGCCCAGTCCACATCCTCTCACTTATGCATGAGCTGCAATCTACACAGCCTTTCATTTATACACACTGACGCCCAGTCCACAACATCTCCTTTATGCACAAGCTACCAATCCACAGCCTGTCATTCATACACGTAGACACTGCAGCCCAATCCACAGACTTTCAATAAATAGTTAGTCCATTGGCCCGCGTTTATGCACAATGCTGTGAGCTCATAGCCTCACATTCATGCACACTGCTGCCAAGTATCGTATTGTAGCGTAGCATTTCTATAGCGCTTTTTTAAACCTTGATGAAGTGCCAAAGCACTTTCAGAATGGTCCAGTATGTGGCAACTCTATTTGTTTCACATGGTCAGAGAAGGATGTTGGTTGAGGTGTCAGCTGTGAGTAGATGTGCTCTAGACTTGGTGCAGTGGCACATAAGAGTTTTTCATGATTTTTAAATGGATCTTGCTGATCCTTAATCTCTTTGGAAGTGTGCTCCAGGCCTTGCATGTCATGAAAGAGGAAGAGCTTCACCAGAGGAGATTATGGTGTGGAGGCATCTGGAAGTTAAGAGAAAATAAGAGGAACCCCTTAAAGCCAAAGGAATAGGGTTATATACAATAGTATAGAAAGGAAAATTCTTTGGACTAAATTGCTAGTAACAGTGGAACTGGGAGTTTTGACCCTAACAATATCATACAACACACACTCCAATGCTATCATTACAGATATACCTTTGGGAAGACTGATCATACATCTGAAAGACAATCTAAACAATATACCATATGTTTGGAAAAATATCAAAATCTTTTATTAAAAAATCTCATAGATCATAAAAAACCACAACGGCATAGATCATAAAATTACAGTGCACAACATATCTAAATGAGCTTAAACAAACTCCTAAATGTAATTCATACACATATGCATCAAAAAAACAATTTTTTTTTAAAACATATGAGAGTACACGAAAATAGACAAAAATAATATGTCATTGAAAATCCAACCATCCGTGATTACACAAATTCTAGGGCTGGAGCCCGGTATGTCTCACTTCGTTAAATACTCAAAGGCCCAGACCGTGACACAGATTAGGTTGTATTCAAAGGGGCGTCGATGCGTTTCGATGGCTAGTAGATGATCCCATCTTTGTCAAGACAAACAAATTCCGACTCTCAGAAGATTAAAAAGCAACAATGCTGCAGTCAAAACACACCTATATTCAATGGGGTAGGCCACTTCAACTTCCAGAAACTATTATGGTCATGGGAGGATAAAATAAATCCTTCCGTCGTCCAAATGAAGAAGTATATATATATCTGGATTATTAGTATTGACTGGCCGACTCGTTTTTCATACCACCAGGAAGTAATAGTTCGAGAATAAACTATATCTCTCGTCAATTCCTTAGTCACTGATCAGAGATTGACGGGATTCAAGGATTTTAATTTTATGTCCTTGGTACTTATTTTCGTATTTTCCTCTGGCTTCCACGTACCCTTTTATAATTAGGATTTGTGGCAATATTGTCCGACCACAGTGGCGTCTTCCTGATGGTGTATGATGGCGGGAGAAAGGAAGTGACATAAACCCAACCACTGATGTCACCGTTAAAGTGGTCACCACTACATACTATATGGAATGCACCCATGTCAGATATAAGCCCAGCATCTTGAAGCACTATCAAGCCAGCAGTAAGTACTTCAGAGTCCACCCAGGAGTGACAGGTGTCCAATCTCTGGAGGCAATGTAAAGCAATGTAAGTATTGTACAGAATCCACCCTGGTGTGGAATACGCCCAACCTCTGTAAACCTCCAAAGGGCTTTAAGTACAGACCACTGAGTAATCCTTTGCGTATAACCGACTAATGACTGCCTTAACAGCAAGCATACCAAAACAGTGGCTGGGTCAAGGGCACCTGTAGGAAAAGGTGTTAGGTTAAGTAAAAATGGACGGAAGGTAAGAGGACGGGGAAATGGTAAAAGGACTGTGGTCAGGTCGTCAGGCAGTAAGGACCGAAATTCCGGCCCTAGACCATAACTGGCCTTTCCAGGCCTAAACCGGAGAGATGCCACAGGAAGGCGCATTAAAACATTTACACTTAACCTGGACACCATAGCCCATCACTGTTGGAAGAGGTGTTAAGTGTGTGATCAGGAGACGGTCAGATGGATAGTCACCACCAGCAGGAAGGAGACAACTGAGGAAGGAAAACATAAACAAATCAAGCACAAGGTAAATATTGCTGGACAGTAAAATGATCTCCCTAGCAGCAAATACAGTATTTCACTTTCATTACATAGCCTCTCACTCATGCACACTGGCACCCAGACTGCAGCCTCTCTTTCACGCAGACTGGCCACTGGCGCCCCGATCACAGCTTCTCTTTCCCACACACTGCCAATTAATGCACGCCTTGTCAGTGATGCACACTGCAGCCCAGCATGCACATGCTGCTCAGACTATAGCCGCTCATTCATGCACGCTGTTACTCAGTCAGTAGCCTCTCATTCATGTACACTGCAGCCCAGTCACACCTTCTCATTGAAACACTGTCTCCAAGCCCATAGTTTCTCAATCATGTACACTGCTGCACATTCTACCGCCTCTCATTGATGTACCCTACCGCCCAGTGCACAGCTTCTCATCCACATACCAGCCAACCTGATGATTATCAAGTGAGGCTCCAAGCCCTTTATGTACTTGTTAAGTCACAACATGCCTTGCAACAGACAGTGCATGCGCTGTGTACTAGGCTCGACCTGACAACAATATAAATGAGGGTGAAGTCTGAAGGTTTAACAGTGTGAACCCACTACAATGAATGGAAAATATACAGCTCTGGGAGGGAGAAATGCGTTTGAAAGGACAGTGACCCCCCTAGTCGATGAACATGAGGAGGCTGAATATGAGTCAAAAGAGGGTGGAACCCGTCAGTGAGGGTGAGTTGACATGTGCATTCATGCACAATGCCACCCAGTCTAGTTTCTCATTCATGCACCCTGCAGCCCTGTCACACCGCCTCATTCATACACACTGATGTCCACTCTACAGTCTCTCATTCAGACACACTGATGTCCACTCTACAGGTTCTCATTAATATGTGCTGTCTGCCCCCTGTCCAAAGGTTCTTATTCATGAGCACCGATGCCCAGTCCACAGCCTCTGATTCACACACTGATGCCCAGACGACACCCTCTGTTTATCACACACTGATGGCTAGATCACAGCCTCTCATCCATACACAATGCAACCTAAACACAGGCTTCTCGTGCATCCACGCTCACCCTTGCCAACATTCTGTGACCAATAAGCAGTAGTTGAAGTGGGGAAAATAAAGGTAGGGGAACTGTGGGAGGAGAATCAGATGGCGGGAATAACACGAGGATTGGGTCAGTGGACGGAGTCAGAGGTGTGGCCAGAAAGAGCAAAACATCCCAATTTTTAGTATTTGTTTGGCATTTCACTGACCAGTTACAGCTTATTACGTTATTTAATTCAACTAATTGATACACATGTTTAAAGTTTAATATAAGTTATTGACATTAAAATATATTCACAAAGTGGGATACGTTTCCAATCACAGAATGTCTCAAATATGCTTAAAAGTGGAATAACAAGCCATTTGACTCCAAGCCATGAATTTCAGTCATCAGCACCTCTCCTCCCTTTTTTCCACAAAAGTAGTTCAAACATGAATGGTAAAATATCCTAGTTTGCAAATGTTTTCCACATAATTATGGCTCTGCCATATTTGTCACATAATACATCATCTGCTGCATAATCTGACGATTTTAACTCAAAAATTGTTTGTAGCTCAAACAGATCAAAAGTTACTAAAACATGTGACTTGTGTTGCTGCGAAGTGGAGGGCCCTTTGCAAAGGTTAACTGGTCACCTTTCTCACTGCTGCATTTGTACGTTACACTGGTACTGAGGCAAAATCTTTGCAGGGACTGTAAGTATGTGTAAAAATGTCAAAATAATAAAGTATCAGAAAACGTACCGCATTACGTTGCAGCCTTTTTTTGCTGTATAATTTAGTCAACATTGCAACATAATTTTGTCCTCCATTGCTGCATTATTCCAGTAGCGCCAAAACAGGCTGCACATGTTGAAAGTGCTTGTGCATGAAGCAGAGAGACCGTAAAGTTTGCGGACTTAAGGCATATTTACAAAGAAGTGACGGAGCGTATCGTTAGCCTTCTTGGCTTAACATCGCGCTCCTCCACTTCTGAAACGCATGGCTGCACCATATTTACAATACGGTGCAGCCCTGCTTCTCCCCTGCGCTGGCGCTAAATTTAGCTACCTAGCGCCAGCGCAGGCATCCTTGGTGCCTGCTTTGTGGGGAATGATTATTTATGTGCAGGAAGATGTCCCTTATTGCACAGAAACAATCTTAAATGGCGAATTTTTACTTCTATGTGTGCTGCTCGTCATTTTAAAAATGATTGTTTATGTGTAGGAAGGGACACCTTCCTGCACATAAACAATCATGCATGGCGTTTTCTGTTTTTGTGTGCTGCATAATGCAGCACACATAAAAACATTAAAAACTAGGAGAAATAAAGTATTTCTCCTCGTTGCGCCATCTTAAGTCCTGATTTTCCCTAGTCTTAATTTTGGCGCTGACCCATATTTACTCCACTCTTGTGAATATGGGGCAGCATCAAAATCAATGGGTATTGCAGCGGAACACCCACCGCAACACCCATTGCCCATCCCTTTCACGCTAAGTATAGCGTGAAAGGGCGCCTTATTTACAAGGCAGCGTTAAGCCACGTTAAGTGGCTTAACACTGCCTTGCAAATAAGGTGAAGCCCGTATCGCCACCACAAAGTTAAAATAAGTGACTTCTGGTGGTGATAGGGGCTGGTAAATATGGCCCTTAGTCTGGTGTGCGTGCAAATACTGCATTGCCAATCCCTGGTGAGTTGCACTACTACTGCTGAAACAAGGCCAATGGAGGTACCAATGGGTGAGGCATACTGGTCTAAAGGGTCCTGAGACCTTATTGTTGCTCTAGCGTGTGCTTCTTCGTAGGCCTGCCCGCAAGACTAAAGGTGAACTTCAGTATGGATTGTGGTGGACAGGCCTTCAAGTTTAAAGGAAAGGAGAGAAAAGAAAGGGTAAGGACCTTTTCTTGAAGTCACGGCTTTCAGCAAGTGAGGTGGAGCTAGACAGAAAGAGAGGGAATAGGAGGAAGAAAGAGAGGGGGGTGCCAGCAGAAGTGGACACTGTCCTTGTCTTCTCTGGGCAAAAGAAGTAAAACACAGATTCCTTTTCCTTCTCTGCCCACCCCGCCCGTCCCCGAACGGCCATGAATGCCGAGCCTTATCTAAAGGCCTTCGCTATTTCAGCTGTCCTAGGACACATTTTGAAAATGAAAAATGTAGGGGAACGGATTCTGTGGAATAGAGAAAAGCAGGGGCAAGCCTTGCCCTGCCGATGCCGTCCACTGCCAATAAGAGGTAGGAAGTTTGAGATTTAAAATCAACAATGTGTGTAATGAAAGTGAAACTGGAAGAACTATTACGTAACTTTCACTTCAATGGTGACATCTTTGAAAATCATATCACTATATTAGACCAACATCAGAGGAAACGGAAATTTGATTTCTTATCAAGATGACATAATGAGAATAAAAAAGAAGAGTATGTGAATTACCATTGAATGCTCTGACCAACTTTAACCTCTGCATCGTTTTTAGGTCGAGCCTGGGCAATGCATGCGCTGCGAGCCATGCTGTATTGAGTTAGGGATTTGAAGCCCCGCCCACTCTCCGCCCATATTTTTCATTGGCTCGTGTTGCTGTCCTTTGTAAATGCTGGCTTGTGATTCCATAATTGCCTTGTTAGTCCCTCCTTAGTACCGCCTTGTCTTCATTTGAAACCTCCCATGGCGACTGGCCCTTTTACTTCGGTTGCGACATGGTATGTTTATTTTTGTCTGTAAGCACTATTTTCTTAAAAGAGTTTCTGGTCCTGCAGGCACGATGTGCAGCGGCCATGCGTGCTTTCACTTTCAAAGCAGCCCGCACCCCAACCCCATCCTTCCATCAAGAATCCTCTCCCAGAGCGCTCCTTCTCTAATTAAGAGAAATTGTAGTGCAAGGATTAGGTGGAGGCGTGGGTGTATGCTGAACAGCCCTCTTTATTGTGAAAACAGACACTCAGGGGCCAGAGGAAAGCGGGACCCCAGACTGCGCTTTCACTTTCGGGTTGTCGCCTCTCCGGTTACACGGCCACTGAATAAAACGGTAACACTGTTAATAAAACATTTCCCCGGACAAAGGTCGTTTAAAAAGGCTTTAAACTCTATAACCATTGCCAGGCATGCGGGGGCGAAATCCATCCCCCACCCTCAAAAAATGCAGTCTTCACTGAAAGGGCAAGGGTGCCCATCATTTGCACCGGCACACCTGTGCTGTCACAAAAATACATGTTAGAGGACAAACATTAACTGCAACCTATGTGTCTTATGTGCAGGGCACAAGTTGGGTGTACACGCGGGTGGACGGCGTCCACCCACTATTTTCACAGGGTGGACGCCGTCCACCCTGCCAAGAAGTTGGGCCCCACTGAATAATATGCTGAATTCGTCCTGGTGTAATTTGCAAACACCGGGACACATTCAGCAGCGACTGCACGTTGTTGTCTGCTTTCGATCGCAACAACGTGCAGGCAGGACGGGGCTTTCTTATTTAAGACTCCTGCTGGGCCCATAACAAAGGCCGAATATGAGGGGTCATCAGGCCTCCTTTTGTTCGAGTCTCCTGGCTAGTAGCAGTCATGAGCCTCACACCTAGATGCAAATGCAGTGGAGGGGAAACAAAGGCTCACACCTTGGTGCACTTCACACATACTTTAAAGAGGCAGCTTTTCACTTTGTTCAGGCTCTGTTTAGATTTGCATGCCCTGTAAGAATGTCAGATGTGTTGGTCTTTCCCAGTATTTACACAAAATAAATAGCATTTATATAGTGCTTACTACCCCTAAGGAGGCGTTGTAATAATTTAAATATCACTATTTTTTCTTGTAAAACACTATGGGTAGAAGTAGTTTACGCTGACAAAAGGCAACACTTATGTGTACCTTACAAAAGTGTGAATCTTCTGCCTAAATCAGGAGGGTTTCCCTGTATACTCGAAATGTGCTCCAATGTACTCATGATAGACATGTTAAACATATATGTGAGGGCTTAAGATCTGATGTCACTTCTTATGATGCCACTTCCTGTGATGTCACGTGCTGTGATGTCACGCGCCGTGATGTCACTTGCATACTGATTAACTAGGTTAGTCCCCCCACTTCTTTTTTTAGGACTTGTGCCCTGCTTATATGCACACCTAAAAAGGCACAACTGCACTCCTAACTCCCATGTGCCAGCGGACACATAACTCACGTATAGATGCGCCATTTCAGGTTCACGTAGTAGCCTTAGCTTAACGCCACCACACCTTCATACTTGTGCAACTCTCCAGGCGGCCACCAACCCTTGCTCACTACGTATAGCTTTTCTTGTGGAAAACTGAGAAATAATAATACTGGCTCCAAGTTCGCACCTGTGGTGAAAGCACATGAGGGTACTCAGCTGCACTTCACGTGGGCTACGTAATAACAAACGGGGCAGTATGTGCGCACTACACACAGCCACAGAAAGTGCAGCCTTCTGACAGTACAGGAAGCCCAGCAACTGCGTCAAGCTGCATGTAAATACAAAAAGTGCACTGCGTGAAGCCTTTTTGTTCAAGTCCCTCTGCAGTATGTGTAATGGGAAAAGCGCACTTTGTATGTGCTGTCTGCGGCCACGAAAGTGTAGTCGTCTTAAATATTGGTAGCCGCAAACCATGTACACTACGTATTGCTAACAAGTGCACTCCGTGTACACTGTCTGAGAGTACTGGAAGCCCACCAGCCGTATCCTAAGTGCGGGTATGTCATGACAGAAACAGGAGTCCTTGTAAACGACAGGAAGTCCTTCAGCTGCATTCCATGTGCACTATATGCATTTAGAAAAAAAGTACACTTCGTGTGTAATGTCGGCGGCCATAAGAAGTGGTCTTTTGAAGTAACACCGAGCCATTCAGCTGGTTTTCTTTTGTCACTTCACATGCACCGTAAACAGTTTTGCGAAAGTGCAGGTCGTCTTTCAGCTGCATTCTATTTGCAATAGGAAAAGACAAACAAGCATTTGGAATGCAATAGGTCTGGCATTAGCGAGAGTTAAAGCTATTGGCATTGTAAATGACAATGCATTTTATTTATGTTTAAAAAACCAAAACATAAATAAAAGGCTACGTAACTCAAGCAGCTGTCGGGAGGCATGCATTGGGAGCTAGGTACCATGCCTCTTTCAGGGGGTCATGGTGTTTCTTTTCCGACTGTTCAGGACTCACAGCAGGACCAAACCACAGCAAAACAACCCCTCCCCCTCAAAAGTGACAGGATCACTAAATCTGTGGGCAGGAGCCCATCGTTCTAAAATCTGTATGAGTCAAGTGTAACGGCCACACACACTGCTGCCTAGTCCGGCATCTCCTACTGGCACAATATGCAACGTGCATCTCGTGACATGCTCTCCGCTCACGCTCGCTCTGCCCTGGGCAGGGCTAGGGTGCATTTACACCGGTCCTCAGCAGAGTTTTAGGCAGGTCCGAATGGCTTGTCCATCCTTTCCGTCCACAGGCCTTGCCCACTGAGCTGTTCGCCACTGAATGGTACGGCGGCGCTGCCTGTGACGGGCAGAAGCCTTTTGGCTCTTCTCTCCCACAAGCTTCCTTTGTCTGAGCCCACACCACCTTGCAGTCCTGCCAAGTATCACGCATCAGGCGTTAGACTAACACATTTCAGTGTGGTACTCCTCATTACCGCACTGAAATGCATTGTCATGCATATGCATGGTGTCTGTTACTGAAGAGCAGCCTGCCTAAAACTTAAGTGGGGCAGCTAGCAGCGCGCAGCCTATGGCGTTTGCGCTGCTCTACCAGGCTTGCATAGCTGCCAAGGTTTCAGATTGCTATGTGTGACATTTTCATAATTTCAGAGTAATTATGAGTGACATTTCAACGACTATAAGTGAAACTTTCTCACTGGCAAAATCAAGCAATGAAGATGAGGGAAACATATAAATATCAGAAATTACACTAATTTGAGCAACGAGAAATTCTAGGAAGATCTTAAAACATATCTGCAAAGCACCAGAAACGGAAGGAAGGGCACTAACCAGAGATAGACTGCGTGACTGCAGTGCTCAGTAACAGAGGGCAGGCAGGCACTGCTGATGATCTCATTGATGTGATCATTCATGATCTGAGCTAGCCCAAAAAGGACATTTTTTACCATAGCAAGTGCAACTAGGAGATTATGCCGTCACTCAGTCACAGGTTTAATCGGTTGCTAATGCAATAAGGTAAAAAGGAATGGTGGGAAACACCAGCGCAAAACTTGGCAGTGTTTTACTCTGAACACGTGATAGTGCAAACAAATACAAATTGCACTGCCAGTCCTTTTTTAGTTTTAAAAACAAGCTTTTTGCAGTCATGTCACTATTTTATCGGATCACTAATGAAGAAACCTCGCCACCCACAATGGTATTATTCAGGGTCATTGATGCAGAAACCGCATCACCCTTGCTAGACAATAGGGTTATCGCACACTTTGAAGCTTACCAGGAAACGTCAGGTATTTGTATCTCTGTGGGCCACATTTTATAGCACTACCAACATGCCGGCCTCGTGTCCCTTCCCTGTTTGTAAAATATACTCCCATTCAAACATGGCTCCGGACCACCGTGCGTATTGTCAGCCAATAAAATGAGGAGCCATCTGATTTCAGCAGTTCCTAATCAGATAGATGTGTGGGGATTGTCCAGAATAGACTATTCTTTCCTTGCTCAAACTACGACTCTCAGTAAGTAGCGCAAGTCTATGATTGCATGAAGCTGGCAGGAAGTCTTTATTATGTGTTGACATTTTAGCACTCAGAAACAAACGGCTGACACGTGGTGCAGTACTACTCATGCGACATTATCACCATGACCTGGTAAAATGAAAGCGGATAAAAGTAAATGTTGAAGTTGAATTTTGTGAATATATATTTTATCACTCACGTATCCTAATTGAGATGTGAGTCCTAGTCCAGGCTGTCCAGTGCGTCCCGTGCAGGACCCTTCCAGTAACAAACAGTCCTGGCGGCTGCTGTAACCCGGGTCACTGACTCCTTCTCCATCTCCCTCGGCTGCGTTAAGAACTGAGGGGCATATTATCAAGGGCTTTATCGCCGCTTTAGCGGCACTTTTTGCTGCTAAAGCGGCGATATTTTTAACGCCCTATTAGCAAGCTGTCGCTAACAGGCGTTAGCGACAGCTTTCAGGCGTTAGAGGACGGGAATTACATCGCCTTGCATGTCAGCGATATTTATCGCTAATGACATGCAAGGTAGGCGTTCCCAACTAAAAGCGACGGTAAACAGTCGCTTACATACCTATCGCCTATTAGCAATACCCGCGAAGCGATAAAAAAACGCGCGCTAACCCCGATTATTGCTTGTTTTTAAGAACTGATAAAAACATGACTTAGCAATGAAAGTCAATGGGAGGTGGATTGTAAGGTTAAGTCCCCAGAATTAGCGATAGGATTTTATCGCTGGATTTCTCGCGTTAAAGCTGGGTTTCGCCGCTATCGCTGGATATTTTATCGCAATGGAGATAAACCTTGCTAATAGCATGTTATTTCCGCGGTAATATCCAGCGATAGCCGGCGATAAAAAAAGGCGCGCTAAGCAAGGTTTGCGATATTTATCGCATGTTCTTGCTAATATGCCCCTGAATTCGGCAGGGTGCAGCACAGCTGATACATAACTGCCAAGTTTTCAGATTGCTCAAGTGTGACATTTCCAAGAATTAAGTGCACTTATGAGGGACATTGTAGTGCCAAATGTGTGACACTTCAAGTGACACTTTCTCACAAGTGAAACTAAGGAATAATGTTCATTTAAAGAGATACATATTGGAAATTACCACCTTCTGAGCAGTGAGAGGCCTTGTAGAAGCCCTGGAAACGGCTGTAAACTCCTGAAATGGAGGGTCACTAATTGATTTACATTTCTAAAGTGGTCTTACTATAGTGATTTCTAGAAAGATCCTTGACACCTTGTGATGACTGCTGCCTGATCACTTTTGGGGAGAACTGATCAGACCCCTATTCTGCGGTGACTATGGTATGCTAGAGAAACCTTGCAGTGGTTACTGAGAAAGACGTACATCACTCAGGCACTGTTAGGTTTAAGGCCCTACCAATATTGCACCAGTGTTTACCCAGCCTGTATTTTTAGACCAGTGCAGGTAAAAAATGGGGAACACCTTTCAGAATTAATATTTTTATCTTTTGAAATATAAATCCACAGCTACAGATACATCAATAGTGTTTTTGAGTTGTCTAAAATTGCCATAAATTAGTTTTTAAACAAGCCACCTCGGCTGAAACACTAGATGTAAAAAAAGAAATAATACAGAATGACTCATTAGAACATTAGATGCTGGTAGGTAGCTTTGAGTATAAGGTCACTTAGAACTGGTAGGTCGGGTGCCAGATCCCACGAGCAATGCATCTATAAAACTGTGGGGCATATTATCAAGGGCCGGCGATAAATATCGCAAAGCGCGCTTAGCGCTTGCATATTTATCGCCGGCTATCTCTGTAATTTATCGCCCGGTTAGCGCGTTATTAACAACGCGCATCGCCGAGGCGATAGAAATGTCAGAGATAGCGTGGATATCGCCGTTTCCATGGGAAAACGGCGATATCCTAGATGATAGGGCCTGTGGTCTTAGCCACAGAATCCACCCCCCATGTTAAGTATGCCTTAGTCAGGAATTTAACAGACGTTAAATTCCTGCGTTAAGGCATACTTAACGCAATTAAAATAATCGCTTCCCCGCATTGTAAATATCGCGAAGCTGCCTTCGCGATATTTACCCATGTTGTTTCCACAGACACGCCTACTTTGCATCTCATTATCGATGCGAAGTTAGGCGTGCTGGAAACGGGAGCAAAATCAGCAAAACACGCGATAGCGTGTCTTTGCTGATAAGGCGATATAATTATCGCCGCTTTTCGGCCTATAACGGCCGCAAAAGCTGCGATAATTGTTTATCGCCGCCTTGTTAATATGCCCCTAAGTGCTTTGTAGAAAACGTATAAGTTCCTAAAGGGGTTGGTTATGCTACCAACGTGAGCAATAGATTAGGAAATTTAAGGTCTGTGCTAGGTTGTGCGCTTATTTTTATTCTCTGATCGGGTAGTTTTGCAGTCTTGCACTGGGTTTGCCACCAAGGTTACTTTTCAATTTAATGTTAGAAAATAAATGTGAATATGTGCCAGTATAATGTAACTGGTGCTCATGTAAAGCCCTTGAATACCTTTTGGTTACGTATAAACAATTGTAAAAGAAAAAATGTTACCCAGAAAATGTTTTTCCCGATTCCTCTGCTCTGGGCTGAGTGCTTCCAAGAGTAAAGTCAGGTCTGTGTCTCTAAAATTAAAGAGCTGCAAGGCTCTTACTACTGACACAGTTTGATAACAGTAAAGTCAGTTTCAATATTTGCCGACTTGCAGACCATGTTTTTACAACAATTGTAATCAGTATTTGAGGTACGAAATGCTTTATTTGTGCACCTCCGTGACCTGACACGCGTTTCTTGGCCGCGCGTCTTCTTTCAGTTTTATATACCGCAAACTTGGAGAGCTTTACATGAGCACCAGAGATATTACACAAGGACATATTCCTTTTTGGATCACAGGACGCCAGGCTCGAACCACTTGTCTCAGATCGAAGGTCGGCTGCTCTAGCCTCGTGCCACAACCTCGCCCACAAGAGTTGTGTAGGGGGGGCAGACTTGTATAGACCTAACTTGCCAGCACGTATTGTAGCTCTTTACATGAGCACTGGTCAAGCTGTTGTGCAAGTGCTGGTTTTTCAATTTAACATTGTACATTTCAAAAAAGAAATTGCAGTTTTACATGCCAAACACTCGTGCCGGCAGGTATTGCGGCTATTTACATGAGCATCAGTCACATTGCAGAAGGCTGCCCTCATGTTTTTTTCAAGCACATGTAGTGATTTGCCTACAATCACAAGATGTTGAGCCAACGCCGAAACTAGCACCTAGTTCCCCGGTTTCCCAAGTCAGCAGCTCTGGCGATAACGCTACACCCGATCCCTTTCCCATGTCTCGATGGCTCGCCATGCCTTGAACATTACGAACGGGCCCTGGTACTGGGTGACCTGTTCCCAGCAATAAATGCTAATTAGGCAACTCATTTATCACCCCCGATTCCCCCACTCCGTCTCCTATTTCCAATGCTCCGAGGAGCGGAGAAGGGGCAGAGGGAGGGGGATGTAGCGGTCTAGCTTATCCCCGCACACCTTCCCACAGTGTGCCCCCGGAAGCATACACACACAATGTAACACTCTCTGGCCAGGCGTGGCCAGAGAGCTTAAATAAAGGGGCCGGGGTCGCTCGAGACTTCGGGCCGACACCCAGCACCAGTGGTGGTCGTCTTTGATTTATCGCGCAGCGCCACAATCCCTGTACAGCGCGCTGCCTGCCCCAACGCACCTTTTGGGGGTCATCACACTGGCGACGAAGGTGGGCACACGACGCCCGCAAAAGCGCCTCAGCTGTTTCGAGCCCGTCAGCCTAGCGGGACATCGCCGGAGCCGCAGACTGCGTCTGGCGTGCTGATGCGCAGAGCAGTGAGCCGAGCAGCCATCTGACCGCCGGGTGAGTGAAAGGAAGACTTAGATCCCCGGGTCCTGTCAGCGAGAGTGAACCGGATCGCCTGTGCGTAGCGCTGGTGCTCCCGGTGAAGCTCCGGTCGAGCCCGCGCTCACATCAGCAGTGCGCGCATGCGCAGTAGCTCCCTGACGCTTCCAATCCCCATAGCCAGAAGCGCGCTACTGACACCCGGTGGCTGCAAGGGGAGATACACCCTGAAAACCTCTGCCTGCTCAGCAGCGTGGACAGAAAGCATTGCCACGCTCAACTGCCACCCCGAAGCCTCCAATCAACAGACACTGGCCCATAGCACTGAAAAAAAAGAACAAACAAAGAAAAACCAAACAAGCATTGGCAACCACAAGTGCAGAGGGCCACGAGGTAGACACTTACCATGACTGATCCAGCAGCAGCCCAACAACCAGCGGCACCACCAACTCACCTGCACTCCCAAGTCAGCGCACTTCCCCCTTTCAGCGAGCTAATTGATCCGGCCACAGCGTCGCCCAGGTGGAGAATATGGATTAGCCGCCTCGACAATTATTTTGTAGCCACGAGAGAAACAAATGATGCGGTCAAGAGATCATTGCTGCTACATTTCGCAGGGGACGAAATATACAAATTGTTCGCACATCTACCGGACACTGGAGCACCCGCTGATTACGACGCCGCAGTCAGAGCCTTGAATGCCCATTTTGACCCGCAGCTTAATCCCGATTACGAGCGCTTTAAACTCCGACAAGCCCGCCAGAGAGAAGGAGAGTCCATGGACACGTTCCATGCGCGCCTAAGAGAGCTGGCCAGCACGTGCACCGACGATGATCAAACCAAGGAGGTAAGAGCACAGGCCATCCAGGGGTGCCGCAACAAGACCCTGCGGACCCTGATTCTTCGACAACCGCGCATTTCCCTCGGAGACATACTTATACTGGCACGCTCCCATGAGCTATCAGAGATCAGAGCAACTGCCATGGAAGCCGCGTTCAACCAACAGGCAGAACCAGCGGTGACAGTCAAGACGGAGCGAGTAGATGCCGTCCGCACGCCGACTCGCGGCGGGCGAGGGAGATGGCCTAGCAGAAGCTTGAGACGACCACAGTGCGGGTACTGTGGGAAGGAAGAACACTCCCAAGACGAATGCCCAGCCAAGGGCAAGACCTGTGCAAAATGTGGAATCCCCAACCACTTTGCAAGTGTATGTAGAGGAGGACTGCGGAACAAAGGAATTCCCGGACGAAGACCACCGTCACGAGCAGTGAGACACCTCTCACTAGAAGAACCCACCACATCGAGGACACCAACGACAGCGGCACACCGCAGACAGTATCTTGAAGACTCGTCCACAGACGAAGGAGAAGAATGCTACCTCATATCTTTTGCTAACGACCTAAAACGAAGACGACGGCCACAGCCAACATGCACGATTGAAATCGCTGGGTCACCCGTCACAGCTCTCATTGACACCGGGGCATCCGTGAACGTCATGGGGTGTCAGCACTACAAGAAGTTAAGCCCAAGACCAGCGCTCGTGCCATCCAAAGTCAGAATCCTCACGTACGGAAGTCAAACACCGCTTCCCCTAAAAGGGAAAATGTCCGTTCAAGTAAAGTCAGAAAACCAAGAAGTCACAACCACGTTCCATGTGGTTGACAAGGAAGCAGACATACTCGTTGGAAGTCACACTGCGGAGGATCTGAATCTAATAACATTTGCAAACGCTGTGAAATCATTCCAAACAGAAGACATCCTAGAGCTGTTCCCGCAGCTATTCGTCGGTCTGGGAAGCATGAAGAGGCCACCAGTTAAACTACATATAGACACAGCAGTAAAGCCGGTCGCCCTATGGCACCGACGTGTACCGTTTCACTTACGACCGCTGGTAGAACAAGAGCTACTGAAGCTTGAGCAACAGGGAGTAATAGAAAAAGTGACAGGACCGACCCCTGGGTATCTCCCATGGTCATCGCCGAAAAGCCAAAGCAACCTGGGAAAATTCGGATTTGTATCGACATGAGAATGCCCAACCAAGCAATAAAGAGAGAGAGACACCTGACACCGACGGTCGATGACATCCTGGCCGACCTCAACGGCTCCCAGTGGTTCTCTAAACTTGATCTAAACGCTGGTTACCACCAGCTGAAGCTAGCGGAGAGTAGCAGATACATCACCACGTTTTCGACACATCTAGGGCTTCGACGCTACAAAAGGTTAAATTTCGGAATATCATCAGCAGCAGAGATATTCCAGAACGCTGTAAGAGAAATCCTGTCGGGACTTCAGGGTGTCCTTAACGTCAGTGATGACATTTTAATACATTCGGCAACAATGGAAGACCATCATCGTCAGCTTAGAGCGACCCTCCAACGCCTCGCAGAGTATGGAGTAACTCTCCACAAGGAAAAATGCCAATTCTTCAAAAAGTCCATAGATTTTTTTGGATATGTATTTAGTCAGGAAGGAGTGAAGGTGGACCCCAGGAAATCACAAGCAATACAGCTCGCTCCAGCTCCCACAACGGCATCAGAAGTCAGAAGCTTTTTAGGCATGGCAACATATTGCGGAAGGTTTATTCCGAATCTCGCCACCATTGCAGAGCCACTACGGAACCTAACCAAGAAAGAGACTATCTGGCGGTGGACTCCAGTGGAAGAAGAAGCCTTCTGTAAAGTGAAAGCGGCGCTACTGGAAAGCACGACCATGGCCTATTTCAACACGGCCAGGCCAACAGAACTGATAGTAGATGCCAGCCCGGTGGGACTAGGAGCCCTGCTGACGCAAGAAACCGAACCAGGGACCTGGGTCCCTTTGGCCTTCGTGAGCAAAGCGCTGACTGCGACTGAAACCCGCTACTCTCAGATTGAACGGGAGGCACTTGCCATCAAGTGGGCATGCAACCATTTCCATCTATACGTCAGTGGGAATCCATTCAGAGTAGTAACAGACCATCAACCACTGCTCCCACTCTTCAAAGGGACTGCGCCTCATCCACCACCCCGAATTGAGAGGTGGGCAATACAACTTCAGCACTATCAACTGGAACTGATGTACAGGCCTGGCGCAAAGAATCCAGCCGATTTCCTATCACGCCACCCTGCACACCCCGCAGAGGAAACCTCTGACCAGGAAAAGATGACGGAAGATTTCATCAACATGATTTCCCAGTGGTCGTGCCCACGAGCCCTATCCGTTGAAGAAATCAAGACCCACACGAGAGATGACATGGTCCTCAAAAGAGTGGCAGACGCTCTACAGAAGGGATCTTGGGAAGGATTTCTTCATGATGTTCATGGATGGAATGAGCAGGACCGAGCTCGGCTAGGCAAAGTCTGGAGAGTACGAGATGACTTGAGCGCAGCCGAAAGTGGCGTAATACTGAGAGGATCTCGCATCGTCATTCCGCAAAGCCTTCAAGAAAGGGCGACCGTTTTAGCGCACGAAGGCCATCAAGGAACAGGTAGAATGAAGTCCCGAATGAGGGAAAAGGTATGGTTCCCTGGCCTAGAAGAAGCTGTGGTACGGAATTGCAGAGCCTGTCAACTCACAGGGAATCCAGAGGCACCGGCTCCTGTGATAACCGAAGATCCTGCTCCATCGCCCTGGTCGTGGGTAAGCCTCGACTTCGGGAGTTTCCCGGATGGGAGAGTCACGGCAGTCTTGGTTGATAGCTACACAAAGTATCCCCTCGTGGAGGTCCTGCCGTCCACTGCATTCAACCACCTGCAGCCAATACTGGAGAAAACCTTTGCGCTCTTCGGACTACCCCATGTAGTCAAGACAGACAATGGTCCCCCATTCCAGGGTAGTGAATTCAAAAACTTCCTAACTCAGCTGGGAATAAAGCATCACCGCATCACTCCACAGTGGCCACAAGCCAATGGGGAGGCAGAACGCTTCATGCGGACTGTGAACAAAGTGCTACGCATAGCAGTGGCTGAACAAACAGATCCGGAGGCTACTCTCCAAGCATTCCTGCGAGAATACCGGAGTACTCCTCACTGCACAACTCAAAGGTCTCCGTGGTCACTAATGCTGGCAGGACCCCGACGTGACACCCTCCCCGTAGCTGACAATTGGGAGCAAGAACCATATGACCCTGCAGACACCCAAGCCAGGAGGGTGTCAACCAATGAGAAAGCCAGTCGACATAGGAGAGCGCGAACCCGAGCGATGACGACTGGATGCGCCGTCCTGGGCGGAGGGAAATTCCGCACCCCCTATGAATCTGGGCTATGGACTGTCAGGACAATCCGAGGAACAGCCATCACTGCCAAGCGAAATGGGGAAACAATAACCCGGAACATTTCATGGTTCAAGAGGGTCCCAGGAGAAGAGGCCGAAGGGCAGACCTCAGGACAATCTATGAGAGAAGGGGTCACCAGTGAGGAAACAGGACCCAGCCCCGGTGAGGATCTAGCTGACACGCCTTCAGCCTCATCACCAGCTACAAACACCAGCTCCAGAGCCCCAGCTGTCGGACCGGAGGTGGTCAGCCAAAGAGGAAGCCAAGGTGGTCGCCAACATCGATACGACCTAAGGCCTAGCCCGAGACCGAACCAGAGACTGGCTGATTTTGTGTGTTGATTTGAGTTTTTATTTTTGTTAAAGAACTGATTTAGGATGGGATGTAGCGGTCTAGCTTATCCCCGCACACCTTCCCACAGTGTGCCCCCGGAAGCATACACACACAATGTAACACTCTCTGGCCAGGCGTGGCCAGAGAGCTTAAATAAAGGGGCCGGGGTCGCTCGAGACTTCCGGCCGACACCCAGCACCAGTGGTGGTCGTCTTTGATTTATCGCGCAGCGCCACAATCCCTGTACGGCGCGCTGCCTGCCCCAACGCACCTTTTGGGGGTCATCACAGGGGAGACAGCAGCCCACAGGCTGTGCTGCACCTAGACCCACCATTAAAAAAAAGCATTGGGAAAGCCAATGAGCCTCGCCGATACGAGAGCTATTGGCTTTGTCAATGTTTTTCTCCAAGTTGCCCAGTGGCCGCACTGCTGTGCAACACTGCAACATGGTGAAAAAATATTGACAAAGCCTATAGATCTTATGTTGGCGAGACCTATTGGCTTTGCCAATGCTTGTTATTCTTCTGACTTGCTGTAAGGGAAACAGCACACTGCGGCCCGGCCGGTGCCAGCTGCAGCAGGACACTGCGAGCGCCATGATTGGTTTGCGGGCGCGCAAATTCAGACTCCTGCCTCCCACACCAGCACGCAGAATGTGACGTCCGGCGCTCACCGGCAGTATTCGTAACACACAACCTGACTGGGCCCGGTGACGTCAGGCAGGCTGACAAGTGAGAGCCATGCCGCGGGGAACATTAATAATGCAACGCAGTCCTGCCAAGTCAAACGTAGTCTTAGCAGGGAATGTGAGCCTGCCAGCGCTGAGCAACCTTAGGTCAGCTGTGAGCCCCAGTCCTTGCCATGTAACCCCTCCTCCCCCACACACTTAACATTGCGGCCTCTGGGCAACGTCTGCATCCAGTCTACATACCGGTTGCTTCCAGTCCTAATTTCTGTTCTTGCTGCTGTGACACAGCACCGGGGCTGCAGGGCTCAGCAGTCAGGCTGGGGCTGGGTGTGGCTGTTGGGCACTGGCAGGCAGTTGATCAGTGCCAGCGCCACTGCCCACTGCACCTGTTAGCTGAGGCCTACGGCTGGAAGCTTCATCAAGGGTGGGAGCTCGTGTGTACTGCAGAAGAAGAGAAGGCCTGAATAGAATTATGGGTAGGAGCAACCCCTCCTCTTGCTGAGCTTGCATTGAACTCCACTGTGATTGGCTGTGAGTGTCATGTGCTTTTCAGTGCATGTTATACACATAATTCACCATATCCAATTCATTCACACGCTTATCCAGTTCATGCAGTATGCTATGCAACACAATGTGATTCGTATCTAATTTCAGTGATGCCCATATTCATTTCGAGAGGAGTATTATTTGTTTTACTATTATTTATATCAATTTCAATATTTGTCATATTTAAACCATTCTGTAATGTTAATTTTTTTAAATCTTTTTTAAATTAGCTTTTGTGTTATATCAACTCTTTGCAAAACAATACACTTGCCTGCAGTAAATTACAGCACCTTCACACATGAAGCTGCATATCATTTAGTACATTAACAGTCCAGCAGTTTCCCACTTTTCTCAGAACATCTTTTTCACACATCAGGATGGCACCTCCAAAGCACCGTGGCATTAATCAAAGCTGAAATGTGGCCGAGATGGCACTTTGGGTACTATTACATTTAGAGCTTTTGTCCAGCAATAAGTGTGTATACAGATTCCCATCATACCTCCATCCCTCTCTCATTTTGCATGCTTGGCCACATTTTTAACTGATTTTGATGCCATTGATCAACCCTGCCAAGTGCCACGCATCTCGCGTTAGAATAACGCATTTTCGGTAATGCCCCCGCATTATCGCAATGCCTGAGTTTGTCACGCAAAAGTGCTACTCCTCGCAGAGCTTGCACAGCTGATCAGATTAAGCTATGCTTTGAAACGAGTTCCGAAGTGCCTTCCCGCAGCACACAGTCCTCTCGCTTCCCCTGTTTAAAAGGAGATCAAGGCTGATCTGCACAGACAGTTAGAGTTGATGGGCGGCCCTTATTCTATGTTTCACTGGAGCAACTGGTCCCTCCCCTCTTTGTAACTGCGGGATTCAACATTCTAGCACTCAGCCAATCGAGTGCATTTCTCCCCAGTTCTAGCACAAATGTTCTTAAAGACAGGTTCCTACCCTCATTGTGAGAGTGGATGTGACGCAGGACTGGCCACCAGATCGCAAAGAAGTTTTAGGTGAGTCCGCATGGGGACTTGTCAGTCCTGGCAGTTGAATTCTCTCTGTTGCAAGTGGTCGACCCAGCCCGGGCACCTCTAACTTGCATTATGGACAATCTGGAGTTCACACTGAACGTGTCAGTGCCCTTTCACCACAAATTAAACTGTCTCCTGCTCATGGCCACCTATAATGTTTTGCTTTTATTTCTTCTTACCAGAATGTACTGTTTAAAAATGAAACTCTTGGCATTTTGCAACCTAAAATGCCTCCATATTAAAGCGCTAAATATCAAGTTCTGAGGGCTCTTGGTTTGCAAGTGGTTAAACGCATTCATGGCCTCATTTCATTTAATGCTCGCCGCACTTCAAGAGCAGGTGCTCCCCAGAAATCACTGTACAACTCTGCAAACAGCCGGGGTCGCTTCATACTTCCAGGAATCCAAGCTTCCCCACCACAGCCATACTTTTATTTCCCTCTCTACTCCATGGATGGGCTGCAGTGAGCTCAAGTTTCTTCTGGCTCAAACTGATCACAGCACTGTCATAATTTCTATAACTCTGCAGTCCCCATTCCAATCTCTAATCTTTCTTTTGTGTATGATAGTGCTTAGAAGCAGGCACTCTAGGTCATGTGCATTGCCCATGCTGCTCAGTCTTTCCAAAGGGAGGCCGAATGCTTCTTTCCCACTCAGCATGTCTCTTGCCACCTCTTTACTTCCTAAGTGCCATTCTATTTCTGGTGCTTTGCAGCAATTTTAAGATCTTAGAGTTTCTCGTTGCTAAACTGGTGTCATTTCTGTATGCTTGCAATGGCCACCAGATGTTCTTGGACCGGATACCCTGGAGAATAGTGGAATAGTAGAGTTCCAGTTGGTCATTGTAGTATATCATATCATGCAACCAGGTCCTCGCTGTAGGTATGCAATTTCTACCCCTCACACCTGACACACGCCTTTTTGCCAAAAATGGTGTCATCATTGTGAACCATCACACGGTGCATGGCGTGCCCTTAGTATAGCCCCTATAACATGAAATACTTTGCTCCAGTACCTAGCGTTCAGCGGGCATGCTCAGGTCTGTTGCAGGAAGCCCACTTATGGCACGTTACATCTTACACACCAGGAGTGGCCCGTAATTTGTGAGTAAATAGTTTGAGGAGAGTATGGTATGTCCGGTGTAAATATACCGATGGAGATAGCTCCTCAATTTAGCTACACCAGTAAGAGCACTCTTTATCCGTAATTACATATCCCAGGTCCGCATCCCACAGCACCTTGGTACTAGGCCTTAGTGTTGAGGCCTCATCCTGTATGCAGGAGTAGAGCTTGGTTACCAGTTGTCTAGCTGACTGTGCATCTAAGACAGGGGTGCAACTAGACCAGAACATCTGGGGGCTAAGACTCCCAGCCAGGGCCAGCTTGAGCATTGGTGGTGCCCATTACCACAGTCTTTTTTGGGGCTTTCCTCCCTCATAACCTCCTTCTCCATGAATTCCCTCACTATCACTCTCCAACAGTGCACCTCATCTCTCCATCGCCTTTTTCAGCTGAACATTCAATTTTTTTTATAGTGCTACTCATAGTGCACTCACACTCAGTTGTGTGATCTGCATGGTACACGTTCTTTACAGCAGACATATTAACCCTCCGCTCTTCTTTACAATAAGTAAAAACTGCCACTAGACAAAAAACACTGCACTCCACACCAAAGTCAACGCCAGGTGCGGCTGCACCGGTCGCACTGCCCAAAAGCCAGTCCTGCTCCTAGCAATGGGGCAGGAAAAGCATTTCCAGAAATGGGACCAGAGCTAACCTCATAACCATTATATGAGGAAAAAGATCTACGTAAGTGGTGAGGTGTGATACTGAACCCCAAATTCCAGCATTCAAAACAAGTTAACATATTTCTTGCAGATGATTTAAGGAAGAGTAGACTTCTCCTCTGAGAATTTTTTTAAACTTTTGGGATCAAATTTGCTAACACGCTACAGACCTTTATAAGATGTCCATGAAATATTCCAGTACATTCATGGTGCACCAGGGAACCTTGGCCTTTCCTAGGAGTAGACCTCCATTTTTTCAAATGTCCTAAGTCAGAATTTACTTACACTATACCAAGGTCATAATTTTTTCATGGGTGAGCCCTTTATGCCAAGAAGTACATTCAATATGACAGTGCCATAAATTTCATGTAATGGGTACCTCTAAATATTCCCTCCAGTATACACGGGTCAGCATTTTGCCATTGACACCCCCTATACAATGAGTACAGGAAATCTTATGACAAGAGTTAGCTCAAATATCAGTTCCAACATTTTGCTAGGGCTCCACCTCATAAGCTAAGAATTATGTGCATCATATTGTGGAAAACTAGCTGCAATGGTTGTTAGCATCAGCTGAAGCCATTTTGTTTCTGGCAGCCATTTTTGTTAGCCATGTGCTCGCCATGTGCTTTCTCCCTCTTCACTGTTGCCTGCTCTTGTATTTCACTTGAGTCAGGAACTATAGTTAACTCCTTCAGTACTGAGCCAGAGCACTGCACATGCTCAGAAAGGTCTAGCTGGTAGAATGCACCTGCTCTTAGAGTAACTGTCAGGCTATTTTAACTAATATTAGCTATATTGTAAGCCCTCCCACTCTGTTGACTAAGCAATTCTTATGTATCCTTATATGTAACTAGCTATTCATGTGTGCACTTGTACCGCCTCTTTTTGAGTCTACATGCTAACTCAGCGGTAAACTGGGCATAAAAGGCCCAGGATCTTTGTACTCCTTAGACTGTCTCATACAGTGGCCTGCGGGTACTGTATTGACACAGTTTCCCTCATGTGAGGTTAATAAAGTTGTTATTTTGATATTCCAGCTTCCGTGCCAATCTCTTCTTTGTTGGTTTAAGGACCAGGTGCATCAGTGAACCCCTAGAAAGGTTTTTTCTTCTACAATATCAGGGCCTTCAGCCAGGTGTGGAGGTGTGTGTTTGGTGTCCCTGCCACTGGGTATGACTGGGCTAGCGGCTTTCAGAGTGAGACAGTCCAAGTCCCCTCAGCTAATAAAGGTGTCTTAATAATAGAAGCATGTTGGGGCCTTCAGTTTACCATAGGTAACATCTTCCATACATATTCTATTAGTGTTCTTGTCAATAATGCAAGAATAACCTCCAGAATGCCAGACCAGCAGCACACTTGCACGAATAACACACATAGACTCACACACACACATTCTCTCTCACACACACATTCTCACTATATCTCTTGCACTCTTTCATGCATGTGTTCTCTGTCGCGCTCACACACAGACACATTGCCACTCACACTTCCATTAGTCAATCTGCTTTTATTGTGTTAGAAAAGCTCGCCCTGCTACTTCTGCTATACCTGCCTTTCCTTTTAGTGAAGCTTAATAAAAACATATTCTCTATACGCTATTCAAAAATAATAATATATTGCCTTGTCAATGTTTGTTACAACTATGATGTGAGTGAAAAGTGCACTTCCTTAAAATAGCTGTACGGGGCTTATATTTGGTTGCAGATCAAGCAGTTATAGTATTGGGAATGAACTAATCCACGTTCTAACATGTAATATTTCAGCATTCATGGATTTTATCCAGTAACACATTGCATGTTTGGGTTTTTGAGACCCAAATTGCAATGTAAAAAAAACAACATGTCCCGGAATGAAGCATTGCTGTGAATGGAAAGCCAGGAATGGCTGAAGGTGTAACACGAACCTCAATACAGCACCATACCCCATAGCCTCAGCCCTAGGGCTGAGGCTTTGGGGTATGGTGTGAGGATTGTGTGCCATACCCTTGTGCCATCCCACATTCTCAGTCCACTCTCCCCTCTTGCACCAGCCCCATTGTTGCAGATGGGATTTAGTAGTTCTTAAGGACTACGGAAAGAGCAGGTTTTCTGTGGGTACCTTTGTAGAAAAATGTGTATATTCATAAGATTTGTGTAATTTTTATATGTGCAGAGTAAGAGATGTGCTCATGTAAGTGCTGGGCAATGGTGAATAGTGTGAGTGAGTGCAGCGTGAGTGGTGCGAGTGTAGGGTGAAAAATGTGCAGATGTGAGTGTTGGGGGAGCAGCATGAATGCAATGTGAGAGGAGGGCCCATGTGAGTGTCAGGTGAGAGGAGTGCGTGCAAAGTGAGAGGAGTGAGTGCAGGGTGTTGTAAATGCAGGGTGAGTGGTGTGCCTGTGTGTAGTGCAGGGTGAGCAGTGAGAGTGAAGGGTGACCTGTGAGAGTGACTGGGGAGTGCACGGTGAGAGGAATTAGTGCAGAATAGGCGGTGTGTCCCTATGAGTTCCCGCAGACTATTGTGCCTTTGTGCAGGCAGGATGAACAGAGTGCCTGTATGAGTGCAGGCTGAGAGGTTTGTCTTTGTGAGTGCATGGTGAAAGGAGGAAGTGCAGGGTGAGTGGTGTGACTCCAGGGTAAGTGCTGTGCTTGTTTGCGTGGTGTGAATGCAGGGTGAGTGCTCAGTCTACGTCACTCGAACCCTCCTCTGGGACAGGAGACCCATGCAGTGACACAGACAGCCTTTGAGAATTTGATGCGTTTATGCATAAAAGGCGCAGTGATTTGAGGAGTTAGGAAAAGGTAGGGCCTGTTGCAATGCATGAACTTAATGCGTGCCAGATACAGCAATGCATAGTGTATTCCAGCTTGTCATGGTTTTCACTTGATGCCAAATACCCACATCGGGCCTCTTGGCCTGTTAACGTGGAATCCAGAAAGATGGAGAGAGAGGAGTACTTGTGCTCCAGAACGTCACTGTCTGCTTTCCTTGGGCTAGACGCAGGGCCACATTTCGATCACTAAAGTTGAGCATTCTAGAAATATTTGGGCCCCAGGAGAGAGTCTAGGGCATAGGGATCGGTAAGCCCTTTCCACAGCGAACAATGCAAAAAGTAATTTGAGAAGCCATATTGCCTGTGTTTGTTGTCTCAAGCATACCTATGATTCACAGATTGTTGCATAATTATCTGGCTCCAAGTCTCACTATTCACTTTAAAGATATTTAGCACTTTACTGATGTTTACAATTTTTTCAGTATAGCCAGCTGTGTTGTCCTCGAGAGCGGGAATTTGGCTTTCAGCTGTAGTAATCCATTTTTCTTGGTTGCGGAGAGCAGTGGTTAGCTTGTCCACTCTGGAGTAAAGCATTTCAATCTTGTTATCAGTAGAGGTTAGGCTTTACTGGATTTGCACTAAGTGCAAATTCATGTTGTTGTCATCCGTTTCCACGTTAGCTTCCTGAGAGGATAATGCTTGGACCGATGAGTGAGCTATGTATGTCTTCTTGGCTTCAAAGTGCAATTTAGCTTGCATGGTGTCACCCTTCCCTATCATGCATCCAAAGGTGTAGGCAGTTGGACAGTGCCTGGAGCCCCTCGATGGACAGTAGGGTTAGGATGTATAACCATTGGGGGATGTTGTGGCTGCTGAAGGGAGCTCAGTTATGAGTAGAGGACGCACGCCCTACAGCAGGGGTCTTCAAACTGGGGGGTGGGCCCACCTAGGGGGGCCTCAAGTGAACCCAGGGGTGCGCCAGGCTATGGCTAAAAGAAACATTGTACTGATAACAGTGCTTTGTTTTAAAAATGAGCGGCACCAAGCGGCTCTGTAATGGGCCATCACTAACCTCTTTTGCTATTTCTATCCTAGCTGGAAGAAGGTGTCTAAAAGGAAGGGACTTCAAATATTCTTCAAACCCCCCACCCCTACTTCTAATAGTCACTCTGTGGATACTTGTACGTGTTAGTAAGGCCTGCCTGACCAGAACAGTATGTTTGGCAATCATGTATTTGATTGCATTATTAAAACAGTAACATAACGTAACTGCAGTGTTTAAATATGTATAGACATATTTAAACATTGTCAATTTAATAAAAAAAATATTGAAAAATTCTGAGGGGGGCCAGATGATTTCTTTTTCCCACTGGAGGGGGGGGCGCAGCATTAAAAAGTTTGAAGACCACTGCACTACAGTATATATGCCTCAGATCTCAATTTTCTGAACACGGTCCACTCGTCTCCAGATCACCCACACATTGCTAGGGCGAGGGATTGGAGACACGGCAAAATGTTACACAATGAAGGCATTGGGGTCAATGTCCACTTTTGCTCCTGGCACTGGATATCCAGCGAGCTACCCCTGAGGTTAGTCGCAGTAGCGCAGCAGTGCAGCCAATCAATTTGCTGTAGGGTCCCGTGGGGGGTTAAATGCCACACAGGAGCCCAATCCAGGCCAAGCATTTGCAGTGGGGCCAAGCTGTGCTGTGTAGCGCCTGTACATAGCACAGGGGTAGCTCAGACTTCAACTGGATGTATGAGCCTCGGTGGTGAGCATCAGCAACAGGCCTGGATGAGGACGGCCCCGTCCTGACCCAAGACACCCGGGACCTGTGCAAGATCGTGTCACCAGTGGTCGGTACCTTCAAGGGTAGCCTTGCCTTCCCTGCATATCCCCAATTTCAGGAAGCTCAAGCAGGCCCCTTTCTGACTCCCAGGGCACTCACCGGTCTCCATGGACCCGCTTATATATTCTCCTCAGTGCCTGCTGCCTGTCATCACTACAGTGGTGACAAAGTGTAGCCACCCAATTTTTCTTACATGGAATCCTATCCAGAAGCCGGACTAGTGCAGGCCACACCAAATTACATTGCAGTCGCCACACCGCTGACACCAGCGCTCCTCATCCAAGTCAGTGTGTCGATTTCGGAGCATGGCAAGGTCCGCCACCTTTGACGTACTTAGGCTGGATGTCTTTTCCTGCACCCCTGACTTGCTATTTCTTACCCTTCAAACTAATTTTCTCATTCATCATCTTTTACTCCTCATTTCCTATCTCTCACTCCACAAGCTTCATCTCCTATTCCTTATGCCTTACTAACCAGTCCTTGTTCCTCACTCTTCATTCCTCACTTATCATTGATCACTCCAAATCATGTACTTTTCATCCCTCACTCCTAATGTCCAAACTTATCATCCATGAATTACTTCCTCATTACACAGCATTCATACCTCATGTCATATCCCTCATTTTGCAACTTCCATTTCTTATTCCACATTCCACAGCACCCACTCCCCATTTTTAATTTCTCTCTACTCATCCTTTACTCTTCATTTTACTCCTTATACTTCTTACCTCATTGCTTATCCCACACTCATCAGTCGTCAGCTCTCGCTCCTGATTACTCACCCCTCACTTCTCATCCTTCCCCCTCTTTAATTACTTTAATGGTTAACTCATGGCTTGCCTTAGATCTTATCCATCAGCCTTCATCCCTCATTTCTCCACATCCTTTACTCCTTATGTATCCCCTCTCACTCCTTAACACTTGCTAGAGATCAGGGCCGATCTTACCATTTATCCTGCCATGAATCCTTTTAGTTGCCTGAGAGGTAAAGGGGAGTTAACATCAATCAAACAATCTAAATTACAGTGTAGGCCATTTGGCCACACAATGAGGACCAAGAATCCGTATGTAAGGTTAAGTATGTTTTATTACAAATTAAGGGCCAAATTGATGTATATAAATCTCAAGAACATGTTGTAAAGATACAAAATCACCACTGGTAAACCAAAGCGTCGAATGAAATTTAGTCTTAATAGCATAAGGCGTACATCAAATTCAGTTGCAGCAATACAAAACATAAGGAATAGAATCTGATGATCAGTTTACAGGTGTCGATCTTCCATGCTATCCATGAATAAATCTAGAGTCACCTAAATTAATCCTAAACTAAAATTGAATAAACTGGGAAACCCTAGTTAAGTCAGGTAAAGCAGGAAGGTGTCAGCATAGTGGAGACTTCAGTAAGAGTTCTCTAAATCAGGACAATGCATATCATAAAGCTACACAAAGGTAATATGAGCACAGAAGTCTATACCCCTCAGAGTCCAAAGGGAATCTGAATCTCCCAACCTACAGTGCAAGCCCTAACTAATCCACAGAACATTTGAGAAACCCACATCATCAACTTCTGTAACTTTCCACCTTCTAACAGTAGGAATTGTCCATCGCTTGATCCTCCTGTCCCACCACTTGAACATCAGGACGACCTTGAGTGTCTCCCGGCTCTTGATACGACATGAATAGGAGACTTCCCTTAGTGGAGAGGTGTGGTGCAGCGGCCAGGGCAGCTGACTTCGGAGCAGAGGGCTCACGGTTCGATCCCCGGCTCCGGCGGCAGCTCAGCTCAGCACCATGTGACTCTGGGCAATAGCTCACTTAATTTCCACGACGGCCCCCAGCGCCTTGAGACCCGTAAGGGTGAGTAGTTCGCGCTTTACAAATACGGATTTAGTTTGTTAGAGCCACATATTCTTGCTAAAAGTTCTCCTCCCGGACCTCACTATCTCTAATACACAGTAGACCTTTCACTAACTATGAGATCATATGAAAGCACCTGCAAAAGAAGATACAATTGCAGCACAAACAAAACTTTCATGTTGAAGGTTAAACACTGAAGACAAAATGCTTAAGGCCTTTGAATTAGGCTAACTTAGTAAGACAGTCAATGTGCACTTCGAATGCATAATTATATGTACACATATGGTTACAAAATAAGTGCAAACATTAATAAATGAATACATAAGTACATTAGAAAAGAAATTTCAGTAAAGCAGTATAACTCGAAATACACAAGTGGAAGTGTGAATGAGAACTAAAATTTGTGACACTACAATAAACATTAAAGCACACACATATGTAAATTCCAAATTTCTACAGTAAATACACTACAGTAGTATGTTTGGTGCTTCACTTTACATCAATAAGGTTAAGGCACACAGCAAATAATTTGTGCTAATACATGTAAATATAGCACTCCTGTCACATTTAGGGGTAGAGCTTAAATTGTGCGTCTCCATACTCCCTCATCAGTCCTTATCCATTACTCATCCTACCTCACTGACTTCTCATTCCTCAGCCCTTCCCTTTTTCTTCACTCCTCATTCTTTACTTCTCTTCTATCATGCTTAGCGTCCAATTAAAATGTTGACAGAGCGGGAATGGTGGTTCCTGTCAATCAATGAAATGTTCACCGGCGGTAGACATTTTAAAATTTGGCAGTCGACACTTCTATCACGGCGATGGAGTAATGTACTCCATCGCCATGGCGGAGGATGGGCAGACTGCCTAAATATTAATGAGGCCCTGAATGCCCTTCTTCTGGTTCTCACTTTTTATCCCCACCCCTCCCTCCTCTACACTCACCCTTCATCATCAATGAGCCATCCTCCATTCCCAATACATGTCATCTCTCACCTCTCATCCCTTCACATCCCTCACTCTGCATCACTCCACCTATTTTTTAATGTTTCATCCCTAACCCCTCATCCTGCAGTTGTCCCTCCACATCCTTCATCCCTAATTCCATCTCTATATTTCCCACTCTTTAATTCACTCTTCACCACTTATTTGTCACGCTTTATTTCTCACCTCTCCTTAATTTTCTTCCCTCCTCCCCCGCTGAGAAATGAGTGAAATGGCCAAATGGTGATGCCTTAAAATATATACCACACTGTCCGTTTTAGGACAAAGCTGATTTCTTACATATCATGCCTCACTTCTCTTTCCTCATTCTGTAATCTTGCCCTCACTCATCTTTCTCCGCTTCTCATACTTTTTTAACCAACCATCATTCCTCATTATTTTCCATCAGTCCTCAATGCTCAGCCCTGATATCTAACTTCATTTCTTATTTGTTAACTCTCATCTCTCCCTTTTAATTACTCCTTCTTTCAGTCTCGCTTCTCAACCCTCACTTCTCATATTTTATCTCATCCGTCACTCGCCTTCTCCTTCTCCCTAACCCTTCATCCTCATGACTCAAGCCTCATCCCTTACTCCTCTCTCCTAATTTCTCACTAACTCACCAACTTCCCTCGCTCTACATCCTTCATTATACACTCTTGAACCTTGATTTCTTACTCTACAGCCCTCATCCATCAATGTTCACTCCTCCTCTCTTCAACAGTGACATGGGAACTGGACAAATGATGTTTTCCCTAAAATGCTCACTACCCTGACCATTTTAGGATATTCTTATCCCTCGCTCCTCATGACACAGATCTCAATATTTACCCTATGTTTCTCACTCATCATGCCTCACTGTTCCCTTATTCTTCATCCCTCACTGAAGTCTTGTCAATCAACCTTCAGTCCCCAGCCGTCATACTTCATCTCTCATTCTTTTCTTCTCATTTCTCACTCCTCATCCATTATTCCTCACTCGTCATCCTTCAAACGTGTTGTACCTAATCCCTCATTGCTCACTTCTCATCCCTCAGTCATCACCCCTCATTCTTCAGCCCTCATCCCTTTAACCTTATCTGACATACATCACTCATTACTTCTTAGGCCTCATCTGCCACTGTCATTCCTCATAACCCATCTTTCATGTCTCACCTCCAATCCCTCATCCCTCAGTAGTCACTCCTTATTGCTTGCACCTCATCCTTCTTCCCTCATGTTCTCTTTATTCTTCCTCATCTCTTGCCCCTAATCACTCATTCTATCTCTCTTGTGGTTCACCCTTTCTCCTCGCTTTGTGTGATGAGTGAAATTGACTAACAATGACGTCCTAAAATGTACACTACCCTGTATATTTTAGGATAATGTAATCCCTCATGCCTCTGTTCTTATGCCTCATTCCTTATCACTCACCCCTATTTCCATTTTTCTTTGTCCTCGTGGCTCACTGATCACACCTAATTCATCAAACCTCCCTCCTTATCCCTCATTCTCCACTTATCACGCCTCAATTCTTCTTTATCAATCCTAATTCCTCACCCCTAATCATTTATCCGACACTCTTCTACTCTCACACCTCATACTTAAATCTTCATCTCTCATTCCTCATCTCTCACTTCACAGTCTTTTAGTTTTCATCGCTTTATTATTATCCCTTATTTCCGATTTCTCATGCCTCAATCTTCATCTCCCATTCCTCAATTCTCATTCTTTCCTCATTGTTCTTTAGTCCTTGCATCCTATCCCTCTCATTTTTCACTTCTAATTCTTCATCCTGCATCCTTCACTTCTCATCTTTCATTCCTCATACTTCATCGCTCACGCCTCACTCCTTACTTCTCGTGCCATGCTCTTTGTCCCTCACTCTTCACATTTTGCCTTGCTCGGGCCTCAACCCTCTGTCATCATCCCTCACCTATAGACTCTCATCCCTCACACCTCATTCCTTACCTCTCTTCGCTCACTGCTTGCCCTACACCTCTTCTCTCTTTCTCTTCATCCTTCACTCCTCACTTATTACCCATTGTCCCTCAATCACCTTGCACACCTCTGTCTTAATCTCTCACTCACCATTTCTCACTCTTTAACTCTCATCCCTTACTCCTCATTGCTAACTCCTCTTCCCTCACCCTTCATCTTTGGTTTTGTGTTTTTAATATTCAGTCTTCATTTCTCACCCATCACTCCTAATCACTCATCCCTC
This sequence comes from Calotriton arnoldi, assembly GCA_963921515.1. Lineage (NCBI taxonomy): Eukaryota > Metazoa > Chordata > Amphibia > Caudata > Salamandridae > Calotriton > Calotriton arnoldi. The sequence goes on along the minus strand of CAWUFW010001485.1, from coordinate 1,693,462 downwards.
ACTTCCCATCTTCCACTACTCACCTCTTGATCCTTATACTTCATGAAGCTCTCCTCATTTCTCACTACTAACTTTTCATGCCTTACTCTCAGTCCTTATCCCCATCCATCATCACTTCATTTCTGATCTCTGTCTATCATCCCTGATTCATCTTTCACTACTCTTCCCTAAGGTTTCATCCCCGCAAAATGCATATATTTTCTGTGAAGAATTAATACATTTTGTATTCCTTTTACCAATTTTTGTATGGTTGTTAGACATTAAATGCATGCAAATACAACAAATGCATTTATCTTGCATATAATACAACACGAGGACCTTTATAACACAATGTGTGGCATTACATAATGCACCTCAACCACACACTTTTGTTCCATGTGTATATGTGTGTGTGTGTATATATTTATAAAGATATAGGGCCTTAATATGAGTTTGGCTGTGCGGGAGTGAGACCGCCCCACTCCACCAAAGCCATGTACGAACCGCCCACCATATCAGGAGTTTTCTCCTGTCTGGCAGGCATTTCTTTGGCGTTCCCAGGGCGGCGACTATTAAATAGACACCGCAATGGGAACGTCATAGGCAGTACCTGCACGGCATGGACTGCTGTAGTCTATGCCGTGCAAGTACTGGTGTGCATGCACACAGGGGGGCATATGTTGTGCCCTGCTGTGTTCATCCACAAGGCATAAGGCACAAGGGGGCCCTGTAGGGCCTTCTTTGTTTCCTCACTGCCACACTTTTCATGTTGGTTGCACCGCCATGAAAAGTGTGGCAGTGAGGAAATTCGTAATATGCTTTGCACGGCCGCAGTGGCCCCGCCGAGCATATTGTGGTCTCAAAACAGCACTACACCACCTGGGATATCTGATCCCTGGCGGATGCTTTGTTCCCAGGGCTGCCCGACCGCCCTGGTCGTAATGAGGCAGTCAGAAGACCTCCACAGCTGCGCCCTGCAAGTCTGGCGGTCCTTGCATCACCAGACTTGTAATAAAGCCCATAAATATATGTGTGCGCACACACTCATATATGTAAATATTTATATATGTATGCATATCTGTGTGTGTGTGTGTGTGTGAGAGAGAGACATATACTGGGTGCCCCGTGTGTCTGAACATAGCTATACCTCTCTGGAGAGGTTTAAAAAGAGCACAACATGTGTCAGAGGTTGCTTTTATTCATTCCAGGTTGGCTTGGATGATATTTTTCTAATTCAAAGCTGTGATACAGTGCCTGGAGTGGTAAAAGACCTTTGTTATTTTTTAGCTCGGCATGTATAGCACTAGCTAATCCTATGCTTATAGACTTTGCTGTGAAAATTAGCAAAAAAAAGTGGTTACTTTCTAGCTTGGCGTGGATGGACCTGTGTTGGTGGTGTTGTAGGGTGCTCCATAGAAAGAAGCTGCTCTCCACCTACACATGGGAACTACCCAGAGTTCCCTGCTTCCTTTTTTTCATAATTTATGCAGCACTCTAATCCTGAAACAATAAAGTTATATACATATGTTTGTGTGCACATACATATATATGCATATATATATGTGTGTGTGTGTGTCTACTTTTTATTTTTTAATGGGGAACCCCCTTTTGTTATTTGTTACCTCCCTTTACCTCTACCCACTTCCTAAACCTAAAATCAACCTTACCTCCCTTTATCTCTACCCACCCCTAAACCCAAAAATGATCCTTATGTCCCTTTACCTCTACCCACTTTTAAACACTAAAATCATCCTTACCTCCCTTTACAACTAAGCGCACATAAAAAATAATGTTCTTTATAAAAAAATACTTACCTGCGCGATAAAGTACTGTGTGAGAAACAAAGAAATACTTACCTTCGTTGTAAATGCATGCATGTAATGGATGCCGGGTAAAGGCTGGTTTCTTGTTTTATATTCTGTTAAATGTGTGTTATATGAATTTAGTGAAGCCATTTTAGTCCATATCATATTCTGTCATAATATGTCATATTAATTTCAATATGTAATATTAATTTTAAAGCAAATTAACATAAGTGCAATACAAGCCATATTCATTTAAACATGGGTTGTGTTCATTTCGATATGTGCTTTATTTATTTTAAAAAATGCCACATTTATCTCACATAGTTTCATAGTGATTTTAAAAAGTGTCATATTCATTGGAATTAATGTCATATTCATCTTGATGTGAGCCATATTAATTTCAACAGGTGTCATATTAATTTCAAAATGGTTCAAATTCACCTTAACATGTCTTGTATCTCTTTTAATAAATGTCATATTCATTTCAATGGATGTCATATTCACCTTAACATCTGCCATAATAATTTTACCATGGATCATATGCATTTCAACATAGGTCATATTTATTTAAATAGATGCAATATTCACTTTGATGTGTATCAATAATTTTAAAGGATACCATATTCATTTTGACAAGTTTCATTTTAATTTCAGCATTGGTCATATTCAGTTTCAGGAATGTTGAATTACTTTCAAAGGAGCTAATATTCATTTCAATGCGTGTCATATTCATCTTAGCATGTGTCATATTCCTTTCAATGAATGTTTCATTCATATTAACACATCTTATACTCATTTTAATATAATTCATATCCAGTTCAACACATATCGAAATCATGTCAATGTGCATCCTATTAGTTTCAATGCAAGCCGTATTCATTTTGAAAAATGTCATGTTCATTTTAACGTTACTTATATTTATTTTAAAACATGTTAAATTCATTTCAATAAAGCTCATATTAATTTCTACTTATGTCATTTTTATTTTAACATGTGTTATATTCCTTTCAACTCATGCCATATTTAGTTGAGTGGATGTAATATTAATATTACCATTTGCCAAATTCATTTTAACATGTCATATCCATTCCAACATTTGTGAAATTCATTTCGATGATATCATATTAATTTCAAAGCATGTCATGTTCATTTTGGCAGGGGCCATTTTAATTTCAGCATTGGTCAAATTTATTTTAAGGCATGTTGCATTAATTCCAATGGGACTTATAGTCATTTCAAAACGTTACATTCATCTTAGCGTCAGACATATTCCTTTCACTGGATGTCACATTCATATTAACACTTCTTATTTTATTGTTAACACAAGTCATATCCGTTTCAACATATATCATATTTATTTTAATGTGTATCATGCTTTTTTCAATGCAAGCCATATTCATTCTGATAAATGCCATGTTCATTGCAACATTACTCATATTCATTTTAAATCATGTCAAATTCATTTTAATAAAGCGTATATTCATATTAACACATGCCATATTCATTTTAACATGTCATATTCCTTTAAATTAATGTTATATTTATTTCAATCGATGTCATATTGATATTAACACTTGTCATATTAATTTTAAGATTCAACTTATCCATTTCAATATACATCATATTCATTTGAATATGTATCATATTAATTTCAATGCATGCCATATTCATTTGGATGAATGTCATGAGAATTTCAGCTTTGATCATACTCATTTTAAGGCATGTTAGATTCAATTCAATAGGGCTTATATTAATTTTAACACAAGCCATATTCATTTGTAATCATCTCCTATTCATTTCTGTATTTCTCACATTCATTGCAATCTGGGTAATATTCATTTCAGTGCAAGTCATATTCATTGCAACATGTGTAATGTTCATTTCAGTGTATTCTTCTTGGCATATGTAGGTCATTTCAAGAAAAGCCCCATTCTTCTTGATGCTTATTGCATTTGTTTCAGCGATTGCTATATTGTTTACAGTGAAGGCCATATTCATTTCAGTGTGATTGATATATATTTCAGTACATCTTTTATTTAATTTGGAGCGTGTATTATTCATATTAATCACTAAGCAGCATATTCACTCTGCCAGGTTTCATATTTGTTTAGACACATGTTGCATTTATTCTGGTGTGTCTCAAACTTATTTTGCAGCACTCCATGCATTTCAGGAGGTGTCTTATATGGGATTTGTAATTTTGACGTGAACGGCTTCCCATACGGTTCCTTCACTACAGCAATACCTACAAGATGTGGCTGTGGAAAGTCTCTAATCAGGTTTGGCTTCCAGATGTGCTAAATAATGATTCCGTTTTCGACAGTGAGTGCCGCCTCCACTTGTCAGCTGAGTACCAGATACTAAGCTAACCTCTGCATACACCCATTTCTTCAGACCCCACAGCCCCGCAATGATGGCTAGGGAAGATGGGGACTACTACAGCATGGAGACGTGTCACTTCGACCACCTCTTAACACCCTGGCCAGGTCTACAAATTTAAATACATGTTTAGTTTTCTTCGTGCATGGGATCAGATTCAGAGGACATTGAAGTGGCTCCCTACATCCACCAAATATTCGAGGAAGCCCTTCCAAAACTGAGACGCGACAGGACACAACCACACAATGTGATAAAAGTTTGCTTCTGTGCACTTGGGGCAGATATCCTGGACTCCATAGAACACATATCCGATCCGCTTGAGGGACAGACATGTGTGGTGTAGATAACTGAACTGGGTGTATTTCAACCTAGCGCTCCTGGAAATCGATTTCACTGCCATATTAGATCATGTAACTCCTGCTCCAAGCGGGCCTTCCACTATTCTCTAAGGTCACCCAACTTTGTGTCTCCCGGGTTCAACAGAGTTCCATATAAACATGCACATTCTCTCCTGCTATGGCCATGAGTCAATAAGGTTTGCAACAATAGAAACACATGGGCATCTCATAGACGGTGACCCATATCTGTGATATTTGCCTGACCAAGGTGGTATACATAAGGAATGGTGCAGGTCCCATTGTATATATCTCCTTCAGATTATCAAAGGATTTAAGTGTCTCATTTTCAAACATATTTTCCCATACCATGTGATACCATTCGTTGTCCAAGGTCATATCTGATATACTGCTCTCAGCCCCACACAGTGTCGCATTGACCATAAGTGCAAAGCAGGTTCACGCAGAGGTGACTGGGTCCTAACCTGCACCGTCAAGCCACCTTCAGGAGCATATTATCCTCTTATGTGGCCAGCCTTGCCCCCAACAGCCACTCCAGTACAGTGTGTCCTTCTAACTTCGGAAGTACATCCTCATGTTCAGTATCCATCCAGCGCATTGGCCGCTGTAATTGCGCTGCAGTGTAGTAGACCCCAACTTCAGCCAGCGGAGCATATAATTGCCACCTTCCGCCTGCCCAAACCCAAATTCAAGAAGACGAGGAATAACTGTGTGTCCCTAATGACTGCTCTTAGTATCACCACTGGAACAGCCACAAAAAGTACAATAATATAGGCAGCACAAGCATCTTAGAAATGGCTATCCTTCCCATTGGTGAGAGCGGCAGTGCACACCAAAAGGGGAGAGAGTGTTGTGCTGCTATCATTGCTCTCCCTAAGTTCCCGTTCATCAGATCCTTCTTAGAGTGATAAATAATCACTACTATGTACTTGATAGTATCCAGCTCCCACTGCAACTGTACAGTAGGCAGCACTGTACTGTGTGTATAATTTAATCATAGGGAACACACATGACTTTTTCCAGTTGAACCTCAATCCTGTTATCTCCCCAAACTCATTCAGGCGCCCCATCAGTCATTGCACAATAGTACCTGGAGGTGGACCAATGCGTCATTGACATACATGGATATAATATACCACCTATCTTCCATGTTTATCCCCTAATCCGGTCCCTTGTCACTTAACAAGCATACCAATGGTTCCATGATGAGTGCAAAGGTGGCAAGGGGAACCCTTGCCTGGTTCCTCTTTCTAGGTGAATGATGTCAGTGATCGCCCTACCAGAGCGAACCCTGGCCATCGGTGTGGTGTATAGCATTAGTGCACAGCACAGAAATTAAAGACCCCAGCTAAGTTTATTGAAGACGGAGAACAGGTAAGGCCACCTTAGGGTATTAAAAGCATTATCTATGTCTAAGGAGGCTACCCAGTTCTTGATCACCCTACATACCACCCAAAGCATAACCCAGAACAGTCTTCATAGATTCAAATGGGTGTCCCTGCCTGGGATAAATCCGTTTTGATCTGCATCCATCACTGCCTGCACTACAGTTGTAAGACAATTAGCTAGAACATTACCCAGTATGTAGTAATCAAGGTTTAAAAAAGACAGAGGACAGTAAGAGCCCACGTTCAAAGTGTCCCTTACAGGCTTTGGAAGGACCTCCCTCATAAAGAACAGTAGGGTCCCCTGTTCCCTAGCCACATTAAACACCTCCAGAAGGTGGGGCACCAGACACGAGCTGTATGTGGACCAAATTTTGAGGGTTAAATTCGAGGGATAAGCCATCTGTACCATGGGGTTTTCCTCCAGCTAACTGATTAAGCGGTAATTTAATCTCCTTTAGCATTATTGTATGTACTTCCTGATACTGTAATGAATCCATATGTGGCATCGGGATATGTCATAGCTTCAATTGAGTGGTCCCCCACTTGTGGAGGTGCCCTATATTGCTCCATGTAGTACTCCCCAAATACCTGATTAATCCATTCTGTGTATTCACCACATCACTGTGTAGGGCACCGACAGCACCTATCAGAGACCTGGGAACCACACAAGCAGATTCTCTGCCTTGTCCCTTTCAGCATGTTGGGGTGCAATTTACTCCTTGCAATCTAGCGTGGATAGGTCACTTAGTATCTTCTTATATTCTATTCTCAATTTGATAAGTGCTTGAAACTACTTGCCATATGTAACACCTTTGTTTTTCAAAATCCTGTATTTGTGACTCTTTAGCATTCAAAAGCCCATAAGCTGTCTTCATGCAAAGGCCCCTCAGTACTACTTTTAAGATGTCCCATTCTATTGTGAGATCTGTGGGCATGCCAGCGTTTTCAGTAAAATGCAGATCTATATTTTCCCTATTTTCTCCTGGAATGCAGTGTCTTGGAGCACTTCTTTTGGAAGATGCCAGATAGGTATATTTGAGTGAGGTCTACTCCAGGCAAGAGTTCATTTAAGTGGATTATTATAGGATATCATTCTGCCCAGATACTCTGTGTCAAGTACCCTCACTCCCACTTCTTTGTTGCAGTAGACTAGATCAGTCCTGGTATACAACAAATGCAAGCCAGAGAAAAAACGAATACTCATTGTCATATGGATGCATTAACCTCCATGTGTCTGTTACCTGGTCATTTTATGCCAACTGTGTTGTGATGAGAGGCTACAATAGATCGAGTTCCTGGGATGGGGGTGGATCCATCCTGATCCACTTTGGGCACACAGTTACAGACCCTAATCCAAATGCAGGGTGCCTGCATGTTACTGACAAGAAACAGTCTTAAGTTGTTAAAGAGTATGACTTGTTTCACATTACGGGAGTACAACACAAGCAGGGCAAAGCACTGAATGTCTAGAGTCTCTGCCATCACAAAATATTTGCTGTTAGGGTCTATGGTGGAGTGCTATAAAATAAATGGAACCCCCCTGGCACTCCAAATAAGCACCCCCGCAGGAAAATCCTCAGTAGGTAGTCCCAATGATCGTCCCCTACCATCACTTGAGAGGTCTTTGAAGCGCCCCATCAGTGAGGTGTGTTTCCTGCAAGAATGCAAATTGCATGCAATGCCATTTGAGATAAGCATGCATCCTGTATCTGTTTATGTGTGTAGCCATACCTCACACATTCTACACAAGGGTTTTGTACCTATTTGAGGTCAAACCAAGTTTATCTCCCATAAGTGTAAAAAGAATAATCCTCATCCCATGGTTGTACCTCTATATTGCCTTCATATGGACTCATCTGCCCTCATGACCACAGCACATAAATTGACTGACTTGCCTGGAGCATGAACAAATTCCCAAGTCCCCTCCTGGCAACGGTTCTCGACTACATTCAGCCAAACAAAACTCATTGAAAACTTGTGCAACCAAACCATCCTCCTGGGGTAATGGGGAAGCCTGATTCACCACAAGGATATAATCCTGTTGTATATGTACATCCATCCCCACTCCTACCCTTCAGAAAACGAAAGAGCCCGCAAACGTACCATATTGAGGAATGTTAACCTCCACATTCCCTGGAGACATACAGACCTGAAGTGCAAACAAGTGATCCAGGAGGATATGAAGAATATATGCAACTATAATCAAAGGACGATTTCTGCAGTCATCAGGGTGACCTCCGCTTCTCACCTCAGTTCCTGTTTAGCACCTTTGAGTGCATAATTGCTTGTGCTTGCAGGTGCATCCAAGTCCAGCCCAGTGGAGTCTAAGCTAGAGCCATTATGATATTCCACTACTTCCAAAACCTGTGCTTGTTCTTTAGCCACCTGTTACCTGGTGGGTCTGTCCTGCACCCTCCTACTGGACCGGTATCTGCTCCTGTATGTTGACCAATCCTCACTGTTGTCTCGAAAAACAGAGCTTTATCGCTGTTTGTCACTTGTAGTTTAGCTGGTAACATTAACGCATATCGGAAGTGCATTTGGGGGAGCAGCAACCTTACTTCGAGAAAGAATTTCCTTTTTTTCTGAACCTCTGTTGTCTAATCTAGGAATATGTTTGCACTGCTGTTTTCCAGGCGCAAGTGACACCTGGACCTACAATCTGTAATATATAGTCCTTGGCCCAATAGTTTAATATTCTCGCCACCACAGGCCTGGGGGATGAACCCAGGGAGGGGCAGCAGCCAACCTGGAACTCTATGGGTCCACTCCACCGAGAAGAAAGTTGATGTTTTACCTCCTAGTACTGTGTTATCCAGCAATTCCTTCACAACTAGTTCTGTCCTTAGGCCCTCAAGCTGCTCTGGGATTTACACTATCCTTTTATTGTTGAATGGTGAGTGGCCCTCTACATTGTCCTCTTCCATTTCAGGAGTTGCACTTCATTGTTCATTCCTTTAATTTGAGTATCCATAGTGATCAATATTGGCCTCATTGTCACCAGGTGGGATTCATTGTTTTTTATCCTCTCCTTCAGTTTGTCATGGTTCTCTCTAAGGAGACCCATGTCCACCGTCAGTGCAGTGAGCTTGGTTTCAAGGATCATCTTGATATCAAGGATGGCTTTCAGAATTTCTTCAAACTTGCTGGTTAGTTTATGAAGGGTTTTCTCCACCATTGTGGGAGAGGGAGCCATTTCTCCACCATCAGCCCCTCTAGAACCCAACTCCTGCAGGAGGCACCCCAGCCTGGAGCCATTCAGTTCAACCATGGTCTCGTCTTTTGTACATGTGTTCAGAGTCTAGGGGGTTCATGAGGCATGTGCCAAAAACACTATACATATAAGATCATCCAGTCTCAGCCAGTCTGCTCACACATGCCCAACGCTGAAGAGCTGATGCAACACAGAAACAAAACAACTCCACCACAGGCCAATTGTCCTATACAGCACAAGGGCTCTCAAAGAAAGGAGTGGGGGAACCTGTCCTCAAAAGCTGCGTGAGACCCAGTTAGAGCAATTTGAGGACAGTTCCTGTTATGAGCCCAAGTATATGGGGCCTGCTCAGTACTAATACCCTGTGGAGAGTTCACAATAGCCAAACATGTGAAGAAACAAGCACACATTTACTTGGGTGGACTGAGAACTGCTTCTCCCAAGTCGTTAGGCATGTGTTTCTCAGCTCCATAGTGCCCCACTGATTTATTCTGTATGGTGTGCCATGTAGGATTGGTGAACCTACACCGCCTGCCTCTGTAGGTTGCTGTCTTAGCAGCCTAGCGCTGCATCTGCGGTGAGACCAGAACAGGTCTGCCAGCATTCTGTCTGGGGTACCAGGTAGCATCGATGGGAGTGCACTGCCCCACCGTGTCTCCAGTGAGCTCAGAGTGGGTCCGCTAGTCACCAGATGGTGCAGCTTACAAAGGCGACAAAGGCCACTCTCTCGGTCCAGCGGTCGGCCCCCAAGGAGGAACAAAGACTACATACCATTGTGCTGTGACGGCGGGCTCAACCTTCAATGTCTTAGAGGGGGATCAGAATACCATCAGGAGGACTGTGGCAGCATTAAGCGGACAGAGCTCAAGAATATGTGACTTAAAGGGTCACCATCTTGACCACTATAGCTCCACTATACCTAACACATCATATTGCTGTATGAAAATGTTTATACATGCTACATTTACACTTTGTGCGACCACCCTCAGAATCCCTTCACTCCTTGTGCCATCCTGTGTTACATTTACTCTTTTTTCTAAGACTTTGAAAGGGAAAGGCGGGTCATGAGGATTTTTCGTGGCACCTCATCTTACTGCACATTTCAGTTGTGTTTACAATAGAAACCACTTGCTCCTACATGCCCAAATTGAAGGCATTTACATGTTTAGACTTTGGGTTTGGATTTTATTACTCCCCTCTTTTCTAACAAAATCGAATGAAGCCCTCCTTGTGGGCCGGATGATTTTCTAGTGATGCAACACATTGAAGTGCTAATCACTGCTACACATTCAACTACAGCATAGTCACTTGCTTTTAGGTCCGGCTACAGGCAGGTTTAACTTTTGTCATTCCTTTTGTAACCTTTTCTATAAAATATTCATAGAGTGGGCTTTTGTTCTGCTCCGGAGCACTATTACTCTCAACTCATGCTATTGACAGTTTAGTTCATCATTCCGCTTCCCAAAGAGTGCTTGCATTGGAAATCACGAGGGACTATTTTACGGTAAGTGGTCATAATATCGAGTTTGTAATATCGATATACCATAATATATATATGTGTTGTCAAAAATATCGAAGTTTGAAATATCGAATGTTAAAATATTGTAAAGTCAAAATATCATTATAGTATTTAATTGTTATGTTTTATGTTTGTTTTAGGTATTATATTAGTTGATTAATGTTATAAAAAATATAAATTGAATGTTAATTTTTAGGAGCGGGATGTTGGGTTTATAGGGGATAAAGGTGAGGAGTGTTTTAAAAAGTTGATTAGAAATTTTAAATAAATGTTAAATTTATAAAATAATTTTTCATAAATTTGTTTTAGGAGCGGGATGTTGGGTTTATAGGGGATAAGGGTGGGGAGTGTTTTAAAAAAATTGAAATTGAATTTTTAAAAATGGAAAATTTATAAATTTAAATTTACAATGTTGTTTTAGGAGCGGGATGTTGGGTTTATAGGGGATAAGGGTGGGGAGTTTTAAAAAAATTAGAATTTTAATATTTTTTTAAATTTAAATTTACAAATTTTAATTTAAAATGGCGTTTTAGTAGCGGGATGTTGGGTTTATAGGGGAGAAGAGTGAAGAGTGTTTTAAAAAATTGGAAATGTAATTTAAAAAAAAATTTAATTTACAAATTTAAATTTAAAATGTTGTTTTAGTAGCGGGATGTTGGGTTTATAGGGGAGAAGGGTGGAGAGTGTTTTAAAAAATTGGAAATAAAATTTGAAATATTTAGAAATTTTAAATTTACAATTTAAAATTTAGTTTTATGAGTGGGATGTTGTGTTTATAGGGGAGAGTGTTGGGGAGTGTTTAAAAATAATTAAAGATTTATTCAAAAATAATTAATAATTTTAATAAATTGATTATACATTAATATTTAATTTTGTTTTTTTAATTTAGAATGATGGTGTGTAATTTGATATAATTTATATAATATTGTTATTAAAATATTTTTAAAAGATTTTTAGTGAAATTATAATGTAACTTTTTTTTAAATATATTGCTTTAATAGTGGATAAATTTAAATATATTAATATTATAAATTATAGTTTATTAATAATTCATAATATTCCATATTTCATATTTCACGTATGTTAATAATTAATAATTTTGTTTTTATGGGAAATATATATTAAAACTTAATATTTATAATATAATGTATTGAAATTAATAATACAGTGTAAATTAATAAAAATTAATTAAAATAATTTTAGTATAATAAATTATGTATAATGTAAATAAAATTAAATAATTTATGTGTGAAATATAGTCATTTTTAATGTATATTGTTATATTTACTGTTTAGTGAAATCAAAAATTATGATTATTATCTTTTTTAAGTATTGAGAGTTCTTTAAATATTGTAAATATTTGTCAATGTTATTATTAAAGGAAATTCGTTTAATGTACAGTTTATTTACACATGTAATTTTAATTTTAGGGGGAATAGTAAATTATATATGTGTGTTATTTATAATTTTTAATAACTTAAGAGTAATTGGTGTGGAAATATTAAAATATATATAAGTTTAGTGTCCAGCACCTGCTTTGATTTAATATTTATTGGAGTGGGAGTAGTAAATTATATATGTTTAGTGTCCAGCACCTTCCCTGACTTAATACTAACTGGAGTGGGAATAGTAAATTATATAGGTTTAGTGTCCAGCACATTCCCTGACTTAATACAAACTGGAGTGGGAATAGTAAATTAAATAAGTTTAGTGTCCAGCACCTTCCCTGACTTAATACTAACTGGAGAATGGGAATAGTAAATTATATATGTTTAGTGTCCAGCACCTTTAATGACTTCATTCTAACTGGAGTGGGAATATTAAATTATATATGTGTAGTGTCCAGCACCTTCCCTGATTTAATACTAACTGGAGTGGGAATAGTAAATTATATAGGTTTAGGGGCCGATTCCGATCTCGCTCAGACAGCCCTCCGAGAGCTGTCCGTAGCGTTACCTTACGACCTACTCGTTCTGGGAGCCGGTCCGTCCGAACGATGAAGTACGATGCGCAAATGTGTCCAAATCCCCACCGACATGTATGTTCCGATTCCAGCTACATTTCCCGTACAAGCCGGATCCGTGAATGCTGAATAGAGTCGCCCGGAAGCATTTTCACAGCAGTTTCCGGCCGACCAAATACGATGCGTACGTCTTACGCGCCGAACAGGTTGCCACCTCCAGCACGTCACAGCATCCGGAAGAGCAGTATATCAGGTACGATTCGCGCCACAAAAAGATCTACGACTACGAGACGAACCACTGATCAGCGACTACGAGACGAACCAACAATGAATCCGATCGCGCAGGTCATCCCTGCACTGTACATCTATGACCGGATCAACAACCGGAACCGACGTGTACGTCGCAGACGGTAAGTCAGACACCCACCACACAAACAAACGTCACGAACCAACGAAATGCAACACACACATAGGGGGTGGATATCCCTCTCCACCAGCATTGCCCAACCCATAGGGGTTGGATGGCTACCACTACCAGCATTGTAAAGCCCATAGGGGGCTTGATGGCTATCACTACCAGTAATCCCCACTCATAGGGTGGGGGATGGCTATCACAACCAGTAGTCCCCACCCTGGGGGGCTGGATGGCTACCACTGCCAGCAGTCCCTACCCATAGGGGGGTGGATGGCAATCATGCCAGCACTGTCCAGCCCATAGGGGGTGGATGCCTAACACTACCAGCAGTCCCTACTCATAGGGGGGGGTTACTGTCACTACTAGTAGTCCCTACTCATAGGGTGGGGGATGGCTATCACTACCAGTAGTCCCTACACATAGGGGGGTGAATGCCAATCACTACCAGCAGTCCCTACCCATAGGGGGGTGGATGGCTATCACTGCCAGCAGTCCCTACCCATGGGGGGGTGGATGCCTATCACTACCAGCAGTCCCTACCCATAGGGGGTGGATGGCTATCACTGCCAGCAGTCCATACCCATAGGGGGTGGATGGCCATCACTGCCAGCAGTCCCTACCCATAGGGGGGTGGATGGCTATCACTGCCAGCAGTCCATACCCATAGGGGGGTGGATGGATATCACTGCCAGCATTGTCCAGCCCATAGGGGGGTGGATGCCTATCACTGCCAGCAGTCCATACCCATAGGGGGGTGGATGGATATCACTGCCAGCATTGTCCAGCCCATAGGGGGGTGGATGCCTATCACTACCAGCAGTCCCTACCCATAGGGGGTGGATGGCTATCACTACCAGCAGTCCCTACCCATAGGGGGGAGGATGGCCATCACTGCCAGCAGTCCCTACCCATGGGGGGGTGGATGCCTATCACTACCAGCAGTCCCTACCCATAGGGGGGTGGATGGCTATCACTGCCAGCAGTCCATACCCATAGGGGGTGGATGGCCATCACTGCCAGCAGTCCCTACCCATAGGGGGGTGGATGGCTATCACTGCCAGCAGTCCATACCCATAGGGGGGTGGATGGATATCACTGCCAGCATTGTCCAGCCCATAGGGGGGTGGATGCCTATCACTGCCAGCAGTCCCTACCCATAGGGGGGTGGATGGCTATCACTACCAGCAGTCCCTACTCATAGGGGGGGTCACTGTCACTACCAGTAGTCCCTACTCATAGGGTGGGGGATGGCTATCACTACCAGCAGTCCCTACCCATAGGGGGTGGATGCCTATCACTGCCAGCAGTCCCTCCCCAGGGGGGGGGGTGGATGGCTATCACTGCCAGCATTGTCCAGCCCATAGGGGGGTGGATGCCTATCACTGCCAGCAGTCCCTACCCTTAGGGGGGTGGATGGCTATCACTGCCAGCAGTCCCTACTCATAGGGGGGTCACTGTCACTACTAGTAGTCCCTACTCATAGGGTGGGGGATGGCTATCACTACCAGTAGTCCCTACCCATAGGGGGGTGGATGCCTATCACTACCAGCAGTCCCTACCCAGGGGGGGGGTGGATGGCTATCACTGCCAGCATTGTCCAGCCCATAGGGGGGTGGATGCCTATCACTGCCAGCAGTCCCTACCCATAGGGGGGTGGATGGCTATCTCTACCAGCAGTCCCTACTCATAGGGGGGGTCACTGTCACTACTAGTAGTCCCTACTCATAGGGTGGGGGATGGCTATCACCACCAGTAGTCCCTACCTATAGGGGGATGGATGCCCATCACTACCAGCAGTCCCTACCCATAGGGGGGTGGATGGCTATCACTGCCAGCAATCCCTACCCATGGGGGGTGGATGGCTATCACTGCCAGCATTGTCCAGCCCATAGGGGGGTGGATGCCTATCACTGCCAGCAGTCCCTACCCATAGGGGGGTGGGTGGCTTTCACTACCAGCAGTCCCTACTCATAGGGGGGGTCACTGTCACTACTAGTAGTCCCTACTCATAGGGTGGGGGATGGCTATCACTACCAGTAGTCCCTACCCATAGGGGGATGGATGCCCATCACTACCAGCAGTCCCTACCCATAGGGGGGTGGATGGCTATCACTGCCAGCAATCCCTACCCATGGGGGGTGGATGGCTATCACTGCCAGCATTGTCCAGCCCATAGGGGGGTGGATGCCTATCACTGCCAGCAGTCCCTACCCATAGGGGGGTGGATGGCTTTCACTACCAGCCGTCCCTACTCATAGGGGGGGTCACTGTCACTACTAGTAGTCCCTACTCATAGGGTGGGGGATGGCTATCACTACCAGTAGTCCCTACCCATAGGGGGGTGGATGCCTATCACTACCAGCAGTCCCTACCCATAGGGGGGTGGATGGCTATCACTGCCAGCAGTTCCTTCCCATGGGGGGGTGGATGGCTATCACTGCCAGCATTGTCCAGTCCATAGGGGGGTGGATGCCTATCACTGACAGCAATCCCTACCCATAGGGGGGCGGATGGCTATCACTGCCAGCAGTCCCTACCCATGGGGGGTGGATGCCTATCACTGCCAGCAGCCCCTACCCATAGGGGGGGTGGATGGCTATCACTGCCAGCAGTCCATACCCACAGGGGGGTGGATGGCTATCACTGCCAGCATTGTCCAGCCCATAGGGGGTGGATGCCTATCACCACCAGCAGTGCCCACCCATAGGGGTTGTAGGCCGAACACTTCCCCAATGCTATCACACCAATAATGTGTTCTGTGTGTAAACTGTTTGCAACAGTGACACTGAAAGGGAAAACATACTGAAACTCCCATCACTGCAGTGTCCAAAAGGTGAGTGTGGGGTTCAACCCCCCAGCATTGTTAGGGACATTTGTGTAATGGGGTTAAACTCCCCCCTCACCGAAGTGATCAAAAGGTGAGTGTGGGGTTCAACCCCCCAGCATTGTAAGGGACATTTGTGTAATGGGGTTAAACCCCTCCCCCACTGCAGTGGCAGAAGGTGAGTGTGGGGTTCAATCCCCCAGCATTGTTAGGGACATTTGTGTAATGGGGTCAAACCCCCCCTCACTGAAGTGATCAAAAGGTGAGTGTGGGGTTCAACCCCCCAGCATTGTTAGGGACATTTGTGTAATGGGGTTTAAACCCCCCCCAACGCAGTGGCAGAAGGTGAGTGTGGGGTTCAACCCCCCCAGCATTGTTAGGGACATTTGTGTAATGGGGTTAAACCCCCCCCCCCCCACTGCAGTGGCCAAAAGGTGAGTGAGGGGCTTAAAAAACCTAGCAAAACCAAAGGTGATGATGGACGGAGTGTTGAACATTGCAAGCACTCACCCCCAGTCAACTGATCTGGGTTTAATCCATCATCATTCTTTAGCTCACTCCGCCACCCCAGTTCAGACATGGCCATATGCAAATCAGTCTGACCCTGTGCCTCATGGGAACAGTCCAGCCCGAACTGCCAAGCCATGTCTTCCCTGGACCGGAAACAAGCATCCTGGGACCGGTTTCTGGCTTACAGCCGTCATCAGCCAGGCTATCTTGAATCCAGTGGCAAAGTGAGCAAGGGACCCACGTCTGGGCTTAAAAAACCACCATGTGCTAGCTATCATTTAGGATTCCTGGTCCTAAAACCACAAGCCATGTAGTGACAAAGTAGTGGTTGTGTGCCAAACATACACAGATCTGCTGAGGGAAACATTGTTGTCTCTTCAAAAATACCCTCAGCCATGTGCAGAAAGTCATCGCCCGTGGGGGCAGACAATGCCTCCAATGTTCAAGTGGACAATGTGACCAAGTGACCATCATTATGCATAAACACATTCGTTCACAAACAGACACACACATGAATGAATCCTTCGGAGACCACAGCATTTATGAGACCACGTTCCATACTGTGGCAGAACATGATGGATGTGCAGACTGGTGATGTAGGAGTCCCAGGGACAGTAGATAAAATACCTTTAAACAACATCCACTCAACGCACCACTAAACCAATATAAATACATGGGTGCAGATGCACCAACACAATCAGCCAGCCACACACTGCATGTCAAACACAACGTGTGTGTGTAAGTGTCCCCAGGCTACAACAACACACATCATGGGGGGCTGAACTCCAATGAGACATATGCGTATTCAGTACAATCTAGAGGTATCTAATGAATTGGGTTCCTGTGTGTGGGCAAACGGCCATTGTTAGTTGAGCAGGTCCACAACAGACACATGTGCAACAAGCTGTGCGGGAAAACAACCAACACATCAAGAGACAAACCCACTCCAGCAGTACCCTCAAGGACCCTACACTGTGGTCACAGTAGCCTGTATGATGATCCCTCCGTGATGACAATTTTGGATGTTGCCCATACTGTGGAGCACGTTCACCTCTGTGCACTGTCATGTGTCTTGACAGACCAACGTCCATCACACATTCACAAACACAACTCACTGGGCATGGCCCGTAATGTAAGGCCACAATGTAGGTAGGGGCCTAGCCATGAGACAAGTCACAATTTGCCAGTCTCAATACCACACACCTTGATCTGCAACAATGAGCATCACCTCAGCCCACATTGACTGGTGACATTGCACATGCACCCATGACAATCTCAGGGATGGTGGTGGTATCTGAGGTGTACAAACACATTACACATGGCCAGTCAACAAACCTTGTGAGTGACTGTCACACTGCATAGTATGAGGTACATGTGCATGAGGTGAAATGTATCAGACACATTGGGATCTCTGTCACTGTCCCAGACAAATAAAAAAACCCAGGAGACCCACAAATAACACATGTTGACATCATCCAACATTGAAGGCTAGGATCTGATGAGTGGGAGCTGTCACACACACATACAAGTGACTAGGTCACAGAAAGATACCACATAGTGAAAACAAGATTACTTTGGAAACACAAATGTGACTTGGGGAATCCTGAATATGTCAAATGTGCGTTTGCACACAGTGCAGGCCCTCACATCAACCACAACCAGGGATGACACCCTAATGACTAGTATTTTTCCATGCACCTACATCTCAGCAAGCCCAGGTCAAAGATTTTCACAAAGCACAGGACAACACAGAGTCATGCTCACAGAACACCCACCATGGGCTCAGGCAATGTCACCTAATGCCACACTGCCATGAGGTGACTACACTCATGTGGAAGGTCAGCTGTGTAAAAGTTGTCTGTGCATGGCCCTGTCATGTCAGTATCAAACTCGGACATTGAGCCACCAATTACAACACACTCAAAGCTCTGGTCACACAGCCTGTGTACAGGAGTGTGTCTTAAGTTACCTGCACATTCTCCAAACACATGTATAGCAAGTTGCACTGATGACACAGATGACTTGTTCAGCATCAGTGCACTACTCTGCATGTCCAGTGGAGATGTGCCTACAGTCAGAAAAAAGTACAATGTGCACAGATGTCAGCCCTACATATGTGCAACAGTGTACGGCCAAGATGTGAAGTGGTGAAAAGAAGGTTACACTCCAAGTGCCAAATTTTGTGGATCCTGACTGCCTCAAATTGCAGCTAATGATGACATGGCTACATACTGTAATAGGACACATGCCATGGACCACATGCAGTCAATCACCTCACCATATCACTGATTGTCAGCAAACACTATCACAACAGCAACTTCAGGACATTCATCAGCAACATCATGTCCATTAAATGCAATTCAAATACAGAAATGAAATATGCTTAATTCAGCTGGTCCAAAACAAAATGATGGCAAGAGCAATCAAAAGGCCAATGGCCAGTCCATTACAATTGTCCGTCATGGGTGACACATGACAAGTTGTCACACATTGCGTGCCTGCATTGCTACAACTAGGGGACATTTCCCCTTGGAGGGGCATCCATAGGGGCAGGCAAGGCACCGCAGGGACATGATCATGGGATAGCAGTATGGGGGAGGTGTGGTGGCTACAGGATCCTCAGTGGCAACTGCAGTGGACCTGTCGGACTGAGTGGGCAGGGGCTCCACTGCAGTGCCCATGTTCGACGGAGTGGGCGGGGCCTCCACTGCAGAGGCAATGTCCGAAGGAGTGTGCGGGGGCTCAAATGAAGTGGACATGTCAGATTGGGGGGACACGATCTCCACTGTAGTAGCAGGAACAGACTGAGGGTGTGATGTGTAAGTGATTGTGGCAGGAGGGGAGGGCCTAATCATCTTGGGGATGACGTAACGGTGTGTGGTGGAACCTGGGACAGGGTGTGGCGTGGGAACTTCTGGAGTGGTGGCTTGGGGTTTGGAGGACGGAGACTGTGAGGTGGAAGTGTGGGATTGTGGTGGGGTTTTACTTTTTCTGGTCCTGGGGGATTTACGGGTGGGGGCCTCTGTGTTTCTGCTCATGGGGGAGGGTGTGCGTGTGGTGGGGGTTCTCCTCTCTGTGTGTGGTGACTTCCCCTTCCCCTTGTGAGTTGATTCAGATGGATCTGTGGGGAAGAGGCCAAGGTCACAGAGGAAGACCTTCTGGGAAGGGGGGGTTGCAGGTGAGTCAAGGGAAGGGGTTTTGGAGGGAGAGGTATCTGAGGACTGCGGAGTGGTTTTGGATGCCTGTCTGTGCGTCTCTACCCTATCCCCTGTGTGTATGCCATCAGTCCCCTGAGTGTGCGTGCTTGCGTGTTTTGCCTTGGACTGACATTGCTGTGTGCTGCTTGTGTCTGTTGTTGTGCGTGCATGTGCTTGTGTGAGTATGCGTTGGGCAGGTAGGGTAGTGGGGATTGTGGATGGGGCTGAGGTAGGAGGGGTGAGGGACTGTTGGAGGAGGGACACTGCTGCCGTCAATGAGGAGGCCATGGACTGACTGGTCCGCTGTCGGGCAGACATGTTTGCTGAGATGCCCTCCATGAATGACACCAATTGTGTCAATAGACCGGTGTGAGGATGGAGGACACTCAGCATCGATGTCTGCCCCACATGGATCTGCTTCAGCAAGTCCACAGACTCCACACTCAGAGCAGCAGGGGAGACAGAGGCAGGGGGTGCGGTGCCTGGACTGAAGGAGACATGCTCCCTAACACGGGAGGCTCCACGGACATCTGGGATGGGAGCAGCTGGAAGGGTGGAGATGGTGGTGGTGGCAGGGACAGACTCGCTAGTTGTGGCCTGTGGTCCTGTAACACCCGCCTCCACAACGGAGTCCTCACTGGAGCTGGAGTGTCCCTCAGCTGAGGTGGCTGTTGCTGAGTGTCCCTCAGTGGGCTCCCCTCACCCTCCGTGCCACTGGGTCCCTCCGCCTCATCCACAGCGGACCCTGTCTGGCTCTGCGCCTCATCTTGGTCCGTGGAGCTGTCTCCTCCAGTAGCCGAAGATGATGCTGTAAACAAGGAGGAAAAACAGAATCACATTAGTCACCTGCATTGACTTGACACATGACTGTAATTGCAGCACATCACAGAGCAAGCCCTGGCATTATCAGGAAATCATTGTCTAAATGAATGACACATATGTGAACCAGGCACTTGTCAGTCTGCCAGTCAACCATGCTCCTCATACATATCCTGGCAATGGACCCACCTGGCTGGTGCATGTATGATGTCACTAATGATATGTGCAAACATGCACCACATTGCCAGTTTACTTATCTGCAAGGATTGTGAGTGTAATGTGTCATTACACACATATCCCATCTCCTGCCAGTGACTGAGTACTTGTGTCAGTAAATGGGCTGGCCGTAGTCATTGTTGATATGATGGAAATGCTTCCATCTTCAGACACCATGATGGCCTCATGTCTTGCTAGCCAATGCTACAATGGAGTTCAGGCAGGACAACTGACAATACTGCAGGCTCCCGATTGGCATGTGGTAATCAATCAATCAATCAATCACGGCATTTATAGAGCGCGCTACTCACCCGGGAGGGTCTCAAGGCGCTGGGGGAGGGGGTAAGTTACTGCTCGAACAGCCAGGTCTTGAGCTGCTTCCTGAAGGAGAGATGGTCCTGGGTTCGCCGAAGGTGAGTGGGGAGGGAGTTCCAGGTCTTGGCTGCCAGGTAGGAGAAGGATCTTCCTCCGGCGGTGGCTCTGCGGATGCGTGGTACGGTGGCGAGGGCGTGGCTGGTTGATCGTAGCTGGCGGGTGGGCGTGTAGAAGGTCATGCGGTCGTTGAGGTACTTGGGGCCCAGGTCGTGGAGGGCCTTGTGTGCGTGGGTGAGGAGTCTGAACGTGATTCTCTTGCTGACGGGGAGCCAGTGCAGGTCTTTCAGGTGTCCGGTGATGTGGCTGTGCCGGGGGATGTCCAGGATGAGTCGTGCGGAGGCGTTCTGGATGCGCTGGAGTCTTTTTTGAAGTTTGGCTGTGGTTCCGGCGTAGAGGGTGTTCCCATAGTCCAGTCGGCTGGTGACGAGTGCCTGGGTGACGGTCTTCCTGGTTTCAGTGGGGATCCATCTGAAGATCTTGCGGAGCATGCGCAGGGTGTTGAAGCACGAAGATGAGACGGCATTGACTTGTCTGGTCATCGACAGGGAGGAGTCCAGGATGAAGCCCAGGTTGCGTGCGTGGTCCGTTGGCTTGGGCGCGGTGCCCAGGGCCGGGGGCCACCAAGAGTCGTCCCAGGCGGAGGGTGATGAGCCCAGGATGAGGACTTCCGTCTTGTCTGAGTTCAGTTTAAGGCGGCTGTTCCTCATCCAGTCGGCGACGTCTCTCATCCCGTCGTGTAGGTTGGCTCTGGCGGTGGTGGGGTCGTTGGTGAGGGAGAGGATCAGCTGGGTGTCGTCGGCGTAGGAGATGATGTTGAGGTTGTGTTGGCGTGCGATGGCTGCGAGGGGGCTCATGTAGACGTTGAAGAGGGTTGGACTGAGTGAAGATCCTTGTGGAACGCCGCAGATGACTTCGGTGGCCTCGGATCTGAATGGGGGAGGCGGACTCTCTGGGTTCTTCCGGCGAGGAACGAGATGATCCATTCCAGTGCTTTCTCTCGGATTCCGATGTTGCTGAGGCGCTTCACTAGGGTGGGGTGGCAGACGGTGTCGAACGCCGCGGAGAGGTCCAAGAGGATGAGGGCTGCTGTTTCCCCGTTGTCGGTTAGGGTTCTGATGTCGTCGGTGGCTGCGATAAGGGCGGTCTCGGTGCTGTGGTTGGCCCGAAACCCGGACTGCGAGGGGTCGAGGGATCCATTCGTCTCGAGGAAGGCGGCAAGCTGTCTGTTGACGGTCTTCTCGATGACTTTGGCCGGAAACGGAAGGAGCGAGATGGGACGGTAGTTCTTGAGGTCGGTGGGGTCCGCCGTTGGTTTCTTCAGGAGGGCGGTAAGCTCGGCGTGCTTCCAGCTCTCCGGGAAGGTGGCGGTGTGGAAGGAGGAGTTGATGATGTCCCGGAGATGGGGTGCGATGGTGGCGTCGGCTTTGTTGAAGACGTGGTGTGGGCAGGGGTCGGTTGGTGATCCGGAGTGGATGGAGTTCATCGTGCGGGTGGTGTCTTCGGTGCTGATCGGGGTCCAGTTGCAGAGGGTGGTGGTGGCGGGCGTTGGTTCGGCGGTAGGGTGCGTGGTCTGTGCGTCGAAGCTGTTATGTATGTCGGTGATCTTGCGGTGGAAGAACGCGGCGAGTGAGTTGCAGAGGTCTTGCGAGGGGTGATGTCGTTGTTTCCGGCGCTGGGGTTGGAGAACTCTTTGATGATGCTGAAAAGTTCCTTGCTGTCGTGGGCGTTGTTGTCCAGTCGTTCTTTGAGTGCCGACTTCTTGGTGGCACGGATCATCTGGTGGTGTTTGCGGGTGGCGTGCTTGAGGGCGGTCCTGTTGTCTGTGGTCTGGTCGAGTCGCCAGGCTTTCTCGAGAGTGCGGCAGTTCTTCTTGGATTCCTTGAGTTCGTTGGTGAACCAAGGGGTTTTCTTGCTTCCGGGTCTGCTGGGAGGGTTTTTTAGTGGTGCGAGGTCGTCGGCGCAGGCGGTCAGCCACTTGGCGAGGTTGCTGGCTGCTTCGTTTGGGTCCGTTGTGTTGGTGGGTGTGTTCTGGCTGAGGGAGGCGGTGAGCTGCTCGGCGGTGATCTTGCTCCAGCTCCGGCGGGGAGCCTGTTGCGGGTGGTGGTGGGTCGCAGTCTTTCTGAAGCTGAAGTGGACGCAGCTGTGGTCGGTCCAGTGGAGTCCGGTGGCGTGGCTGAAGGAGATGTGCTTGCTGGAAGAGAAGACGGGGTCAAGCGTGTGGCCGGCGTAGTGGGTGGGCGTGTTCACCAGTTGCTTGAGTCCGAGGTTGGCGAGGTTGTCCAGCAGGGCGGTGGTGTTTCTGTCGTTGTTGTTCTCCAGGTGGAAGTTGAGGTCCCCTAGGAGGATGTAGTCGGCGGAGGGCATGGCGTGCGGGCTGATGAAGTCTGCGATGTCTTCGCTGAATAGTGTGCGTGGTCCCGGGGGTCTGTAGATGAGGGTGCCTCGGAGGGTGGTCTTGGGGTCAGTGTGTATCTGGAAGTGTAGGTGTTCGGCGGCGGTGAAGGTCTCGTCGGAGTTAGTCGAGATGCGGATGGTGTTCTTGTGTACGATGGCGATGCCTCCTCCCGTCTGGTTGACGCGGTCCTTCCGGGTGATCTTGTATCCGTCCGGGATGGCTATGGCGATGTCGGGCGCTGAGGAGGCGTTCATCC
This sequence comes from Calotriton arnoldi, assembly GCA_963921515.1. NCBI lineage: Eukaryota > Metazoa > Chordata > Amphibia > Caudata > Salamandridae > Calotriton > Calotriton arnoldi. The sequence goes on along the minus strand of CAWUFW010001485.1, from coordinate 1,669,852 downwards.
AGGTTTCGGTGAGGAAGGCGACGTCCGGTGCTGTTGCGTCGAGCAGGTCCCAGAGTTCCACGGCGTGCCTGTGGACGGAGCGGGTGTTCAACAGGATGCATTTCAGGTGGTTGCTGCTGGTGCTCGACTTGGCGGAGGTGGTGCACGTCCGGGGGCAGGTGAATCGGCAGGCTTGGCAGGTGAAGGGTCCGTGGGTGCGTCTCGGTGAGGCTCGGTAGCAGGCAGGGTTCCGGCCGGCATTGAGTGCGGTGAGGGTGGCGGCGTCGTAGGTCCGTCGAGTAGTGTTGCATCGGTGGGATCCAGGGGTCCTGGCGCTGGGCGCGGGCCAGGCGCGGACGGGTGCAGACGGGCTTACCTTTGGCGCACCTTCGGCGCTCCGTCGGTGCTCCCACTGCGCGCGACCGCTGCGCGGTCGCTCAGGGGGCGTCATAAGTAAGGAGCCTGGAGGGAGGAGCAGCTGGGTGGCGGGAGCGGGGCGGCGAATGGAATCACGGGGGCGGGGCCGCAGGGAGGCAGTGGCGGGAAGTCCCAGGAGCAGCGGGCAGCGGGAAAGTCCCAGGAGCAGCGGGAAAGTCCCAGGAGCAGCGGGCAGCGGGAAAGTCCCAGGAGCAGCGGGAAAGTCCCAGGAGCAGCGGGCAGCGAGCGAAGGAATCTCCAGGCAGGAGGCGGCAAGGCAGGCAGGAGCGGCAGCAGTGAGTGGGGCGACCAAGCCCTGTGGAGGGCTGAGCGGTCACACTCTGTGGTCCCCTACGGTCCCCTTAAGTAAGGAGCCGGGAGGGAGGAGCAGCTGGGTGGCGGGAGCGGGGCGGCGAATGGAATCACGGGGGGCGGGGCCGCAGGGAGGCAGTGGCGGGAAGTCCCAGGAGCAGCGGGCAGCGGGAAAGTCCCAGGAGCAGCGGGAAAGTCCCAGGAGCAGCGGGCAGCGGGAAAGTCCCAGGAGCAGCGGGAAAGTCCCAGGAGCAGCGGGCAGCGAGCGAAGGAATCTCCAGGCAGGAGGCGGCAAGGCAGGCAGGAGCGGCAGCAGTGAGTGGGGCGACCAAGCCCTGTGGAGGGCTGAGCGGTCACACTCTGTGGTCCCCTACGGTCCCCTTAAGTAAGGAGCCGGGAGGGAGGAGCAGCTGGGTGGCGGGAGCGGGGCGGCGAATGGAATCACGGGGGGCGGGGCCGCAGGGAGGCAGTGGCGGGAAGTCCCAGGAGCAGCGGGCAGCGGGAAAGTCCCAGGAGCAGCGGGAAAGTCCCAGGAGCAGCGGACAGCGGGAAAGTCCCAGGAGCAGCGGGAAAGTCCCAGGAGCAGCGGGCAGCGAGCGAAGGAATCTCCAGGCAGGAGGCGGCAAGGCAGGCAGGAGCGGCAGCAGTGAGTGGGGCGACCAAGCCCTGTGGAGGGCTGAGCGGTCACCATGCCACAGGCCTGTCTGACCAATGAGTCATTACTGGCTCCTGTCAAAGGGGCAGTGCATCCAAAAACAACAGTCTGCACTGTGTCACACTCATTATTTTGAGGGGAATGCAAGCTCTGTAGTGGTCAAGTATGCATGTACACCCCATGCAACCAACATCAGGAAGAATCTGATGATCACACTTCATCCAAATGAGACATTTGAGTGTGTGATGACACAAATCAGTATACATGAACACATCACAGGCTGACGAGAACAAAGTAAAGCTGCTTGCACATCAATGTGGAATCCACCATTAGGCACAGACCAGTGATTACACACATATGTTTAACCCTATGTGCAGATCCAACAGCCACAAATCAGGTGTCAGTACATTATGAACATTTTACCACTCATGAAGTCCATAAAGCTATGCCAGTCCACAATGACACAGAGTCAGACATCTTAATTCACATTTCGCAATGGTCATGATGTTGGATGACATCCAGGATTAGGAGGACAGAGTGTCTCGGATGGCCGGAGTTGCCATACCTGTCCTGGACCATGTGCATCATGGGATTACCAGGAACACTTGGCAGGTGGCTATGCATTAGTTACACGCATGAATTTCATTCCCCTGAGGCCACAACATTGGTCTGCTGCATGGGTGTGTGGTAAACACCTCAGACACCTATGGTGACCCAGGTCAGCAATTAGAACATTTATGTATGGCCCACACAGAGTACAGGTCTGATTTCTGTCAATGTGCTGACGCACATCAGACAATAGCCCCACTCATGCAGCCCAAACCAATGCACCTGTAGCAGATGCTGTTCACAACATCAACCTTGGACAACAGCAAGAACACACAACCCAAGTGACACAAGTCACAGACCGAAAGGGACACACCTGGTTATCAGATGAGAATGGGGCATCACCAAATTTAGCCACATGAGTCTTGTCTCAGCAGACAGACGAACTGTGGGAGTGTTACCAGGCTGAAGGGGTGCAAATTGCATGTTAGACATAGCTCACCAAAAAGGCATGAACTTACCCCCTCCTTGCTGCTGTCTGTCCTTCAACTGCCCATCCAGGTCAGGGAAGACCACCGTCAGTATCCGGAGCATGTGGGGGGTCAGTGTCCGTTGTCCGCCCCGTCTGCGTGGAGGCAACAGCTTCAGCTGGACTCTGGCTATCCTCCTGGTCCAGCCACAAAGGTCCTGCCACCTCTTCTGGCAGTGGCGGATGCGGCGTTTGAAGGCCCCCACAGATCGTACTGCCCGGACAATGGTCTGCCAAATCTCCTGCTTCTGATGGGCATCAACCTGCATGGATGACAAAGTTAGACACCATTGCCACACATGCAACATGTCTGTTCATCACACAGTTGGACATACATGTCATTTACTGAAGGGCATATGATGGAAACCGAGAGTGCAACTATGGACATGAGCAGTTGTCCTGGGTGCAAGCCAGCATTGACAACATGATAACAGTGCATGTTAATCCAAAGCAAATACAAAATGCTATTTCTTAGACACTGCACATGTACATTACTTGTTTCTACACACTTTGAGACTAACAATTACTCAGTGAGTATGCTTGCCCTTGGTGAACACAATGCTAATAGTGCTAGTCAGACAACATGCACACTAGAAAGGCAGTGGACTGCACACTCATCTGCTCCACTGTTTCCCATACAGCTTGCTGTACTGTGGCAGGAGGCTGTCCAGCAGGGCCTGGTTCTCCTTATCAGTGAATGCTGGGGCCCTCTCCACAGTACATGCCATTGCAGTAGCCAGAGGATGCAGAGACAGCAGCAGTGGTAGTGGTAGATGTAGTCCTGTAGCATGTAGTGCAGGCAAGTGAAGTCTCTGGGGAACAGACAGCCTTATATCTGTGCTGCAGAGGCTGAATCTGTCCCATGCGTCCAAACCGATAGGTCCGAGACGTTTGCTTTTTATGAAATTGGCCAATCCATTGCACGCTTCGTACACGCCTTCCGCATCGTTCAAATTTTCCCCATCATGACACCATTGACTTTGATACATTGTTGTTGGGTGCCAACTGAATTTTCTGGACGCGATTCGTACAAGTATCAAAACCGCGTCCGTCTCCATAACAGTCAAGAGCCAATGCGTGCGCCCGGCTCGGCCCGTAAATGTACGACGCGTCTTTTGAAAACTCACACGCATCAGTCTCCATGACAGTCAGGAGCCAATGCGTGCGCCTGGCTTGGCCCGTAAATGTACGACTCGTCTTTTGAAAACTCACACGCATCAGTCTCCATGACAGTCAAGAGCCAATGCGTGCGCCCGGCTCGGCCCGTAAATGTACGACGCGTCTCTTGATATCTCACCCGCGTCTGTCACCATTGCAGTCAAGAGCCAATGCGTGCGCCCGGCTTGGCCCATAAATGTACGATGCGTCTTTTGAAAACTCACCTGCGTCTGTCACCATTGCAGTCAAGAGCCAATGCGTGCGCCCGGCTCGGCCCGTAAATGTACGACGCGTCTTTTGAAAACTCACCCGCATCTGTCACCATTGCAGTCAAGAGCCAATGCGTGCGCTCGGCTTGGCCCGTAAATGTACGACGCGTCTTTTGATATCTCACCCGCGTCTGTCACCATTGGAGTCAAGAGCCAATGCGTGCACCCGGGTTGGCCCGTAAATGTACGACGCGTCTTTTGAAAACTCACCCGCGTCTGTCACCATTACAGTCAATAGCCAAAGGATGCCACACACAATATCTTTGCAGGGACTCCAGTGCTCTACAACAAACATACAGCCTGTCACACAGTATATGGAATGGCATTTCAGGCTTTATAAGATGTGTGGGTAAATGGCTCCACATGTCATATTGGACATGGAACTTAGTGGCACACACTCCCAGGATGTGCCATGTTTGATGTGGACAAAAACCATTGTGTGTGAGGCACATCACTACTGTGAGTGACAACTTTGCAGATCCAACCCCGAGGCCTGTACACAGTTCAAGGTGCACATTGTGTGATGACATATTACATATACCCTGACTCATAGGTGAAATGGACTGTGTGTCACAGGGTGTCCCAGAGCTACCATTGTGTGGATAATCCAGATTATGTGCGTATTGTGCTACACACATGTCTCTCATTGTATGTGGTAGATGTCAATCGTTTACAACATCCATGTGATTCCGCCATGTGAGTTGCTGTTGTGTCTGTGTGTCACAGACATCCATATATGCCCTGCGTACAAATCTGGTAGCACATCATGTGGGTTTCATGGGTGTGTTGGTACGTGTACATCAGACGCTACATCATGACAGTGTCCTTGTGGCACTACAAGGTCCTTGTGTGTGTGACTGAAAAAGCACCTGTCATGTGGGGAACACATCTATCCTTACTAATCACTGAGGTGTGTGTTTGGTATGTGACATTTGTGCAGATGTACTGTGACAGATCCCATTGATTGTTCACGCCGCAGCATTGCTCTTGTTGTGTATCCATGTTGAGCTGAGATGTCAGGTGAGGGGCACATAGCTGACATATGTGTCCATGCCCAACAGCACACACATCAAGCAATTGTGTCTTGCTATGATGTAGCATGTGATATTTAGCATGGTCATTGCCACATATGTAGGGGAACTGACAATCTTTCTTTGCTCAACTATGTACTGCAGAGACCAGCTGTCCATAGACCGTTCCCAGACCTTGCAACCATAGCTGAACGTGACTGCATCCGACGGTACCGCTTCACCAGACCACTGATTGAGGTGTTGGCGGAGCAGTTGGCCCCACATTTACAACCTGGCCGGACATATCCATCAGCGCTGACCCCCAAGGTGAAGGTGATGGCAGCCCTACACTTCTTTGCCACCGGCACCTTCCAGCACACTGTGGCTTCTGCTGGTGGGATGTCACAGACCATGTTCAGCCATGTGCTTCGCGATGTTTTGGAGGCGATGTTGCATTTCATGGACCGTTACATCAAATTCCCAACCCCAAGACAATTCACTGACATAAAGAGTGACTTTTATGCACTGGGAAGGATGCCACATGTCATAGGATCCATAGATGGTACACATGTGGCTTTGGTACCACCACAAGCACATGAGCAGACATACCGGACAGAAAACATTTCCACTCCATTAATGCCCTGGTGGTATGTCTGCCGGACATGACTATATCACATGTGTGTGCACGTTTCCCTGGTTCAGCACACAACGCTTACATCATGCGGACTAATCGGATCCCAACAATGATGTCACAGCTGCAGAACCAGCGTGCCTGGCTTGTCGGTGTGTAATATCTGGTTCCTTTGTGTGTTTTTGGTAAATTATTTTTCAACCTCTTTTCAGACCCATTAAATGTTTGTTTGTTTGTATGTAGGTGACTCCGGATACCCAAACATGCCGTGGTTGCTGACACCCCTCAGGAACCCTGTGACACCGGCGGAGATACGTTATAATGAGGCACATGGGCGGACCAGGAGAGTGATAGAGCGGACATTTGGTTTACTGAAAAGCAGATTCCACTGCCTGGACAGGACTGGAGGGGCCCTCCCATATGCCCCTAAGAAGGTGTGCAACATCATAATTGTGTGCTGCATGCTACACAACCTGGCAGTGAGGGAGGAGTTGGCTCTCATCCAGGATGGTCATTGGTGTGTCTGCAGATGTGGCAGGAGTGGTGGCAGGGGGTGCTGATGTTACAGCTGCTGGGGCTGGACGCGGAGTCGCACCGGAGGGGCCAGGTCGTTCGTCGTTGTCCTAAGAGGACTGAGAGACATCCACACCAGAGAGCTCAGGGTCAACCAGAGTCTGGGCCTGGGATCCTTCTTCGGTCCCTGCAGTGTGCCCAGCATCCCCTGTGGGTGGAAGAGACACACAATGTATGTTGGGGTTCAGCACACATCAACAGATCACACACATTACAGTTGCCACTGTACTTCATGATGAGTGTATGTACATTGCATTGTCCTCCATTGTCACAAACAGAGGTCTATATTGCTTAAGCACATTGTCATGGCAACCTGATGCGTTTGTGTTCCAAGATTGGGGCATGTGTTCTGGCCTTTGTGCATGTTTATTTGAGTCACATTGGTGTGTCGGAACAACATGGTCACAGTCCGGTATGTCTGGAATCTCTTGTGAGCTACCATATTCATGTACGTGTTCCTGGTTTACATCTCGTTGCATACATGTGATGGTGTTACCATAGCAAATGATGTTGCTGCTGTGCTTTGTACATGATAACGTCATTTATCTTGTCAATGTCCTCCATGGGAAGAGGAGTTAACTAAGGCAGCCCTCTTGATTTTCAATGCTCATGACAGTGAGGGCCAGAGGTTTGTGTGTTTGAGTTATGCTGCTGTAAGTTGTATGGCTCCTCCTACCCAGTCCAGGTTACTCCTTGTGTTGTAAGTGTCAATGACAGTAAGGGGAGTGTTGTGTCAAGGATGCTGACAACGTTGCATGATGTAGCAGTGGAATGCAGCTCACAACAGCACCTTGTGTACATGACACCATGCAACAGTGTCAGCTATCTTGCTGTGGCCATTCCATTCACTGTCATATGTCCCCTGTCAATGATGTATATGTAGCTTTGTGTGTGTGTTTTGATATGTGCTATGTCTGCATCTCCCCAATTGTCATGTAACCCACACACCTTCACAGCCAGGCCAGGGGGCACCCCTGGGACACTGCTTCCCCAGACAGGGAGTGGAAACATACATTTGCGATGGCTGTGGGTGTGATCGTGTTTGTGGGGGCCAGTGCCTATGTGTGACTTGCAGCCAATTCATACATCATGCCTATCTGTCAGCCACCTTGCCAGGGCATTTACTTTCAGGGTGACTAGTCCCAAGGGTGCTATTTGTTCTGGCTGAGAAGGTGTGTGTTGAGCCGGACTTGATAGTATTTGGAGTCATTGCAGGTCCACCTTCACCCACAGAGTCCAGGTAATCCCCCGGAAGCATGCCTCCATTGCATGGAGTCAAAGTTGACGTTCAGGATGTCAGCCAGTGGTGTCCTGTTGTTTGTTGGAGCACAACCCCTGCCAGGGCCTGGTGCTCCCCACAGCAGAGCCCAGTGTCAGCCATCTTGTCAGTCTCTTTCCACTCCCTGTGAGGTGAGCATGGTTCAGGGTGGGCCTGATGGGCCATGTGGGAGGGGGACTGTTGGCTGTGACTGACACTCCCATCATGCTTTTGGCTACACCCACCTTCCCAGCATACCCAACCTCCCTTCCTGTGACTCAGCTTCCCTGTGAGGTGGTGTAACAGTGCTGGCAAGATGGCTGACAGTGGTGTCCTGTTGTTTGTTGGAGCACAACCCCCGCCAGGGCCTGGTGCTCCCCACAGCAGAGCCCAGTCTCAGCCATCTTGTCAGTCTCTTTCCACTCCCTGTGAGGTAAGCATGGTTCAGGGTAGGCTTGATGGGCCATGTGGGAGGGGGACTGTTGGCTGTGACTGCAACTCCCATCATGCTTTTGGCTACACCCACCTTCCCAGCATACCCAACCTTCCTTCCTTTTGACTCTGCTTCCCTGTGAGTGGATGACATAGTGCTGGCAAAATGGCTAACAGTGTTTGTTGGTGTTTTAGGCGAATGCCTTGCTGTATTTGTTGGTAAGTTTGTACATGTTATGACATAGTTCCATTTCACTCTGACATTGCAGGTATTGTGTTGCTATGGCTTTGCTAACAGATATTGGTTTCATTGTCCCCTTGACAGTGATGTCTGTGTGGGTATTGCCTCGCAATATTGGCTAGTTGGTTATGTACTCACCAGGCTCTGGTATTCCTGTTAATCCATGGATGCCCTCCGGTGGAAGGATGGCCCGCACCTTCTCCTCCCAGGAAGTGAAGTGCTTTGGTTTTGCAGGAGGGCCACCACCGGTCCGCTGGCTCAGGGTATGGTCTCTGGAAATCAGCTTCTTGACCCTCCTTCGCACATCATAGTACCTGTTCTTGATTAAGGGTGGGCGTAGATGGCGGAGTACCACTACAAGGAATTCCCTCTCCGCAACTCCGTTCCATCTCATCCCAATTAATAAAACAAAAACCTCTCATACCCTTGCTAAAATAAGAAGTAACTCTATCTCTACATGCAAACAATGCATATAGTCATCTCACAAAAATGAAAATACAGCAAGCAGTGAGAGAGGTGATGATTTTGGTGTCCTCCCTAACCTAGGGAGAGAACCAAGCAGATGCCTTGAACACAAAGAGCACATCATGCTGAACGATTCGGTGGTGGTCCCATCCTCCTAGGACCACCCCAAGCACAGTTATGGGCAAAAATACAATCCCAACCAAAGGCCCTGCAAAGCATTATGGGACGGACGCTTACAGCGGCAATTGCAGGCTAATCCGAGTGTGTCACACTCACATTATGCTATGTTGCAGCGTTCGCGTACACGTCGGTCGCGACGGGCTCTTTTACGTGGTAGTCAGTATGTCCCGTACGTTTCGGTCTTGCGAGTTGTGCTCCGTGCGAGTCGTTAGTATTTCACACGCATTGCATCGTACTGGGCCGGACGTACAGCGCGTGTACGTGTTGGTCGGACCCATTCACGGTCCGTGTCGTTCGGAATGGTTCCCGGTCAGTTTACGGCCGAATCATGATTTTCCGTCCGTGTCGGTCGTGCGGATTGTGCTCCGTGCGAGTCGTTTGTGATTCACTAGACTTGCATCATACTCGGCCGGTCGTACGGCGCCGGTACGTGTCGGTCGGACTCCAGGCCCAGTCCGTGTCGGTCAGTACGGTTTCCAAACGGGATCGGAATCGGCCCCTTAGTGTCCAGCACCTTCCCTGACTTAATACTAACTGGAGTGGGAATAGTAAATTATATGGGGCAGATTTACAAGCCCCTTGTGTCACTTTTACGCTGCAGTTGCGTCACTTTCGTGACGCAACGGCGGCGTAAAAAATGCAGCAAATTTACAACGTGACGCATCTAGGGAGATGCGTCACGTTGTAAAGCCCTGCGTGACATTATACCTGCGTCAGGTATAATGTATGCAGGGTAGGCATTCCCACACAGGAAAGCCTCATAAAAGTGACGCAGTGAAATCTACAAGATTTCACTGCGTGACTTTTAGGACGCCACTGCGTCAAAACCTTACGCCTGCTTCAAGCAGGCGTAAGGAGTGACGCAGTGTATTGGGAATAGGCCGCAACACGCATTGCTGGAGTTGCGTCGTGCTTGCGACACGACTCCAACAATGCGTGACTTTTCCGCCAATAGATGCGTCAGAATTTCTGATGCATCTGTCAATCCTTGCGCCATAGTGCGCCGTATTGTAAATACGGCGCATCTATAGTGGCGCAAGGGTTTGTCACGTAGGTGCAGGGAAACTGACGCAACTATACAGATGCGTCAGTTTCTTGTAAATCTGCCCCCATATGTTTAGTGCCCAGCGCCTTTATTGACTTAATAGTAATTGGAGTGGGAATATTAAATTATATATGTGTAGTGTCCAGCACCTTCCCTGATTTAATATTAACTGGAGTGGGAATAGTAAATTGTATAGGTTTAGTGTCCAGCACCTTCCCTGATTTAATACTAACTGGAGTGGGAATAGTAAATTATATATGTGTAGTGTCCAGCACCTTCCCTGATTTAATACTAACTGGAGTGGGAATAGTAAATTATATATGTGTAGTGTCCAGCACCTTCCCTGACTTAATACTAACTGGAGTGGGAATAGTAATTATATAGGTTTAGTGTCCAGCACCTTCCCTGATTTAATACTAACTGGAGTGGGAATAGTAAATTATATATGTGTAGTGTCCAGCACCTTCCTTGACTTAATACTAACTGGAGTGGGAATAGTAATTATATAGGTTTAGTGTCCAGCACCTTCCCTGATTTAATACTAACTGGAGTGGGAATAGTAAATTATATATGTGTAGTGTCCAGCACCTTCCTTGACTTAATACTAACTGGAGTGGGAATAGTAAATTATATATGTGTATAGTTTTGTGAACTTAAAATATTTATATAGTGTGTAGTGGGAGTGTGTGTGAATTATAACATTTTAAAATGATAATTAAAACAATTATATAAATATTTTTAGTAAAGATATATTATTTAAAAAAAGGACATTGCATTAAAACATATTTTTATTAGATATAAAATATAAATTAATTGATAGACTAATAATCAGATGTGTACATTTTTGGAATGATGTTTATTTTTGGTCATTGAGGTAGTAATAGTAAAATAACATATTTTATTTAATGTATATAATATACATTAAGACACAGAGAAAAAAACATTATCTTTATTTTTTATACATAAAAGATTTTTGAAATGTTTATAGTTTCACATATAATACTTTTGCAGAAAAAAAATTATAACATTGGTAAATTTTTTAATACAGGTATGTATATTTTCTAACAATAAAAAATGTTGTTTTACATTTATTTATAACATTTATTTTACAAATGAAACTTTTTTATAACAGTTGTATTAGTTTTGTTTTGTATTTTTAACATTTATTATTTGGTTACATATATTGTAAAAATTAAATAATGAAATGAAAATGAAATGAAATAAGGGATTTATAAAGCGCACGGATACTCACAAAGAGTGTCCCGGCGCTAATCTCTAAAACCACCAGACAAGACCCCAACCCACCTGCCATCATATTATTGTTGGAACAGCCATGTTTTAAGTTGTCTCCTAAAGGACAGCAAGTCCTGAGTCAATCTGAGATGAAGGGGCAGGTTGTTCCATAGGCAGGCCGCTTGAACCTGAAAGGAACAACCTCCAATCCGAGATCGAGTGAATTTGGGAATCACCATCAGGGATTGTCCCGAGGACCTTAAGACACGTTGAGGCTGATAGTGCTGGATCCTACTTCTCAGATAAACCGCACCCGTATCGTAGAAAGCACGATAGGCAAACACCAAAGCCTTAAACTGAATCCTCTTTCTCACCGGGAGCCAGTGTAGTGCTTTCAGGTGAGGCGACATGCGCGTTCTGGGGCTTACCATAAGAATAGCTCTGGCTGCGGCATTCTGAACAACCTGCAGCCGATTGAGCAAGTATTCAGGGAGCCCCAGATACAAGATATTTACGTAATCCAACCTGGATGTAATTAAGGCTTGCACTACGATCTTCCGAGATTCAACCGGGAGTAGAGGAAGAAAGTTTTTTGCCATTCTAATCAGTCCGATACAAGTACCAGCAACAGTTTGGATATGGGACTTCATTGATAGACTAGTGTCCAACTTAACACCCAAGTTTTTTACTGTGCCGACTGGAGCAGCAGGAGGAGACATGTCGCACGGCCACCATAAGCTCCAGTCGACACATGGGGGACATCCAAAAAACATAATTTCTGACTTTTCAGGGTTACACTTAAGTTGATTAAGTTGCAACCAGGAAAAAACCTCCGTTAGGCATCTATTTATCTCCATTCCATGAAAATTCGCCCCTTTGTCACACGTGAACAGTAGTTGAGTATCATCAGCGTAAGAAATAATCTTCGCTCCGTGTGACTCAGCCAGGCATGCAAGTGGGGCCATATAGATGTTGAAAAGTGTAGGACTCAAAATAGCGCCCTGCGGGACACCCACTTGCATTGAAGGAATGGCAGCTGTAAAGGGCGGGGCCCAGATTTCCTGCTGCCGCTCAGACAGAAAAGAGGCAAACCAATTGTACACCGCGCCTCCAATGCCGCACTCGGCTAACCTGCACAAAAGCCGGTCATGGGGCACGGTGTCAAAGGCTGCGGATAAATCCAGCAGTATCAACACCGCACTGCCCCCTTTATCCACCTGAGATTTAATGGTCTCCGAAACCTCAAGAAGAGCAGTCTCAGTGCTAAGAGAAGGTCTAAAACCTGACTGAATGTCATGGAGGACATGGTTTCCTTCAATATAATCTGTTAGCACGGAGTTGACATACCTCTCAAGGACCTTGGAGAAAAAAGGCAACAATGAAATGGGCCTATAGTTAGAAGCAACCTCAGGGTCTGCAGTGGGTTTCTTTAGGAGGGGAACAATTTTTGCCTTTTTCCAGCAGCTGGGTACCATTCCCTGACCAAGCGAAGAATTAAGAACTGAATTAACCGCATAATTTATAGGTTCCGCGATATTCTTCAGGATCTTTGCTGGACAGGGATCAGAAGGAGAACCCGACTTCAATGTTACCATAATGTCAAGAGACTTTTCTAAGGAAATGGGAGGAAATTGGGTAAGGGAATAACTGGCCCTCGAAGACAGATCATAGGCATTCCACATATCACCAGTTTCAGATGTGTCCCTAGGGGCAAATGACTGTTGAATCAGAGAAATTTTGTCGTAAAAGAAACCGGCCATCTGGTGAGCCCAGCTAGAGGTAGGGATAAATGCCTTACTCATGGCGCTGGGGGATGAAAAATCCTTAACAATTTTAAAAATGTCTTTGCTTTTATTGGCAGCATCTTGTATTTTTAAAGAAAAATAATTTTTCTTCTCAGTGCGGACCTCATTATAATGAGCTTTTAAAGCTAGCTTGAGGATGGCTTTATCCTTAGAATCAAACTTGGTCCGCCACGTTCTCTCTAACCGTTTGCAGGCACTCCTGCTTTTCCTAAGTGATTCAGTAAACCATGGCGCTGAGGTGCTACCAGTTTTGGCTTTCCGAGTAGAGGAGGGCGCCAGCTCCGCAACCCGCAACCCGTTCTTTAATATAATATTTTTCACATTTTTTATACAAGTAAACATTTTAAATGTATAACAATTTTTTAACATTTACTAGTAATTTTTAAATAATATTATTGTTATATAAAATATTAATAATATTAATTATTACATTGTTTAATTTTAGATAAACATGTTTTGTAATAGGTAAGTATTTATTTAACATTTGTTACATTTTGTACATATTTTTAATAAGCATTGTACATAATATAAATAAATATGGAATTATAATAATAATAATTATATGTTTTATAATATTTATTATTATTATTTTACACTGTAGAAACAATGTTATATAATTTTTAACATAGAAGTAAAATATTGTTGTATTTTTAGAAAACATTTTACTAATCTATTCATTAGTGTTTAACATGTTTTTGAATTAAAGTATTAATTTTAAATAATTTATGCAGCCATATTTGTTTCACAGTTAGTATTTTGTAACCGCTTAATTTTGTTTTGGGTTATTTCTGAGGGGAGAAGCTCGCGGTTGGAAGCTGCTTCGCGTCAAGGAAGGTAAGTGTAATTTTCTTTAATTAAACTTACTTTTTACTTTAATTTGAAGCTAGTTAGGTGGTAGGTAGTGTGTCGAGTTTTATGTGTAAGTTAGATTTTAGCGAGAGGTCGGTAGTTAGTGTTTGCGGCCTAGTTTAGAGAAGCTAGAATATGTGGAAATATGTGTGAATATGGTGTTAGAAATGTTTCTAATTGTATTTAATTATGGTATATGTGTATGTTTGTGTGGGTGGGATTGTTTTTCTATTTTTTACAGGTTTTCGTTGTTGGAAGTCGCCGTTCGGAGAAGATTGCGTTTTTTTTTTTATTAAGAAGTGTGTATTAGTTTAGTAAACTAATATTTATTTAACACTTTCTTAATTTTTCAGGCTTTCCTGGAGAGTTTATTTTTTTAAATAATTTTCTCAGGTTTTTTATAGTTTATTCGAATTGGATTTATCGAACTTGGATTGCTTTTTAAACAGATGGATTTTTTCATTTTTTTGGGGGCATTTTTTTGGACAATTGGTATTATGATATATCTGGATGGATTTACAGGAGTTGGGATATTCTTTGTTTATCTCTGGAAACGGTAAGTTATTTATATTTATTATTGTGGGAGGGAAATGTTAAATAACTTATTTTTATTGTGTGGTATATTTTCTGAAATATAATTAAAATATCAATATATATTTATGTTTTTAAAATAAATATATGTGACAAATTATTCATATTTCTGAAAATCTAAAAAAATAATATGTATATTTTTCAACTGTTTTTGGAGAAAAGTATTAGTATTTTTGGTGGATTTCTAGGTTACTGTAGGCTTTTGGCTATTGTTGATAGGTATTCTAGGCCTTTTGTTGTTGGATATAGTCTTACTTTACTTTGTAGGTATTCAAACATTTGTCTAGTTTCTTTGGTAAGTTTTGGGCCTATTTGGGTTACAGATTGCTCCATTCTTAGTTGTTGGTAGCTCTGTTCTTTTTGGAGAGATTGTAGGAGTTTGTGTAGAGTAGGTGTATCTCTGCCTGTTGTTGCTTGGAAGGCATTATGGGATCCTTCAACAGCATTGTTTGTTTTGGCTTCTTTATTTAGTGTGCTAAGGTATACATTCCACCATGGAATGTGGTACTTAGGTAGTCTTCTGTGTCCTGATCTGTGGAGTCTTCCCACCCAGGTATCTTCAAAATAGTCTAAAAGGGGACTTAATTTTTGTTAGTTTCTTTGGTAGTATGGACTTTCTAGTAATAGGTTGTAGTGTTCGGCCACGTCAGAAACTGGGACGTAGGCCAGTGCTGCAAGTTTTTTAACTTGATATGCAAAAGTACTGACATTTGCATATTCAACACTTAGGGGCCGATTCCGATCTCGGCCGGAAACCGTCCCGACCGACACAGACCGGGAACGTATTCCGACCGACACGTACACGCGCTGTACGACCGGCGTAGTACGATGCAATGCGTGTGAGATACAACAGACTCGCACGGAGCACAATCTGTACGACCGACACATACGTAAACCAGTGAATCGGCCGTAAAAGAGCCCAACGCGACCGATTCGTACGCGAACGCTGCAACATAGCATAACGTGAGTGTGACAGACTCGGACAACCCTGCAAATGCTGAGAAAAGCATCCGTCGCGGTCAACTGAACGTCTCCGTCATGCTCAACTGAAGCCAACAGAGACAGACAGAAACAGACCAAACAAGCATTGTCAAAGGCACAAAAAAAAAAAAAGTAATTTAAGACACACCCACAACTCCACCTACATAAAGGGCCAAAATCCCAACCATGATCCTTTGAAAATTCAACAGACCTGCCAGCAGAGAACACCACTACTCTGCACTGAGACATACACTCACAACTCACCCACCACACAACCCTTACACCACAGCACCTCTCAAAAAGCACACTCACAAACACCCAGCTTAATTTATACTCACTCACCCTCACTTTCACACACACCCATCTCCACCACCACCCATCACCATGCCCCCAAAGAAGAATCCAAAGTTCACAGATAGTGAGTTGGAAGTCATGGTAGATGAAATTCTCAGAGTAGAGCCACAGTTATTTGGCACATTGGTCCAACAGACCCCCATGTCCCAGAAAACTAAGATGTGGGAGAGGATTGTTAACAAGGTGAATGCACAAGCACCTTGCCTGCGCACAATGGACGATATCAGGAACAGGTACTATGATGTGCGAAGGAGGGTCAAGAAGCTGATTGGCAGAGACCATGCCCTGAGCCAGCAGACTGGCGGTGGCCCTCCTGCAAAACCTACGCACTTCACTTCCTGGGAGGAGAAGGTGCGGGCCATCCTTCCACCGGAGGGCATCCATGGATTATCAGGAATACCAGAGCCTGGTGAGAACATAAACAACTAGTCAAAATTGTGAGGCAATACACACCCACAGACATCACTGTCAGGGGTTCAGTGAAACCATTCACTGTTAGCAAAGCCATATCAACCCAAAGCTAAATATCCTGAGATGTGTATGCCAGTTAGATAAACACAACACCTGCAATCTCAGAGTAACATGTAACTATGTCATAACATGTACAAACTTACTAACAAATACAGCAAGGCTTTGGCTCAAAACACCAACAAACACTGTCAGCCATCTTGCCAGCACAGTTCCACTCACTCCCAGGGAAGCTGAGTCTCAGCAAGGAAGGCAGGGATGGCTGGGAAGGTGGGTGTAGCCAAAAGCATGATGGGAGTCGTAGTCACAGTCAACAGACCACCTCCCACATGGCCCAGGAATACCACCTTGCACCATGCTCACCTCACAGGGAGCGGTGAAGTACTGCCAAGATGGCTGACACTGGCCTCAGGTGTGGGGATCACAAGGCCCTGTTGGGAGTAGTGCTCAAACAAACACAGGACACCACTGTCAGACATCTTGCCAACACTGCATCACTCACTCACAGGGAAGCAGAGTCACAGGAAGGAAAGTATGGTTTGCTGGGAAGGTGGGTGTAGCCAAAAGCATGATGGGAGTCATAGTCACAGTCAACAGTCCTCCTCCCACATGGTCCAGCAATACCACCTTGCACCATGCTCACCTCACAGGGAGTAGAAAAGCACTGCCAAGATGGCTGACACTGGCCTCTGGTGTGGGGAGCACAAGGCCCTGTTGGGAGTAGTGCTCAAACAAACACCAGGACACCACTGTCAGACATCTTTCCAGCACTGCATCACTCACTCACAGGGAAGCAGAGTCACAGGAAGGAAAGTATGGTTTGCTGGGAAGGTGGGTGTAGCCAAAAGCATGATGGGATTCGTAGTCACAGTCAACAGTCCTCCTTCCACATGGTCCAGGAATACCACCTTACACCATGCTCACCTCACAGGGAGTTGAAAAGAACTGCCAAGATGGCTGACACTGGCCTCTGGTGTGGGGAGCACAAGGCCCTGTTGGGAGTAGTGCTCAAACAAACACCAGGACACCACTGTCAGACATCTTGAATGTAAAGTTTGACTCACTGTCATGGAAGCATGATTCATGGGGGATTATCTGGGCTCTGGGGGAGGAGGAGGTTCTGCAATGACTCCAACTGCTATCAAGGCCTGCACTACACACACCTACTCTGCCAGAACAAATTGCACTCTTGGGACCAGTCAGTCCATGACAGTGAAAGCAAATGCCCTGTCAAGATGGCTGACACATGGGCCTGATGTATGAATTGGCCACAAGTCACACCTAGGCACTGGCCCTCTCACACATGTTCACACTCTCAGCCATCTTAACTGTAAATTACAACTCACTATCTGGGGATGCATTGTCCCAGGGGTGCCCCCTGGGCTGGCTGTGAAGGTGTGTGTAGTACAGGACAAGTGCTGAGATGCAGACATAGCACACATCAATACACACACACGAAGCTACATATACATCATTGAAAAGGGATACCTGACAGTGAATGGAATGGCCACAGAAAGATAGCGGACACTGTTGCATGGTGTCATTTACACAGAGCACTGTAGTGAGCTGCTTACAACTCCTACATCATGCAGCGTTCTCAGCATCCATTCCACTACACCCCCCTCACTGTCATTGACACTTGCCACACAAGGAGTAATCTGGACTGGGTTGGAGGAGGCGTACAACTTACAGCAGCATGACACAATCACACAAACCTCTGGACCTCACTGTCATCAGCATGGAAAAGCAAGAAAGCAGCCTTGCTCAACTCCTCTTTCCATGGAGGACATGGACAAGATAAATGACGTCATCACGTACAAAGCTCAGCAGCAACCTCATATGCAATGGTAACACAATCACATGAGTGCAATGAGATGAGAACTAGGAACACATACAACAAAATAGTATATCTCAATTCATCACATACATACCGGACTGTGACTATGATGTTAGACACACCAATGTGACGTAAAAAGACATGCACAAATGCCAGCACACATACACAAATCTTGCCACACATTGTAAGAGGAAGTGCACGTATGTCATTGTTAAAGCACAAATGTAGAAAAAAACTACACACCTGTGTCTGGCACAGGGTGGCACTTGAGTTTCAAAGGTTATGTACAGTCAATGAAGCAATACATGAGTTTCTCATGCACAAAGCCCTACGTGCTGATCAAAACGCTTCACGTTGCAATTACAATGTCTTCAACCAATATAGGCCTCTGTCTGTGACAACTGAGGACAATGCAATGTACATACACTCATCATCAAGTACAATAGCAACTGTAATGTGTGTGATCCGTTGATGTGTTAAAAACCACAACATACATTGTGTGTTTCTCCTACCCACAGGGCCTGCTGGGGACACTGCAGGAACAGAACAAGAATCCCAGTCCCAGACTCTGGTTGACCCTGAGCTCTCCGGTGTGGATGTTTCTCAGTCCTCTTCGGACGACGATGAACGACCTGGTCCCTCCGGTGTGGATCGGCATGCAGCACCAGCAGCTGTAACTTCAGCACACCCTGCAACCACTCCTGCTACATCTGCCAAGACCCAGATGACCTCTACGAACACGGACAGATCAAGGCAAGAAGACACCGACAGCACAGCAACACAGGGCACTCTGGAGTTCGCGGACAACTCCACTGTCAACAGTGAAGGAGGCTCAGTGTTGTCTGTGTCTGCAACAGAAGGTCCTGCTCGTGTGGGTAGGGGTGGTGTGAGGGTGTGCGGGGTGAGGTCACGTCCTGAAGATGGTACTGCTGCGCAAGATGATCCACAGTTAGGACGCATCATAAATGCATACCGAGAATGCACCGGAGACTTTGGCCAGGTAGTTGGGATCCTCTAGGACATACAACATCAGCAGGCTGCCCATTATTCCAAAATGGACTCCCACATGTCCAGGATGGACTCCCACATGTCCAGGGTGGAGACCCACATGTCCAGGATGGAGTCCAAAATTGATAAAATGGATGACCTCACAGCGGTGCACAGGGACATACTCACATGCCTCCGCCAGATTGCTGACAACATGACCACACCTCCCTGTGTGCCCACTACATCTGTTGCCACAACATCTGCAACTGCCACAGGGAGGGATGAGGAATCTGGTGGAGAGTCCCCAGCACCGCTGCAGCCTGCACCTGAGGGTCCCCCTAAAAAGAAGAAGAGGGGACGTCCGAAGAAGGACAAGTGAGAGACAGATGGCCATCCATACCCCCCAGGAAGTGAACACCTGCTCCTGATATCCACCATTGTGTGCAAAGCGTTCACCTTGTTGACTGACACTGAACTCTCCCACATGGGATAGAGGGTCTAAGTTGGAACTCTGAATCAAATGAATGTGGATTAGGCTCTGAAAATTTCATCTACCAACACCAACAACTCCTCTGTGAACTTTGGATTCATATCACACTGTACAGCACCATCAATTTTGTGTACTATTTCACACATGCATCTAAATTAAATCATAATCACACAATACTTGCCTCTGTGGTGAATTAAACTTGGTTTGTGACATAGAGATGATGACCTGCTAAACAAATACTGTTCAGGAAAACAACTACAGCAAATAAAACACAGTCTTGTGAGTCATGGAGATGTGACACATATGAGAGATACACACTGCAAGGTCAACACAACACAAAATTTCCATGCCACAAATACTCATTGCCTCCACTATTGTGAACTGAAAAGACACTGAAATGCACATACACTAAACTCATTTAGAGAAAGTGGCAATCACGCCACAGGTACAGTATGCCAAGGAATGTTGGATGTGTGTATACAGACGAGGCACACCCCAATGTAGAGTAGAGGTTTATTACACAATCACACCATGTCGCCTCAACAACAGATGCAAGGTAACCTCATCGTGACAATGAGCACAAAGTAACCAAGAGGGTCAGAAATGTCAGTACTGGGGTGTGTGGCACCGCATCCGGTTTCCAAGAAAAGTTGCACTCTGTAACAGCATTGTGTGTTCTGGAGGTCACATAACACCAGACAACAGCCAAAGGACCCTGTGAAGGACAGACAGAGAACAGTATTGAAATACCTAAATATCTTCATACATCTCCAAAAGACATTCCACAAACAAGTCTCATGATTCGTGGCAACAATCTAGGACTCATGTCAACACTGCAATGGAGAACATACTAACTCAACGGACACATAACTGCAAGGATCATGTCAAGTAGCATGCAGCCACACGTATGCAGAGACATTGCACTACATACACATGTCAGGCAAAGATAAGAGCTTACTCAACTCATCACTGTATACTCACAATCATGAGAAAAAGTTGTTGATGAGCTGTGTCCGAACATCACCCTCACCCTCATCATCACTGGCAACATGACCCAGAGCTGGATCCTCCCCCGTTGGAGGCTGCTGGTCGTCATCATCTTGGATGAGAGGTAGCTCTTCCCTCAATGCCAGGTTGTGTAGCATGCAACACACAATGATGATCTTACACACCTTCTCAGGTGCATATTAGAGGGCCCCTCCTGTACGGTCCAGGCAGTGGAATCTGCTTTTCAGTAGTCCAAATGTCTGCTCTATCACTCGCCTGGTCCGCCCATGTGCCTCATTAAAACGTATCTCAGCAGGGGTAACAGGGTTCCTGAGTGGTGTCAGCAACCACGGCATGTTGGGGTATCCGGAGTCACCTACATACAAACAAACAAACAGATCATGGGTCTGAGAAGAGGGTTAAAATCAGAGATACAAAAAGCACACAAGGTAAACAGACATTACACACCAACAAGCCAGGCACGCTGGTTTTGCAGCTGGGACATCATCTGTGGGATCCTACTATTCCTCATGATGTATGCGTCGTGTGCGGATCCGGGGAAACGTGCACAGACATGTGAGATCATCATGTCAGGCAGACATACCACCAGGGCATTGATGGAGTGAAAATTATTACGATTCCTGTATATCTGTTTATTTGCTTGTGGTGGTACCAAAGCCACATGTGTCCCATCTATGGAGCCAATGACATTTGGCATCCTTCCCAGAGCATAGAAGTCACTCTTGATCTCAGTAAATTGTCATGGTACTGGGAATTTGATGTACCGGTTCAGCAAAATCAACATTGCCTCCAAAACATCACGTAGCACACGGCTAAACATTGTCTGGGACATCCCACCAGTAGTGGCCACAGTGTACTGGAAGGTTCATGTGGCAAAGAAATGTAGGGCTGCCATCACCTTCACCTTGGGGGTCAGCGCTGATGGATATGGCCGTCCAGGTTGCAAATGTTGTGCCAACTGCTTAGCCAAATCCTCAATTAGTGGTCTGGTGAAGCGGTAACGTCGGATGCTGTCACGTTAAGCCATGGTTTCTAGGTCTGGGAAGGGTCTGTGGACAGCTGGTCTCCTGCGGTACATAGGTGAGCAAAGAAAAATTATCATTTCGCTTCCATATGTGGTAATGAACATGCAAAAATTCACATGCTACATCATAGCAAGACTCAATGAAGTCAGGTGTGTGCTGTTGAGCATGGACACATATGCTAGCTATGTGCCCCTCACCGAACATTTCAGCTCCTGATGGTGACACAACAAGTGCAATGCTGTGCTGTGAACAATCTATGGGGTCTGTCACAGTACATCTGAGCAAATGTCACATACCAAACACACACCTCAGTGACTATTGAGGATAGATGTGTTGTCCAAATGACAGGTGTTAGTAAGGTCCACACACAGGGATCTTGTAATGCCACATGGACACTGTCATTAATGTAACGCCTGACGTACACGTACCATCATACACATGAAACACACATGATGTGCTACCAGATTTGTCAGCATGGCAAACACGTATGTCTGTGACACACAGACACAACAGCAACTCACACGGCAAATTCAGATGGACGTTTGAAACGATTTACACCTACAACATACAAAATGAATTATGTGCTTAGCACAATATGCCAAAACTCTGGATCAACCACACAATAGTAGCTCAGGAACACTTTGTAACACACAGTAAATTTCAGCTGAACATCAGGGTGTATGTTACATGTGATCACACAATGTGCCCCTGGAACTGTGTCCAGGCCTCGGGTGGGGATCTGCAAATTTAACACTCACAGTTGTGATGTGCATCACACACAATGGACTTTGTCCCCATGACACATGGCACAACCAGGGAGTGTGTGTTACAAGGAGCTCTGTCCAATATGACATGTGAAGCTATGTACCCACACATGCATTGAAGCATGAAATGTTTCTTCTATAGTGTGTGACAGGCTTATTGTTTGTTGTACAGCACCTGAGGCTCAGCCCAAATATTGTGGATGGCACCCCTTGGCTGTTTACTGTAATGGTGGCAGACGCGGGTGACTAATCAAAAGACGCGGCGTATATTCCAAGACCAAGCCGGACGCATACATTGGATATAGGCCTTCTGTGGGACAGACGCGGGTGACTATTCAAAAGACGCGGCGTACACTCCAAGACCAAGCTGGACGCATACATTGGATATAGGCCTTCTGTGGGACAGACGCGGGTGACTATTCAAAAGATGCGGCGTACACTCCATTACCAAGCCGAACGCATACATTGGATATAGGCCTTCTGAGGGACAGACGCGGGTGACTATTCAAAAGACACGGCGCACACTCCAAGACCAAGCCAGACGCATACATTGGATATAGGCCTTCTGGGGGACAGACGCGGGTGACTATTCAAAAGACGCGGCGTACACTCCAAGACCAAGCCGGACGCACATTGGATATTGGTCGTCATGGGGACAGACGCGTTTTTGCAGCGTGTACGAATCGCGTGCACACTAATTCGGTTGGGCAACAACAACAATGTATCCAAATCTATGGTGTCATGATGCAGAGATTTTGAAGGATGCGGTAGGCATGTAATGTGATGGATTGGACAAATTTGGATAATGCAAACGTCTCTGACCTATCTCTTTGGACCCATGGAACAGAAACCGCCTCTGCAGCACAGATATAAGGCTGTCTGTTCCCAAGAGACTTCACTTGCCTGCACTACATGCTACTTGGCTACATCACAACCTACCACTGCTGCTGTCTCTGCATCCTCTGGAGTCTGCAATGGCACGTACTGTGGAGAGGGCCCCAGCATTCACAGAGGAGGAAAACCAGGCCCTGCTGGACAGCCTCCTTCCACAGTACAGCAAGCTGTATGGGAAACCAGGGGAGCAGGTGAGTGTTGATTGCACTGACTTCTCAGTACACCATGTTCCCTGACAGGCACTACTAGCATTCTGATCACCAAGGACATGCATGCACACATAGTCATTGTAATTCTCACAGTGTGTAGGATCATGTACTGGACAGGGACAGTGAAGTAAAAGTGTATCCTGTGCTATTTCATCTCATGCACTGTGCTCATGTTGTGCAGGCAGGCTAACACACTGGACAACTGCCCCTGCTGATACTTGAACTTCCTTAATACATATTTTGCCCTACTACCAATGACCTATATTTCCATGTGTGTGAAGAACAAACATGTCACATGTGTAGTAATGGTGTGTCACGATGTCATCCTTACAGGTCGAAGCCCATCAGAAGCAGCAGATTTGGTTGACCATCGTCCGGGCTGTGAGATCTGTGGGGGTATTCAAACGCTGCATCCGCCACTGCCAGAAGAGGTGGCAGGACCTCCGTGGCTGGACCCAGAGGATTGCTCGAGTCCAGCTGAAGCTGTCACCTCCTCGCAAAAGGGGTGGACGACGGACCCTCACCCCCCACATGCTTCGGATACTCACGGTGGTCTTCCCTGACCTGGATGGGCAGTTGAAGGCCAGACAGCAGCAAGGAGGGGATGAGTTTGAGCCAGTTAGCTGTACTATGTCTGACATGCATGTTGCACTCCCTCAAGTTGGTGACACTATCACATGTCATGTGTCTGCTGAGACAACACTTGTGTTGCAAAATGCAAAGATGCCCCATTGTCATACGATGCCCAGGTGTGTCCCTTTCCGTCTGTGACATGTGTCACTAGACTCCTGTGTATTAGCTTTAGTCCAAGGTCACTGTGTACAGCACCATGTACGACATGTGCATTGAGCTGACCGTCATGAGTGATGTGCTTGTCTGACACGTGTCAGCAACTTGACAGACATATGAGCTGCACTCTGTGTGGTACATACCTAAATGGATGGTGAGATGCTTGGGGTAAACACAGGTTTGTGACATGAATACTGCACACACGTGCAGCAGGTAAGACCAAGTTGGTGTCTGAGACAAATGAGCTGTATTTGCTCAAATGATGCATGGTAAGTAGCCACGTACTCCCACTAATCCCATGTTTCACATGGACTAGGACAGGTATGCCAACTCCGGCCATCAGGGACAGTGTCATATCCAATTATTGAGTGTCAGGCAACACTGCTACCATTGCATAGGAAGATTCATGTGTCTGACTCTGTGTCAGTGTGTACAGGCCTAGCTAGTTTGATGGCACATGTTGGCAATGTATCGGATATGGACAGAAATCTCATGTATGTCAATTGGCTCAGATACACATGACAAATCATGTGTGTGTCATCCCTTGAATGTGCATGTTGGTGGACTGAACAGATATGTGTATGCTGCATTACTTCTATTTTTGGTGAGTATGTGAAATGCTCCTGTGTTGAGATATCAGACTTCATATACTCAAAGGTCTCAGGTAAACAACATGAGCTTGTCAAAGTGTTCGCTTTCTATGTAGCACTTAGTGGACATGTATACTTGTGCACTACAGTTGTTACTTGCACAGTGTATACTTGAGTGTGACCTGGTGCTGACTGGTACATCTTGATTCACTGGCCCGGTAACAAGAGTCAGTACAGACTGTTTAGGCAGACAGGTCTGTGGCATGGTGTGGCACATGAAAATGTTTCAGATGCTGTTTTGTACTTGGCAGTTGTCCTGCATGCAGACCTTTTTAGCATTGGGGTTCACAACATGAGCCCATCTAGATTACTGTGGATGGGAGTATGTTCATCATGTACACTTAGCACTTAGGTATTTTTCCATCCCATTTGCGTGCCCAATTCCAGACTCCCTTGCATGAGATGGGACATGTTTGTGTTAAGGCCTGACACTCAGGAGCATTACAGATCAGACAACAGGCAAGGCAGTGCCCTGTTAGGCATGTACATAGTTTAAATTGAGATACATCTGACAGATCTGTCCATTGCCAACATGTGTTTGCTAAACATGAATCGCAGGCAGACTGACAGGTGACCTATCTACATATGTGTGAGCTTTGAGATTATGCTAGGCCTTGCTCTGTGATGTGTTGGGAACTGAAATCTAGTGTCAAATATATGCAGATGACTGATGTGAATATGTTTCCCCTCCTTGTTCACAGCATCATCATCGCCAAGTGGAGGAGAGAGTTCCACGGACCAGGAGGAAGCAGTGAGCCAGACAGGGTCCACTGTGGAAGAAGATGAGGGATCCAGTGGTACAGAGGGTGAGGGGAGCCACACTGATGCCCGCTCAATCACATCAACATCAGCTGATGAATCATCCAGCTCCAGTGATGACTCCCTTGTGGTGGTGGGTGTTATAGGAGTGGAGGCTGCACCCACATAGTCTGTCCCCACCACCACCACCACCTCCACCCTCCCAGCTGCTCCCATTTCAAAGGTCCGTAGACACTCCCGTGTGAGGGAGCATGTCTCCTTTGGTCCAGGCACCGCACCCCATGCATCTGTCACCCCTGCTGCCCTGAGTGTGGAGTTCGTTGACTTGCTTAAACAGTTGCATGTGGGGCAGACATCCATTTTGAGTGTCCTTCATGCACACACAAGTCTTTTGACTCAATTGGTGTCATTCATGGAGGGCATATCTACAAACATGTCTGCCCTACATCGGACAAATCTGTCCATGGCCTCCTCACTGACTGCAGCAGTGTCCCACCTACAACAGTCCCTCACCCCTCCAACCTCTGCCCCATCCACAGTCCACACTGACCTACCTGCCCAAAGCACATTCACACAGGCACATGCACACACACCAACAGACAAAGGCAGCACACGGCAAGCAAAGCTAAAGTCCAAACAAACATGCACACACACTCAGGGGACTGACATCACACACACAGGGGTTAGGGAAAAATAACACACACAGCCATCCACTACCACTTCGCATTCCTCAACTTCCTCTCCCTCCAAAAGCCCTACACTTGACTCTCCTGCAACCCCCCTTCCCAGAGGGTCTTCCTCTGTGACCTAGGCCTCTTCCCCACTGACACATCACTTCCAACTCACAAGGGGAAGAGGAAGTCACCATGCACAGAGAGGAGATTCCCCACCACACGCACACCCTCCCCTAAGAGTAGGAACACAGAGGCCCCCACACGTGTATCCCCCAGGAAGAAGAAAGGCAAAACCCCACCACCATCCCACACTTCAGCCCCCCAAAGCTACATCCGCCCAACCCAAGGCCACCCCCCCAAAGGTCACACAACAAAAGCCATCCCCAGATCACCCACATACCATTACACCATCCCCAAGATGATTAGGCCCTCACCCCCAACCACAGGCACTTCCACTCACACAACACCACACACTCTGTCACTTCCAGACACTGCAGTGGAGACCCTGGCCCCCATCTGACCTGTCCACTGCAGTGGATCCCCCACCCCCACAATCTGACATGGGCACTGCAGTGGATCCCCCACCCCCAGAATCTGACATGGGCACTGCAGTGGAGCCCCCAACCCCTCAGTCCAACATGTCCACTGCAGTAGCTCCAGCACACCCTCAATCCGATTTGTCCACTGCAGTTGCTACAGACACTCCAGTTGCCCCAAGTCCTCCCATTACCCATCCTGCTACACACTAATCCTGTCCCTGCGGTGCCTGGCCTGCCCCAGAAGATGCCCCTCCTTGGGTAGTTGTCCCCTAGTGATGTGAGTGCAGGCAAACAATGTATTGGAACTCATCCGATATAGACCCTGAAGGACTAATTTTCATGGACTGGCCATTGGCCTTGTTTCTTTTCCAGAATCGTGATTACATATTTAAATGCTGAATAAAGCAAATTATTGTTGATTTGTCTAATTATTTTGGTGTACATATTGTTGCTGATGATTGTACTGCAAATGCTGTTTTAACATTGTTTAAGGCCAATTCATGCACATTGGTGGCAATGTTAGCCCACAATGGCAATGGTTGTCTCCACATGGCAGGTATTTTTTAGTGAGGGCCAAATATGTCTGCCTCTACAGATAAGTGTTTGTTTGGCAGACTACCACTATTTTGTCACTGCATTGCTTGTGGTTTTAGGCCTCAGGGAGTCATACATGATTGTCTGCACATGCTGTGAGTTTGAACACCACACTCACCTTTTTGTCACTGCACTGATGGGGGTGTTATACCCCTTGGCCCCTATGTGCTTGCCAACGCTGGGGGTTTGAAACCCACACTCATCTTTTGGTCACCTCACTGATGGGGGTTATACCCCATCTCCCTATATGCTTGACACTGCTGGGTGTTTGATCTCCCATCTCCCATCTCCTGATGGTCACAACACTGATGCAGGGGATACCCCATGTCCCCTATGTGCTTGGCTAAGTTGGGGGTTTGAACCCCATGCTCATCTTTTGGGCACCACACTGATGTTGGGGTGATACCCCAACTCCCCTATGTGCTTGTCAATGCTGGGAGTTTGTATCCTACAATCTGCTTTTGTTCACTAGAGTGATGGATGTAACTGCATTTGTTTGCAGAATGTGTCACTGATTCAGGATGTTTGCACACAATACACAAACTTGGGAGTAGGGGTGGAGTGTTTGCCCTCCACCTCCTCTGGGGTGGACTGTGCTGGGGGTGTGGACATAGACCCCCTTCTGGGGTGGACTGTGTTGGGGGGTGGACATAGATCCCCTTCTGGGGTGGACTGTGCTGGGGGGTAGACATAGACCCCCTTCTGGGGTGGACTGTGCTGGGGGGTGGACATAGACCCTTCTGGGGTGGACTGTGCTGAGGGGTGGACATAGACCCCCTTCTGGGGTGGACTGTGCTGGGGGGTGGACATAGAACCCCTTCTGGGGTGGACTGTGCTTAGGGGGTGGACATAGACCCTTCTGGGGTAGACTGTGCTGGGGGTGGACATTGACCCCCTTCTGGGGTGGACTGTGCTGGGGGGATGGGCATCCACCCTTCTGGGGTGACTGTGCTGGGGGGGTGGGCATCCACCCCCTATGTGTGTTTTGGCTTTCGCGGGATCGTGACGTATTAGTGGGTGGTAGATGTCTGACTTACCGTCTGCTACGTACGCATCGGTTCCGGTTGTTGATTCAGTCATAGACGTACAGTACAGGGATGATATGCGCGATCGGATACATGGTTGGTTTGTCTCGTAGGTGTTGGTCGTTGGTTTGTCTCTTAGGCGTAGATTGTTGGTTCGTCTCATAGGCGTAGATCGTGTTGTGGCACGAATCGGACCTGATGTACTGCTCTTTCGGATGCTGTGACGTGCTGGAGGTGGCGACCTGTTCGGCGCGTAGGAAGTGCTTATCGTACTTGGCCGGCCAGAAACTGCTGAGAAAATGCTTCCGGACGACTCCATTCAGCGTTTACGCCGCCGGCTCGTCTGGGAAATTTGGCTGGAATCGGAGCGTACGTGTCGTTCAGGATTTGGACACATTTGCGCATCGTACTTCATCGTTCGGACGGACCGGCTCCCGGAACGAGTCGGTCGGCAGGTAACGCCTTGGACAGCTCTCGGAGGGCTGTCTGAGCGATATCGGAATCGACCCCTTAGTGTTGATTTCTGTAGGTGTCTCCATAGACATTGATTGAAATGATAGTAGCAACCCTGAATTGCTGTATATGGGTAGCATTTTAGGATTGCATTTATCATTGCTTGTTCAAAATCAATCATTATTTTCTGTGGGAAATAATTATTGGTTTCTTGTTTTATTTTGTTCAGGAGTTCCATATAGGTAGAGTTTTGTTTATTAGGGAGTAAGGCGTAGATAAAAGGAATGTTAGTGTTTTGGTATAGTGCATGGACAGTGTATAACTGATAAAATGGTTTGGGACATATTTTAAAAGTCCCATCCATCATCCATGTTTCTGATTGCTGCAGTTTGATTAAATTATTTGCAGTAGCAAACATAATTATTCTTTTATCTTTGCATTTATTATCGTAAAGTATAAATGGTTCATCGTTATGGGTTATTGCTAGTTCTGGGGGAATCTCTACCTCTTGAAATGTTTTTGGGGCAGGTGTGGTGGTGGTAGTGGCTTTTTTTTGTCTAGCTATTGTTCTTTTTAAGGAAGCAATAGAGGGCATTTGGGCAGAAGCATATTCGGGTACTCTGAGCAACTTTTGTTTTAAAATTTCTTTGGTGGATCTCTCAGAGCTAGTGCTAGCTTCTTTTATGTTATCTAGAGCACTTCTAACTTCAATTTCTGTCACATTTGTGGGGTGGTTATGCTCTTTCACATATGTAACAGTTGTTTCCTGCGTTAGCCCTCCCATAACATTTATTGGAATAGTATTTACTACATTTCCAATTAACTTTTAGTCCACTTTGTTTTTCTTGGGTATAGACGTACCCCATGCAACATAGTAACATCTTTCCTTTTTGAGAGGTAATAAATTGGGCGCCTTCAGTCATTGTGGTCTTTTTAACGCTAAGAAAAATGTATATAAAAATTACTAAAAAGAATACAGTACAGATTTATTATTAATATATATATATTGTTCTTGATATACTTACAATGTTGAGTTTGATGTAAAATTTAATGCTGAAGCACTTTCTTTGGTGTTTTATTTCAGATTTGTTGAAGATGTTTCTGTTGGTAGAAAAAAAGATAATTTTAATACTTTTATTCTATTGTGTACTAGGTGGTGGGGAATTTGGGAGAAAGTGGGGTTTTGGGTGGGTATTTAAGGTAACTATTTTATATAAAATATTTTTATACTTACTTTATTTCTGAGTTATTGTTCACGTTGTTCTTGGATTTTTTGTATGCTTTCAAAAATATCTGTAGAGGAGATATAAATTTAAAAGATAGATATCAGTTATTTATTTTTTATAAATATTTTGTGTTGAAGAGTAGTATTAGTGTTACATTTTACATAGAATTTTACTTACTTTGTGCAATTTGAAATAATTTTTCTTCAATGAAGTTCTGCGTTCTGGAAGCAATCCGGCAGAGTTTCCCCTTCTTCTTTCTTGTAGGTTTGATGTGTAAAATAAACATTATTTTCTCGTTGTTTATATAGTGTTTATTTAATTGATTGTTTTCTGTGATTGGTGTATTTTATTAGTGTGAGGCTTTTATTCGTTGTTGTTTATTGTTTTAATTGTTTGGGCAGTTGTTTTCTATATATGGAAAACGCTAATTAAGACGTTGTTAGTGCTACCTTTTTTTTTAACGGATTTAGTCTGTTAAATGTGTTTTATATTGTATTTGATGTTAAATGCTGTGTGCATATTATTTAGTTATATTTTAAATATTAATTATTAGTGTGTTTACTATATATATTTTAGGATTTTATATTTTAATATATTAAAAATAGATCGTATTATATTTTTTTTGTATGGAGTGCTTGTTTATAGTTTAAAAAAAAAATAGGTGTTAATATATGTTAGTTTTAATAATTTTTAAGATGTCGATATTTTTTAAAAGACGATATTATTGCTGTCTATATTGTTGTTATCGATATTTTGTACATGTCTATTTTTTAACTATGTTCGATATTTTATGTACCGATATTTGTGCGTTCGATAATACTGAAAGCGATATTTATGTTTGGCGATATTATGGTGTCGATATTTGTGTATTTTTTTAAATAAGTATAGGTCGTCGATAATAGTGTAATCGATATTTTGGTGTCGATAAAATGGTAGGTCGATATTGCGTCTGTCGATATTCTGTCAGTGATCCCTATTTTACATCTAAAAATGTGTACTTAATCATCACATATTCTGTTCAGGAAATGTTCAAGGCTACTGATGTTCTATGTCTTCTCTGATTATGTACTAGTGATTAGTATTTCTATCCCAAACATGATTCTTGTTCACCATCCTCCTGGCCTTTCATTGGTGGACATGATGACTTGGTCAGCCTATGGAGTGCTTTCATTGTCAATGCAACATGACAGAAGTAAATGAGCATGAACAGGAGATAGAAACTGATTTAAAAAAGATGATACAAGAAGGGGTATACTGACAAGCCGCACTGAAATTATCTGGAAATGCTAAGGAGCGAATCAAATGTATGGGCTTCTCTGACGATGCAGTGGTGATTAATGTTTCTCTTTTGAGAATGTAGTAGCAGGTTTCTTCTTCTCCATACTAATTGGTCCATGTGCACTGACACCAACATTCTACAATCAACGAAACAAGCAGGAGTGCACTATCTGGGATTAGGCACCCACTGGTGTACGTTATAAGGATATTGCAAGTCACCAAGGAGTTCCATGACCTTAAAGAGGAACAAGTCCAAAGATCTAGTTCCTTTACAAAGTCATGTAACTCCAAGTTGACCTGCAATAGTCTAATAATGAATTACAGGAGGTACATTATTCCTTATAACACAAGGTTACCCTGTCACGCTTCCCACAAAATGCTAAAATCCTTGATGTGTTGCTATTTCACGTGAAATAAATGATTGAAGACTTGATGATTAAAATTAAAATCTGTACTAAAAAATTAAACGCATTAAAGTGGAGTTAGATATTCATTGAAAAATATATTGGAATTAGTTTAATGCAAATTGAGGCCCTAATTACCATGCCGGTCGGACGAGCGTCTGACCAGCATCATTGCGGTAAAGGGACTGGCCAACAGGTAGTCGGCAGTCTCAACCGCCTGACTAGGATCTGACCGCCGTGGAGGCGGTCGGAAGCATGCCTCTTTCCATGGAGGCTTGTGCTGTGGAACAGAAAAGGGCCACAGCACAAGCCCCAATGCCAAAATGCATGCTTTTAAACATCACTGCACTAATTTCTTCATTAAAAGCGATTATATGCCACAAGTCACATGTAAAAAGAAAATTAGAGAAGGGTTTTTATACAGAGATTGCAGATTCCCCAAAATTACCTATCCTCTTATGCCAATTGCTGCAAGCCTCATTTGGGCCCTGACACATATGCGCCATCGCTTTCCTTGCATGCTTGTTACAGCTATAACTGCAAGCATTTCACCTCCATATTCAAAACAAGTGTGCATTCCTTCCAAGTTTACATTGGGAGACCTTACTAAGGGCCTGATTACGAGTTTGGTGGTCCCAAGACCGCCGTTGCACCAGATTCAGGCTAACCACCGCCAACTAGGCAGTCTGGCCGCTGTATTATGAGTTTTGTGGTTTGCTGAATGAAAAATCGCTGGTGCACCGCTGACACCGCCAGCTATTCACTGACTACCTCGACAGCGGTTGGGGAAAAGCAGCTGCTATACGGCGGTACAGAGACATTCACTGTCGTCCGAATTACGAGTTGGCTTTCCGACAAGCTGACCGTGGCGGTGGGATCGCTTTCTTCAGTCAGCGGAATCGAAGGATTTGGGGTGCATACTCCCCCATTTCAATTTCCTTCCTTCAATTACGGACGTGGATACCTTCCTCCAGGTTCCCCCTTCACAGCAGCATCTTGACCCCAAAGAAAACGACCCTGTTGTTGCAGAAGTGCAGATAAGTCCATTTTGTACTATTTACCTATTGACTGGACTGGGCACATATGGTCCAGATTTCAGCAATGAGAAAGTACTGGTAGTAGGTATTTTTTCATGTGTCATGCATATGTGTACACTGCAGTCAAAAAATACACACCTGCATCGATATAAATGAATAAATAGACACCACCATCAGAAACACCACAGCTGGCCCATCAGGGAACCTCGTAATACGGCGGGCGGAAGACCGCCACCTCGGCTATCTTCTTGGGACTGTCGCCACAGTGGTCAGACGGTCGGACCGCCAAACTCATAACCGGGTCCTAAATAAGATTACTTTTTATTTCTCTCTACACTACATGTATATTCATTACATTCTTTCGATGGATTCTTTGATACGGATCTAACTGCTTACACAACACATTAGCCGGCAAGCTCAAATTTGGCCATTTTAATAAGACATTATGCTGCAATTGTTTTATTCTTTGCCGCAGGCTCCTTGATGACCATTCATTTTACTGCAAATTCTTTTTCAGGTAAAATCTTTCTTACAAGTCTAGTGTCAAGTCTAGGTGACAATTGACCCACTGTGTATATTTTTTGCTGAAGGAAAATCTATTCAGCCCACATCTCATTTGAGTAAATAAAAGACATTGTTACCCAGGCAGACTGATGTTTTCTTTTTTTTGTTCTTTGTCATGATTAATTGCATCATTCTTGCACTCAGCGTTTGAATCAGGTAAAATCATAATTTCATGTAAGTGAAAGAATTATTCATCCATGTTGCATGCTTTGTTTCTGTTTAAAAAACAATATTTGCCCTTTACATTACTGTGCGCATTCTTTTTTTTACAGAATGGCATTTTGTTTCTAGCACGTCCTTGCGCTCATCATCGGATCCTGTTTTCCCAGCAGTGTTTATTCTAGACCTATTAGCCAGTCATGGTTTATCATCTGTGTAATATGCAATATAGTCATTTAAAACGGCCTTCTTTTGGTATTCTTCACAAAACACTTAGGGCCTGATTTCGAATTTAGCGGGCATCCTGACATATTTTGAGATCTCCATCAGTCCTGCAGACATCTCTGTGCTTTCAGATGAGCCATCTTAATGGTGGCTCCTCTGAAGGCACTGAAAGTTTAGTCTTAGGCAGCCGCTCACCAAGGTGGTCCCAAACAGAAACAAGCATTGGAAATGCAATCGGTCTCACATTTATTTCTGTTGGAGCTGTTGGCATTGTAAATGGCAATGTCTTTTACCTGTGTGTTATGGAGTGTATGTATGTGGTGTGTAGTGGAATTATGTGGCGTGGATTGGATTAGTTAGTTGTGGAATTGTGTGGCGTTGAATTGTGTGGTGTGGAATTATGTGGCGGCCTGTCATGACATTTTAACCATCAGCACTTTCAGGCCAGAATTCGTATGCCTAAAATGTGAGCTGCAAGTCCCAGAATGCAATCTGCAGTTAAGCCAGAACTGACCGATGGAATCACACACAAGTAAGCTTATAGGAACTACGCAGCTGTGCCGTATAGATAAGCAAAAGGACACGCCTAGCAATCAGGGGTCATTATAAAGCACAAACCACAGCAGTGGTGCACATTTGATTTTGAGCAAGAGAGGATGGTGTCTG
Source organism: Calotriton arnoldi (assembly GCA_963921515.1). Taxonomy (NCBI): domain Eukaryota; kingdom Metazoa; phylum Chordata; class Amphibia; order Caudata; family Salamandridae; genus Calotriton; species Calotriton arnoldi. Next base: position 1,635,615 of record CAWUFW010001485.1, on the reverse strand, counting down.
GGGAGTGTCTGAAACATTACTGAGAAATCATATTAGCGGAGGCACAAATTATATGACTGCATTAAAAGTGAAATGGGGATACTATAAATACCGAAGTTCATTAATTCCTCAGCACTATAAAGCAAGTGCGGTACTTAAGGAGTCTTTAGTGATAGAATATACTTAGGGATGATACTTGCATATTATCAACTCTAAAGTTCGTCTACAATCCCCATGCTCTCAGTACTAAAGGTAGGGGCTGTTATTTAATGTGTCATTGATACTTAAATGCAAGCACTACAACTTTATTTGTGATCAGTCCTGGGACCATGTATACTTCCCTTAATATCAGAATTAAATACAGGTGTGGTCCTTTAATCAGGGATAAATGCTAAAATGAGGGTACTGTCCCTATGTGTGTGCAGTCACTACTGAAAGCCATATACAGTCCCTAGTTTGGGATTTTAATATGCAGGAGCTGTTCCGCATCAATACTTAACATGCAGGTGCTACCCCCTTGATGTGCCATCAGCCCTGAATGTAGGTCTACTCCTTTAATATTCTATCAGACCGGAAACGCAAGAGGTGATCCCTTCGATAGCCAGGTGCAGATGGAGTTACTCAATGTTGCATCAACACTGAAGTGCAAGTACAGTTCGTAAGTGCCAAGTTGATACCATGGCAATGAGGCAACAGATGTTATTTCCTGATTAGAAAAATAGGATCTTTTGCTTTTCACTTATTGAAGTCGTACCCCTGTCCAGAGAAAGGCCCCACTCTAGAGATAAAAGAAGTACTTTTTAATCTAGAGTTGCCCTTTGACAGTCTGACACTTGATCCCTTGGACTTTAGTGGGAGGAGACGTAATAACGCCACTCTGCAGTGGATTTCCTGCGTGTTGTTGCTATACATGCCATGCTCCTAAAGGAAGGAAGGGCTGATCACTTCAGGGATAGAGTCCAGGCTCACACTATCCCGCAGGAGAGGTGATGGGTAAACCTACCACTTATAGGCTAGATTACTCCTAAGGCGACAGAACTGGCGCTTCTGTGCAGGGCAGCAAGTAATACTTTTAGAAACTACAGGAAAATCTGCATTTCCGTAATTACCAGCGTAGGTCATTAACAGAACTACTAGTGAGGACTGCACACGAGTCAGTGTCTCGTCCGGCCTGAAAGCGCTGTACAAAATGTAAATAGCATAAAATACAATATTTTTTAATGAGGAGGTCCTTCCACTTAAAAAAGGCTGCATCTAGTACGAGGCAGTACAAAGCACACTCTCTTACTTTTCTCTTCAGACAACTTGATAAACGTGATGCAGAAAACAGCCATCACTCGAAGGGCTGCGGACACCCCTCAGAAGGCAGCTAAGCTGTATAAGAATGGAGCATGGCTCCCACTCCTCCTTCACTGACCTCGAACTCCTTCCACCAGGAACGGCCCGCGCTGCAGTGCCAATTAACTTTCGGAGTGATTACTGGCAACTAAATGGGATAGCCATATGTTTGTGAAAAAAGATGCATAAAAAATGATTACCTATCGAATATATTTTGCACGTAAAACAGGTTTAGAAATCCAGTCTATGCAAGCTTTTTCCTCAGTCACGTCCTGGGCCTCTGTGACACTTAGAAGGAGGAGTTTAGGGCGGATTGCGGGGAGGGGCGCCGCTGGGGCTGGGAAAGCAGGGAATGCTCCGAGTGGGGGTTGGTTTGTCGGTAGATAAGAGAATGTGCTCCAAGTGCCCAAAGAATGGTGTCCGTGTTGTTTGGAGCCAGAGTTAATGAGATGTTGAAATGGTCCACTGAGACCAAAACTGGTGGACCGTCCCACTGCCTGCCAGGAGATTAGTGAATAACAAACAAAAAAAATACATGACGATCGTCACTGAAACGATCGCAGGAATGCCGATAAACCTCCCGGGCTGCTTAAAAAGTGAAAGCGCGCATGGCGCGCTGAGTGTAAGCAAAGCACGTTGTGGCGCCAGAGAGAAACAGGATGTGTAAAAAAAATGGCGCATGGCACGCTGAATGTAAGCAAAGCACATAGTGCTTGCAGGAAGAGAAACTCAATGAAGAAAATAGTGCTTACAAGACTAAATTACACGTAACGTGTAACAACCGAAGTAAAGGGGCCAGTAGCCAAGGGAGGTTACAAATGAAGAAAAGGCGGTACTAAGGAGGGACTAACAAAGCGATTACTTAATCAGAAGCCTGCATTTACACAGGACAAACACAGAAGCCAAAGACAAATATGGATGTAGAGTGGGCGGGCTTCTCTTCCATACTCTACTACAGCAGATCGCCAGAGCAGCGCATGCGCGCTGGCTCAGGCTCGACCTAAAACGTACATCAGACCATCCACTCTAAAAAGGCTGGATGGTCTGATGTACCTATACCGAAAGCTCCAACTCCGTTGGGCCATCTGGAAAGAGTTTCCAATAGCAGAGTCCGTGGGGCACCACAATCCGAAACATTGCAAAACGGCGTTTTAAAAAAAGTATTGTTTATGTGCAGGAAGGGGGACCTTCCTGTACATAACCAATCATTGGCCTTTTGGTGTTTTCATGTGTGCTGCACAATACAACACACATGAAAACAGCAAAAACTAGGAGAAATGAAACATTTCTCCTCATTGCGCCAGGCTAAGACCAGGTTTTCCCTGGTCTTAATTCTGGCGCTGCCTCCTATTATGCCTTCCTTGAAAATAAGGGGCAGCATCAGAATCAATGGGTATTGTGGTGGAACGCCCACAGCAACACCTATTGCCTTCCCCTTTCACACTAAGCATAGCGTGTAAGGGGGCCTTATTTACAAGGCAGTGTTAGCCACGTTAAGTGGCTTAACAATGCCTTGTAAATAAGGTGAAGCCCCTATCGCCACAGGAACGATGTAAAAAGTGACATTCCCGTGGCGACAGGGGCTTGTAAATATGCCCCTAAGAGTCTTTTTCTGTTCTAAGCACTCTTCAACCGGTGTCTTGCAAGATTGTATTATGCAAGGTTCACTCTCACTTAAAAATGATCACACAAGTTACCAGCAAACCACATTTCACTCTGAAAGCATAATTTCATGACATTTTCACTGACATGAAATAAATTTCCTACCAAAGAAAAATTATTCGGACCCTCAATCTATCAGCCTATTTCACTGATGGCTGCAAGAGATAAACATTTGGAGCTAATTGTTACAACACAATCCAAGAATTTTGCAGGTCCACTTTCGCTTAATTGGGTTCTAGTTCAATTTCACTCTTAAATGTACTACCAGATCAATTCAGGTCTCGATATTCAACATTCTGAAGATGATACCAGGTGTGCCACTTTAACTTACCCTCAGTTAGTGCACTTTAACGCTACCCGCTTTGATCTATTGGTCGCCTTCTTGAGGACAGATCGACTTGATGGGCTTCCACTGGCACTGATGCATACTTTCCTCAAACTGTGGTCAGAAGCTCGCTCACTTTGAATACTTACTTCCCAGTAAAAGACATTTATTTTCCTGGTGTACTAGGGTTTGCCATTCTCCTCATCCTATTCAACATTTATGCCGAGTGTCGTGCTAACTATCTGATCCCAGATTTTGAACTATCTGCACATGCTAATAACAATTGGGTCGTCCTCAAGTGTGGAAGTGGAGAGGGATGGAGTGGGAATGATTCCTTGACGACAACAGTGGTGTAATCATATCTGCTGGACATAGTTGATATGGTTTGCTGTGAATGTAAAAAATGTAAAATAAATATCAAACATTTTATAGATACCAATGGTTAATATTGGTTTCCCTTGCTCACAGGAGGAGAGGGGCGGGGGCGATACTGGATGCATACTCAGCTTATTGGATGTGATGCAGAAGGTGTGAGAACATATTATTGTGACGGTTCACTGCATGGATTTAATTTACATCACACATAATTGCACATCATGCAATAACACATATTTACAATTTGAAGAAAATAGAAGCACATGATTTGCTCAGGTTCACATGCTGCTTGCTTAGCTGCCGGAGCCAGTATTAGTCCCAAGGATTTCAAGGTACACTGTAGGCAAATCATCCACTAAACCAAGTTTTCACCTAAGAACAAAAATGTTCTGATCATAATCCTCTCAGACAGCAACCATTCTAATAAACTGCGCAACATACCTGATAAACACCATAGAGTCTTCTGTATTTTAACATATTGTTCTCCTAGAACTCCAAGATGATCGTTGGCATATTATATTATATGCATGACTGAATGCTGTTGAAGAACTCAACGCTTTATGAGAGAAGCAGTACTCTGCACCAGTTAATAATAATAAAATGTGTATTAAGATGTACCTGCCACCATTACTATGCCAGCCTCTTACCCTATCCCAAAATGACCACCACTGCTAACATCCATTACATCCTGCCTGCCAATTTCCAAGCAGATTATCTAATTTATCCTTAATATGTTTCACTGGGACAGCTATAAAATGATATTTTGTTACTACTATTGGACGTCCTACAACATCATAGCCAAGTTTATGAACATTTTTTACTGGACTGTTTCTTGTTCTTTGAATTTTGTTAAATCATTGGAGTAAGTCTCTCATCCACACTACATAATTACTAGCACCTGGTAGCCTGAAAGGAGAACTCCAGCTCCTGTTGATGTGAGCCCATACCCAAGCTTTACCACTGAGTGGTACGTGTTAGCCAGAACCCTTGGATTATTCTTTGTATTTTCTCGTTCGCGGGGAGGAGATCTGCTGGTAGGTTGCTTGTGGCAGCACATATGTTTCAGCATGCCTCAATCAAACCCTGATAGAAACCAGTTACCTCAATAGTGCCAACTAATCAGTTTCATTTGCATTCTTGACTCTGGTAAGAGGGCATTCACTTCCATGCATTCTACATACATTTGTTGGTGAGTACTATATATCTATCTAAGTTAAAAACTATTCAGCCAGAAATGTTATTTATGTTTAGAAAGGGTGCATAAACAGCTCCTTAACTGTAACATCTCCTCTTGGGAATTTCCTTCTACCATTTTGATAACTGTGCCATGGCAACAGGGTGTCATTACGGTACTCTATCCACTCTTCCTTTGGGTTCCTTTTACATACAAATGGTGTGAAAGCTGTGGTGATGTGTGCTTCAAGATTATGGAAAATCTTCTATTTCTTTTGGAATAGTACACGTGGGTTACACCCTCCTTCTCTCCACATTGCCTCTTACTCACTGCATAGAGACCTAGGCTGTATTTCCTATGAGCCTTTAAAGGGACCAAAGCATTCCCCTATTTCTCATTAAATAATTAACAGATCTTATGCAACTATGGGACATATTCTCAAGAACGTGTGATAACCATCGCAAAAGTGACTTAACGCAACCCTCAACATCGCAGTCTATCGCGGGACATTTACGCCGTGTTAACCAAGTATTCACAACATGGCGGTACCATGCGATAGTCTCCAGATAACGCATCAACTGACCGCATTAAAATCAACGCCACGGCGCAAAAATGCGAAACACGAACGCCAAAAAAGCTGCGATGAGGCCGATTGCGATACAAAAAGCAGCGAAAACCAGCGGCAGGCCTGCAAATCCCACGCATCTGGCGGAAAAATGCACCATAGAAGCAACAAAAACAACACACCAGAAACAATCCAAAGTGCGTAGCAACATGGATGCACCCTGACCCAGCGCAGAGGCCAACGGGAACCCCACAAGCAACACAGACCACCAGTAAGGACCAACGGGGTCGGGGAAGGCCAAGGAGAAGAGGGAGAGGAAGACGGGGTGCAGTCCGTAGGAAAACAAGACCAGCGTCACGGATGTGACAGAACACTACCAGCAACTGACCCACATTCAGACCACCTTGAATGCAGTCGGAGTGCCGAGGAGGCCAATGGAGGAGGCCAAGAGGCACTGGCATGACGTGAAAACCTAAACCAGGCCCAAAGCCGCTGCCAACAGGAAGGCAGCAACGGCGACAGGAGGTGGGAGTCCTGCGCCACAGGAGGAGCTGGAGGAAATGGAGGCCAGACATCAGTGTGGAGACGGTGCAAGGAGGTGGGAGTACGGACACAGCTCGAGAGGACCTGACACAACAACAACAGTGTGAGTAACGAACAGGTCCTGGGGGGACGGGGGGAGATGGGCACAATGGCACACATGCACAACGATGTGTAGCACACTGGACACCCACAATAACCCAGGGTCATGTCAGCCATCCCCGTGGCACACTGCAGCACACACACATGGCAATCACAGCACATCCTATGACAATGTGGCACAAAGTGCAACACCGACACTGCAGAACAGGGGACACAACTGGGTCCGTCCATGCGCAGAAACAGGCCAATCACATTTGACAGAGCAGGGAACTGTGAGATGCATATGTACGGGTACAACCTCACAACAGACATGTAGTCCAAATGTCCACTGTCCCCCCTCAAATTGCCAGCACCGCCCAAACAGTCACAATGTACATTGTCACACAGTCTGCATGTCTACAAGAACAATGCGTCAACATAAATGTCAACACAATGTCAACATGCATCTCCCCTTCACATTGCAGAGGGACAAACAACACATCCAGCAGGTCAGACCAGACAACACATCAGTGATGCAGGACACGACCAACACACCTTCGACACCCACGCCCTACATCAGCCCATGGACATCCCACGCAACCCACCACCAGGACCAGGGCAGACAAGCTACTTAGAGGAGAACCCAGCCCCTGCAACAGACCACACAGCATGAAGCACACGCAAGCACGGCTGGCCCACAACACTTCACCGACCCACACATGGCACCCCAATGCCAGGTGTCAGAACGCCAAAAGGAGGTGGCCGAACAGGTGCGGGTGTGGTCCGAACCCATGGAAGGAGAACTAGATCACATACGTGGGTGTCAATTACCCTTCAGGGACCACCTACACCCCACAAAGGAGACCCACACTGCCATAGAGACACACGCAGACATTATGTTGAACTGGCTACATGTGGCCCCTTTATGGGCAGGGCCACATGTACAGTGACGCCTGTGCTGGATGTGTGTGGGGTGAGCATAAGCCAGCCTGCACGGAGTGCTTGGTGCTGGCAACAACTTGAACAGCGGACACCAGTGCAATGGAAACAGAAAACACCTGCATAACAGAGTCAACTGCTGAGCAACATGGAGGGAGCCGGAGCAAGTACAGAGGTCACCCAACATACAAACAGCAGTGTCCGTAAGTTGCAGTGCACTGAGGATGGGGCACTAGAGCTGAGCGCGCTCATGTGATGAAAATGACTAGGATTGTGTCCATTCGGGATATTCCTGATGCAGATGCAGTGGGGTGTGTTAGACCTGCATCAACTTCCTCATCAACGTCCCAGGTCTCCCACACTGCCTGAGGTGACATTGCTGCGCAACATCTCCACAGCACAAAACTCAATCAGTAACGGTCAATTGGTTGCGGTGCACCTGGAGTGCTGAGCAGGGGATCAGGCAGATGATGGCATCCATGACAGGTCTGAGCAACTCCGTTAGTCTGCCAGTACCACTATTTCGACTCTGGCAGATGGTGGTTGGAGTTGGCCCTGGCGATGGTGGCGTGTGCCTCCTGCGGTGATGCGACGTCCGGGCCGGTCAGGACTCGATTTGATGTGTGAGCCCTGGTGGTCCGCAGTTGAGGCCAGAGGCAGCGGACAGCGCAGGGCCACATGCACATGGCGTCGATGACCCCAAGACCACCGTCACAGAGGTCATCCAATATTCATTCAGACAGGGTCCCTGACTTGAGCTGCACAGAGTTAGTGGCCCCGGGTGCACAGCGACAGGCACAGGCACACCGCCACGGGACGGTGACTTGCGGTCCACTGAGGTAGGGCCACGCAAACTGAGCGGGTCATCGTCGATGTCGAAGGTGAATGTTGCGGAGTGTTTCGGGGTACAGTGGAAGGTGTTCTTCCAGGGCATGATGCAGAGGGCAGAAGCTATCCGGAAGCAGCAAATGGAGGAGTGGAAAGCGACTGCCTCGTTGCCACCACCAATTCGGTATCAGCTGCATGAGGATGAAAACGACCCCCTAGTCCACAGACTCAAACGCCACCAATGTACGACCAGAGAGTGTCCATGAATGTCGGGGAACAGACTTAGTGGCACCGGGGCTGAGAGGGGATGCAGTCTGCGATGATGCCGGTACACTGATATGAACTCCAGGCATTGACGATTCAATACTCTGTGACCTACTGGACCGCAGTGTAGGCTGGAGGCAGCGGTCAGCAGTGGGCCACAGCCACGTGTCATAGGCTCGCGATGCACAGAGTTAGTGACATCAGGGCAGTTGTCGGTAGTGTTCGATCACCTCCGTAATGATGATCCTTTTTTCCTCCCAAATGCAACGCATCATCCTCTTATGCCTCTCCTTGCGTGCAATGATTCGTACTCTGCCTTTAAATAATCGATGTTCAGTTCCAATTCTGTGACCTACTCGAGCGCAGCATAGGCCGAGAGTAGTAGTCCGCATGGGCCCACAGAATCTTGCGGCTGCGATGTAACACTAAGACCTGTTGGCACCACATCGAAGGGTGTATAGTGACATACACTCAGCCATGATTTATGTGCTCTGCCATGGTGTAATCAGTTCCAAATGTGTGACCTACTTGTCCGCTGTGCATGCTGGTGGAGTACGTCAACGTGAAAGGAATACTGCGGGCCTGTGTTGTGGAGGCCATGATGGTCTGAGGAGGCTGCCAAGGTCGCAGGCCTCGGGCTTTGAGATTGCACCGGCACGTGGTGGGCCCTCATCGACACACGCCGGTGTCAGAAGGTGGGCATTGAGGCCTGGGTGCGCAGGGGCGGGCAGGACTGATTCGGGGACCAGCGTCCCTGGGTGCAGCAGGCGCACAGGATCTCTGGCAACACTGCTCACGGCGTCGGCCTCGTAGCGGGGTGAGGGGCGCCGCCCTGGCAGAGACGTTGGGCATTCCAGAAGAGGACCACGCCCAGGGTTACATGCCTTTTATTCACACCCCTACGCTGGCCTGGCGTACGCCGGGCCAGCCCACTCCGCTCACGCTTACAGGGGGGGACGTCACAAGCTACATTTCTGCAACTTCCCCACTGGCTGGGGTGACATGGTTGCGTCCACTGTCCACTACACTCCAAACACCAGCGGTGTGTGTCGATATGGATATGTGTGTGGTCTGCATACTGCAGTCTGGCCAGCACATCCACGCCACACTTGGCATTGTGTACATTCTCATTCATTGGTCCCTTGCCTCCTTCGCACATGCCTGGTCCCCACCTCTTCCGACATTCTGCTATTGTGTGTCCGAAGTGCCATGCAGTTGATGGCTCATGTACATGGCTGGCCCAGGTTCCCACAGTGAGTTGTGCTGTCGTGTCTGGTGGGTGTGCATGTTGTATGTGAGCTTGTGACATGTGCATTTCCTGTGTTGTGTGTTGCATGATTGTGGAGTTGAGGTGTGTGGTGTGTGCATTTGGTATTGGCCAATGAGCAGTACATTTCCGTGGGTGCCATCCTGATGGTGCAGGTTGATGATGGACTGTCGGGAGGTGCAGGTATCATGCACACTGCCTGGGTGGTTGGCGACGTCGTTGGCGGAGATTCCACGGTGGTCCACTATTGCCTGCACATTGGTGGGATACCTGCGCTTTCTGTTGCGCTTATTGTGTGCAGTGTCGCCAGGGGCCACTAGTAGGACATGTGTGCAGTCAATTGCCCCCTGACACGTGCGGAAAGCCAGCTGTGGCGTACACGCGTGGCTTGGTCTCCGGCTGTTCCTGCGCAGTGTGTGTGAGGTATAGATAGTGGGGTACCAAGCTGATGGTGTCATCCATGACCGTTGTGGGGGACTTGGATTGGCCAGGCTGTGTGACTCCTCCGTCTCAGGCGGAGGTTGGTTGGAGGGTACCAGAGGCCAACACGTGCAGCAGGGCCAGCAGCTTTGTCTGCGGTGGGATGTTGGTTGTCAGATGTGTTGGTACCGTCAGCCTGTGGGCTATGGTGGTCAGGATGCGGAGGAGGGTTGTCCCTTTGGGCATATTGTGGGCAATGACATTCTCTTGCGTTGGGTCTGTGAGGTTGGTGCATTTTCGGAGGGTCGCTGTCTTTGTCTGCGCTGCCTCAGTGTTGGGGCGGTGGGTGTCCGGGGTGGTGGGGGGTGTGGTGGCTGTGGGTGTTGTTGCCCTCTCTGGGCTCCGGGGTGCATGGTAAGTGACTCCATGGCATCTGTTGTTCTTCAGGTGTGGCTGTGGGCTGGGCTCCCTTTTGTGGTGCAGGCTGCCGTCCGCCTTTACACCAGGTCAGAGCAGGTGTTAATTTCCTGCTGCTAACGCGCATTATCGCATGTTTCGTGGTCTTTTCGCTGATCTGGCTGGTGGTTGAGAATGTTGCGGAGTGGTGTTTTTGCGGCTTTTTGCACGGGTACGCGTACTCTGCATCTCATTTGCAATAGTTGCTGGGGTCATCTGTGGCGATGTTTTTTGAGGCTGCTATCGCGGGTAAACTGGTGTTTTGGGCTGTTCACACCAGTTTGTGAATGGGGCGATGTTTTTATCGCAACTTTGGCTGCGATAAAGTGCAGTTTACTCGGTGATGGCTCCTTGAGAATATGCCCCTCTGAGTATGTGTCACCCCTTTAACCACTTGACACAGCCAGCAGTGTTCCTGCAGGAGATATTACAGTATTTCAGATATTTAAGTCCAATACTAATGACTGGGAAGTTTCCCAAGTGAAATCAGTGAACAAGCTGTCCTGCCCTGTTCTGCAACAGAAGTAAATATAGTGCAACACTTTTATACAGATTCTAGACTACCTCAATATGGCTGAATGAAGCACATGGAGTTGATGCAAGGAACCACAAGAGCACGAATAGAGGCAAGATCTTCTAGACTGTTCTATCTTCCATTCTGTCACAACTTGACACTGTAATTCTTCACTTGAAGTATGACTTGTTAGAGGACAACTGTACGGTATCTTGGTGAGACACCCTATATAATGTAATTCGTAGAGCAGGACAACAACGTGTGACTTAAAAAGTACACATGACAGTTTGTGAATTTCTTCATCTGCATCAAAACATGTTAATCATGCAAACAAGCATTGGCAAAGCCAATAGGTCTCGATTGCCACGTAGTGTTAGGGTCTTATTTTGAGTCTGGCATTACACTGACCACCAGACTCGCAGGGGTGCGGTGCTGGTGGTCTTCCGACCACCCTATTAGGACCAGGGTGGTCGGGCTGACCAGGGACCACCGGAACTGACAGGGATCAGAGATCCCTGGTGGCGGCGCAGCAGTCTTGAGGACGCAATATGCTTGGCCCGCCAAACATATTACAAGTTTCCTCAGCGCCACACTTTACATGGCAGTCCGACCGCCATGAAAAGTGTGGCGGTGAGGAAACAAAGGGGGCCCTACGGGGCCCCCTGGTGCTAACATCATGTGAATGCACATAGGGGGGGCATGAACACCAGTACCTGCATGGACTGCAGCAGTCCATGCCATGCAGTTACTGCCTTTGACGGTCCCATTGTGGTGCCTGTTTCATAGGCACTGCCCTGGGAATGCCAAAGAACTGCCCGCCAGACCAGGAGAAAACTCCTAATCTGGCGGGCAGTTCCTACACGGGTTTGGCAGTGCTGGACCGGGGCGGTCCCGCTCCCACACCACCAAACTCATAATAAACCCCCTACTTTCAAACAGAGAGAAATAAATGCTCTCCTGCTGTATGGCTTTAGCATAGTTTGCCTTTGTTTCTATGTAAAATGAAGATCAGGTACTGAGATGTGCTCCTTACAGTCCAGTGTTTGTTTGTTTGTAATGAAGGCTTCATTACAGTCCATTTTTTTCTACAGTATAAATCCTTTTACACAAGACCACAATTAAATTATCATTAAAGTCCTGTATTTGTTTCTATGATACAGAAACAAATGCATTTTACAATGAAGGCTTTATTATAGACCTGTGTTTGTTTCTGTGTTTGAATATTTAAGAAACTCTAAAGAAAGTGTCCTTGCCAAATGTCATCTGGAGCTTAAAGTGCAATTAAAAACTATTCAGCGCTGATTGGGCCTGGCTCACATACGAGTTCTGATCTCAATATTAAAATATTTTCGGGAACAGCAAATTTAAAGGGTTGTTATGCACCCAACGCATGAATGAGATAATTAATTGAATGTGGCAAAATGTATAATGTTTGTTTGTACATTTCTGGTGCAAAATAGTCCCTCATTCTTTCCAATAGAATCGCCTCCTTTATGCAGCCCATTCGAGAGGGAAGGATACACCCAAACAGCTAATTGAAAGAGAGTGAGACTAAAAAACTATTTACCTTGCGCGCGCTGCATCGCCAACTCGGCGTTGCAGCGCGTGCAAGGTAAATAGTTTTATTTATTTATTTACTTCCTTTAGTCCGCTCCGTCGTATGTCCAAGTCCACTACCCCCACCCCGCCCCACCACCCCGCAGCTCTCCCTCTGCGAGCCGCCACTGAACAAATCCCCCAAGGAGGGTGCCTTCCGATATGTAATCTTGGGGTGCTGGCCAACTACATCTTTCAGATGCTCTTCATGTTTCAAAATGTGCCAGTTCCTGTTAATCACGGAACTAATCAGACTATGTTCCATATTGTATCCCATGAAAAAACGTGTGGTTTGATCCTGGTTTCCATTTGCCTCCCCTGTTGAAACAGACGAGGCTTGTGTACTCAACAACTGTTCCCTGTTCTTTGTTAAAACCCTTTGTTTGGCTTCCTTCAGGACTCTCATAGGATACCCTCTTTCTGCAAATCTCATAATCATCAACTTGGCTTCATTCTCAAATAATTCATCAGTCGAACAGATTCTAAGGGCCCTCAACAGTTGACTATACGGGATACTCCACTTTAAAGAGCACGCGTGTCCACTGTTGCCATGTAAATAGAGTTACAGGTAGTCTTTTTCTGGAAAAGCTTGGCTTCTAACGAGTCACCAGCCACTTGCAATTTTACATCCAGGAAATCAATCTAATGCATGCTCCAATTTGGAGTCAATTGTATATTATAGGGGTTGACATTGAGAGTCGCAATGTATTCACATAGAGATGCTTCATTTCCCTCCCATATAATAAACAAATCGTCATTAAAACGTACCCACATGGCAATCTTGTCGGTGTACTTCATGTTGTTTTCTGCCTAAGTGACTTCTTTCTCCCACCAGCCCATGTAAATGTTAATATATGTGGGTGCGAAGGCTGCCCCCATCGCAGTCCCCTGCCTTTGGAGATGAATTTTCTTGTCAAAAAGAAAGATGTTGTGGGTTAGACAGAAAGAGAGCATGGTGAGAAGCATCGTAGTATGTTGAGTGAGTGCCAGAGCCCTGGATCTCAAAAAATACCGATAAGCTTCTATCCCAAATTGATGCGAAATGGATGTATAAAGGGCACAAACATCCAATGTTACCATGATGTACCCACTACGCCACGGTATGTTGTTCACCTTTCTTAAAAAATCATTGGTATCCTGGATGTATGAAGCAAGGCCGGTGACATAATGGCAAATAAATAAATCCAAAAATCGGGAGGTATTCTCTAACAAGGACCCATTCATGCCAACTATCGGTCTCCCAGGAGGTTCCTGAAGATTTTTATGTATCTTCGGCAAACAATATATGACCGGCATCCTCGGTTAGTCAGTTTTTAAATATTGAAATTTCTCCTGGGATAGCAGCCCTTGTTGAGCCAAACCCTTTAGCAAAATGTTGTACTGTTTTTTATAGTCATTGATAGGATTAGTTCTTAATTCTTGATAGTGATCCTTGACCTTGAGTTGCTTCGTCATTTCTTTTGTGTATTGATTGGTACTTAAAACAACAACATTTCCCCCCTTGTCAGAGGGTTTGATGATAATAGTCTTGTTGTTCTGTAATGCCTTTAATTCAAGCCAATCTTGTGCAGAGAAGTTACCCTGATTGTTTCGTCGTCCTACTCTTCTCAATTTGTTGATATCATCAATTAAGAATTTGTGGAAGACATTAACCAAATTGCCCGTAGGCAATTGAGGAGTAAATGTGCTCTTGGGTCTCAAGACACTATCAACAGTTCGATCTGTAGAAAATCCTATTTGGTTCAGCAAAGAGACCTCCATGGTTTTGGACAAAGTACAAGGATTGTAAACTTCCTCGCCTGAATCCAAGGCATTTATTTCCAGAATATTCGAGATGTCCCTAACAGTGAAATCAGTGGATCCATCTATCACTGGTTGCATGTTACTAGAGGGTCAGGAGTTCTTCATTGCAAAATATTTACACAGTTTCAATTTCCTCACAAATTTGTATGCTTCAATCAGTAGATTGACAAAGTCAGGTCCTACCGAGGGGCAAAAGCTTGAACCATAATTCAGCAACTTCATTTGGCCAGATGTTAATGTTATGCCAGAGATGTTGACAACCATGTTGTTCTTGTTGTCTTCCATATCAATAGGAGAGCTCATACTTATGCTTCCGTCACCTCTTTTGCTTTTGCCTTGTCTCTTCCCTCCTCGTTTTACATTACCTTGTGTTCCTCCTCAACTTTGCCCTCTCCCTCTTTGGGGCGTCACCATCCGCAGAAGTTGCATTTCCTGCTGAAAATCCAGTGTTTCCCTTGGTCCTTCATCGGCCGATGATCCTGGTTCAGAACTGTCTTCTGACTCAGTGACAGCTGTATTTCTCTGCCCCAGATTGTTCAATCTTTCTTTGGCTCTAAAAGGTTCATATTTCTTGGCTATATTCGCCCAAATTGATAATCCAATTTGTCTCTATTGAACTTATGAGCCTTTCGCCCCCGTAACTCATCCTCCTGCTTTTCAATCCTTTCTTCCATTTTCTTCAGGAGCGTTTTTACTTCCTCCTGTTCTTTAACAGCTTCAATTTCTTGAGTTAGTAAGTCAATTACAGCTGTTTGTTCCTCCATACGTCGTTTGGCATGAGTGATCAGATTCTCCATTAATCTGAATGAACAGCCTGCTGTTTTGGCTCTCCATTCCTCAAATAGATCTGCATCCCTGTCTTCAAAAGTTGACATTATGAATAGCCGCAACCCCCGAGGTATTCTTTTACATTCAATGTATTTGGTCAACGATGTCATTTCCCACCATTTTTTTGATTCCGCTATTCGGGCTTTCTCTAGTTCTTTTATCATCACCTGTGGCGTTCTAGTGGACCCCGCTTTTTCCAAACTTGTGCCCGTTTGCATTGATGTGCTGCTGAATACATCTAAAGCAGCCTTCTCCCATTGTACTTTCCGTTCAGCCATGTTGGAATAGTGTCTATGTTGGCAATTGTCAATCACTCTGCACCAATAGTCAGCATATATTTACACAGGATCAAATACAAGATAATTGCTGTTGTGGTAGGTGTTGCTAAATATCCTTGTCAATGCATTTGAACAACTCCGTGTAAACATACTGTCCGCAAAATAAATGTGCTCGGATATGAGGGATCCGACACACCGCCCTCCGATGGACGTGTAGGCGGTCGGGCCGAATAACGCCAGGGGCACTGATACGGCTGACAGAGACCTGGGTTGAGCTCGCACCCCAACAGACCAACAGTTGAGAATAAAAACTCTTACCCGGGTCCTTTTAGTCGTCCACCTTCCTCCGTGTGCAGTGCTTCATCAGTCGACCGGCGGAGAGCAGCTCTTACTCAAAACTTGAATTCCTGTTTCCTTTACTCAAGCGCTTCTCCTCTTTTATATATAAAAATATGTATATATATATATATATATATATATATATATATATATATATATATATAGTTATATCAACAAACACGGTCCTTTTCGGGGGGAGCACCCTCCAGCTGGTGCTTGTGGCGAGACAGGACCACCTCTCGCTAAGTATTTTCCAACAACAGCTTACACGGCACTCTCCTTGGTACAAAAATATATCTTTTTATTGAGACCTCCTTCTCCTCCACCTACGCGTTTCGAACACAAAGTTCTTGTTCACGGTAGTAGGTTTTGTACCAAGGAGAGTGCCGTGTAAGCTGTTGTTGGAAAATATATATAGTTATATAGTACTATAAAGCACGTTATATATATGTATATATATATATATATATATATATATATATATATATATATTTATTTATATTTTTATATGAAACATGTACAATATTAACAAATCAATTTCAAAATGCCAAAAACTTTAAATGGATTGCCAAACAAATAAAAGAAAAAATTAAAAAATCAAAAATAGACATTTACAAAAAATATTATACAATTAAAAAAAAAATACAATATAAAGAAATGCTATAAAAAATGATAAGCAAATATTAATAATAAATATATTTAACCAATATTGGGAAATGTATTGGAGTCTGGAAACAATAGATATGTTATTCCCACTCCAGTTTATGCAACAGAAGGGAAAGTGTAGGACTTCGTAGTGGTTAAACATATTATTCAAACTCCAAAAAGTAAGGAAAGCATTGGACTTCAGATGGGTAAGATTTACTATTCCCACTCCAGTCTGTGCAACAGTAGGGATAGTGATGGACTTCAGAGGGATAAGATTTACAATTCTCACTCGAATCTGTGCAACAGTAGGGAAAGCAGTGGACTTCGGAGGGTTTACATTTACTATACCCACTCCAGTTTGTGCAACAGCAGGGAAAACATTGGACTTCGGAGTGGTAAGATTTACTATTCCCACTCTATTTTGTGCAACAGTAGGGAAAGTGTTGGACTTCTTAGAGGTTAAATTCACTATTTTCACTCCAGTCTGTGCAACAGTAGGGAAAGCGTTGGACTTCAGAGACGTTAAATTTACTATTCCCACTCCAGTCTGTGCAACAGTAAGGAAAGCATTGGACTTTGGAGGGGTTAAATTTAGTATACCTACTCCAGTCTGTGCAACAGAAGGGAAAACGTTGAATTTCAGAGGGGCTAAATTTACTATTCCCACTCCAGTCTAAGCAAGAGAAGGTAAACTACTTCACTTTAAACACATCACATATTTGAATAACCTTAATAATTTAGAAAAAATATAAAACTCTTAATATAAACATTATTACTTAACATAAATATATATATATATATATATATATATATATATAATGAAAAATAACCTATTTACAAAAATACTAAACAATATAATAGTTAATGTTCAATTAAAAAATAATTGTTATTTAATTATAACTTAATTAGCTTGCCACCCAAAAACCCTACAAACCTAGCAACCCACACCTAAAATATAACTAACTATAAAAGTATAGCAGAACTTACATAACTGATAATAAATTACATAACTTAACAATTAATAATAAATTGTTAATTAAATATTACTTAATTAACTTCGCACCCTACAACCCTTCAAACCCAGCAGCCCGAACAGAAAATAGAAGTAAAATATATAATTATTAAACAATTTACATCATTATTACTCAATTAAATATTTAATTATACATTAATAAGTATTATTTTTTAAATTATTATGTAATTAACTTCCCACTCTATACCCCTACAAACCCAGCAGACTACTAATAAAGTATCACTAAAATAAATCAGTATTACATAATGTGCATAATTAATAATCAATTCAATAATAAGTAATACATTAATAATTAATTGTCCATTAATGGTTACCTAATTAACTTCCCACCCTATACCCCTACAAACCGATTAGACTGCACCCAAAATGTAACTAAAATATATGATTATTACACAATTTAATCAATTAATAATTAGTTAAATAATTAATAATACATTAAAAATTAAGAGTTAATTATTAAATTATTAACTTCCCACCTTACACCCCTACAAGAGTAGCAACCCACTACTAAAATATAAGTAAATTAAATCAGTATTACATAATATACATTATTAATATCAATCACATACATACTTAAATCATATTATTTAATTAATAATTGGTTATTGCTTATCTAATTTCCAACCATATCCCCCTACAAACCCAGCAACCTGCTACACTATAAATTACTATTAGCAATCAAATTAAATATTCTAAATCACTTAAAATTACAAATTATATTTTCAAACATTAACAACAATTATACAGCCAATAATAATATAAAATTAATATATTAACAAAAACAAATTAAAATAATTAACAACGATATTTACAACAATGATATTCTTAACAACAATATTACTCACCTGAAAAAGTTATATTTTTGACAACTATATTTCTGCATCACAACATTTTTGTATTATGATATATTTTTTTCTGATATTTCCTGTCTACCAATATTTACAACTCAATAATTTGTTCAAATACCCAAGCAAGCAGCTGAAAGATAGTGACCCAAAGAGGCCACTTATCTGACTGAGGCTGGCTCAAAGCCCACTACATGTGCGTATTGTATTTTTTTAACAAAACCAAATGGTCTTGGGTTACACCAGACTTAAACAATACATGGCTTTAATTGGGAGATTTTTACCACTCTGTCAGCCACACTAGGTTTTGAGGGCATTTTTAGATAGAGATGTTTATTTTGATAAATTGTAATGATACAGTGTTATGAAATTAAGAGAAATGTGTCTTTTTCTCCACAAGAATGCATGTTTTTGACATTTTTGCTGTTTACCTGCACCCTGTGCTTTATCTGGTCATGGGCTAAATTAAATTTCCACACAAGAAGATCACAACATTGGCACTTAATGATGTTGCAAAGTGTATGTACTTTACACATTTGCATCCCTACTGAAAGCAGTACTTGGAGGGATTTCGAATTACCCAAAAAGTACTTTCAAAAGGTGTTTTGAAAAACTGTTGTTTTAACATTTAAATATTGCAGTTTAAGCAAGTTCTTGACTGTTGTGAAGTAATATTCCAGATGTATGACGATTACACCCAGATATACCTCTATGTGGAGACAGCATGGATAAGGATATGAGCATAAGTGCCTAGACAATGGGCCAGATTACGATGGTGGGCGCACACCACGGGATTGGGACCGGCCGACAAGTAGTCGAGGTCCCACCTTATATATTATAATGCGACCCCCATGTAGGCGGTCTGAATCATGGCTTTTTCCATTGCGGCTTGTGCTGCGGCCCGAAAAGGTCTGCAGCACAAGCTGCAATGGAAAAAGGGATGTTTTTTAAACATCCATGCACCGTGTGCCAGGCACCATGTGGTGCCAGGCACATGGTGCATAGATGTTTGGGGGGAACCAGAGGTGCCCCACCCCTCTGCTAGGGGGCCCCAAAGTCTCTTTCTGACAGGTTTTACAAGGCAGTCGTTCCCCCAATGGAAAGGCTGTCGGAAAGGGACATTGTAATCCCTACAGCCGTGCCTGAGGAGGCACCACCCCTATTGGAGGGAATATTATCCGCCTGACAGACTCTTTGAGCCTGTCGGATGCGTCGGTCGGCCCCTCTGACCAATGCGGTCTGACAGACCGCATCATAATGCGGTGGTCGGACAGCTTCGCTGGTTGTCGGTCTGACGGCTTGTCGGTGGTGGTCCAAATGACATCCTAATGGGGCCAAATATCTAATTCTGGACAAAGGAACACCACCTGTGCCTGCCAGATCAAGAGCTAACGTGTGAACCTTAAAGAGGTGATATCAGTATATTTGCCTTTCTACTGACTTTCAAACAGTACTCACCCCTCCATATGCCATGACAGCAGATCATAAACCTGGGGATTATCTTGTTTGGACCTTAACTTCAATCCATAAATCAACAGTGGTTAAGGAAACTAAATGTAAACTTTTCTTCCTGCTGATAATCCTTCAATCCATAGAACTGACAACCCCATAGAGCTGACAAGGGTACTGGTCCTAACCCAATTGGACTACACAAGCACAGTATACAATGGTTTTCCCAAAAACTAATCTCTAGACTGCAAAGAGTAAAAATCAAGCAGCCAAAATGTACCAGCACGTTCAGACACTGGGCCATGTTAAGACATGTTTGAAGGCTCCTGACTGACTCACAGTTGAATTCAGAGTCAAATTCAAAACACTATTCTTTATGCACAAATAATAGTGAGTCAAAGGACCAGGCTACCTTTAAAAAAATAAAATAAAAAAGTGTCAGGTTATTCAGTTCTCTCAAGGAACCAATGATCCTCCTCATACCTTCTGATCCAATAACATTCTTTTAAAAGAATAAAGCAGGGAGGAAGTACAGTGGGAAAAAACAGATTGAAACTTTGGAACAGCCTCAATTCTGAACTACGAACAGAAGCTCATTACTTTCATTTAAGGAAACTTCTGAAAATTGGACTACTTAAACAGGTTTAAATTTTAGTTTTCCTGGAAGTGATTGAAGAATATCTGATCTTTACATCTGGCGGGACTCTAACTCTTCAGGTTTCAAAGCTGTCTGGGAAGTATTCACAAGAGCATTTTCAGCCATAAGCGTACATTTAGGGCTGAGAGTTCCTTCGTTAACTCCTGTCAGGAATTCACAAAAGGATTTCCGGCAGGCATATATGGTTTTATATTAGTACTGTGGAGTTCTCTGACACAAGTGTGGAAAAATCCAGGGTTGTAAATCATAAGCAAGTGGTGGGAAAGGGAAGGAAGAAGGATCGGTTTGACTTGCAAATTTGTGAATGCTCACAAACAGGTATGATTGTGGGCATTCACAAACTAAAATCTGACATATTCCCTCCCAGGAAATGGTCAGAGATTGGACTAACTCCCCTTTCAGGATGGAAAAGTGAACAGATCATGTCTACTTTTAGTGTGGGTGTTTGAGACTGACTTTCTACATGGCAAAAATGTTCCCCCCATAAGGAAAACAAAAGAAATGCAACTAAATGTGTTTTTGTATATTCAGCTGCCTTTCCTACTGTGAGAAATTGTACTGTATGTAAAACTCCGTACAGTGACAAAAGCCATCCAAAATTAGGTCAGGTAACAGATGCATAGTGCATCTGGAATCCTGTGCCATTCATTGGCTTTGGAGTCATTCTATTTACACCTTTATTGCGAATTAGAAAAATGTGTAAAAATTTGTTCAGAGGGAGTTGTAGAACTCTGCCAATACTTCTACACTTTTATTGTGATTCCGACCCTATGTTTTTAATTTGTCTTCCTGTTTGATCGCTCTTAAGTGGCCTAGGAGCCATACATCACTTTAGGAAACTCTGGGACATATTCTCAAGGAGCTATTGCCGAGTTACCAGCACTTTATCGCAGCCAAAGTCGCAATACAATTATTGCCCCATTCACAAGCTGGTGCTAACAGCCGATACCACCAGTTTACGTGCGAAAGCATCCGCAAAAAACATCGCCACAGATGACCCCGGCAACTATCGCTAATGAGATGCAGAGTAGGCGTTCCCGAGCAAAAAGCCGCGACAACACCACACCTCAACATTCTCAACGACCAGCCACATCGGCGATAAGACCACAAAACAGGCGATAAGGCGCGTTAGCAGCAGGAAACTAACACCTGCTCTGACCTGGTGTAAAGTCGGACGACAACCTGCACCATCAAAGGGAGACCAGCCCAGAGCCACACATGAAGAACAACAGATGCCATGGAGCCACACACCATGCATCCCGGAGCCCCGAAAGGGCAACAACACCCACCGCCACCACCCCCAGGATCGCCACCCCCCCCCTGGTCCCCCCGGACCCCTCCCCTCGGACCACCACAGAGGAAGTGCAGACAAAGACAGCGAACCTTCAGGAAATGCACCAGCCTCACAGACCTAACACCAGATAATGTCAATGCCCACTACAGGCTCAAAAGGACAACCATCCTCCGCATCCTGAACATCATTGCCCACAGGCAGACGGTACCAACACAGCGGACAACCAACATCCCTCCGCAGACAAAGCTGCTGGCTGTGCTGTACCTGTTGCCCTCTGGTACCTCCCAACCAACAACCGCCAGAGTCGGAGGAGTCTCACAGCCAGCCCCATCCAAGTTCCCCACACCTGTCCCGGATGCCATCATCAGCCAGGTACCCCAGTACCTATACGTCCTCCACAATGCGCAGGAACAGCTGGAGACCAAGCAAGGACTATACGCCATAGCTGGATTCCTGCACGTGTTGGGGGCAATCGACAGCACACATGCCCCCTTGTGCCCCCTGCCGACACCGCACACAATTACCACAACAGAAAGCACACGCATTCCATCAACGTGCAGGCAATAGTGGACCACGGGGGACTCGTCACCAATGTTGTAGCCAACTACCCAGGCAGTGTGCATGATCCCCTCATCTTCCGACAGTCCATCATCGACCAGCGCTTCCAGGATGGCACCTATGGGAATGCACTGCTCATTGGCAAGTACCAACTGAACACACCACACACCTCAACTCCACAATCATGCAAGTCACAACTCTGGCACTGCACACGTCACAAAATCACATACAACATGCCACACAACATGCCCACCCACCAGACACAACAGCACAACTTACTGTGGCAACCTTGGTTAGCCATGTACATGAGCCATCAAAGGCATGGCACCTCAGCCACACAATAGCGGAATGTGGGGAGAGGTGGGAACCAGGCATGTACGAAGGAGGCAAGTGACCCATGAATGTACACAATGCCAAGTGTGGCATGGATGTGCTGGCCAGACTGCAGTATGCAGACCACAGACATATCCATGGCTACATGCACTGCTGGTGTTTGGTGTGTAGTAGACAGTGGACGCAACCATGTCACCCCAGCCAGTGGGGAAGATCGCGGAAATGTAGCATGTGACGTCCCCCCCTGTAAGCGTGTGCGGAGTGGGCTGGCCCTGAGGACGCCAGGCCAGCGTAGGGGTGTGAATAAAAAGCACGTAGCACTGGGCGTGGTTCTCTTCCAGAATGCCCAACGCGTCTGCCAGGGCAGCGCCTCCCACCCCGCCATAAGGCCGACGCCATCGCCATGAGCGGGGTGGCCTACGATCCTGTGCGCCTGCTGCACCCCGGGCCGCTGGTCCCCCAACCCGTCATGCCCGCCCCTGCGCAGCCAGGCCTCACTGCTCACCTGCCGACACCGGCGTGTGTCAAAGAGGGCCCACCACGTGCCAGCGCAAGCTCCAAGCCCGAAGCCCACGATCTTGGCAGCCTCCTCAGACCATCACAGCCTCAGCGACACAGGCCCGCTTTACTCCTTTTTTGTTGACGTACTCCACCGCTGCCTCCGGCCTACACTACGGTCAAGTAGGTCACACATTTGGAACTGAGTCTTGATTACACAATGACAGAGTACATATTTATGGCATCGTTTATATCCCTATACTCCCTTCGATGTGGTGCCACCAACTCTGTCAACCAGGAATCTTTCCCATATGCCATTTCAACGCCGTGTGTTAGAGATCCAGGAGGAGCTGGCTACACAGCGGCTGCCCCGTGCTGACCGCTGCCTCCGGCACACACTGCGGTCGAGTAGGACACAGAATTGGAACTGAGTATTGATTTGTTAATTGCAGAGTTTATATCATTGTACAGGCCTCATCGCTGACTGCATCCCCTTCTGGCTCTGGTGCCACTTACTCTGTGCCACGCGAGTCATGGACACTCTCTGGTTGAACGTTGGTGGCGTCTGAGTCTATGGCCTGGGGGTTGTCTTCATCATCATGTAGCTGGTACTGACATTGTGGGAAAGAGGAGACTGTAGCATTCAACTCCTCCATATTGCCTGTCTCTGCTTGCTTCTGCCCTCTGCGTCATGCCCTGGATGGACACCTTCCACTGTTCCCCGTAACACTCCGCGACATTCTCCTTGGACATCAACGAGGACCCGCTCAGATCCCGTGGCCCTACCTCAGTGCATCAGCAGGCACCGTCCCGTGGCGGTGTGCCTGTGCCGGCCGCTGAGCATCCGGGGCCACCGACTCTGTGCAGCTCAAGTCATGGACCCTTGCTGTTTGTACTTCGAACTCCTGATTGTCTGATCACTACCCAACACCCATCCAGCACAGGCGTCCCTGGACGTGTGACCCTGGCAATAAAAGGGGCCGGGCGCACGTGCCCGTAGCCAGTTCCACTAATTATCTCAGTGTGTCCATGTGGTCATTCTGTATGCATGTGGGCCCCGGGCCATACCACATTACATTGTGTTGTGTACAGCGTGTGCAACCTTGTCACCTCAGGCAGTGGGGTGGACATGGGACATGTATCTGTGTCGGACCCCCCTGTGGACGTGAGGGAGTGAACCGGCGTACGGCAGTACGGTGTAGGGGTGTGGTCATTCAACACGTGGCTCTGGGCGTGGTTAAGTGTAGGCCTTGTCAAGGCGGTAACTAATGCGTGTGTCTCAGGTGTGGTGTCGGCGCCACCCGTCACGCAATACACAATGTTGCTATGTAGCATGCCCCCGGAGTACGGGCTCGGCCGAGGGGTAAATGAGGGTGCGCAAGCCCGCTTGGGCTCAGGGATCAGACATGCCAACTGTTGTGTGTGTCGCTATTTCCGCAGCATAAGCCAAAGGTCTACCCTCAACCGCATGGCGAGTTCAGCCAGGCATGACCTCTACATCTGTGTCCGCCCTGTCCTTACCATAGGCCTACACACACGTGTCCGTCCACCTTCAGCGCACAACATCACTGTGTCGTTGTCAGGCTTGTAGACATGAGCAGACAGGCATGACAATAGTGTGCCGTAGGGGTGCAAGTGATGCAACGGCGCTGCGCACACTAGTGGATGGGCTTGGGGGGAGGGAGGAGCAGCAGTGAGGCTACGTAATACACATTGATGCCGCTCACTTGCAACATGCAGTACATGTCATGCAGGAATCACGAAGTCACACATATCACACACCAATGAGCCACTGAGCCGGCCATCACATCTTGCAGAGCCAACTATTGGCTCATGTCTCTCTGCACAGTCACAGGTGACCAAGGATATGCACTCTGCGCTTGGATGATGACACCCCTCCGAGCCCCGGACACACAGGCCCAGAGGCTGTACAATGCGGCCCACAAATGCACCAGGGGCATCGTGGAATGCACATTTGGCATGTTGAAGTCACGTTTCAGAAGCCTGGACGTCACAGGTGGGAGGCTCCTGCACAGCCCAGGCATCGTGTGCAAGATGATCGTTGCATGCTGTGTGTTGCACAACATTTGTGTACGCAGCAAGGCCCCATGGATACAAGTGCCAGATGCACCGGACGATGATGATGAGGATGAGGCAGGTGGCCCACACCCCACTGCGGCCGCAGCAGGAATTGCCCCTGGGAACACCATCATTGACAATTTCTTCACATGAGCACGTCACATTGTGACAGTTCTTGGCAATCATGGAACAGTACAATATGGCCACAGGCACAGCATGTGCTACTAAATGCTTTCAAAATACACATTCCCTGAGTGCATGTCACTCATCTGTACAGGCACATCACTCAGACAAGTGTGAGTGCGACATGTATTGCTGTCAATTTTATGATTTGTTCAGGGATGGTGGGTGTGTCACCTCTGTGCAAACGGGCTGTTTAGGGTGTCACATATTCGGACCGCCAGTTCTGTGTGTCGCAGTTAGTAGGGAATCCCACTCTTCGGCGTTTCACTTGTGTCCAAATTCATTCCATTTTGGCTGCCATTTGTGTCCTACAGGTGACAACAGGGCTCCGTTTGGGGTCAGATATGTACCACCATGATGCAGGGATGCCCCCTGTGGCTCGAGTCCCACAACATGGGCAACATGTACGTAAGCGGGAGTCACTGCCCCTACATTCGTCCACGCTTTCATGGTGGATTGCTCATGTTCATGACACGTCTGAGTGCAGGAGGGGTTGCTTGTCCCTCTGCAATGTGAAGGGGAGATGCGGTTTCAATGTGTGTTCCATGCATGTTTCTGCATTGGCGCAGTTTACATGCAGACTGCATGTCAATGTACACTGTGACTGTGAGGAGATGCCTATTTGATGCGGGACAATGGTCATCTGTTCTACGTCAGGGATGTGTGGTTGTGCTGGTACATTGTCATCTCACCGTATTTTTTATCTGCTTTTATGCTGCATTTTCCCCCATGACGCGTGGGGATTGCAGGCCTATGGCAGGTTATCGCTGAGTTTTGTATCGTGATTGGCATCATCGCTACTATTTTGGCGTTCGTGTTTCGCGTTTTTTCTGCGTCGCGTTGGTTTTAACACGTTCTTTTGACGCGTTATCGTGGGACTATCGCATGGGGCCGCCGTGTTGTGAATACCACGTTGACACAGAGTTGTTTTCCCGTGAAGGACTGCGATGTGAAGAGTTGCGTTAGACTAATTTTGCGGTAGTTATCTCACGTTCGTGAGAATATGCCCCTCAGAGTCTTAAATAAATAAATTAGCACTTTTTTCTAAAGAAAAAAGCTCTCCATTGTAAGAGGAAAAAAAGTTGTACAGTGTTTCCTTTCCATAATTTTGTCGATTTTTCTCATCATGTTATCGTTTTTCACATATAATTAGAGTTAACATACATATATTCCATCTCTATTCATGTCATATTTTGTTATCACTTTCTTCTACTGCTACTGAATTGTTCTACATTTAGCTCTTATCCTCTTACTCTAATGAAAACAGGCCTTGATGGAAGCAAGAAATGAATTTAGAAAGAGAAGGAGGAAAGAAAGATGAGAAGAGAAGAGAGCAAGGAAGGAAGGAATAGCAGATAATATGGGAAGATAGGGTGGTAAGATTTCGAACTGATACTTTTTTGTACAATTCCACTAGTCAGTATGGATCTGTTAGACTTTCACAGCTCCTTGGCAAACACAGGTCTGAACCAACTTACCAGCATGAGCAGGAAAGACAGGCAGACTGTGACTCACGCATCTTCCCGATTTACCTGGAGATAATGAGATCAGATAATGATCATTCCTAGCAGAGACTGGCCTATTACATTTATTAGTCAGTTCTAGAGTCCCTTTCCGCAAAAGACTGACACATACAAGAAACCCTTGCTATTTTTCTTTATGTTAAATATTAAATCCCAGCTCCAATGTAGATTACTTGAATGAGTGTTGTGAGAAGTTGGCCTGGTATATGCTGTTCACTAATTAAAGTGGACACCTTGCACCAGTCCAATTCGACTCTTATGGTAGGTAGGTTTAAGACAACCTTTATAGAAAGCTATCCTAGTGGTAGCTGTGGAGAGCAGCCTTCAGGCTAAGTCTTGGAGGAATGTAAAGCAGCTTGTTTTACCACACAATCTCTTGAATCACCAAATGAAAAGACACCACACAGGTATATATATCAAATATATATGTATTTATTAATAAACAACTCTCTACTAATCTCTTTATGAGATTAGAAGCCAGGAACATATGTACAAGTCAATTTTTTATCAAAATAAGTTAGCACAAGTACATATCACAATCTTATCTTGGCTAGACCGTGGTCTAGAGCATTTAGAATCGAGGGACCCCAAAGAACCACCCCAGGTAGTTGTAGGGGACCCACAGAGGACGGGCGCGGTGTTTAGACACTGGTGCGAGTCCTGTACGAGTCTATGTGAGAGAACGCGATTGAGTTATCAATGTTACAGGTCCCTGGCGTGTTCGAGGCGAACACACCGATCGGTCAGTACGAGTCGAAGGACGCGGATACTGATAGAGTTACAAGGGAGTTGGACGCGATGTGTCTAACACAGACGCGAGCCCTGTACGAGCCAGTGCGATAATTGCACAGGGAAAATAGGAGTTTTAGGGCACTTCTAGGGTAGCTACAAGCAAGCCACTTACAGGGTAAGTAGTTCCAGGGCCCACACCCACAGGAGCACTGTAGTGCTGAAGTTACCTCACCCAGGGGAGCCGGGTGCATAGGTGTCCTTTGGTGTCGGGTCGCAGCGTCGTTTTCAATGGGAGCCAGTGAAGACTTGCTGCTTGCGACGACAGAAGAAGTGTCCATTGGAATCCAAGCCTGGATTCGGAAGGAGGAAGACCTGAAAGCAGAGGGGACAGGGTTCACAGTCACTTGGCAGTGACTCTGGGCAAGGAAGATGAATGCCCACCGTCGTCGACAGCTTCGGGTCGTTCACGAGTGTCTTGACTCTTCGACCACGTGGTCCAGGCAGCGTCGATGATGACCAGGAGCTGGATTCGGTGTGTCCCACGACGTTTGCAGCTTACTGAGGTGTCGGTGACTCGATTGGAGCCAACAAGCCTTGGTAGCAGCAAGTCTCGTGGTGATGAGGAAAAGTCAAAGGTGCAGACCCGCAAGGTCTGGGGGACTTACCCAGTAAGGGTAGGTCAGGGCAGGCCTGGAGCAACCAGGGGAGCCCTTTGGTTTCATTTGAAAGTCTTCTGGGGACCCACAAGCCGGCTGGCAAGGGATCGCGAAGACACCTCGGGAGGATCCACTCAACAGGGGCCCACGGTCACTCGGGACGGTGTAGGCCTCTGAATTCGGGAGGGATCTCTGCTAGAGGCGGGGACCACACGTGGTCCAAAGCACAAGTTCGTAGAATGTCGTGAAGGGGTTGCACTCAACAATAGTGCACAGTACCCAGGGGCTGCGGTTCCTCGTCGCTCGGGGGGTCCACTTGCCTCAACTTCGCTGGGGACTCACGATGGCCTTGGAGAAGTCAGGAAATCCTTTTCCTGGGCTGCAGGGACTTCGGGCTCCGGCGGGAGTGGCATAGTTTGCGACCGTCGTTGTAGTTTTTGGTGCCTGCCAAGCAGGGGAGTCACTCCTTGACTCCAAGGGAGATTCTTCAGTCTTCCAAAGGTAGTGGAACGTCAAAGGCCCAGGATTCTTCTGTAGAGCGTCATCCAGGGAGATCTGGGTTGCAATGCACAGGTTCCCCCTCTTATCCTAAAAAGAAGGGAGGGACTAGCTCTATGACCCCACCTATGGGAGGGTCAGGGGAGTGGGTGGCTACACCCACTTCCCTTTGTCCAGTTTCGCGCCAGAGCAGGGGCAGGTAGCCCCTGAGCCGGTTTGAACTGGTGTATGCACAGAGGAGCCTTCTGCTCCCCCAGTGCAGGACTTCAAAGCACTCTAAGAGTGCACCCACCCAGCCCCAATACACTAAACCCTGTCTGGGAGGTGGTCACACCCCCTTGTGACAGGATATCTATTGTTGGGCTTCCTCCACTGTGAGTTTCGGTCATCAGCAGGAGGGCAGCACAGTGTCTGTGACTGGTGGCATCCATCTTGTGATGCCAGGGCTCTGGAAAGAAGTTACCGGTTAGGCCGGTGTGTACATGTCTCTCCCTCTAGAAGGGTGGAATGCTACCCCCGCCGCCAGAACTGGCGGGGGGGTAGTATTCCAAGATGTTTGACACCAAACACAACATGTTTCCGTGCAGCCATCCCAAAGTTAGCATTTAACGCGAGGTTATAATGCGCTTAAGAGTATATGGTTAGGCTGCACTACAAACAGCATCAGAGAAGGGTCTCTGAACGCTGCAGAGGGGCTCTGCTCATGCAGGGACACCCTCCCACATAAGAACCAAGTACTCTGCCTTCAGGATTGATAAGGCCTGCCATAGGAGTGACTTATAGGTTTGTATGTGTGTATGTATGTAGTGGTATAGGTAGCCCATACCACAGTAAGGGGTGCATGCACCACCTTACCCAGGCTGCAGTAGCAGACCTGTGGTGTCAGATTTAGTCTGCTTCCCAGGGGTGGCATAAGACATGCTTCAGCCCCTGGTAGGCCTGTGAAGTACCTATGCCCTTGGCACCTAAGGTACCATATACTAGGGACTCATAAGGCACCACAGTATCCAATCACTAGTGCACCTAGAGTGCACTCCAAGTCATTTAGAGAGAACAGAGAGGCTGGGGCCCTGATTAGCAGGGACCCAGCCCGACTATAGCCAGAAACCAGTGTAAACATCAGAAAAAAAGTGGGGGCAACATAAGAGGCAGATCCTACTCTCCTACACAACCCCCCCCCCAAACGCAGGGACACTAAACTAACCTTGACCAGTTAAGTCTTCGTGCTCTAAGTGGAAATACCTTGAGAGTCCATCTGCATTGGCATGTTGGGTCCCGGGTCTATGCTCCACTGTATAGTCCATCCCCTGTAGGGAAATGGACCACCTCAAAAGTTTTGGGTTTTCTCCTTTCATTTGTTTAAGCCATAGGAGGGGCTTGTGGTCGGTCTGAACTATGAAGTGAGTGCCAAACAAGTATGGCCTCAGCTTCTTCAGGGCCCACACCACAGCAAAGGCCTCCCTCTCTATAGCTGACCAACGTTTCTCTCTAGGGGTCAGCCTTCTGCTAATGAAAGCTACTGGCTGATCTTGACCTGCATCATTCAGTTGAGACAGTACAGCTCCCACACCCAGCTCAGAAGCATCTGTTTGGACAATGAACGTTTTGGTGTAGTCTGGACTCTGTAAGATGGGGGCAGTGCACATGGCCTGCTTTAGGTCTTCAAATGCCTTCTGACAGCTAGCTGTCCACTGAACCTTTTTGGCATTTTCTTTGAGGTTAGATCATTCAAGGGGTCACTATAGATCCATATCCCTTTACAAACCTCCTATAGTACCCAGTCAGGCCTAAGAAGGCTCTCACCTGTGTCTGGGTGGTTGGAGCAACCCATTCCATTATGGTTTGGATTTTGCTCTGTAAAGGCTGAACCTGGCCTCCACCTACAAGGTGGCCCAGGTACACAACCTGACTCTGCCCTATCTGGCACTTAGTGGCCTTGATAGTGAGGCCTGCTTTCTGTAGAGCCTCCAAAACATTCCTGAGGTGGACCAGGTGATCCTGCCAGGAGGAACTAAAGACAGCAATATCATCTAGATAAGCTGAGCAATAAGTTTCCATCCCTGCCAGAACTTTATTCACCAACCTCTGAAAAGTGGCAGGTGCATTTTTCAATCCAAAGGGCATCACCACAAAGTGGTAGTGCCCACCAGGGGTCGAAAATGCTGTTTTGGCTTTTGCATCATCAGCTAACCTGATCTGCCAGTAGCCAGGCTGTTAGGTCAAATGTACTTAGATACTTGGCTGAGGCCAAAGTATCAATCAGCTCATCTGCCCTTGGTATGGGATAGGCATCAGTCCTAGTGACTGTATTGAGGCCTCTGTAGTCTACACAAAACCTCATTTCTTTCTTACCACCCTGGGTATGAGGCTTGGGTACTAGGACTACTGGGCTAGCCCAAGGGCTATCTGAAGGCTCAATCACACCTAACTCCAAAATTTTCTGGATTTCAGTCCGGATACAGTCCCTGACATGGTCAGGTTGCCTGTAGATTTTACTCTTGACAGGCAGACTGTCCCCAGTGTCCACCTCATGGGTGCACCAGGTAGTCTGACTGGGGATCAGGCTAAACATATGTCTGTACTGTTGCAGAACCTGTCTGCACTCAGTTTGCTGATGGTCAGTGAGGCTGCTTGCCAAAGCAACACCATCTACTGACCCATCATCAAGGTTCTGTGAGAGAAGGTCAGGGAGAGGGTCACTCTCCTCCTCCTGGTCCTCATCAGTTGCCATGAGCAAGCCCATGTCAGCCCTGTCAACATATGGTTTCAATCTGTTGACATGGAGCACCCTCAGGGGGCTCCTGGAAGTTCCAAGATTCACCAGATAGGTGACTTCTCCCTTTTGTTCAACTATTGTATGGGGGCCACTCCACTTGTCTTGGAGGGCTGCTGGGGCCACAGGCTCCAACACCCACACTTTCTGTCCTGGCTGGTACACAGTCAGCACAGCCTTTTGGTCATGCCAAGCTTTTTGTAATTCTTGGCTGGCCTCAAGGTTTTTGGTTGCCTTTTTCATGTATTCAGCCATCCGGGAGCGGAGACCAAGTACATAGTCCATCACATCCTGTTTGGGGGCCTGAGAGGTAACTCCCAGCCCTCTTTGACCAAACACAATGGACCTCTTACAGGATGCCCAAACAGAAGCTCAAATGGGCTGTAACCAACCCCCTTCTGTGGAACCTCTCTGTAGGCAAACAACAGGCAGGGAAGAAGAAGGTCCCATTTCCGCCTAAGCTTCTCTGGGAGTCCTTTAATCATTCCCTTAAGGGTTTTGTTGAAGCGTTCAACCAAACCATTGCATTGTGGGTGATAGTCACACCACACTCCTTCCACATTGCTTTCAAATATCCTGACATGAAGTTAGTACCTCTGTCAGAGATGACCTCCTTTGGGAAACCCACTCTGGAGAAGACTCCAATGAGGGCTCTTGCCACCACAGGGGCTGTGGTGGTCCTCAGGGGAATTGCCTCTGGGTACCTGGTGGCATGATCCACTACCACCAGGATAAATCTGTGCCCAGATGCAGTTTGAGGGTCAAGGGGACCAACAATGTCAATCCCTACCCTTTCAAAGGGTACCCCCACCACAGGTAGTGGTATCAGGGGGGCCTTTGTTGTGCCACCTGCCTTGCCACTGGCTTGGCATGTGACACAGGAGCAACAAAACTCCTTTGTGTCCTCTGACATATGTGGCCAATGAAAATGTGGAACAAGCCTGTCCCAGGTCTTGTTTTGGCCCAAGTGACCTGCCAAAGGGATATCATGGGCTAGGTTCAAGAGGAACCCCTAAACTTCTGAGGTATGACCAACCTCCTGGTGGCTCCAGGGGCTGGATCTCTACCTTCAGAATATAGGAGTCCCTCATCCCAATAAACTTTATGGGACCCACTAGCACTCCCAGCAGCCTCAGCAGCAGCCTGCTGTCTGAGGGGTTCAAGAGAGGGGCAGCACTGTTGCTCCTTACTCAGATCTTCCCTAGAAGGGCCCCCTGCCCCCAAGAACTCAACCTGATCAGGCTCAAGTTCCTCTGGGGCAGTTCCTTCTTCAGGGTCTGCTCCTCCTCCCTGGGGAGGGGAATCAGTGATCTGAGACAGAGGGGAAGGCACTGCCTTAACCCTACTGCTCCTCCTCTTGGGAAGCATCTGGTCCATAATTTCAGGATCCAGAGCTGATTCAGTGTCATGCATTTTGGCTTGTGACCTGGTCACAGCAAATACCTCTGCAGGGATGCCCAACATCTCAGCATGAGTCCATAACTCTACTTCAGACCAGGCTGAAGTTTCTAGATCATTGCCCAATAGACATTCTACAGGGAGGTCTGCATTGACTACAACCTTCTTGAGGCCAGTTACCCCTCCCCAGGAGAAATTCACAACTGCCAGACTATGGTTGGTCCTGACATTGCTTGCATTGGTCACCTGGTACATTTCGCCCAGGATGATCTGTCCAGGGTCCACAAGATCCTCTGCCACCATGGTGACACTAGCACCTGTGTCCCTAAATGCCAAAGCCTGTTTGCCATTTACTACAGGCTGCTGTTTGTATTTGCCCAGATTACTGGGGCTTATTAGGAAGGACATGTCAATGTCTCCATCACAAATCAGCAATGCCTGAGTGGTTACTCTGACTAGGTCAGAGTCCACTTCAGAACCCAGGGTCAACCCTACTACACCCTTCTTCTGAGTACCACCTCCACCAGTAGCTGGACTAGGGGGAACAGTTGCCTTAGGGGCAGGAGTGGTGGTGGTTTGGTCTTTGGACTTGTTACAGTCAGAAGTCCAGTGCCCTTTCTGTTTACAGAATTTGCACCAGGGCTTCTTTTGGCCTTTTCCCTTGTTGGATTGTGACTCCCCACCAGATGCAGATTTTTGGGGCCCTTGTGAAGACTTCTGGTCTGTTGACTTATCCCCACCTTTCTCAGAGCCCTTAGAATCCTGCTTCTTGGTGTCACCCCCTTGGTTCTGGGTTTTCTGCCTCACCCTGGTTCTGACCCACTTGTCTGCCTTCTTTCCCAATTCTTGGGGAGAGGTCAGATCGGAGTCCACCAGGTATTGATGCAACAACTGGTTCTGGCAATTATTAAGGATCTGTTCTCTCATCATTAGATTATACAATCCCTTGAAATCAGTAACCCTACTGCCAACCAGCCAACCCTCCAGAGCCTTGGTTGCACAATCTACAAAGTCAGTCCAGTCCTGAGTCTGTGCCTTCTGGGTGTCTCTGAACTTCAACCTGTACTGCTCAGTGGTTAAGCCAAACCCATCTATCAGTGCACTCTTCAGGACTTCATAGTCATCAGCATCCTCTTCTCTAACAGTGAGGAGCTTGTCTCTACCTTTATCTGAAAAGGAGAGCCACAAGATTGCTGCCCACTGCTTTTGGGGGACCTGTTGTACTCTACAGGCCCTCTCCATAGCAGTTATCCACTTATGGATATCATCCCCACTCTGGTAGGGAGGAACAACCTTGCTCAGGTTCCTATGGTCTGGAATATATTCTCTGCCTCTAGGGACACTGTTGCTGCCACCAGGGGGTTCTAACCCCTCTTTTCTAGAAGCTCTCTGGAGCTCAAAGGCTTCTCTATCTAATGCCAACTGCTTGGTTTTGAGGGCAAATCTTGCTTCCTCATACTGCAGCAGTTTGCACAGTCTTTCAGAGGAGGTCTCTCTTCTGGGAAAGTAGGAGTTCCTCTGCTGGACAAATTCTCTGCCAGAGTGATAGGAGCGATCAGAGTCCCTAGAAAGGGTCCTGTGCCTCTCCTCCACTGTGTCAGTTCTCTTAGGGAGAATTCCTCTGTCCTTTTCAGACCCCTTGGGGCCTGGCCCTACAATCACAGAGTCTTGGTCAACTTGATGTTCATCATCTGACCCAGACCCTGTAATTGACCCACCCCCTGATTCAGACCCATTAGCTCCTAGAGCTAATCTAAGATCATCTGCTGTCAGCAGATCTATCAGGTGTAGTGTGGAGGGACTCTGTCCTATCTTCAGGTGCCTCTCAGCACACATGGCTTTCAAGTCAAAGAAAGTCATGTCCTTATACTGAAGCTGGGTGGATCCACTGGGTCCATCCCTTAAGGACATTCTAGTGTTGTGCAGTGTTGTACTACCTACACTAGTTTGTGGCCTACTGATCCTAGCTTGAGCTGTAGAAAGGGTGTGCTATCCCTTGGCACACAGCTCTAAGTTCAGTAGAACTTATTGATACTAAGCTTGACTTTATATGTACCTTGAGTACCTATAGTGGTTTTCAGTTAGTAATTCAAATAGAGATTTTCTGGTAAAACAATAGCAAGCTGGAATCCCACACGCTGCCACCAATGTGAGAAGTTGGCGTGGTATATGCTGTTCACTAATTAAAGTGGACACCTTGCACCAGTCCAATTCGACTCTTATGGTAGGTAGGTTTAAGACAACCTTTATAGAAAGCTATCCTAGTGGTAGCTGTGGAGAGCAGCCTTCAGGCTAAGTCTTGGAGGAATGTAAAGCAGCTTGTTTTACCACACAATCTCTTGAATAACCAAATGAAAAGACACCACACAGGTATATATATCAAATATATATGTATTTATTAATAAACAACTCTCTACTAATCTCTTTATGAGATTAGAAGCCAGGAACATATGTACAAGTCAATGTTTTATCAAAATAAGTTAGCACAAGTAAATATCACAATCTTATCTTGGCTAGACCGTGGTCTAGAGCATTTAGAATCGAGGGACCCCAAAGAACCACCCCAGGTAGTTGTAGGGGACCCACAGGGGACGGACGCGGTGTTTAGACACTGGTGCGAGTCCTGTACGAGTCTATGCGAGAGAATGCGATTGAGTTATCAATGTTACAGGTCCCTGGCGTGTTCGAGGCGAACACACCGATCGGTCAGTACGAGTCGAAGGACGCGGATACTGATAGAGTTACAAGGGAGTTGGACGCGATGTGTCTAACACAGACGCGAGCCCTGTACGAGCCAGTGCGATAATCGCACGGGGAAAATAGGAGTTTTAGGGCACTTCTAGGGTAGCTACAAGCAAGCCACTTACAGGGTAAGTAGTTCTAGGGCCCACACCCACAGGAGCACCGTAGTGCTGAAGTTACCTCACCCAGGGGAGCCGGGTGCTTAGGTGTCCTTTGGTGTCGGGTCGCGGCGTCGTTTTCAATGGGAGCCAGTGAAGACTTGCTGCTTGCGACGACAGAAGAAGTGTCCGTTGGAATCCAAGCCTGGATTCGGAAGGAGGAAGACCTGAAAGCAGAGGGGACAGTGTTCACAGTCACTTGGCAGTGACTCTGGGCAAGGAAGATGAATGCCCACCGTCGTCGACAGCTTCGGGTCGTTCACGAGTGTCTTGACTCTTCAACCACGTGGTCCAGGCAGCGTCGATGATGACCAGGAGCTGGATTCGGTGTGTCCCACGACGTCTGCAGCTTACAGAGGTGTCGGCGACTCGATTGGAGCCAACAAGCCTTGGTAGCAGCAAGTCTCGTGGTGATGAGGAAAAGTCAAAGGTGCAGACCCGCAAGGTCTGGGGGACTTACCCAGCAAAGGTAGGTCAGGGCAGGCCTGGAGCAACCAGGGGAGCCCTTTGGTTTTGTTTGAAAGTCTTCTGGGGACCCACAAGCCGGCTGGCAAGGGATGTCAAAGACACCTCGGGAGGATCCACTCAACAGGGGCCCACTGTCACTCGGGATGGTGTAGGCCTCTGAATTCGGGAGGGATCTCTGCTAGATGCTGGGACCACACGTGGTCCAAAGCACAAGTTCGTAGAATGTCGTGAAGGGGTTGCACTTGACAATAGTGCACGGTACCCAGGGGCTGCGGTTCCTCATCGCTCGGGGGGTTCACTTGCCTCAGCTTCGCTGGGGACTCACGATGGCCTTGGAGAAGTCAGGAAATCCTCTTCCTGGGCTGCAGGGACTTCAAGCTCCAGCGGGAGCGGCGTAGTTTGCGACCGTCGTTGTAGTTTTTGGTGCCTGCCAAGCAGGGGAGTCACTCCTTGACTCCAAGGGAGATTCTTCAGTCTTCCAAAGGTAGTGGAACGTCGAAGGCCCAGGATTCTTCTGTAGAGCGTCGTCCAGGGAGATCTGGGTTGCAATGCACAGGTCCCCCCTCTTATCCTAAAAAGAAGGGAGTGACTAGCTCTATGACCCCACCTATGGGAGGGTCAGGGGAGTGGGTGGCTACACCCACTTCCCTTTGTCCAGTTTCGCGCCAGAGCAGGGGCAGGTAGCTCCTGAGCCGGTTTGAACTGGGGTATGCACAGAGGAGCCTTCTGCTCCCCCAGTGCAGGACTTCAAAGCACTCTAAGAGTGCACACACCCAGCCCCAATACACTAAACCCTGTCTGGGAGGTGGTCACACCCCCTTGTGACAGGATATCTATTGTTGGGCTTCCTCCACTCTGAGTTTCGGTCATCAGCAGGAGGGCAGCCCAGTGTCTGTGACTGGTGGCATCCATCTTGTGATGCCAGGGCTCTGGAAAGAAGTTACTGGTTAGGCCGGTGTGTACGTGTCTCTCCCTCTAGAAGGGTGGAATGCTACCCCCACCGCCAGAACTGGCGGGGGGTAGTATTCCAAGATGTTTGACACCAAACACGACATGTTTCCGTGCAGCCATCCCAAAGTTAGCATTTAACGCGAGGTTATAATGCGCTTAAGAGTATATGGTCAGGCTGCACTACAAACAGCATCAGAGAAGGGTCGTTGAACGCTGCAGAGGGGCTCTGCTCATGAAGGGACACCCTCCCACATAAGAACCAAGCACTCTGCCTTCAGGATTGATAAGGCCTGCCATAGGAGTGACTTATAGGTTTGTATGTGTGTATGTATGTAGTGGTATAGGTAGCCCATACCACAGTAAGGGGTGCATGCACCACCTTACCCAGGCTGCAGTAGCAGACCTGTGGTGTCAGATTTAGTCTGCTTCCCAGGGGTGGCATAAGACATGCTTCAGCCCCTGGTAGGCCTGTGAAGTACCTATGCCCTTGGCACCTAAGGTACCATATACTAGGGACTCATAAGGCACCACAGTATCCAATCACTAGTGCACCTAGAGTGCACTCCAAGTCGTTTAGAGAGAACAGAGAGGCTGGGGCCCTGATTAGCAGGGACCCAGCCCGACTATAGCCAGAAACCAGTGTAAACATCAGAAAAAAAGTGGGGGCAACATAAGAGGCAGATCCTACTCTCCTACAAGTGTTATTACAGAATAAAAATAATGTTGAAAAGCAAAAATATGGCCCATGTAAATATGATAAAAATGTCAACATATCTAATGTTTATTCTTAGGTAAAATCATCGATGGCATCAATCTGTATTAAAATCCCTCACTTCCTAGAGTCTAGCTAATATTTATATTAGCATCAAACATGCCTAACAAACGAGGGGGATTAGTCACAAGCCCTTTGCGCCGACGGTGAGCAACTTTTTATCACATAAATAGTGACGCATGGGCGGCGCAAGGGGCTTGTAAATAATCTCAGAATTTCCTAGATAGCCTCTTTACACACACCTTTCTCTCATGGTCTATCAATGTTTTTCAGTCTGCAGTGATCAATGTCAGCTTCTGTCTTTATATTGTCAAGCTTTGACTGAGAAAGCAACAGATAGCATCAGTTTGCAGGTTCCTCTCCGTGGAGATGTCTGTGCATCCGACTTACATGACCAGGTATTGCCGAGTCCCCCGCCCCCAAGTTGACATCTCTTCTCCATCAAGGACCCCCGGGTACCTCAACCCAAATCTCCTTTTCCCCTGAGGCATAGATAAAATCAACACACATGTCTTGGATTAACGGTCGTATAATCCCGGCCATATTTTTTTAAAGGATGAAAAAACATATTTAAGATTTAATATTTACAATACGCAGAAAACCCCTCCATCATTACAGAATATTCCTACATCAATCAAATTTTCCTTATACAATGTATTTACTAATATTTTGATGGGTAACCTTAACATGTTGTCTAATACATAGCCATACCTAAACTAAAACTAAATTATGTACAATTTTGTTTTCTGCGTATCCCGAATGAGCCTACGGGCAAGGTCATGACTGGTCCAACTACGTGCTAGGTCCACCCCTCTTACCGGAGTGACCTTGCGCCGGAGGCCCGGTTGCCCATAAGATTACTTCCCTCAGGCACCCCCTATGCCCTCAAATACTAAGGGGACTGTGCTGTTATGCCAACTTGGCGCAAATGTGCCTGTGCGGGGATTGGCCCAAAGGCCCAAAGGCCTGCTGGAAGCAGAACTTCCCACCCCCTGCACCCTCCAGCCTATTGGCTGTAAACGCCACCTGGAGTTCGATGAGAGACCACTGTCCCCCCCAGGCGTCCCCATTAACAATGGTGATGCCTGCTAAAGATGGTAAAATGCCCGACCAATCATTACCTTTCCGCAGACCAAGGATACCATCACATAAAATACGACAAAATGACGATGCCCTGCAAGAGAACATTTTGTTATGTAAACAGCCATACAATGCTTGACAAAAACAGATTACAACCTGGAAGAGAAATATTCAGACAACCTGGAATGGGCACTCATTAAATCTGCTGCCTCAGGGGATGGTCGGTGGGCAAATCAGAAAATTAAAAAACTGTCGCGTGGACGGAGTTGCCTGCAGTGTGCGGAGCGGCGAGGAAAGAGACCGTCCCGCCGCTCCGGGGCTCTCTTTAAAGAGAGTCGCCCTCCTGACCGGCAATAACCGGCAGGATCCGGCCTAGCCCCACCTCCTTGCCCCCGGAAGCACTTGAGTGCTTCCGGGACATCCCTGCGCTGGCCGATGGGGGTGAAGTTCAGGGGCTTGTGCCAGCCGGGTCACCAGTGCCGTCACCAGCCCCACCCCACAATGGCGTCAGGGGACCGGCACATCCGCCATAGTTGTGGCGTGCCACAGTTCCCGGTTGGCGCCTACGCATATGGCCAGGTATTGCCAAGTCCCTCGCCCCCAAGTTGACATCTCTTCCCCATCAATGGATGCCCGGGTACCTCAACCCAACTCTCCTTTTCCCCCGAGGCATAGATAAAATTAACACACATGCCTTGGATTAGGGGTTGTATAACCCCGGCCGTATTTTATTAAAGGATGTAAAAACATATGTAAGATTTAATATATACAATATGCAGAAAACCCCTCCATCATTACAGAATATTCATACATCAATCAAATTTTCCTTATACAATGTATTTACAATTATTTTGATGGCTAG
Source organism: Calotriton arnoldi (assembly GCA_963921515.1). Lineage (NCBI taxonomy): Eukaryota > Metazoa > Chordata > Amphibia > Caudata > Salamandridae > Calotriton > Calotriton arnoldi. Next base: position 1,595,853 of record CAWUFW010001485.1, on the reverse strand, counting down.
CTTAACATGTTATCTAATACATAGCCATACCTAACCTAAAACTAAATTATGTTCAATTTTGCTTTCTGCGTATCCCGAATGAGCCTACGGGCAAGGTCATGACTGGTCCAACTATATGCTAGGTCCACCCCTCTTACCGGAGTGACATTGCGCAGGAGGCCCGGTTGCCCATAAGATTACTTCCATCTGCCCTCAAATACTACCTCCAAGGGACTGTGCTGTTATGCCAACTTGGCACACATGCGCCTGTGCGGGGATTGGCCCAAAGGCCTGCTGGAAGCGGAAGATCCCACCCCCCACACCCTCCAGCCTACCGGCCGTAAACGCCCCTTGGAGTTCGATGAGAGACCACTGTCCCCCCAGGCGTCCCCATTAGCAATGGTGATCCCTACTAAAGATAAAATGAAATGAAAGCATTTGATATAGCGCACAGCTACTCAAACTAGAGTCTCCTGGTGCAAGGCAGCAGATAGAGTGGCGGAATGCTGAGGAAAGGCTAGTTTTTAAAAAGCCAGGTTTTAAGATTCTTCCTCAAAGTTAACAGGTCTGTAGTTGATCTCAGAGGTTCTGGAAGACTGTATTTTGGGAATGAGGGCAACGTTAGCATTTGAAGATCTTAGGGATCTAGTTGGGATATAACGATTAACACAATTATTTAGGTAGCAGGCTCCTATCCCGTAGAAAGTTTTTAAAAAAATCACCAAAGTTTTGAAGTCGATCCTTTCCTTCATGCGCAGCCAGTTCAAGGACCTTAAAATGGGGGTCATTCTAGATCTGGGTTTAGTCCTCACAATAGCTCTGGCCGCTGCGTTTTGCACCACTTGCAGGCGCTGAATAAGACATTTCAGCAATCCGAGGTACAAACTGTTGACATAGTCTAGTTTAGATGTCACCAAAGCTTGCACCACAATCTTTCTGCTGTCTAGTGATTGCAGTGGCAGGAATTTTTTTAACATGCGGAGTGTACCGAAACAGGAGCCTGTTAAAGTTTGAATCTGTGCACGCATGGAGAGAGTATTGTCAATGACAATACCTAAGTTCTTGACTTTCTCCTTAGCTGAAGGCGGGGGTGACAGGTCCTTTGGCCCCCAAGTGCTCCAGTTATACGTTTCCGGTTGTCCAAAGAAAACAACTTCTGTTTTATCTGGGTAACACTTCAGCTGATTTATCTTAAGCCAATTGAATACCTTTGTGAGGCAGGACCTAATATTTGCTCCGTCAAAGTCAGTTCTATTGTCACAGGTAAAAATCAGCTGTGTGTCATCCGCGTATGAGACAATTTTTGCGACTTCTTCTTCTACTAAAGGTGCAAGGGGTGATAGATATATATTGAATAGGGTGGGACTGAGGATAGAGCCCTGGGGAACACCCACATTCATAGCAGATATGGGAGATGAAAAAGGGGGTAGCCAGATGTCCTGTGATCTATTTTCCAGGAAGGAGGACATCCAGGTTAGGACGGCCCGCCCAATCCAATGTTCGATAATCTACTGAGAAGCCTCTCATGTGGGACTGTGTCAAAGGCCGCCGACAAATGGAATAGGATCAGAACTGCTTTTCCTCCTTGGTCTAGCTTACCCTTGATAAATTCAGTCACTTCCAGCAGAGCAGACTCCGTACTGTAATTGGACCTAAAGCCTTATTGTGAATCATGGAGTAGCTTCCGGTCTTCAATATGCTTTATGAGAGCCCTGTTTACATGTTTCTCTGGTACCTTAGAGAGGGCAGAAAGTAGGGAGATTGGCCTGTAGTTGGCAGGATCATTATGACCGGCATTAGCTTTTTTTAAGAGGGGTAGGATCTTTGCCTGCTTCCATATGAGCGGCATATTGCCAGAAGAAAGGGATAAGTTAATTAGCTTGTTAGCTCTTAGGTTGATGATAGTTGCTAGTAAATTAAGTATATTCGCAGGGCAAGGGTCAGTTGGAGAACCTGACTTTATGCTTTGGAGAAGAGAGAGTGACTCCTCTAATTGTATCGCGGGGAAAGATAGTAGAGTAGGGAGCTTCTGCGAGACAAACTTTCCATTTGCCGAGTGATAGAAGGTCAGCTCTTCCTCAGAGATGTTATCAAAGGCTTGTTGGATTGAGGTGATCTTGTTATGGACAAATTGTGCTATGTGCCTAGACCATTCCGCCGTAAGTGGTCCTTCCTTCTTGCCAGCTTTAGGGGAAGTGAATGATTTCACTATGCTGAAAATTTCTTTACTCTTATTTTGGGCTGATTCAATCTTGGTCTGGAAGACGTTTTTCTTAGCCACCCTCACTAATGTATAGTGAGTTTTTAAGGTGTCTTTATAGGTTTTTCTATCTTCAGGCAGATAATGTTTACGCCATTTCCTTTCCAATCTTCCACAGTTCTTTTTGCTAATTTTAAGGGATTCATTAAACCATGACGATGGAGGGGCGGGCCTCTTGGAGGAGCGGGTGGCCACAGGTGCGGCGGCATCAATGTTTGCTCGGAGCCATGACTCTAATAAGAGGGCATCCCTATCAGGATTGCCAGTCAGCTGTCTGCAGTCGGTCGAGGGCATCTACTAGAGTCGGGATAGATATTTTGTGAAAAGCCCTGTAATTGAAATCCCTCTTGATTGCATAGGTAAGGAATCTGTACCTAAGTTGGGAATTTTAAAATTGGGAAGGAGGTGGTCTGACCAGGGAATAGGCAATGGTGGAATTGCCAATAGGTCAAAGTTGTGAAAGATTTGGTCGAGGGTATGGCCTTTATCGTGGGTGGCAGCAGAAATCGATGGGATAAGATTACAGGCCTGCATCGTATCCAACAAGGAAGTGGCTATGGGGTCATGTTCTTTATCCATGTGTATCTTAAAATCTCCCAAAAAGATAGTAAAATGCCTGACCAATCATGACCTTACCGCCACAGGCCAGGATAGTTGACTGACTATCTGGCCCCCCCCTGCCTTCAGAAAGCGCCTGAAGGTCATGCCCTGTCCCTTGTCCCTACCAACCAGGCTAGCACGTTCTCTATGAAAATGTAATTGCCTAGTTTTGTTAAATTAGAAATGTTTACGTTTACGTATTGTTCTGTATAAGTTAGCATTCGCTGCCCCAAACTTTTTTTTTGCAGGCGCCATTTTAGGCTGTTTGAAACCTATCTAGCTTAAATTCCAAGAAATGCCTCGGTTTGAGTTTTGTTTTTGCCATGAATATCTGTTTCTGTAATGAGTACACTGTTCCTATTGGCGCATACCTTTCTCACTAGATTGAGGCCCTCTCCCACTTGTTTGGTGACGGGCCCGACTGGAGTAACCTTGGACTTTGCAATCATGTATGAGATATGAGCCCTGAGACTTTTTTCTGTGTATTCCATTCCCTAACTGCACTTGCCTGGAAAATTACATTATGGGCGTGTTTTAGCTTAGTTACGAAACATACATAATGTATCTTTATGCTTGTCGGTGTCAGTCCCTCTGCAGCACTCTTAGCGACTGGGCAGACTGGGCTCCGCTCTGAGTGTATCTAATAAACAGTTATTGGTTTGTATTCTCTACTGTCTGACCGACTCTTCATTGGGTATGGAAGGCTGAGAGGTGGTCATTAGTGACCCGGGTAACCCTAATCGGGCCACTTCCTTCAGTTTTGAAAGGTGAACTCCATATTGTAGAAAAACCTCTCCCCCAGGATGCACCCATGCGCAATTGTTTGAAGTCTTGAGGACCTAAACAACTTATCAATCCTGTAATTGATTCTTTTAACTGAGTGGTTTCACCCCGCCGCCATTGGTAGCTGGGAATGATATGGAGCCATGCCAATACTGCCTGCGGGCACTCCTTAGCCAACCATCCTATCTCAGTGATCAGCGCCTCAACAACAACGCCCTTCCTGCCTAGAATGCACCAGGTCGTTGTCCCCCAAATGCACAATTACCACAGTGGGGGCGTGGGAGTCTTAGCTAACAGAACACCCAACAAGCTCCGCAACTGCCCCAGGCGCAAACCTCCTTGCCCATGCAATGATACATTGAAACCTGCCCCGACGGACCCTGTCCGCATAGTTGCCTGTGAAAAAATAGTTTCAACCTGTTCACATACGAATGACCTACTGTCCAAACTTCCATTCGACCAGGCCCCCAGGCGGGGACCTGGATTAGGCGAGGCCTCAGCGACCGGCGCACGACGGCGAGCTTCCTTCCTGCGGCACAGGACATGAAAACTGCGTGAAAACAGAAAACAGAAAAACAAACATTAGACATAATATACTTCAAAGCATGTGTAAACGCACATATCGTTTGTAGCAATCAGAAGACCAATGACCGATCCTCTGTACCTCACGCCCCACAGGCCTCTAGCCGTGGCCTCGGTGGCTGCCCCAATCCTGAAGGAATGGGTACCGAATTTTGATGGATCCAAACCTGCTGCCCCAAGTGCCAAGGCCAGAACCCTGCCAAACTGAAATTTTGAAAGTGGGGTGCCATCTTCGTGACTTAAGAGTGGACCCCCGCAACCCGGGGTCCATTGGCCAGGAAAGACTCTAAGTTGCCCACTGGACAGCAGGAGCTTCCTTGGGTTTTGTGCAGAATAATATGGTCGCCCCTACCGTCTTGGTCTGTTTTGGATCTAGGGATTGATAAAGATAGTGAGCCCCCCCGTATTTGAACACATTGGAGCCTCCCGTGCCAGTCTTGCTTGTTACGCGCCACCAGTTCTCCAACCCTGAAGGCGCCGTAGAAGGCCAGGGAAAAGGCCGCCCTGAAAAGATGAACCTTCCCGGTGGAGCTACATACATTTCCTAGTGCCTCCAGAACAGCTGACAACGTCTCAATGGTAATCGGGCGCCGGACAGCAGGCTGAGGACCTTGATAACGCTGCCACCCCTTCAGTGCCCTTTGCACTTTGGAAGTGCTGGTGGGATCCTTATGACCCCGCATTTTTGCGAAAAAAGAGATTGTCGCCATGTGGCATCTGGCGCACGCCACGGAACGCCCCCATCCCTCAATACCCTCATGAAAGATATGACAGCAGATGACTCATGCCAGGCCCCTTCCCAGCCGTCCCCCAGAAGATTGCAGTAGGTGCTAAAAGCCCCCTCATAGGCACGCCTAGTCCTGGGTGCTAGGCTAGCTGCCACAAGGTCCTATAGGTTGCGGCACCAAGTTGCCATAGCTGCTCTGGAAAGGGCGTTGGACTTTCCGCTGCTCCTGGGTGGTATGGCCTGAACACCTGCATCTTAAAACGAGACAGAGCATCAGCAGCGTGATTAAGCACTCCTGGGACATGTTTGGCCCTAAACAGCACATTCAATCTCATGCATTGGAGTACTAGTTTCTTTACCAGGCAAAGCATAATTTTACAATTAGCCGATTGCTGATTAATCTACTCCCCTACCGACATGTTATCGGACCAAAAAACCACAGATTGATTGCGAAACTGTTGTGGCCAGATGGTTAGGGCCACCAAAATGGGAAACAATTCTAAAAACCCGATGTTACCTGTCAGGCCAGCCTCCACCCACCAAACTGGCCAAAGTTGCGCCGCCCATTCAGTGCCCAGAATGGCACCAAACCCCTCACTTCCTGCAGCGTCTGTCATTAGGCCAAGCTCCTTGCTGGATCTAGCGGGACTGGGCCACACCACAGTGCCATTGAAATCACACAGGAATGCCATCCAAATTCGCATATCCTGTCTGACCTCGCCAGACAACCAAGTGTGGTGGTGTTTTTCTTTTAAACCTGACATTGCCTGTGCAATGGAACGCGAGAATGGGCGGGCCATGGGGATGATTTTTAGCGCAAAGTTAAGCTGTCTCAATGTTTTTTGTAGCTGGTGCAAGGTGACCTTTTCTTTGCTCAGGCACTCTTGTAATGCTAGAGTGAAAGCCACCACTTTCCCTTGTGGGAATCATGATACCCCGTTCACCAAATCCAGTTATATACCCAGAAACTCAATTTTTGTGGCCAGCTCTATTGTCTTTCCTGGCACTAAAGGGACCCCGAACTCGCGCATGAGTGCACAAAATGCTTTTAGAACTCTGCCACACTCCTGAGACCCCGGTGCACCCAAAAGAAGGAAATCGTCTAAGTAATGCAGCACTCACCGATGCCCTGTCACCTGCCTCAAAACACATTCAAGAAAAGAGCTGAACTTCTCAAAATAGGAGCAAGAGACAGAGCACACCAGGGGCATACATTTGTCAATGTAGTAACTCCCCTCTAGTTGAAAACCCAACAAATGGAAATCCCACGGGTGTACCGGCAGTAAACGGAAGGCTGATTCGATATCAGACTTTGTTAGTAATCTGCCTGGTCTCAGCCCCTGCAGCATTTCTATTGCCTGATCCAGAGATGCGTATTTCACGGTGCACAGGGCACCATCGATAGCATCATTCAACGATTGGCCCCTGGGAGCGCGCAAGTTATGGATTAAGCTGAACTCTCCCGGGTCTTTTTTGGGTACCACCACCAGCCGTGAGCAAACAAAATCTTCTAACGGTACAGTATCAAATGGGCCTGCTACCCTCCCCAACCGCAGCTCCTTCATAACTTTGGCTACCACCACCGCCTTGTTGTATCTTACCGATTGCTGATTGTGGCAGTAAGAGACCCCTAGGTAGCCAGGTGCAGGAATTCAAAAACCATCCCTGAAGCCCTCCAAAAGAATCTGGGCTGTGTTTGGGCAACTCTATTTATTCAAACATGGTATCAATGCCGTTGTCTTTATCAGGGAGTGAGCCTTGGTGAGAAGTAAGTTCTCAATCTTGCTTTTTACCTCCCTTTTCCCTTGACTTTTTAAAGCATTTGGAGTCAGAGTGTGAAGAGAGGCCACAGAAGGAACATACGTGCCAAAATCTGCATGAGCCCGTGGGCCTGGTGAAAGTTCACCTGTTGAAATTCCAGCATGTCCCCTCCCCCCCCCCACCCGCGTTAGGCAGTGGGCCTGCTCAGAAGGTCTGCCCTCGTGTATTATCTTGACTAACAGTTTTCATGTGACGCAACCACATGATGACGTCAATCTGATCCCAGGTTAAGCCAGGATCAGTTGCTTTTGCCCTCCTGAACTCCTTGTCATATTCTTTCCATCACACACCCCCATATTCATCATGCGCACAGGCGATCCTATTTGATAGCACGCCATCTGCGCGCCTAACCCAGGGAAACGCTCCACCGTTATTGCATGATAATTAGAGAACCCTTTTATCCAATTCACCAGAGTTTCCTCAATCTTCTTCTTGTGAGACCAATTGCACCAATCCCAGGGGTGGGCCCACTCCCTAAGCTTTTTTGCTTCCTCCTTCTCATCTTTATCAATTAATAAAGAAAACATATTCACATATTCCCCTTTCCAGATTTTTTCCTTTACCTCTTGTGAGATGTGTCTACCCAGACGATCTCTGGAGGACCGCAACTCTCCCAAGCCTAAACTCGGTAACACTTGTGCTATACCTGCTGCCGTAGCGTCCTGCTTCTTGGTGTGTTCTGCCTCCATTGTTGCACTCGCTTTTTGAAGGTCTGGTCCACCCTTGTCTTTCACTGCGCCGCTTTTTTCTGCCCGCTGGTTGCCACAATGCCTGTAGCTGCTGGACCTGCTGCTACCTTCTGCGTCACCACCTGCTTTGACCCTTCCACCTGTGCCACTGTTCTCCTGGCCCTCTCCAAGGCATACCCCTCGTCTAACAAAGCACCACTGCCTGCTGAAGGGGTCCATGTACCTGCCTTAGCTAACCACGGTAGCACCGCTGCTAAACTGTTCACCAAGTCTGGGTGCCCAGGCACATACTTGCCGGGGCCTCACAGGGGACTGAAACTGGCAGGTTCGGGGCCTCCTCTGAACAGGGACCTCCCACTGGCACCGCCACGACCAGTTGACTGGGGCCCCCGTACCTCCTAGTGTAACCCCTGCTGGAGCAGCCCCATTCACCCCTTCAGATGGGAACCCCCCCGCCGGGGCCGAAGGCCCTGTAGTCTTTACGTCCAGTAACCGCGAGGGCAAGGGCCCCCACCCTGCTTGGATTTAGACTTCTTGGGTGCCGGAGGAAATGCCACTCTGGGGGCTACCCCTGTCTGCCTAGGCCTTTCCTCTGCTCCCTCCTGTCCCTCAACTCTGTTCCGCAAGTCCATCAAGGACTGCCCCATATCCTCCATCTTACACATCATCGCCTCCATCCATTCTTCCATTCGTGAGCGCTTCTCACCCCTTTTTACCGTAGGTGCCATGACCACTACAAATCAAGAGCACACTAAACCACAGCCAACAAATGACCAAACACCTACGTACCTCACCCCTCAAAACTAATTAATCCAAGCCACTTGGATTCAACTGCCCCTCACAAATGGCCAGCCTATGAAAACACCTATAACACAGTAAGAAATTGGAGCCCAAGAAAGCTACAGCTGTTGGCCTACCAGGCCAGAATACTGCCCCTTACCTCACTGCCCTAATTCAAAACACCCAAAATGCAGTCAATTAAACGCCTATTACACAGTAACTAATTGGGGCCCAAGAAAACAACAGCTGTTGGCCTAGCAAGCCAGACTACTGCCACTTACCTCACTGCCAGTGCCACCAGACCAAAGCTCTTTTGCCCCTCCTCTGTCCTAATTCCAAAAGCACAGGTAATGCAGACAACCAGCACAAACAGCAGGAGCCACCTCCGCAATTCCAATTATGCGGGGCAGGTGAGTATACACTCAAACCGCGTGGCTCCCGGCTGCTGTGTATATGAGACAGTGCCTTGGCCCCCCTCCGATCCTGCCCTATGATCAGCCGACCTGGCCTGGATGCCGACCTGCAAGGGAGAAAAATCAGAAAATTTAAAAACTCAGTTGTGTGAACGGAGTTGCCTGCAGGGTGCGGAGCAGCGAGGAAAGAGACCGTCCCGCCACTCTGTGGCTCTTTTTAAAGGGGGTCGCCCTCCCGACCTGCAAAAAACGGCAGGATCCAGCCTAGCCACGCCTCCTCGGCCCCGGAAGCACTTAAGTGCTTCCGGGACATACCTGCGCTGGTCAATTGGGGTGAAGTTCAGGGGCTGGTGCTGGCCGCGTCACCAGTGTCGTCACCAGCCCCGGCCCACAATGGCATCAGGGGACTGGCACAACTGCCATAGTTGCGGCCTGCCCGAGTTCCCATTTGGCGCGTACGCAAATACGATTTCCCAGCATTTCTATTAGAGAAATAGGCCTCCCGAGCCAGTGCTTAAATTTAGCCGGTGGTGTCCGGTGCTCGGCACCAGCACTTAATTGCCAGAACCTGCACTTATGACAGCTGCCACATGGTGGCGCTGTTTGTGCAATTTAAAGCTGAACAGAAAAGCAGGTGTTTATACATTAAAAACAACTAGTACCTGCCACCCAAGCCATTCTTAAAGCTTTGGCGGCCTCGAACAGCCTCGAACAGTCTGAATTGACAACTTGTAGCAGTGTGATGGTTAGTAGTTGTGTAAGTACAGTGGCAATGTGTGGTGCAAACTGCGGTGGCCTCCTGACAGGGCCCGGCATTTATTTTTTTACAAATTAAGCATTAATGTAAGGTGTGAAAAAGAAATGTGTCAATTTCTTCTGCACATACACCTAAGTGTACCGTATTTTATACATCACATTATTGAATGTATAACATATGAGTTATTGATACACTGTCCACCTATATCAAAGCATCACACTATATAATTAATATAAGCCATGAAATTAAGAGCGAAACTATGAAGTAAAATCAATAAATTAATAAGTGCATGGCATGGGGGGCTCAAACACAAAATGTAAAGCACATGACAAAACCATAAGAGATGGAGTTAAGACGCGCAATTAATTTAAGCAACTTGCAGATGGTAACTGGTACTGCTGAAAGGTGGAAGCTAAAGGGAACACTTTTTAGTCTACAAAATAAGGTATCGCGTTTTTTCTTTCTTTTGCCTTGAGCAACACACTAGGGACCATCCTGTTTAAATCCTAAGAAAAAGGCATATCACAATCCACGTCTAAAACACATCAGTCAAGTTGCAGGTCTGGAAGTGTGAAAGGTTTCCTCTTCAAATGTTTTCCTAGCCTAGCACCTCTCAGCAAGTTGAAAAGGAATGTGTTGTAACTGTCCCCAGGGGGGTGCTTGTCAGATGCCTGGACTGCTTTGTTTGTTTTGACAGTTCAGTGGGTGTCTCATCTGTTATTTATGGTCCTGGAAGGGAGGTAGCACCAGGGTGCTGCGGACTGGTACAAGCCTTCACCCCTACGTTTCCTCCATCTGCAAAAGTGCTTTAGGGAATCTACTCTTTCAGAAAGGTGACAACTAATGAAGTCACTCACCAACACTTTGCTATTCCTGCCTATCAAAGTTAGATTATCGCACGTGTAAAGTTTAAACAGCTATCATTAGCTGTTGAAAATCGTAATGAAAACGTGCGCCTGTGTGCATGCGATCTTAATTTAAGAAAAAAGTCATTGGAGGACAAAAACAACTTACCAAGAGCATTTTAGCGCCGGCACAATTGAAATAAAGCAATATAAAATTTAAAAAAACACACACTTATTTAAGGCCAAATTACACGTGCGCTCCAAATGATCGCAAATCATGCCGTGGCACCGATGTGTGTAATGCTTTTTTGCAAATCTATTTACGACTTTTAGCTCTACATCTACAGAGGAGCTATTTCAAGCGAGGCACAGTATTCATGTGTGAATGCATGTTTCAAGTGCGATGTTAGTGCATTTATTTGGAGCACATAAATAGATCTCGCGCATATATATATATATATTAAAAAAAAGTTCACAGATTATATTTAGTACTAGGAATATATCAAAAGGGGAAGAATGTTTTAGGACGCTCTGCAAGCCACAATTGTGTAGTTTCGAGGAAATCTTTTTTTTTTTTTTTTACTACACGCTTAAAATGCATGCTCACAATATTCTGCAGGAGTGATTTTTTGGGGCAAATATTTCAGAAAAAAGAGGAGCTTTATTCCCAGCCATAATTATAAACAGAGACAATGCAGAACACAAGGGAAGTGATTTTAGAAGAGATGGCCACTGAGAGATGCACTCGCCTGACATTTTCTGAAGCACAAGTTCATCTGCTCCTTTTTCTATAGCGCTTTGCAGTAGTGTGGTAAGAAGAGACACGTAGGATCAGGTCCAATTTGACAAGTTTAATTAGGGTTGTAAGGAGCGAGCTGTCACAGATGCGCACAGCCTATCCAGGTCGCTTACTACCCCTGACAGGCGTTTTAGCGCTTTGTTTGGGCGAATAGCATGCTGCATAGGGTGTTAGTGTCCATTATGATTTTCTTGTCAGTGTGATTAATATGTGATTAAAAGTTAGGAATTTTAGTCTTGTAAACTTTACACTGAGCCACAACATGCTTTAGTCTGGTTTGTTGTCAGCTAAATTTTTTCAGATTGGATTAGTTAGATAAGAGATTGGCATTAGGGTAATTAAATAATTTACATTAGAAGAGGTGGAGAAAAATCAACGCAGGAAGTAGTTCCAAATGAATATTTGAAGAAAGCTGCACACCTAGGCAGCAGGGGCAGTCCTGGAGTCATGTTTTTAGTGTTAATTTAGTGGGTGGCACATTGCATACGGCACCCCATTAGAACTATTTATTCCACAGACCCTGGGCACATGTAGTACCATATCATAGGAAATTACAGGCAAATTAAATGTGCTAATTAATTGTATACTCATTTTAACATGTTTAGGAGGGAGAGCACAAGCACTTTACCCCTGACTAGCTGGTTCCCCCCATAAATCTTATGCAAGAAGCGCCCCTTGCATAAATAAAAATAACACAACATACTGGTACACCATATTTCACTCAAAAAGCATAGTTTCATGAATTTTGACTTTTGACTTCGTTTTGCATTACTCTAAGACGGCCATCATATTCAGCAGGGCTAAAAATGCCTCTAATCCCTTACCGCTGCAGACCCTATATTGACATTACTCTCTACCTCATCTCCATATTCTGTTTCCTACTCCATGAATGAACATTAAGACTGGAATTCAAGGAGCTACCACTGACTACCTCACTTTCATGGGAGCACTACCTCTTGATACCAGATCCTGTAAGAATGTGAAATCTTGCAGAAGTGTTAAGTGTGTATCCTGCCAGAAATACTAGTCTTGAAGTAGTGGCAGCCATCTTGGATGCAGCTAAAAAAAGCTACATCCAGTTCTCAAGAGCTGCTTGCCTTTCAGACTTTGGATGAAAGGCTGAAAGAAGCTGCAACAGCATGAGAATCCACTTGTGATCCAAGATCCAGCACAGCAGTATTCCTCTTCGTTCAACTCATGGACAACCAGAAAAACACAAAGAACGTGTTAGCTAGTCAATGAGGTACCACAGCCATGTACAGACTTTAGCTTCTGTACTCACCTGTTAGACTACTTAGATACTGTGACCTCCTGTGTTCAATCTCTCGGCGATTCTTTAGAACAGTAGCAGAGCCAAGACGCCTCCAGGCATTCGTCGCTTTATAAATAACTATCATATCATATCATGAAACAGAAGAGTAGAACATTTATTAATCCTTGGCATTCCTCATTCCAACAACATGGAACTTTAATGATAACAATAACCTTTATTTCATGTAGGGGTGTGCAAAACTTGCATAATTTGCTGTAGCGTAATTAAACGAAATTACCACAAAATTATGCAAAATTACTTGCAATTAGGCAAAATGCATGGTGTACTGAAAAAATTGCCCGAATGGTCCATTCGGGTACAAATTCAACTGCAAAATGGAATTCTGAGTTGTTTTCAGGTTGCTCACATTCAAAACAATCCCACTCTCTTTGGAATTGTAGTTTTGTGGTCACAAATTATCCGAATTGTCGGCTTGGGTAAAAAATCTACCTCAAATGTTTGTTAACCGCCCAGGTTAAAGGAACTGCTGCTTGCATTCAAAACATTGCAGTTCGCAATTGGATTTGTGGTTTTGCATTAAAAAATGACCTCAATAATCTGCTCCGAAAAGAAATCTACCTGAAATGCCACTTGTATTGAAAAATAGTCCAAACGGTACATCTTGTGTTAAAGATTTCTCAGCAAAATTATGCGATCTGACATAATGGCAAAATCGTGGTGATGTCACATAAATTTAATTGCGCAAAATTACCAGTTACACTGATTACACTAGTGTAATTCAATTTTACCTAGACCTACTTCCAAGAACATTGTTATAACTGGTTAACTCAAACTTTTGAAACTTGTTAGAGCTTGTACTAACACAGTTGTAAATGAGCGTTGTCAATGAATGAACATTTTTTTTATGAAGCTTAACTTTTTATTTGACTTTTCTAGACAAGAGATAAGTCTATTTTATAACTTTTTTATCTCTACGGTGTGAAGTGAACTTAGCCTTTGGGTGTCTGTTTGCACTTATATTAATATTCCTTACAGGGGTTTCATAGGGTATGTCCAGATAAAACTGTCAAATTCTTTTTCAGCATTTAGATCCAAGAGGACACAGTGGCTCTGAGTAGACTTAGCACACTGAATAATCTTTTTCTTCTGGCTAATATTGTTGAAAACAGTTTGAAATTATTGTCTAAAACTATCTGTGCATCTCATCTGGGACAAGCCTTACAAATGTTTTAAAATAATCCTTTGTACCAGGAAAGTGGATAAAGCATAATGTCATTTTCTCTTTTGGAAGGTTTGCCTCATTTTTAGATTTGAGGTCTAATTATGATACATCAAAAGGAAATCTATGAAATCATAGAGGTTGCTTTCTTTGAAATACTGGGTTTATGGTCTCCCATACAGGTGTTTGGTTGATGATACTCTACATTTTTTGGCCAAAAATAACAAAAATATTGGTAGTCTAAAATGTATTACCTCATAATAGAGAATGACTGGTTAGATTTGAAGTGTAGTTATGGTACATCAAAAAAATCTATGAAATCATAGAGGTTGCTTTCTTTGAAATACTCACTTCACGTTCTCCTATAATACAGGCTTTTGGTTGATGATAGTCTAGTTTATTGGCCAGAAATAAGCAAGATTGGGAGTCTAAAATCTATTGCCTCATAAAAGAGAAGGACTGGTCTGGCGACTTAAAAAATGAATGAAACTGAGAGCCACCTTACAAACTGTTTTAATATTGTGTTGAAGAATTTAAGTGAGAGCAGCCATGGTAGTTCTTCATCGCTCAAATCTACATGCAGTGGATTCACCCAAAGTGTTTCACTATTGCAAATTGACCTTTTCCACCAAGTTGATTCTCATCATGACATCGATTAGTGCAGCAACAAGGTCTTCCACCTCAATCACGCTGATTTGAATGCATGCCCATAGCCATCATGCTGTCCTTCATCCAAGTCTTACAAACTAAGGACTCGCTTATATAAAAGCACTAACCTCACTTGCTATACATATCTATACATGAAATTCCATTTGAATGATGTTGCTCTAGGCATTTCTGATAGTGTATCAAATTTGTCCCTGTATCTTCTTGTGCAGGGTAAATGAGAGACCTCAGGCTGCCCTCTAATCTACCTATGGCACAAGGAAGGCAGGTAATAGCCTTAATAACATGATATGAAGATCTGTGAAAATGAAATGCCATTAAGGTCAAAATTGCTCATGTAGACATATAGTATGATAGCATTGGAAGATGAAGGATGTCCATGATGAAGCACATCATGTGTTAGAAATTGATGTTTCTGGTTGGCAGAGTATACACCCTGTCCAAGCAGGAGCCACAATCCTAGTCAGGGTAATTGTCAAATTTGCATTGTGTTGGCTGCGGAGGGCACTGCGTCGGTACCGATCAGCGAAAATGGGTCACTGCATCGATTTTTGCAGAAAGCAGATGCAGAACCCACTTCTGAGGCACCTCAGGCGAGGGTAGGACTCACAGATGGCAGAGTTCAGCAGCACCAGCAGAGTTGCAAGAAGTATTTTGTGGCCCTGAGACTTCAGAGAAAAGGAGGCTAGCCAACAAGCTCTTGGAGAAACTTGGGTTCAAGGATGTAGAGAGCAGGTCCAGCCCCTCTCACTCCCAGGTAAGAAGCAGCAGGCAGCAGGCCAACACAGCAGAGCAGGTAGCAAAGTGGCAGTCCCACCTACAGCACAGCAGCTCTTCTTCCAGGCAGAGAGTTCTTTGTTCCAAGAAAGTTCTGGTTTTGTGGTGTCAGGGGTCCAGCACTTATACCCAAATGTGCCTCTGATGTGAGGGAGAATTCGAAGAGGCCTTTTGAAGATCACAAGGTCCCTACCTTTCCTGCCCTGGGTCCAGATTCACTACAGGGGGAGATGCAGCTCTTTGTATAGGTACAGGCACAGCCCTATTCAGGTGTAAGTGTCAGCTACTCCCTCCCAATCTACCTCAGGAAGGCCCATCAGCCTGGTGATGGGCCATCATGATGCACATATCACACCCAGCTCCATTTGTGTGACTGTCTAGAGGGAATGCACAAAGCCCAGCTGCCACCCAAACCAAACGTGTATTCAGAGACAGGCAGAGGCACAGAATGGTCAAAGTAAGAAAATGCCAACTTTCTAAAAGTGTTAGGTAACTGGGCAACCCAATAAACGCTTGTGGGCTTGGGCAATAAAGTGAGAAAGGTAAAGATGCCTACAAGGGATTTGTTTGAATAACAAGTAATTTGAAATATTTCTTTTCTTATATCTGTAGAGTGATATTTCATAACACTCAAAAACAATATTTTGCACGATTATGATAAGAGAATTTCTTCTTCTTTTAAGTAGCAAATTAATTGCAAAACCGGGTGATCAAATGTGGAAAATATATATATTTAAAAAAACATACAACAAAGAAATCAATAATTAAAGAACATTTTACAGGGGTACAAAAAAACAACAAATTACTGCAACAAACATTGACAACCGAATACATACAAGGTTGAATATAAGACACTCTCTTACTTATCAATGTATATATCCATCTTCCTTAAAATAAAACACAAATCTGTCCTAAGCATAGGATCCAACACTCAAATTTGAGTAAATTCAACAATCACTATATGGAAGAATGGACTATTCGTCGACGTTTCCGAGTTCGTTGCGTCACATCATTGAGACCATCTTCAGGACAAACGTAACTTTTTATGTGATTTCTTGACCATAGACAAAGAACTATTTGAGATACTCTGACGGAATATCTCCACTGTCAGGAGCGAGCAATGAAAGGGCTCAGTTGGTCACTAATGGCGCACAAAGAAAATCAATTTCTTGCTTAACTATGCCGTGGCATCTGTCAACCGGTCACGTCATGGGTTCAGAATGAATTCAAACATCGTTCCGTCAGAGCTCCAAGCCAATCTATGAGCTCATCAGCTTGCTCCCGGCTTTCCTTAGCCAAACTGAGAGGTCCTCTCACATGGTGTACATATAGAAGTTTAAAACGGTTGAAGACAACCCATTTGTGTGGAACCTCCCTGTAGGTGAACAAAAGGCATGGCAGGAGGACATCCCACTTACGCCTCATGGGTTAAGGTAGACCCATAATCATGCCTTTGAGGGTACAGTGAATTAAACCTTTCAACCAACCCATTGGTTTTGGAATGGTAAGGAGTGGTGAACTTATAGGTCACACCACACTCCTTCCGCATGGCCTTCATGTAGTTGGACATGACGTTGGTACCCCGGTCAGATACCACATCCTTTGGGAACCCCACACAGGTAAAGATACCCATGGGCACAGTCATGTCCTCAGACGGATAGCTTCCAGGTAGGGGTGGCATGGTTCACCAAGAACAGAAAGAATCTGTTGCCCATGTCTGTCTAGGGATCCAGAGGCCCACCAAGGTCAATGCCAACCCGTTCAAAAGGGATGCTAATGACAGGGAAAGGTTGCAGGGGGGCCTTGCGCTTCCTCCCAGACTTGCCACTCTCCTGGCAGGTAGGACAGGACCTACAGAACGCATCTAAGGCTTTTGTCATTTGTGGCCAATAGAAATGGGCGACAAGCCTGTCAAAGGTTTTGTCCAGCCCCAAATGGCATGTCAGTGGCACATCATAAGCCAGACCCATTAGGAAGGTCCTAAAGAGCTTGGGTACCACCAACACACATGTTTCTCAGGGGCCTTAGGCTCACTATACAGGAGATCATTCTCCCAGTTGATCAGTTGCTGCCCGAGGTGTCACCAGCTGCCTAAGCCACACCTGCCACTGAAAACCCTCAAGAGCAGGGCACTCCTTCTGCTCCTTTTAGAACTCTTCCCTGGAGGGACCCCCTTCCTGCTGCCAGTTGTTCAGTTCAGGCACGTACCCCAGTATAGCCAGTTCTTCCCCTGTCGGTATTGGTGTGTCCCCCTTAGGTTCTGCCTCCTCCTAGTAGTGAGAATTGCAGGAGTGGGATTCCTGCACCACTTGCCCTTCCTCTTTGTGGCAGGTACCTAGGCCATTTTTCCACGCTCCAGGTCCTTCTGACCACCCTCTCGAGATGCCATAGACTGTGTGGTCATCTCTAAGTGTGCTCTGAGCTCCACCTTTCCAGATGGTGTGCCCCAGGTCATTGCCTAGCAGACAATCCACAGGCAGGGACGGACTCACATCTACCTTCAGCAGACCTGAGCACCCCCCAAAGCACCCCCCAAAGGGAACCAGAGCCACAGGATAGAGGCTCTCATGGGTGTCAGCAGCAACAACTTGGTGGAACGTATTAGGGACTACCTGCTCTGAGGACACCCGATGACACCTGACGGTTGTCATGCTGGTTCTTGTGTTTCTCAGAGCCTCCATCCTCTACCCATTGATGGACACCTACTGACTGTACTTCCTAGCATTTTCAAGCATGTGGGTTCCCTGTACCATCTCTCAAATCATCCAGGGACACTAGGGTCAATTCTACACCTCCCCCCCAAGCTAACTGGGGTAATCTCCTCCCCAAGTGCTTTATAAGCCAACCCCAGTGACTGCCCACCGGTGGGGGGCTCTGCCCGCTTGGGACACTTGGCATCCTCTTTGTAGTGCCCTTCCTGCTGGCGCCCATAGCACTTCACGGGAGCCTTTCCTGCAGACTCTCAGGGAACCATTTCTTCTTTTTATCAACAGGGGCAAGGGAGCCCCGACCCACAGAACTGGTCCGCCTCCTTAGCAAGCTCCCTGGGGTCAGTGAGCTTACTATTAACAAGGTGTTGGCGCAGATCTGGA
The DNA here is from genome assembly GCA_963921515.1 of Calotriton arnoldi. NCBI lineage: Eukaryota > Metazoa > Chordata > Amphibia > Caudata > Salamandridae > Calotriton > Calotriton arnoldi. Next base: position 1,577,791 of record CAWUFW010001485.1, on the reverse strand, counting down.
GAGCAAAGACTGAACATATGCTCTGTTGCAAACAAATTATACAGCCCCTGGTAATCTTTTACCTCAATGCCCTTCACCCACCCATCCAGTGCCTTGCAAAAGGAATCCACACAATCCACCAAGGTCTTTTGAGAAATCTTATGACTATCCCTGAATTTATGTCTATATTTCTGTAGGGTCAGACCACACTTGCTGATTAGGGACCCTTCATGGGGGCATAGCTCCTCCTGTTACTCCCATCTAGGGCCAATTGAGTGTCCCTCCCCTCACTAGGATATGTCTCCAAAGACTAGCCCCGCAATCTGCTTCAGAGACCTTGTGCATTTGGAGTGCAATTTCATAGGCCTCAAACCATCTGTCTATGTCGTCTCCCACCACAAAATTACACACTAAACCCTTGGGTATATGGACCCAGGTATGTGGACCCTTCTGTCAGAGGGCATTGAAGAAATGTTGCCACCCTCACTGCTGGACTCCACCTGCCTGGTTTTGATGTCCAGCTCTCAGTTCCTGAGCCAACACCATCTTTTTCTCCTCTATAGACTGTTTCTTTTTGCTCTCCTCCATCTCCATGGCTAGCCTTTTTTCCTCTAAGGCCTGTTTCTTTCCTTCCAAGGCCTTCTCCTTCTCTAATATTAGCTTAGCCAGCTCCAATTTGAACTTTCTCTCCTCCCTCCTGTGCTCCAGCTCCTCTGGGGACCAGGGATGACACACTACTCCCTGCTCCATTCCTGGAAGTAAGTTGCCCTCCTTCTCCACCACAATCAGCAACCCAAGGCCTCCATTTACGCACTGTTCTAAATCATCCTCCTCATCCAGCTCTTCCTCAGCCTCACCCTCCTCTGGGGTCTCATTCAATGCAGCATGGGCTTCTGACCTGGCTCTCAGTGACTTTTGCAGCTCCATCTTATATATATCTTACTACATGGTTTCCCGTTTGGTATGTCATGCCCATTAGTCTTGGGTATTTCATGCATTTTATGCGAGTGATGTGCCCTTTAGATATTCACTTTTTAGAAATTACCGGCTGCCTCAATCCTGTACCTTTTGAAGCTATGATGTTTGAATAGCTACAATTTTATGTGTCACGCACAGCACTTTATACTGCACTAGCACTTTTATTTTAGCACCTTAATTCCTCATGGCAGACTTTGCAATTTTTAATGGTAATTTGCAGTAGCAGAGATGTGATGAATCTTAATTGTACTGTTACTATTTATTACCCATACAATTTTTGGCCACTTGGCTTCATGTTTAGACTTTGATTAGCATTTACTATCTATGTTACTATAGTAGGCATTTAGTTGCATTAATATGTACTTGTTGCAAATGCACAATTTTGCGCAGTATAGTATGCCTTCTATGTCTGTCGTTATAGGAGGAGTGGCTAATTGTATAGCACGTTATTATTTAAGACACGTAAAACACTCGCACGTCATGTGATCAAGACCGGGGTAACCCGGTCGAAACACGTCATGCAGTGGAGATCCTCTGATCAATAAAGCACCTATCTCACTGAAAGCTGTTTGTGGTCTGTACCTGATTTCCTGTTCGTAAGGAACTTGGCCCAGGATTTGCAAGCTCATATATATAGATATATATATATATATATTACCTACTGTAGGTAGTTATAGTTAGGACCTAGTTTCCATAGGAAAAGCGTTTTATGATTTGCCAATATCTTTGGCGCTGTTTGACGAATCTTCGCGAAATTTTCAAAACTAATGGGGCGCTCCAGTCAGCTCCTGTCTTGAAGGTTTCGGGGTGATTTGTCAAGCGGGGGCCGAGAAAAAAGGGGGGTCCCAAAATGTGTTTTCTCCATGTTAATTTTCATAGGAAATTTTGTCGCGGCTACAGCCCACACTGCTGAACGGAATTACACCAAATTTGCCAGAGAGGTAGCTCTTGGTCCAGAGTACACTCTTTGCTTTAAATGGTGTAAATCGTTCAGTAGTTCCTGAGAAATTTAAAAATAAAAAATATTGATATCTGGTTGCCGACGAGGATTCGCGAACACTCCCGATCATGAGCGTGACTCTGATTGGCTGTCAACACTCCAAACCAAGAAGTGTTGGCAGCCATCTTGTGACTCGGTAAAACCGAGTCACAAAAAAACAGTAAAAAAAAGATAAAAAACGAAAAAAGGGGCAGGATAGAAACACCCTGACCCCCTAGGCCTGCTCAGGGGGTCCCACAGGGACCCCCAGGCCCAAAAAAAGCATTTAAAAAAAAAGAAAATTGACAGAATCCGCACGGGGTGCGTGAATCCTGCCCAAAAAACAACGAAGCGCGGTCTCCCGTGATTCGTCTTAACCAGCCCCCGGGTGGGCCAAGTCCCAGGGGCAATCAAAAAATATAGTGGGACCGCCACCTCCCTGGGGCTTTTATGAATTATGCGTGGGGAGCTCCTGCCCCCCCCATGCTGCCCTGGGGACCACCACCTCCCCGGGGCATTAGTGAAATGTGCCCGTGTGTTATTAAGGCGGGATGGGGTGTTGTGCTATGCACCGTGCTGTAAAGCTTCTGTGCTAGTGCCCTAATATGAGTGTGCGTGCAGTATGGGCAGGAGTCTGAAAACAAGGACCCAAGAGACCCCGCGTCTCCCTATCTGTGTCTGTCTATGAGCCCAGACGCGTTTGATGGATTGGGGAGGAGGCAGTCCTCTCTACCCCTTAGAGGTTAGCGGAGGGCGCCTCTTGGCGTGGGGCTGAGATAAAGGTTTGAGGGATTGGTGGTTTTATATCACCTAGTCCCACATGAAGGCTTCCCACTCCTGCACAGGCTGGTCGTGTGCCCCAAAATCCATGTCCTTGTGGATGACGGCTGAGCTAGTGCTAGGATAAAAGGAGGAGCTTCCTGGAATAATTTAATTTATACAAGAAGCAGCCCCTTGCAGCGCGATTTGCGCCTCGTTAGGCTCACTGACAATCAAGGTGCACTGGTGGCGACTTTCAGGAGCTCACCTCAAATATACAGCATGATAGAGGCGACTTGCTCATTAAACCATCCGCTATCGCTGTGTTCTTCTCTATGAAAGTGTGGTATTTTGTTTTGGGATATATTACGTTATTTTTAAATAGAAGTGCCAAAAAGTAAAACAGGACGCAGTCTGTGCGGGCTGGCACTCAGCTACCCACAACGAGGCAGGAATCTAGTCTCAACTCATTATAGATCGTAAACTCACCAATGACTAATACCTCACCATTGCTTGTGACGTCATTAGTGACTAAGAATTCACCAATGACCTTGACCTCATTAGTTATTTTCCTTATTAATTACTGTGAGGTTACGCTAACCAGTGAACTCACTAATCACTGTGATCTCACTAGTGACCTTATCAATAGCTGTGTTTTCAAAAATGAATGTGACCTCACCAGCAACTGACATCACTAGTGGATTTGACCTCATTCGTGGCTGCGGCCTCATGACTGTGCCTTCCTTCTTAAGTTATACTGACCTCAAAATGATTCTAACATCACCGGGCACTGGGTCTTCAGATAGTCACTTTGAACTCTCCATTGTTCGCGACTCACTAGTCACTTTGACCTCTTTGGTGAAATACAATAATAGCGAAAACTGTGGAAAATGCAACTTCTTCGTTGAAAATTATCCCACAACGACCTATAAAAAAAATAAGAAACTGGCTTTGCTGAAAAGAAGTAATTTGATGCTCACTGTGTTCCATGTAGGCCTTATGCAGCTTATTTAAAAGCATTTAACCTTTCCCCCTATCCAAACCTGTAGAGGACACCCAAAGTAGCCGAGATTCCGTCACTGGTTACCGGCCCTTTAAAACTTCTCTCTGGGTAAGTTTGCAGCAACCTAGGCCACACACAGCACAGCCAATACAATAATAGTGTAAAGTATTTTATTAAGTTAAAAAATACTGTCAAAGAAAGCCTGTTACTGACGGCTGCCTACGAATATAAACAGCACGCAGGTGTAGGGAGGAATGCTCAAATTATCTCTGTCACTTTTAACTTTGCTTCGCATTCCACTCCACCCTTTCGTAGCTCGTTGGAAAGGGACAAGGCATAAATTAAAGAATGTAAACCGGCTCTTGGAACAGCTCTGAAATCGGTTAATACTAAACGGCGTGTTGTGTTCATACCATGTGGGGTCACTTGTGAGCCGGCCACGGCCGAGAACTACAGGTTCCCTTCAGTCCCAGCACGTGGTGTCACCTGTGAGTTCAAAGGTGAGTTTGGGACCACCCTGAACTGTGGGCTCCTTCATGTTAGTACGCCCTTTGAGTCTAACACTCTGTGGGGTGCCCTGTAAGTCTGCCACCTACAGGAACTATAGGCCCCTTTCATGTTAGCCGGTGATGCCTTTTGGTTACATATGTGTGTGTCACCAGTGAGTGACGTGGGAAGGAAGGAAAGCAAAGGCATGAATGCAAGCAATAAAATGCGATTCCCGATGCCTTGGTTAAGTACTGAAATACAGCCATAACTGGGGTGCAGACGGCCCTCAGACCCTGGTGCCACTCCCCCTGCTGCACTCTCACCAACAGGGCACTCTTGTTCTCCCTCATGTTAGCACGAATTGCCCTCTTCACAGTCACTCCTGGGCCGAGGGCAGCTGAGGGGAAGCCGCTCTCTCCACAGACTGCAATGCCACCTGCAGACAGGGGGCACAGAATGTGAGCTCTCATCAACATAGAAAAACAGACGTGGCTCTAAGGAAATAAAGTGCAATTTTTAAACCCACTATTATCTGTTCATTAAATTGCTTTTTGATAACAGCTGCTAACTAGTCCTGCTTTGGAACACATAAAAAGTGCCACCCTCTCTCAAAACATAAGGACAAATTGCTGAAATCTGCTGGGACATAAGGACAGCTGCTGAAAAACCGCCATTGTACCGGCAAACCCAGGACCCCTGGTCACCCTAACATAAGTGGAACCTGTTTACATCGATGCCCTTGCGCAGTTTGACCAATCGGGCCTACATCATAAACAGCTGCACGCCGATAACCTGTGCTTTTTTTGCCTTAGCAGTGTCTAAAGCACATACATTTAACTCTGATTATCTCCAATCCAGTCCATTAGCTGCAGACAGCAAAGTTCTGAAACAGAAGCAATTACAACGTACTGTTTCTGAACTGTGCTTTCTGCGGTTCATGACCAACTAGAGAAATTCCAAGTTAAATGCATGCGCTTTAAACACTGCAAACACAAAAAAACACACAGGCACTCTGCTCTGTACCAGCTAAACTGTATAATAAGACCACAGCGAGGTGTAGCTGTCAATGGTACAAGACTTGCAGTGGCACTGGGACCCATACGCAAATGAATCCTGATCTTTGCTTTATTTTGCTACCTATAGTCAGGGGCCCATTTTTATACATACTTACATTACATGTTTGGGTATCGCTAATGCACCAACAACACCTGATATTTCTGAAAATGACAGAATCAGTGCTTTAAATTGAAATGTAGAAGTGCAGTTACTGAAACTTGAGAGTACCTGATGTATTGCAGCAGCGCTGCAATACATCAGGTTCTCTCCCTTTCAAATTAAGGAAGTGAAGGTACTCAGTAGCGGACCGTACCGGCCCATTTAAAGCACTGATGTCATATCCATGAACTATACTGCAAGGACATACTTCCCACAAATGAAGGATTTCAACCGGTAGGAAGCCTAGATTTTGATTTTACATGTAGTGTATAAAAACATAAAGGGTAATGTGTGAGTTAAGGCCTAGTGGTAATACCATGTCTTGTTTATACTAGCCCACCAGGTACCTCCAGTAATCCCCACACAGTGGGATCGCTGAGAGGTGGTCCGAGGCCACGCCCCTTTTTACACCACTCTGTAAAAGCGCCTCTTGGCGCACTGCTGGTGGGGCGATGAGGTTCTCTTCTGTCTTGAGGACCTCTGGACAAAAGTGGACTTAATCCCCCTATATCTGTATAGGTATTTGAGTGCATATATCAGTGGCTGTATTGGTCAGTGGCTGTGTGTATGAGTGGCTGTATGTGTGAGTGAGTGGATGTGTGTAGACCTATGAATCAGTGAGTGAGTATGTACTAACTGGTATTGGTGTGTCTATGGTTTCAAGAATGGTAGTCTGTATTTTAGAGTGGGTGTATGAAAGGTTATATTAGGGTGTGAGGAGGTGCATCAGATATTAACCCCTTGACCGCGATCGGAATTCCGCTCGTGTGCTGGACATTCCGATCGCGGGTGGGGTCGTGACGAGCTCAACTCGTCATGCGCACAGCGCTACCACGCAGCATGACGAGCTGAGCTCGTCATGAGCACCGAAGGGGTTAAGTGGATGATGTCATCAGTGATGTCATTTGAAATGTCATCAGTGATGTCACTGACCATGTCATAAGTGATGTAATATGTGACGTCATCAGCAGTGCATTGCGGGGGCGCGAGTTATAGTTAGCTCAACTAACTATGACGGCCAAATTTCTCTGGTTTTGTACGAGTGAAATGTCCAACTAACTATAACGTCCCTGAAACCTATGGTTTTTTCAATGAATATATATATATGTTTATATATAAACTGCAGAATTTTTCCACAAAACGGGCACGGACCACGATATCTGTGCAGTTATTTTTTATTGATTACACAGCCATTACGCGTTTCGGCTCTGACGAGCCTTGATCACATGATATATATATATATATATTCACTGAAAAAACCATAGGTTTCAGGGACGTTATAGTTAGGAATTAGCATTAAAAAAACCTTAGATACTCACTGAAAAAAACACAGGTTTAAGGGAGGTTATAGTTAGGCTGACATTCCACTCGTCCAATACCAGAGAAATTCAGCAGTTATAAACCGTGCCCCCACAATACACTGCTGATGACGTCACATATTACATCACTCATTACATGGTCAGTGACATCACTGATGACATCTCAAATGACATCACTGATGACATCATCCTGTGAGTGTTTCTAAAAAGTTTAAGAATGTTATATATATATGGAGTATATAACTGACTATATGTGAGAGTGAGTGATTGTGAGAGTTTCTGTATGGATGAGTGTGTTCTTGTGTCACTGATTGTATAAGAGAGTAAGTATGTGTTAGTATCTGTATGAATAAGTGAGGTGTTGTGTGTATAACTGTATAGTGAGTAAATGACAGTCTGATTGATTCTTTGGGTGACTGACTAGGTGTGTGAGTAACTCTATGGGTGAGTGGCAGTGTGTGAGTGTCTGTATGGGTATATGAGTGCATATATCAGTGGCTGTATTGATGAGTGACTGTGAGTATGAGTGATTTTATGGGTGAGTGGATGTGTGTGTAGACCTATGAATCAGTGACTGGGTATGTACTAACTGGTATTGGTGTGTCTATGGTTTCGAGAATGGTAGTCTGTATTTTAGAGTGAGTGTATGAAAGGTTATATTAGGGTGTGAGGAGGTGCATCAGATATTAAGTGGATGATGTCATCAGTGATGTCATGAGTGATGTATTATGTGACGTCATCAGCAGTGCATTGAGGGGGCACGAGTTATAGTATAACGGCTGAATTTCTCTGGTTTTGTACTAGTGGAATGGCAGCCTAACTATAACGTCCTTGAAACGTTTGGCATTTTTCAGTGAATATCTAAGGTTTTTTAAATGCTAATTCCTAACTATAACGTCCCTGAAACCTATGGTTTTTTCAATGAGAAAAAAAAAAAATATATATATATATATATATATATATATATATATATATATATATATATATATATATACACACATAATAGTTAGGACTTAGTTTCCATAGGAAAAGCATTTTTTTGTTTTGCCAATAACTTTGCGCAGTTTCATGAATCTTCACAAAAATTTCAAAAGTAGTACACCGCTCTGTTCAGCTGCTGTGTTGAAAGTTTCGGGGTGATTTGTCAAGAAAAATGGGGGGGGTCCCAAAACTCGTTTTTCCCACGCAACTTCACATAGGGATTTTTGACCCGACAATTTTTTATTTTTTTATTTATAGGGTTTCATATAGTGTGACAGCTACCCACCACAGGCTTCCCAGGGCTGACTGACCCAATAACTTACTTGAGTTCCTGAACAGGTGTATCGGAACGACTGCAAGATATCTAGAGAACTGTCCCAGATGTGGTGATTTATCAAGAAAGATCCTGGGCTGAGATCATGGTCTAAAGAGATGTGTTTTTAATTGTCTCCTAAAGCTTAACAAGTTATTGTTGGACCTGAGGTACACAGAAAGAGAGTTCCATAGCTTTGCCGTGAGGAAAGCAAATGTTCTTCCTCCCCTCTAGCTTTTTTGGAACTGCCAGGAGAGAGAGATTGTTCGATCTCAATGCTCTTCCAGTTGTGTAAGGGGTAATGAGATGTTGTAGGGCCTGAGGCCTGTGTGCATGTTTCAGCTTATGTGCGATGCATAGGGTTTTGAATTCTATGCGTTTTCTGATGGGCAACCAGTGTAGTTGTCCAAGCACTAATGTTTCTGAGTTTCTCTTGGGGATATTCAAGAGTACATAAGCTGCCGCATTTTGTATTACCTGTAGTTTCTTTATGACATAGGGTGCACTGCCCATGTAAAGAGAGTTGTCGTAGTCAAGGTGTGAAAGTATCAATCCTTGCACCACCATCCTACGACACTCCAATGGCAGCCATCTCAGTGTTTTTCTCAGTGATCTAAGCAGGCCGAAACAGGTCCCTGCTGTTGTCTTGGCCTGGGAGTTCATTGTCAATTCTTTATCTAGTAACATTCCTGGGTTCTTTACCTTGTCTTTCTGCGTAGGAGGTCCACCTAGCCGAGAAGGCCATGCAATTTGCCCCTAGAGAGAAGGGTTGGTAACCTCCACCAACACCTTTGTTTTGTCTCCGTTCAACTTAAGGCAGCTTGCCACCATCCAGTCGGCCACCTATTCCAAGCACGTGTTGAGTCTCCTAGAGGTAGAATCTGGAGATGACAATTTGCGTGTCATTCGCATATGACACCATGTGTCCCGATAATATCCGACAATGGTTTCACATAGATGTTGAAAAGCGTTGAAAAGCATAGGATTCAACGCTGAGCCCTGTGGCACTCGACATTCCATATTCCACTTTAGGGCAGACTCTGAAATCCCTGTTTCTTTCATCCTGTCTCTCAGGACTGATTGGGAGTTGGTGTCGAAGGCTGCGCTCAAGTCTAAAAGGATTAGCGCAGCCGCCCCTCCTTGATCTATAGTTATTCTCATTTCTTCCATTGCCAGTGATACGGTAGTTTCCATACTGCACCCAGGGCGAATGCCCATTTGTGTTTGATGTAGCAGGTTATTGCTGTCCAGGAATTTTGAAATGGTGCAATCCAGCCATTTCTCTTATCCCGGGTAATAACAAAATGGGCATGTAGTTTTCCCATTTGACTGGCTCTAAAGATGCCTTTTTTAGTAGTGTCTGATAATCGCATGCTTCCAGGGTTCCGAGATGCAACCTTCTTCCAAGGAGGTATTGTATGGTACCTGTAAAGCAGATAGTATAGTATCTCCTCCTTTTAACAGGATGTGGACTGGGGCTGGGACTAATGGAGATCCTGATTTAATAGAGCTTGCAACCCGTAGAATGTCACTGATGCTCATCTTTGGGAAGGAGGCAAATTCTACTAATGATTGACAGGCTATTGTTCTTAATTGCCTCCCCAAAGTACTCTTAAATCTTGTTTACTTTCTCCAGGAAAAAGAGGGCAAGCTTTTCACAGCGCTCCCTCGAGGACTACAGTCTGAACTGCTGGATGGAATTGCACCAAATTTGGCAGAAAGCTAGCTCTTGGTCCATCAAGAGTCCTTTTTAGGTCTCGGCCTGCACCAGCGCTTGCGCTGGTCTGGCCGAGAGTTTTAGTAAGCGGGTTTTGGAAGTGCAAACACTGGCTTTCGGCTGGCGACCAGCTTGAGTTCACGATGGCGTGCACGCGCAGCTGGCATGTGGGTTTCCTATCTCTTCCTCATTTCCTCGTCATGGCTCATTAACTCTGTGGACTCTGATGTTTCAATCGCAGCAGCAGCTCACATTACCAACTGAGGGCCCTGGACTACAGTCACATGAAAAACAACAGCGATTAGCATTGAAATGCAAGCTTTTTTTTGTCTAGTTAGAAATATTGCTTCGGTGGGTTGATGTCACCTTATATCGCTATTTGTTTTATATTGGGAGTCACAGCCTAATTACCAGTATTTTTGTCTCTCACTGTTTTTTTTTATTTTATATTTATTCGCGCAAAGCACAAAGCTATATTTAAGGTTACTTTTTCCGCGTCACTTCTTCACTCTATTTAAACTCCACACCCCCACTCTTATTGTCTCTCTCCTTCTCTCTCTCTCCCTCTCTAATTCTCTCTCTACTTAATTAACTCTCCCCTCTCTATCTTTTTTAGCCTTTCATTCTCTCTCACCCCTTTATCTGTTTCTCTTTCAAACTCCTTCATTCACTCTCTCTCCCCTTCTTTCTCTCTCTCTATCCCGCTCCACTCTTTATTCTATGTACACCCTTTCTCTCTCTTTCTCTCTCACCACCCTCTCTAATTGGGCATTATATCTTCACTCTATCTCTCACTCGGCAACACCACAGCATCACTCAGCGCAACCACAGCATCAATCAGAGCCAGCACAGCATCAATCAGAGCCAGCACAGCATCACTCAGCACCAACACAACATCTCTCAACGCCATCACAGCATCACTCAACGCCATCACAGCATCACTCAGTGCAACCACAGCATCACTCAGTGCAACCACAGCATCACTCAGCACAACCACAGCATTACTCAGCACAACCACAGCATCACTTAGCGCCACAACAGCATCACTCAGCGCCACCACAACATCACTCCGCGCCACCACAGCATCACTCAGCACCACCATAGCTTTACTCAGCGACACCACATCATCACTCAGGGCCAACACTGCATCACTCAGCACCACCACAGGATGACTCAGCACCACCACAGGATGACTCAGCACCACCACAGCATCGCTCAGCACCACCACAGCATCGCTCAGCGCCACCACAGCATCTCTCAGCGCCACCACAGCATCACTCAGCGCCACCACAGCATCACTCAGCGCCACCACAGCATCACTCAGCGCCGCCACAGCATCACTCAGCGCCAAGACAATATCACTCAGCACCACCACAGCATCACTCAGCGCCAAGACAATATGACCCAGCACCACCACAGCATCACTCAGCACCACAGCAGTATCACTCAGCAACACCTGAGTATCATTCAGCATCACCTCAGCATCGTCTCCGCAACAGTCACCACCACTACCACCTCAGCATCACTCAGCACCACCTCAGCCTGCTCTCGGAATCTGGCATCTGTTGATTCTCCCCTAGCGTCTGGCCGCTGCTAGTGTTATAATACAGGTACTAGTTCCCAACCTTCACCCTCCGATTGTTTATGCCCCCTCAAAAAAAAAGCTTTAACAAACAACCATTGCAATAGGCAGAAACAAGTTGCCAGCATTGCAAGAACAAAAGAAAACTGAGGAAATTTTTTATTGTAAATACTTTTTTAATATGGTCGTTCAGTTTTACATAATGCCTTCTTGGTCATATATAAAGTAACAAAAATGCTTCTGACACTTTTTTATTATAACTTTTCAGCATGCCGCACAGCAGCCACACTTCTCTACAGCACAGCTTGAAGACATTGGCAAAGTCAATAGCTCTGGCTAAACACTTATAAGGCCCCAAAGGCGAGACCTATTGGCTATGCCAATGCTTGTTGTTATTTGGTGTAAATCCTTTCAGTAGTTTTGGAGATATTAAAATTAAAGGAAAACCAAATATGTATATCTAGAGCCGTAGACTCTCCGGGAATCCAACCGATCCCGTGCAGAGATCTGATTAGCTGCCAACACTTCAGCCAGGAAGTGTTGGCAGTAATTTTTTATGACTCGGACACTGCGGAGTCCCAAAAAAAGTGAAAAATAAAGAAAAGCGGACATGGTACGAGTACCTGTCCCCTAGGCCTGGTGGTGAGGTCCCCCAGGGACCCCGCCATTGCAAAAAAGCATTTGTCTTTAAATAAATTCACCAATCACGATGAAAATGAAAAAAAAAACAATTGCGGCTTCCCGTGCTTGTTTTCTTTTTCAGCCCTCGGGTGGGCCAGGTCCCGGGGGCAAGCGTTAATTAAACAAAAGGGGAGAGTCTCATGCAGCACCCCTCCTCAAGGGCAGTTTAAGCCCTGGGGTCCACCACCTCCCAGCGGTTTATTTTTAAAACTAATGGGAAAGGGGGGCTGTGCAGCTCCTCTCCTTTGGCCTTTAAAGGCCCCAGGGACCACCACCTCCCCAGGGCATGTCAGTATAAAAAGAGGGGGAGCCACGTAGACCTAAAAATTGACCCTGGTACCACCACCTCCCCAGGACACAAAATAGTAACAAGGGGAAAGGGTCATGCAGCCCCTCTCCCGGGCCATATTTGACCAGAGGTACCGCCACGTCCCCTGGGCATGGCTTAAAGTAAAGTGGGAGGGTGCCACACGTCCCCCCTCCTGCGCCATTTTCGGCCTCGGGGATCAGGGGACTAGGGGTAGCAGGCAGCTCAACTGCTTTGTGGAGTTCTGACCCTGACTGCCACTGTGGAGCACTGCCAGGTTCATTGTGCTGGGAGCCCGCCCCTCTCAGGGGGTCATGGACCGCTCCGAAGCTGCTTGAGAGTGACACCGATGCCTCCTCTCGAGAACCTGTCCACCACAGTCCCAGTGCAAGTTTGTGGCTGTGCTGTGGCGTGCAGACCTCAGGGGACTGCAGAGGTGGCGTAGAGGTTGTGGATATCTGAGCAAGCATGCTTGGATGTGTTGGCTGTCGTGTGGGTGTGCCTGGCCACCACCACAGCAGGTAAGCATCCCTGGAAGCTCACAGCAGCACCTTGCATGTGTAGCATAATGATGTGGTTATTCTGAGCAATCGTACCCATGTGACCACCTGCTAACCCTAAAATTATGCATGAGTTTTTTTTAAGGAAAGCTTTAGGAATGTTCAGGTTTGGGGCTAAAATATAAAGCAGTTGTGGATTGGTGAAAACGGGACGTTTGATTTACTCACCTTTTTCATGAGAAGCATGGCAATTACATTTTTATTGACAAGCATTATGAAGCAGCACCTTGTTTGCCATTCCTCATACCTGTACCAGGTGTGTGTGCTTTGTTAGAAATGCCTTGGAAGACTTAAGTCTTGGATGGAGCTGTTGAATGCTGTCGAATGCACCAAGAGACAAATTTCACTGAAACCACGGGGGCTCTCAGCTACCATGCGGTGTTCGTGGAGTTGTTGATGAATCAAACAGTAGCAAAGTCGCACCCACATGCTTATTACATTTTTAGCGTCCTTTTGTGTTTCTTTGGAGTGTGTAGTAGAAGCAGTCGGTGGGTTGCGTGTTACCTTATAGGCCAAACAGGCCCCCTTTTCTTCAGAGCCATGTGTTGCAGTTTGCGTTGCAAGTGCAACCACGAACACGCAAAAACAGTGCCTAGATAACACAGTGCGCCCATGTACGATTGCAGCCCTGAGATCACATGTCTGTGAAAAAGCTTGTGGTATTTATTTATGTTAATATTTATTTATTTACAAATTACAATAACCCAGTGTGAGCGGCATCACGCACACTGCAGACGATAACAGGCATCGTAGCCCCCCACAGGTATTTCACAGAAGCAGCTGCAGTCTGTGCCATGATCTGTGGGCATCTTGTTGTTATTTATTTACATGTTTTGTGCCGGACACACTGCTAATGTTGTGATAGGTGCCAGGCACAGCAGAACCACGTACGTGACATCCCTGCTCATCTGTCCCTGCTGGCCAAGCAATACTCTGCATGCCGACGGAACTCTGCAGAATTCCACAGTTTTTTGGTGACTCCGTGGAATCCCGTGAAGTGAAACCCTGCGAGCTCCGCCCAGCCATAGTAAAGTCTCCAGAGGAGAGAGGGATCCCCCAGAGAGAGACTTCTCTATTGGATACGGTGCAGGAAGTACTGTCTCCTCCCAAACCCAGTACCCTGAGGACCTTAAGGACAGACAGGCTGACTGGGACCAGAGGCCTCAGCTGGCTCAGCTGGATGCAGAGGAGAGAAAAGCAGAGGCTAAGAGAACCTAGGAGGAGAAAAGGATATAGTTGGCTCATGAAGTGGCTGTCAAGGAGGTGGACTTTAAGGCCAGATAGCTGTTAGAGTCTAGCAAGAATGATGGGCGCAAAACTACTGTGTCCAGTGCAGGACAAAGAGTCCATATACCCAGAGACTTGGTACCTGATTGTAAGGAGGGCAGCGATATAGACAGGTTGATTTAGTCAATTGAAGTAGCTCTAGAGGTACAGGGGATCACTGAGGAGGATTGAGGAGCTGGCCTTCATATTCCTGGTGGTGGAAGGGATAGCCTAGTGGCCCTAGAGAAGGGAAGGATGTTGAGGTATCCCATTATGAAGGAGGCCCTTTTCAGTAAGTATGAATTCACACCAGAGGAGTGCAGCGACAGTCCTAGGAGGATTTTGTGGTGTACTTTTGAAATGTTTGTAAATAGTACTGTTGTTTTTTTAAGAAGTTTTTTCTAACAGTTTTATACTTTTCCCTTTTTCCAAAGACATTTGGGAAGAAAGAACTGGCTTCAGACTGTGAAAAACATGAAAGTTCAGCAGGGAGTTAAAAAAACAATTAAATATTTCTGCTGACAGTACTTTGGACATGAATGTAAGTGGAAACACAGTACTTCCTGCTTTATGTTCTTTTCCTCAGAGTCTTTTAGAATGGTATATGTAATAAACTGTTCTATGAAAGAAAGTACGGACTCATGTTTCTGTTTCAAATCTTTTACCCACAACAGCATATGAACATGAGGACGATCTCTTACTTGGTATTTTTTAGTGTAAAGAAATCAGTAATTTTTCAAATAATTGGATTTTGTTTGTTGCAGATGAGAGACAGCATATTTTCAAATCTATGCTTAAAGCACCTGCAAACATTTGCTGAATCCGAATATCAAAGTTCTCCTAGTGTCTTGAAATTGATGGCTTTAATGTTACAGTTTGTTTGTGTACAAAAGTTATGCAAGTTATCCCATATATATTCTGCACAGCTCAGAGTTAGAAACCAAGTTTTGGGGGGATTTGTACAATATTTATGAACAACTGTTCATTGTTGATTCTTTCAACAGTGTATCTCATTTGGTGTATGAGTATAGAAACTGAGAACAGTAAAAAAAAAGGGAAAATGCACCCACAGAAGACATTTGTACAGGGAGAAGCATGTGAAATTTCCCACAGTGAGTAAGCATCTCACAGAAACCTTTGAAGGCAGGTACTATTATAATGAAGCAAACACAATAAGATGATGGACGGAGCGCTGAAACTTTTCAGACACTCACCCCTGTCACTATTAGATCTGGGTTGAATCCATCATCGTTCTTTTGCTCACTTCACTACCCCAGTTCAGACCCTGCCATATGCAAATCAGTCTCGACCCAGTTCCTCATGGGAACAGTCCAGCCCGAACTGCCAAGCCGGGTCTTAACTGGACTGGAAACAAGCATCGTGGGAACGGTTTTGGGGTAACACCCATCATCAGCCAGGCTAGCTTGAATCCAATAGCAAAGTGAGCAAGGGACCTTCGTCTGGGGGTGAGTGTCTGAAAAGTTTCAGCGCTCCTTCCATTATCTCCTTGTGTTTGCTTTGTTCGCCCTAAGTTGGCAGGGTATGCCTAGGCGTGGGTCCATTGCTCACTTTGCCACTGGATTCAAGCTAGCCTTTCTGGTGTTACACCAAAACCGGTCCCAGGGTGCTTGTTTCTGGTCGAGGGAGCTAAAGAACAGTGATGCAGTTATGGTTACCTGAGCTAACTATAACTTACGTCGGCAATGGACTGCTTATAACCTTACATATTACATCACTCATGGCATGGTCAGTGACATCACTGATGACATTTCAAATGACATCACTAATTACATCATCCACAGAAGCACTCACACCCGATACTGCATCTCATACATCCACTCACACACTCACAAAACCACTCACATAAGCATTCACAAACCTATTCAATGACTCACACGCACTCGCTCATACAGCCACTAACACAGCCAAATCACCCACACCTACAGCCAGTTACATACCCACTCACTCATCCATACAGCCACTCACACACCTACTCGCTCATCCATACAGACACTCACACTAGCTTTCACTCACCCATAGAGGCACTCACATTGCCAATCACTCACCCACACAGTCACTCATGCTAACACTCACTCACCCACACAGCTACTCACACAACCACTCACCCATACAGCTACTCACACATCCATTTACTAATCTAGTAAACCACTTACATACCCATTCACACATCCATACAAGCAGTCACACACCCACTCCCTCATCTGTACAACCAGTCACACAGACAATTACTGTGCAAAACAACCACTCACACACTCATTTACTCATACATCCACTCAAATAGCCACTAATGTACCCAAACCGCCTCTAACACACCCACTCACCCATTCATATAGCTACTCACACAGCTACTCAGTCACAAAACAGCCACTCACTCACCCATACAACTGTTGTAATCTAAATGATGTCCAGTAGTCAAGGTGTAGATTAGGTAAATTGATTTATTAAGTAGTTAAGAACAAGCGCTATAGAAAAGAGCCCAACCAGGAGCAGCCTTCCTGCTGCTCAGCCCATTCTCCAACTGACTCTCACAGACATCCAACATTCCACTGCATCACCACACACCAACATTCCACACCACACTCACACTGGCTGAGCAGCAGGTATACCACATCTCCCTTCTTTACAGGGAACACGAACACAATGCAAATGTCCAGTGAATGATTCATATTCACGGAAAAATACATGCATGGAAATAAAAGGTGGACCAATCGCAAACATCTGATAATGACCAGATGACATGTATGTGAACATCAAACGTAATGATAGTAAAGTACAATGTAATAATTGACCTGCATGTCAACATATAATATGTAATGATGGTAAATGACAATGCCCGCAAATGTACTCACATGGATGAATAAAGCAAAGAATAAAGCAACGTAACCACGTCCTTTCTAAATGCATAAAAACTCCACTTAACCCACATCTTCTCCCTTTCCAACAACAAAAACAAATCACACACTACCACACACTGCTTCACCTACCAACCCCTGATGCCACAAACATACCAGCTGACCAGGCTGACATGAAAGACAACACACAGGGAACCAACCACCAAAGGTGCCATAGAGACCAACTCAAACTCAAAATATATCTCAAACGCCACAATCCTCCCAACTGTTATACCTAGGAAATGAGCGACCTAATCCACGAGCAGTCATCTCAAACACAACAGTCAGCCTAACTGTAATACGTACGAAATGAGTGACTTAACCCATGAACATCCATCTCAAACACAACAGTTATCCTAACTGTAATACCTACAAAATGAGTGACTTAGTCTACACCCAGTTATCTCAAACACTACAGTCATCCTAACTGTAAAACCCAAAAAATTAGTGACTTAATCCATGAACAGCCATCTCAAACACATCAATCATCCTAACTGTAACACCTATGAAATGAGTGACTTAGTACACGCACAGTGACCTCGATACAGCAACAAAACATGCACATATGTGGGTGATTCACCTATAATCATGCCACAACGACACAATGGTGGTAACCATGACACTTCACACTCAGTAAGAAATGGGTGATCAAACCCAGTCACCTACCATACATAACCTCTGGAGCAGAATGATAAACTTGTCCATACTCATTAGCAATCATCACACCATTAAAGCGCAACATACGACAGTAGAGAATGAGTAAACTGCCCCCACAGTACATCCGTAGAATAAATGCCACTAGAATACAGCAAACAAAAATCAGATACATATGCCAGCCAGAACCACCATGCAGGAAAAAATGAACCTGACTAACCAACCTAACACAAAAAATATCACAACACCACCCAGTAATAAACATTCTCTTACCAACCCCACAACTGAGATGAATCTTTTTGACCCCCACACTTACACCAGAAGCAAATGCAACATAAATAAACATAACACAATTCCCCCCCCCAAAAAAACCGGTAAAGTAGCAGGTGCAGTGCAATTCAACATATAGAACAATAAAAATGCCACCATGCATCACACCATATGTCGATATAACACCAGTGAGCGAAATCTCACTCAAACTTAACACCTCAAATTGATCCAGTCTTATCAGGCTGCCAACGTAGAAAACACTAATCAGCACCCCCGTGTGTGAAATTGTCCATCCATGCAGCTCCATTGGCCTCGAACCGGAATGCCGAGTAGTGCCGAGACTCTCCCCTCTTCAGGGTAGTATCAATCAGAGGAGAGACGACAACCAGATCTAGGATCCAGCACATGCAGAGGAAACTGGAAGCACTTCATCCAACTCCAGCGTGGCTTCCAGGCTTCTTGTGTGCTCACACACTCGAAAGGCTCCTGTTTCCTTGCTACAGCCAGGACACAACTGTAGTGTGCTCACACACCCGATTCAGCAGGACTCCCTTTTTTTTCTTTTCCGAACGTTGCTGGGCAAAATCCAACTCCTGAGTGAAAGATACAGCTGTGAACACCGCAGCTGTCAATATGGCAGCACATATGCATGAAGCTCCCCGGGTGGTTTCGGGTACGTGCATGCACCAAAACGTCACACTACAGGATGCCGTCTCCTGGGCCAAACGTCGCTCTGCAGGACTCTGCCAGATGCCGAATCTTGGTCCTACGAACTCCTCAAACTACTCCACACAGTACGATGACCAGAAAAGGGGTGCGCACGTGAGCAGTCCACACACAAACTTGTGGCCCATTCAAATGCCGCTCTGCAATAACGGCAACCAATGAATGGCAAGCCACTCGCACCCATAACTCACCAAAGGTGCTGTTTCCACTTTTCACCACAACACACACCAGGTGCAGTAGATCTAAGAGGGCCAGTTATACAACTCGTGAATGATAACTCACCTAGGGCCAGATGTACGACCATATTTGCGGTCGCAAACGGGAAATCGGCCCATTTGCGACCGCAAAATTGGTCTGCCCCTGTACAAACCCTATTTTGTGACTCGGTAACCTATTATCGACTCGCAAAATAGGGTTTGCAACTCGCTATTAGGAAGGGGCGTGCCTATTTGTGAGTCGCAAATTGCAAGTTGCAAAACGACACAATTTGCGACTCACAAATTGTTAGGGTCGTACATCTGGCCCCAATCCTGTCATACTGTATCAAGTCTGTAAAATGTTGCCACTTTAGATCATCTGGACCGCAACACGCTTCCAAGTGATGGAGATAATAATTAAGTGAGACAGAAATGCGCCCTGTCCATAGGCTGTCTGATGTGGTGGGGCTGCAGATCTCTCTGTAATTCTCTGTCCTTGACTTTTTAGTCTCCGTAGGTTCCAGTTAAAGATTTTTTTGTTTTTTTCTTCTGGCTCTAATTTCTTGCTCTTTGTAGTCTTGAAATAAAATCCTTCTTTCCACCGGATCAGAAACATAGGTTCCCCTTAGCCAAATCATCACCAAAATGTTGTAATATAAATGATGTCCAGTAATCCAGGTGTAGATTAGGTAAATTGATTTATTAAATAGTTAAGAACAAGAGCTATAGCAAAGAGCCCCACCAGGAGCAGCCTTCCTGCTACTCAGCCCATTCCCCAACTGACTTTCCAGACATCCAACATTCCACTGCATCACCACGCACCAAAATTCCACACCACACTCACACTGGCTGAGCAGCAGGTATAACAACAACCAATCAATCATTCTCAATCACAAACACAGCCTCTCAGAAAGTCACTCACACACCAATACAGCTACTCACACATACCCTTATTCACCTACACATCCACTCACGTACCCACTCACACACATAGAGCACTCAGGCACCCACTCCCACACTGGTACAGGCTCGCTCACTCAGATGACATATGCTAGAAACGGTATCACTCATTACTAGTTTAGAAAGAATATTAATTTAATTTATGCAGTAGCTTACTATATATCTTTAATTCTCAGAAATATTTTCAAAACACTTTCACTCACTGGATGATGTCATCAGCAATTTCATTTGAAATGTCATCAGTGTTGTTATTGACCATGACATGAGTGATGTAATATGTGAGGTCATAAGCAGTGCATAGCGGGGCGCAAGTTATAGTTAGCTCAGGAAACTATAACTGCTGAATTTCACTGGTTTTGTACGAGTGAAATCTGAGCCTAACTATAATGTCCCTGTAACCTTTCTTTTTTTCAGTGAATTTCTAATGTTTTTTTAAATTAAATTTCCTAACTATAATGTCCCTGTAACCTTTCTTTTTTCAGTGAATTTCTAAGGTTTTGTTAATTTTATTTCCTAACTATAACGGCTCTGTAACCTTAGTTTTTTTTGTGTGAATTTCTAAGGTTTTTTAAAAATGTTTTGCTAACTTTAACCTGTGACACTTGAGAGTAGATGTGTGAGTGGCTGTATAGGTCTATTAGTGTGTGTGTGTGTGGCTTTATTGCTCTGTGAATAGGTGTGTGAGTAGTCGTATGGGTCTGTTAGTATGTGTGCAAGTGGTTTTGTGGGCGTGAGAGTGGTGCATGGATCGGTCAGTGGATGTTAGTGGCTGTATGGATCTATGAGTGGATGTGAGAGAGGCAGAATGGGTGTGTGAGTGGGTGTGTAAGTGTCTGTCTGGGAGTGTCAAGGGCTGTGTGAGTGACTGCCCCAGAATGGAACCTCACCTGCCCCTTTGTCCTAAAAGAAAACACAGTTTTCAACAAAATGTCTACCTACCTTGAGTACCTTCTTCTGGGAGAACTACCTCATTGATTAAATGTCCAGTGTGTATTCTACATTACATATGTGTAATGGACCACAAGCAAATGTCTCCAGTGACCTTTTGTGCGTTTTGGCAATGTAATTGTTCCTTGTGCATCTTTATCCATAAATCTGTGATAATATGAATTCTCCTATAGAGAAGACAAAAAGACTACAAAGAGGTAAATCTCCACCAAACAAGGATACTTTCTATCAACTATATGAAGTAAGTGTTTCTTTGTTTGGTTAAGATGTCCTCATATACCACAGCATCAAGAACGTGCGTCACAAGCACCCTGTTTGTTTTCACCTGCCATCTTGTGATGCCACCCATCTCCTCTCTCTTCAACCTCCCCCCATGCTCCCTGCGTGAGTGCCTCTCTCAGGTCACTTGCAGACCTGCACTATAGTGAGGACAGAGATATTATGGAGAGGGCTTGAGGAAGGTCTCCAGATCTCAACAGGGTATGGGACGTGAGGTGCACTTGATCTGCACTATTTCTTATCCCACCTCTCCGGGAACAGCCTCCCATTGGTAGGAACGGGGTCAATACATTGAGATGACCCTGTGATGAGCTGGCAGATGTGGCATCCCTGTATGGCATCCCTGGTCCACCTTACATGGGTACCCGCTGTATGTTCTCCACTGCGCATCCCAGATAAGAAGGGTACCTAGAAGTAACTGTGGTGTAAACAAATATCAGAGAAATTAGAACATCTGCAGCTAAAGTTTACATTTTTCCTTAATGGCTCTTAAATTCGTGACCTCCTCTTCTGATTGACAGTGGATAGCAGATGCGGTTTTAGCGCTGGGGTGATGGCCCGCCCCCTTGGGCTCCATTTTTCAGACGCATCTCCTGGTGCATATTCGGGTGGGAAATGGGGTCCCCAGGCACAGTTAAGGTCAAAAGGGACTAGTGACCCCAAGTCCAGGTAGTGTATTGTCCCGCACAGCAGGATATAAGAGGCATTTTTAGCGCTGGTGTGATGGCCTCCGTTCTGCAGTCGCGCCTCCTGGTGCATAGCCTGGTGAGAAATGGTGTCCCTAGGCACTTGTGAGATCAGAAGGAGCTTGTGACCCCAAGTCCAGGTAGAGTATTGTCCTGCATAACAGGATGGCATGGCGCTTTTAGCTCTGGGGTGATGGCCCCACCCCCTTGGGCTCTGTTTCGGAAGCAGCTTCAAATTGACCTGCCAGAATTGGCAGGCTCTTAATAGAGCCTTCCTTTTAAATATTGCACACATAATAAATAGTCACATTATCATCTGGAGATTCAGGCATGCCCCCGGGAACAAGCAGAGTAGCCCGTGCATGTTTTTTTGAAAATATTCACAGGAGTCATGGATCCACCACAGTTTTTGGCTCATTTTTTTTAAAAAAATGCTTTTTTGCCCTGGGGGTTCCCTCTGGGACTGTACAACCAGAGCTTGGGGTTCAGGGTATTCTTAACCAGCCCCCTTTCCTTTTTTTTGAAACATTTTTTCTTGGACTATGAAGATGGCTGCCAACACTTCCTGCTTGAAGTGTTGGCAGCCAATCTGATCTCAGCACAAGATTGTGAGGGTTCATGGAGCCTTCGCATCCCTAGATATACAAATTAGTTTTTTCTGCAATATCTTAAAAACTACTGAATGGATTTACACCAAATAACAAAAAGGGTTCTTTCTGGACCAAGAGCTACCTTTCTGCCTAGTTTGGTGTAATTCCGTCCTGCAGTTCGGACTGTAGTCATTTCTAAAAATGGAAATTAATATAGGAAAAACAATTTTTGTGACCCCCCTTTTTCTCAGCCCCCGCTTGACGGATTAACCCAAAACTTTGTATGTGCAAGAAGAATCCCCAGCACACTTCTTAGGTAAAACATCATGAAGATTTGTCAACGGGCGCCAAAGATATAGGCACGTCAAAAAATGCTTTTCCTATGGAAACATGGTCCAAACTATAGCTACTGATGACTGCCAGTAGGTAAAATATACCTTATATATATAAATATGTAATGGTATTTTTTTCATGTGTACTTGTTTTAACAATAACAGGTATTTAACCAAAGCCAGTGTGCAATGAGTTATATTTGTGCAGCAAGGTAAAATCACATAGTACAGACTTCATGACTATTAGGAGAGATGCTTCCCTGTGTAAAGTAATTGTTACCTGCAATCTGCAAGGAAGTAAAAATTGCTTTTCTCAAGTCAGTTTTGGTGTACTGCTGTAAAATCTCTTTTTATCCTTTACCCTGCTGTTATGAACATGTGAATGTGTGTTTATTAGTACAGTTACTCTAAAGAACAAATTATAATACCACTTATATTTTGACTGCCATGACATAAATGAGAAGGTGTCCGTAGTTATGGCTAAGTCAGAGAGTTATAGGAAAGGTATTTTTATTTTCTTAGTATCTTTGGCACTGTTTAAGCAATCTGGTCTAATCTTCCCCCCAAAAAATGAGTTCTTCATGGCAAATTTCCTGCAGATCTGTCAAGCAGGGAGCAAGAAAAGGGGAGTCCCAAAAGTGCCATTTCACATTATAATTTCTATGGAAAGTTTCTCTCTTTGATACAGAAAAATAGCTAATGGAATTACACCACAGGTGGCCTGAGTAAGAACTTTACTCAAGTAAATGCATTTTTTGGCTTGATTTAATTACATTTTTATCACAGGATTTGCAAATCCAGTGCATCCTTGGAACCCAGTGTTCCCCCCAACCCCTCTGTAGATTTGCAGATGCTTTAGGATCAAAGCGATACCAAAGGGGATGATGGACGGAGCGCCTGAGCAAATCAAACACTCACCCCCAGTCAACTGATCTGGGTTTAATCCATCATCATTCTTTAGCTCACTCCACCACCCCAGTTCAGACATGGCCATATGCAAATCAGTCTGACCCTGTGCCTCATGGGAACAGTCCAGCCCGAACTGCCAAGCCATGTCTTCCCTGGACCGGAAACAAGGATCCTGGGACCGGTTTCTGGCTATTCAGCCGTCAACAGCCAGGCTAGCTTGAATCCAGTGGCAAAGTGAGCAAGGAACCCACGTCTGGGCATACCCTGCCAACTTAGGGCGAACAAAGCGATACCAAAGGGGATGATGGACGGAGCGCTTGAGCAAATCATACACTCACCCCCAGTCAACTGATCTGGGTTTAATCCATCATCATTCTTTAGCTCACTCCACCACACCAGTTCAGACATGGCCATATGCAAATCAGTCTGACCCTGTGCCTCATGGGAACAGTCCAGCCCGAACTGCCAAGCCATGTCTTCCCTGGACCGGAAACAAGGATCCTGGGACCGGTTTCTGGCTATTCAGCCGTCATCAGCCAGGCTAGCTTGAATCCAGTGGCAAAGTGAGCAAGGGACCCACGTCTGGGCATACCCTGCCAACTTAGGGCGAACAAAGCGATACCAAAGGGGATGATGGACGGAGCGCCTGAGCAAATCAAACACTCACCCCCAGTCAACTGATCTGGGTTTAATCCATCATCATTCTTTAGCTCACTCCACCACCCCAGTTCAGACATGGCCATATGCAAATCAGTCTGACCCTGTGCCTCATGGGAACAGTCCAGCCCGAACTGCCAAGCCATGTCTTCCCTGGACCGGAAACAAGGATCCTGGGACTAGTTTCTGGCTATACAGCCGTCATCAGCCAGGCTAGCTTGAATCCAGTGGCAAAGTGAGCAAGGGACCCACGTCTGGGCATACCC
This sequence comes from Calotriton arnoldi, assembly GCA_963921515.1. NCBI lineage: Eukaryota > Metazoa > Chordata > Amphibia > Caudata > Salamandridae > Calotriton > Calotriton arnoldi. Next base: position 1,553,277 of record CAWUFW010001485.1, on the reverse strand, counting down.
TGCCAACTTAGGGCGAACAAAGCGATACCAAAGGGGATGATGGACGGAGCGCCTGAGCAAATCAAACACTCACCCCCAGTCAACTGATCTGGGTTTAATCCATCATCATTCTTTAGCTCACTCCACCACCCCAGTTCAGACATGGCCATATGCAAATCAGTCTGACCCTGTGCCTCATGGGAACAGTCCAGCCCGAACTGCCAAGCCATGTCTTCCCTGGACCGGAAACAAGGATCCTGGGACCGGTTTCTGGCTATTCAGCCGTCATCAGCGAGGCTAGCTTGAATCCAGTGGCAAAGTGAGCAAGGGACCGACGTCTGGGCAATCCCTGCCAACTTAGGGCGAACAAAGCGATACCAAAGGGGATGATGGACGGAGCGCCTGAGCAAATCAAACACTCACTCCCAGTCAACTGATCTGGGTTTAATCCATCATCATTCTTTAGCTCACTCCACCACCCCAGTTCAGACATGGCCATATGCAAATCAGTCTGACCCTGTGCCTCATGGGAACAGTCCAGCCCAAACTGCCAAGCCATGTCTTCCCTGGACCGGAAACAAGCATCCTGGGACCGGTTTCTGGCTATTCAGCCGTCATCAGCCAGGCTAGCTTGAATCCAGTGGCAAAGTGAGCAAGGGACCCACGTCTGGGCATACCCTGCCAACTTGGGGCGAACAAAGCGATACCAAAGGGGATGATGGACGGAGCGCCTGAGCAAATCAAACACTCACCCCCAGTCAACTGATCTGGGTTTAATCCATCATCATTCTTTAGCTCACTCCACCACCCCAGTTCAGACATGGCCATATGCAAATCAGTCTGACCCTGTGCCTCATGGGAACAGTCCAGCCCGTACTGCCAAACCATGTCTTCCCTGGACCTGAAACAAGGATCCTGGGACCGGTTTCTGGCTATTCAGCCGTCATCAGCCAGGCTAGCTTGAATCCAGTGGCAAAGTGAGCAAGGGACCCACGTCTGGGCATACCCTGCCAACTTAGGGCGAACAAAGCGATACCAAAGGGGATGATGGACGGAGCGCCTGAGCAAATCAAACACTCACCCCCAGTCAACTGATCTGGGTTTAATCCATCATCATTCTTTAGCTCACTCCACCACCCCAGTTCAGACATGGCCATATGCAAATCAGTCTGACCCTGTGCCTCATGGGAACAGTCCAGCCCGAACTGCCAAGCCATGTCTTCCCTGGACCGGAAACAAGGATCCTGGGACCGGTTTCTGGCTATTCAGCCGTCATCAGCCAGGCTAGCAGCTTGAATCCAGTGGCAAAGTGAGCAAGGGACCCACGTCTGGGCATACCCTGCCAACTTAGGGTGAACAAAGCGATACCAAAGGGGATGATGGACGGAGCGCCTGAGCAAATCAAACACTCACCCCCAGTCAACTGATCTGGGTTTAATCCATCATCATTCTTTAGCTCACTCCACCACCCCAGTTCAGACATGGCCATATGCAAATCAGTCTGACCCTGTGCCTCATGGGAACAGTCCAGCCCTAACTGCCAAGCCATGTCTTCCCTGGACCGGAAACAAGGATCCTGGGACCGGTTTCTGGCTATTCAGCCGTCATCAGCCAGGCTAGCTTGAATCCAGTGGCAAAGTGAGCAAGGGACCCACGTCTGGGCATACCCTGCCAACTTAGGGCGAACAAAGCGATACCAAAGGGGATGATGGACGGAGCACCTGAGCAAATCAAACACTCACCCCCAGTCAACTGATCTGGGTTTAATTCATCATCATTCTTTAGCTCACTCCACCACCCCAGTTCAGACATGGCCATATGCAAATCAGTCTGACCCTGTGCCTCATGGGAACAGTCCAGCCCGAACTGCCAAGCCATGTCTTCCCTGGACCAGAAACAAGGATCCTGGGACCGGTTTCTGGCTATTCAGCCGTCATCAGCCAGGCTAGCTTGAATCCAGTGGCAAAGTGAGCAAGGGACCCACGTCTGGGCATACCCTGCCAACTTAGGGCGAACAAAGCGATACCAAAGGGGATGATGGACGGAGCGCCTGAGCAAATCAAACACTCACCCCCAGTCAACTGATCTGGGTTTAATTCATCATCATTCTTTAGCTCACTCCACCACCCCAGTTCAGACATGGCCATATGCAAATCAGTCTGACCCTGTGCCTCATGGGAACAGTCCAGCCAGAACTGCCAAGCCATGTCTTCCCAGGACCGGAAACAAGGATCCTGGGACCGGTTTCTGACTATTCAGCCGTCATCAGCCAGGCTAGCTTGAATCCAGTGGCAAAGTGAGCAAGGGACCCACGTCTGGGCATACCCTGCCAACTTAGGGCGAACAAAGCGATACCAAAGGGGATGATGGACTCACTTTGCCACTGGATTCAAGCTAGCCTGGCTGATGACGGCTGAATAGCCAGAAACCGGTCCCAGGATGCTTGTTTCCGGTCCAGGGAAGACATGGCTTGGCAGTTCGGGCTGGACTGTTCCCATGAGGCACAGGGTCAGACTGATTTGCATATGGCCATGTCTGAACTGGGGTGGTGGAGTGAGCTAAAGAATGATGATGGATTAAACCCAGATCAGTTGACTGGGGGTGAGTGTTTGATTTGCTCAAGCGCTCCGTCCACCATCCCCTTTGGTATCGCTTGTTCGCCCTAAGTCGGCAGGGTATGCCCAGACGTGGGTCCCTTGCTCACATTGCCACTGGATTCAAGCTAGCCTGGCTGATGACGGCTGAATAGCCAGAAACCGGTCCCAGGATGCTTGTTTCCGGTCCAGGGAAGACATGGCTTGGCAGTTCGGGCTGGACTGTTTCCATGAGGCACAGGGTCAGACTGATTTGCATATGGCCATGTCTGAACTGAGGTGGTGGAGTGAGCTAAAGAATGATGATGGATTAAACCCAGATCAGTTGACTGGGGGTGAGTGTTTGATTTGCTCAAGCGCTCCGTCTACCATCCCCTTTGAGTATCGCTTGTTCGCCCTAAGTTGGCAGGGTATGCCCAGACGTGGGTCCCTTGCTCACTTTGCCACTGGATTCAAGCTAGCCTGGCTGATGACGGCTGAATAGCCAGAAACCGGTCCCAGGATGCTTGTTTCTGGTCCAGGGAAGACATGGCTTGGCAGTTCAGGCTGGACTGTTCCCATGAGGCACAGGGTCAGACTGATTTGCATATGGCCATGTCTGAACTGGGGTGGTGGAGTGAGCTAAAGAATGATGATGGATTAAACCCAGATCAGTTGACGGGGGGTGAGTGTTTGATTTGCTCAAGCGCTCCGTCCACCATCCCCTTTGGTATCAGCTTGTTCGCCCTAAGTTGGCAGGGTATGCCCAGACGTGGGTCCCTTGCTCACTTTGCCACTGGATTCAAGCTAGCCTGGCTGATGACGGCTGAATAGCCAGAAACCGGTCCCAGGATGCTTGTTTCGGTCCAGGGAAGACATGGCTTGGCAGTTCGGGCTGGACTGTTCCCATGAGGCACAGGGTCAGACTGATTTGCATATGGCCATGTCTGAACTGGGGTGGTGGAGTGAGCTAAAGAATGATGATGGATTAAACCCAGATCAGTTGACTGGGGGTGAGTGTTTGATTTGCTCAAGCGCTCCGTCCACCATCCCCTTTGGTATCGCTTGTTCGCCCTAAGTTGGCAGGGTATGCCCAGACGTGGGTCCCTTGCTCACTTTGCCACTGGATTCAAGCTAGCCTGGCTGATGACGGCTGAATAGCCAGAAACCGGTCCCAGGATGCTTGTTTCCGGTCCAGGGAAGACATGGCTTGGCAGTTCGGGCTGGACTGTTCCCATGAGGCACAGGGTCAGACTGATTTGCATATGGCCATGTCTGAACTGGGGTGGTGGAGTGAGCTAAAGAATGATGATGGATTAAACCCAGATCAGTTGACTGGGGGTGAGTGTTTGATTTGCTCAAGCGCTCCGTCCACCATCCCCTTTGGTATCGCTTTGTTCGCCCTAAGTTGGCAGGGTATGCCCAGGCGTGGGTCCCTTGCTCACTTTGCCACTGGATTCAAGCTAGCCTGGCTGATGACGGCTGAATAGCCAGAAACCGGTCCCAGGATGCTTGTTTCCGGTCCAGGGAAGACATGGCTTGGCAGTTCGGGCTGGACTGTTCCCATGAGGCACAGGGTCAGACTGATTTGCATATGGCCATGTCTGAACTGGGGTGGTGGAGTGAGCTAAAGAATGATGATGGATTAAACCCAGATCAGTTGACTGGGGTGAGTGTTTGATTTGCTCAAGCGCTCCGTCCACCATCCCCTTTGGTATCGCTTGTTCACCCTAAGTTGGCAGGGTATGCCCAGACGTGGGTCCCTTGCTCACTTTGCCACTGGATTCAAGCTAGCCTGGCTGATGACGGCTGAATAGCCAGAAACCAGTCCCAGGATGCTTGTTTCCGGTCCAGGAAGACATGGCTTGGCAGTTCAGGCTGGACTGTTCCCATGAGGCACAGGGTCAGACTGATTTGCATATGGCCATGTCTGAACTGGGGTGGTGGAGTGAGCTAAAGAATGATGATGGATTAAACCCAGATCAGTTGACTGGGGTGAGTGTTTGATTTGCTCAAGCGCTCCGTCCACCATCCCCTTTGGTATCGCTTGTTCACCCTAAGTTGGCAGGGTATGCCCAGACGTGGGTCCCTTGCTCACTTTGCCACTGGATTCAAGGTAGCCTGGCTGATGACGGCTGAATAGCCAGAGACCGGTCCCAGGATGCTTGTTTCCGGTCCAGGGAAGACATGGCTTGGCAGTTTGGGCTGGACTGTTCCCATGAGGCACAGGGTCAGACTGATTTGCATATGGCCATGTCTGAACTGGGGTGGTGGAGTGAGCTAAAGAATGATGATGGATTAAACCCAGATCAGTTGACTGGGGGTGAGTGTTTGATTTGCTCAAGCGCTCCGTCCACCATCCCCTTTGGTATCGCTTAGGATCAAGGCATGCTCATTTGAAGCTGGATGTCCATGGAGGGTTGAACGCAGGGTCTATCGGAGGTCAGGTTCTGCTGCCGATTCTTCACTGCATACAGCTAAAGACAGTGCACTGTGGAGATTGGCCACTAATGGAAGGTTGGGAGCAGAACCTGGTCAAAGGCCACGCCCTACACTAAACCGCAGCTGCACACAGTCAGAGTCTGTGCACATCGTGGGTTTTACACCTGTGACAGGATGGGTGCAAGAGGCCAGGTCCCACTTCCAACTCTGCTATGCATGACCGAAGGCCTGCTCAGTGGCTTTGGCCACTTGTGGAAGGATGGACACAAGTAGTGCCTGTCAGGTATTTCCACCTCCGAGGCCGTTGGGTGCAAAGAGCTCTTGTATATGGAAAGCAATTAAAAACCCTCTGAAATAAACGGAAGATTAAAGTGAGGTTAAGGTTTCTTTGTTAAAACACCTTAATGTATGTTAAAAAAAACGAAATAATTCACAGCCACAGTTGAAGTGAAGTTAGGGTTATGAATTAAAACTGAAAAACCACTGAAATTCTCAGAGATTCACTAGTTATACTTAAAATCAGAATCCACAACTCACACAACAGCCACACAAACCATAACTCGCACACCAAATACACACAAAATGCAATTACCACTCTCCTCCAGTTCAGATAGTTTCTTGATAATCCTACTTTTATAGAGGCATCTAGCACATATGTGTACCTTGAATTGTGTGCTGTGGCATCTTTAGAGGACATGAGCTCTTGATGCATCTTCCATGCTGACACACTGACGCGAGACACTGAGGTTCCTGCATGCAGACACTCCAGCTCGCAGTGGTCTGACATCCCTCCTGGGGTGTCCATCTCGAGACCAAGAAGGGGTCCCACAGTCTCTCACTTCAGGTAATGGGGTTGACTTTATCTTAGAGGGATTCTTGGCTTTACACCTACATAGATGCTAGGTACACTTAGGTACATCTAGTTAGGTACATCTAGTTAGGGTCGCATCGTAGGAGTACACATTATTACTGTCATGTATTTTTATACCTGCCTGTATTCATTGTTTTAGCACTGTGGTAGGAATCTACCATCCTTTTACTCTCTTGGTGCTTCTAATCATGTATATCTGTTTCTGTCTTATGGCTGTTTCTGCACACCTATTTTACACTAGAATGACGCTGGTTCAATAAATGCTTATTGAAAACTTCCCCACTGTTTATTCTGTGTATCTCTCTGAGACAAAGTGATTACGAGTGACTGAGTGAAAAGTATTGCACTGTTTCCACAATTCCTGATGGGACAGAGTTGTCATGTTTGAGAGTTGCCAAGAACTATTTTCTCCTTGGTAAGAGGGGTTTCTAGTGGCACTGTGAGCTAGCTGGTATACAGGCAAACATACCCGGTGGGGGTGTCTAGAATCAGTCTGGACACCAATCCCACAGTCTATCAGGCCCATGCATCAAGCTAGGATTTTGCGAGTCCTTAATAGCGAATATTAAGGATTCGCAATTAAGGACTCGCAAAATCCTATGCATGTAGGAATCGCTATAATAATAGCGATTCCTTCACATTCCTTATTTGCGACTCGCAAATTGCGAGTCGCAAATAAGGAATGGCTTCCCATTCATTCCTATGGGCCTAGAGGCCCATAGGAATGAATGGGAAATTGCGAGCGCTATTTGCGAATACCAATAGGCACTCGCAAATTGCGCATGCAATTTCAAGGGTGCAGGGGTGTCAAAAGGACACCCTGTTGCACCCCTGAAATTGTTCCGTGCACATATGTTGCGCACACACATGTCCCAAGGACAGGTGTGTGTGCAACCTACAACTTTGAAAAATGCAATTTAGTGCATTTCTCAAAGTTTTTGCAAATTACCATGAAGTTCAACTTCATGGTAAATTGCGCCCCCTAGTAGCGAAATCGCTAATTTTTTTACTTTGTTGTATTGCATTTAAGGAATCTCAATTGGCGATTCCTTAAATGAAATCGCAATTTAAGTAATCGCAATTTACAGATTACTTAAATTGCGATTTTTGCATTTGGGATGATGCATCCCAAATGCAAAAATACCGGTCGCAAAGGGGCAGATTCTGAGAATCTGCCCGTTTGCGACCGGTTTTACTTTTGATGCATGTGGCAGCATGTTGTCTAAACGCGCAGATCCTATATAGGTTTATAGGAACTTCACGACATGGCGCCGCCAACGTTGGTTTGGTACTTATTTAATGGTCAAATCTGAGTAGTTCAGTCGTGCTATTCTCAGAGACCCCTACTCACATTTTCCCAGAGACGTCTGGAGTGGGAAGGGAACAATCCGCCATAGCTGAGTAGGAATATCCTATGTATTGGCTGTAGGTCTATCAAGCTTGAAGGACAAATAGTTCCCTGTTGTGCATAAAACCTTATCTCAGTTTCCTTGAAACTTGCTCCTTTTCAATAATGGCTGATGAAGACGCCACTGCGCCTGCACAACGTGCAGCTGCAGCAAGGGAGGAAGAACAAGAATGTGAAATAAACATTTCAGAAAATGTCAGAACAGTTCTCACTTTGAAACAAGCAGCCTATGGAGTCACAGCTAGGGGTGGGACAGTAACATTTGTGACTGAGGCACATGAATCATGTAGAACAGAGGTATTCTATTCATGGGTTAAATTCCCACAAGCAGATGCACAAACAAATACATTTCACTCTTACTCTGAAGATGAAACACCAGACAAATACTGTCTGTTTGAAGACATTGAAATTCCGTTCACCTACCAGGAGCACATAAACTGGTTTAAAGACGCCCTCCCACACACAAAAGAAAAAGTGAGACTCAGTACGCTCGGAAGAGATGGAACAACTTGGCCAGTCCTAGCGGCTTACACACCACATCCAGACATTGACACAATGCCAGTAGCAGACTTACGTCCACTTCATGAAGAAATAATAAAACTTTACAGAAGCATGACACAGTTCGTGATGAGAACACTCACACTTCAGCCAGCAAGGGCTGCACCAGCAGGACAAATTCAGGGATCTACAACTAAAATAACACCACAAACGCTACACGCAGTTATGGGTAAAATGCCCACTAAACGTGAGCAAATGCCATTCTGGATAGCTCAAAAAATAACACAGCTAGAAGCAGTGATTCCACACACAAGCCCTCAAGAAAAACACAGAACGCTAACAATCTGCTTGCCAATGGGGATAGCTCCCCAGATAGAGGATTGTACCTCTTGGGGTACAGTTTTCGCTGCCATACATACCAGAAATCATGGTATCCCTTCAATAGCAGTAATACCAGATGTATTAAGGCAAATACAGAATGAGTATGGAGCAGAACCTGCTCTGAACTCAGGGATGAAATTGTTAGAAAATTTTGACTCGGTATCAACTATTATATTAGCAAACATAAAAGGGGAGGCATCAGCAGTGACAATACGCCAACACCTGATGGATTTCACTCCTTTACAACAGGAGCATGAATTACCTAAAACTATCGAAGATACCTATGCAGAATAAGGTAGTGATAGTTTGGGAGCTACAGCAACAAAACCTCAACTCATGGGTGGTCCTGAAAAAGAGAACACCTAGCAAGTACCTGATTCTTCCAAGAAGAAATTGGATAATAATAAAAAACAAAAGAATAGAGAGAATAGATCGCAAACCTGGGGTGGGTCTCCTCAACAGGAGCCCTCCGAAAGGGGGGACAACCTTAGGAATCGTTAAAACATTAAAAAACCTGACAGGTATCAGGACACTGATACACGTTCCTTTCGTTCCTTTCAGAGTTCATCAACAAACTCCAAGAGGGAAGGACGGTCAGAGCACAGACAAAAAGAGCATACAAAGTCCAGAGACATGCAACGTGCTTCAGACTATACTTTCAAAAAAGAAGAGAAACCAAAATCAAAACCTCAATTTAAAAAGAAGAAAGTAGCAGGTCTTAAAGTTGGACATGCCCAGAATTCTGAGGACTCAACTTCTGAACGGCGAATGGGCTCTGGCGATGCTAGACAGTGCAGCAGAAGGAACAATAGCTCGCCAGAACCTGATGGAATTTCTGGTGACAGCGGAGTTGAATGAACATATCACGTGGAAACAGCTGATACAAGGGTAAGTGTCCCACATAGGCTACATGAAATAACACTCCAAATGGAGGGAGACAAACCCAGAAAAATTAAAGGTCTCTTTTGGGAGAACCTGACTTATGGATATGACATCCTTTTGGCTAAAAAAGATTGGCCACCTGAAATTGATATGGAGTGCCCAAAGGGAGAAACGGTTATTTTACCGGCCTTTTCCAACCTCGTTCCAATATAATTAAAGCATGCATACGTGCAGGAGTGGGCGATAGCACTTGCTCCAGCATTATATCGCAACCATGTTGGGTGGGATGCTGAGTCACCTCACCATGTAATCCCAGTAAAAACTACTCCAACTCCACAGAGACAGTACCCAATAAAACAAGAAGCAAAAAAACTGGTCCGGGAGCTCTTAGATCAACTTTAATACGAGAGTGTAATTGAAACTTGCACCTCTTCAATTAATAATCCTTTGTTTCCTGTAATGAAACCCGATAATTCATACCGTCTAGTTTTAGACTACAGACATCTGAACACATGCACTAAAACATTTGCAGTACAGAATGCACACAGTGGCGTATTAATGAATAACATTGTGTTGAAAAAATACAAAACAACACTAGATATCTCAAATGGATTTTTCTGCCAAAATATAGCGCTTGAAAGCAGATATTTGACAGCATTCTCATTGCTCGGTTCTCAGTGTAAATTTTGTCGACTCCCCCAAGGGTATAAGAATAGCCCTGGGTTGTTCTCCGCTAGGGTAACAGATTTACTTCAGAATTTGGATGAAGAGGCATTGTCCTATTTAGATGATATTTATCTGATGGATGATGATTTAAAGGATCACTTAACCAGGGTGAGCAACATAATTTTGGGGTTCGCCACTGATGGCTACAAATTCAATTTAAAAGAATCAAAAATAGCCCACCTCAATGTCCTATTTTTGGGATATGAGCTTTCAAGTGAAGGGAAAAGTCTGGCAGCTAACTTTTTAGAGAAGTGTGCGCTGCTCCAACCTCCTAAATCGTTGAAAAACTTACAATCCATATTGGTATTCCTAAATTTTGGCAGAACATACATTATGGATTATGCAGAAAAAGTGAAACCTTTCTACGACCTAATAAGACCTGATTTTTCAGTTAGGCATTGGACACAGGAACACACAGATATCCTTTGTTCCCTATAAGCTGACATGGTAGCTTCCAAACACCTACACACGTGTAAACACCACAAATTTGGTGATCCGTGTTATAGCGGGTCTATCAGGGTATACCTACCTAACCTTCAATGAAGGCGAAACAGTACCCATAGCATACAAATCACACTTGTACACAAACACTGAAATGCGTTTTGCTTCTACTGAAAAAATTCTGACAGCAGTACAGACCGCTGTAGTGAGAGAAAGAGCACTGGCTCAGGGGAAATGAATAATTGTCGTAACTCCGGTACCGGCCTTAGAGGCTGTTACAGAAGCAAGCGTTACAAATGCTAAAGCTTTACATCCAAAATGGATACAGTGGGCTAATTCTCTCACTGCAACAGATGTAGATTACAAATTTGACTCTACACTTAAAACGTAAGCATTCCTGCAATATGAACAAGAATATCCTCTCCCGAATTAAATAATACCTCTAGATCAGTATGAATATATAATTTATACTGACGGATCTGCTCAGCCGGCCATAGGAATAAAACAACAATACAGCGCAGCAAGTGCGATTGTGAAGGGTCGTATGCAGGAAGGCAAGTTCCATCCTAGCAGTATGAAGACCCAGTCTCTAGGAGACTGCACAGCACAGCTGGCAGAGTTAAAAGCCCTGTTACTGGCACTAATAAATACGTGTGCTATTCATTTTACTGTGTCCAGTCATACAATGAATATCTTCACTACTGGGGTCAGAATGGGTTTAAAGACTCAAAGGTTGCACAATCAAGCATAAAACGCTATGGGAACAGGTAGCTGAGTTGAAAAACAAACTACAGAGGTCACGTGATACACACGCAGAGTCATCAGCGTGATGGCGTTCACGTTGAAGGGAATTCATTGGCTGATGAAGCCGCAAAAGGGGCAGTACGAACTGCTGCCGTAACTGCAATCACTTGTTCTAGAACGAGAATAGACGGCAGCACGATGACAGCTGTCATAGCTTCATGCAAAAACAGCACAGCCTTGCCGAAAGGTTTTCCACTCAAGTACTCCTACAAGTTAGATGCAAATAACATTAATTATGCTCAAATTCCAGGAGTGGGGGATAGAGTAATACCAAACATAGATCGCAGATTAGGTTTAATACTAGCTGCACACAAGGGTCTAGGTTCTGCACACGCAGGGATTACCGCAACGGTTTCTTTATTGAAACAACTCTATTGGTGGCCAGAATTAACTAAACAGACGAAGAATTTTGTCTTAAAGTGCGACATCTGTCAGCAGATGAAGGGTTACACCGTGGCGCGTCCAGCGCAGACACCATTACTAATACCAGACAGACCATTCGCTTGTGTCTATTTGGACCACTGCGGCCCCCTACAATAAGATGGGGCTCACAAGTATATCTTGGTAGCAGTGGATTCATGCTCTAGATTCCCTTGGGTTTGGCCTCAGAGCTGGGCTGACGCTCGAACTGTGATAAAAGATTTGCGAGTCTTCATAGGGACATACACAGTTAGCAAATTACATTCTGACCATGGCCCCGCGTTTAGCTCTAGGGCTTACCTGGAAGCTATGTGAAGTTTGGGTGTTGCATTGTGGTACTCCTCTCCATACCATCCCAAGGGAAATTCGGTCGTGGAGAGGAAAAACCGGGAATTAAAGCAATCTTTAACAGCAAGGGTATTAGGTTTGGGTGGTAGTTGGGTCAATCACTTATATGGGGTCCAGAGGCTTCTCAACAATATTCCAAGAAGTTCCCTAGGAGGTGTCACTCCTTACGAAGTCCTATTTGGAATGAGAATGTGGGTACCTGATCTCGACTATGAAAGCACAGTGGCAGATGAAAAACCATTTGACATCAATAAACGTTTGGGCTGTTTTACAGGATCTCAATGGATTCCGGGCACTACAAAGCAACGTTCAAGCAAAACGCACCCCCAATGGGGAAGTCAAATCAGTCACGGCAAGACCTGCCTGGGTCCTAAGAGTCAGGGATCTAGTCAGAGAAAAGATTGAGGACATGACAAGAAAGAATTTGGGCCATTATACAGAAAGCCTGTACCTGTCCTGGCTGTCGAAGAAACAAGAACAGTACTTTTTCCGCCTCTTGCCGGCAAAAAAGAAAAGAGATTTGTCTCCATCGAACTGATCAAACCACACTATGTGGCCGATACTGAATAGTGGGCCTTGTGGGCTCCTGGGTAGCTGACGCTCTCTTCTCACTACCATACAGGAAGTTCAGACCGAAAGACTCATAACATTTGAATAGTCAGCAATACAAAACAATGAACTTTCCAACAATGAAATGGAACTTGTTCCTCTTGAAATAGAACATCAGAATACAAATGAAAGACAAATACTGATTCGGCCTGACACCGACATCTACATAAATATGCCTCTAGAAGAGACGTCTGCCAGTTCAACAAAACCTGCTGAACTACCAAAAATAGATCGAACTGCATCTGACTACTTCATAGATTTTGATACCTTCTCTCTGGATCCCAGTGAACCTGAAAGAATGCCAGCTCAAGTTTCCCGTAAACAACAACTTCATGAATTCTAAATTTTTCTAAAAAAGTCTTACCTAGTGTCACTTTGGTTACAGCTCTGGATAATAACTGGAATATTGTTTTTTCTATTCTGGATTGGCCTAGTGACTGTTTTTTGCTTACTCATGAATGGAAACTATCTCCCAGAACGCTCTGCAGTATCAAATGTGAACTTGGTCTTGAAACCTCATACATCATCTCATTGTGAACAAAGAGACCTATCCTTTTGGAACATTACAGCTGTACCAATTCCTGATGGTATAGTATGGGACAGAGTTTCATATGATGTATTTGGTCCCACTGAACTTTTGAAAATACCTCATGTATTTAAAATTTCTCTAAATGAGATCATTACCTCCAGTGCATTTTCTGACAATTGGGACTTTGAAACTGTAAATAATATGTTGTCTGATTTAGAACAATCCGCTGCATTTTCAAGCATTGAAATGTAAGAGGACACAACTGATTACGACACAATGTACTGTTACCAACATTATGGTCATCACTTTTTACATAAATCCAGTATCCTGCGTAATGTTTTTACATACCACCAATGGGAACATTGCCCAACACCGCCGAAAAGTAGTTCACAAACGTTCACACAGAAAGTTTCTTATTTTTCAGGGATTAACACTTCTGACCCGACCTCATATTACTATAAGGTTGCACCTACAACTGCACAGAAAAATATGTTAACAAACACCAAACAGATTTATTCTGCATCCTTTATTTCCCAACTGTCTGAACAGGGTTTCGACTTATGGATGGACACTATAGATGTAAAATCAGTCTGGGGTTCAAAGGAATAGCAAGTTCAGGGAACAGAAGCACTATTTTGAGCGTGCCTGATTCCACAGCAGATAATATTTCTGAACGAAACTGTGCAACAAACTTCCTGTCTTGGAATAGCCGTGAACAAGGACTTGAACACACCTCGGATTCCCACACCATCACACTTTGATGGGTGGCAAAACTTTATAACACATGGTGGGGATACAGCAGATGACATCATACATTATAATTCATCAGACCCCAATTGGAAGGAATGGTTAGTTTGGCCCACAGACACAAATAGTTGTCAAACAAAATTCAGGGGTACCACCGAAGGGTTTAGTATCCATAGGCCGGACCAACTCTATGTACAACGAGAGCATCTGGGGCTGGTGACATTGTACAGTGTTGGGAAGTTATGCCTCGATTGGCTAAAAACCTCTACATTGTCCCAGGTGAAACAACACTTATCCTTACTATCAGATGAGGCTGATTTAGGGGATTTTTATTGGGTCCCCAAAAGCCACGTCAGAAACGTTTCTTATACGCTGTTTATAATGAAATCTGGAAAATCTCTCAACAAGAAGCTGCGGAGAGACTTCGTGAAATTGATAGAATTAACCTAGAAAAGGCCTTAGCGGTGGTTGATAATGGTATGATTACATTAACATCCAGGATTTATACACTGGGCAACATTGTATCTTCTGCTATAGATGTACTAGAACAGGATTTGGACATATTACAGCACAGACAGTCTCAGCTACGTTCTATTATGTTGTTAACTGGACTCTACAATCATTGGTTCGGGTTATATGCCTTGACGATTTATCAACAGTACGTCCTTGTTCTCTGCATACAATCTGACTAAGAAACAGATAACAATGGCACAAAGGGTAGCAAAATATACAATGCTGCGTATTGAAAAACTGAACCAATTACAGAACAGATAACGCAATACTGCGGGTGTGAATATTTCCCTAGTGTCGCTCCTAAGGAGTCTTAGTGCTTCCCTGCAGTGTTTCACAACCTTAGAGTTTAATGCCGCTATCAGCCATTTCTTGCGTGGATTTCTATATTGTGAGCAGAAGAACATAAATGTATAAGGGTCATTCCTTCCATCATCCTAAGTCCGACATGACACAGCAAGGTAGATCCCCTGAGGGTACCACTTTAGGTATATAAACACCACATCTTTGCTGAGGCAGGGGGAGGAGAAAAAGGACATCCATGCTGACACACTGCTGCGAGACGCTGAGGTTCCTGCACGCAGACATTCCAGCTTGCAGTAGTCTGACATCCCTCGCGGGGTGTCCATCTCGAGAAGAAGATGGGGTCCCACAGTCTCTCACTTCAGGTAATGGTGTTGACTTTATCCTAGAGGGATTCTTGGCTTTACACCTACATACATGCTAGGTGCACTTAGGTACATCTAGTTTGGGTCGCATCGTAGGAGTACGCATTATTACTGTCATGTATTTTTATACCTGCCTGTATTCATTGATTTAGCACTATGGTAGGACTCTACCATCCTTTTATTCTGTTGGTGTTTATAATCATTTATATCTGTTTCTGTCTTATGGTTATTTCAGCACACCTATTTTACACTAGAATGATGCTGGTTCAATAAATGCTTATTGAAAACGTCCCCACCGTTTATTCTGTGTATCTCTCTGAGACAAAGTGAGCACGAGTGACTGAGCAAAAAGTATTGCACTGTTTCCACGATCCCTGAGAGGGCAGAGTTGTCATGTTCGATAGTTGCCAAGAACTATTCTCTCCTTGGTAAGAGGGGTTTCTAGTGGCTTGCGAGCTAGCTGGTATACAGGGAAACATACCCGGAGGGGGTGTCTAGAATCAGTCTGGACACCAATCCCACAGTCTATGTTGTCTAAATGCACAGATCCTATATAGGTTTATAGGAACTACACGACAGAACCAGGTGGGGGTGGTACAGGATCTACCTGATAAGAGGTGATTTCCTTTGCTTCATTGCCACTTTTGTCATGAACAATGACTACTCTGATCACCTCACTACCGACTGCGCTTTTATGAAGTTTACTCTTGTTTTGTCTCCTATGGTGGGGTTTAGGGATACATTCTGTGTCACATTCAACAAAAAGAGTGCTTAGGAATTATTGGGGTGGGGGCATCTTTCTTGTTGGATGAGTAGAAGATGAAGACAATATGCATGATGAAAGAGCAGGCTCAACATCCTGCAGTGCAGCAAACATAATACCCTGCAATGCAAGAAGCCCAACTTCAACTCTGCTCCTAGCTAGGATGCATGATGTGTAGCAAACACTTGTTCCTCTTGTATTTGCTGGGAAGATTCTATTTGCTGGGGAAATTCCTATTGTGACTTGCTTGTCCCTACCATTGCAGCACTCACAGCAGCACTGAGAGACATGGACTTTGTTTTTGGTAGTAGTTAGAAATGGGGGTCTCTAGTTGGCAGAGGTAGGTACCTTTGACCAAGTAGGGGCCCTTGCTTCTAGTCAGGGTAAGGGGGCTACACTCCTAAATAACCCCTACTCACCCCCTTGGTAGCTTGGCACGAGCAGGCAGACTTATCTCAGAGGCAGTGTGTAATGCATTTGTGAACACATACAGTAATACAGTGAAAACACTACAAATGGACCCCACACCACTTTAGAAAAATAAGTAATCTTTATCTAGACTTAACACAAGACCAAGCGACAAAAATCCACAATACATAATTCAAAAATATGACTTTCAGATGGTAGAAATAGCCTAGTTCAATGTAGATGGTAAATGCAACACTTTACTCTCAAAGTACCTTGGATGCGTAACGCAATACAAACAAAAGGGTCACAGGGAAGGTGATGCGTCGGTTCCTTGCTTCGGGGGAGGTGATGCGTCGGTTCCTTACTGCAGCGCAGGGGAGGTGATGGGTCGGTTCCTTACCGGAGAGGAGGTGATGCGTCAGTTTCTTACTGCGTTCCGGTTACGATGCGACAAGATGGCGCCTCGATGCGACGATCTGGTGCGATGCGACAAAATGGCGTCTTTGATGCGATGCGATAACTTGGATGCGATGCGTGCTCGCCCGGCGGCCGTGCGGCGACTCAATGAACTTTGGAGCTGAGACAGGCCCTGCGACATGCTTCTCCGGTGATGCGACGGCAACCTCTGCGGCGGCGGCACGCTTCTCCGGTGATGCGACATGCTTCCTCGGCGATGCGACAGCGAACAGCTGCGGCGGCGACACGCTTCTTCGGCGATGCGACGGCAACTGCTGTGGCGGCGACACGCTTCTTCCTCGTTGCATCGCACTTACAGCTCCCAGCGATGCGCAGTCTCTAGAGGTCCCCAACAGCAGCAGGCACCTCTCTGCAGGTAGAATTCCCAGCTAGGAAATTCAGGGGAGCTGGTGGTGAAGTCTTTGTGTCCCTGAGACTTCAGAACAGGAGGCAAGCTCAGCTTCAAGCCCTTGGAGATCTTCCTCAAGATAGTAAAAGTAGTAAACGTACACACAAAGTTCCTTTTCTCCTTTCCTTGGCAATGAGTAACCATTGCAGGCCAACCCCAAACAGCAAACAGCACAGGGTCAGTCTCCTCCTTCAGCTGCCTTGGTTTCTCTCCTTGGAAGTGATCTAAAGTTCTGGGGTCTGGGCCCCAATATTTATACTACTAAATCCTTTGTTCTCTGAAGCCAGAGAGTGTCTGTACCTAGTCAAAACCAGTTCTGTCCTCCCTGGTGCAGCTTCCTGGCAGGAGGTGGAGACAGCATTGTTGAAAGCAGACCTGGCCCAGGTAGCTGAAAGGAAAACTCCTCCCCCTACTCTCTATTCTATGAAGGCTCAGTCAAGTGAAAGGAAATCTCCTCCCCCTACTCTCTATTCTATGTAGGCTCTGGCAACTGAAAGGAAATCTCCTCCCCCTACTCTCTATTCAATGCAGGGCCTATTCAGCCCAGCCCTGACCCATCAGACTGCTGGAGCCAAGGCCCTCTCCAGCCCCCTGTCACTCACAAACCAGACATGGAATACACAAACTTAGTACAGGCATACTGGATGGTTAGGCAAGAAAATACCTACTTTCTAAAAGTGGTATTTTCAAACGCAGAATGTAACAATCACCCACACTAAAAGATGTATTTTAATATTCTGAGTTCAGGCATACTAAACTTTATTTTCCGATCTTGTTTCCTGGGTCAGTTATAATTATAATATGTTATAATGAAACTGCCCATTCTGGCCTATGGGAACAGATAGCCTTGCAATAGTGAAAAACGAAATTGGCTGTAATTCACTATCAGGACATGCCACACACACCAGGGCATGTCCTACCTTTCACATACAATGCACCCTGCCCATAGAGGTACCTTGGGCCTACCTAAGGGGTGACTAACATGTAGAAAAGGGAAGGTTTAGGGATTGGCAAGTGGGTGCACTTGCCAAGTCGACATGGCAGTCCCAGACTGCACACAGGCTCTGCAATGGCAGGCCTCAGCCACATTTTACAAGCTGCTTCTGTAGGTGGCACAACCAGTGCTACAAGCCCACCAGCAGCATTTGATTTACAGGCACTGGGCACTCATGGTGCACTGTACTAGGGTATGACAAGTAAATCAAATGGCCAATCATGGAGTCACTAATCCATTACAACAATTTACAATAGAGAGCATATGCACTTTAGCACTGATCAGCAGTGAAAAAGTGCCCAGAGTCATAAAACCACCAACAACAGGTCAGAAAATAGGCTAGTAGGAAGGCAAAAAGTTCAGGGATGACCCTGCAAAAAGGGCCAAGTCCAACAGTAGTGATACCATAGATCTAAGGGTGACCCCAATGTCTACCTGCTCCAACGATGGTGCAGCAGGTACAGTGTTGTGCACTTTGGCAGAAAAAGGAGGAAGGCTTTATGCCAGTGCTCTTTCCATTGATTACACACTTTTCCTTTTCCAATTTCTTGACAGGGATTGTTTTCCTGAGTGCAATCTTCTTGACTTCTCATAAATTAACACTTAGCAGAAAAATGTCTGTACCTTTTGTCAGTAAATTCACAGACCTGACTACTTCTAAGTCTCCTGAAGATAATATGTTTATAAGAAAAAAGATTTGGCCATTATAGTTAATGAAATAAATGTAACAATAAAAGCATGTGCAAACTAATTGTTAGACTAGCCTCTATAATGGACAATAATACTTCATGAAAACCTGATATTTATAGAATGATTACTTTTTAATAGTAAAAACTGCCTCCATGTTAATTTTTAAGGCACAGGGCACAAAAGAGCGCTTGGATAAAATGGGGAAGGTTGGCAGAATCTGATTTAAGTATTTAGAAATTAATGTATACATGGTAATTTCTTTGGGGAGAGTAGAATCCCCAAAGATATACCCAAGTCAATTGGCTTTATATAACAAAAGTTGATTTATTTAAATGTTTAAACATGTGTCTTAAAATCAGTTTCTGAAGTACAATTTGCAGTCCATAATTTAAAAAATCCAAGTTTGAATACATTTTGTATATACAAGGTGAGTATCACAAAATGCAGCCATTGAAGTGCATTGGGTGCAGTCAACATATGTTTCACGGGCATCCCTGCTACACTTCTTCGAACCATAAGACAAGGGAACTCCTGTTTGATTTCCTCATCCAATATTCATAATATGTTATACTGCCTTTCAGTGTTAACAACTTCTTTCCAGGCCCTTTTCAATCTAAGGATTCTATTGCCACTGGATGGACAAATGGATCAATACAGTTGACAGTTTCAATAACAGCTGTCTGTCAAAAACACAAGCAATATCAATGGGGAGAAGTGGTTTTTGTTAGTTTTCTTATCTCAGTAGCATACCCAATTTGTTCTTCTGTCTAATTATAGATTATTATTAAAATGATTTAATGATATTAACCAATAATATTAACCAAGGTCTACCAGGCACAATGACCTTGTTAACAAATGTTAAAACAAATTCAGAAAAATTAGGACTGATAACTGGTGTCTCTTCAGGGCACAAGGGACCTATAGAGATAGAATGGGGAAGGATGGCAAAATTTGATTTACTTAATTAAAAATACACCCATGGTCCACTAGGCACAAGCAACTCAGCAGAAAGATTCAAAACAAATTGTATAAAAAAATCAATAATATTTGGTGTCACTCCGGGGCACATAGGCCACATTTGAGAGCATGTGTGTTTTTTGCAAAAATTGATCAATAACAGAAAAATAACAAAAATAAAGTATGCACAAATGACTGTTGACTGCAATTGAAGCCTATCAACTTAAAATGCTCCTATCAGAAGGCTGCAAAAGGTCAATAATCAGCTGCCACACACATAGGCATCACAAAACTGTTTGACGTCCACATGGTTTAGAAACAAAGGAAAAATGACTACCTAATATGCACACTGTCTTCACAAAACAGCAAACGAGCACATGGCTCTGTAAAAAAAAAGGAGGGTGTATCGAGAACAAAAACACACACACTGGTTGAACAAAATGACTGATAAGCACTTGGTAAGTGTACTCTCTTGTAAATAAAGAATGCTGAAACTCTTTTGGTTCCCACTGTACACCGTAGACCTGTGACGTAAGCCTTGGAGGAATGAGTTGAAAGGAGGCTTAGAATGTTGAGTTCTAACTTACATGCAGCAGAATAAAGATTTGTAAAATTACTCTCTCAGTGTGGTGTAGTTATTGGCGAGTACCTGGGCTGGTAGGATGCTACAACTGGCGACTAGATAGGGGATACGAACCCCTTACACTGAAAGCGCTCCTCCATAGAGTTTGCCGTGGTCCAGCAAACTGCTCATGCATGCCACGTGTGCTGCAGTTGAAGTGCAGAATTGACGCTGGCACCGGTGGAGTCTCAGAGCAACGTTAGCCTGTGTAAAAAGTTTGAAAATAAGGAAAGCGACAATGAAAGTCTACATGTCGGTGTCCAGGAACTGAATAAAATGGCAGTCAATAAATGGTACTGCGCCATCACGCATATTGTTTACATAGGCTACATGGAGTATGAACGCTAAAGGGGATACATCCAGGTTACGAAAGCTGCGCACAACAATACTTCAGTGCAGATTAAACTGAAAATTCATGTGCTATGAAACGGACATTAACCTGGTGTTTCTGAAGAAACATTTAAGCACAAAGCCAACCAAATATCGCAACGTTATCTGCTTACATGGGCTAGTAGTATACAAGCTTTGTTTACTTAACAAAACCATTAACGCATCATGGTGCCACAACATGCTGCAAAGCGGCCCCAGAAGGTGGTTGTGCTTGGTAAGCTGTCCCCAAACAAAGCAGTCCACCACCGAAACTGCCACATAGGGGCTCAGAACAACTCCCTAGACTGCCATCAAATAAAGAGCTCCAATGGAGAACCAAGGCGATGTCCAAGCTCCAAAAGTTATTAACGCTGACCCTGAAGCTAGCACGTCACAAGGCGCTAGAGAAGCTTTGCGTAAACAAGTTCCACAAGAAGCCCCTGAGAGACCACTACTGTCCACCAATGCGTAAAAGGCTGGTGCATTCTTATAACCGCCATCAGCATTTGATTCTGCCAAAATACACAATTTTGGTGATAGATGGACTGCATGGATAGAGATTTTTGAAGATTTCATAGATGCAATAGATGAAAATGGTGTTAAAAAGATTATAAAGTATCTGAGGAACATGGCTGGTGAAAGAGTGAAAGAAGACATAAAAAAGATACTACAAGAAGGTGATGCGACGTACGATCAAATCAAAACAGCCTTGAATGGCAAGTTTAATCCTAGTGCCAACTATCGATTACGAAAGATACATTTTCAGTCAAGAACACCAGAGACCAGGTGAAACTATCGATGAATTTGGTGAGAAACTGGATGTTCTGATGAAGCACTGTAAATTAATTGAATTTAATGAAGAGGAAGCTCCCCGTCTCAGAGTTATCCATGGATGTCTGTCAGATTCCTTTTGATGACAAATGCTGAAGGAATCTCTGAGCTTAGAACAAATCCTGAAGGCTGCTGGCGCTGAAGAGTGTGCTGATCGTCAAGCGACTGACATGTAGGCTGGAGGCGCCCAAAGTGCATCAGTCATGAGAATGAAAAGTAAGCCAAAGTACAAGGCCGAGGGACCCAAAGTGATATCTCCACAGAAAAAGAAAACGTGTTACAGATGTGGACTGTCATTTCCACATGAAAGTAAATGTTTCTCTATTGGACAGATAGGCATCGGATGTGGCAAAGCAAACCATTTTGTAAAATCTTGCATGGCGAAGAGAAAAGTAAGTGTGTCACAACGTGAAGACAAAATGGCCAACTGAACGCTACCTCAGCGACTTTCGACACGATCCCGGAAGGCCAAGTGGTCAAACCAACTGAGGCAAATCAACACCAAACTAAGTCGATCGTCATCTAAATCATCAGCAAAGAGTTCCTCAGTATCAGTCTCCAGTGAAAGTGACAATAATAATCGTGCAATGTTGATGTTTACTTCAGAAAGGCATGCACATTGTGGGACTAGTTGAATGGGAGGAAAAATTCAAAGTGAAGAAAAATTGACACGAAAAAGCACCAAAGACATTCAAACATTGTACAAAGATTACCCGAAATATAAGGCTCCCTGTATCCCATTTTTATTGATTTGCACAGATAAATACAAACAGAAACTAATTTATTTTCCAGTCTGTATTAATATTTATATGTGGATTAAAACAACAGAAATTTGGGCTGCTGTCAGTCGTGGCTGCCAGCGAGTAGCTATGATGATTGACAGGCACAGTGAAAGACATTTTAGTAAAGAGGCTTAAGCAGCAGTAGATATGCATAAGGTTGATACTAAAATGCAAATTCTTTCATATGAGTGCATTGATTTATCATCTGTGGGTTTTCATATCATTGAAACTTCTCAGGCATTCAAGCATAAGTGCATATTTATCGGTTAAATAAATGTAGAAAATATACTAGTTTCAGCTTCTCTTTTTCACAAAACCCAAAATAGATATGGATAAATACAGATAAAATTAGCAAAAATAAATAGGGATAAATACAGATGGAATTAATCAAAAAAATACATACCATATAACCGGGGGCCCTATTCATAATTGACAGCGATGAGTCAATAAATATCATGCCCGAGGAGGAGTATCAAGAATTGTTAACACAACTTACAAAATAAAAACTAAAGTCTGCACATGGGCTGCCTCAGCACCCTTAAAAAGTCAGGGTTCATTTGTAGCCACAATGAAACATAAGAAAACAGTGGTAGCACCCATTCACGTACTTGAAGGAACGGCTTAAAGTGCCTGTTTGCTCAGGTTAAATACTACTGCTGATATTGGACTGATATCAGTGAACTACAATATGAATGCTCATCATGAAATTGTAAGTCAAATTCCTTCGTTATTTCATGGTTTTGGAAAACTAAAAACAATGAAAGTAAAATTACATATAAATGAGGATGTTTGTCCTGTTGCTCCAAGACACAGACAACTTGCATTTCACTTGCAAGAAGTTGTTGAAAAGGAACTTAATTTGTTGCTTAAACATAACATCATTGAACGCTCTACTGGTCCAACACCATGGGTTTCTCCCACTGCAGTAGTGCCTAAAAGACACAGTAAAGGAGCTGAACGAATAGTCGTTGACATGCGTCAGGCCAACAAGGCAACTGAGTGAGAGAGACATCCAGGTTCGCAGATTGCTGATATGATAACTAAATTTAATGGCGTGAAGTTCTTCTCTCGACTCAACTTACACAAAGGATATCACCAATTGGAACTGGAAGAAAAATCCACGTACATTACAACCTTTTCTATGCATCTTGGTCTGTTTCATTGTAAACGATTGAGATTTGGTGTATCCTCTGCTGAAGAACTTTGCCAAGACATCATTCCATGTATCATACAGCCTGTAGTAAATGCATTTAACTATTGTGATGGCATATTATTTTTCGGAGTCACTCAGAAAGGGTATGACAAGGCTCTCATGCAAGTATGTCGTGTGCTGAATGATGCAGGCTTAACTCTGAATGCTGACACCTGAATTCCACAAGAAAAGCTTGCAATTCTTTGGCCATGTCTTCTCTGATGGGAGTATGAAATCTGATCCAGCTAAAGTGCAAGCGTTATGTACTCCAAATCTCCCACAGGATATTTTCATTCCTTGGCAAGGACAGTTACTGTTCCAGATACATATGAGACCTTTCTATGGTCAGTACACTATTACGAGAACTGACGAAATAGAATGTGCCATTTCATTGGTCACGTGAATGTGAGAAGAGCTTACAAAAAATCAAGCAAGCCACAGAGAATGCCACTGAAATGACCTACTTTGATCCAAAACATCATACAGAGGTTGCAGTTGACAATAGCCCTGTCAGTTCAGGCACCATCCTTGCACAACACAAAGGATAGCCAAATGCCTCAAGACATATTGTGGCATACGGCAGTAAAAGCCTGTCGCAAACTGAGTGTGCTTGCTCACAACCTGAGTTAGAAAGTTCGGCAGTGGTCTGGGCTTGGGAATATTTCCACGTGTTCTTATATGGAAAGCCTTTCACAGTAGTGACTGATCATCAAGCACTGTTGATGATATTTGGCAATCCCAAAGCCAAAATGTCTCCTCAAATTGAACGTTGGGGATTTGAAGTTACAGGAATACAATTATATAATTCTTCATTGCCCAGGGAAAGATCGGAATCCTGCTGATTCTTTTTCAAGAGTGCCAGTGCAGTGCCCGGGTACCTCATCTAAGACAGAGGAGGCCTACATCAATTTTATTGTAAAATCGAGCACACCACCTGCCAAATCTTTAGAACTAATTGTCATTGCCACATGCCAAGATAGTGACGTGTTGAAGTTAAAAGACATTACTGCTCACCAATCATGGAAACTGCATGTTTAACCTCTCACTAATGACAGTGAGTATTTAAAGTTAAAAAATGTAAGAGATGAACTATCAGTGACCTAGGAAGGCCTCAGCCTGCAAGGTACATGAAATGATATTCCAGAGATTCTTCGTCAAGAAGTGATTGACATCTCCCATAAGGGACAGCGAGGAATAGTTGCCACGAAGAGAGCTCTCAGCAATCGAGTCTGGTTTCCTTATCTTGACAAAAGGGTTAAACAAGAGTTAAAGGTCTGTCATGCATGCAACTGTCTTTTGTCTCAAGTTATTCAGCACCCTTTGAACATGTCAGAATTGCCTCATCATGCTTGGGAGAGAATTGCTGTTGATTTCTTTGGTCCTCTTGAGAATTGACATCATCTTCTAGTCATTGTTGAAGAGCGCTACTGTTTTCCATTGGTAGAAGACCTTTCATCCACTACACATGAAAAGGTTATTCAAAGGTTAGATGGCATCTTTGCAACATGGGGTGTACCTGCAATCTTAAAATCTGACAATAGCCTACCCTTTAATAGTCGAGAATTCAAAGACTTTCTAAATCACCTAAAAATAAAGCATAAAAAAGCACTCCTCCTTGGCCCCAGGTTAATGGCCTGGTAAAACAGTTCATTAGTACTCAAAAGAAAGCTATTCAGCATTCTGTATTGGAGAAGCTCGACCTTAAAGTTGTTTTGAACACTGCTCCTTGAGCTTACTGTTCGAACCCTCACTCAATGACAGGGGAAAGCCCTGCAACTCCAATGTTTGGAAGAGCCATGACGACCAAGCTGCCCGAATGGACCAACCTCAGATCTAAGACTCAGGAAGACATTCATGCTAAGGACCCTGGTTGCAAACAAAAGATGAAAATATATGCTGACAAATGGCATCATGTAAAAGATGTCATCTTTTCAAGAGGAGATCGTAAGCTTGTCAGACAACCCAGAAAAAGAAAGCCTGATGCTCCTTTTGAGGCTGTGACATTTACAGTGACTAAAGCACAAGGACACATGGTGACTGCCCAGTGTCCTGGGTAGTCCCTTATGAGAGATTCCTCTCACTGTCGACATGTGGCTCATCATTCATTAAACAATAATGTCAATGTAGAGACTGGGTCCAGGCAGACTGTTGATGACTCTGGGTCTGAATTAGATCTTGGCGGATGGGTTACTTTGTCACAGCGGTGAAGGATATCCTGTCCGCCAAAATATAAATCCCATTATATCTAATTGGATTTATATTTCAGCGGACAGGATATCCGTCACCGTTGTGATGGAATAACCCATCCGCCAAGATCTAAATCAGACCCTCTGTGTCTGCTGATGATTCCACTGCACCTGTGCAGATCTCTGACACTTTGACTGCCAGCTACCAGTTTCCAATTACACGATCAGGACATGTGAGTCAGGCGTCACAATGATTAAATGAAGAATTATAATTGCATATATGATCACCTGTGTGTTTATTCATGTATTTATTTGTGTATTTTTTTAATCTATTTTGAAAAGTTTTAACTTTTTATTTAACAAATTGGGAGATGTAGTGTCTTGTAAATAAAGAACGCTATAACTCTTTTGGTTCCCGCTAAACACTATAGGGAATGGGACATAAGCATTAGAGGGATGAGTTGAAAGCAGGCTTAGAATGTTGAGTTCTGAGTTACACTCAGCGGTATAAATACGTGTAAAATTATTTTTTGTGTGCGTCGTAGTTATTGGCGAGTACCTGGACTGGTAGGACGCTACAGTAAGGAAGGAATGGGCATGATGGACGAAGAGAAATTGACTGCCTACCCGAGAGTTCTTGCTCCGTCCATCACAAACACTGCCGTTCCCAGTGTAGGTGCTCTGACTGCTAAAACATGTGCACAATTGACTAATCCCTGATTGGCATATTTAAATTACCTGCATGACTCTAGAATATCCACCTTGTTTACCCAGAGCATGTAAGTTAAATGGCACTAGTGGACTGCAGCACCAGTTGTGCCACCCACTACTGTAACAATTCAAATAGGACTTCTGGCCTACCATCCGTAGCCTGGCTGGTCATGTTTTAACTGTAAATTTTACCTCACTAAATAAACCATTTGCCAAGCCTAAACCTTCCTTTTTAATACTGGTAAGTCCCCCCTACTGTCATCTGGAAGCCTGCTGGCAAGTGTGAATGGCTCCCAGGAGACGGAAGAAAAAAGGCACTGGCTGGGAGGAGGTGTTGCCACCTCCTGACAGGATGGCCTGGGGGATGTGCCCACGAACTGTACAAAGTTCAAAGGGACATCCCCTGTCACAGGCAGATGTAACTGACACCTAAGCCTGCTCCTGGCATTGTCCAAGTAGCCAGTATCCAATGGGGGAAAACATGTCCCAGAACTTGTTTACTGGTGGAGCTCATCATTTCCCAAGCCACACCTTGGGTGTGCCCAGAGCTCTGAACTGAGGAAGAAAGATTCTGCCTTTTTGGATTTTGGCAGAGCAGGGCACACTGGGTTTGTGCAGGGCTAAAGCCCCAGGAAGTGATGTTAAAGTTGGGAGGGTCACCCCTGAGAACTTTTTCCCAATTAAACACAGCTCTACCAAGTGTAACTCATCACGTGTTACACTAATGCAAATAATCTCTCTTCAGGCATACTTGCAGTGTGGTTGTGTCACACAAATTCAAGGTCCTGCACTCTGCCATAGTCAGTCGTGATCTTCAGCATATGAAATTATTTAGCAGGACTGAACAATGGAGCTCTGTTTATGGTGCTGCTCAGAGCTCTTTGTGGACTGGTGTTGAAGTGTGGTGGTTGTCATGGTGATCCAGGCTGATAAAAATATATTACAGTACAGTACTTTTATTTTCTACCTAGGGGTTATAAACCTGGATAAATGTCATCAAAATGAAAGGTAGTGAGTATAAGTTGTGTTCTTGTGCAACTATTGCTCTGCTACACTGTTATTTGCAAAATGTCTACTCCGCAAGGACGTGCATTTTTATTTATTTGGTGTTTTATATAGCGCGAACATGACCCTAAAAAGGGTATCAGAGCGCTTTACAATTACATATCTTTAAACTTAGAATAACACTTACGACATGTGAGTTTAGTAAATAAACAGTGAGCAGCGAGTTGCTAGAAACAGTTATACTACCAGGTCCTGAGTAACTATACATTGATTTGTAGGAAAACCATTTGTACTTAAACACACATATATACAAATCCAAACATAATAACATAATGGTTAGGGGACAATGTGAGTTAGCATATGTGTGAGCAAAAGGCCCTCTGATAATAACAAGTCTGATGACATTTTGGAAGGAATTTGCTCATAAAAAAGGATTTGGTTTCATTTTTGAAAGCAGAAATGGACGATATTTTTCTAATGTTCCGTGGGAGGGCGTTCCAAATTCTTGGTGCTGCACCAGCAAAGGCTCGGTCGTAAGTTGTTTTCTTTCGGAAAAGGGCCGGTTTCAGTAAAAAATCTCCTTGACTCCGGGAAACTCGACATCCTCCTAATAGTGTGATTTTCTGGGCAAGGTACATTGGTGTTTTGTGGTGTATCGCTTTGTGAGTGATACATGCGATTTTTAGTTGTATTCTTGCTTCGTAAGGCAGCCAGTTGAGCGCTTTCAAATGAGGGGTGATGTGGTCGAATTTTCTGGAGCCCGTTATGAGTCTTGTGGCCGTGTTGAGACAAGCTTTTAGAGGTGCTGTTGAGATCTTGGGAAGCCCGGCTAGAGTTGTGCAACCGTACTCAATCCTCGATATGACTAATGCCTGTACTGCTGTTTCAAGGTCTGAGTTATTTATGAAAGATTTCAATTTTCTGTGGTAGCTTAAATGGAAACAAGCGTTTTTTGCCATCGTATTAATGTGTGCTAGCATGTTCAGGTTTTTGTCTAGCATAATTCCAAGTGACTTGGTTGAGTCTACAAGCCTCGGAGGACAGTTTAGCTCCATGAACAGCGTGGTCCACTCGCAGATATTCGTAGCGCTTTTCTGTGGGGAGATCAGAAGGAATTCCATTTTGTGTGGGTTAAGCTTGAGGTGATTACTAGATGGCCAATGGACGGTTCTCTTAAGTGCCTGGTTCATGGTAACGATCTCTTCTATCGACGTGATCTTGATATAAAGCTGTGTATCGTCTGCATACATGTGGAAGGAGATGTTTGCCTGTTGTAAGATTTCTGTTAGTGGTTCTACGTAAAGATTGAATAGAGCAGGGGATAGAGTTAAGCCCTGTAGTACTTCAATAAGATTTCTAGATGAAGCAGATACAGATTGGTTCACTATGAATTTTTGCGATCTGTTCTCTAAGAACGAACTAAACCACTTTAAGACTGTACCTTCAAGGCCCATCCTTTTTTTCAGGCGTTCCAGTATTTTGGCATGGTTTACAGTGTCGAATGCCGATGAGAGGTCGAGCAGGATTAGGAGACAGGTTTTGTTGCGGTCAAGGGCAAGCAAAGCATCGTCCACGATGTGCAGAATTGCTGTTTCGGTGCTGTGGTTTGGTCTAAATCCTGATTGGAAGTCATTCCTCAGTTTGAATTCAGAGATATGTTGGCTCAGTTGCTGATGTACAAATTTCTCCAAAACTTTGACTAGCATGGGAATGTTTGTTACTGGTCTAAAATTGTTGAGGTCTGAAGGATTATCAGTTCGTTTTTTTAGGATAGGAGTGACTTGGCCTGTTTTGAGGCAGTCCGGTAGTGAACCTTGCGATAGCGAGGCGTTGATAATCTTTGTCCATGAAGGGATGAGAAGCTGGTTTATTGTAGACCAACAATTTGCCGTTAGAGGATCATTGAAGTGATTGTTTGGTTTTATTGTTGAGATAATTTTTGCAATGTCTGTGTTAACGTAAGGCTTGAATTCTGACCATGAAGCATTATTTGTAGGCATTTCCAGAGCTGGTTGATATTGCGGCTTAGTTAGGGTGCTCTTTTTGATCAAGGGGCACTCCGCTGCCTTTTTGAGCTCCACCTCCTAGGATTTGGCTTTGGCAGTAAAGAAGGAGGACAATTTTTCGCTGCTTATGTTCGATTTTGTGGCTGTTGGTGCAGATTTGGCCGTTTTGTTAGATTGATCCTTTAGCAGTTCGAAGAGTTTCCTCGGTCTGTTTTTTGCGTTATCCAAATCTTTCCTAAAGAAGTCTTTTTTTGAATTAAGTATGCTTTTATTGTAGGCCTTTCTGGCTTGTCTTAGTTGGATTAAATGGGGTGAAGAGGGGTGTTGTCTCCTTTTCCGCTCTGAGAGTCTGAGTGATCGTCTTTCTTCGTTGAGGGATCCGTTAAACCAGGGGTTTTTATCTTTATCAGGGATCCTTTTGAGTTTTAATGGGGCTATGCCCTCTATTATGCTCGTCATCGTATTATTGTAGTGTTCCTTTAGGTCAGTGACTTCAACCAGGTTATTAGGAGGTTGCAGATCTTTCTCACATCGAGCTGCGAGATTTTCCATGTTGAGTCCTCGGGTGTCACGAACCCCTTTTCTGGGTTTTATTGATTGTGAGGAGATTTTCGTTTTTATGTGGGGTATTTGGAAGATAATGATGTGATGGTCCGACCAGTCGCAAGGGATGATCTCGATTTTATCGACCGCTTTTTCTTTCGAGATGATCCAGTCTAAAGTGGAGCCTTTAGAATGGGTTGGAAGTTGGCATTCTTGAACCAGCGATTGCTCTTCAAGGAAGGCTTTGAGCAGGTTGATCTGATTGTCGGTATGATCCTCCCAGTGAAGATTAAAGTCTCCTAGGAAAATGTCATTTGACTGGGGAGAAGAGTTTGCTGTTATGATTTCTATCAGCTGGTCTATGAAAATTGAGTTTTTCCCTGGGGGTGGTAAAATGCATGCAGTTTGCAACTTTGATTATCTAAGGATCTTTTTCACTATGAATAGTATGCAATACTGTTATATTTAAAAAAAGAAATAAGATAAAATATTAGACTCCTGCCGTAGCTTTCATGACTCCCCAGGCTTTGCAAACATTCTAAGCGAAATTATTTAGTGTCTGCCTATACACCACCTGCTTTAACAACCCAATCTGATTTCTTTCTCCTGGTGTGTGACACTCATACCGATATCTGTCTTTTAAGCCAACACCACATGCATGTTGGAACTGATTTCACAATGCATTTAAGAGATAAAAAACAATGCTACATGTCCAAGAATGCAAGATTCTGTTGGTAGAAAGAAGTTAGGAGTGGGGCCCACATGAAGTGAGGCTTTGAGACCAGGCAAAATAAAGTAGGCTAATTTTGTACTTTGGGTTTAAAAGCTGGTTTTTATGTAGTGCAAAATTATTGCATAACTTGCATCACACGTTTACCTGTATGTCTTTCCATTTCTTGTATGGCAGTTCAAATTCTCTGCACTTGAGTGATATTTGAGCTGATGGTAATCTTTTTGAGATTTAGGGCCTGATTTATCACAGTTTTGCGTTGCCCTTGCACTACACAAGGCTACACAGGGCAACACAAAACCTAAATTCAGATTTACCAAACATACAAGGCAGCCTTGCATGGCCCTGCATTGCTTGCTAAATCTGGTGTAACTCAAGGTTCCCAGATTTACCAACACTGGTAGACCGGGAAATGCATCAGAATTGTACGCGTACCCACCAGAGGCGCAACACGGAGAAATATCTTTATTTCTCCTGGCTGTTTCCTCTTTCTAAGTGTGCTGCATTCTGCAGCATACTTAGAAAGAGGAGAATGCCTCTGAGGATTGTTTTTCTGCAGGAAGGTATTCCATCCTGCTCAAAACCAATCCTGCTTACAATGCAGGCACCCTTGCAGCACGGTGCAAGGGTGCTTGAATTGGTGCAAGGTAGCACATTGTGCGCCTGCGCAGGCAGAGAGCAGGAATGCACCATATGTATTGCTGTGTGGCATGAAAGTATAATAAATATGGCCCCATATGTTGTGAGACCCATTTATGATAAGGCAGAAAAGTAGTTTGAGCCACTACTGTCTAGAGTTCTCTAAAAACTGGGTGTCAAGAGTTAAAATCCTGCGAGGGCCCTTTAAAAAATCTGAGCTCAAACAATTATTGCTACTCTAGCCTTTATACACTTCTGCATGCAATTGCTATTGAGTTGCACACTGATGTATTTGAGGAATTGATGGGCCATCCCTGTGCATTCTGGGAATTGTGGTTTTGATTTACTTTAATAGCCCTAACAAAGTTATCAGTTTGCAGGTCATACTTTTTTTTTAAAAAGCAATGATCTACAATATTTGAAATTCTGTGTGTGTGTGTGACTCACTCTCTTTCTGTAGGGGGAGTCGTAGAGGAAATGCCATAACTGCTGAAACACTTTTGGACTTTAGCAAGAGGACTGCACCTACTTAAACCTGTGGAGGGAAACCCCAAGGGCTGGACCTGTTCCAATTTGAAACCAGGACAGAAGAGTGAACTCCAAAGGCTATCTGGCCAGCCTCCAGTTAATCTACAGGACACAAAAGCTGCAAGAAGCTGACCTTCCTGGGGAGCCCAGCTGCCAGTTACAATGGGACTTGCCCTGGCCTTGCTGGTGGTTTCCCCTGGAGTGAGACCTGACCTCCAAGTAGTGACCTCCAAGTAGTGTCCTTTGATTTTTCCAAAAAAAGGATTTTTGCAAAAAGAACGAGAGGCTAAAACCAAACCAGGCTAAGCTGTAGTCGCTGGTGTCGCACTGCCCATTGGACTCAACTTGCTGGTTTTCCCCGCTGAAAAGATTCTGACTTCCAAAAACGTTTCTAAGCCAGGCGAAGGTGCCAAAAGTATCTGACTGGTGGGAGCTCTTCCTTAGGCATGAAATCGGAATTTCGCCTGCTCTGAGTTTTTGCCCCAAATGTCAATGGCTTCACTGAGGCTTCGTTTGATGGCTATGCGGCCTCATGGAGCCCATCTCGGCCACACCCTGCTGCCTTGCCATGATGAGGATTTTCAACTTCGATTCCACAGACTGAATCAAATGGTCAAACTTTCCACTGGACCGAACCTGAACTCTATGTCTGTCTCGCGTTCCATCGTGGTCAGCCTTAACTTTTGACTTTCATTCAGTGTAGCTTGACCAGACTCCTGCAGTTGGCGCTTTTTAGCCCTAGAAACACCTAAAAGTTAAAAAAATTATATCTCTGGTTCCCTACATCTGATTTTGACATTTTGGTGCCTATTTGCCCATTAAACCTTTCTCTATTTTTTAAAATTGTGGTGGTATTTTTTATTGTGCTGTGTTTTCTACTATTTAGCTGTTTTGATACTGACAAATACTTATTTTTTTCTAAGCTAAGCTGGTCTGCTGCCTGCTACAGCTAGAAAGGATTGAGCTCAGGTTTAAATCTTTGAGACCTAACTGGACCTAGTAAGGAATAGTGCCATTATTATATGAAGGGTACTAACATCCACTTCAACTAATCATCTATTTTCTCACAGGTGTGAACAGTAGGAGAGACTGGAGAAAGAGGGTCAGCTATCAAGAAATCTAGGATGAGTGAGGGACCAAGGTGTGGCTGCACCAACAGGACAGCTGGCACATGAGATTTTCAGGCAGTCGTTAGGAGGGAGCAAAATGATGCAGACACAAGGGTAACGTGCAAGGGGCCAAACATACATGCACAAGCATCTAGGAAAAAAGTAAATTGCTATGGAAATGTGTAAAAGCAAAAATAGTTCCCTGATTTCGGCATTAGAAGGATTGGTCTTATTCAATGAAAATATGTTGAGACCAACATACTCTAGCGGCAGGACGAACACAATAATAAGGAATAAAATAATTAAATAGGAAGCAGGGAGTTAAG
The DNA here is from genome assembly GCA_963921515.1 of Calotriton arnoldi. NCBI lineage: Eukaryota > Metazoa > Chordata > Amphibia > Caudata > Salamandridae > Calotriton > Calotriton arnoldi. The sequence continues at coordinate 1,520,185 of CAWUFW010001485.1, read as the reverse complement.
ATGGTCAAGAAAGCCACTGAATCATGAGCAGATGGCAGTCCCAAAGCCCACCTTAAGCATATGTAAAAATATTGATAACACTAGATCTATTGTATCTGCAAAAAAGGCTCCCCTATGATGCATTTTATAACTAGGGGCCAGATGTACGACCTGCAAAATAGCACCTCGCAAATTGCAACTCATTTGCGACTCGCAATTTGTGAGGCGCTATTTGGCATGTACAACAGTGTGTTTAACACTGTTTGCGATTCCCAACGGGATCGCAAATTGCGAGGCTCATGAATATTATGAGCCTCTCGCAATTTGCGAGCCCATTGGGAATGACAGGCCCTCCCAGGGATGGTGGCCTGCTGGGCTCAGCAGACCACCATGTCTGGAACTGCTTTCAAATAAAGCAGTTTTTTTTTTTTTAAATGCAGCCCATTTTCCTTAAAGGAAAACAGGATGCATTTAAAAAAAAAAAAAATGAAACGTTTTCGTTTTATTTTTTAAGGGCAGGTAGTGGTCCCTGGGACCACTGCCTGCCCTTAAAAAATATTTTTAGAGACAGTCACAAAGTGGAAGGGGTCCCCTGGGGACCCCTTCCGAATTGTGACTGCATTACCACCCTCTTGAAGAGGGTGGTAATTTGCAAGTGTTTTGCGACCGCAATTGCGGTCACAAAACATTCATATATTGCTTTGCGAATGCAATTAGGAAGGGAACGCCCCTTCCTAATAGCAACTCGCAATTCCTAAATAGCGAGTCGCAAATAAATTGTGTCTCGCTATTTAGGAATTGTACATGGCCCTGGGCCATTTTGCATGCACAAACGGGTCGCAAACCCGTTTGCGCATGCAATTTAGGGTCGTACATCTGGCCCTAGACGTGTTAATGCAGTGCCTACAGTGCTGGAAGATATCTGTGAATGATTAACATGTAAAATGTACAATTAAAGTCCATCTGGTCTCGTAACATGGGACTGCTGTGTGAAACTAATATTCCAGTTATGATTATCTTTATCCTTATCAATTCTCATTGTGGAGATTCCGGCCGGAGTGAGGGGACTCCTCCCGACTGCGGGACCTCCGCCACGAGTGTGAAGAACCTTTGTGAATAAGACCCTTAGGGGCTTATTTACAAGGCCCTTGCGCCACTGTTGCGTCATTTTTAACATGGGAAAAGTGACGCAAAAGTGGCGCAAGGGGCTTGTAAATCTGCCCCTTAGTTTTTGCACATTAACAGCCAAGTCACATTTGGTTATTAATTACGTCTTATATGTTTCATAAAACAAAGATTTCAACAATGTCATTTTGGACCAAGAAATATTTATGAATTGCAAAGGTAATGAAAACCAGGAAGCTTAATTTTACAGTCTTCCCTGGTCTCTGATGTTTCCCCCGACTAAACAGTATGTTCAGTGTTAGTTGAGTGAACTTTAACATGCTTCAGGAACATTGGGCAATAATCGTAATGGAAAGAGATGGATATACAACTAGTTAAAAATTAAAATAAACTGAACCCAATAACATATTTCTAACCTGTCACCGAAGGTGCAAAAGCTTTGAGTGGTGGTGTGTGGGTGGATGGTGGCTATAACTTCAATTCATAAGCCAAGCGATATATTTACTTAGAGTTTTTACAACTCTAGCATTACAAGGGCGAGGAGGGTTAGAAAGCAAGACTCAATGCCAACCGATGTAGCCAACAAAACTCGGTGATATTAATGGTTAAACCTTTTCAGTTTGCATGCGAGGAACTAACGACAAGGAGTCAAAGGAAAGAATTATAGGAGTTGGAAAACATTGTTTATCTACCATTAAAAGTCTTATAAAACTTTACAAGTGAGGAAAGGCAGCAGATGATGTGTGTGTTTCCAGATGCGTAAACACCTGGGAGTTCCCATCACTGACAAACACCTGAATCAATGTCCATAAAGGAGTACATACCCTTGTGCCTTTACAAGAGGACACAGGAAGGGTGGTAAGTTAGAAAAACTCAACCACTATGGTTAACGTTTTTCTCTTTGGAGAATAAGATGCTTTGAAAATATTTTAAAGGTTTCATTTATGCTGGAATATCATAATAATAAAACGTCCAATTGCTGTATTATTATGGGTGTTAAGCAGTATTTCAGTAGAGTAAAGTAAAAAGTGATCTATAACGCTTCATAAATACATTCAGAATAATTTGCCTCACAGAGCAATTGTCCTTTCTCAATGTTCCCCATTGTACATCGCAGGAGCAAGCTTCATTTCTCAACTCAGATCTCCAAACTACATGAACTTGTCTACACACAATGTCCCGATTCTCAAAGATACCCTCACACTATTGCAGGGCCCACGTGTCACTCTACAAATATGATGCTATGTAGGCCTTCATTATGAGTGTGTTGGATTTTGGTGCAGTTATACTGAGGAGTCAGACTCTCTGATTCCAACTGAATATTTCTGCCCTAAAATTTGGTAATTACAACTTTTCTCTCTGGAATGAGGAATAACTGCATGGACCCAGTCATACCAGCTTTCTTTCTGTGTATTTCTTCCTGATTTCGGAGAGAACAATTCTGTCATTTTCTGCTTGATCAGAGCAGGTGGGATGTGTAAGCAGGAGGGCTGATGGGGCTCAGAGTTTGGGTGTTGCGTGGGGCCGATGGGTTGGGTGTTGAGTCAGAGGTTCAAGGTAGGCTTTACTCTCTCTAGAGAAAGCGCTGCCTGATCCCCCTGTACTGCTGCAGGGGTCGGGAGCACGGGGGCTGGCCTGTGCCGCTGCCCACTGCCCCTGCAGCATGTAAAAGGGCCCACTGTACTAGCAATTGAGGGTAGTAAAATTCCACCTTTAGTTATCGTTCTGGGTGAAAGTCCAGCACTGATAATAAGTGATCCTGGTGTGTGCAGTAGTGCTAAGTGGAATTGAGAAGGACTGCTGGTGCCACACATGAATTGGGGATTTTCACTGCTATGCATTTGCATTGCTATGCATCTTCACTCAACATGGATTCCAGAATTAGAAGTGATGGAGGTTTCTTTGAAGGTGCATTCGAGGATACTGCTCTAAGAGCAGATCAATTGCACTTGCAAGTCCTTTAGTGTGTCCTTCCTAAAAATATGCTCACAGAAATCTCATCCAGTTTAGTAAATCACAGAGTGAATTGGTGTAAGGTAATCGGGTTACCTCTGATGACATCGTGGGTTCCTCATTCTGATCAAAAAAAGTTCTCCCTTTTCTGCATAGTGGCCTTACTGTTTGTTTCTTGGTCAAATTCTGCACAAGATAAAGGTCCTCCCATTTGAATCTGACCACCCTATTTGAGGCAGAGAGAGGAAGAGATATTTCAGCCAGTAACTTACACCAAGACATGGATGTTGCTGGGAGCGTGGGAGTCGGAGGATTAGAAGAGAGGAGGCACAACAGGGCCACATGGAATGTATGCACAGCTTGACCCATGAGGTAATGGAATGAAATTGTGTAGATGGGCTTAATTCATAAAAGAACAAAAGCCGGAGATTTCCTTGAACGTTTGAAGTTTATTTCGTATTTTTTTAATTCACAAAGAGGTCCTTGGGCATTTACGAGAAGCTGTGACAGTTGCAGCTTCTCTGGAGCCCTGGAGGAGTCCTGGATTCTTCTGTGCATTGCATTTACAACCATGTGAACGCATTTTAACTTGCTTTAATGTAGATAGTGTACATTTCTGCATGCGTAATTGCAACGCTGTAGTTTAATGGCACATCAGTACATTTTCCCCAAGGAGAAACCACTTCCCTTACGTCCCCGACAATTTTGGAACTGTACCCTCGCCTTTCCCATGCCGAACATAAATGACCCCCTTCCCCCGATGCAAAAAACACATATATGTGCAACTGTACTGATGGAGGAAATGGAAAGAGAAAAAATTATCATTGCCCACAGCACATTGGTTTGCAGTTGAGCGTAAACTTCCCAGAGTCTTCCCTCTCTAAACACTTTCTCATCTACCCTGGAAGGACATTTACTCACACAAATATGCAGTTCTCTATTTTGCAAGTGTAAATCCTTGTATAAAGAACGCCAAAAACGGAATTTACACAGGTAAATTAGCCTGTTTGCTCACCTCAGGTTATCTTAGATAAGAAAATAACTAGGGGGCAGATTTACAAGAACTGTCGCATCCCTGCATATTAGCAGGTATGCACCAGTTAAATTGCGACACATAAAAAAACCCTCGCGCCACCATGGATGCGCCGCATTTAATGCGGCGCACCGTGGCACAAGAAAAGACAGATGCGTGACTCATCTTTTCGGCGTAAGGGCAGCGCATTGCTGGAGTCGTGTCGCAAGTACGACGCAACTCCAGCAATGGTTAGGAATGCCTATTCCTAACATGCTGCGTCACTCCTTACGCCTGCTTCAAGCAGGCACAAGGTTTTGACGCAGTGGAGTCGTAAAAGTGACTCAATGAAATCTTGTAGATTTCACTGCCTCACTTTTACGAGGCTTTCCTGCGTGGGAAAGCCCACCCTTTATACATTATACCTGATGTAGGTATAATGTAGCGCAGGGCTTTACAACGTGACGCATCTCCCTTGATGCGTCAAGTTCTAAATATGTCGCAACGTGGTGCATTGTTTACGACGCCGCTGTGTCACAGAAGTGACGCAACGGCAGCGTAAAGTTGTCGCAAGGGGCCTGTAAATCTGCCCCTTAGTGAGTCAGGCTCTAAGGAGATATCTTCACTGAGTGGATTAATTTTGAATCATCACCATGTGAAGACATTAAACTTAGCATCACTCTTCAATCTTAATGGGAAGCGATGAGGGAGCAGCAGCCAGAACATCCTCTGTCTTTACTGTTTGTCATTTTTACACTTTCTTGCTCTCCAGCTCTGCACAGTTGTTCCTGAAGTGTTTGTATTTTACATTACGTTTAATAATGTTCCAGGCTACGAGGACACTCTCTATATGGCTATTATTTACAAAAAGTATTTGTTTACAAATAACTCAGCCAACTAGCTCAGTATTTTAAAGCACATGTGCAATATACTGGTGGGCTAATCATTAATGCTTTAACACTAGTTATTACTGTGACACTTGAATGTAAGGTAGTGAATAGCATATATCATCTGGCTAAACGCTGCTGCCATAACATCCTACATGCATGATTGCAACAGAACACAGCAGAGGCACAGAAACCAAGCACTCGTGAAACTGACACTGAACTTATGGTAATACACAAAGAAATATTCTCCAATAGCACTAAACACAATCAACATACTTTGGTAATTTGTTTTGCAAAAGGAAAGGGATCCCGTTTGGATTCCTTCAACACAGTGAACGATACAACAGTTTCAGGAAGAGTAGGCAGCACTCCAGGGGTACATTGCCAACTCTCAAAGAAACATTAAAAACAAATTAAATCATTTCTGTTTCCTTTAACAGGTAGCGTTCAAAAAAGGTTTCTTTAGTTAAAGGCAATTACAGACATAGTGGTCTGTTGATTGTTACAGGCCACCATCCCTGTGATAGCCACCATATTGGAGTGAGTCACAATTTGCCATCTACCTCATGAATACTAATGAGGTATATCAAATCGAAAACCACTTCACATTGGAATTTTTACTAACCTGACTATTTGGTAAATAGGCCAGTTTGCAAAATTCCACTGGGGTCGCATAAATATTGATCGTAACTTGTAACCATATTTATGACCAGTGTAGCACTACTTCTTTCCTAATGTTTTGTGAGTCAGGCCATTAATGGCCAGCTCATCATGAACAGACATATGGTACAGCACTGCAGCAAAACCTGGCACAAGCAGCAAGACTCAGGGGAGCGCAAATTGTGGACTGCGTGTACCATAATGCAAAGGAGCAAACTTTTCTGGGATATGATGTAGTGTCCGTCCACACTCTTTTCCCTGTCCAAACTGATTTTCATGACCTACTCAGCAAACGAGAGCTAACCTGTGGCCAAGGAGCTACAAGCTACAAAACACATTGGGCTGTTATTGCTGCCGATAATTGAATAAATACGCTTTGGATAATTGAGCTGTGGCCATGTTTCTTCTTTTTGGATGAAAAAAGAAAAACATATCGAGAGTGGTGTGTGTTTGGGGTTCGCTACCCTGCCATATGCTCGCTGTCACTAAGAGGCGGGGAAGCCAGCGAGAAGGAGGTGAATATCTGCAAAGAATACAAACGCTCACTCAAAGCCCAAGTCGCAGCAAAAATAATGTGCTCATTGAAAAAGCAACTACAACAGTGTTTTCCATCAGAAAACGGTCTTGATCACATGGTGATGTTTGACACAAACATGATTCTTTCCTCTGGCCACATTGCCACATAAGCAGAACAACAATTTGTAGTAAGAATTTGCCCTGAAGGAAGGACACAAGGAAGGGAAACCCCAAAGGATAAAACAAGCTCTCTTGAGGCAGACAGGAGAAGATATTTGGAGAAACAGAACAGTAAATCATGAGGAAAAAAAACAATGGGACAATACCCTACAGCAAGGGACAAAGAGCATCACAACAAATACTACTGGCTGCATTACAGCTCACCTTCCATGGAATTCAGCAGCCTTTTATAATAAAGAAACAGGGACGGCTTCAATTGTGCATTGTATAGCCCCCTCAATTTACATGTCTAAAATATAAACCCTACTGGGAGGATTTACATGTTTATCTGGAGTCCCAATCTTTATGAACTCATCTGTGGGACTCACCACCAGAAGTGTCTGGAGAGTCTCAAGCACTATCATTACTTCTGCTGCACTGTCTAGAAGCACTCTTGCCCATGTCTCATTCCACAGAAGTATCTGTAGCTGATATGGCATGTTTTCTACAAAGTCCTGCTACTTTCTTCTTTTAAAATTGAGTTTTAGAGTCCAATCCTTTCTCTTCCTGTGCTCCATTTGTACTTGTTTTAATACAGAGTATGCCATGCACGCTAGTGTAAATGCATGCAAATATACTTTCCAAGGTGTTGCACTCCTCTTTGGGTGGCACCATTCCAAGAGGAAGACAGTCAGAATTGTATGCTTGTGTTGGGGTGTCATATGAGGGTAAACCGCTTCTAACTGGTTGGTCATGAGAGCAATTCAGAAGGCAATTTCATCACGCTTCCTGGGCATCTTGCCCATGATAGTGTTTATTGCCTGTGAACTGATTGCTAGAACGGCAATATGCCCCTATACTTCTGATCCTGCTAGAGCTGTTCTAGTGTTCATGCTTCTTAACACATTTTATATGATTTTCCTGTATAAGAAGGCAGCATAATTTTAGATCCCTATGTCATCAGTAATTGATAGGGTCTCGGGCGTAAAAAGGGTATATAACCAGTTAATACTGGCCATGCTGCCCGTTCATTACTCAAGGTATCCAATCTAACATTCGCGTGTGTGTGTGTGCGTGTGTGTGTGGGGGTGTGCGTGTGTGTGTGTGGGGAGTAACTTACCAGGTAAATCAATTTTGGTGCTCTTGGTAAGTGAAATGGATTTCCAGATATTGGCATACCCTATAGTGTTCAGACAGTTCTGGCAGTTAGTAAGCCAAAAACTATTCTCAGGCAGCACCGATAGCCTCAAACACCAGCCATAAGTAAAATGTTTTAAAGGCATATGCTGCATGCGCAGCTATGACACATGTAACTGCCCCCTCACTCCCGCATTGGGGATACATCAATTCTTGAAATGTTGCCTGTCTGCCTCTCTGTAATTTACTCCTATCGCAACTGGAGCCTTCATTTAATTGCCGGAATTCAATAAACATGAGATTAAAAAAACAAAGGAAACCACAGATGGGGAATAACCTTTTAAGAGTCAAGCTTGACAAACCTACAGTAATTGCTGGCCACTTATTCCCTGTAGGAGGCAACAATGATTATTAAGGACATCTCAGTGTATTTGTAACAGTGGTTCAGTATGGTGTCTGTGCTTTCTGAGTTACTTAGGGGCATATTATCAAGAACGGCGTTAAAAATTATCGCTGGTTTAGCGGCAGAAAACTGCCGCTAAAGCGGCGATAATGGGCTTGATAATATGCCCTTGAGAATTCCAATAGAAGTCCATGTTCTGGTGTGAACATGGGCTTCTATTGGAATTCTCCAGGGCATATTATGAAGCCCATTATCGCCGCTTTAGCGGCAGCTTTCTGCCGCTAAACCGGGGATAATTTTAACGCCGTTCTTGATAATATGCCCCTAAGAGTCCTGTAAAGAGGTCAGTGATGCAGTGGTAATTCAACCCTAATTTTGTTCTTTAGAATATCACACACAAGAACTGTGCTAAGAAAAGACACTATGGGCCGCATGTATCAAATAAGCATTTTGCTATTACCAAACAGTGATTTTTACTGAAGCGCTATTTGGTAAACGCAAAATGCTATGTATGTAAAGGAATCGGCAAAGATTTTGTGAATCCTTAATATTACCTAATAGCGATTCGGTAAATAGCAAATTGCTATTAGGTAATATTACACCATTCGTTCCTATGGGCAAAAAAGCCCATAGGTGCGAATGGTTTTGCAATTGGTAATCGCAAATTAGGTAATGCAAAGCCAATGGTGCCCGGGGGACTAAACCACCCTGAGCCACCCCAAACAAAATAAATTTGCACATGTAAAGCACACAGATGACCTAGGGACATGTGTGCGTGACATGGCACTTTGAAAAATGCAGTTTTGTGCATTTTTCAAAGTTTGCACATAGTTGTTGATGGTAATTGCATTTTCCTAAATGCACAGTTTACATTTGGAAAATGCTTCATACATGTGCTAAGGGAATCACAATTTGCTATTCCCTATTTGTAGTCGCAATTTTAGGTTAGCACAATTTTTGTGAATACCTAAAATTGTGACTGCAAAGTCTTTCATACATCATGAAAGGCTTCTTTGTATTCGTAAATGGCCGATTTTACCGAATCACACCGTTTGTGAATGCAAAAAAGTTCATACATGTTGCCATATATATTTAAAAGTTTTTATTTTAACAGTCTCATCCTGTTGCTTACATGACCAATAAACACACACAATATATAATTAAATTAACATAATGAAAACAGTACTGATGCATGTCACTAACAGCAAGAATAATATGACATTTTCTAACATGGTTGGAATGTCCTTGGCAACCTAACACCCAGAAGATTACTTCTATGTGCTGTACTGTGAGAGCATCCAGTAGGTAACTTGTTTCGAGAGTTTCTTGGGATTCCTGTTCACAACAGAGAAGCTGTGGTTATCAGACTTCAGTCAGTAGAGAGTTTTCACTTGAAAGGAAAACACACATCTTCTGGGCTCAGTTCCATTCCTCTTGGAATTGGCTCGCTATCAGCTCTCAGCACTAGAATGGATACTGTGGCAGTTCAGCAATTTGAAAGGACCTCTTGCAATAATTTGGGGCAAAGACCTATCTCTGAATCAGTTGTCACTCTGTTGGGGTTTTTATGGTATTGGCCACTGACATACATTGGGGACTTTCCAACTAGTTCCAGGCAATACTGATATGAACCAGTGTGATAGTTCAAGACTTAACCGAAATGAACCAGTATGACAAAAAAGTATGTCAATTCAGATTACATGTGCATTTCTGTCTGACCTTCAAACATAGATATCACGGAACTTGTATCAGACGTATGCTGCCTTAGATATTTATTGAGGTCATTGTTTAGATGATTTGACACTTTAAATGAGTTCTGCGAAAGATAATGATATGTTGCATAGGGGTAAAAGGCAGACAGTCTAACTAAACCAGCTCAAATGGAGTCTGACATTGGGGTCTTTACGGCACTTATTGACACTTTGACAGCCCCATTCCCTGCAGCTTGCTGTCCTACTTAACGGGGATGGGATATCAGGTTGCAGGTTATTTTGTGGTTACTGAGGGTTTCCTATCACCAACACAATAGACATGTCTTGGCAAAAATGTCTCCTCAATCCTGGCTGACAGTAGTCCCCATTGCCAGAAGTATAGTGTTAGAAGGTGGTTCTGACCATCTGAGCCGCCCGATTTTTTGCTTTTTGAACACCTAATTGTTGAGCTATTACTGTGGGAGAGCCTCATAAGTTGGGACTCACCCACAGTGATCTCATGATGAAAGAGACTCTTGGGAGTAGCCGTGCGCTCTATAAATACCAGATAACATAACATAACATGTGGATTTTACCGGTGTCCCCCTGGTGAGAGTAGGCCGCTGCGCTGCAGCCGGAGTAAGGGGCACCGGGCTGGTTACATGCAGACACATATGTACATGCGTGTGCACACGTGTAGGGGCTGCGCGGGGGAGATTCCTGGCGTGTGCAGCACAGGAGCAGGCACAGATAGAATGGTGTGGCAGGACTTATGCAGAGTTGGGTGGTGACATGGAATAGGCTTTATACTATGGGAAGACACATGTAAGGGAAAGTCAGTGTGCTTTACTGTTTTCACTGAAGGAACACTCCATTATTCTCCTATGAAGATGGGGACCACATGGGGTAGTTTCACTTCCCTAAGGCCTACAAATTCCAGACACGCACCAAAGTACACTGTAACTTATGTGAGAAGAAGTATTCTGCTGAGTCCAAAGCCATATCTGTCCTGATTATGGGTCATCCAGAAATGTCATATTCCTCTGACCCAGCTCATAACCAGAGCCTGGCTGGGTGTGACCCTGCCAGGCTGGATTAATGAACTTCCTCCCCAAGCAGTAGCATTCCAAGGGCGAAGGTCTCCTCTCCAAGAGGGAGAGAAGGTGGGTGGAGCTGCAGGTTATCCATCAGCAGCTGTCACCTGGTGCCAGGCACCAAGCTGCTCTGGAGAGAAGGCAGCAAGGGGGGAAGGGGGCTTTTCAGAGACCATGTGGCATGAGACCCCTGGACGACACCATTTTGAACTATCCCAGAGGCCTGGGCAGGAAGGAGGAAGCAGGGGCAGAGTGGTGATGTGTCGCTGCCGGATAGGGCAGCGGAGCCTTCCTGCCAGCCCCCTCCAAATTCTTTTAAAAGGTCTTGCACAGGAACAGGAGCTCTCTCTGGGGTGTGGTCTGCTGAGGAAGATTGGTGCTGGAGCCTGGCGCCATGGGCAGTTGGAAGGAAGAACCCCCTGACTGTACCAGGACCGGGAATTGGGCCAAAAGGGGAGTCCAGGACCAGTGCGCAGAAGCCTGGGCCTCTGCGCAAGGAGAAGAGAGGCCTAGGAGGAGAGCCAGGAGAAAGACTGGTGCAGGGAGCCAGTGAAGACAGCTCCCTGCTGAGTTCACTCTCCTTGAGACCAGGAGGGCGAAGGAAAGTGCTCCCAGTGGCTGGGGCGTGCCACCAAGGGCAAGAAGAGGCCAAGATGGCAAGAATTGGTCCCCTGGGGTCTGAGATATGCCCCCCAGAAGGTAGGTGACTTTGACCTCTGGCCGGATCGACGACGAAGCGCGTGGGGCTCCGGCACCGGTCTTGACTGGGCCCCCGGGGTGGGTCAGGTCCCGGGGGCTGCCCCCACAAGAAGTTAAGTCAGGGAGCGCCGTCGCACTCCCCGTGAAACTGCGCAGGGGGGGTGTCAGGAGCCCACCCTGGACCCCGATGAATATTGAGACAGGGGAGCGCTGTTGCGTCCCCCTGGGAATGGTGAGAGGGGCTCGGGACCCCCAACTTCAGGCCTCATCGAAGTCAGGGAGTGCCGTCGCGCCTCCCCCGCGAAGAGGCTAAGTCGGGGAGTGCCGTCACCCCCGCGAAGAAGACAAGTCGGGGAGTGCCGTCGCGCTCCCCGCGAAGGTGCCCTGGGGCCCGGGATCCCAACTCTGGGCCCAGAAGCCAGGAAGACAGGTGGGGGAGCGCCGACACGCTCCCCGCCGAAGAAGGCGTGGGGGCCCTGGACCCCAACTCTGGGCCCCGGTGGGCGGACAGAGGAGGGGGAGTACCGCCGCACTCCCCCACAGCAGCGGGAAGGTAGGGGGAGTGCCGTCGCACTCCCCCGAGGAACCGCCAACGAGGAGCAGCCTCTGGGTCTGCCCGCAGGAGCGGGCAGACCAGAATAGAAGCGATGGCTCCTGCAGCCGCACACGAGGGTGCAGGCCGGATGGGGAGCCAGCCGGGGGTGGGCTCCCCTAGCTGCCATCTACATACCTGGCATGCACGGGGCCCGGGTGGGTCTGGGCCCCCAACGATGGGCAGATGCTGCATGAGGCTGCCGGCATGGGCAGCGCAGCTCTCCCCGGAGCAGCTGGAGAGCCGCTGCTCTGATATACACGGGCTGTGCATGAAGCGCCCCATGGGGAAAACTCGTTATTTTGGTGCCTGGTGGCCACCACCATTTGCTGGAGAAGGTGCAGGGGGAGCTGCCGGAGCAATGCAGACTCTCCCAGCATGAAGTGGAAAGTCCCTCCCTAAGTCTCTGGGGACTCAATGGACATAACCCCTCAAGGGCTCTGCCATCTGCCAACAGCAACCTGTGGCTGGAACTTTTGTTCTTCAGCTGGGGGTGTGTTTGGGGACTGCACCAGTGTTTGAAGGGCTGAACTGGGGATGTCTGAAGAAGGGCATCCCCTGTAGGTGAAGAGGTGTAATTGCACGATAAGTGCATTATTTAATGTTTTTTTTCTGTTGAAGGACTAAAAGTCACATGTGTAATGTGAAGTCATAAGCAAAGTGGGGTTATGTTGCTGGACATTCCTGCTAGGGTTTTGGCTGTATATGCTTAATCCTACTGTGATGCCTTTTAGGGGCTTATATTGCAATGCATTATAATGGTTATCAGCTATGATAAGTACTGTCATTTTAAGTGATGCTTAAACATGTATTCTTGCTGCTGCGTTAGGTGAAGAGCAATCCAAACTGTTAGCCCCTAAGATGTAGAGGTGTATACTGTATGGTCAGTATGAGATGCTCAGTCAGGGTTATGTGTCACCATGGCAGGTGTGCCCATTTTAAATGCTTGTTGAGATAAAGGGGGTGGGTTGCCACTGGGATGGTGCCAGTGGGCAAGGCCCTCGCTCCAGGTTATGGTCAACCTACTGCATTGGGGGCAAGATGATGGGGCATATTCACAAGAACGTGTGATAACCACCGCAAGTTTAGCTTAACACAACTTCTCACATCGCAGTCCATCGCGGGAAAACAACGCTGTGTTAACGTAGCATTCTCAAACTGGCGTCACCATGTGATAGTCCCACGATAACGCGTCAAATGACCGCGTTAAAAACAACGCGACGCCAAAAAAATGCAAAACACCAACGCGAATAAAGTTGCGATGAGGCCAACCACGAAAAAAAACCAGCGACAACCAGCGATAGGCCTGCAATCCCCACGCGTATGGCGGGAAAATGCACCATAAAAGCTGAACAAAAAAAACACACCATAAACAAATCAAACTGCGCAGCAACATGGATGCACCCGGAACGAGTGCCCAGGTCAACGCAAACCCCACAAGCCCCACAGACCACCAGCAATGAACCTCGGGGTCGGGGAAGGCCAAGGAGAAGAGGAAGAGGAAGACGGGGTACAGTCCGCAGGAAAACCCCGATCGTCATCACGGAGGTGACAGAGCACCAACAACAACTGTCCGTCACCACCACTGTGTCATTGGCAATACAGACGGAAAAATGGCATCCCATCGTGAATGCAGTCGGAGTGCCGAGGAGGCCAAGATGCGCTGGCACGATGTCAAAAGCCAAACCAAGCAGAAACCCGCTGCCAACAGGAAGGCAGCAACGGCGAATGGAGGTGGGAGTCCTGCGCCACAGGAGGAGCTGGAGCAAATGGCAGCCACAGTCATCAGTGTGGAGATGGTGCAAGGAGTCGGGAGTCCGGACACTGCTCAACATGACCTGACACAACAGCAACAGGGTGAGTAACGAACAGGGACTGTGGGGACGGGGGGGACGGGCACAATGGCACACATGCACACCGCACACCCACAATAACCCTGGGTCATGTCCCTGATCCCCGTGGCACACTGCAGCACATATACAAACATCAAGTAGGCCCCTGTTCACCATGTGCCCAAAGGGGTCCCACACCACACATCACCAATTACACAACACACACATGCACCCGTGCGAAACGCAGCAAAGATGCGTATGTGAGAGCCACACTGACAATGCAAGTGACACCACATGACCAGCAGCATGGCTGGAGTACAATCACCATGACACTGTGCATGCCACGAGACTGAGGTGGCTGAGTGTGGACCACATCTGGAAAGGAGCAGGTCACACTCTGACACATCCACCTGCACAAACAACCACTGACGTCAACAACACATCTCCAGACAAACAATGCACAAGAGTACAAAAACCGTCCAAGAGTACAAATGACCCAAGTCGCCAACATCACAGCACCTCAAAAGCACAAAAGCCAAAGGCACACCGCCTCCAAGGGATAAGGGGCAGCAAAATCAAGCTGCAGTTGCGACTCCCACACAAAGCAGCACACATACAAAGCAATTACAGCACACCCACATGGACGACAATGTGGTACACAGTCCAACACCTACACTGCAGAACAGAGGAGACAACTGGGTCCGCCTGTGAGTAGAAAATGGCCAATCACATCTGACATAGCAGGAAACTGTGAGATGCAAATGTACGTGTACAACCTCACCTACGTCATGTAGTCCAAATGTCCACTGACCCACATCAAATAGTCCACCCCTCCCAAACAGTCACAATGTACATTGTCATGAAGTCTGAATGTAATCTTGAACAATGCGGCAACATACATGCCAACACAATGTCAACAAGCATCTCCCCTTCACATTGCAGAGGGACAAGCAACACCTCCAGCAGAGCAGACCAGACAACTCTACAGTGATGCTGAAGAGGACCACCACACTTCCGACACCTACGCCCCACAGCAGTCCATGGACATCTTAGGCAATCAACCTCCAGGAGCAGGGCAGCACCGCTGCATTGAGGATACCCCACCCCCTGCACAGACAACACAGCTGGACGCACCCACCACCCCGGCTGGCTCCCAGCAGCCCACCGAAGCACACATCACATTCCAAGGCCAGGTGTCAGACTGCCAGAAGGGGGTGGCCGAACATGTGCGGGTGGGGTACTACCTCATGGAAGCCGAACCAGATCACATACGTGGGTGTCTAAGTCCCATCAGGGTCCACCAACACTCCCCAATGGAGACCCACACTGCGACAGAGACACATGCCTTTGCACATTTCCAGTACTGAACCACACCCAGAGCCACGGGATGATCATCCACACCCCCACGCTGGACTGGCGTACGCCGGCCCAGTTCACTCCTCTTACGTATTGAGTGGGGGACGACAAAGTTACATGTGCAATGTCCCACCCGCTGCCTGCAGTGACATGGCTGCGTCCTCTGTACACGGCACAATGTAATGTTGTAGTGCCCGGGGCACAAATGCATACATCATGAGCACACGGACACACACAGATAGTTCGTTGAACTGGCCACGGGCACATGCGCTCCACACCTTTATTGGCATGGTCACATGTACAGTGATACATGTGCTGGATGTGTGTGGGGTGCGTGTAAGCCAGCCCTCATGGAGTCATTGGTGCTGGCAACAACTTGAACAGTGATCACAATTGAAGCAGAAACATAAAACACCAGCACAACAGAAACAACTGTGAAGCATCATGGTGGTAGCTGGAGGGAGTACAGTGTTCACCCAACATGCAAGCAGAATGTTCGTTGATTTGTGGTGCACTGAGTTAGTGGCACCTGAAGAGCTGAGCAGGGTATCAAGCTGATGATGGCCCCCACGACAGGTGTGAGCAACTCTGACAGTCTGGCAGTAAGACACTTCCGACTCTGGCACCTGTCGTTTGGAGTTGGTCCTGGCGGTGGTGGCGTGTGCATCCTGCGGTGATGCGACGTCCGGGCAGGTCAGGACTCGATTTGATGTGTGAGCCCAGGTGGACCGCAGTTGAGGCCAGAGGCAGCGGACAGCGCAGGGCCACAGACACATGGCGTTGATGACCCCCAGACCATTGACCCAGAGGCCATCCAACATGCCATCAGACTGGGGCCATGGTTTGAGCTGCACAGAGTTAGTGGCCCCGGATGCACTGCGGCTGGCACAAGCACACCCCTACGGGACGGTGACTTGCGGTGCAGTGAGATAGGGCCACGCAAGGTTAGCGGGTCCTCATCGATGTCGAAGGTGAATGTAGCGGAGGTTTGCGGGGGACAGTGGAAGGTGTCCTCCAGGGCATGATGCAGAGGGCAGGAGCCGGCTGGAAGCGGCAAATGGAGGATGTAATGCTACAGCCTCGTTTTGGCCACATAGTCAGTATCACCGACATGATGATGAAGACAACCCCCAGTCCATGGACTCAGTCGCCAACAAATCTCAAGAAGAAAGTGTCCATGGTTGTCGGGGAACAGACTTAGTGGCACCGGAGCTGAAAGGGGTTGCAGTCTGCGACGAGGCCAGTACAATGATATCAGGTCTGCCATAAATGAATCATGACTGAGTTCCCAATGTGTGCCCTACTCGACTGATGTGTAGTCCGGAGGCAGCGGCCAGCGCGGGCCAACCGCTGTTCAGCAAGCTCCTCCTGGAACACTGACACACGGCATTGAAATGGCATGTGGGCCTCGTGGTTGACCGAGGCAGTAGCGACAGAGCTGAGCGGTTGTTAAGCCAGCGACGATGCCGTGTCCTGCCTGGTACGGACTGGCATGGATTTGTGTGGGGCCTGCAGGACCGCAGTGTAGTCCGAAGGCGTAGTCATCAGGGGCCCACAGACACGTGTGGTTGGGATGCTATGCACAGAATTGGTGTCACCACATCGAAGGGAGTATAGTGATATAAACGCTGCCATAAAGTGTGTACTCTGCCATAGCACAATCAAGACTCAGTTCCAAATGTGTGACCTACTTGAGCGTAGTGTAGGCACGAGGCAGCGGTGGAATACGTCAATGAAAAAGGAATAAAGCGGGCTTGTGTCGCGGAGGCCGTGATGGTCTGAGGAGACTGCGAAGGTCGCGGGCCTCGGGCTTGGAGCTTGTGCCGGCATGTGGTGGGCCCTCTTTGACACACGCCGGTGTCGGCAGGTGAGCAGTGAGGCCTGGCTGCGCAGGGGCGGGCATGACGGGTCCGGGGACCAGCGGCCAGGGGTGCAGCAGGCGCACAGGATCGCAGGCCACACCGCTCACGGCGACGGCGTCGGCCTCATGGTGGGGTGGGAGGCGCCGCCCTGGCAGACACGTTGGGCATACTGGAAGAGAACCACGCCCAGAGCTACATGCTTTTTATTCACACCCCTGCGCTGGCCTGGCGTACGCCGGGCCAGCACACTCCGCACACGCTTACAGGGGGGGACGTCACAAGCTACATTCTCGCGATCTTCCCCACTGGCTGGGGTGACATGGTTGCGACCACTGTCCACTCCACTCAAAACACCAGCAGTGCATGTAGACATGGCTATGTCTGTGGTCTGCATACTGCAGTCTGTCCAGCACATCTCCGCCACACTTAGCATTGTGTACATACTCATTCATGAGTCACTTGCCTCCTTCGCACATGCCTTGTTCCCACCTCTCCCCACATTCCGGTATTGTGTGGCTGAGGTGCCATGCCGTCGATGGCTCATGTACATGGCTGACCAAGGTTTCCACAGTAAGTTGTGCTGTCGTGTCTGGTGGGGGGGCATGTTGTTTGGCATGTTGTATGTGATTTTGTGACGTGTGCAGTGCCAGAGTTGTGAGTTGCATGATTGTGGGGTTGAGGTGTGGGGTGTGTTCATTTGGTACTTGCCAATGGGCAGTGCATTCCCATGGGTGCCATCCTGGAAGCGCTGATTGATGTTGGACTGTCGGAAGATGAAGGGATCATGCACACTGCCTGGGTAGTTGGCCATGACATTGGTGAGGAGTCCCCTGTGGTCCACTATTGCCTGCACGTTGATGGGATGCGTGTGCTTTCTGTGTTGTGTTGTGTTGGCAGGGGGCACAAGTGGGACAAGTGTGCAGTCGATTGCCCCCGACACGTGCGGGGATCCAGCTATGGCATATAGTCCTTGCTTCGTCTCCAGCTGTTCCTGCGCATTGTGGGGGACGTATGGGTGCTGGGGTCCCTAGCTGGTGAGGGCATCCAGGACAGGTGTGAGGAACTTGGATGGGGCTGGCTGTGAGACTCCTCCGACTCGGGCGGTTGTTGTTTGGGAGGATACCAGAGGCCAACAGGTGCAGCACAGCCAGCAGCTTTGTCTGCGGAGGGATGTTGGTTGTCCGCTGTATTGGTACCGTCAGCCTGTGGGCAATGATGTTCAGGATGCGGAGGATGGTTGTCCTTTTGGGCCTGTAGTGGGCATTGGCATTGTCTGGTGTTAGGTCTGTGGGGCTGGTGCATTTCCTGAAGGTCCGCTGTCTTTGTCTGCGCTGCTTCTGTGGTGGTCCGAGGCGGGGGGGTCCGTTGGGGGGGTGGCGGTCCTGGGGGGTTGTGGCGGTGGGTGTTGTTGCCCTCTCGGTGCTCCAGGGTGCATGGTGAGTGGCTCCATGGCATCTGTTGTTCTTCAGGTGTGGCTGTGGGCTGGGCTCCCTTTTCTTGTGCAGGTTGACGTCCGACTTCGCACCAGGTCAGAGCAGGTGTTAATTTCCTGCTGGTAACGCGCCGTATCGCCTGTTTTGTGTTCCTATCGCCGATGTGGCTGGTCGTTGAGAATGTTGCGTTGTGGTGTTGTCGCAGCTTTTTGCTCTGGAACGCCTACTCTGCATCTCATTAGCGTTAGTTGCCGGGGTCATCTGTGGCGATGTTTTTTGCGACTGCTTTCGCAGGAAAACTGGTGTTATGGGCTGTTAGCACCAGCTTGTGAATGGGGCGATAAATTTAGCGCGACTTTGGATGCGTTAAAGTGCCGATAACTCGGCGATAGCTCCTTGAGAATATGCCCGATGTGCATACATGGGAGTGGTGGTACTAGGCCGCACCCCCCTGCGGGAGGGGTGGGAATGTTATGCAATGTCACAAAGTAATTCCAACAGCTTATGTATATTTGTAAATTGTTGCATAGTATTGAGTAGTGTGTGTGTTTAATAAATGTACTCTTCCTTTTATAAAGCAAAGTACAGACTGGACAATCAATTATTGAGTGTTATTTCTGCGTGCTGGTAAATGGCGATTACTAGCCCACACCATCTCCCTTGATTAAGCCTTAGATTGCTCTGCAACGCTACCCTCTGAGAGTCAAGCGCTAAAATGGGGTGTTTGGTTCCCAGTGAAGGACAAATGTAGTCATGTTATTTGTGCAGGCCTCACAGATACTGCCTCGTTTTCCAACATATAGCTTGTGGGACTTCAGATACCAGGGAAAGGAGATGTGAGTAGTGACACAAAGAGCAAAGGTGAGCACCTGCTATGTAGAACTTGAGATGTTTGTAACAGTGCAAACATTCTTGATGCAGCACATGGTTCCTTTTATGTACCCTATTTAAAACTTCACAGCCTTTGTGGTTTGCAAAGCATACAAAGTTTAAAATATATTTGTAAATTTGGGAGTATAGGACTTCACAACTTCACACAGTCAGTCTCCTGGCAGTAGGCCAGGCCCTTTTCTCTGACTCACTAGTATGGATACAGACATCACTCCCGATTTCATGCTTTTGAGGACACAGGCCAATTAAAAAATACGTCTTGAAATAATAACTTGAGAGCAAAAATGTGATTTTTTTTATAGAGTTAACTAGCTACTGGGTGTATCGAGTATTCTAATGGACTAGTTAGTCAGCTAGTTAATTAACTTAGCCACAGAAAAAACCAAACATCACCTGCCTCCTTGCTGGAGAACAGACAAACACCACTCATCCCAATCAAGAGCCTGCCAGCTGTTTGGATTTTTTCTCAAGCACAGAAACAAAATCCAAAAAGTGCCTGGCTCCTTGCAAGGGCACCAATCCACACATCGCCATCCTAGCTATCATGAAGGAGGATGTTTATATTTTTTCTTATCATCAGAAAAAAAAACAGCCAGACCCTGGCTTCTTGCTGGGGTGCAGAAACACACATCTATACTCCAGACAGTAACCTGGACATTGTTTCCATTTTTTTTAACCACTAACCAAACAGCACCTAGCTCCTTGCTGGGGCACAGGCACAATCATATGCATTCTGCAAGCATGTGTGTCTGCACCCACCAGGATGTACCAACACTGTTTGAAAGTTTTCCTTGCGTAGGAAAGAATTTATCCAGCACCTGGATCCTTGTTTGGGCACAGACACACACATGTGTACACCACAGCGAAGAACCTGGACACTGTTTGGATTTTTACCTAAGAAAAAATCTAAACAGCATCTGGCTCCACACTGTAGCATACAAATGCACATATGGAATCATCTGGCAGCTAGGCAAACCTACCAACAGAAGATATTTCTGAACACTATACACCTGGGGGCATGTATGGCTTGGATGTTTGGCTAGGTGCCACCACTTCTTACCCAAACGTCTGTGCACTAGTCAAACATTGATTAAAAAAGTATTTTCAGATATAACCAAAAAAGCCTAAAAAATCCCTTGGTGAATGATGCAGATAATTGGGAGGAGAATTATCGCATAGAGATTGTAAATATGGACATTACCTTTTATGTGCACTGACTATGTGATGTATTTGGGGAGAGGGGATGGGATATGGGTATTGCAAAGTAGTTTACTTTTGTAAAAGTTTAATCAGGTTTACTTAATACTGTGATTTCTGTGTTATAAAAGAACATCAATGTAAGCCAAACTTCCTGTTTACAAAGAACTTTGAAACTTTTCAATAATAATATGTTTGGCAGAAAAAAAAGCATTACCACATATCTGTGATATAAAGTTCTGGAACTGCAAATGTTCCCCCACTGAGAGTTTGCACATGTCCTATAAAGATAAAAACAGTGCCTCACTTGGGGGGATGTCTTCATATGGTCCTAACTTTGGCCTATTCCTGCCCTGTGCAATAGTTACATCTACATATGCGTAGTACCGTTTATAGGGAGAAAAGTGTGAGAACCTTAGATGGTAGGAGTTTTTTTTTTTTAATAACAAATTTGATTGATTTTATTTTAAACCTTACAATAAGCCATGGTGGTATGAAGCAATACAGCTTAAAGACAAATTATCAAGGTACATATATTATTTGTCTAACTTCAAAACACACACCATTTCAGGGTCAATAACAAAGAAAACATTATCGTTGTCCAATACTAACATTGTCCCATTTCAACTAAACATGATGAGTGATTCCATGCAGCGCAGTTGTATCCATAGATGAAAGTGCATAACTACCATTGCTACATAAATGTTTTGATCTTGGCATCTAATAGCCTCTTGGCACCTTCATGTATTTGCAGGGGAATGTTCCTATAGGTGGTCCACCTCGCCCATATTTTAGTATGTTTCTGTGAACATCCACGGGCGATAAAAACTGGGAGCTTCAACTCCATAATGAAGTCCAATCCTGTCTTCCATTGTGAAACCCGAGGGGAGTTTTCAGCCCTCCACAGCCTTTCCATATCTCGCTTAGCGACTGTAAGACCTAAGAACAGTAAATGTCTTTTGTATCTGTTACCCCCTAATCCTTCTGTACTATGTAAGAGTGTTAATTTCGGAGACCTCGGTATGTCCCAAGCCAGTACCTCAGCCAAGTAAGTGAGAACCCCTCTCCAGAACCGGTCAAGGACCAAGCAGGACCAGGTTGTCGTCTGACTGACATTGGAGGCATATTGGAGAAGCAATCAACCCCGCGGTCCACAGTCTATGTCAGGTGTAGTACACTCTGTGGAGGTATTTAAATTGAATGAGTCGAAGTCGAGAGGATATCGTGGCCTCGCGTGGTTAAAGTAGGGCGTCGGCCCAGTTGTCCTCGTCCAGAGGTCCAATATCGGTGTCCCAGGTGACCCTGAGAGCATCTAAGGTAGTTGGGCTATTGGTGACTAGGGTTTGATAGATCTTGGATATCTTATGTTCCTCAAAATCCCCCATAAGGAGTTTGCCTTCATGAGGGCTGAATTCTGGGAGGGTATTCAAGTCTTTAATGTATGGGTGGAGTGCGTGTCGCAGTTGCACAAAATGATAGAATTGGGTATGGGGCATATGAAATTCTTTTCGGAGGTCTTCAAATGATTTAAGGACCGTGCCATTCATCACATCCCCTAATGTTGAGACACCAATGCGGTCCCAGCCACCGAACCCCTGTAAATCAGCTATTTGCGGAAGCATGCGATTCCGCCAAAGAGGTGTCGTTTGTGTTAGATGTCCCCACCATCCGACTCTACGCAGGGTTTGTCGCCATGTCAGGATAACCACGCGTGTAGCGGGGGAAGATCTTTGGGATCAGTCTTATTGTATAGGAGTGAGATGATGGTGGGGTACCCCATCATCCACTGCTCAAGTCGATATGCAGGGTCGTTTGGAGAGCCGTACCGCCAGTCATTCAGAATTTGTAAGTGTGCTGCGGCAAGATAAGCTTGTATGTCAGCAGCGGCAATGCCCCCACAGTAAGTGGACTGTGTACATGTTCGCAGGGCTACTCTGGCAGCCCCACCCCCCAGAGGAAGTGTCCCAGCAGTGCGTTAATTTGGCGAAACCATAACCTAGAGACGGGATATGGATGGGATTGCAAGTGGTACAATAATTTGAGTAGGGAGACCATCTTGAATATGGCTGAGCGTCCATATAGGGATAAGGGGAGTGCAGACTAGTTTTTAATCTCAACTTTAACCTTTTCTGTTGCTTCTTCTAAGTTGCGTGTCCAGGACAGGCTTTTGGTGTCCGATATATAGGCTCCCAGATATGTGAACACCTGAGATACTATAGTGAGTGCCTCAGACCAACGATCATTCAGCAATGACCCACGCAGTGGCCAAAGCAGCGATTTAGAAGAGTTCATGTATAGACAGGAGGTCTCACCAAAGATACGCATGATTGGTAGTATTCTGGGGCCTGATCTATGGGGGTCTGTTAGAAAGAATAACAGGTCATCTGCATAGAGCGCAATACGATCAGAAATCTCAGGGGTCCATTCAAACTCTCGGTACAGAGCATCTATACGTACCCAGGCCGCGAGGGTTTCTATGGCGAGGGCGCAGAGAAGGGGTAGAGGGGGTAGAGGGGGCATCCTTGCCTGGTTCCCGTTGTATAGGAAAATGTGGAGATGTGGCCCCGGCCACCCGGACTGAAGCAGTTAGGGCAGTGTACAATAGTCGAATCATAGCTATAAATCAGGGGCCCAAGTTCAGGTGTCTTAATAATATGAACAAATAGGTCCAACTGACTGAATCGAATGCCTTGTCCATATTAATGAGTAGAAGGGCCGCAGGTCTGTCTAATCTATCCACTGACGCTATAGCATTATGCGCTCTGCGTATATTATGTTGGGTCGCACAGTGGGGCATAAAGCCTGCCTTGTCAGGGTGAATCAGGACTTTGAGATGAGGGAGCATTCTGTTTGCCAGTATCTTGGCAGGAATCTTAGCTTTGATGTTAAGGAGGAATATTGGCCGGTGCGATGCGCATAATTCGGGTGGATGCCCTGGTTTGGGATAGACCACAATCTCAGCGTGTCACCAATCAGGGGGTAGACACTTATTCTCGAGGGCCTCATTGAGGGTTGCAAGGTACTGGGGTCCCAATGTTGTCATGTTCAGTTTAAAGAATTCACCAGGGAACCCGTTGGGGCCAGGCGATTTGCCAGGTGCTATATCTGAAACGGCAGAAAAGATCTCCTCAAGCGAGACGGGATCCTCGAGCGAGTCGCATGAAGTGGCAGTGAGTGTCTTAGGTGGCAGATCGCAAAAAAGTCTTCAATCTGCACCTCAGATATGGTTTTGCGCTTGGTATAAAGTGTTTGGTAGTAGTCGGTGAAGGAGCGGGCCACTTGCTCCGGAGCGATGATCAATTCCCCAGTATGTGACTTAAGGGTCAGGAGTTGTATCGGTTTAAGGGAGTATTGGCAAAGTTGATGTAACAATTTCCTTGATTTGTCGCCCCATTGGTAGATCCTGCTTTGGGTAGCCCGCCAGATGTGTTTGGCTTCATCAAGTTGAAGACTTTGATATCTCTTCTGCAGTGTGGCTAACTGACGGCGAGCGCGATGTCCGTGTCTATTGAGTGCTTGTGATTCCGTTTGTACTATCAGTGCTTCTAATTGTATAAAATCCTGCTTTTTTTCCATTTGGCAGCAGAACAATAACTGATGTTAAAGCCACAAATAGTGGGTTTCATAGCTTCCCACAGGGTAGTGGCAGAGTCTACCGTACCCTCATACCTAATGAAGTAGTCTGCTAGGGCTTTGCGTATATGAGAACTATAGGTCGCTTTGAGTACATGCCAAGACGACATCTGCCAGTGAAACGGTGTCCGCTGGGGCCCCAGCGTTAATCGCAGCAGGACTGAAGAGTGGTCCGAGAGACCCCTGGGTAGAATATCTGCCTTAATCAGGCGCGATGCATGTTCCCTGATGATGAAGATATAATCAAGTCTTGAAAAAGACCTGTGTACTGTTGAGAAGTACGTATAGCCCACCTCTGTGGGATGGAGCCTCCTCCAAGTGTCGGACCATCCCAATGCCTCAACCAGTGACCCCAAGCGGGAATCTCTATGAGTAAGCAATGTAGTAGAAGGGCGGCATCTATCAAGTCCGGATTGTATGACGTCGTTCCAATACCCCCCCGGCAGTGCCAAACCATCAGGAAAGGACCCCAGATGTCAATTATGCATTTGGTAAATGAACAGCTGAGCGGTGGAGGGGCATATACACTTCCCAGTACAATGACCTCCCCACCAACTGTTCCATGGACGAAAAGATATCTGCCCTGCATGTCAGCCCAAGTGCGGATGTGTGTGAACGGTACTCTACGGTGGATTAGGATGGCTACCCCTCTAGAGCCCCTCTTGAAGTCAGAGTGAAATATGTGAATGAATCCAAAGCGAGCCAGGCATGGGGTTTTAGTCCCCAGCAAATGTGTTTCTTGGAGTAACCGGATGTCGGCCCCTAGCTGTTTTGCGTGTCTGAGGACCGCTCCACGTTTGACCTTATCGAGTAGGCCTCTGACATTCCAGGTAACTACCAATATTTCGCCAGCCGAGACAATTTTAGAGGAATGTGTGGTTATGTTGTGCCGAGATATGGTTTACACAATGTGTATAGAAAGGACGAGCTCCTATGAAGCTTTGAGGGGACCTTAGGACAACTAGAACCATTAACATTAATAACCAAAACACCCACACCCACACCTCCCCACCCCAACCCACCCCAATACCACCAGGAACACAGAAATATCTGTCGCGGAATGTGAACAGTCCTCGAAACAATGGGGGTTACAGGCTGGAACAGTCCAATGGATCCGCATTGATCTCATCCCTATGGAATGTCTCTGGGATCTATAATGTCTGGTTCAGTAGAGTAGCCCAATCCTATGCCGCTGTGCAGGATCATGTTGATGAAGCATTTCTTCAGCCCACCTACATGTAGGCCCTGGAGTCTAGAGGGTCCAGCCACTTAAGGCACAGCATTATTTATCTCGTTTATTGACCTGCGTAGATGGTAGGAGTTTAGCCGCTTGCCAAATATTATGGAGTTTTATGTCACAGAAAGGGAGAAAAATTGTGAGGCATATTAGCAAGACCGGCGATAAAATTATCGCCGCTTTAGCGGCAGGAAACTGCCGCTAAAGCGAGCGATAATGGGCTTGCTAATATGCGTAGTAGAATTCCAATAGAAGCCCAGGTTAGATGTGCAGGACATCTAACCAGGGGTTCTATTGGAATTCTATAACGCATATTAGCAAGCCCATTATCGCCGCTTTAGCGGCAGTTTCCTGCCGCTAAAACGGCGATAATTTTATCGCCGATCTTGCTAATATGCCCCTGTGTTTTTACCCATACTTTGATACTTGCATGGGGATTCTATGTAACAAGATGGATTCATGCAAGTCATATAACTATTGATTTCCATGTGTTTCTAGTTTTCATAATGTCTGGGGTTGGAAGGCTTCCATATGTGTTGGGAGACCTTGAGGCACAAATACTGCAAACATCTCCATGGATTACCTATATTAAGCACTCCCTGAAGTCTAATGTTTAGATCCCTTCACAAAGCCATGTTTGTGAAGATGTTGACCCTGGGCAACAAAGATTTGGATGAAGTCTTGGGAGCTAAATGTTCCTATGTGAAGAAGAGTGAAGGAATCTACCATGTTTTGGGGTACAAATGTTGAAAGTCTGACAAATGTCTTGTTCTGCACGTTTTCCAGCCAGCCAATCAGGCTGACAGTTGCCTGGCACCTAGGGATACACCACTTTTGACGTGTATATGCTGAAAATATATGGTTGTGGTATATTTCCAAAGCAAACACAAGGAGATGATGGACGGAGCGCTGAAACTTTTCAGACACTCACCCCCAGTCACAGATCTGGGTTGAATCCATCATCATTCTTTAGCTCACTTCGCCACCTCAGTTCAGACCCAGCTATATGCAAATCAGTCTTGACCCTGTGCCTCATGGGAACAGTCCAGCCCAAACTGCCAAGCCAGGTCTTCACTGAACTGGAAACAAGCATCCTGGGACCGGTTTCTGGGTAACACCTTTCATTAGCCAGGCTAGCTTGAATCCAGTGGCAAAGTGAGCAAGGGACCGACGTCTGGGCATACCCTGCCAACTTAGGGCGAACAAAGCAAACACAAGGAGCTGATGGACGGAGTGCTGAAACTTTTCAGACACTCACCCCCAGTCACAGATCTGGGTTGAATCCAGCATCATTCTTTAGCTCACTTCGCCACCTCAGTTCAGACCAAGCTATATGCAAATCAGTCTTGACCCTGTGCTTCATGGGAACAGTCCAGCCCGAATTGCCAAGCCAGGTCTTCACTGAACCGGAAACAAGCATCCTGGGACCGGTTTCTGGGTAATATCCTTCATCAGCCAGGCTAGCTTGAATCCAGTGGCAAAGTGAGCATACCCTGCCAACTGCCAAGCCAGGAAGACCTGGCTTGGCAGTTCGGGCTGGACTGTTCCCATGAGGCACAGGGTCAAGACTGATTTGCATATAGCTGGGTCTGAACTGAGGGGACTAAGTGAGCTAAAGAATGATGATGGATTCAACCCAGATCTGTGACTGGGGGTGAGTGTCTGAAACATTTTAGCGCTCCATCCATCATCTCCTTGTGTTTGCTTTGTTCGCACTAAGTTGGCAGGGTATGCCCAGACGTGGGTCCCTTGCTCACTTTGCCACTGGATTCAAGCTAGCCTGGCTGATGAAGGTTGTTACCCAGAAACTGGTTCCAGGATGCTTGTTTCCGGTTCAGGGAAGACCTGGCTTGGCAGTTCGGGCTGGACTGCTCCCATGAGGCACAGGGTTAAGACTGATTTGCATATAGCTGGGTCTGAACTGAGGTGGCGAAGTGAGTTAAAGAATGATAATGGATTCAACCCAGATCTGTGACTGGGGGTGAGTGTCTGAAAAGCTTCAGCGCTCCGTCCATCATCTCCTTGTGTTTGCTGTGGTATATTTCCAGACAGCTTAGGGTCAATACCTCTGACCAAATTCAGTTTGCATAAACAGGCATTTTTCACTTTCAGTAGCTTTCCAAATTTCCAGATTTTTCTACTGAATATCACAACCTAAGAATATCGTATTGCAAGAATATCAGGGACAGAATATAGAGGGACAAAATATCGAGAGGTTAGTGCATAAAGGGAAGCATAGATTTACTATTCCTAACTCCAAATCGACATGCATTGGAAATATAAGATATATTTACCATATAGGTAAATATTTGTGGAGTTACATAGAAAGAATCTAGACTTACTTATCTGTCAAGATTTTTTCCATATTTTGTACTTGATATTATGTCTCATCGCTATTCTGTGGTCGATATTCAGGGTGCACACCAAATTTCCTGAGTGCACTGAACCAGATTTATGGCCTGTGGGAACTCTGAAGTAATAAAAATTCAAAACATGTCTATATATACAGAGGTAATTTGGGGGGAAAAACAAAATATCTGACAAGTGTCCTTTTCCTAGCAATCTCCCTGCCAGCTAATCTAATCAGAGTGAGGGATATCTTGCACTCAGAAATAGAAACATTAGGATATTTAGATATAAAAAATATATGGTTGTGGTATGGTTTCATATAGCACATGCTGATATTGGTGACTGAAAGACATGTAACCCTGACCAACATTTCTGTTTCAGCTGCTTTCCAAATTTCCAAAATTCGCTGCCTGCAGTTTAGCGCTTATGAGATCCCTACAAACAGTTTATCATTTTAACCCATTCAGCCACAGAAGAACACAGTCAAACTGCAGGGCGGAGAGACACAAAAGACATTGTTAATAAAACATTTCTCACCTGAAGCTAGGAGTCCCCAGGGTTCGGATGACTGGGCACTGCATTCCAATTCTCCTTGTGTGTGAATTTAATATATGTCACTTTTATTGATTTTAGCACAGATTCTTGAAATAGAAGCAAGCATATTACTGTAGTGTTTTATACCTAACGAGGAGACTGCATCTAGGCACTTTACTACATGCATTTGATTGCACAAAATCGACAACAGTGTCCATGTTAAATATTTTCATCCTGACCTGCATGTTTTATCTCATATGGATTTTATATTGTGATTTGTTTTTGCAATGGTTTTAATTAACCAAGCAAATTAATTAAACTAGAAACTTGGCAGCAATATGTTCCTGCATGTAGACTTCATGTGACAAAGACTTCTTTCAGTGCACTATCCTGGACAGGAAAGTAGGAGCAGGAAGGTCTGGCACCCAGTCATGTTGGGTAAACAGTCATGCTAAGATTCAGACACATGTCATGCTCAGAACGTTCTCATGGCCACCTAATTAAGGCAAGAGAAGTCTAGCTTGCACCAATAGATTCCTTGGATTGTACAGAATTTGGAGATATATGCTGTTTACTTTCCATCTAATTCTGATATCTGTCATCAATTAAGCAGTGCACCATAATCAGAGCTCCTTCCCACAATGTCATATTCAGTGATAATATTACATAAGAGATTACGTGGAATACTTACACTAGAAAAAAATAACACCTATTTGAAATTACTGGACACCAGGGGGCAGATTTACAAGCCCCTTGCGCCACTTTTGCGCCGCCGTTGCGTCACTTTTGTGACTCAGCGGCGGCGCAAACCATGCGCCATGCTGCGGGCGATTGACAACGTGACGCATCTAGGGAGATGCGTCACGTTGTAAAGCCCTGCGCCACATGAAACCTGCGTCAGGTTTCATGTGGGCGGTCCGGCGCAGGGTGGGCGTTCCGTCGAAGGAATGCCTCGTAAAAGTGACGCAGTGAAATCTACAAGATTTCACTGAGTCACTTTTCCGACGCCGCTGCGACGAATCCTTATGCCTGCTTTAAGCAGGCGTAAGGAGTGGCGCACCACGTTAGGTATGGGCGGCCCACGAGCATTGCTGGAGCTGCGTCGCGCTTGCGACACGACTCCAGCAATGCGCCGCCCTTGCGCCACAGGATGCGACACGCATCGGCCTTTCTTGCGCCACGGTGCGCCGCATTGTAAATGCGGCGCTCCGTGGTGGCGCAAGGAGAGAATTGCGTGTCGCAACTATTCTGGCGCATCCCTGCTGATTTGCAGGGATGCGCCAGAAGTTGTAAATCTGCCCCCAGGTACTCAGGTCAACATTTTGTTTTGATCAGGGTTCTGAGATTTATGTTTGTCCATTGGAGGAATGCAACAAAATATTTAACAAATTTGTAAGAAAAAACGAAAAGAGTTCCACATTTTCCTTATCTCTTCAGGCTCAATGAGAAATTGATGTAGAGTTTGGACCAATGCATAGCCCTGAACACTGAAAAAATACATAGTTTGTATAGCTGCACAGAGACCAAAGAGGTACATGTGCTTGAACAACTTAATGCCAATTGTTGGTAAAAAGCTGCCGCATTGAGGTATACAATGACCTCGGCAGTGAAAGGGGTTAAACAATGCCTTACCCAAGTCTCCATTCTTTGGATTTTTCCATTGTCCAGGATCTAAATGGTGTTCTAGATGTATACAAAGAGTGCTTGTGCTCTCTCAATACTGACGTCATTGTATACTGCAACATCTTATACTTTCAGATTGGTGTACCTGAACATAAGTGACCGCAGTGGAACTTCTAGTTCTTCCTCAGAAGTACACACATACTCACAAACTGCTTTGTAATTGGATGGAAAGCTCAGCTCGATGGAAGAATTATAAAGTTTTTTTAATCACATCAGGCAGTTTTCAGTCTATTCATTGGCAATGTTGTTTCCCCCCAACAGTAGCTTGAATAGTTTCAACATTGCATTTCATGTTGATAAGAATAAATATGCTATTCAAGCTATGCAGAAGCCTAAGGATGATGGCCATCTTGATAAAGCTCAACTTTCCTCTAAGGCCAGACTGAAGTGTCTTCCATCTCTCAGTATCCAAGTTAATCAGGTCCAGAATAGGATGAAGACTAACAGGCGAGAGGATGTGGCCAAACGTCTAGAGCGGTCGACCTTGAAGCTGGGGAATCGGGTTTGAATCTCTGCAGAGACCCTCAAAATCCTGTGATGCTGGGCAAATCACTTAGGGCCTGATTACAATAGCAGGGAGGCTGCCACCGACTGCCTGTCAGTGGCGGTCTCCCCGCCATTTTCACCAACTTCACCGCCCGCCACATTTGGATGGCGGGCGGCTGTGTGGCGGTCGGAAAGACCGGCCATCACGGATCTGACTGGCTCAAGGAGCCCGTCGGTCCAACGGAGGCAGAGTAATGGCTACAAGGGTGGCAGTGCCTACCAGGCACCGGCGTAGGCATTACGATGTTCCTTTATGCCGGCTCTTTCATGGCAGTGAAGCCGCCATGAAAAGGCTGGCAGAAAGGGACATAGGGGGCACCTAGTGGGCCCCCCTTACAGCCTGGCCCACGGACACAGGACCTGGAGGGCACCTATGGTGCCCCCCTACATATCCCTGCACCATGTGGCAGTCACCGCATGGTGCCTGCCACGTAGTGCAGGGATATGTGTGGGGTGTCTGTTTTGCATTGCGGTGGGTGCAGCAGAGCGCAGCACCCGCCGCAATACAAAACATGGGCAATGCGACTGCCATGATGGCTATCGCATCATAATTAGCCCTGTGGGACTGCTGCCTTGTAAGCGGGCGGTCCCAAATGCGAAACGATGGCATTTGGGCCATCGTATTTGGGCCCTTAATCTTCCCTTGCACAACAAAATGAATATGTCCATCTGTAACGCAACTGGTGCTCATGTAAAGCACTCTGATACCTTCGGGCCGAGTTCATGCTATATAAAACTCACAAAAAACCAAAAAAAAATACATGAACAAATTTATCGAAGAATTTCAGGAACAGAGAATAAGGCCCTTATTTGTCTTTGAAAAATAAAAAAATAGTGCCCCCCGCATCATGGGAGTTCTCTCTCATGGTGTGGGTCTCATTATTATTATTTTTTTTTGCTGTCCTTCACTACCAGGTTTTAGCTGGTGGTGACAGACAGGTAAAAAAATACATAAACCGTCCACCCTAAATAGGGTGCACAGTGTTACATGCTTCTCTCGACGGCCCCCAGTTCATCAGGCCATTGGAGGAAGTTTTATGTCAGTCGAGCAAATTTCACCCTGTCGACGTAAACCTGGCAGTCCTCCTGACTCAAAATCTGGCAGGTGAACTGACAGTTCGGTGAAAAGGGTACTCCATTGCGATGGAGTAACCTCTCTGGTAAACTCTAAATTGTGCCCTAAGTACCTCATTAAGAGATGGGGACTGATTACTATTCACCACTGCAAAACTGCTCCAGCTACACCAGTGGTGAAAGCCTCTTGGAGAAGCTATCACCAGTAAGTGTGGTGCCTGAGAGGCTTTCCTATTTAGGGTGGCCCCTGTAATGCCATGTCAGCCAACATCTTCCTCTTGGGCACCATAGCTGTCCCACAGAGGAAAAACATGCAAATGGCTTGTTGAGCAGAGAGGACCAAACCTCCCAGAGTGCTCCCAGGATATCTGCTAACTTTCTCAGGGACAACCATGGGAAAGATAGCAGATATCCTGGGAGCACTCTGGGAGGTTTGGTAAGCCTCCTCCAGTGGCACAATGGAGTAGGGACTGACGGTGGAAGCACATAATACCGTGCGCCCCATTCAGGGTGGATGGCTTTATTTATTCTTTTCCTATCCGTTACCACCAAATAAAGCCTACCAGTGAGGGCCAGCAAAAAAACATAACAAGCTCCACATCATTGGAGAAAATGTCCATGATGTGAGGTGGCATTATTTTTTTGTACTTTTCAAAAACAAACTCCTGCTTTGGGAGTTTGTGTTTGAAAAATCAAAAACTTTGGAAAAGTTTTGACAGCCGGCTATCATATTTAACAGTGCCATCCGTCAAACTCTTCCAACATTGACAGGAACCGCCAAAATGGGAGGTTCTTGTCAATGTATACAGATGTCTGCAGGCCCATGGACATCTCTCAATTTGGTGGGCAGAACAAAGGAGAGTGAATGACGTAAAGTCCTCTGCCACCCTGTCTGACTATACTGCATCTACAAAACCCTAAATCAGGCCCTTAATCTTGTTTTGTAATCTTTTTTGATATTGGATTGACATGTATTTCCTTGATTATTGATCGCTCATTCTTCTGAAAAAAGACTTGTTTGTCCAGCCAGTTAGCATTTTCAAACCCTTCGTTGTTCTCCCTGTGAGTGATCTATCTGAGCGTGATTGGGATGTGAGATCTAGTTAGTTGCGATTTTCAGCCTTTTAAAGTTGATTACATTCCACTATAATCAGTAAAAAGTTAAGGCATAAATGTAGGATCTACGTGCACTTTTAAACATACCTCTACCACATGCTCATTTTGTTTTTCTAAGTTTTCGTCAGAGACCCATAACATTATCTTAGCATAATGTAATCTTTACAGTTGCATTTTTATGAATGTTGATACACTACATGGAAATAAGGTGGATTCTTGACCGACTGGCAAAAGTACACAGATGACGCAGTTTATGTATTGTAAATGTTTATAATGAAAAAGACCTTTGTACCTGACGGCTCTGGCAAAGCCCAGGGCAACCAGTAAAATCTAGTCAAGATAATAATTTGCTGGCAGTTAAAACAGGGCCTTAGGAGGACACACAAGTATAATAAAATGTGGTTACAGGCCTCTGGGTTGTCTAGCTGAAAGAGCCTTTTTGTGCATTTTTACGTGATAGCATAAGACCTGGCTCCACGTTCGTGACAATTCATTTCTACCGGAACCCTAATGTTATACTGCAGCTTGTTGTCCAAAATACTGTTATTACAGACTTTAACCAGCACATGTTTGCATCTCAGATAGATTTAGAACCTATGCTTGCTTCCTCACATAAAAATATTGTCCGGTTTATTAAACAGGGAGGGCAGTGAGGGACAAGAGGTTCCTTTGATTATCACTTTTTTGAAGTTTTATTGGTATGTGGTTGTGTTCTATGGGGGATATTCTCAAGAACGTGTGTTAACTATCGCCAAAATCGCTTAACGCAACTTCTCACATTGCAGTCTATTGCGGGAAAATAACACTGTGTTAACGCAATATTCACAACCTGGCGGCACCATGCGATAGCCTCACGATAACGCGACAAATGCCCGCGTTCAAATCAACACGACGCCGAAAAAATGCGAAACACGAACGCGAAAAAAGTGGCGATGACCACAATGGCGATACAAAAATCTGCGCAAACCAGCGACAGGCCTGCTATTCCCACGAGTCATGGGTGAGAATGCACTATAAAAGCAGAGAAAAAAAAGACAAAAAAATGTAACTGCGTAGCACCATGGACGCACCCGGACCGAGTGCAGAGGACAACGCGAACCCCACTAGCCCCACAGACGACCAGCCAGGAACCCCGGGGCCGGGGAAGAGCAAGGAGAAGAGGAAGAGGAAGACGGTGTTCAGTCTGCAGGAAAACCGGATCATCGTCACGGAGGTGACCGAACACTACCAACAACTGTTCGTCACCTCCACTGTGTCATCGGCAACACAAACGGAAATATGGCAGTCCATCGTGAACAACGTGAATGCAGTCGGAGTGTCGAGGAGGTCAAGAGGCGCTGGCATGATGTGACAAGCCAAACCAAGCAGAAACTCGCTGCCAACCGGAAGGCAGCAACGGCCACTGGAGGTGGGAGTCCTGCGCCACAGGAGGAGCTGGATGAGCTGGAGGAAATGGTGGCCACAGTCATCAGTGCGGAGACGGCGCAAGGAGTTGGGTGTCCGGACACTGCTCGATATATGACCTGACCCAACAGCAACAGGGTGAGTAACCACCAGGGACTGGGGGGACGGGAGAGATGGGCACAATGGCACACATGCACAATCAAGAATAGCACACTGCACACCCACAATGACTGTGGAACATGTCCCTGATGGCCTTGGCACACTGCAGCACACATAGAAACACCAAGTAGGCCCCCGTCCACCATGTGCACAAAAGCCCCCCCATCACCAATCTCACAACCTACCCATGCACATGTGCTGAACCCAGCAAAGCAGCGGCTCTGTGAGCCACACTGACAATGCAAGTGGCACTGCATGACCAATAGCATGGCTGCAGTCAAAATACATGACATGGTGCACGACACGACACTGAGGTGGCTCAGTGTGGATAACATCCTCAAAGGAGCAGGTCACACTCTGACACATCCACGTGCACATACAACCCCTGACGTCAACAACACATCTGCAGACAAACAATGCACAAGAGTACAAAATCCGTCCAAGAGCACGAATGACCCAAGTCGCCAACATCTCAGCACAGTAAAAGCACACAAGTCAAAGGCACACCGCCTCAAAGGGATAATGGGCTGCTAAATCAGAGCTGCAGGGGCGACTCTCCCACAATGCAGCACACACACATAGCAATCACAGCACATCAACATTGACGACAATGTGGTACAAAGTACCACACTAACACCACAGAACAGAGGACACAACTGGTGCCGCATGTGCGTAGAAGATGGCAAATCACATCAGGCATAGCAGGAAACTGTCAGATGATAATGTACGAGTACAACCTCACATCCGTCATGTAGTCGGAATGTCCTCTGTCCCCCATCAAATAGCCAGCTCCTCCAAAACAGTCACAATGTACATTGTCATGCAGTCAGTATGTAAACATGCACAATGCATGCACATACATGTAACATACTGTTAACCTGTATCTCCCCTTCACATTGCAGAGGGACAATCAACACCTCCTGCAGAGCAGACCGGACATCTCTTCAGTGATGAGGAGGAGGAACCCCTGGCCATCTGTTCCGACACCCACCAACGGCTCGTGGACAGCCTCCGCACCCCACCTCCAGGAGCAAGGCAGCCCAGCTGCATCGAGGTGATACCACCCCCTGCACAGACCACACAGCAGGAAGCACCCACCACCACGGCTGGCTCCCAACACCTCACCGAAGAACACATGGCATTCCAACGCCATGTGTCAGACTGCCAGAGGGGGCTGGCTGAACCGGTGCGGGTGGGTTTTGACCTCATGGCAGCCAAACTAGATGCCATACGTGGGTGTCTAAGTCCCATCAGGGACCACTTACACTCCCTAACGGACACCCACAGTCCGCTCCATGTCTTACAACAATCCTTGGCTGACCTCGCTGGAGCCATTACTCGGATACAAGAACTGTCTAGGCAGAGAGGCTCCAGCGACGACAGCACAGAGTTGGCACAGATGCGGAGGACAATGGAGAACATGGAGCGGATGCAGGCAGGAAGGATGGCTGCCACGGCTGAACACCAGCGAGATGTAGCTGGGATCTACCATGCCCTGCAGATCCTCATCTTGCCATTGCTGCCACAGAGCCTGCCCCAGATGACTGCTGCAGGAACTTTGACACACACATCTCCACCCCCTGATGTGTCAGTGGCACACAGTGATGCAGCCATACCACCTCCGCCCCCTGATGTGTCAGTGGCACACAGTGATGCAGCCATACCACCTCCGCCACCTGATGTGTCAGTGGCACACAGTGATGCAGCCATAACACCACCACACACACCTGGCACACCTGACACAGAAGACATATCAGAGGACGAAGATGTGGACGGTAATGACTCTGTGTCAAAAAGGAGGTTGCAGCATTCATCCCCCGCCATATGGCCTGTTTCTGCTTGGTACAGCCCTCTGCATCAGGCCCTGGTACAACACCTTCCACTGTCCCCCGAAACACTCTGCGACATTCACCTGGACCCCGACATGGACTGCCATATCTGCTCTGGTTACCAATGACACAGCAAACAGGCTGCAGACTCAACCCTTCCTCTACCGATTAACTTGTCATACCCTAAAGGACTCTGTTTGGCCCTCCACTGGGCAACCATGCAATGTGGGGTGTGCATGTCCATGTACTGCTCCAGCTCCGACACTCCACAGGATGTGAATAAAACATTCCTAATCACACAGATGTGTCATGTCTATGTTCAATCAAGTATAACAGTATGGATGACTGTAGGGGCATTCATTGCACAAAAAGGTACACCTTGGGAAATGACATCAATGCGCATGTTTGACCGTGACACACATGGCCAATTAGATGACTGTGAAGGTGTGAACTAGCTGTGGCCTCATTGATCATGAACAACAATCTCGCAACCCCACAGCGTAGCCCCATGTCCATGTATTAAATAGGGCTGTGTGTAAATATGTCAAAGTCGGTAGGAGGCCTAAAGTAGTGTCCCACATCACATGTGACAACAGAACATCTCTTCGCATACCTACACAACCTCAACTGTG
Organism: Calotriton arnoldi; assembly: GCA_963921515.1. Lineage (NCBI taxonomy): Eukaryota > Metazoa > Chordata > Amphibia > Caudata > Salamandridae > Calotriton > Calotriton arnoldi. The sequence goes on along the minus strand of CAWUFW010001485.1, from coordinate 1,483,511 downwards.
TGGACACAGCCTGGTTTGATGAAACACATTGATCCACATGGCAAGAAGTTGGACACCATACTCACATTGCTGAAGACACGTAAGCGCACAGATCTACCAGCAACTCTCCCAACCACAATGTCTGGCTCACAGAGGTGGAGCTGGCAATAGGGACTCACCCCTAAGTGAAATGCGTCAGTCAGTCCCTCCCTGTGTACGGACAATGCACATTGAGGCACACGATTTGACATGCTAATCAACACTCATCACAGTTGAACACTAGTGAAGCTGCGTACACTTTATTAGCATGTGCGTGTCAGTACGGGCAAGACAAGGGCCACAACATGCAGACCAATGCATCATACACTAACAGGCAGCAAAGGAACATGTAGAGGTGCAAGACATGGGGAGGCACAAATAAACACCAACCATGACGGATGCCGACGGTCTCAGCCCACCTTGCCTTGCTGGACGAGTCATGTGGTGTTTGGCGAATGCTCATTGCACCATGTCAGGGGACACCACTCACAGCCCATGGGATCTGCATAGTCCTGTACCACCGGACAGCGCTGACTGTCTGCTCTGCTGACAGTGAGCAGGTGAAGGAGTCCAACAAGGTCACATGTAGTACTACATTGCCATATGTGTACTCTCCCTCCAGCGGTGTGTCAGTTTGAGGAACGCTGACAGGCGCCGCTGTCCACTCACCTTGCACAGGTGTGTGTCAACCCGCAGGGTTGCACGCACATGCATTCTGAGTCCAGGAGAATACAGTCATGTCCACTGTCATGGTGGGATATGTGTCCATTTCTCCAAGATGCAAAAGGGTGTTGGGACCTGTGCCATGGGTTACAATCTTTTGTGGCTGCAGGAACGTAGTTACTCGTCCATGAAAGCAAGCGCAGCTTCATGGGCAATCAGTTCCAAGAGTACGTCGTTGTCGACTTCAACGAACACGGGGCGAGCCAATCCATTAGCTGGTCCGGACAGATGTGCTCCGTCCACGCCGTTTCACCAATCCACAACACAGCCCAATAGGGGAGCGCTTCGATGTGGTCACTGCACACGAGGAATTGTGCAATCTCACATGCCCAACTGCCAGCACATACGCCCAATACCAAGGCATCCCATGAACGGGTATCACGGTTACACTCCTGGTCGTGGGCCAACAGGGGGCGCACACACATGTCATAATCCAGTTCATCTACCGTTGTGTTGGATAGGCAGACATCCATGGGCCACTCGAATATGCATGATCGGCAGTGGAACCAGGGCTGGAAGCAGGTGACGTACGCAAGACAGAAGCTCAGACAGTAACTGATGCACAACACTGCCAGTGGCAGTGCCCCCAACAAATGTAGCATTCGGTCACGGTACAGTTCCATGTGACAGGGATTGTGCATGTGCCCGGGATGTTCTGACATTGCGTTGTTCGCACTCGTAGAACCGGCACTCTTCTGACCTGCAGCTGTTATGTGGATGATATGCCACAGCTCGGAGCAATGAGTCGTATGAGTGTGCAAAGTTTGTACGTATGAGTAGTCCTGTACGTAAGTGTCAAGGCCGTTCCATGCAGGAGTACCTCGAGCAAGGACTTCTGTGTGTGGGGTGTGGAGACGTTGATCTTTCATTGGCGCCGTGTGTAGTGTGGGAATCGTCATCATCTGCCATGGTATCTCTCTTAGGGGGCGCCTGCCGCATGCATTTCCAAGGTCTGGGGTGCAGATGTCCTTCCGCCTTCTGCATTGAGACAAAGGGGCTTTCATCCCTAATGTTAGTCAGACTACTGCTTGTATCCTGGGAATGTGATGTGGCTATCGCGCTGCAATTGAGGCTAGGCCTTGGGCTTATGGTGCACCAAAAGCGATGAACACACACAACAGTTGCCATGTATGAGCCAAGACCCCGAGCGGCCTTGCGCTCCTTGTACAGTCCCTTCGCGCGCGGACGCCCTCCGGCTGCATGCAACATTGCAACATTGTCGATTGCGGGCCGTGTGGCGCAGACACTGCAACAGAGACACACGCATCAGTTGGTTTCCTGTGCAGCCCAGATATTAACCACGCCCAGAGGTCAGGGATAATTGTTCACACCCCTACGCTGGCCTGGCGTACGCCGAGCCAGCCCACTCGGCTTACGTATAAAGGGGGGACGACGACGCTACGTGTCCCAGTTCTTCCCCACTGCCTGATGTGACATGGCTGCGTCCGCCTGGCCGATGACAAGACTCAATCATTTAGGGTCCATGATTTGCGTTGCACGGAGTCGGTGGCACCGGTTGCACTGCGGCCGACAAGGGCCTACCGCCACGGGACGGTGACTTACTGTGCACTGAGGAAGGGGCACCTAAAGTGCTGAGCGGGTGTGCAGCCTGCGATGATGTCGTGTGCACTGATATGGTCAAGTGTGCGCCTAGTGGACCGCAATGTCTTATTTTTAACTGTAAAACTACTTATGCGCTGCACGCTCCGACCCCGGTCCACCGCAGCTGTTGCTGTTTGCGTGGAGGGCAGACCTGCAGAGCGCGACACACCCCCTGCGTCGTCACATGCTAGGCGGCAGGTGGGGAAGTATTTTAGGGCCGATGCCACGGATGCGCAGCGGACGCGCGCAGCGGGCACGCCTAAGGCAAGCCCGTCTGCGCCCGTCCGCGCCTGGCCCGGGCCTAGGGCCAGAAGCCCTGGTGCTCTCTCCAAATGCCACCAATACCCAACCATAAAACAGCTCAGGAACTGTGACCAGGAGGCCGGGCTCTCGCACTCTACAAAAACCCCTGGGCCCCAATATTCATCTGAGCAATTAAAAGCCTATCGCCCTTTTCCATCCCACAAGTGTGCCCGACTACACTTTGACGGCAAGATGGAAATATGCGCAAACTGTGGCTTTTTCCTAAAGAGGACTCTAGGCCACGCCAACAACATTAAAAATAACAACACGGTTAACACTAATCAGGCAACCCTACCCCATAAAAACTTTTCCTTCCTGTACACCAATTGTCGCTCCCTCCCTAAACACAAATTGGACATGTTCGACCTGTTGGTCGACGAACTACCTGACGCCATATTCCTGACGGAGACTTGGCTCCATGAAAGCGCCGGCCCTGATGTCGCTGTCGCCCTACCTTCTAACTATGCAATAGTTAGGAAAGATAAAGTCACTAAGACTGGAGGGGGCATCACCATTATTTTTAAAAAGGACTACCAGTGCTCTTTTGAACCCCTTGCGTCTCAGAACAACGAGGCAGCACTATTTAAGTTGACCCTGACCCCCAATTTTACCTTCTCAGGTATGCTCCTATATCGTCCTCCGGGACCGTCTGCATCCTGGGCCTCTTCCTTCCCTGAACTAATAACTCCTCTGAGTATGAAAACAGCTAACTTCTCAATCTTGGGAGACTTCAATCTACATTTGGAAGACCCCACATGTAAAAGCAGCACCAATCTCATTTCTGACTTAGCAGCTTTAAATATCAGCTTAATCAACTCCGGCCCCACGCACGAGGCAGGTCATTTGTTAGACCCCATTTTCTCGAATTTCTCTGGGATTCATTGTTCTCCAGCACTCCCTATAAACTGGTCGGGTCACTTTCTTATTAAATTCTACCTGAAACTCCTGGAGAATTCTGCACCCACTTACTCAATTCCAGATACTCTAACCAGGGACTGGAAAAATTAGATGCCACGGTTTTAAACAGGATCTTATGCTCCCACATGCCCATTTCCAAACAAACGGTGAACTTACTTTCTACCTCGGTGAAGAAATGGCTCCTTAATGCCATTGACACCTGCTTACCTCTGTCGAAAAAAAGGGCCAACAATCACCGACCTCCTGCACCTTGGTTCACCAAAACTCTGAAAACAGAGAAGGCCAAATGCAAAGCAATGGAATGCAGGTGGAGAAGGAATTACACCCCTGATTCCAAAAGTAATTATAAAGCAACAAAAAAAACGTATCACAATCTTTGCAAAACTGCCAGGGCGGACTATGTTTCGTCCACCGTCTCTGATGCCCTAAACTGTTCCAAAACGCTTTTCAACATGGTCAAAGAGCTCGCTGGTTCCAAAACCCAAACTAGGCCCCCTGCACTTAATAAACAGCAATGTGAGGACCTGGCTACCTTCTTTGTTCAAAAAGTTGAGAATGTATACCTGGACATAGTGCGTGGGCAGGATGACAACCTTTCCCCCCCCCAGAAATATCTACACCATCCTCTATGGACAACACGCCCCCCAACCAGGACTGGACGTCCAATTTACCCGTTAATCACCTGGACACATGGCCCCTTCTAAATGCTACTACCCTAAAAAACCTTTTAGGTAGTATCAAATCGGGATCTCCAAGGGATCCCCTGCCCATTTCCGTGCTCCAGCAGCTGGAACTGCCATCGTTGCATGTAGTCATGGATCTCCTTAATGCCTCCTTGCAGGAAGCAATCGTCATGCCTGACTGGAAACATGCCATGATACTGCCTCTCCTCAAAAAGGCAAACGCTGACCCGGACTTACCCTCTAACTATCGTCCCATCTCACTGCTACCGGCCTTCTCTAAAATCTTAGAAAAACATGTCCATGCACAGCTTTCGCTGTTCGTCGAAGCTCAAAGTTTTCTCCATCCCTCCCAATCGGGCTTCAGAGCTGGCTTCTCAACAGAAACCACCCTGTTGGGGGTAACAGAAAGACTGCGCTACCATCTGGACGCCGGAGACACTGTGGCCCTCATTTTGCTGGATATGAGTGCAGCTTTTGACACGGTGTCTCACACTGTGTTAATTAAAACCTTAAGATTGCTGGGCATACGTGGGTCAGCTCTGAAATGGCTCATCTCTTTTCTCACAAATCGCACCTTTCAAGTTTTCTACCCTAAAGCCAGTTTGAAACCTACTCTTTTGCCCATGGGGTACCTCAAGGCTCTATCCTTAGCCCCCTACTTTTTAATATATACGTAAGACCCTTAGCGGATGCTGCAGAAAAGTCCGGGATGACCCTCTTCTCATATGCGGACGATTCTCAAATCATTTTCTCTCTATCCATGAAGAGAACAACAGAGATTTCTCCCCTTCAGTTGGGTCTGAGGAATATTGCATCATGGATGCAATCAAACTACCTCCAACTAAACGGTGAAAAAACTGAGGTCCTCATACTCGGGAAAAATAAGGAATTTTGGGGTCCTCAACATTGGCCCTGTGAGATGGGTGCTCTTCCTATACCAGCCCGCCAAGTTCGCAACTTGGGCGTCACCATAGAAGATTCACTCAGTATGCACGCCCAAGCTGTCAAAGTAGCCGCCACCTGTTTCACAATCCTGAAGTGGCTAAAAAAAGTCATCTGGATGCTACCAGAACCTACTCAGAAAACTGTTGTCCATGCATTGATCACTTCAAGGCTTGACTACGGCAACGTTCTCTACTTGGGATCTAACAAGGAGGTGACTCGCAGACTGCAGCTGGTCCAGAACTCCGCAGCAAGGCTTTTATGCCGGATCCCTAGAACCTCTTCTATCTCCGGCCATCTTCATGACTTGCACTGGCTCAGGGTGGAGAACCGAATCAAGTTCAAAGCCCTGAGCTACATGTTTAAAATCAAAACAGGAGTTGCCCCCAAATACCTTCAATCATTGGTCCATCCTTATGTCCCTCCTCGCAACCTCCACTCATCCACTCAGGGGAAGTTTTCTGTCCCTAAAACTAAACTATCTTGGATGGGTGGAAAAAACACGCTCAGCAGCTGACACAGGTCAAGCACTTAAATTCCAACAGTTCCAAGAATATCCTGCGAGTGCCGCTACTTCCGACATCCGCTGCTGAGGGATGTCAATTAGGCAACAAAGTTCATAGAAAAGGAAGGCGCACTCTGATTGCAATCACTTCAAAACCATGTGTAGTGCCAAAATTTCTCTCTTTATTGATAATACTTTAACTGTAAAATAGGCACACAGCCAACGCGTTTCATTCCCTTGTGCCAGGGGAACTTCCTCAGGGCTGTAACAAACATAACATAACAAACATAAATATACATATATAAAATACACAACAAATATGAATATAAACTACACATGAGACAATAAAAATAACATATTTAAACAGAAATGAAAAAGAAAAGACAATTAAAAGCAGAAGAGTAACTTCAATAACCAAATTCAAATCCAAAATGACCCAAAGATGTTAAAAGAATTCTGACAAGAATTATATTAAATAAAGAATCAAATCATACAGTAAGACACCAATGAACATAATACAAATACAAACGTTAAGAACATACATTATTATCCACTAAAAGAATATTAACAGGTGAGAGACGATACGCTAAAAGGAAAATTGAGTAGAGCAAATTAATACCACACCAAGAAAAAAAGTTTTAATTATAGTTATAGTATTGAAAAGGAAAAGAAAAAGAAAACAAGAGAGAAATAAAAAGAAAAAAGAAAAAAAGAAAAAAAGGAGAAAGAAAGAGAAGAGAGAAAGGTTAACAGAAGAGATAAAAAGAAAGAAAAGAAAGAAAAAGAAAAAGAAAAAAGGGGGGAAGAGAGGAACGCAGAAACCGATATGGACCTAAGTTAAAATTGTGTACAAAAATAATTAAAATTAAAATTCACCTAAATCAAGGTTGAATGAGACACCCCTTTACAATCATGTGGGTGTTAAAACGCACGATTAGGAATCGTTGATAAAGTCGAGATAGACGATATTTCAATCTGGATGGTAATAAAGAAAAAGAACGAATTGCCATAGTAGTATTAGCACAACAAAATTATTTTAAAAAAGTTTAGTGCATACCAATCTTAAATGATGGTTCGCTCAAAAACAATCAGAGAATTGGACAGGAACAATATTCATAAAAAGTATCAAAGGGTAATCAACCAAAAATTTCATTTAATTTAATTTAATGAGTGGCTAATTGTTTGGCCCAATAGCCAAAACGGATAATACGGTCAAAAAAGAATAAAAAATTAAACAGAAACAATATCCATAATAAATATCAAAGGGTAATCAACCAAGAATATAATTAATTTAATGAATAGGTAAATGTTTGGCCCAATTGCCAAAACAAATAGAGCAAACATTATATATCGTACCATAGAAAGTAGTCAGTGTATCTGAGGTATTTTTAAATGATATTGACAAAACCGTAATTCAGAAAGGGGATAAACTATTACCTGATCCAATTAAACAGTATAAAAGCAGAGCAGGGGTGAGTATAATAGTACAGAGCACTTTAAAAAAGTGAACATCTATTTGTCACAAAATATCCAAAATAAATCTCACCCAAAAAGTCAGGAAAGTCATCTGGTAGTATAAAAGGAAATCAATCCCATGTCCACATCAATATCAAATGGGCCACAGTCGTTTTAGACAAAAGTAACAAGGTCTAAAATGAAGAAAAGAAGAAATGTCGCAAGATTGGAATGCGTCCCATATTGACCAGCTCATGTTTAAAGCCTTACTATCATGTATAATGCTATATTGCAGCTATACCAAGCTCCAAAGAAGTATATATAACTAAACATTCAAAAGTAGCACATATAAATATAAATTAATGGTGTAACACCAACAATAGTCCATTCTAATAGAGCCGTGGTCCAACAACCAGCATACTTGGGTTCAAAGATAACATGACTGGCAGTGCCTACAATAAAGCAACTGACGCAAACATGATAACAATACCACGTGCAAACATGCAGCGAGTTTGTATGTATGCCACATAAAAATTGGCATAAGTATAACCGTGTTTTGCAAATGACTATATTAGTTGGATATAAGTCTATCAATGTGCGGTATCAAGTGGAGAATAGGGCATTTGCAGTAAGAGGATTCTATGTAGAACCCAATCCAACCGGTATATCAAATATATCTAACCGCCAGAAAGATTTATTGAAAGGAGCAAAGTGCATAAGGGACCCAATGCCTGTAGACATCTAAGTCCCACAATAGCGCAAACCAAATAGAGCAACGCGCATTATCTAGCGCCAGCGCCTTACCTACTTACTCCGTGTATGGCGACCGCACAGCGTGATAACTAGCGGGAAGTAAGCAGAAATGTTCACACCACCGGGCTAAACAGCCCTGACCTGCACAGCCGTGATTGAACGTAATGACGTCATTATTATAAAAAACGGCACTAGCACCAATGCAAAACAACTAATAGACAGTCATGGAATAGCGCCCATCTTGTAGTGTGTTTCGAGCATACAAAACGGAACTGTCACCAACAGAATCCAACCAGAAATTCGATCGTCACATAGCGGCCACCTTATCATATATTAAAAGTCCGATTAAATAACCCAAAATTTATAGTACCGAAAAAAGAAAAATTCGTACTAATTTACTACCAATAATGAGGCTAAAATACACTAATCGGCCTATGTGATTGGCATGCAAAACGGCACTAGCACTAATGTAATACAACTACAAAAGTAATAGAATGGCGGCCATCTTATAGTATGTTTCAAACATACAAAACGGAACTGTCACCAACAGAATCCAACCAAAAATTCGATCATCACGTGGCGGCCATCTTATAATGTGTTAAAGGCCCGATTGAATTACCTTAAATTCATAGTACAGAGAAAGAATCGTACTGAATTACTATCAATAATAAGGTTGAAAAACCCATATCGGCCTATGCGATGGAATACCAGGCACTGTGAATAAATGAAAATGGTACAAAGCAATTTAATAGGGAATCTTAAGGCATGGCACCTATAACCTCATAGAGCCCCTCACTGCTTAATAGATATATCCTACAATTCTGAAATAATCGAGGTAGATAGAAATGACAAACCAAACATAGGATATAGATTATTGGCCAAAGGCCTAGAAGTAGGTTAAATAGAAAGAACAAAACATAAATAAATCAGAGGGGAAACATTCCAATATTGCAAGAGACTATGACACTACTTTACCAGTAATACTGTTATCACCATGGGCGAAAACACCCGTATAGGTAAATACATACAGCCATGCATAACTTAAAATTGATAAGATGAATATTGTAGTTACCAAGGTGGAGGTATTTATCCTAAAGGGACCACTATCTTTATCATAAGTCGGAGGAATATTGCAATGGGCTAAGACATTACATTGCCGATGATATTGACAACATAATGAAGGAAATATCTACATAGGTCAATACACGTAGTCATAATTTGCTTGATGTCAATGGGATTAATGTTATCTCTACCAGAATAGGGGTATACACCCCCAAAAGGACCAAACTTGGTTAACCAAGAAAATAATGCAACTCCCTATCCGTATTATGACCCATTTGCGTAGCATTCAAACGACAAATCCATTTGGCTTCCTTACGTCTGACCAACAGCTCCCGGTTTCCACCCCTATTTCCCAATGGTACATGGTCAATTCCGTGAAACCAAAAGGAGCTGTCTAAAGGATGCACGTTTGCGTAATGTTCACTCACAGGGTATCGACTATCCTTATTAAGTATAGCCCTTCTATGTTCCTGAATTCTAACTTTGAGTGGACGTACCGTGCTTCCCACATATATGATATTACAATTGCAACCCAGAACATATATTACATGTGTGGTTTTGCAATTAATAAAATGTGTAATCTTATGTTTAGTGGCAGTATTGTAGATGAAGTCTGTAGTTTTATTTCTCCCAAAGGAACAAACATTACAAAAACCGCATGTGTAGAAGCCCAATGGTTTAGGTGCTAACCAGGTTTCGCGATTGTTGGGCACATAACTAGGACACAGAGCATTGCGTAGAGACCTACCTCTACGATAAGTAATAGAAGGTTTATCAGTTATATAATCACTGAGGCCCAGAATGTTTCTGATGATACTCCAATTTTTCCTTAAGATGTTATATACTTTGCTACTGTTTAGATTATATTCAGTTACTAGACTGACAGCCCTGTTATCATGTGTCGTGTTAGTCTCCCGCGGTTTGTTACAAAGTGTATCCTCCCTTCTAAGTTGTTGAGCTCTTACAATTGCTTTATCAACTACCTCTCTATTGTATCCTCTTTTGAGGAATCTTTTCTTGGATTCCGAAATGTTCCTTTGGTATGTATCTTCCTCACTGCAGTTCCTTCTCAGCCTGACCATCTCACCATATGGAATATTATTGATAACAGAGCGAGAATGGGCGCTACCAGCATGTAGAACTGCATTACACGCAGTCTCCTTCTGATAGAGAGTACTTTGTACAGTATTCTCCTTGACATAAAAATGTATGTCCAAGAAATTAATTTTTCTCTGTCATGTGTCATGGTAAGTTTGACATTGAAGATGTTACTGTTAAGGTAAGTATGATATTGATGTAGTTGGTCGGCGGTCCCTGACCACAGAACAATGATGTCATCGATGTACCTCCCCCAGAACACGATATATTCGGTCCAGGGGGAGGCACGTCTGTGCCAGGCATACTCCCTCTCAAACCACCCCATAAAGAGGCAGGCGTAAGAGGGAACAAATTTCGAACACATGGCGGTCCCCAGTATCTGATGGAACCAGGCAGTATCATGTAAAAAAAATTGTTACTTAGAATTAGAACGATCATTTCTAGTAACATCTCATTAAAATCATAGTGCTCCGCACATTCCCTGTCCAAAAAGATCGAACCGCTCGTATGCCATGCTCCTTGTGTATACAAGTGTACAAACTCTCTACGTCAAAAGTGACGAACGAGAGATCATCAGACCATTTAAAATCATTAAACTTTATCAAGATGTCTTTAGTATCCCTAATGTAAGAGGGAAGATCAGTTACATATTTTTGAAGTCTTTTATCAACAAATTCGGAGAGTTTTTCGGTAGGGGAGTCGATCCCTGAAATAATAGGGCGACCAGGAGGAAAAATGCCACCCTTATGTATTTTAGGTAAAATATATATACATGCATATTTTGGGCAATCAACTCTAAGATATCTATAGTCATCATCAGAGAGGAGACCAATGTCTCTCCATTCACAAAGTTTAACATTTATCATCAATGTAAGCTCTTTTGTGGGATTGGTGGCAACCCGCTGGTAACAATGCGTATCTCCCAACTGTCGATCAATTTCTGACATATAGTCACAATGGTTCATAACCACAACATTACCGCCCTTATCAGCCTCTTTTATGACAATAGTCTTATCCAATTTAAGTCTATTTAGTGCTAGTCGTTCTTTGGCGGTAATGTTATGGTTAATAAAACGATTACGTTTACCAGGTCTTTCCAATTTGTACAAGTCATTACTGACTTTATCATAAAAAATATCTATGTTAGGATGATAGTTATAAGAAGGTACAAATTTGGATTTGGGTTTGAACCCACTATCTATATTGCAGTCCTGTACAATGTCAAAATCACTAAGTATAGAAGGTACATCATAGTGACCATCATCCTCCAAAGTGAGCAAAAGCTATCGGCGACAGTGTGAGTCGAACCCTCTAAATCAGTCGATGTTTTGGTGATATTTGGGATTTGTTGAGAGAAATAATCCTTGAGTTTTAGTATTCTTATAAATTTATACAAATCTATGTGGACGTCAGTCAGATCTCCACCCTGTGTAGGGCAGAAATTTAGACCTTTACTTAATACTGACAGTTCGTCATCATCAAGGATTTTATTGGATAAATTAACAATCTTTAAATCGAAATCACCATTACAGTCATCAGATAGGTTATCATAAACAGGTGTATTAGCATTCACTGTTTGGGTTTCACCACCACATTCTGTTTGTTGATTGCCCCTCGTCCTGTACCTGCCCTTTGACCTCCTCCCTCCACTCCTTGTTTTGGTTGCTCTCTTTTCAATTGGAGTCTGCTGCTGATTCTGACTTTGGCGAGCTCCTTCTGGAATGAAGAAGCTCCTTCCCCCAAAGGGGTCACCTGTGATGCATTAGAAGATATGCTATTCATAGAGGAGGAGGATATGCTAATATCAGAACGAACTTCTTCACTGTCCTCTCTTTCATCACGTGTTCTCTTTTTTTCTTCGTTGGTCTGGATATTATCAAACTTGCGAGCGAACGTGTATACACGTCCATCCCTGTAATCCTTATCATCCCTCTTAATCTTTTTTAGTTTCTTTTCTTTCAAATACATTTGATGTTCATCCATAACTTTTTTTAGAATAATAAAATTCTTCTCAATGAGATCCTTTTGTTCCATGTTATTAATTTCTTTCGCTAGGGCTTCAATCTCCCCTTGCAATTTATCTCCTTTTTCCCTGGCGTGTTTGATTAAGATTTGCATCATGATTTGCGATGCATTCTCAAGATTGCCTTCCCACTCATTTAAGAGGTCCTCACTAAGGTCCTCAAATGTAGGGAAGATCAGGATTCTTAGGCCCCTGGGTACTTTTTTGTTGGTCAAATACTGCTGGAGCCTAACCCCGTCCCACCAACGGGATAGCTCCTGTTTTTTTAAACGCTCTAGCCTAAGAAAAGAGTTTTAAGGCTAGCTTTGTTGTTACCAGCCTGCGCTCTAGGTTCATTGGTTGTATGAATACCAAATAGATTATGGGCCATTTCTTCCCTCCCATCTTCGAATCTAGGCATTTCTGTTTTTTTCTTCTTTTAAATATATCACAATGCAGTTACGAAAGGAACAAGTGCAAGACAGTCAGATTATAAACAATGGAAAAACACGCTCAGCAGCTGACACAGGTCAAACACTTAAATTCCAACAGTTCCAAGAATATCCTGCGAGTGCCGCTACTTCCGACATCCGCTGCTGAAGGATGTCAATTAGGCAACAAAGTTCATAGAAAAGGAAGGCGCACTCTGATTGCAATCACTTCAAAACCATGTGTAGTGCCAAAATTTCTCTCTTTATTGATAATACTTTAACTGTAAAATAGGCACACAGCCAACGTGTTTCATTCCCTTGTGCCAGGGGAACTTCCTCAGGGCTGTAACAAACATAACATAACAAACATAAATATACATATATAAAATACACAACAAATATGAATATAAACTACACATGAGACAATAAAAATAACATATTTAAACAGAAATGAAAAAGAAAAGACAATTAAAAGCAGAAGAGTAACTTCAATAACCAAATTCAAATCCAAAATGACCCAAAGATGTTAAAAGAATTCTGACAAGAATTATATTAAATAAAGAATCAAATCATACAGTAAGACACCAATGAACATAATACAAATACAAACGTTAAGAACATACATTATTATCCACTAAAAGAATATTAACAGGTGAGAGACGATACGCTAAAAGGAAAATTGAGTAGAGCAAATTAATACCACACCAAGAAAAAAAGTTTTAATTATAGTTATAGTATTGAAAAGGAAAAGAAAAAGAAAACAAGAGAGAAATAAAAAAGAAAAAGAAAAAAAGAAAAAAAGGAGAAAGAAAGAGAAGAGAGAAAGGTTAACAGAAGAGATAAAAAAGAAAGAAAAGAAAGAAAAAGAAAAAGAAAAAAAGGGGGGGAAGAGAGGAACGCAGAAACCGATATGGACCTAAGTTAAAATTGTGTACAAAAATAATTAAAATTAAAATTCACCTAAATCAAGGTTGAATGAGACACCCCTTTACAATCATGTGGGTGTTAAAACGCACGATTAGGAATCGTTGATAAAGTCGAGATAGACGATATTTCAATCTGGATGGTAATAAAGAAAAAGAACGAATTGCCATAGTAGTATTAGCACAACAAAATTATTTTTAAAAAAGTTTAGTGCATACCAATCTTAAATGATGGTTCGCTCAAAAAACAATCAGAGAATTGGACAGGAACAATATTTATAAAAAGTATCAAAGGGTAATCAACCAAAAATTTAATTTAATTTAATTTAATGAGTGGCTAATTGTTTGGCCCAATAGCCAAAACGGATAATACGGTCAAAAAAGAATAAAAAATTAAACAGAAACAATATCCATAATAAATATCAAAGGGTAATCAACCAAGAATATAATTAATTTAATGAATAGGTAAATGTTTGGCCCAATTGCCAAAACAAATAGAGCAAACATTATATATCGTACCATAGAAAGTAGTCAGTGTATCTGAGGTATTTTTAAATGATATTGACAAAACCGTGATTCAGAAAGGGGATAAACTATTACCTGATCCAATTAAACAGTATAAAAGCAGAGCAGGGGTGAGTATAATAGTACAGAGCACTTTAAAAAAGTGAACATCTATTTGTCACAAAATATCCAAAATAAATCTCACCCAAAAAGTCAGGAAAGTCATCTGGTAGTATAAAAGGAAATCAATCCCATGTCCACATCAATATCAAATGGGCCACAGTCGTTTTAGACAAAAGTAACAAGGTCTAAAATGAAGAAAAGAAGAAATGTCGCAAGATTGGAATGCGTCCCATATTGACCAGCTCATGTTTAAAGCCTTACTATCATGTATAATGCTATATTGCAGCTATACCAAGCTCCAAAGAAGTATATATAACTAAACATTCAAAAGTAGCACATATAAATATAAATTAATGGTGTAACACCAACAATAGTCCATTCTAATAGAGCCGTGGTCCAACAACCAGCATACTTGGGTTCAAAGATAACATGACTGGCAGTGCCTACAATAAAGCAACTGACGCAAACATGATAACAATACCACGCGCAAACATGCAGCGAGTTTGTATGTATGCCACATAAAAATTGGCATAAGTATAACCGTGTTTTGCAAATGACTATATTAGTTGGATATAAGTCTATCAATGTGCGGTATCAAGTGGAGAATAGGGCATTTGCAGTAAGAGGATTCTATGTAGAACCCAATCCAACCGGTATATCAAATATATCTAACCGCCAGAAAGATTTATTGAAAGGAGCAAAGTGCATAAGGGACCCAATGCCTGTAGACATCTAAGTCCCACAATAGCGCAAACCAAATAGAGCAACGCGCATTATCTAGCGCCAGCGCCTTACCTACTTACTCCGTGTATGGCGACCGCACAGCGTGATAACTAGCGGGAAGTAAGCAGAAATGCTCACACCACCGGGCTAAAAAGCCCTGACCTGCACGGCCGTGATTGAACGTAATGACGTCATTATTATAAAAACGGCACTAGCACCAATGCAAAACAACTAATAGACAGTCATGGAATAGCGCCCATCTTGTAGTGTGTTTCGAGCATACAAAACGGAACTGTCACCAACAGAATCCAACCAGAAATTCGATCGTCACATAGCGGCCACCTTATCATATATTAAAAGTCCGATTAAATAACCCAAAATTTATAGTACCGAAAAAGAAAAATTCGTACTAATTTACTACCAATAATGAGGCTAAAATACACTAATCGGCCTATGTGATTGGCATGCAAAACGGCACTAGCACTAATGTAATACAACTACAAAAGTAATAGAATGGCGGCCATCTTATAGTATGTTTCAAACATACAAAACGGAACTGTCACCAACAGAATCCAACCAAAAATTCGATCATCACGTGGCGGCCATCTTATAATGTGTTAAAGGCCCGATTGAATTACCTTAGATTCATAGTACAGAGAAAGAATCGTACTGAATTACTATCAATAATAAGGTTAAAAAACCCATATCGGCCTATGCGATGGAATACCAGGCACTGTGAATAAATGAAAATGGTACAAAGCAATTTAATAGGGAATCTTAAGGCATGGCACCTATAACCTCATAGAGCCCCTCACTGCTTAATAGATATATCCTACAATTCTGAAATAATCGAGGTAGATAGAAATGACAAACCAAACATAGGATATAGATTATTGGCCAAAGGCCTAGAAGTAGGTTAAATAGAAAGAACAAAACATAAATAAATCAGAGGGGAAACATTCCAATATTGCAAGAGACTATGACACTACTTTACCAGTAATACTGTTATCACCATGGGCGAAAACACCCGTATAGGTAAATACATACAGCCATGCATAACTTAAAATTGATAAGATGAATATTGTAGTTACCAAGGTGGAGGTATTTATCCTAAAGGGACCACTATCTTTATCATAAGTCGGAGGAATATTGCAATGGGCTAAGACATTACATTGCCGATGATATTGACAACATAATGAAGGAAATATCTACATAGGTCAATACACGTAGTCATAATTTGCTTGATGTCAATGGGATTAATGTTATCTCTACCAGAATAGGGGTATACACCCCCCAAAAGGACCAAACTTGGTTAACCAAGAAAATAATGCAACTCCCTATCCGTATTATGACCCATTTGCGTAGCATTCAAATGACAAATCCATTTGGCTTCCTTACGTCTGACCAACAGCTCCCGGTTTCCACCCCTATTTCCCAATGGTACATGGTCAATTCCGTGAAACCAAAAGGAGCTGTCTAAAGGATGCACGTTTGCGTAATGTTCACTCACAGGGTATCGACTATCCTTATTAAGTATAGCCCTTCTATGTTCCTGAATTCTAACTTTGAGTGGACGTACCGTGCTTCCCACATATATGATATTACAATTGCAACCCAGAACATATATTACATGTGTGGTTTTGCAATTAATAAAATGTGTAATCTTATGTTTAGTGGCAGTATTGTAGATGAAGTCTGTAGTTTTATTTCTCCCAAAGGAACAAACATTACAAAAACCGCATGTGTAGAAGCCCAATGGTTTAGGTGCTAACCAGGTTTCGCGATTGTTGGGCACATAACTAGGACACAGAGCATTGCGTAGAGACCTACCTCTACGATAAGTAATAGAAGGTTTATCAGTTATATAATCACTGAGGCCCAGAATGTTTCTGATGATACTCCAATTTTTCCTTAAGATGTTATATACTTTGCTACTGTTTAGATTATATTCAGTTACTAGACTGACAGCCCTGTTATCATGTGTCGTGTTAGTCTCCCGCGGTTTGTTACAAAGTGTATCCTCCTTCTAAGTTGTTGAGCTCTTACAATTGCTTTATCAACTACCTCTCTATTGTATCCTCTTTTGAGGAATCTTTTCTTGGATTCCGAAATGTTCCTTTGGTATGTATCTTCCTCACTGCAGTTCCTTCTCAGCCTGACCATCTCACCATATGGAATATTATTGATAACAGAGCGAGAATGGGCGCTACCAGCATGTAGAACTGCATTACACGCAGTCTCCTTCCAATAGAGAGTACTTTGTACAGTATTCTCCTTGACATAAAAATGTATGTCCAAGAAATAAATTTTTTCTCTGTCATGTGTCATGGTAAGTTTGACATTGAAGTAAGGCGCTGGCGCTAGATAATGCGCGTTGCTCTATTTGGTTTGCGCTATTGTGGGACTTAGATGTCTACAGGCATTGGGTCTCTAATGCACTTTGCTCCTTTCAATAAATCTTTCTGGAGGTTAGATATATTTGATATACCGGTTGTATTGGGTTCTACATAGAATCCTCTTACTGCAAATGCCCTATTCTCCACTTGATACCGCACATTGATAGACTTATATCCAACTAATATAGTCATTTGCAAAACACGGTTATACTTATGCCAATTTTTATGTGGCATACATACAAACTCGCTGCATGTTTGCGCGTGGTATTGTTATCATGTTTGCGTCAGTTGCTTTATTGTAGGCACTGCCAGTCATGTTATCTTTGAACCCAAGTATGCTGGTTGTTGGACCACGGCTCTATTAGAATGGACTATTGTTGGTGTTACACCATTAATTTATATTTATATGTGCTACTTTTGAATGTTTAGTTATATATACTTCTTTGGAGCTTGGTATAGCTGCAATATAGCATTATACATGATAGTAAGGCTTTAAACATGAGCTGGTCAATATGGGACGCATTCCAATCTTGCAACATTTCTTCTTTTCTTCATTTTAGACCTTGTTACTTTTGTCTAAAACGACTGTGGCCCATTTGATATTGATGTGGACATGGGATTGATTTCCTTTTATACTACCAGATGACTTTCCTGACTTTTTGGGTGAGATTTATTTTGGATATTTTGTGACAAATAGATGTTCACTTTTTAAAGTGCTCTGTACTATTATACTCACCCCTGCTCTGCTTTTATACTGTTTAATTGGATCAGGTAATAGTTTATCCCCTTTCTGAATCACGGTTTTGTCAATATCATTTAAAAATACCTCAGATACACTGACTACTTTCTATGGTACGATATATAATGTTTGCTCTATTTGTTTTGGCAATTGGGCCAAACATTTACCTATTCATTAAATTAATTATATTCTTGGTTGATTACCCTTTGATATTTATTATGGATATTGTTTCTGTTTAATTTTTTATTCTTTTTTGACCGTATTATCCGTTTTGGCTATTGGGCCAAACAATTAGCCACTCATTAAATTAAATTAAATTAAATTTTTGGTTGATTACCCTTTGATACTTTTTATAAATATTGTTCCTGTCCAATTCTCTGATTGTTTTTTGAGCGAACCATCATTTAAGATTGGTATGCACTAAACTTTTTAAAAATAATTTTGTTGTGCTAATACTACTATGGCAATTCGTTCTTTTTCTTTATTACCATCCAGATTGAAATATCGTCTATCTCGACTTTATCAACGATTCCTAATCGTGCGTTTTAACACCCACATGATTGTAAAGGGGTGTCTCATTCAACCTTGATTTAGGTGAATTTTAATTTTAATTATTTTTGTACACAATTTTAACTTAGGTCCATATCGGTTTCTGCGTTCCTCTCTTCCCCCCCTTTTTTTCTTTTTCTTTTTCTTTCTTTTCTTTCTTTTTTATCTCTTCTGTTAACCTTTCTCTCTTCTCTTTCTTTCTCCTTTTTTTCTTTTTTTTTCTTTTTCTTTTTTATTTCTCTCTTGTTTTCTTTTTCTTTTCCTTTTCAATACTATAACTATAATTAAAACTTTTTTTCTTGGTGTGGTATTAATTTGCTCTACTCAATTTTCCTTTTAGCGTATCGTCTCTCACCTGTTAATATTCTTTTAGTGGATAATAATGTATGTTCTTAACGTTTGTATTTGTATTATGTTCATTGGTGTCTTACTGTATGATTTGATTCTTTATTTAATATAATTCTTGTCAGAATTCTTTTAACATCTTTGGGTCATTTTGGATTTGAATTTGGTTATTGAAGTTACTCTTCTGCTTTTAATTGTCTTTTCTTTTTCATTTCTGTTTAAATATGTTATTTTTATTGTCTCATGTGTAGTTTATATTCATATTTGTTGTGTATTTTATATATGTATATTTATGTTTGTTATGTTATGTTTGTTACAGCCCTGAGGAAGTTCCCCTGGCACAAGGGAATGAAACACGTTGGCTGTGTGCCTATTTTACAGTTAAAGTATCATCAATAAAGAGAGAAATTTTGGCACTACACATGGTTTTGAAGTGATTGCAATCAGAGTGCGCCTTCCTTTTCTATGAACTTTGTTGCCTAATTGACATCCTTCAGCAGCGGATGTCGGAAGTAGCGGCACTCGCAGGATATTCTTGGAACTGTTGGAATTTAAGTGTTTGACCTGTGTCAGCTGCTGAGCGTGTTTTTTCCATTGTTTATAATCTGACTGTCTTGCACTTGTTCCTTTCGTAACTGCATTGTGATATATTTAAAAGAAGAAAAAAACAGAAATGCCTAGATTCGAAGATGGGAGGGAAGAAATGGCCCATAATCTATTTGGTATTCATACAACCAATGAACCTAGAGCGCAGGCTGGTAACAACAAAGCTAGCCTTAAAACTCTTTTTCTTAGGCTAGAGCGTTTAAAAAAACAGGAGCTATCCCGTTGGTGGGACGGGGTTACGCTCCAGCAGTATTTGACCAACAAAAAAGTACCCAGGGGCCTAAGAATCCTGATCTTCCCTACATTTGAGGACCTTAGTGAGGACCTCTTAAATGAGTGGGAAGGCAATCTTGAGAATGCATCGCAAATCATGATGCAAATCTTAATCAAACACGCCAGGAAAAAGGAGATAAATTGCAAGGGGAGATTGAAGCCCTAGCGAAAGAAATTAATAACATGGAACAAAAGGATCTCATTGAGAAGAATTTTATTATTCTAAAAAAAGTTATGGATGAACATCAAATGTATTTGAAAGAAAAGAAACTAAAAAAGATTAAGAGGGATGATAAGGATTACAGGGATGGACGTGTATACACGTTCGCTCGCAAGTTTGATAATATCCAGACCAACGAAGAAAAAAAGAGAACACGTGATGAAAGAGAGGACAGTGAAGAAGTTCGTTCTGATATTAGCATATCCTCCTCCTCTATGAATAGCATATCTTCTAATGCATCACAGGTGACCCCTTTGGGGGAAGGAGCTTCTTCATTCCAGAAGGAGCTCGCCAAAGTCAGAATCAGCAGCAGACTCCAATTGAAAAGAGAGCAACCAAAACAAGGAGGGGAGGGAGGAGGTCAAAGGGCAGGTACAGGACGAGGGGCAATCAACAAACAGAATGTGGTGGTGAAACCCAAACAATGAATGCTAATACACCTGTTTATGATAACCTATCTGATGACTGTAATGGTGATTTCGATTTAAAGATTGTTAATTTATCCAATAAAATCCTTGATGATGACGAACTGTCAGTATTAAGTAAAGGTCTAAATTTCTGCCCTACACAGGGTGGAGATCTGACTGACGTCCACATAGATTTGTATAAATTTATAAGAATACTAAAACTCAAGGATTATTTCTCTCAACAAATCCCAAATATCACCAAAACATCGACTGATTTAGAGGGTTCGACTCACACTGTCGCCGATAGCTTTTGCTCACTTTGGAGGATGATGGTCACTATGATGTACCTTCTATACTTAGTGATTTTGACATTGTACAGGACTGCAATATAGATAGTGGGTTCAAACCCAAATCCAAATTTGTACCTTCTTATAACTATCATCCTAACATAGATATTTTTTATGATAAAGTCAGTAATGACTTGTACAAATTGGAAAGACCTGGTAAACGTAATCGTTTTATTAACCATAACATTACCGCCAAAGAACGACTTGCACTAAATAGACTTAAATTGGATAAGACTATTGTCATAAAAGAGGCTGATAAGGGCGGTAATGTTGTGGTTATGAACCATTGTGACTATATGTCAGAAATTGATCGACAGTTGGGAGATACGCATTGTTACCAGCGGGTTGCCACCAATCCCACAAAAGAGCTTACATTGATGATAAATGTTAAACTTTGTGAATGGAGAGACATTGGTCTCCTCTCTGATGATGACTATAGATATCTTAGAGTTGATTGCCCAAAATATGCATGTATATATATTTTACCTAAAATACATAAGGGTGGCATTTTTCCTCCTGGTCGCCCTATTATTTCAGGGATCGACTCCCCTACCGAAAAACTCTCCGAATTTGTTGATAACAGACTTCAAAAATATGTAACTGATCTTCCCTCTTACATTAGGGATACTAAAGACATCTTGATAAAGTTTAATGATTTTAAATGGTCTGATGATCTCTCGTTCGTCACTTTTGACGTAGAGAGTTTGTACACTTGTATACACAAGGAGCATGGCATACGAGCGGTTCGATCTTTTTTGGACAGGGAATGTGCGGAGCACTATGATTTTAATGAGATGTTACTAGAAATGATCGTTCTAATTCTAAGTAACAAGTTTTTTTTACATGATACTGCCTGGTTCCATCAGATACTGGGGACCGCCATGTGTTCGAAATTTGTTCCCTCTTACGCCTGCCTCTTTATGGGGTGGTTTGAGAGGGAGTATGCCTGGCACAGACGTGCCTCCCCCTGGACCGAATATATCGTGTTCTGGGGGAGGTACATCGATGACATCATTGTTCTGTGGTCAGGGACCGCCGACCAACTACATCAATATCATACTTACCTTAACAGTAACATCTTCAATGTCAAACTTACCATGACACATGACAGAGAAAAAATTAATTTCTTGGACATACATTTTTATGTCAAGGAGAATACTGTACAAAGTACTCTCTATCAGAAGGAGACTGCGTGTAATGCAGTTCTACATGCTGGTAGCGCCCATTCTCGCTCTGTTATCAATAATATTCCATATGGTGAGATGGTCAGGCTGAGAAGGAACTGCAGTGAGGAAGATACATACCAAAGGAACATTTCGGAATCCAAGAAAAGATTCCTCAAAAGAGGATACAATAGAGAGGTAGTTGATAAAGCAATTGTAAGAGCTCAACAACTTAGAAGGGAGGATACACTTTGTAACAAACCGCGGGAGACTAACACGACACATGATAACAGGGCTGTCAGTCTAGTAACTGAATATAATCTAAACAGTAGCAAAGTATATAACATCTTAAGGAAAAATTGGAGTATCATCAGAAACATTCTGGGCCTCAGTGATTATATAACTGATAAACCTTCTATTACTTATCGTAGAGGTAGGTCTCTACGCAATGCTCTGTGTCCTAGTTATGTGCCCAACAATCGCGAAACCTGGTTAGCACCTAAACCATTGGGCTTCTACACATGCGGTTTTTGTAATGTTTGTTCCTTTGGGAGAAATAAAACTACAGACTTCATCTACAATACTGCCACTAAACATAAGATTACACATTTTATTAATTGCAAAACCACACATGTAATATATGTTCTGGGTTGCAATTGTAATATCATATATGTGGGAAGCACGGTACGTCCACTCAAAGTTAGAATTCAGGAACATAGAAGGGCTATACTTAATAAGGATAGTCGATACCCTGTGAGTGAACATTACGCAAACGTGCATCCTTTAGACAGCTCCTTTTGGTTTCACGGAATTGACCATGTACCATTGGGAAATAGGGGTGGAAACCGGGAGCTGTTGGTCAGACGTAAGGAAGCCAAATGGATTTGTCGTTTGAATGCTACGCAAATGGGTCATAATACGGATAGGGAGTTGCATTATTTTCTTGGTTAACCAAGTTTGGTCCTTTTGGGGGGTGTATACCCCTATTCTGGTAGAGATAACATTAATCCCATTGACATCAAGCAAATTATGACTACGTGTATTGACCTATGTAGATATTTCCTTCATTATGTTGTCAATATCATCGGCAATGTAATGTCTTAGCCCATTGCAATATTCCTCCGACTTATGATAAAGATAGTGGTCCCTTTAGGATAAATACCTCCACCTTGGTAACTACAATATTCATCTTATCAATTTTAAGTTATGCATGGCTGTATGTATTTACCTATACGGGTGTTTTCGCCCATGGTGATAACAGTATTACTGGTAAAGTAGTGTCATAGTCTCTTGCAATATTGGAATGTTTCCCCTCTGATTTATTTATGTTTTGTTCTTTCTATTTAACCTACTTCTAGGCCTTTGGCCAATAATCTATATCCTATGTTTGGTTTGTCATTTCTATCTACCTCGATTATTTCAGAATTGTAGGATATATCTATTAAGCAGTGAGGGGCTCTATGAGGTTATAGGTGCCATGCCTTAAGATTCCCTATTAAATTGCTTTGTACCATTTTCATTTATTCACAGTGCCTGGTATTCCATCGCATAGGCCGATATGGGTTTTTTAACCTTATTATTGATAGTAATTCAGTACGATTCTTTCTCTGTACTATGAATCTAAGGTAATTCAATCGGGCCTTTAACACATTATAAGATGGCCGCCACGTGATGATCGAATTTTTGGTTGGATTCTGTTGGTGACAGTTCCGTTTTGTATGTTTGAAACATACTATAAGATGGCCGCCATTCTATTACTTTTGTAGTTGTATTACATTAGTGCTAGTGCCGTTTTGCATGCCAATCACATAGGCCGATTAGTGTATTTTAGCCTCATTATTGGTAGTAAATTAGTACGAATTTTTCTTTTTTCGGTACTATAAATTTTGGGTTATTTAATCGGACTTTTAATATATGATAAGGTGGCCGCTATGTGACGATCGAATTTCTGGTTGGATTCTGTTGGTGACAGTTCCGTTTTGTATGCTCGAAACACACTACAAGATGGGCGCTATTCCATGACTGTCTATTAGTTGTTTTGCATTGGTGCTAGTGCCGTTTTTTATAATAATGACGTCATTACGTTCAATCACGGCCGTGCAGGTCAGGGCTTTTTAGCCCGGTGGTGTGAGCATTTCTGCTTACTTCCCGCTAGTTATCACGCTGTGCGGTCGCCATACACGGAGTAAGTAGGTAAGGCGCTGGCGCTAGATAATGCGCGTTGCTCTATTTGGTTTGCGCTATTGTGGGACTTAGATGTCTACAGGCATTGGGTCCCTTATGCACTTTGCTCCTTTCAATAAATCTTTCTGGCGGTTAGATATATTTGATATACCGGTTGGATTGGGTTCTACATAGAATCCTCTTACTGCAAATGCCCTATTCTCCACTTGATACCGCACATTGATAGACTTATATCCAACTAATATAGTCATTTGCAAAACACGGTTATACTTATGCCAATTTTTATGTGGCATACATACAAACTCGCTGCATGTTTGCACGTGGTATTGTTATCATGTTTGCGTCAGTTGCTTTATTGTAGGCACTGCCAGTCATGTTATCTTTGAACCCAAGTATGCTGGTTGTTGGACCACGGCTCTATTAGAATGGACTATTGTTGGTGTTACACCATTAATTTATATTTATATGTGCTACTTTTGAATGTTTAGTTATATATACTTCTTTGGAGCTTGGTATAGCTGCAATATAGCATTATACATGATAGTAAGGCTTTAAACATGAGCTGGTCAATATGGGACGCATTCCAATCTTGCGACATTTCTTGTTTTCTTCATTTTAGACCTTGTTACTTTTGTCTAAAACGACTGTGGCCCATTTGATATTGATGTGGACATGGGATTGATTTCCTTTTATACTACCAGATGACTTTCCTGACTTTTTGGGTGATATTTATTTTGGATATTTTGTGACAAATAGATGTTCACTTTTTTAAAGTGCTCTGTACTATTATACTCACCCCTGCTCTGCTTTTATACTGTTTAATTGGATCAGGTAATAGTTTATCCCCTTTCTGAATTACGGTTTTGTCAATATCATTTAAAAATACCTCAGATACACTGACTACTTTCTATGGTACGATATATAATGTTTGCTCTATTTGTTTTGGCAATTGGGCCAAACATTTACCTATTCATTAAATTAATTATATTCTTGGTTGATTACCCTTTGATATTTATTATGGATATTGTTTCTGTTTAATTTTTTATTCTTTTTTGACCGTATTATCCGTTTTGGCTATTGGGCCAAACAATTAGCCACTCATTAAATTAAATTAAATGACATTTTTGGTTCATTACCCTTTGATACTTTTTATGAATATTGTTCCTGTCCAATTCTCTGATTGTTTTTTGAGCGAACCATCATTTAAGATTGGTATGCACTAAACTTTTTTAAAAATAATTTTGTTGTGCTAATACTACTATGGCAATTCGTTCTTTTTCTTTATTACCATCCAGATTGAAATATCGTCTATCTCGACTTTATCAACGATTCCTAATCGTGCGTTTTAACACCCACATGATTGTAAAGGGGTGTCTCATTCAACCTTGATTTAGGTGAATTTTAATTTTAATTATTTTTGTACACAATTTTAACTTAGGTCCATATCGGTTTCTCAAGCGTTCCGTCCATCATCCCCTTTTGTATCGCTTTGTTCGCCCTAAGTTGGCGGGGGTATGCCCAGACGTGGGTCCCTTGCTCACTTTGCCACTGGATTCAAGCAAGCCTGGCTGATGACGGCTGGAATGCCAGAAACCGGTCCTAGGATGCTTGTTTCCGGTCCAGGGAAGACATGGCTTGGCAGTTCGGGCTGGACTGTTCCCATGAGGCACTAGGGTCAGACTGATTTGCATATGGCCATGTCTGAACTGGGGTGGTGGAGTGAGCTAAAGAATGATGATGGATTAAACCCAGATCAGTTGACTGGGGGTGAGTGTTTGATTGGCTCAAACGTTCCGTCCATCATCCCCTTTTGTATCGCTTTGTTCGCCCTAAGTTGGCGAGGGTATGCCCAGACGTGGGTCCCTTGCTCACTTTGCCACTGGATTCAAGCAAGCCTGGCTGATGACGGCTGGAATGCCAGAAACCGGTCCTAGGATGCTTGTTTCCGGTCCAGGGAAGACATGGCTTGGCAGTTCGGTCTGGACTGTTCCCATGAGGCACAGGGTCAGACTGATTTGCATATGGCCATGTCTGAACTGGGGTGGTGGAGTGAGCTAAAGAATGATGATGGATTAAACCCAGATCAGTTGACTGGGGGTGAGTGTTTGATTGGCTCAAACGTTCCGTCCATCATCCCCTTTTGTATCGCTTAATTGACATCCTTCAGCAGCGGATGTCGGAAGTAGCGGCACTCGCAGGATATTCTTGGAACTGTTGGAATTTAAGTGCTTGACCTGTGTCAGCTGCTGAGCGTGTTTTTTCCATTGTTTATAATCTGACTGTCTTGCACTTGTTCCTTTCAGTAACTGCATTGTGATATATTTAAAAGAAGAAAAAAACAGAAATGCCTAGATTCGAAGATGGGAGGGAAGAAATGGCCCATAATCTATTTGGTATTCATACAACCAATGAACCTAGAGCGCAGGCTGGTAACAACAAAGCTAGCCTTAAAACTCTTTTTCTTAGGCTAGAGCGTTTAAAAAACAGGAGCTATCCCGTTGGTGGGACGGGGTTACGCTCCAGCAGTATTTGACCAACAAAAAAGTACCCAGGGGCCTAAGAATCCTGATCTTCCCTACATTTGAGGACCTTAGTGAGGACCTCTTAAATGAGTGGGAAGGCAATCTTGAGAATGCATCGCAAATCATGATGCAAATCTTAATCAAACACGCCAGGGAAAAAGGAGATAAATTGCAAGTGGAGATTGAAGCCCTAGCGAAAGAAATTAATAACATGGAACAAAAGGATCTCATTGAGAAGAATTTTATTATTCTAAAAAAGTTATGGATGAACATCAAATGTATTTGAAAGAAAAGAAACTAAAAAAGATTAAGAGGGATGATAAGGATTACAGGGATGGACGTGTATACATGTTCGCTCGCAAGTTTGATAATATCCAGACCAACGAAGAAAAAAAGAGAACACGTGATGAAAGAGAGGACAGTGAAGAAGTTCGTTCTGATATTAGCATATCCTCCTCCTCTATGAATAGCATATCTTCTAATGCATCACAGGTGACCCCTTTGGGGGAAGGAGCTTCTTCATTCCAGAAGGAGCTCGCCAAAGTCAGAATCAGCAGCAGACTCCAATTGAAAAGAGAGCAACCAAAACAAGGAGGGGAGGGAGGAGGTCAAAGGGCAGGTACAGGACGAGGGGCAATCAACAAACAGAATGTGGTGGTGAAACCCAAACAATGAATGCTAATACACCTGTTTATGATAACCTATCTGATGACTGTAATGGTGATTTCGATTTAAAGATTGTTAATTTATCCAATAAAATCCTTGATGATGACGAACTGTCAGTATTAAGTAAAGGTCTAAATTTCTGCCCTACACAGGGTGGAGATCTGACTGACGTCCACATAGATTTGTATAAATTTATAAGAATACTAAAACTCAAGGATTA
This sequence comes from Calotriton arnoldi, assembly GCA_963921515.1. NCBI lineage: Eukaryota > Metazoa > Chordata > Amphibia > Caudata > Salamandridae > Calotriton > Calotriton arnoldi. The sequence goes on along the minus strand of CAWUFW010001485.1, from coordinate 1,456,106 downwards.
TTTCTCTCAACAAATCCCAAATATCACCAAAACATCGACTGATTTAGAGGGTTCGACTCACACTGTCGCCGATAGCTTTTGCTCACTTTGGAGGATGATGGTCACTATGATGTACCTTCTATACTATGGGGCCGATTCCGATCTCGGTCGGAGGCGCACCCAATACCATTCGGTCGGGAAAAAAGCCATGCGAAAGCCTGTTTCCCGACCGAACCGTACGCGGAGTCCGGCCGAGCGAGTACGATGCGGGTCGCCGACCGACTCGTCCGGGCGTCCCGACAACTCCGACCGACTCGCTCGGACTCGAACCGCTCCGACCGACTCGGTCGGACCCGGTTCGCACCGCGCAATGGAGACGTTTCCCGGCCGGGTAAGTACGATGCGCGCCGCGAGCAGTCCGACCGAGCCGCGCACTCCGGCTCGTAAGAGCTGTCGGAGCCGTACTTTGGGGGTCCGTGTCGGACCCCCTGTACGCGTAGCCGCGCGAGGCGCACACAGGGGGACCCAAGGGTCCCCCCTACCTGTGCGTGTACGCCGCGAGCGCTTCGCGGCGTACTCGCTGTAGGGGGCGCCCTTGTCCGCCTCGCACCCATTGAGGCAATGGGAGCCCGCGTACGCGTTGTACGACCGGCTCCCATTGACTTCAATGGGAGTCCGACCGACTCGTGTCCGATAACATACGGCCGCATCGTACTCGTTCGGTCGGACTGCACGGGTCCGATTCGGTCGGAAATCTCTCCGGGTCCGGCTCGGTCGGAGAAATTTCCGGCCTGAATCGGAATCGGCCCCTTAGTGATTTTGACATTGTACAGGACTGCAATATAGATAGTGGGTTCAAACCCAAATCCAAATTTGTACCTTCTTATAACTATCATCCTAACATAGATATTTTTTATGATAAAGTCAGTAATGACTTGTACAAATTGGAAAGACCTGGTAAACGTAATCGTTTTATTAACCATAACATTACCGCCAAAGAACGACTAGCACTAAATAGACTTAAATTGGATAAGACTATTGTCATAAAAGAGGCTGATAAGGGCGGTAATGTTGTGGTTATGAACCATTGTGACTATATGTCAGAAATTGATCGACAGTTGGGAGATACGCATTGTTACCAGCGGGTTGCCACCAATCCCACAAAAGAGCTTACATTGATGATAAATGTTAAACTTTGTGAATGGAGAGACATTGGTCTCCTCTCTGATGATGACTATAGATATCTTAGAGTTGATTGCCCAAAATATGCATGTATATATATTTGATACCTAAAATACATAAGGGAGGCATTTTTCCTCCTGGTCGCCCTATTATTTCAGGGATCGACTCCCCTACCGAAAAACTCTCCGAATTTGTTGATAACAGACTTCAAAAATATGTAACTGATCTTCCCTCTTACATTAGGGATACTAAAGACATCTTGATAAAGTTTAATGATTTTAAATGGTCTGATGATCTCTCGTTCGTCACTTTTGACGTAGAGAGTTTGTACACTTGTATACACAAGGAGCATGGCATACGAGCGGTTCGATCTTTTTTGGACAGGGAATGTGCGGAGCACTATGATTTTAATGAGATGTTACTAGAAATGATCGTTCTAATTCTAAGTAACAATTTTTTTTTACATGATACTGCCTGGTTCCATCAGATACTGGGGACCGCCATGTGTTCGAAATTTGTTCCCTCTTACGCCTGCCTCTTTATGGGGTGATTTGAGAGGGAGTATGCCTGGCACAGACGTGCCTCCCCCTGCACCGAATATATCGTGTTCTGGGGGAGGTACATCGATGACATCATTGTTCTGTGGTCAGGGACCGCCGACCAACTACATCAATATCATACTTACCTTAACAGTAACATCTTCAATGTCAAACTTACCATGACACATGACAGAGAAAAAATTAATTTCTTGGACATACATTTTTATGTCAAGGAGAATACTGTACAAAGTACTCTCTATCAGAAAGAGACTGCGTGTAATGCAGTTCTACATGCTGGTAGCGCCCATTCTCGCTCTGTTATCAATAATATTCCATATGGTGAGATGGTCAGGCTGAGAAGGAACTGCAGTGAGGAAGATACATACCAAAGGAACATTTCGGAATCCAAGAAAAGATTCCTCAAAAGAGGATACAATAGAGAGGTAGTTGATAAAGCAATTGTAAGAGCTCAACAACTTAGAAGGGAGGATACACTTTGTAACAAACCGCGGGAGACTAACACGACACATGATAACAGGGCTGTCAGTCTAGTAACTGAATATAATCTAAACAGTAGCAAAGTATATAACATCTTAAGGAAAAATTGGAGTATCATCAGAAACATTCCGGGCCTCAGTGATTATATAACTGATAAACCTTCTATTACTTATCGTAGAGGTAGGTCTCTACGCAATGCTCTGTGTCCTAGTTATGTGACCAACAATCGCGAAACCTGGTTAGCACCTAAACCATTGGGCTTCTACACATGCGGTTTTTGTAATGTTTGTTCCTTTGGGAGAAATAAAACTACAGACTTCATCTACAATACTGCCACTAAACATAAGATTACACATTTTATTAATTGCAAAACCACACATGTAATATATGTTCTGGGTTGCAATTGTAATATCATATATGTGGGAAGCACGGTACGTCCACTCAAAGTTAGAATTCAGGAACATAGAAGGGCTATACTTAATAAGGATAGTCGATACCCTGTGAGTGAACATTACGCAAACGTGCATCCTTTAGACAGCTCCTTTTGGTTTCACGGAATTGACCATGTACCATTGGGAAATTGGGGTGGAAACCGGGAGCTGTTGGTCAGACTTAAGGAAGCCAAATGGATTTGTCGTTTGAATGCTATGCAAATGGGTCATAATACGGATAGGGAGTTGCATTATTTTCTTGGTTAACCAAGTTTGGTCCTTTTGGGGGTGTATACCCCTATTCTGGTAGAGATAACATTAATCCCATTGACATCAAGCAAATTATGACTACGTGTATTGACCTATGTAGATATTTCCTTCATTATGTTGTCAATATCATCGGCAATGTAATGTCTTAGCCCATTGCAATATTCCTCCGACTTATGATAAAGATAGTGGTCCCTTTAGGATAAATACCTCCACCTTGGTAACTACAATATTCATCTTATCAATTTTAAGTTATGCATGGCTGTATGTATTTACCTATACGGGTGTTTTCAGCCCATGGTGATAACAGTATTACTGGTAAAGTAGTGTCATAGTCTCTTGCAATATTGGAATGTTTCCCCTCTGATTTATTTATGTTTTGTTCTTTCTATTTAACCTACTTCTAGGCCTTTGGCCAATAATCTATATCCTATGTTTGGTTTGTCATTTCTATCTACCTCGATTATTTCAGAATTGTAGGATATATCTATTAAGCAGTGAGGGGCTCTATGAGGTTATAGGTGCCATGCCTTAAGATTCCCTATTAAATTGCTTTGTACCATTTTCATTTATTCACAGTGCCTGGTATTCCATCGCATAGGCCGATATGGGTTTTTTAACCTTATTATTGATAGTAATTCAGTACGATTCTTTCTCTGTACTATGAATCTAAGGTAATTCAATCGGGCCTTTAACACATTATAAGATGGCCGCCACGTGATGATCGAATTTTTGGTTGGATTCTGTTGGTGACAGTTCCGTTTTGTATGTTTGAAACATACTATAAGATGGCCGCCATTCTATTACTTTTGTAGTTGTATTACATTAGTGCTAGTGCCGTTTTGCATGCCAATCACATAGGCCGATTAGTGTATTTTAGCCTCATTATTGGTAGTAAATTAGTACGAATTTTTCTTTTTCGGTACTATAAATTTTGGGTTATTTAATCGGACTTTTAATATATGATAAGGTGGCCGCTATGTGACGATCGAATTTCTGGTTGGATTCTGTTGGTGACAGTTCCGTTTTGTATGCTCGAAACACACTACAAGATGGGCGCTATTCCATGACTGTCTATTAGTTGTTTTGCATTGGTGCTAGTGCCGTTTTTTATAATAATGACGTCATTACGTTCAATCACGGCTGTGCAGGTCAGGGCTTTTTAGCCTGGTGGTGTGAGCATTTCTGCTTACTTCCCGCTAGTTATCACGCTGTGCGGTCGCCATACACGGAGTAAGTAGGTAAGGCGCTGGCGCTAGATAATGCGCGTTGCTCTATTTGGTTTGCGCTATTGTGGGACTTAGATGTCTACAGGCATTGGGTCCCTTATGCACTTTGCTCCTTTCAATAAATCTTTCTGGCGGTTAGATATATTTGATATACCGGTTGGATTGGGTTCTACATAGAATCCTCTTACTGCAAATGCCCTATTCTCCACTTGATACCGCACATTGATAGACTTATATCCAACTAATATAGTCATTTGCAAAACACGGTTATACTTATGCCAATTTTTATGTGGCATACATACAAACTCGCTGCATGTTTGCACGTGGTATTGTTATCATGTTTGCGTCAGTTGCTTTATTGTAGGCACTGCCAGTCATGTTATCTTTGAACCCAAGTATGCTGGTTGTTGGACCACGGCTCTATTAGAATGGACTATTGTTGGTGTTACACCATTAATTTATATTTATATGTGCTACTTTTGAATGTTTAGTTATATATACTTCTTTGGAGCTTGGTATAGCTGCAATATAGCATTATACATGATAGTAAGGCTTTAAACATGAGCTGGTCAATATGGGACGCATTCCAATCTTGCGACATTTCTTCTTTTCTTCATTTTAGACCTTGTTACTTTTGTCTAAAACGACTGTGGCCCATTTGATATTGATGTGGACATGGGATTGATTTCCTTTTATACTACCAGATGACTTTCCTGACTTTTTGGGTGAGATTTATTTTGGATATTTTGTGACAAATAGATGTTCACTTTTTTAAAGTGCTCTGTACTATTATACTCACCCCTGCTCTGCTTTTATACTGTTTAATTGGATCAGGTAATAGTTTATCCCCTTTATGAATTACGGTTTTGTCAATATCATTTAAAAATACCTCAGATACACTGACTACTTTCTATGGTACGATATATAATGTTTGCTCTATTTGTTTTGGCAATTGGGCCAAACATTTACCTATTCATTAAATTAATTATATTCTTGGTTGATTACCCTTTGATATTTATTATGGATATTGTTTCTGTTTAATTTTTGATTCTTTTTTGACCGTATTATCCGTTTTGGCTATTGGGCCAAACAATTAGCCACTCATTAAATTAAATTAAATGAAATTTTTGGTTGATTACCCTTTGATACTTTTTATGAATATTGTTACTGTCCAATTCTCTGATTGTTTTTTGAGCGAACCATCATTTAAGATTGGTATGCACTAAACTTTTTTTAAAATAATTTTGTTGTGCTAATACTACTATGGCAATTCGTTCTTTTTCTTTATTACCATCCAGATTGAAATATCGTCTATCTCGACTTTATCAACGATTCCTAATCGTGCGTTTTAACACCCACATGATTGTAAAGGGGTGTCTCATTCAACCTTGATTTAGGTGAATTTTAATTTTAATTATTTTTGTACACAATTTTAACTTAGGTCCATATCGGTTTCTGCGTTCCTCTCTTCCCCCCCCCTTTTTTTCTTTTTCTTTTTCTTTCTTTTCTTTCTTTTTTATCTCTTCTGTTAACCTTTCTCTCTTCTCTTTCTTTCTCCTTTTTTTCGTTTTTTTCTTTTTTCTTTTTTCTTTCTCTCTTGTTTTCTTTTTCTTTTCCTTTTCAATACTATAACTATAACTAAAACTTTTTTTCTTGGGGTGGTATTAATTTGCTCTACTCAATTTTCCTTTTAGCGTATCGTCTCTCACCTGTTAATATTCTTTTATTGGATAATAATGTATGTTCTTAACGTTTGTATTTGTATTATGTTCATTGGTGTCTTACTGTATGATTTGATTCTTTATTTAATATAATTCTTGTCAGAATTCTTTTAACATCTTTGGGTCATTTTGGATTTGAATTTGGTTATTGAAGTTACTCTTCTGCTTTTAATTGTCTTTTCTTTTTCATTTCTGTTTAAATATGTTATTTTTATTGTCTCATGTGTAATTTATATTCATATTTGTTGTGTATTTTATATATGTATATTTATGTTTGTTATATTATGTTTGTTACAGCCCTGAGGAAGTTCCCCTGGCACAAGGGAACGAAACGCGTTGGCTGTGTGCCTATTTTACAGTTAAAGTATTATCAATAAAGAGAGAAATGTTGGCACTACACATGGTTTTGAAGTGATTGCAATCAGAGTGCGCCTTCCTTTCCTATGAACTATCTTGGATGGGTGGAAGGTCTTTCACATACCTAGGCCCCTCACTTTGGAATGCCCTGCCTCTAGCTCTCCGAAACGAAACAAAATATATCCAATTTCGCAAATCTTTTAAGACGTGGCTTTTTAACCAATAGCCTGCTGCCTTGTTAAACTCAGTCTCTGATCTGCTTCTGCGCCGGGAAACCCTTTTTGGGTAGCTGTTGCGCATTATAAGTTTAATTAATAAATGTAGGCCTGAGCCAGCGGGCAGCGCGGGCCTACCGCCATGTGGCGTTGCCTCGCATTTCACAGAGTTAGTGGCACCTAGAGAGCTGATCGGGTGTGCAGCCTGCGATGATGACGTGTGCACTGATATGATCTCTGCCATTGCAAAATCAAGACCCAGAATCAAGTGTGCGACCTGGTGGCCCGTGCTGCGGGGATGCGTGATGTGGAGGCTGCCAAGGTCGCGGGCCCCAGGCTTGGAGCTTGCACCGGGACGTGGTGGGCAGTGAGGCCAAGCGATGTTGCCGTGTGCAATGATATGTACTCTGCCATCATTAGCTGTGGACTCTGTTTCAGATGAGGGACCTGGTGGCCTGCAGTGTGAACCGGCACGTGGTTGGAGACACACCGGTGGCAGCAGGTGAGCAGTGAGGCCTGGGTGCGCAGGGGCTGGCAATCCCTGCTGGGCGGCGGGAGGGGCTGGGGTGCAGCAGCCTGTGTGCGCAGGGGCGGCACTGTCTCTCCCTGTCCCTCTCTTCCTTTCGCTGTCTCTCTCTCTCTTCCTCTGTTTCCCTCTCTCTCTCCCCCTTTCTCTCTCTTTCTCTCTCTCCCTCCCTCTCTTTCTCTATCTTTCTCTCTCACACTCTCCCTCTCTTTCTTTCACTGTCTCTCTCTCCCACTTGTTGCTCTCTCTCCTTCTCCCCCTCTCCCCCTTTCTCTCTCTTTCTCTCGCTCCCTCTCTTTCACTCTCTCTCTCTCTCCCTTTCTTTCTCTCTCCCTCTGTCCTTTGTTGAGCGCATGACACACCTTCTTATCTTCAATTTTGTCTTGCAGGCTGTGACATACGGTTTGTCCGGAGTAGACCCACCATGACTCTTCCAATTATTGATGTTGAGTTGAATTGGAATAAATTGATTATTTTTTTAATTCTAAGATGTATGTATGTTTTTCCTTTTTCGGATCACACATGGATGTTGTTTGTTGTACTTGTGCGACATCAGGCGAATTGTTGTGTTCATGAATTTGTAAGGTAAATGTGAAATATCTTTGTCCGGGGGGCGGGTGCCCGGGGTAGGGGCCCAGGGGGGGGATCCGGAGGGGGGCCTGGGTGTGGTGGCGGTGGGTGTTGTGGCCCTCTTGGGGCTCCGGGCTGCATGATCAGTAGCTCCATGGCATCTGTTGTTCTCCAGGTGTGGCTCTGGGCTGGGCTCCCTTTCATGTTGCAGGTTGTCGTCCGACTTAACACCAGGTAGGAGCAGGTGTTAAATCCCTGCTGCTAACGCGCCTTATCGCATGTTTTTGATTCTTATCGCCGATCTGGCTGGTCGTTGGGAATGTTGCGTAGTGATGTTTCCGCTGGTTTTTGCACGGGAACGCCTAATCTGCATCTCATTAGCGTTAGTTGCCGGTGTCATCCGTGGCGATGTTTTTTGCGGCTGCTATCGCAGGATAACTGGCGATATCGGCTGTTAGCACCAGCTTGTTAATGGTGCGATGAATTTATCACCACTTTGGCTGCGATAAAGTGCTGCTAACTCGGCGATAAGTCCTTGAGAATATGCCCCTATGTTTTATATGGAAATTACCCTAGTACTCAGCGAGGATACAAAGATAATGAAGAGAGGAGAGACCACCTCATATAAAAATGAATACCCAAAATGACTCAAGAATAATTATATTTAAAGTTAAGAGATTGTTTGAATAACAAAGATAATCTTGTTCAATATCTTTTGCTATATTCTGAATTCTATTGATGGAATGTAGACGTTTGCTTATGTGCTGCCACATTACTACAAAGTTAATCAGCTCGTGTTATTGCCCCAATGGCCCTTTTAGGTCTGCAACTTTTCCAAAAAGAAAGACACATTGGTACATTTATTCATCTTTGTTTTATACAATATATTAACAAGAAATATGTAACTATAAATAGATTATCAGCATCACCAAGTACACCTGTTTCACCTATGTGACATTACACATCGGGGCAAAATGTATTTCCCAAAATTCTAGGGATCCAGTCATGGAGCTTACATCTTGCATGTCAAAAAAATGTAGAGAATTGCATTTTAGGTTGTGGAATGTACATTTGGTCAAGAAGTGGAAGAGGTGTGGCGCAGCAGCCAGGGCAACTGACGCCGGAACCCAGGGGCCCACGGTTCGATCCCTGGTGCCAGCGGCAGATCAGCCCAGCACCATGTGACTTTGGGCAATACCTCGCTTAATCTTCCCGACGGCCCCCAGCGCCTTGACACCTTCGGGTAATTGTTCGCGCTTTACAAATACTTACTTATTTACTGGACATTTTACAAGAACACTGTAGTGGCACACTCTTGGATCTGGTACTCTTAACTGTGTTCACAAATGATGAAAACACACATGAAGAATCATATAAGTGAATACAAAAACCCATTTTCACATTGGCATACCTCCAAAAATAAGGGTGTGCATCAGTCAGTGTCTGTAAATTATTTATATAAGAATGTTAGAACATGTCAAGCTAAGAACCCACCTCTAAAATGTTATGTGAGATATGTATATATATAATATTTGTGTGTGTGTATATATATATATATGCATATATATATACACATTGTTAGAAACGGGGGTCTCTAGTTGGCAGAGGTAGGTACCTTTGTCCAAATAAGGACCCTTGCTTCTAGTCAGGGTAAGGGGGATACACTCCTAAAATAGCCCCTGCCCACCCCCTTGGTAGCTTGGCACGAGCAGACAGGCTTATCTCAGAGGCAGTGTGTAAAGCATTTGTGAACACATACAGTAATACAGTGAAAACACTACAAATGGACACTACACCAGTTTATAAAAATAAGTAGTCTTTATCTAAACCAAAACAAGACCATACGACAAAAATCCACAATACAGTATTAAAAATAAGGCTTTCAAATGGTAGAAATAGTTCAGTTCAATACAAGTTGTAAATGCAACACTTTTTTCACAAAGTACCTCAGATGCTTTACGCAAAACAAACAAAATGGCCACAGGGAAGGTGATGCGTCAGTTCCTTACACACAGGGAAGGTGATGCGTCGGTTCCTTGCTTCGGGGGGAGGTGATGCGTCGGTTCCTTTCTACAGCGCAGGGGAGGTGATGCGTCGGTTCCTTACTGAAGAGGAGGTGATGCGTAGTTTTCTTACTGCGTGGAGAGTTGATGCATCTGTTTCTTACTGTGTCCCCCAACGATGCAACAGTCTTGGCGCCTCGATGCGATGCGTCGATCCGGTACGATGCGTGGCTTCGTGAAGCTGCACAGCAGGCTTGCATCGGGATTGGTGCGGTGATCTCGGACTTCAGAGATCATTGCACCCAATGCGTCGTGCGGCGATTTCTCGAGCCACGGCAGGTGCTGCAACGGTTTCCTCGGCGATGCATCGGAGAAAGGTGCGGATGCGTCACGCTTCTTCGATGTTGCGTCGATTTTCCAGCTCCCAGCGACAAACAGTCTCTAGAGGTCCTAAACAGCAGCAGACACCTCTTTGCAGGTTGGAATTCCCAGCAAGGGAATTCAGGGGAGCTGGTGGTGAAGTCTTTGTGTCCCTGAGACTTCAGAACAGGAGGCAAGCTCAGTTTCAAGCCCTTGGAGATCTTTTCTTCAAGCAGGTGACAAAGCAAACAGCAAAGCCCTTTTTCTCCTTTCCTTTCCTTGGCAGCAAGCAGCCACTGCAGGCCAACCCAGGCAGCAAACAGCACAGGGGCAGTATTCCTCCCCAGCTTCTCAGGCTCTTCTTCTTGACAAAGGTTCCTCTTGATTCCCAGAAGTAATTTAAAAGTCTGGGGTCTGGGCCCCTCTTTTTTATACCCAATAAATCCTTTGTACTCTGAAGGCAGAGAGTGTCTGTACCCAGCCAAAACCAGTTCTGTGGGGCACTTTGCAAGTGCACAACAACCTCCATTGTCAGTGTGAGTCCTGGCTCCAGACACACTACCGGGGGGCGGAGCCGTCATTGTGGAAGGCAGGCACAGCCCTATTCAGGTTCAGGTGCTACTCCTCCCACCACTCCAAATGCAGACCAGGCCTATTCAGCCCTGCCCTGACTCATCAGACTTCTGGAGCCACTGCCCCTCTCCAGCCCCTGTCATCCAAAAGCCAGACATGCAATACACAAACCTAGCAGAGGCACACTGGATGGTTAGGCAACAAAATACCTACTTTCTAAAAGTGGTATTTTCAAACACAGAATGTAAAAATCACCCTCACTAAAAGATGCATTTTATCATTCTGAGTTCAGGCACACTAAACTTTATTTTTCTACCTTGTTCCCAGGGCCAGTTTTGTTTATAAGATGTTATAAACAAACTCCCCATTCTGTCCTATGGGAACAGGTAGCCTTGCAATAGTGAAAAACGAAATTGGCAGTATTTCACTATCAGGACATGCCACACACAACAGGGCATGTCCTACCTTTCAGATACAATGCACCCTGCCCACAGGGGTACCTTGGGCCTACCTTAGGGGTGACTAATATGTAGAAAAGGGAAGGTTTAGGGACTGGCAAGTGTGTGCACTTGCCAAGTCGACATGGCAGTCCCAGACTGCACACAGGCTCTGCAATGACAGGCCAGAGTTATATTTTACAGGCTGCTTCTGTGGGTGGCACAATCAGTGCTGCATTTATTTTTTCGGCAGGATTCGCGCACCCTGAGCGCATCCTGCCGATTTTTAAAACAATTTTTTTTTTTTTTTGCCCAGGGGTCCATGTGGGACCCCTGAGCAAACCTAGGGGGTCAGGGTGTTTCTACCCTGCCCCCTTTGTGCGCTTTGCGCACTTGTTTCTGTCCCTCGGTTCTACCGAGGGACAAAATGGCTGCCAACATTTCCTGAATCGGAATGTTGACAGCCAGCTGACAGCCAATTAACATGCAGCTCGTGATCGGGACGGTGCGCGCAGGGTGCGCTGAGGGTACGCGGACCCTACTCGGCCATAGATATCACTATCTTTTTACTTTTGATTTTCTCAGCAACTACTGAACGGATTTACACCATTTAACAAAAGGGTTCTTTCTGAACCAAGAACTACCTCTTTGCCAAATTTGGTGTAATTCCGTTCAGCAGTTCAGGCTGTAGCCGTGTCTAAAGTTTCCTATGGAAAATTGCATGGGGAAAACGTGTTTTGGGACCCCCTTTTTTCTCGGCCCCTGCTTGACTAATCCCCCGAGACTTTCAGGGTAGGAGCGGACCGGAGCGGGCCATAAAGTTTGAAAATTTTGCGAAGATACGTCAACCGGCAAGAGAGTTATTTCAAATAGAATGTCGCGGATTTCCTATGGATAATAGGTTGTAACTATAACTATCTACTGGCGACCGCCAGTAGATAATATATTATATATATATATATATATATATATATATATATATATATATATATAACATATATATATATATATATTCCAATGTGATCCTCGTTGAGCGCGCATCGAAGGAAACAGCTGCACCAACGCAGTAATGTTGTTATCGGGTATTTATTAGGCAAATAGAAACAGACGCATTTCGATCTTACGATCTTGTTCACATAACCCGTTTTTCTCAATTACTTCTTTTTATACCACGTCACACACTACGTAATTCAATAAACATAAACAAAATACTTGACAGATGGAAAACTTATTTCCCTCCTCAGTTCAAAATATACGCAATTGTCAATTGAAGCAAAGTCTTTCTGCAAAACTACCAAAGCGGTCATCTTAATGCGGAATGTCATTTTAATATAGTTGTATATTTTGAATTGAGGAGGGAAAGAAGTTTTCCATCTGTCAAGTATTTTGTTTATGTTTATTGAATTACGTAGTGTGTGACGTGGTATAAAAGTAATTGAAAAAACGAGTTATGTGAACAAGATAGTAAGATATATATATATATATATATATATATATATGTATATATATATATATATATATATATATTATCTACTGGCGGTCGCCAGTAGATAGTTATAGTTAGGACCTATTTTCCATAGGAAATCCGCAACATTCTATTCCCAATAACTTTGGCGCCGGTTGATCGAATCTTCGCGAAATTTTCAAAACTTATGGCTCGCTCTGGTCCGCTCCTATCTTGAAAGTTTCGGGGTGATTCGTCAAGTGGGGGCCGAGAAAAAGGGGGTCCCAAAACGTGTTTTCCCCATGCAATTTTCCATAGGAACCTTTAGTCGCAGCTACAGCCCGAACTGCTGAACGGAATTACACCAAATTTGGCAAAAGGTAGCCCTTGGTTCAGAGTCATGCCTTTTGGTTAAATGGTGTAAATCCGTTCAGTAGTTCCTGAGAAATTTGAAAAAGAAAACACATATATATCTGGGCGGAGCCTAATCACACATGTCATCTTGAGATCTGATTGGCTGTCAGCACTTCATCCTGGAATTGCTGGCAGCCATCTTGGGACCAATGTAAATGATAGTACCCCCTTGAAATGCATTGTAGTGAATCGGAGATTTTGAGGGTTACCAAAAGGAGAACCATAAAGGGTGATAACAGACTTTAGTTACATTAGAATTCATTTGTTGATGGTACCATACTAATTTCAGGAATTGTGGTGTGTTCTAAGGTGATTTTACCCTGTGAAAAACCTTCTGCTGGGATATCATGAATCATGTTTGAGAGAAAACTATTTTCACATGCTTGTCCCATACAGTTTTGGAAGGTGCTCCAGAAGCTAAAATGAGAGCATATTTTCTGTAAATTCACATTATCTTTCTCAGTCATGTGAGAATGAAGTCTGACATTCTCAGTAAAACATGTACATCCAACAAGGGCAGAGACTGTCAGTTGATTCCTTTGTGTTCTACTGCAGCTTCCCAGAGTGTTCTAAAGAACAACTAGAGTGAAAACAGCCTTACTTATGACAAAAGTATGGCACACCTGAAGCCATCTTAATTGGAATAAACTGGTAACACTTAAAACATTTAATTTCCCTGAACAAAATGATGGGGTTCATTTTGTCATAGAAATTATGGTTAGTGCTGTAGAAAGAAAAATTAGGACATGTTTCAAGTGTGATCTCAAATATCTTCCAGTTATATTTCAACAGGAGCAGCCTGTCAGTTGATGCCTTTGTGTTCTACTGCAGCTTCCCAGAGTGTTCTAAAGAACAACTAGAGAGCTAACAGTCTTACTTATGACAAAAGTATGGCACACCTGAAGCCATCTTGATTGGAATAAACTGGTAACACTTAAAACATTTAATTTAAAAGGAACAAAATGAGGGGGTTCATTTTGCCATAGAAATTATGGTTAGTGCTGTAGAAAGAAAAATGAGGACATGTTTTAAGTGAGATCTGAAATATCTTCCTGTTATATTTCAACAGGAGCAGCCTGTCAGTTGATGCCTTTGTGTTCTACTGCAGCTTCCCAGAGTGTTCTAAAGAACAACTAGAGTGCTAACAGCCTTACTTATGACAAAAGTATGGCACACCTGAAGCCATCTTGATTGGAATAAACTGGTAACACTTAAAACATTTAATTTAAAAAGGAAAAAAATGAGGGGGTTCATTTTGTCATAGAAATTATGGTTAGTGCTGTAGAAAGAAAAATTAGGACATGTTTTAAGTGAGATCTCAAATATCTTCCTGTTATATTTCAACAGGAGCAGCCTGTCAGTTGATGCCTTTGTGTTCTACTGCAGCTGCCCAGAGTGTTCTAAAGAAGAACTAGAGCGCTAACAGTCTTACTTATGACAAAAGTATGGCACACCTGAAGCCATCTTGATTGGAATAAACTGGTAACACTTAAAACATTTAATTTAAAGAGGAACAAAATGAGGGGTTCATTTTGCCATAGAAATTATGGTTAGTGCTGCAGAAAGAAAATTTAGGGCATGTTTTAAGTGAGATCTCAAATCCTCTTCTATTTCATTAGAACATTCTGACATGCAGACTGAAACAATAACTTTCAATACCAGCAGTAGACTTCCAGTTAACTCCCTGGTGAGCAGTAGCTTTACTACAGTGATCTAATGAACAACTAGAGTGCTAACATTCTGAATTTATGGCAAATGTGTGACACATCTGAATGCCTTCTTGATGGAATCAAAGTAAAAAACTGAAAGCATTTCCTACTGAGGAGACTGCAGTAAATGACGAAATTAGGAAACTTCATAACAAATAAGTCTCCCAAGATGGCCACCAGAGAAAAAAGTGCCCAAATGTAGCACAAATATCACCCAGATGTAGCCCACATATAGCCCAATGACAGAAGTGTGCAAAACACTTTTTATTTTTATTTTTTCTGCAGTTTTATATAGTGCAAACTGGTCAGGTATTGGAGCGTTACATCTTACTTGGACCCATTATTGCGTATTTTGCACGAAGTACATGAGATTGATCTTGCGAAACATTGAACTTTACGATTCTGTTAACCTGAAGTTACTCTGAACCGGGCTTTGTAACACCCGTTTTTTCCTACTGGTTTTAATTAATTCTCACTGTATTGTATTTGGAAAGAGGATTTACTGTTTTTATGTACACTTTTATGATCTATGTTTCTAAATCAGATCAAATAAAGTTTAATGAATTCTATGGCAGGACGGAGGCGAGGATTATGCATATCTTTCCTCACTTTATTTGCATAGCAGTTCAAAGAAAACGTAACACAACAATCATTAAACAAAAGACTACACAACCCATGAACCATTAGGGGGTAGTCTCCAAGGCAACTATAGTGCAATCATATCACAGTCCATCGTATATAATATCGTGACGTCCCTTCCGCTTCCTCTTTCTTCACTGCTCGTCAGTTAAGTGCATTCCTTACATTCTTGGCTTAATCTGACGTTGTTGCTGTTTGTATAGTGGTTTCTTGTGCACGTTATTAGCATTATTGCCATGGTATTGTTTCATATTCCCTGCGCAGCAGGCTCTTGCCCGAGCGCGTTCTCCCCCTCGCAGTTTCTCCCGCTGTGTGCTCTGCGCGCGGTGAGATCCTGTCAGGCGTGTCTGGTCCGAGCGAGGCAGCTCCGTCGAGCGCTCCCGCTGGTCTTTACGCGCGTTTGAGAATCCGGTCACTCCTTTAGTGTCCGCTTGATTCCCGACCAACCCTCGCCTAATTTTGACACCGCTACGCGGTGATTTTCCCACACGGCCACGTTAGTGACCAACGCCACCTGGTGGTGGTAATTGGTATTGCGCCTCAGTCTATTCTTATAACAGCTTCGGGGAAAGCCCAGCTGTTGGAGCACCGGCGAGGGGGCTGTCTTAAGGATTTTAAGGGCATTTGTTCTGTGCTCACACCCTCTGCTATCATGTCTTCTCCAGAAGACCATTTTTACTCCTCCTACCAGGAAGTGGAGGAGGAATGGCTCCAACTTCTCCCTCCAGCAGTGGACCAAGCCCTCTCTCTGGCTATTTCTAGGGCGCTGGCTCCTCTTAGGGATCAGGTTGATAAGCTGGTGAAAAGCATCCCTGGGGTGTTCAGTGACCCAGATCTGGTGGTGGCGGGTCCAAGTAGCTTCCAGATGGGGAATAAAAAGGCCGTTAAGCATAACGCGGGGCACTTGGAAGGATTTGATAAACTTACGAAGACCTTCCTCAAGAGTGCGCGAACGCTAAAACATGCACCCTGCCGGGAGGAGGAGGAGCCTCGAGAAAATTGCGACACTGTCACCACTATTGTAGACCCCGACGGCGGGTTTCCCTTAGAGGGAGAGGGTGTATCGGAGGACGATTTCTCCTCTAATGAGGATAAGGACTCGGGGCGTCCCTGGCGTCCAGAGTCCCACTCCTCTCAGTCCCCGGTTGGGGACGGGGTCCACTCGGACATGTTCGAGCCTACCCAAATTTACCATCCTAGGTCGGCAGAGTGGACACCTGACGCCAAAGTGGCAGAGTATGTGGTGGGGAAAATCCATCAACCCCTTGAAAGGGAGGTCAGGAATAGGATGAGGGGAGAATGCCCCAGGCCCTCACTGAAGGGGAAGGTGGCACACACGCCTGAAATTGATGAGAAACTATATACCTTTTTCTCCAAGTATATGAGGGATCCCAAGAAAGGAATTGATAGGTCTTGGACGTGGTAGGGCCCTTGACCCAAATTATTCAATTGACGGAGCGTTCCAAAGAGTCAGGATCCCCTTTGTCCACGGATATTGTGGCTGGTTGGGCGCACTACCCTAAACACTAAAACACTACCCCTCCACTACCCAAACACCACTGCACTACCCTAAACCCTAAAACACTACCCCCATCACGACACCCTACACTACCCAAACATAACTGCACTACCCTAAACCCTAAAACACTACCACCAGCACGACTCCCTACACTACCCAAACACCACTGCACTACCCTAAACCCTAAAACACTACCCCAGCACGACTCCCTACACTACCCAAACACCATTGCACTACACTAAACCCTAAATATACCCCCAGCATGACCACCCACACTACACAACCACCACTGCACTACCCTAAACCCTAAAACACTACCCCCAGCACGACCCCCTACACTACCCAAACACCACTGCACTACCCTAAACCCTAAAACACTAACCCCAGCATGACCCCCTACACTACCCAAACACCACTGCACTACCCTATACCCTAAAACACGACCCCCTACACTACACAAACACGACTGCACTACCCTAAACCCTAAAACACTACCCACAGCATGACCCCCTTCACTACACAAACACCACTGCACCACCCTAAACCCTAAAACACTACCCCAGCACTACCCCCTATACTACCCAAACACCACTGCACTAACATAAACCCTAAAACACTACCCCCAGCACAACCCCTACACTACACAAACACCACTGCACTACCCTAAACCCTAAAACACTACCCCCAGCACGACTCCCTACACTACCCAAACATCACTGCACTACCCTAAACCCTAAATCTACCCCCAGCACGACCCCTACACTACCCAAACACCACTGCACTACCCTAAACCATAAAACACTACCCCCAGCATGACCCCCTACACTACACAAACACCATTGCACTACCCTAAACCCTAAAACACTACCACCAGCATGACCCCTACAGTACTCAAACACCACTGCACTACCCAAAACCCTAAAACACTACCCCAGCACGACCCCCTACACTACCCATACACCACTGCACTACCCTAAACCCTAAAACAATGCCCCCAGCTCGACCCCCTACACTACTGCACTACCCTAAACCCTAAAACACTACCCCCAGCACGACCCCCTACACTACCCAAAGACCACTGCACTACCCTAAACCCTAAAACACTACCCCCAGCACGACCCCCTACACCACCCAAACACCACTGCACTACCCTAAACCCTAGAAAAGAAACCCCACCCCATGTCCAATCCCCCTTACCTCTCACTCCTCATGGTTCCTCTCTCCTCGTGGTTCCTGCTTCACGTCATCTCTGAGGGCGGTGCACGTCGTTGTGAGGAAACGGAACAGCCTCTGTTTCCTTACAACGACATGGATCGTCTACAGGTTTTTAGAACGCATGGTCATTTACCATACATACCTTTACAACAAAATTCGTTGTAAAGGCATGCGTGGTAAATGACCATGCGTTCTAAAAAAATGCGTAGTAATGACTTCGTGATGTACAACGCATATGTGGTAATGGTATTGCAAAGTAAAAAAGTCATTGTAACGGCTGTTTACCGATCGAAGCTGGCCCCTGTTCTTCAGTGAGACGTTTATTTGATTAATTAGGAGGAAGGAATGTGTTTTTTTACCGAAAAGTGCATTCCCGGCTGTTGTATTGTGAAAGTGTCCGCGTGGCCTGGTTTCACTTCTGGTGAGAGAGTGGAAGAGTCTGTTTGGATCTAAAGGAGTTCTGTTGTTGGACGGGGCCGGCGCGACATGTCATCAGAAAACATAGCTAATGGAAAGCGTCCTCCCTGAAGTGTGGAGCAGTGCCATGAGAGGTCAACGAGTGTGCGTCCCACCGCAGTATCACCGTACCGCGTGACCCATGTGCCGCTTCCAGGGTACGGGAGGCAGAAGCGGCATCGCAGGTCCTCTTGAAGACCGTTGTAGCACTAATTCTACATTTTGGTACTAGGGCATATTAACTTCGTTGTTCCTGCCAGATACAAAGAGAAGATCCTGTGTTATTCAGTGCCCTCATTACCTTTTTTGTGTGTTGTGGTGCTTGTCACTTCGCTGCTCCGCCGGTGCACACGACTGGGCACCCCACCTCGTGTGCCATCTGCAGGGCCTCTGCCCTCGGATCACTGGTTTCGGTTTCTGGAGTGGCAACATAAACAGTTGCTCCCAAAGGACTAGCCTGAACACTTAGGTGAATATCCCCTGCACCAGCATTCCACGGAAATTCTTTCCTAGCTCTCCCACGTCAACGAGCACGGCTCCGCTCGCGACACCGTATGACGTCATCGGAGCCATAAGAGGACCTCGTCGGTGTGCTGACGTCAGTTCCACCCATTTTTTCCGTGCCACCGAGGCAAACATGGGACCGAGACATTTTCACATGTATACATAGTATAATAAATATATATATATTCACTGAAAAAACCATAGGTTTCAGGCACGTTATAGTTAGAAATTAGTATTTAAAAAACCTTAGAAATTCACTGACAAAACCATAGGTTTCAGGCACGCTATAGTTAGAAATTAGCATTTAAAAAACCTTAGAAATTCACTGAAAAAACCATAGGTTTCAGGGGCGTTATAGTTAGTTGGACATTTCACTCGTACAAAACCATTTGAGTGATGTCACTGACCATGTCATGAGTGATGTAATATGTGACGTCATCAGCAGTGCATTGCGGGCGCGCGAGTTATAGTTAGCTGAACTAACTATAACGGGGAATTTCTATGGTTTTGTACGAGTGAAATGTCCAACTAACTATAACGCCCCTGAAACCTATGGTTTTTTCAGTTAATTTCTAAGGTTTTTTAAATGCTAATTTCTAACTATAACGTGCCTGAAATCTATGGTTTTGTCAGTGAATATATATATATATATAAACATATATATATATATATTCCAATGTGATCCTCGTTGAGCGCGCATCGAAGGAAACAGCTGCATGAACGCAGTAATGTTGTTATCGGGTATTTATTAGGCAAATAGAAACAGAAGCGTTTCGATCTTACGATCTTGTTCACATAAGCCGTTTTTTTCTCAATTACTTCTTTTTATACCACGTCACACACTACATAATTCAATAAACATAAACAAAATACTTGATAGATGGAAAACTTCTTTCCCTCCTCAATTCAAAATATACAACTTTATTAAAATGACATTCTGCATTAAGATGACCGCTTTGGTAGTTTTGCAGAAAGACTTTGCTTCAATTGACAATTGCGCTTCGCATTGTGGTATTAGAATAAATTCATAGACATAAGCTGAGACCTTTCAATGGTTTCACGTTTTGAGAACAAATATGTTATCCATAGTGGATATAATCAAATTACTCTCGTGTGTATACTCTCACTCAAGGGTATAGTGCCCACTTATAGAAAAACTGTTTTTCACTGATAATAAGGGTCTAAAGGTGTTTCCACATGGGGATCGCCGTCTACTCTTCCATAGAGTTCTGCCAGCATGATTTGCATGGAGGCCTTCCGTAAATCTGTAAGGAAAACAGAAAACCAATTGTTAGAGTGAATAGCTACACTATAAAAAGATCCAATTCTAGACTGATGAATCTCTCAGTATCGAATTCAAGGAGGAAAAGAGAAACATTTCACATAAAACCAACCCAAATCATAATACTGGTACTTCATTACCTATAATTACATGTAGTATATGGATTATACTTAAGGAGCTAGTGGGTTCTACAGGTGTGTGTATAACTCCTCATCATTGTTCAAACCATGTGGGGCGAGGCTGCCTGCTTTTACTATATATCGGGATTCCATTCTGCGTAAATCAGAGATTCGGTTGACTCCTCTAGGATGTTTCACTACTGTGTCTATACCAAAGTATCTTGCCTTTGTCCAATCCCCATCATGGTATTCCCTGAAGTGTCTGCCTGTGTTGTAAATCATATCTGAGTTCGTGATTGCCCTCCAATGTTCTAATATACATTTCTGTACAAGGAATGTCGTTGAACCTACGTACCATCTGTCACACGGGCAGATGATCACATAGGCGACATAGTCAGTTTTACAAGTGATCAGTTTGGTGATGCGGGGTTTTTTCCTCACTCTGTCTAAAGTAACCACCTGAACATTGTTGCTATGTATGCACGCTTTGCAGTGCCCACATCTCTTGAATCCTCGACTTTGTTGGCGCCAAGTCTGATTCTTACTGTTAAGATGGCTATGTACCAACATGTCTGTTAAGGAGAGATTACTTTGGTAGGTGATATTAGGTGTGTCTCCAATTTTTGTCTTCAGTACAGTATCTTGTGTTAGAATTGTCCATCTACTCTTGAGAATCCTGCGTTTGCCTGACCGGTGAACTTAGTAATGAATATTATTGGTGCCTTCTCTGGATCTTTTTGTCTCGAGGGTTTATCCTGCAACAATTCTTCTCTAGATTCCTCATCTGCCCTCATGCTCGCTTTGAAGAGACTTTTCTTAGGATATCTCCTGACACTAAGACGGTCAATCATTTCCTACTTGGTTTTCTTATAGCTGTCGTCTGTGCTGCTATTCCTTTTAGCTCTTAAAAATTCGCTGTAAGGTATACTCCAGCGAAAGCTAGGTGGATGACAGCTATCTGCATGCAGAATAGAATTTCCAACAGTGCTTTTTCCAAAAAGGTCTGTCTGTAGGGTGCCATCTTTAACGGTGAGTCTAATATCTAGGAACTCAATTCATTCCCTGCTGTATTCCATTGTAAACCTCAGATTTACATTATTTCCATTGATGGCCACCAAGAATGCTTTCAGATCCTCTTCGTTTCTGTTAGACTTGGCACCATTGGCGTGGGTCTCCCTTCCATTTTTTGCTGTTGCCTCTTATGTTTTGCTGGTTTTAGATGCTTTTGGGCACTGTGCCACTGCTGTTCAGTGCCACAGTGCAAGTGCTCCCTACTGTAAATTGATGTATGGATTAGTGACTCCATGATTGGATGATTGGTTTACTTGTCAGTCCCTAGTACAGTGCACTGAGTGTGCCCAGGGCTTGTAAATCCAATGCTGCTGGTGGGCTTGCAGCACTGGTTGTGCCACCCACAGAAGCAGCTTGTAAAATGTGTCTCAGGCCTGCCATTGCAGAGCCTGTGTGCGGTCTGTGACTGCCATGTCCACTTGGCAAGTGCACCCACTTGCCAGTCCCTAAACCTTCCCTTATCTTCATATCAGACACCCCTAAGGTAGGCCTAAGGGCAGGGTGCATTGTAAGTATAAGGTAGGACATGCCCTGGTGTGTGTGGCATGTCCTAATAGTGAATTACAGCCATTTTCGTTTTTCACTATTGCAAGGCTACCTGTTCTCCATAGGCCAGAATGGGCAGTTTGATTATTACACCTTATGATCCTAACTGACCCAGGAACATGGTAGAAAAACGAATTTAGTATGCCTGAACTCAGAATGATAAAATACATCTTTTAGTGAAGTTGGTTTTAACATTCTGTGTTTGAAAATACCACTTTTAGAAAGTGGGTATTTTCTTGCCTAAACTTCCAAGCCTGCCTCTGCTAGGTTGTGTATTCCTTGTCTGGAGATTGAGTGACAGGGGCTGGGGGTGGCTACAGGAGACAGGGTGAGTCAGCACAGGGCTGAATAGAAAGATCTGCATCCAGAGTGGAGGGAGGAGTTGCACCTGGGTCTGAATAGGGCTGTGCCTGCCTTCCACAATGCTGGCTCCACCTCCTGCCGGGCGTCTGATGGCTCTGCCCCTCACTCACAAAGGAAAGAAGGAGTCAGAAAAACAAAGTGCTCCAGGACTGACCAGAACTGGTTTTGGACTAGGCAGAGGCCTCTCTGCCTTCAGAGAACAAAGAGAAACTGTGTATAAAAGGGGACCCAGACCCCTAGGACATTAGATCACTTCTGGGAAATCAAGAAACCTGTTGCCAAGGAGAAGAACCGGAGAAGCTGAAGGAGGAGTACTGCCCCTGTGCTGTTTTGCTGATTGGGGTTGGCCTGCAGTGGTTGCTTTCTACCAAGGACAGGAGAAAAGACTTTGCTGTGCTTTGTCATCTTGAAGAAGAGAATCTCCAAGGGCTTGAACTAGAGCTTGCCTCCTGCCTGAAGTCTCAGGGATACAAGGCTTCACCAACCAGCTCCCCCCCTGCATTCCCTTGCTGGGAATTGAAGTGCCTGCTGTTGTGCTGGGCCTTCTGAGAGACTGCGTGTCGCTGGGAGCTGGAAGCGCGACGCAACAACGAGAAGCGTGTCGCCGCCGCAGCCGCGGTCATCGCATCGCCAAGGAAGCGAGACGCCGCTGCCGCTGTCATCCTCGCATCGCCGAGCGCGGCGCATCACCGGAGAAGCGGGACGCTGCCACAGAGGTCATCGTCGCATCACCGGAGAAGCGCGTCGCAGGGCCTGTCGCGGCTCCAAAGATCATTGAGTCGCCGCAAGGCCGTCGGGCGTGCACGCATCACACCAACGTTGTCACATCGCAATCAAGACGCCATTTTGTCGCATCGTACCGGAGAAGAGTATCACATCGAGGTGCCATCTTGTCGCATCGCACCGGAAAGCAGTAAGAAACCGACGCATCACCTCCCACACAGTAAGGAAGCGAGCATCAACTCCCTGCGCAGCAGTAAGGAACCGACGCATCCACTCCCCTGAGTGTAAGGAACCGACGCATCACCTTCCCTGCGACCCTTTTGTTTTCTTTGCGTTACGCATTCAAGGTACATTGAGAGTAAAGTGTCGCATTTACAACTTGAGAGAACTGAACTATTTTATAACCTTTTAAAGTCTATTTTTGAGTACAGTATTGTGGATTTTTGCTATTGGGTCTTGTGATAAGTCTATATAAAGATTACTTATTTTTACATAACAACCTGTGTGGTGTCCATCTGTAGTGTTTTCACTGTATTACTGTATGTGTTCCCAAATGCTTTACACACTGCCTCTGAGATAAGCCTGTCTGCTCGTGCCAAGCTACCAGGGGGTGAGCAGGGGTTATTTTAGGAGTGTATCCCCCTTATCCTGACTAGAAGCAAGGGTCCCTATTTGGACAAAGGTGCAAACCATTGCCAACTAGAGACCCCCAGTTCTAACAGTTTCCCTCCCAAACGAAGAAGACATCATCAATGTATCTGAGCCACACACTGATACGATCAATGAATTTGTTATGGTCACTGTTCTAGAGGACCTGCTCCTCCCACCAGCCCAGCTAGAGATTGGCATAGCTGGGGGCGAAGCAGGTACCCATGGCTGTCCCTTGTATCTGCCTGTAGAGGGTATTTTCAAAAAGAAAATATTTTCTTTCAAACATGTCTCAATCATCTCAATGATCATTTGTATGTGTTGTAGGAAATTGGCACTCCTTGTTCGAAGGACGTATTTACATGGATTCATACCATCCTGGTGTCTAATGCTCATGTAAAGGCTCTCAACATCTAAGCACACAAGCCAGCATTCATCTTCCCAACATAAATTGTTGGTCTTCTGTATGAAGCCCTTAGTATCCCTGATATAGGAATCTAAATTGTGTACATAGGGTGCTAGGAAGTAGTCGACAAAAGTCAAAGTGTTTTCAAAGATACTGTTCTTTGAGGAGATTATGGGGTGACCCGGAGGGTTCAGGGCATCTTTATGTACCTTCGGTAAGAAGTATAAGGTAGGAATAGTGGGTGTGTCATTCTTTAAAAATTGAAATTCATCCCAACTCAGTAGTTGTTGCTCGTGCCATGTTAGCAGTCTCTCTTTGCAGCTGGATATAACATTGTGTAGGTACTCTCTGTCAGTTCTGGTGTAACATGTATTGCTTCCCACCTGTCCCAATCCTTCCTTTACATAATTCTCCCTGTCCATTATAACTATGTTACCTCCCTTGTCAGAGGGTTTAATGACTATAGTTTGGTCTCTCTGTAGGTTTGTGAGGATATTCCATTGTGTCTTACTCCAGTTTTTGAGTTTCTAGGGTTCTTTACTCAATTTCAAGATGTCATTTGCAACCACATCTGAAAAGACATCAATGTTATCCCTCGGGAGTTGTGGAATAGATCTGGACGGTGCCCTAAATTCAGTTGTCTCCGTCCCACCTGTGTTGATCCCAAACAAAGTATTAATGGTTTCTACGTTATCTGGATCAAAGGGGTCATTTGCGATACCAGTTGTTGTACTCGCCTCTTCTGTTCTTTCTAGAGTGTGGAATGTTTGTAGTGTATCTAGATCCCCTAAAGTTAGATTGTCAGAGTTAGATTCAGGTTGGGATATTGTTCCCCCAATATTCCTATTGGGTCTAAGTGAATGTGTTTTAAACAGTTTCAACTTTCTGATGAATTTATATAAATCAATCCTCAATTGTGCATAGTCAAGCCTAGCTGTTCGGCAAAAAGAAAGTCCTAATTTCAAAGTCTCGATCTCCAATTGTGAAAGATGTTTCTTTGATGAATTCATTACCGTTAATTCCTTGGAGTTTACTGTCATTGTGTTTTCTTTTGTGTTTGGCCCCTGGCTCCCACGCCACTGTTTGTTGGATTTTCTTCGCTGTCGTCTTCTCTGACTTTGGTTTTTCTTACCTCTGCCTCTTCCTCTTTGTTTTCCTTTGAAAGAGGGTTTGTGTTCTCTTTGTAACACCCTGAGTTCCTCGGAAAAAAAAATCTTTATTGCTGTGCTGTTACTCAGGTCTTCTGTAGATCCCACATCCAATCTCAGATCGGTGCCTGATTCTGATCTACCTTTATCTATAGCTCCCAGGGTTCTGTCCCTTGAAATTTGCTGACGTGCTTTATCAAATTTCTTAGCAAAGGTTAGGATTCTCCCTGCAGCATAATCTTACTCATCTTGTTGACATTTTTGTTGCTTCCTCTGTATTATTTACTTATCATGGGTTATAAGATGTTCTTCAATTGTCTTTAAGATCTTTTTTTACAGATTCTTGATCTGTCTCCTTTTCAAACTCATCCATTAATGTTTATATTTGTGTGGTTAGTTCACTGTGTTCCTCCCACGGGTGTTTTATCAGTATTCTGAGCATTGTTTTAGAGCAGGCATTAGTGTTGTTAGTCCAATCTTTTAATATTTCGGGTCTTGGGTTGGCTAGTGTTGGGA
Organism: Calotriton arnoldi; assembly: GCA_963921515.1. Taxonomy (NCBI): domain Eukaryota; kingdom Metazoa; phylum Chordata; class Amphibia; order Caudata; family Salamandridae; genus Calotriton; species Calotriton arnoldi. Next base: position 1,430,497 of record CAWUFW010001485.1, on the reverse strand, counting down.
TGATGAAGATCCTCAACCCTCTTGGAATCCTGTCCACTTCCACATAATTTTACTGGGAAGTGACTTCCCACCAACGACTGACTTCTTTCTTTTTGAGTCTTTCAAGTAATATTCCCCTTTGTTTTATACTTATATCCATACCACTTTCATTGGTAGCATCCATGTTTGCTTCACTAATAACAGCAGACTTTGATTTGAAAATATGGAGGGCCGATGCCTCCCGCTCCTTAAACATTTCACTTGCCATTATTCTTCCGTTACTCCATTGCGTAGAGTATAATACTCTTGCACCCTGGTCACTGCGGGTAATATTCCCCTTATATATATATATATTTATTTATTTAGCGGTGTTTAATAAGAGCAAGCAGTCATCCCCTAAGGGATATCACAGCGCTGGCAAGCTGCACACACCCACATAAATATATATATATATATACACACACACACACACACACATATATATATATATATATATATATATATAGGGTAGAAGGCAGTATGCCGAAACGCGTCGGTCTTGACTTATAACTGAAATAGGGCCTTGGAATGCCATGTGTTTATGCCAAGACAATAAAATACAAATTCTAAAAACTGACCTGAATGGTGGTCTGTTGTCTGTTTGGAGGTGCCACCGGATTGGATGTTCAGGAAGAGGAACATCACTGGAGACATATATATATATATATATATATATATATATATATATATATATGTGTAAACACATGGTAACTCACATGAGACGCACTTGAGACAAGCCACAGGTTACCAGCCTTTTATTTCAGGTACAGTTGTGCGATGAATGCCGGTATACTGAAGCAGCTTTCCAACCAGCCTGACGCGTTTCAGGTTTCCCCTTTCTCAAAGGCTTGTGGTAAGTTTGTGCTGTGGCGTGCAGCAACTCCCATAAATACGATAATGTCACGCCCCTTAATTAGGCAAATTCAAGACTTCTGGGAGTTGTAGTGCACAAATATTCACTCCGTATTTTGGCGCACTGATGACTGCTGTCGGTAGAGCCCCCACTGGGCCCCCGCAACCATGCACAACTTCAATCCTTCGTCGTTGCTCCATAAGCGAGGATGGTGTATCCAAACCTCATGGCCTCCTAATTATTATGGAGTGGTGCAGTCTCGGCGGATGAGCGTCCGCCTCAATTTGTAAACACATGGTAACTCACATGAGACGCACTTGAGACAAGCGACAGGTTACCAGCCTTTTATTTCAGGCACAGTTGTGCGATGAATGCCGGTATACTGAAGCAGCTTTCCAACCAGCCTGACGCGTTTCAGGTTTCCCCTTTCTTAAAGGCTTGTGGTAAGTTCGTGCTGTGGCGTGCAGCAACTCCCATAAATACGATAATGTCTCGAGTGCGTCTCATGTGAGTTACCATGTGTTTACAAATTTTGAAAAAAGAGTGGGCAAATGGTGCATTTTCAAGCAAATTTGAGAAAGCAGGAAGGTTAATAAAGCAATTGTGAATCTGTTCTAACAAAGACAGTGACTGGCAAAACTGTCTATCGCTTGTTAATTGTTTTTAATGTACAGGTCAAACTAACTCGCCTCTGGGAGTTTCTACTTTTGTCAGATAACGTAGATTGGGACATGTGGAGGAATAAGTCCAAGATCACGAAGTTTAGTATAAAGAGCCAGGATTCCTGGTTGTGAACTTGGCCTCTAGACTTGTGCCATGCTGATAGGCAGTGTGAAGTGAGTCCAGTTGTGGCACACACATGCAGTGGTGTCTCCGACCTATAACTTTCGTTCTTAAATTGCTGCATTATTTATTCAAGGCCTTTTGTATAGCTCTGAAAAGTCGCTTTGCGGCCATTTCAGAGAGCTAAATTCTGACATTCTCAAAAAACAAAATTGTGTAAGAGGGCACGCCAGCATGTGCGATGCTGCTGTCTTCTACAGTTTACACAGTACCTTGTAATCCGAGCCGAGGGCCTTGGAGCGGGCACTGTGCAGACACACGCCCACCCACGCTGGATTTTAAGAGCTGGCGGAGTGTCTTCTAGGCCTACATATGAAGCCACTGGGAGCCCTGAGAAAGCATTGCGCCCAAGGTCGTGTCTGTACAGGCGGTGGAGCAGGAATGTTAAACACTGCTTGCAGCTCTGTGGCTATGGATACGAACAAGAGATACGAACAAGAGATACCAGCTCTGCACACACTGCCCTGGGAGCTCCCCGAACTGCTCCCCACAGCATTCCACATGGCGCGAAAAACCAAGGCAGGTGGAAAGGCCGACAAATGGACTCCTCTGGTTCGCTGGCACTTGAAGTGACAACATTTCTTCTCACACAAAGCCAGCCATGATTCCTCTGTGTTGATCAGTCAGTACCTTCCCTGCTGCCGCTGCCCTGGCGCTCTCGACGTGCTCCCGGCAAGGTCAGGCAATCCGAGGAGGTTCCACATTTCAGCAAAACACAATTACTGCTTCTCTCCCATCAACTGCTCCTTCCCAACTAAGTCCTGTACCCACTGCACAGGCCCCTCGGTTTGTCGTCAAACATACAACACAAATCGGCCAACCTCTAATTTTTATTGTTTCTTCCCTTTCGGAAAAATGTAAACAATGCCATACGAAGCGACAGGGTTAAGGCAGATACTAAATATAATCCACCTGTGTCGTAAGGAAAGGAGCTGGTATATTTAGTTTGAGGCATTACATTTTATGTGCGTTTCCTTGTGTCTCCTTGTCCCTATAAAAAAACAGGGCAATGTGCGATTGTAAAATAGTACCTTTTTAACAGGATACTGAATGTGCACCTCTTCGTCCCAAGGAAGCGCTTATTTTAAACCCATGCTCAGGAATATCCTAGTCAGCCCCTCACCTCCTCCCTGCCCCAACCTGGCGCCTGGAAAGGATCAACTCGCAGGAGGGCAGAGCTGCAGCAGGAGAGCGCTGTCAGCCCAGGCCTCGTTAATAAATCACAGCGGTGTTTGAAAACACTGCCCGAACAGCTGAGGCGTTATTACGAGATGTGAGCCCAGCCACTGACGAGTCTATTTACTTTGTGGCACGCAGTGTACGCCGAAACACAGCTCTCCGTCCCTCCCCAACCCATCACATGTTTACAGAGGTCTAAACAGAAACGCACGTCTGTCATGTAATGCAACATGAATAAATACTTTTTATGTAAAGGAAAAAAGATGAGATAAAAACATACCTTTTGGGCATGTAGGGACCTCTTCCAGCATGGCAGTGTATTATTGAGTCCTGCAGCACGATGCATGCTGTATCACAAATAACGTCATTAGAAAACGCCAGTCGCGGCCGGCAAGATGGGCGGGGGGGGGGTTTCGCGCGGGTGTGGGGGGAGCAGCCGGGACAGTAATCAAAATAAAATTTAATACTTACCTTCCTCCCACTGCTTCCTCCTGGTCACGCGCCACCGCCTCAGCTCCTGCTGCTCTCGGCCGGGCCCGTGTTTAACCTAGGCAGCCTCCCTCCCGCTCCCCTAAGCCAATCACAACGCTGCAATAGCAGCGTTGTGATTGGTGAGGCGCAGCAGAGAGCGCCCCAGCCGGGCGCCTGTAGGCCAGGGAGCCATTTTCTCTATGCAGGCTGCAGGCAGCCTACATAGAGAAAAAGAGAGAGTGCGCAACTGCGCATGACTGGTTTGGTCGGCCCTGGGGCCGAACAAACAGTCAGCACCCAAGACAGTGGGCTAGCCACGCCTCCCCTGCACTCGAGCAGGAACGGCCACCCGCCCGCCCCAATGGAGGAGCCGCCACATCGTTACTAGATGTCCCTCACGAGTCAAATGCAAAAGCTTCATGAAAGGGTTTGAATGCTTTTGCATTTGACTCGTGAGGGACATCTAGTAACGACTAGTGGAACTGCAGCTTGATGTATTAATAATTTCAATGCTTTTGCATTTGACTCGTGAGGACATCTAGTAACGACTAGTTGAACTGCAGCTCCTTGTAGAATTATTTTGATATTGGACACTATAATATTCACTGCCCCCTGCTAATCTCGTCCCATAATGCTTTGCAGGGCCTTTGGTTGGGATTGTATTTTTGCCCATAACTGTGCTTGGGGTGGTCCTAGGAGGAAGGGACCACCACTGAATCGTTCACATGATATGCTTTTTGTGTTCAAGGCATCTGCTTGGTCCTCCCCCTAGGTTAGGGGGGACCCCAAAATCATCACCTCTCTCATTGCTTGATATTTTCATTGTCAAAGTTCACTTTTGTGAATTGGTTATATGCTTTTTAGCATAGAAAATTACTTTACCAAAGCATTTCTAGGTGTTTATTATACTGTTGCTACGCTACGTCAATTAGCACAGTTTTTCACTCTGCTACGTGCAGTTTGCGTAGCGCGTAGTAGCATAAACTTTGCATGCTCCGTGAGCGTAGCGAAGTATTACGCCCAGGGTTAAATAGGGCACACTTTCCTTGTTCGTGCCCAACGCTGCTTTTGAAAGGTGTGCCGTGGGGCAAACACTGAAAGTGCTCCCTGTGCAAAAAAAAGGCCCCAGATCTGCTGAATGCATGTAGTGCCCTAACAAAACAGTTTACATGTGGGTGTGGGTGTAATATGGAGATGATGATGCTGAAAATTATGATGATGACGACTTGTATTGCATTGACTAGAGTTAAAAAGACAAATCTCAGTGGCACAAGTCAATACTTAGAAGTCAGTGAATTAAATGATACTGGCATCTCTGTGAAGTGCTACTGATCAAGCTGCTGATCAACACGAATTAAAGAAGATGGCCCCATAGAAAGAGTCTGCTGTCACCACTAGTATCAAGCCCTCATCCTTTTTTCAACAAGGTGTGCTACACAGCACACCTACTTCAAACTCTGCTGGGCAGGAAAGGTTTGGGGGAAGATCACTCCTGAATCAACAACAGTACCACCTCTACCAAAACTAAAGCCATTATCTTTAAGTGCTGCAGTAACTCCTGTCATGGCTGAGACCAGCAAATCTGTAATCAAATTATTCTAGCAAAAGACATCTTACTAGGAAATTCAGCAGCAACAAGTCTGCTACACCTGATCTTCCTGAGGTAGGAGTGGAGCAGGAAATTGAGCATGCATGATGCTGTGACTGGCCTTCCACCATACACATTGTCTTTACCATCTCCTACTCCATGAAAAACAAGGAAAACTCCCCCGTCATCACTAAGCTCCTCTTCAGATAAAGGCAACATGGATTGGACCCCTGAGTCCTGCCATTAGAGACAAGGGAAAAGGAAAGTCCCAGAAAGTCTAGATGGCAATGAGGAAAATGAACTTATGCATGTTCATTTTCAGAGGGGCACAGAGGCAGTTAAGATCATTTCTATTCATCCTGCTCCTATAGTACCACCACTAGCTGCTTCCATCTTTCAGAATCCCCAAACCCTGCACCAGTCACCATCCATACCACAGTTGCAGCCCACCCTCGAGAAAGAAAAAGACAACCACCTAGCTCCTCTACAAAAAATTCTGACTTTGGCTCTGTAATGGAGCTCTCCTCTCCAGTTTGCACCTTATTTATACACAGGCCACCTGAGGAACACACTGCAGACTGCACAATTAACCGATGACTAGGGCCTCGTGGGAAGCCAGGTAGACATTACGGTACAGGTTGCCAAAACGACTATCTGTTTGAATATATTTATTAACAAGTCTTCAAATACATAGGGCCTGATTTAGATTTCGGCAGATGGGTTACTCTGTCACAACCGAGACGGATATCCCGTCCGCCAAAATATAAATCCCATAATTTCCGATGGAATTTATATTTCGGCGGATGGGATATCCTTCACCGTTGTGACAGAGTAACCCATCTGTCGAAAATCTAAATCAGGCCCATATTCATAATGCATTAACATTTACATTTTCATTGCCAGTTCCTTACTATGGATAGGAAAGAATCAAAACAGTAGATACAAGATGAGGATGATATCAGATTTAATACAGATCAAAAACAAAAGATCACTACCAAAAGAACTCAGGCTTATAACGTCAAAAAGTTACTGTGACAGGATGGAGACACTTTGTAATATATAAAGTGACAGATAAAAACAAATGAAGTTTCGTTAGGACATAAACAGGGCATCCACTTAGTGTACTGTAGACATTATTATCAAGTGCCGGTGAAGGACTGCTATGCGAGTAATCAGTTGACCTCCTTGCTTCTAATTATTTCAACTCGAGTTTCGATCATTGTGTGTACTTGCTGGGCAGAGGGCTATTGTGTCAGTGCATCTCTGCTTGTTGCAGGGTGCGCTGCTGGAGATACCGGGGCTCTGACTCTATGCTTCACGTTATTTTAATTACTGAATTTACTGAGATTTGTATACATTTTTAGCACAATTTTAGCTTATATCTGCGCTCACCTTTCAAAGTGGCTCCTGTGGATTAATAAGGTTTATACTAATGGAAATGCGCACAATGGCAATATGCAGAGCTGAGTTGATGTCAGAAAGAAAGCTAGCCGCACACCACGAGGTAAAGCTAGGGCTTTTATATATAATGGTTACGTGAAATGAACACCATATACATAAAGCTACAAAAGTAGAATAATTATATACAACAAACAATAAATGAACAATGGTGAAGGGTGTCCCAGTGTGTAACGTATTGAACCTAAACTATTAGGCGCTGGGTAATGGTTCGCCCTTGTTTAACTGTCAATGACAGTTAAACAAGGGCGAACCATTACCCATCGCCTATGATTGTATAAAGTGCTGTGTAATACAATGTTAAAAGTCTTCAATGGTCACCTAAATGTTCTACAATGAAACCTTGCACATATGTCACATAATATGTCACTAATAGTTTAGGTTCAATACGTTACACACTGGGACACCCTTCACCATTGTTCATTTATTGTTTGTTGTATATAATTATTCTACTTTGCAGCTTTATGTAAATGGTGTTCATTTCACGTAACCATTATATATAAAAGCCCTAGCTTACCTCGTGGTGTGCGGCTAGCTTTCTTCTGACATCAACTCAGCTCTGCATATTGCCATTGTGCACATTTCCATTAGTATAAACCTTATTAATCCACAGGAGCCATTGTTACTTCTCTTGCCTACTTACCCAGGCTCCTTGCGAGTAGGGTTCCCTTGTTCCTTTTCCCACCACCTTTCAAAGTGGGCACAAGCTTGGTTTTCCTGTTCTCGGCTCCCGTGCGGAGCGCCATTTTTCCTCCAGGGGCAGGGAAACATTTTAGATGCCATTTTGTCGGGTGAGCAGTCTAGCTTTTGGTGACTGGCTCCTGGACGCCTACTTAATGCAACCCGTGACGCAGATGCGCAGTAGAAGTGCGCAGCAGGCGGGATGCTGGCACCTAAAAGGCAAGCACGTCTGCGCCTGTCCGTGTCTGGACCGCGGCCAGCGCCAGGCATTCTGGTCGAATTGCAGATAGTAAGACCAGAATATGTTCGAGAGAATTGCTTATGGCCTTAAGGGTTAACGCATGCTCAGGTAATCCTTGCGCAAACTTGGAGGATGGACTCTCTGAGTATCTCTGCCAAGAGTTTAGATTTGAATTCAATACTCGTGTCGGGTCAGAGTGGGGAAAGGGAGCGTCTATTACATTTTTTAATGTGAAAGACACAAGGGTAAAAGCTTTCTTGATCAACTGTAGATCTCTACCTAAACATGCTGATGACAAATGGGTGGCTCTGATGGATAAATCATGGGACTTGATGTTCCTAACAGAAACATGGAAAAGGAGGACTCCAATCCAGACATGACCCTGGCTATCCCCCCCCGGTTTCCGAATCTTGTGCGCCAATCGGAATGGTGATAGGAGGGGGGGGAGGAGTGGCTATTATTATGAAGGACTCCTGGGAGATCTCTACATCGAAAATGAATAAATTAGGCAACATTATGGTTTAATCTTCTGCATCAAGATCTCGCCAGCCTGCTCCATTGCTGGGCTATTGCTATATAGACCACCAGATTGCCCTCATACCCTTTTGCCAGAACTGTGTAATACCATTGACCAGTTGTCTCTACATTATGCCAACTTTACTGTACTAGGAGATTTTAACTGCACCCAGGCTTCTCACCTAATTTCGACTCTTAACGGTGTCAACCTCACTCAGTTTGTTACTTCTCTTACTCACAGGGGAGGACACACATTAGATCTAATCTTTTCTAACATCCAATATCTGGAAGTGAAGGACCCCCTTCATTTAGTTTGGATGGACCATTTTCTTGTTTCTTTCTCTGTTGACTTGGAGACCAAGCAATAGCCTAGTAGCAAGTGAACTGAGTTAAAGAGAAATTGGAAAAAGAAAAATATAGATACATTGGGGTCTACCTTACAGGCAATGGAGCCACAGCTGTTGGATGATCCCAACAGAGACTCCTCCTGCTTTAACTCCTAGATTACATCCACCCTAGATACAGTGGCTCCACTTAAGTCAGTCACCTCTGCGAGAACATCACCACCTGCCCCCTGGTTCTCCTTTGAACTAAAAATGGAAAAGAGCAGATGCAAAAGGTTAGAGAGCTGCTGGAGAAAGAACTACAATCCTGTTGCAAAGGATATGTATAAGGAGGCACTGAAAGAATTACAAAAGTCAATGCGGAGAGCAAGGAGAGAATACCTGGTTAACCGCATAGAGAGCTCAGGAAACTCTGAAAAAGAAATCATTAAGATTGTCAGATCTTTTACCAACCCGGCAGCATCGGAGGGTATCATGCACACATCCCCCTCCCTTTGCGCAAGCCTGTCAGACTTCTTCGAGGAACAAATTCAGAAATTATATTCCTCATTCCTGGCTAGGGCAAAGGATGTGACTATACAGCAACCTGCTACTGATAACACCTCTAGCTCCTTTACTGTGTTTCGCTCTATCACAGAGGTATCTCTGGCTGAACTGCAGAGATGCCAGTCAGGTTCTCCTGGAGATCCTTGCCCCCCACAGTTTTTTATATCTTGGGCCCCACTGTTAAACCCAGTGTTGACAAGCAAGTTAGAGACACGCACTACCAGAATACTTCAGACTTGAAATGATGTAGCGTGCTACTGGGGATTCACTCTCTAATCCAAAGAGCGTTAAGCACGAAAATGAACCAAGTTGCATCTCCTGGTTAGGAGATGTCCCCCTGTGCACAACTGTAAGTCCCAAGAAGTGGGTAAAAATGTAATCAAAAAGATTCTCCTTCAGTTCAACAAATTGCTCTTTGTTGTAGTCTTTATTTACATCCGTATAAAGATATTACTTCATATCCAATCTCATGCCTTTGTCAGGCAAAATCCATATATAGATATTTAATACATCAGTCCCAATGCATTTCGGGCAACCCAGTGCCCCTCATTAGGGGAAAACATCTGTACTAAGATAAGAAAAAAGCGCTTACATGAAGAAAGCACCCTGGAGGGTGTAGCAGTAGCAAATGATCATGCCTAAAAGAGTGTAAAACCTTATCACCCACATCTCATGCACAAAAGAAAAAGCAAACGAACGTGCAGGGGGATAGGTGAAACTGTGAATGTGTGAGTGCCAAGGAAAGTGCACATGCCGATATATAAGGGGTCAAAGTAGAAAAATAGACCTCCATACATGTTATCCCGTGTACGAGAAACAGTGATGAAATGATAGTCTATCACTATTGAATCATGTGAGGTCCTGTAGACAACGAGTAAACTGTAACAGATGAATAATCAGGTGTGTCGCTAAAAAAATAGCCATAGCGGGTGAATTCAACACGTGCAAATATACGTACGGTGAACGAGCATGCAACGAAAAGAACTTAATACTACTCACAATACAGTTAGCAACGATATGTGCGCTGCAACCTAAAAGTACAATAACCATAGATCACATACGTGAAACTCCTAAGAGAATACACGTAAACAAGGGTGAACCCGTGTTAATCTGATACTTACAAAAAACGGTGGTCCCGCGAAATGTATACATCAACGCGTTCCCGATAGTTGTTAATGCGGCGCCTACGGTTCCCGGAAGTTAAACGTACTCAGTGCAATTGGCGGTGGCCTAAATCCAATAGGCTGGATTTTGACATGTGACACGGTGACAATGTTCAAAGATGATGGTTGTAAGAACAGCAATAGATTCTATGCATCAAAGCGATAAAATAAAGCGCCATCTTAGGATGGGGTATATGAAACGGTGAACGCTCTGAATATGTTGTATCAGGCTTAAACGTGGCAAATGAAGAATGAACAATCAAACTGTGTATGCGAGATTAACTCTCAATAATTTACGAAGAATAAACACCATGTGAACAAATGTGTGAAGCGAAAAGAAATACTACCAAGTCCACACTGATGGGATGAAAATAGGGTGAAAGCACACGAATAAATGAAAAAAAGCCCCAATAGTGTGTTAATGCTGAATGAAATAAGAGAAGAGTGTGTGTCAAAAGTAAAGGCACGAAGAAAAAGCTAACCAAAGTGCTAATTGAAATATGAGAACCGAAACAAAAATAACGACATGAATAAGTACATAATGTAGAGAACAAAGCTGAAAAACATTTTTAGATTGACAATTAATGAGTAAACGAATCAAAGTTATAAGTAACATAAAAATTCCATGCGATCATTGAGTCCATGAGGCTTCATCATGTTGAGGAATCGAATCCAATGGTTCTCTCTTTGGAGTAACCTGTTGTTGTTGTCCACACCTTCTTTTTGTCAATCACTTCGAGAACCAGAAATTTCAATTGACAAATATTGTGTTGTTTGTCTATGAAGTGGGCTGCCACCACTGATTTAAGATTTTTGGGTGCGTATATTGCTTTTATGCTCCAAAATGTGGGTTCTGATTCTCCTTTCAGTTTTACCCACATAGCTTAAACCACACGGGCATTTCAACAAATAAATTACGTTAGACGTATTACAGGTAGCGTTGACTTTTAACTTGATTTTAGTACCTTTCATTGGGTGGGTTATGAAAGAACCTTGGATGCTGTTATGACAATTGCTGCAGTTGTAGCATGGTCATAAACCCTCATAAGTAGAGGGCTGAATAGTCTTGGTGGTCTTAGTCAATGTCTCTTTGAGATTTCGCCCTCTTGTGTAAGCAAAAATGGGTTTGTTCAAAAAAAGTCCCTTAAAGTCAGGTTCTATGGCAAGTACTGCCCAATGTTTATTGATGATGTTTTTAAAACGATGACTCATTGTAGAATATTTTGAGACCACTACCATTCGGTTTTGAGAGTTTTTCTCCGTCTTTCTCAAGAGGTCAGTTCTATTCCTGTTGGCACTTCTAAATTTGGCTTGTTCAAGAATTTCAGCAGGATAACCACGTTCAGTGAATCTAGTCAACATGGCGTCAATTTGTAGTGCACATTGTTCAGGATCAGATACAATGCGTGTGACCCGCAGTAGTTGTGAGTATGGTAAATTCTTTTTCAATGGAGGTTGATGGAAGCTGTTAAAGTGTAAGATGCTGTTTCTATCCGTGGGTTTGCGAAAAATGTTGGTTTCCAATTTATCTGTTACTCTATGAATTTGTACGTCCAAAAACGTAATCTTGTCAGGTTGAACATCAAAGGTGAATTGAATGCGTTCATGGATAGAGTTTAGCGCATTAAGAGCTGGCATCAGTTCAGGATGCGAACCTGTCCATATGATGAAAATGTCGTCAATGAATCGTACAAACATCTTAGCATGTTCTTGCCAAACAAGCATGTTCAAAATATGTTATTCCTCAAAACAATGCATAAAAATATTCGCATACGATGGGGCTGCACAATTGCCCATCGAAGTGCCAGACAATTGTAAAAACCATTGTTCCTCCCATTTGAAATAGCTCTGGTATAAAGTAAATTGTAACAACTCCATTAAAAACACTTGCAAATCTGGTTCCAATGTGGATTGTAATAGAACGTGTTCAATGGCTTCAATGCCAAGGTTATGTGGAATTGATGTGTATAGTGCCTTTACATCTACTGTGCAAAACCACAGTTCTTCTTCCGGTGTGATGGTAATTTGATTGATTTTGGAAATGAAATCCGTGGTGTCCCTGATGTATGTGTTGATGTTGACAACGAATGGTTGTAAATATTTATCAATAAATTTACCCACGGGTTCATGTATGCTACCTCTGGTCGAAACGATGGGTCTGAAAGGAGGTTGATGTAGATTCTTGTGTACCTTGGGAAGCATATAGAAGGATGGTGATTTGGGGTTGCTTTGTATTAAATATATTTTAACCCTTCTCTGTTATCACTCCATTCTCAACTGCTCTCTGTACAGTGTCTTTCAAGATTTCTAGAAACTGGTTGGTAGGATTGTAATCAAGTATGGAATAGGTGTTGGTGTCCATTACGTGGGCAATGACTTGTGATTTGTAGAAACTGGTATCCATAATGACAAGGGCTCCGCCTTTATCAGCATTTTGGCAAGTAATTGCATCATTGTTAGCCAATTTTTTGAGTATGTCCATTCAATTAATGGTGAGACTACTGCGCGTCAAACGCATTGTATCTGATCCTGAACAATGTGCACTACAAATTGACGCCATGTTGACTAGATTCACTGAACGTGGTTATCCTGCTGAAATTCTTGAACAAGCCAAATTTAGAAGTGCCAACAGGAATAGAACTGACCTCTTGAGAAAGACGGAGAAAAACTCTCAAAACCGAATGGTAGTGGTCTCAAAATATTCTACAATGAGTCATCGTTTTAAAAACATCATCAATAAACATTGGGCAGTACTTGCCATAGAACCTGACTTTAAGGGACTTTTTTTGAACAAACCCATTTTTGCTTACACAAGAGGCGAAATCTCAAAGAGACATTGACTAAGACCACCAAGACTATTCAGCCCTCTACTTATGAGGGTTTATGGCCATGCTACAACTGCAGCAATTGTCATAACAGCATCCAAGGTTCTTTCATAACCCACCCAATGAAAGGTACTAAAATCAAGTTAAAAGTCAACGCTACCTGTAATACGTCTAACGTAATTTATTTGTTGAAATGCCTGTGTGGTTTAAGCTATGTGGGTAAAACTGAAAGGAGAATCAGAACCCGCATTTTGGAGCATAAAAGCAATATACGCACCAAAAATCTTAAATCAGTGGTGGCAGCCCACTTCATAGACAAACAACACAATATTTGTCAATTGAAATTTCTGGTTCTCGAAGTGATTGACAAAAAGAAGGTGTGGACAACAACAACAACAGGTTACTCCAAAGAGAGAACCATTGGATTCGATATCTCAACACGATGAAGCCTCATGGACTCAATGATCGCATGGAATTTTTATGTTACTTATAACTTTGATTCGTTTACTCATTAATTGACCATCTAAAAATGTTTTTCAGCTTTGTTCTCTACATTATGTACTTATTCATGTCGTTATTTTTGTTTCGATTCTCATATTTCAATTAGCACTTTGGTTAAGCTTTTTTCTTCGTGCCTTTACTTTTGACACACACTCTTCTCTTATTTCATTCACCATTAACACACTATTGGGGTTTTTTTCATTTATTCGTGTGCTTTCACCCTATTTTCATCCCATCAGTGTGGACTTGGTAGTATTTCTTTTCGCTTCACACATTGGTTCACATGGTGTTTATTCTTCGTAAATTATTGAGAGTTAATCTCGCACACACAGTTTAATTGTTCATTCTTCATTTGCCACGTTTAAGCCTGATACAACATATTCAGAGCGTTCACCCTTTCATATACCCCATCCTAAGATGGCGCTTTATTTTATCGCTTTGATGCATAGAATCTATTGCTGTTCTTACAACCATCATCTTTGAACATTGTCACCGTGTCACATGTCAAAATCCAGCCTATTGGATTTAGGGCGCCCATTGCACTGAGTGCGTTTAACTTCCGGGAACCGTAGGCGCCGCATTAACAACTATCGGGAATGAGTTGATGTATACATTTTGCGGGACCACCGTTTTTTGTAAGTATCAGATTAACACGGGTTCACCCTTGTTTACGTGTATTCTCTTAGGAGTTTCACGTATGTGATCTATGGTTATTGTACTTTTAGGTTGCAGCGTACATATCGTTGCTAACTGCACTGTGAGCAGTATTAAGTTCTTTTCGTTGCATGCTCGTTCACCGTACGTATATTTGCACGTGTTGAATTCACCCCCTATGGCTATTTTTTTAGCGACACACCTGATTATTCATCTGTTACAGTTTACTCGTTGTCTACAGGACCTCACATGATTCAATAGTGATAGACTATCATTTCATCACTGTTTCTCGTACACGGGATAACATGTATGGAGGTCTATTTTTCTACTTTGACCCCTTATATATCGGCATGTGCACTTTCCTTGGCACTCACACATTCACAGTTTCACCTATCCGCCTGCACGTTCGTTTGCTTTTTCTTTTGTGCATGAGATGTGGGAAATAAGGCTTTACACTCTTTTAGGCATGATCATTTGCTACTGCTACACCCTCCAGGGGTGCATTCTTCATGGAAGCGCTTTTTTCTTATCTTATTACAGATCTTTTCCCCTGATGAAGGGCACTGGGTTGCCCGAAATGCATTGGGACTGATGTATTAAATATCTATATATGGATTTTGCCTGACAAAGGCATGAGATTGGATATGAAGTAATATCTTTATACGGATGTAAGTAAAGACTACAACAAAGAGCAATTTGTTGAACTGAAGGAGAATCTTTTTTGATTACATTTTTACCCACTTCTTGGGACTTACAGTTGTGCACAGGGGGACATCTCCTAACCAGGAGATGCAACATGGTTCATTTTCGTGCTTAACGCTCTTTGGATTAGAGAGTGAATCCCCAGTAGCACGCTACATCATTTCAAGTCTGAAGTATTCTGGTAGTGTGTGTCTCTAACTTGCTTGCCGATACCAATTGTCTAACCCTCAGACACAGCACACCGATTCACACATTTTTGAAACAACATGGCTTATGAAGATATTTCGAATCTGACCGAACTAAGAGCCGATACATTCGCGTTCGCGGATGAGGATGCCACCAAGATCTATGCTTTGATACATGAAGAAATCACCCCACTTTCCAACACGAAAAATAAAGAAAGCAGTATCAGACATTTACTTTATTTGACGAAAAGAGAAACGAATCAGAGATTACATGCCAGCACTTTGATAATGTATCATCGTGCCCAGAGGATCCCTAGAGGGCTAAGAATTCCGTTAAAACCACTTTTATGCAAGAACAACCCTCGGTTCATTGAGAAGTGGTACGCCATCCTTAACAAATGCTCTCTTGATTTGATACTTTTAATTATTGAGGAACTTTCTAGAGTACTTGAAGATCTGACCAAAGAAATTTCTCAAACCAAATCTGAATTAACTAACATGTTGGAGACAGAGGATTTCACTAAGGTGCTTGATGATATTAATACACAATTGAATTAGTACATCCAAGAAATTCAAGAAAGAAAGATTCGCAAATATAAACGCGACACCATCGATTACAAGTTGGGAGAGGTGTATTCTTGGGCAGAGGTCTACGCTCGACGTAGACAAAATAGACCTTACAACCCCAATGCTGAAACCAAGACGTCCTCTTCGGATAGTGACACACGAACCCGACCATCACGGATCGCCACATTACAACCTGTGCCTGTTGAAAACATTGACACACCCCAAACGACTGCGGTTCATTTTTTGGAAGAAGGATCAGGAGATCGGGACGACCCAGGAGGAGTAAAAGAAAAAGAAAAAGACACATTAGGTACGAAGAATCCTCCCAACACCAGCAGGAAGGGCAGAGGGAAGAAAATTTGAATGTCAACAATCTTGTTATCAACATTTCCTCTCACCAACTTACAACTATTGAAACACGCACCTTACAGAAAGGTCAGTCCTTCATTCCAACTACTTACACTAACACCCTGGAATTGGAAATCAGTTTATTTAAATTGATGAAAAAATTTACGCTTGAGGAACTATTTTGAAAATGTTGTTGACCATACGGAAACTAAGGATGATGATCTGCTAAAAGGATTGAGACCAAGAAGTACGTTTTTAGCGCCAGTGAGTCACAAGAGTCTTGATACTTTTGAGAATTTAGTGAAACACGAATTATCCATGTTAAAATTCCAACAGAAATCTAAACACTCTAATCTCACCATTAATTGAATGGACATACTCAAAAATTGGCTAACAATGATGCAATTACTTGCCAAAATGCTGATAAAGGCGGAGCCCTTGTCATTATGGATACCAGTTTCTACAAATCACAAGTCATTGCCCACGTAATGGACATCAACACCTATTCCATACTTGATTACAATCCTACCAACCAGTTTTTAGAAATCTTGAAAGACACTGTACAGAGAGCAGTTGAGAATGGAGTGATAACAGAGAGGGTTAAAAGATATTTAATACAAAGCACCCCCAAATCACCATCCTTCTATATGCTTCCCAAGGTACACAAGAATCTACTTCAACCTCCTTTCAGACCCATCGTTTCGACCAGAGGTAGCATACATGAACCCGTGGGTAAATTTATTGATAAATATTTACAACCATTCGTTGTCAACATCAACACATACATCAGGGACACCACGGATTTCATTTCCAAAATCAATCAAATTACCATCACACCGGAAGAAGAACTGTCGTTTTGCACAGTAGATGTAAAGGCACTATACACATCAATGCCACATAACCTTGGCATTGAGGCCATTGGACACGTTCTATTACAATCCATATTGGTACCAGATTTGCAAGTGTTTTTAATGGAGTTGTTACAATTCACTTTATACCAGAGCTATTTCAAATGGGAGGAACAATGGTTTTTACAATTGTCTGGCACTTCGATGGGCAATTGTGCAGCCCCATCGTATGCGAATATTTTTATGCATTGTTTTGAGGAACAACATATTTTGAACATGCGTGTTTGGCAAGAACATGCTAAGATGTTTGTACGATTCATTGACGACATTTTCATCATATGGACAGGTTCGCATCCTGAACTGATGTCAGCTCTTAATGCGCTAAACTCTATCCATGAACGCATTCAATTCACCTTTGATGTTCAACCTGACAAGATTACATTTTTGGACGTACAAATTCATAGAGTAACAGATAAATTGGAAACCAACATTTTTCGCAAACCCACGGATAGAAACAGGACCTTACACTTTAACAGCTTCCATCAACCTCCATTGAAAAAGAATTTACCATACTCACAACTACTGCGGGTCAAACGCATTGTATCTGATCCTGAACAATGTGCACTACAAATTGACGCCATGTTGACTAGATTCACTGAACGTGGTTATCCTGCTGAAATTCTTGAACAAGCCAAATTTAGAAGTGCCAACAGGAATAGAACTGACCTCTTGAGAAAGACGGAGAAAAACTCTCAAAACCGAATGGTAGTGGTCTCAAAATATTCTACAATGAGTCATCATTTTAAAAACATCATCAATAAACATTGGGCAGTACTTGCCATAGAACCTGACTTTAAGGGACTTTTTTTGAACACACCCATTTTTGCTTACACAAGAGGGCGAAATCTCAAAGAGACATTGACTAAGACCACCAAGACTATTCAGCCCTCTACTTATGAGGGTTTACGACCATGCTACAACTGCAGCAATTGTCATAACATCATCCAAGGTTCTTTCATAACCCACCCAATGAAAGGTACTAAAATCAAGTTAAAAGTCAACGCTACCTGTAATACGTCTAACGTAATTTATTTGTTGAAATGCCAGTGTGGTTTAAGCTATGTGGGTAAAACTGAAAGGAGAATCAGAACCCACATTTTGGAGCATAAAAGCAATATACGCACCAAAAATCTTAAATCAGTGGTGGCAGCCCACTTCATAGACAAACAACACAATATTTGTCAATTGAAATTTCTGGTTCTCGAAGTGATTGACAAAAAAGAAGGTGTGGACAACAACAACAGGTTACTCCAAAGAGAGAACCATTGGATTCGATTCCTCAACACTATGAAGCCTCATGGACTCAATGATCGCATGGAATTTTTATGTTACTTATAACTTTGATTCGTTTACTCATTAATTGACGATCTAAAAATGTTTTTCAGCTTTGTTCTCTACATTATGTACTTATTCATGTCGTTATTTTTGTTTCGGTTCTCATATTTCAATTAGCACTTTGGTTAAGCTTTTTTCTTCGTGCCTTTACTTTTGACACACACTCTTCTCTTATTTCATTCACCATTAACACACTATTGGGGTTTTTTTTCATTTATTCGTGTGCTTTCACCCTATTTTCATCCCATCAGTGTGGACTTGGTAGTATTTCTTTTCGCTTCACACATTGGTTCACATGGTGTTTATTCTTCGTAAATTATTGAGAGTTAATCTCGCACACACAGTTTGATTGTTCATTCTTCATTTGCCACGTTTAAGCCTGATACAACATATTCAGAGCGTTCACCGTTTCATATACCCCATCCTAAGATGGCGCTTTATTTTATCGCTTTGATGCATAGAATCTATTGCTGTTCTTACAACCATCATCTTTGAACATTGTCACCGTGTCACATGTCAAAATCCAGCCTATTGGATTTAGGGCACCGCCCATTGCACTGAGTACGTTTAACTTCCGGGAACCGTAGGCGCCGCATTAACAACTATCGGGAACGCGTTGATGTATACATTTCGCGGGACCACCGTTTTTGTAAGTATCAGATTAACACGGGTTCACCCTTGTTTACGTGTATTCTCTTAGGAGTTTCACATAAGTGATCTATGGTTATTGTACTTTTAGGTTGCAGCGCACATATCGTTGCTAACTGCATTGTGAGTAGTATTAAGTTCTTTTCGTTGCATGCTCGTTCACCGTACGTATATTTGCACGTGTTGAATTCACCCTCTATGGCTATTTTTTTAGTGACACACCTGATTATTCATCCGTTACAGTTTACTCGTTGTCTACAGGACCTCACATGATTCAATAGTGATAGACTATCATTTCATCACTGTTTCTCGTACACAGGATAACATGTATGGAGGTCTATTTTTCTACTTTGACCCCTTATATATCGGCATGTGCACTTTCCTTGGCACTCACACATTCACAGTTTCACCTATCCGCCTGCACGTTCGTTTGCTTTTTCTTTTGTGCATGAGATGTGGGAGATAAGGTTTTACACTCTTTTAGGCATGATCATTTGCTACTGCTACACCCTCCAGGGGCGCTTTCTGCATGTAAGCTCTTTTTTCTTATCTTATTACAGATGTTTTCCCCTGATGAAGGGCACTGGGTTGCCCGAAATGCATTGGGACTGATGTATTAAATATCTATATATGGATTTTGCCTGACAAAGGCATGAGATTGGATATGAAGTAATATCTTTATACGGATGTAAATAAAGACTACAACAAAGAGCAATTTGTTGAACTGAAGGAGAATCTTTTTTGATTACATTTTTACCCACTTCTTGGGACTTACAGTTGTGCACAGGGGGACATCTCCTAACCAGGAGATGCAACTTGGTTCATTTTCGTGCTTAACGCTCTTTGGATTAGAGAGTGAATCACAAGTAGCATGCTACATTATTTCAAGTCTGAAGTATTCTGGTAGTGCGTGTCTCTAACTTGCTTGCCGATACCAATTGTCTAACCCTCAGACACAGCACACCGATTCACACATCTTTGAAACAACATGGCTTATGAAGATATTTCGAATCTGACCGAACTAAGAGCCGATATATTTGCATTCACGGATGAGGATGCCACCAAGATCTATGCTTTGATACATGAAGAAATCACCCCACTTTCCAACACGAAAAATAAAGAAAGCAGTATCAGACATTTACTTTATTTGACGAAAAGAGAAACGAATCAGAGATTACATGCCAGCACTTTGATAAGGTATCATCGTGCCCAGAGGATCCCTAGAGGACTAAGAATTCCGTTAAAACCACTTTTATGCAAGAACAACCCTCGGTTCATTGAGAAGTGGTACGCCATCCTTAACAAATGCTCCCTTGATTTGATACTTTTCATTATTGAGGAACTTTCTAGAGTACTTGAAGATCTGACCAAAGAAATTTCTCAAACCAAATCTGAATTAACTAACATGTTGGAGATAGAGGATTTCACTAAGGTGCTTGATGATATTAATACACAATTGAATTAGTACATCCAAGAAATTCAAGAAAGAAAGATTCGCAAATATAAACGCGACACCATCGATTACAAGTTGGGAGAGGTGTATTCTTGGGCAGAGGTCTACGCTCGACGTAGACAAAATAGACCTTACAACCCCAATGCTGAAACCGAGACGTCCTCTTCGGATAGTGACACACGAACCCGACCATCACGGATCGCCACATTACAACCTGTGCCTGTTGAAAACATTGACACACCCCAAACGACTGCGGTTCATTTTTTGGAAGAAGGATCAGGAGATCGGGACGACCCAGGAGGAGTAAAAGAAAAAGAAAAAGACACATTAGGTACGAAGAATCACTCCCAACACCAGCAGGAAGGGCAGAGGGAAGAAAATTTGAATGTCAACAATCTTGTTATCAACATTTCCTCTCACCAACTTACAACTATTGAAACACGCACCTTACAGAAAGGTCAGTCCTTCGTTCCAACTACTTACACTAACACCCTGGAATTGGAAATCAGTTTATTTAAATTGATGAGAAATTTACGCTTGAAGAACTATTTTGAAAATGTTGTTGACCATACGGAAACTAAGGATGATGATCTGCTAAAAGGATTGAGACCAAGAAGTACGTTTTTAGCGCCAGTGAGTCACAAGAGTCTTGATACTTTTGAGAATTTAGTGAAACACGAATTATCCATGTTAAAATTCCAACACAAATCTAAACACTCTAATCTCACCATTAAGGAAATGGACATACTCAAAAAATTGGCTAACAATGATGCAATTACTTGCCAAAATGCTGATAAAGGCGGAGCCCTTGTCATTATGGATACCAGTTTCTACAAATCACAAGTCATTGCCCATGTAATGGACACCAACACCTATTCCATACTTGATTACAATCCTACCAACCAGTTTCTAGAAATCTTGAAAGACACTGTACAGACAGAAAGCAGTTGAGAATTGAGTGATAACAGAGAGAGTTAAAAGATATTTAATACAAAGCAACCCCAAATCACCATCCTTCTATATGCTTCCCAAGGTACACAAGAATCTACATCAACCTCCTTTCAGACCCATCGTTTCGACCAGAGGTAGCATACATGAACCCGTGGGTAAATTTATTGTTAAATATTTACAACCATTCGTTGTCAACATCAACACATACATCAGGGACACCACGGATTTCATTTCCAAAATCAATCAAATTACCATCACACCGGAAAAAGAACTGTGGTTTTGCACAGTAGATGTAAAGGCACTATACACATCAATTCCACATAACCTTGGCATTGAAGCCATTGAACACGTTCCATTACAATCCACATTGGAACCAGATTTGCAAGTGTTTTTAATGGAGTTGTTACAATTCACTTTATACCAGAGCTATTTCAAATGGGAGGAACAATGGTTTTCACAATTGTCTGGCACTTCGATGGGCAATTGTGCAGCCCCATCGTATGCGAATATGTTTATGCATTGTTTTGAGGAACAACATATTTTGAACATGCTTGTTTGGCAAGAACATGCTAAGATGTTTGTACGATTCATTGACGACATTTTTATCATATGGACAGGTTCGCATCCTGAACTGATGTCAGCTCTTAATGCGCTAAACTCTATCCATGAACGCATTCAATTCACCTTTGATGTTCAACCTGACAAGATTACGTTTTTGGACGTACAAATTCATGGAGTAACAGATAAATTGGAAACCAACATTTTTCGCAAACCCACGGATAGAAACAGCATCTTACACTTTAACAGCTTCCATCAACCTCCATTGAAAAAGAATTTACCATACTCACAACTACTGCGGGTCAAACGCATTGTATCTGATCCTGAACAATGTGCACTACAAATTGACGCCATGTTGACTAGATTCACTGAACGAGGTTATCCTGCTGAAATTCTTGAACAAGCCAAATTTAGAAGTGCCAACAGGAATAGAACTGACCTCTTGAGAAAGACGGAGAAAAACTCTCAAAACCGAATGGTAGTGGTCTCAAAATATTCTACAATGAGTCATCGTTTTAAAAACATCATCAATAAACATTGGGCAGTACTTGCCATAGAACCTGACTTTAAGGGACTTTTTTTTAACAAACCCATTTTTGCTTACACAAGAGGGCGAAATCTCAAAGAGACATTGACTAAGACCACCAAGACTATTCAGCCCTCTACTTATGAGGGTTTACGACCATGCTACAACTGCAGCAATTGTCATAACAGCAACCAAGGTTCTTTCATAACCCACCCAATGAAAGGTACTAAAATCAAGTTAAAAGTCAACGCTACCTGTAATACGTCTAACGTAATTTATTTGTTGAAATGCCCGTGTGGTTTAAGCTATGTGGGTAAAACTGAGAGGAGAATCAGAACCCGCATTTTGGAGCATAAAAGCAATATACGCACCAAAAATCTTAAATCAGTGGTGGCAGCCCACTTCATAGACAAACAACACAATATTTGTCAATTGAAATTTCTGGTTCTCGAAGTGATTGACAAAAAAGAAGGTGTGGACAACAACAACAGGTTACTCCAAAGAGAGAACCATTGGATTCGATTCCTCAACACGATGAAGCCTCATGGACTCAATGATCGCATGGAATTTTTATGTTACTTATAACTTTGATTCGTTTACTTATTAATTGACGATCTAAAAATGTTTTTCAGCTTTGTTCTCTACATTATGTACTTATTCATGTCGTTATTTTTGTTTCGGTTCTCATATTTCAATTAGCACTTTGGTTAAGCTTTTTTCTTCGTGCCTTTACTTTTGACACACACTCTTCTCTTATTTCATTCACCATTAACACACTATTGGGGCTTTTCTTTCATTTATTCGTCTGCTTTCACCCTATTTTCATCCCATCAGTGTGGACTTGGTAGTATTTCTTTTCGCTTCACACATTGGTTCACATGGTGTTTATTCTTCGTAAATTATTGAGAGTTAATCTCGCACACACAGTTTGATTGTTCATTCTTCATTTGCCACGTTTAAGCCTGATACAACATATTCAGAGCGTTCACCGTTTCATATACCCCATCCTAAGATGGCGCTTTATTTTATCGCTTTGATGCATAGAATCTATTGCTGTTCTTACAACCATCATCTTTGAACATTGTCACCGTGTCACATGTCAAAATCCAGCCTATTGGATTTAGGGCACCGCCCATTGCACTGAGTACGTTTAACTTCCGGGAACCGTAGGCGCCGCATTAACAACTATCGGGAACGCGTTGATGTATACATTTCGCGGGACCACCGTTTTTGTAAGTATCAGATTAGCACGGGTTCACCCTTGTTTATGTGTATTCTCTTAGGAGTTTCACGTATGTGATCTATGGTTATTGTACTTTTAGGTTGCAGCGCACATATCGTTGCTAACAGCATTGTGAGTAGTATTAAGTTCTTTTCGTTGCATGCTCGTTCACCGTACGTATATTTGCACGTGTTGAATTCACCCGCTATGGCTATTTTTTTAGCGACACACCTGTTTATTCATCCGTTACAGTTTACTCGTTGTCTACAGGACCTCACATGATTCAATAGTGATAGACTATCAGTTCATCACTGTTTCTCGTACACGGGATAACATATATGGAGGTCTATTTTTCTACTTTGACCCCTTATATATCGGCATGTGCACTTTCCTTGGCACTCACACATTCACAGTTTCACCTATCCGCCTGCACGTTTGTTTGCTTTTTCTTTTGTGCAGGAGATGTGGGAGATAAGGTTTTACACTCTTTTAGGCATGATCATTTGCTACTGCTACACCCTCCAGGGGTGCTTTCTTCATGTAAGCGCTTTTTTCTTATCTTATTACAGATGTTTTCCCCTGATGAAGGGCACTGGGTTGCCCGAAATGCATTGGGACTGATGTATTAAATATCTATATATGGATTTTGCCTGACAAAGGCATGAGATTGGATATGAAGTAATATCTTTATACGGATGTAAATAAAGACTACAACAAAGAGCAATTTGTTGAACTGAAGGAGAATCTTTTTTGATTACATTTTTACCCACTTCTTGGGACTTACAGTTGTGCACAGGGGGACATTTCCTAACCAGGAGATGCAACTTGGTTCAAACCCAGTGTTGAACCATATTTGGAATTCCTCGCTGAAGATGGCATCTTTCCAGCTACTTGGAAACAGGCATTCTTACTTCCACTGTTGAAAAAACCTAACGCTGACCCAGCCATGCTTAGTAACTTCCGACCAATTTCCCTTCTGCCGGCACCCGCAAAAATGCTGGAGAAGATGGTTCAGCGACAGCTAACTGATTTCACAGAGGCGAATGGCCTCCTTCATTATACCCAATCGGGTTTTCGCACTGGATACAGTACAGAGACAGCCCTGGTTCAAGTTGCTGAATCTGTGAGGATGACTGTTAATAGTGGTGCATCAGCAATGCTGGTACTGTTAGACCTATAGGCAGCATTCAACATGGTCTCACACTCAATCTTACTGGAAAGATTCAATCTGTCTGGCTTTCGGGGGTGGCTCTCTCCTGGATCCAATCTTACCTTGAGGATCGTTCACTGCAGGTTTTCCTACGACCATTTCAAGCCACTCAAAAAACCGCTAGTGGGCAGAGTGCCTCAGGGCTCTGCCTTGGGTCTGTTGCTTTTTAATATCTATTTGGCACCACTGTCGGCCCTCATTGCAGCAGGGGGGCTGAAGGTGGTCTCCTATGCGGATGAAACCCAGCTGGTGTTCTCTTTTAAAGAACATTCTGCGAACGCCTTCCACAATTTCAAGGAATGTCTGACAAATATCTCAAGCTGGATGAATAGAAACTGCTTGAAATTAAATGCAGACAAAACGGAGGTCCTGTTTTTTAGTCAGTGACCTCCTCCTGCATCGTGCTTCTGGTGGCCCACAGATATGGGTCCTCCGCCAATTCCAACTGAGGCAGCTAAAAATCTTGGCATTAAGTGGGAAACTGACTTATCTTTTACAACACAAGTACATCAGATTTCGTCAGCTTGCTATGGGAGATTGCGCTGCATAAGGAAATTCCCCCACTTGCTCCCGGAGGAGAGCCGCAGGATAATAGACCACGCGCTGGTGACTTCCTAGTTGGATTACACCAACAGCTTGTATCTCTGGATACCAGCCTACCTGATGCAGAGATGGTTCAGAATGCTGCAGTAAGGCTGATTTGCCGGTTCCCTTTCCGGCAGCATATAACCCCCCACCGGAGACACCTACATTGGCTCCCAGTGGCTAAGAGGATTGAATTTAAGGCGTTGACCTTTGCTTTCCGAGCTATGGGTGATAGGGGCCCAGATTATCTCAAGCACCGGTTCAGCCCATATCAACAGGAACGGATACTTAGATCCAACCACCAGGGACTGCTCTGCATCCCGCAATATGCTAAGCCCCGACAAGGGGGTAAGTCCTTTTCGGTTAGGACCGCAAGACTGTGGAACTCTTTGCCAGCACATTTGCGTCAACTTGAATCAGGACACGAGTTTATGAAGGCCTTAAAAACCTGGCTCTTTAAGCAGTGATAATATCTGTCTGTTGCGAGGTTGCTGAAGTAGTCTGCGTAGCGCCAGGAAACCTCTGTTTGAGGCAGCTGTGCACTTTATAAAAATGTTTATTAAAAAAGTTTCACTGGGTGAGTCTTGCCAGAAATTACCAGGACCTCATGCACCATACTGGATGCGTCTTTTAGGGGCTGTCAATCCGAAAGACAAACGATGCCACTTAGGTAAATTTGGAGAGGAATGCACCCTGGATATTATTCAATAGTTGGACATGGTTATTTGGCCTGTAGATCATTTGTTCAGGTGCAGCCATAATGGCCATAATGTCCATCCAGTCTGTATGTGTAGGAGGGGTAGATGTTTTCCAATGCCGTAGGAGACAGAGACTGTGTTTCACCATTGCCAGCAGTGAGTCAAGCCAGAGTTTGCTGTGGTTATTTAGATCAGCAATATTCCTTGTGTCGTGCAGAAATGAAAGTGCTTGTGAAATAACTAAGGAAAGGCCACTCACATCTCTGATATTTTTCCCAATGTGAGACCAATAGTTTTGAATAGTCAGGCAGGACCATAGCATATGTGTGATTTCCCTGTTGAGAGACCAGCGTCTCCAACATTTGTCTGTGGTGGGAATCCATGCTCAGTTGATTTTGTATGGGGTCCAATGCCAATCATAATCTTGAAAAAAACTAAATTTGATATATTTTTCATGAAGGCCATTATCATGAGTGTGCAGTAGATGGGACCATTCTTCAACAGGATATAAAATCTGTAGTCGATCTTGCCATCTGAGGCACAAGGAGAGTGATGGGGCAGAAATAACCTTTGTGATGAGCAGGTCATACAGACCGGTGATCAGTTTCTTGTAGTGACCCCACTTCAGCAGATAATCATGAATTGAAGAGGTATTGTGAGGCCAGGGTGGTGAGCCCAGTATCGAATGGAGGCAATGTTTCAATTGTAGGTCTTTCCAGAGTAGATCTGAGAGTATTATCTTTAATTATTTGATTGAGAGAGCACAGCCTTTGGATTCCCAGTCTTGCCATATAAGGGAGAGTTTCTAATCAGTGGTGCCTTGCTGCGCCGTAAGGGGTCTTTAGAATGTAGGAATTCTTGCTCCCACAGAAGTATATGTGTTGAAAGCCAAACAGTATGCATTTTGATCAGGATTGGATTGGAGATGATGATTTATAAACTTTGTAAATAGATTCATGGCCAATAGCACCCTTGTTTAGAGTTCATTCCATATGGTCCCAGAATGGCATCTCCTAATGGGAGGCCATTTGGGAAAGGTGGAATGTTATATAATACGTCTACAGATGGGGTAGGCAAAGTCCTCCTTAGGTGGTAGCAGCATAAAGCGTGTTTGCAGCAAAGCTTGGGGATGCTTGATCCAATACAAATTTCCGTATGATGGAATCTATTAGCTTGAGAGTGAGAGCAAGGATCTTAAAGGCAGCACGCTGAAAATGTAATTAAATCTCAGTAATTGTTTGGACCCTACCCCAAAGGGAGGGTTGTAGGAACGTCCATCTTGCAAAGTCATTTTCGGTTTTTTTCAGAAGCATTAGAACATTGTCTTCAACCATAGAGGAAAAGTTGCTACTTACTAGGATCCTCAAGTCTTTTAATCCAGCGGAGATACATTGGGCTGTGAGGGAACCCAGGCCGGGGTGTATGTGAGGTCATTGCCATGGTTTCTGTCTTGCCCCAATTTATTCTGTATCTGCAAACATCTTGCCTATGATTTCATTTGATCACTGCAGGGAATGCAGTTTGTTGTTTATCCAGCGTTAGAAGAATATCACTGGTGTATACCATAATTTTGGCTTTGCCTGCGTTTGTGTTACCTCCTGTTACAGTTGTTGAGGTGTGGTTCTCTATGGCCAAGGGTTCGAGAGCTAGGAGAAAGAGCAGGGGTGACAGGGGACATCCCTATCTCATGCCTCTGGTTATCAAGATGGATTCTGAGATAAAGTCATTGGAGTTTATCTATGCCGTAGGGTTAGAGTATAGCCATTGAACCATCTTAGGAAAGTTTTCATCAGTGCAAACACGTTTCATAGTGTGGAAGAGATATGGTCACTTAACCAGATTAAATGCTTTTTCAGCATCCAGGGAGAGTAAAACATTCTCGCTTTCATCTTGCTGTGTTAACCAGAAGAGGTGCATGCAGGTTTATATCTTATCTGGGTTTATAGGTGTGGTGTGAATCCAACTTGATTTTTGTGAATCAGGAAGTGTATCACCCTACTGAGTCTTGTGGCCAATATCTTGCCCAGTTTTTTCATGTCTGTCTCATTTAATAAGGGAGACTGGTCTGCAGCTGGCACATACAAGTGTATGCTTTCTTCGTTTGTGGATGAAGGAGATGTATACTCTTTTGACTTCAATGCAGAAGGAGCCCTTCTCCATTGCCTCCTGATAAATACAAGATAGGCACAGCATTGTCTGTGATTGTGTAGTCTTGCAAAATTCAAGCAGGAAGCTGTCTCCTCTGAGGGTCTTGCCTGCTGCCAGGTTCTTTATAGCTCTACATTTCCTCCTCCAATATGCAAGATCTAGCTCCTCACTGAAGTGGAATGGCAGCGTATGGAGTATTATTTTGCCCATGAAGGCATCTTCACTAGAGGTGGTTGCTGGGTAGTGAGTGGTGGGTAAAGTGGTGCAAAAGGCGACAAATTCTTTCAAGATGTCAAAAGGGTAGGATGTGATTGTACCTTTCACAGAACGTATGACAGGGATAGTTGGCTGAGATTCTCTTCATCATAGTTGCCATTCCAGAAGGTGTTCAGCTTTTTCACTATGCTCATATGTTTTGCTTTCTCTGCTGCCATTGTCAGAATGGAATTGAGTTAAAAAAAATCTTTGTCAGCGAATGGAGAAGATCTGGCATAGGCACAGTGCGATATAAAACTTGTAATGTGCAAATCTCAAATTCTTTAAAAAGAAATCTTTTTATTAAACCATGCTCATCAAAAGATACTCACAATCAAAACATCTTTGGTATCATAATGTATACATGGTAGTTACAAAGTGCTGATCACAGGTTACTATATACAATTAACAAGGGAGCTTTTATACCCATCTGCAACGCACATGTCAGTGCACACTCATTTCAGGAGTATTCCAGCGGCTAGTCCCCTGGTGTACGGACTATGTTTACTAATATCCCTATATGTCTGCCAGGCACCCCACACCCTCTCCCTCTTCTTCGGGCAACCCCATCTCTGATATGCCACTTTTTCTGCATTTTGGCACCAGTCTAAATCTGATTTCCAGTCCCTCAACCTGGGAGGCTCAGCCTTCCCCCATAACCAACATAATCCAGAGTTTCTGGTATTTAGTCCATATTTCCTCCCCCGTCACTGTCAGTAATAGCCATCTAGCATCAGGTGGGACAGCGGTCGATAGTACTATGGCCATGACCTCCAATATTCCTGAATCATGGGGCATTCCCACAGAATATGGTAGTATGCACCTTCCTGTCCACAACCCAGCAGACAACTAGATGTGTGTGTCCTTCCAATTTATGCCAGCCAGGTCCGCGAATAGTAAGAGCGATGTAGGATTCCAAGTTGCACAAGGCGGAACCTAGTTTGAATGGCTATCTCACATGGGCTTTGGATTGCCTCCACCCAGTCCTCATCTTCTAGGTTCCCAAGGTCTACTCTCCAAGCCTCCCTTAACTTCACCAGTGGATCAGGGGAATTGTTAACCAGCTTATGATACATGACCGAAATCATCTGTGCAGGAATAACTTCTGTGAGGAGACGATCCTCCAGAGGGGAAGCCACCGGGAGCTGTTGTCCCTCTAGTATGTGTTTGCGCAGGGCGTGACCCAACTGCAGGTGATTATATCTCTCTGTTTCATTCAGTTGGAATTCTCTACTTAGGATGTCAAAGTTTATATATGCTGGGCCTCACCAAACATCTCCCAGGAGCTCAATTCCTATGAGTTCCCACTTTGAGAATCCCCTCAAGCTCCCCACCTCACATAATAGATCACAGACCCAGAGCGGGGTCATGTTTGTTAGTCTGTCTTTCCATCCCAGAAACCTTGTTGCCTCCCTCCATGTTCAAACCACAGTTTGGGTATCTGACGGTAATGTTTGCTGTCTTTTCTTTTGATATAGGATCCCCTCATGCCCCCTCCATCCCATCGCCGCACAATCTACTCTATACACTGGGTCTGACAGCCTAACAAACTCCTTGGGATCGGTGCTTCACTCAAGATGTCCACCTCTCACTATTTCCTACTGCTGGTTGTCGTAATATCACAGACAGTTGGAAGTATCAAGCGAGGGAAGGGAAGGAAGGGAACAGCTTGGAGGGAGATCTGTAAGAGAAATAAACACCTTTAAGAATGTCTCCCAAGGTACCTATAATGTCAGTATCATGCAATGGTATTCTATCATACCTGAAAGGGAATAAATGACTTATTTTTCTGTAGACTGCAAGAATACATGCACTGTGTTAAAACCCTTAAAACATAAAAACACAAGCCATTAAGAGACTGTTACAAAAGCAGACATATGAGTGTCAAATCTTCTGCTGTAATGACAAATGCCTTCCACATGACTCTTTCTCTTCTCATCACAGGGGTATTCCCTATGTGTGCTTCTTTACCCCGTTAAGCAATAAAACATAGTCCTTTAACTAAACAGGCTAATGACAGATTGCACTCGATAAGCTCTCAAGCATCAATGTCATGAACTACAGTCAATAGAGAGCAGGAGTGCAGGGTTTTGATCCACAGAATTGAAATGTCATGAAGTTGACTTGACTCCGACATATGGAATTATGTCTTTAATAATCGAACACCAGCAAGACCAAAATGCTGTAATCAACAATACAGGCTGTTTAACACCTTTAAACTTGTACATGGAGCCCACCCTCTACAAGGTAACCCTCACACAGATTTGCTTGTTTATTAATGTGGCAGCTCGACTTGAAAAAGGAATGGTGCGGTGCATGTGCACCCTTACCGGACCGCCACTGCTGCCAAAAATCAGAATGAAACCGCAGGACGGTGCCTCCTTGATCCTCTGCTGACGACGTTCCAAAGAAAAGAGGAGGGCAGCGGGCGGGGCTTGTTCTTATAGTTACGCCCCTCCCAACATGGCGGCCAAAATCTGCATGTCACGTCGCTTCCTTCAAAGGCATAAGGCATCATGGGAATTGTAGTACCAACAGAGAAAGGCAGTAGAGAAAATACATTTTAAAGTACATGAAGTGGCAGGAGCGATGTATGCCAAGTGCAACACAGTTTTGTAGGTACCTGACCAGTGACCTCAGCATAGACATGCATCATGCTCCATGTCTTGGCCTCAAACGTGAGCCGAGACCCCCGGCTGTTTCCGGGAGCACCAGGCACACGCCCAATTATAGATTCAGACGA
Source organism: Calotriton arnoldi (assembly GCA_963921515.1). NCBI lineage: Eukaryota > Metazoa > Chordata > Amphibia > Caudata > Salamandridae > Calotriton > Calotriton arnoldi. The sequence goes on along the minus strand of CAWUFW010001485.1, from coordinate 1,399,574 downwards.
GGGCCTGCCGTTTTTGAACGTGAATGCCGGCAGCATTCTTTCCGGCTGAGCCAGTCGTGGAACTGGCAGTCTCTTTACCTACCGAAGGCCTGACAGGGTCATGTCGATCCGCAAAGACCCAGTCATTGATAACTAACAGCTGTAAGGCTCAGTATTATTTTGTAATGTTTGGTACTGATATTCCCCCATCGTATACTCCTCTCTGCAATTTGGAAAGTGCAATACGTGGTGTACCTCATTACCATAGTAGAGTCTGCACTTCAAGTTCTA